>CM071596.1:161125548-162384715 GCA_036435485.1 Saposhnikovia divaricata | reverse complement strand
TTATTTTTCAAAACTGAATCCAAACCCGAACCGATCCGAAAACTTTGGATATGGATTTGGCAAAAACCCGATCCGATCCGACCCGTTGTCATCCCTATTGTTCAGGGTTCAGGACGGGTTTGAGGAATAGGAGCGGAGTTCGCATTCTCCGGTCTGAAATGATTTGATGATCGTCCTTTATCTAAATACTATGTTTTTCATGTAAGAAAATATAGATGGTATAACGGTAGAGTCAAAGAATATAAAATAATATTCCATAAATGTCCTAAAAACATATACATAAACAAAATATTTTAGACATCTACTTAATAACATGAAAATTCACGTCCCCTTAATATACATCATTAATCATTAAAAATATAATGCATTTAATAGTTATAAAGGGATAAATATGTTGATAGTTTAATTCTAATTGAATTTTAAATATATACGTTAAACAGAATATACCTAGTGAATTTTTTAGTGAATAGAGTGAATGATTTAAGTTGATATCAAATGGTTGTAATGGTATAGTGGTTGTAAATGACACATTAGTTATTTGTCCAATAGAGTGGTTATAGGTTCAATTCCCAGTAAAACAATTTTTTTATCCATAATATAGTAGAGGGGCATGTTAGTAATTTAATAAATAGACTTCAAAATTCATGTTCCCCTATAATAGATATATTGGATTTAAATTTATTTTTAATATAAATGTAACAATAAACAAGAAATATGACATGTCAAATAAGATTTTTATATTGTTATGAACACAAATATTATCTACGAACACAAATATTATCTACAATTTAATATATTTTTTGGGAATAAAAAATTAATGATGTTAATGAATCTTATTAACTACTACTTATATTGATTTTGTATGTAAGTTGGCGACCTTTTTCACCTTAAAACTATCAACCACCATAATTAATTTGACGTTTAAATATTTAATATACTCTATTTTCTTATATTAATCCCCACTATTAACATAAAAAATGCTTTGTACTTTTCATTCCTAAATCCTCGTACACTAATAGTATTTTTTCGTAGATATGACTAGTATATTAACATATCCTCTTAAAATAATAAATTTTAAACATGGAGTTATCTTAAATCATGTGTAATGCTAAAATTACAATATGATAATTTAATTGATAAAAAGTTATAAATTGTTAATATTCCTATTAGATAATAACTTAATAATAATTACATGTAATAATGAGATAGACTAATTAATAGATGCATATTAAATAAGATGTAATTAATACAAGTATATTAAATGTGAAAATTATTAATTATAGGGATAATTTAGTACTTTAACTTGAACAAAATGACTCAAACGAATCCTCTATTTACTCTATTATGTATATAACTAGCATGAAAGCCCGTGCAAAGCACGGGCACCATTTTAATTCATATAATTCGAATTTTTTATTTTTCAAATAAATGACTCGTAATTTTGAAACACTATATACTAACGATGTGATTTATCGATTTTTTATGAAAAGTGATATTAGCTTAAACTTCTTACTTAAATTTTATTTATGATCATGACAGTATAATCATACCTAATAATTTAAAAAAATAACTTCAAAAGAGTGAAAGACTGAACAATTCGCAGTTTCTAAAATCTAACCATGCGTTAGTAAATTCACATGTGTTATATATTTAGGCAAGTGTTAAAATAAGAACATATAATCAAATGAGAACTGAAAAATAATTTTAGGCTTTTATATTTTATATCTATATTTAATCTCTGCCACATATTCAAACATAATTTACTTCTTCACCTCCACCTTCATATATGCCCCTTCCAATTTCAGCGACCTATAACACCATCACTTGTAATACTCAACTATTATCACCACCTTTTTCTCTGTTTATGTATTCCATTTATCATCAGCATTCATGATCTCACACTCACATACACACACACACACATAGGCAAGTGATCAAATATAAACCAAAATTAAAATAGAAACCAAAACTAATTTAAGCCCTTAGATCAATCTAATAAAATGGCACCCTAGAAGCACCACACACAATTAAAATACACCCCCCATACATAATCCCACATAATACCTTTTTTATTTAAAAAAGGTGTTATTTACATGATATTAATATTATAGTAGAATTTATAAAAAAATATTATTGAATATATTTTGAAATCTAACTTCACTGTATTTTTCTCCATTTCCCAACGATCAGTTTGCATTCCATATGTGCTATATTCCGACGCGATTTAGAATTTTTTAATTTAGTTTCTAATTTCTAGTCTAAGAGTGGTTTATGTTAAAGTAAAACCTTATATATATAATATGTGTATTTGTGAAAGAGAGAGATATGATGTGTGTGTATAAACCATCATCATTCTGCAATTTCTTCTTGTCATCAAATTGACTTACGAATATGTATATCATCGAATTCCAGTCACATTCCTAATCACGCCCCCTCTAACTCAATCATCTCCTACTTTGTCATCTCTCAATAGATATGAGTTTGTAGCGCCCACCGAGTCATTTTTACCCACTCTATCATCGCCAACACCATTACCAACACCTTCGAACTTGAACAAATTTTCAAATCTGGAATAAACCAAAATTTGTGTTCAAAATTTTTAGTGATTTGGATTCAAATTTGGGTAACATGAGTTGAATTTTTATTCATTTTGTTTTGGTTTTGGTGATTCTGGTGTTTTGATGTGGTTACAATCAATATTTTGTTAACTTTGGTTGTGGTGCGAGATCGTGATGGTGTGTTAGTGGTGATATGTCAGTGGTGGTAATGATGGTGGTGTTAGTGATGTGTTGTTGGTGGCAGTGCTGATAGTGATAATGATATTTTTTTTACATTCCCTAAATTCAACTAATAGGTTATTATAACTTGTGCATTATATATAATGCAATATTATTTTTATTTAATATATATCTTTCATCAACATAGTTATACATTTTAAACTTATATTTGTTTGTATTGCATCTATAATCTCATTTACCATGTTGTACTCTAACCAAACTATGTATCTTTTCAATTATATAATTGAATCAATACGATGTCTACATCTCATATATAAATTATTCCTTTTTTTTCTTATGCTAAATATAGATTATCAAAGAATAATCATAATAACCGATTTTAATGCAAGTGTACTCATATAAAATGCAATATTAAAATTCACTAAAATTTTGGCACGCAATTTTGTACAATATGACATATTTATCTATTAAGTATCATATTTCAATAATATAGCTAGACAATTTAAATCTCTAATTTTTTTTATATAGTCTATAATCTATTTTATAATATTTCTAGCATAACTATTATCTAAATATCTATCAGTTAACCTATATGAAGTTCAAATCTCGTGTGCAATAGATTTTTTGTTTTTCCTAAAATTATATTTTTTATTCAATTAAAATAGTTTACCCGAAAAAATTAGAGTAGGCGTGTAATCAAGTCGAGCCGAGTCAAACAGTGTAAGACTCGAGTTTGATCTTGATTAAAATGTTCTGTCGAGTTCGATCGAGCATTAAATTTTGAAGATTGGGTCATAAAAAGTTCGATATGTTCGAACTCGGTTCTAAAGCTTGAACTAATTTTACCATTTTTCGGCAAAAGAATGAATATGAATGGTTCGATTCTGGTTCGGCTCAAATAAAAATGTTAAATATTTGTGTTGAAATATATATAAAAATATATAAAAAGTCAAAACGATAAAATCTCGATTAGGCTCGTGAACCTTACGAGCCGAGTAATTTGAAGTTCCAACTCGACTCGGTAAAGTATTTAAGCTCGAGTTCGACTCGAAAACTATTGAGCAAAATTCAAATATTTTATGAGCCGAGTTCGAGCAACTCACGAACATTTTGATTCATTTACACTCCTAAATGAGAATAACGATTATAAATCAAATGCATATATTAGTCTTTTCAGAGTTGATCAAAATATCATGTTGGCCTACATTATATAAAATAGATAGATAACATAATTCATCTGTAATACTAAATTTTTGAAAAATTTGTGATAATACTTTTCATGATTAGCAAGCAACGAATATGTTGATAATTTATCTTGATTATATTTTAAAATGAATGTTAAATAGAATATAATAAATGAGGTCATAGAAATGTAGTTTATGATTTTTAAAAAGATACAAAAAATATCTTTGGTGTAGTGGTTAATGATGTGGACTTAATTAATCACTAACATAAAGGTCATGGGTTCAATTCAATGACCAACATTTTTATGATAAAAGGGTAAATATGTAATTTACTAAATAACCATGAAAAGCCTTGTTGGGCTATAATAGATATAATAATGGATAATACATTGATATATAAATAATAAAAATTAAAAAAGATAACAAGAAATCAGTCCAATAGAATACGTAAAATTTCGTTTAGTCCATAAAATTTAATAAATCAATTCTAAAATCCATTTATCAAATTTGAAGAATTTGTGTAGAATCTATTAAATGTTAAAAAAATATAATATAAGATTTAGTTGGACCTTCCTCTAATAGCAACTCTAGTACCAAATATAAAATATTATAAAGATTGCAATAGTTTGACATAAAAAAAAAATTGGTGCTAAAATAGAATTTCAACTCTAATGCTAGTTACATTTTATATTCAACAAATCCAAATTATTTGAAGTATACCAACATGTAATTTATATATGGTGAAGTGATAATGTGACATGCAAGTATAAATCGATTTTTGTTTCAAATTTATAATCAAGTATGCATTTTATCTAATCATAAAACTCCTTTGTAATTGAAATTTTTAGCAATTGGTTTAAAATTATAGAAATGAAAAATTTTAACATTGCAGTAAATTTCCTCTAACATTTTACTCGTGCAAGGCACGAGATTACTCTAATTTATTGAATATGATCATGTCATTGTTGCGATATTTTATGATTCATATTGATGTGCTAAAAACATGACATTTAATTATCGCAAGCGCACGATCTCATTTTAGTATTTTAAGATTCGATCCACAGAGACTATATATTTTTCGCAACTTCTTAACTTTTAATTTAGGCGAACTAGACAATTAATTTTGAGAGGTTTTTTTTTCTTTTCCTATTTCATTTTACCAATGAAAAGAAAGTTACAAAATAAAATAAAAAAAACTAAATAAAAGGTAGTAAATTAATAACAAGCGGATGATAAACTCATTAATAAGATGATGACATGAGATAAAAACAAGTGAAAACTATAGCTTAGAATTAAATATATGGCCTGACCTCAATTAACATTAAAATAACCAAACCAGTGTTCTTTTAATTAATGAAAGTAATGATGACAAAAGAAAGATTAAGTACTAGTAATTAAGACAACATAAGAATTAACAAAACATGAAGCACTAAATTATAACGCAACACATCAACATGAGAAAATGAAATGGGCAAAGCAAACTGAATGGGCCAGGAAAGTACTCGGCTTGAAATTAAAAACTGGGCAAGCTACATAAACTAGAAATTTGAAAATGGATCACAACTAATTAACAACAAAATGGGCTAGAAGCATGCAACTAGTTCTAAACAAAATGATTTTATTCAACTCAAATACTTAATAGAAATGCTAGTAAACATTTAGAGAGAATTATTTTATTTAACATTAAGAAAATATATAAAATTAACCCCAACACAAATGGATTTTGTGCCGGAATTTTTCACCGGAAAATTAGGCTAGATATAACCAATCACTTAAAGTAGTTCTAAAAATGTGAAGCACTAATTTAAATACAATAAAAAATTAATTTAAGGGCTCATTTCAATCACAAGTGGTTAGCATATTTGCTACTTTATCCACTTGTAAAATTGAAATGGGTCATAGCCAAAATATTAAATGAAGAGAGCAAGATGTAAGGAAAGAGTGAAAATTTACATTAATAAAAGGGAAGTGTTTACATGATGGAGGCTACGAAATTTAGGGTAAGTAAAAACTAAAATGTACTAAAAGCAAGCAAAAGGAACCGGTAAGAAAGAGAAAGTAAAGTAAAGTGCCTAGCAAAAAGTAAAGTGCTAATTGATTCCTCTCCTGCTGTCTTCTCCCCCTTCTATTTATAGGCTTTTTTTATCATCCCCATCAGTGTAAACATTGGCTTCTAACATTGACAATTTGTTAATATAGGTTTTTCTGCCATCCATTTATGACTGTTGAAAATTTAGAAATCATTGACAATCATCAATAAGATGAGACTTAAATGGGAAGGGGGTGTGTTTGAAATATTCCAATTTGCT
The DNA here is from genome assembly GCA_036435485.1 of Saposhnikovia divaricata. NCBI lineage: Eukaryota > Viridiplantae > Streptophyta > Magnoliopsida > Apiales > Apiaceae > Saposhnikovia > Saposhnikovia divaricata. The sequence goes on along the minus strand of CM071596.1, from coordinate 162,378,484 downwards.
CCAAGCTCTTAATTCTTTTTCCTTCTTCTTTTCTTCTGGTTATTTTTCTTCTTCTTTTTCCCTTCCTTGCTCTTTATTTATTTATTTTGCCATTTTATTATTTTTCTCGAATTTCCTGAAATGCAACAAAATAATTTATTAAAATACGAGTTCAAGCAACGAATAGGTAATAAAAATATTCAAAAATATGAACTTATCACATATTACTAATATTTGATATTTACATACACTATGCCGTAGATGGCCTTCGACAACACTTTAAAACTATTGCCGAAGGCCCAAAAACTGTTGATGTCGCATCAAAATCTCTACGGCAACACTTTTCGAGTGTTAGCTTTTTCGACAATAAATATCTGATTTGATTGTCTCTCTCAATCAACTTTGTTTATGTTTCGGGACAGTTATAGGTAGATTTAAAGAGAGTGAGACATAGAGAGAGATAGATAGATAGATAGATAGAGAGAGAGAGAGAGAAAAAAAAGTGAGAGAGAGAGACAGAGAGGAAGAAAAAGATACAATGAGAGATAGAGTGTGGAATGGAGAGAGACAGAAAGAGGGAAAGAGCGGGGGTGGAGAGAGACAGGAAAAGAGGGAGAGAAAGACATAGAAAGAGATGGAGGGGGAGAGAGAGATAGAACGAAACAGAGTGAAATTAACAGCAATACAACAATACAAAAAACACAATACTCCCTGCTTGAATCCCAAATTGAAGCTCTAATCCCTAATTGCGTTATGAGAGTGAGTTTTGAGAGTGAGCGGCTGTGAGTTTGAGTTGTGGGTTGTGAATAATCCCTAAATCCCTAAGCTGGGGGTCTTTGCTTTGACTTAGGACAATAATTGTCGAAACAGGCGGTATAATTTACCGCTCAACCCATTTTCATCGACATTCGTGCTTTCCTTTTTTCTTTTTTTTGCAACATTTGTAATTATTTCATTTTTTGAAAACTTTTTTTAACAAAATATTGTTAATTTAAAATTATTCAAAAAAATCATCATTTTCATTCCTATTTAATACTTTTGATATAATAAATAAATTCATTTCATAATTTTTTTTTACTTTTTATGTAAAGGGTTATTTATTGTAAATTATTTTTAATATATATACAATTTCTTAATTAAAAAACGTAAAAGTTTTAAATTTATCAATTTTAAAATTATTGAAAAATATATTACTTTCAAAAAATACCATTCACTCCAATTCAAATTCCACAAAAAATAAATAAATCATTTTTTAAGAATTTTTATCACTTTTATGTAAAATGATTATTTAATTTATATTTTAATTAGCCATATACAACATCTACGCCAACACTTATCATGTCTATGCTAACACAAATACTCGGTGTTGTAATAGGTAAGGTTGAAAATAACTATATACAACATCTACGCCAACACTTATCATGTCTAGGCTAATAAAAATATTTGGTGTTGTAATAGGTAAGGATGAAAATAGCTACGGCATCACTTTTTAAAACGGCAACACCATGCAAAAAAGTTGTGTAAAGTCATCTATGGCGAAGTGATATAAATAATTTTATTTATGCTGTATTTATATTTCATTGAATATAATGTACGTGAAATCATCTCATGAAGTTACATGAGATTTTAAATACTCTTCCATATAAATACATGTGGGTATTATTGTTATTTCATAATGATTTACATATTTACAAAATTGCTACAACTTTTTTATACAAAAAACAACTTTAATCGCAGGTAATTTTCCTAAGGAAACCTCGGAATTTTTCTTCTCTATTTTAACGTTAGTTAATGTTTTCTCTCTTTTATACACTACTTATAAAAATTGTGACATTTTTGTGGATAAATGAAAATATTTTAAACAAAAAATGCTTAACATATATTACCAAGGTTTAACACATATAGTGTTGATATGCCACATATTTTATTTAGTTCAACTGAGATGTGCTAATGTAATTTTAAAGTTGAATCTTTTTGAATTATATAAATTATGTTTGATATTAACGATGCTTCGATTTTTCTTTTTCAACAATATTGTTTTTTTGCGATTTAGTTATTTTGAACCAGGTTTTTAATTTGTAAATTGTATTAATCATGTTCATATATAATATAACTTTCATAGTTTTTCATACTCCATCCTTCTTGTGTCTTTAATTAGATAACAAAATATTTGATTGAAATCAATTCACGGCCAGTGATTCTTCCTCCTACTTTAAGGTGAAGTATATCGTGTCTTTCGAATAATTGTTACACACTCTGATGTCCTATTGTATTTTTTCCAGAGTTTAAAAAAGAATTGCATTGTCCTTTAATGTAATCTTAACAATGCACTTTTTCCAATAGCGCTTTGGTAAAAAAATCATCCTTGTTGTATCCCCAAATGAGGAAAAGTCATCAAAGTTGGTTTTCCGAGCTTTTATTATCAAAAAGTGTATATAAACGTTTTAATTACTTAAAAAAATGCAACCGTAATATTTTCTAATAAATCTGCTAAATCTTAATTATGTATGTGCTGTAAATTTATTTATAAGAAAATCTTACTCATTCATAAAAATTATATTATTTCACTTCTTGCGAGAATAAATATAATTTTTCAATTAAAAAATATTATTACAACTAATAAATTATACAAGTATCATTAATAGAGTAAACATATGGATGTTTGTTTGTATATAAAATGTAAACAATTAGCGTAAAAATCAATACACACATGATATCAGAATAATATGGTACACAGGAGCGAAACATTGATGTATAAAGCTATTGAATTCTAACATTTACTCAAATATGCATCTAGCTCAATGGAGTAATGGTGAATTAAAAGTTTGGGAGGTCATGTGTTCAATTCTTAGCAACGTCAAAATGACATAATATTTTTAGAGAAATTGATTTTGAACGATGTAACACTAAAATTAGAGAAGGGCATAAATGTAAAACGACATTAATAAAATGGAACGTGTCGCCCCTATTATATATATAATAGGCATTAATAAAATGGAACATGTTGCCCTATTATATATTTAATAATAGATATGTTAGGTCCCGTAAGAGGGCTATTTTAAACTAGAAGGGGGGGGGGGTTGGATAGCTTAATATCTAATTTAAAAATTATTATGGTGTTCTAAAATAATTTTACCTTTTTAAAACTTTTACCGAGTCGTTATGCAGTTTATAAGTGTAGAAATAAAAGACAAGGGAAGAAAATACCACACAGGAGATTTTATCCTGGTTCGCGATGGCGCAACCCCTAATGGATTCGCTCACCCCTACTCTAGTCCCCGAACTCCTCTTCGGACTTGAGATTTTCCCTTAAAAATATCTCGCTCCTTTAGTAGGCGGAGAAGCCTTTACAACCGTATAAATATTGGTCTTGGTACGTATCTCCAAGATACTACCTCACAATAAATATAAAAACCCACAAGACTTGTCTTGGGCCGTAACTCCCTGTTACACCCTCAAAGTCGTTGTGAAAAACCTACACAACTTATCTTAGACATCAACTCCCCGCCACTTCTTCAAAGTTGATGTAGAACCCTTGGTGTAGTCTTTGAATTCCTCGCTTTTGTCGGTCTTGGATCTTAGATGAAAGGTCTTGGGTCTTTCCTCTTCTTCACGGTGCAAAGGTCACTAACTCCCCGCTAGTGCCTAGGACTTGGGTCTTAGAATGAGAATCACCTCACTTCAACTTCACCTCACTGCAAAACTTAGAAAACGATATCTACGAAACAAACCGTAATATAGAGAGGTTTTGGACTAATATGTCCGAGAGTGACTATAATATTCTTACACGAATATTAAGTAAAATAAGTTCAATAAGCTTTATTTGCTTATGACTTTATGTGTATTCTTATATTCGATATGACTTGTAAATAGAAAAATACTTTTAATACAATACTCCGTATAGTGAGATTTAAATTTATCTCGGAGTTTATAAATATTTATGTCCTTTAAACTCGTAGGCTTATAATCGTATACTTTTGTTCGACTTTTTGTAAATGTCGAAGTATACTTAAAATTACTTCTTTATCGAAAATACGTCTATTTTCGAAGTAATGTATAAATCAAGTCCTTGTAAAAGCTTTATAGCTTAAGGATCTTTGATAAACAACTTTTCGTTCGATATAATCAACTTTAGACTATTCGTATATATTTAAACGAGAGTGTTACAATATTTCTTTAACAGTTTGCACTTTAAAATAATTTGGCCAATTTAACACAACACACAAATAAACGCACACGTACAGAAAAGTAACTCGCTTATCTATAGGATAAAACGAGGACCGCTATTATGTGTTAAATTAGTGCGAAAAGTAAAATCACTCACAAGTGTGAGGACGAGGAAAAAAAATGCGGAAAGTAAAATCACTCACAAGTGTGAGGACAAGAATAAAAATTGCGGAAAATATATAAAAGGCTTTCTCCACGCTATTACGCGTTAAGATTAGTGCAGAAAGTAAAATCACTCACAAGTGTGAGGACGAGAAGAAAAAGTGCGGAAAATATATAAACGACTTTCGCCACGCTATTACGCGTTAAAGATAAACACACACGTACAAGTAATTAACACACCACACAACAATAAAATATTAATGGCCAAAGTTAAGTGCGTTAATGTTTTAATTAAGGCTTTTAGATTCTTTTCCCCCGGAACACTAGAGGTGATAGAAGGGAATCAAATCAAGCTTGATGTATAAATTTGACCTTCGTCAAATATAACCTCTTTTTGAGGTGTTGCAATATTTCGAATCGTTGTTCGAAATTTAATCCTTGTATGGATTTTTATGGTCTCGGTTTGAGATCCGATATAAGAGCTTAATGATGAAGAGAAGATGAAGATATAGAGCTCTAATATATATAAAAATATGGTCGGTTAAGACTAGGATTTGAAGCTAAAATATTACCATTTTTGGAGATCGCCGGAAATAATTCGCCGGAGGTTCGGCCGGATTTTGGCTTTATGGTCGAACTTGGGCAGCCCTTCAGGAGGCCGGATAGTAGTGGTAGATGAGCTTCCTAGGTGGTAGAAAGCTTTGTTGAAGGAACTAAGCTTTTTGGAACAAAAACCTTGTATATATTTAAGTATATATAAGAAAGAAAAGGTTTTTGAGATGAAGTAGGTGTAGAGAGTGTTTGGATATATTGAGAGAGATCTACTTCTTAAATTCCCAGTAATTATTTGGCTCTTTAGCTTGTTAGAAATAGTTGGGGGAAGGGGCTTATTTATAGGAGGAGTTGGGTGGAAGGAAGGGTGAGGATTTAAAGTAAAATGAGTGGTTGAGATTGAAAGCACTTGGATTGATGAGGTGGAAAGTGGTGTTTGTTGGGGGTGGTTTTGTGTTTTTTTGCAAGTGGGGGTGGTATTCTACACAAATATCCCAGCTGGTCTTATCCCCTTAATATATTGTATCAGACTCGTATCAATTAACGAATAAATACGTAACATGTTTCGTTAATAAAATACTGATAAATATGAAAATACCCAATAAATAATCCTAAAATTATGTGAAAATACCCAATAAATAATCCTAAAATTATGGAGCACTTACGAATATTATAAAATGAAATTCTGGAAGTTTTTGTCAATTTTGGTCAACGCTGACTTGGTCAAACGTGATCAAACGTGGACCTACTGTCTCGATTTTCGTGCCTGGGCCAAAATTCTCAGAAAATTACGAAACTTTTACCATGCATAGAAAATAGCATTTAAGTGTCCCATCTCAAGTTTAAATTCAGTCTAGCAAGTGGAAGTATTTTATTTGGATTTAATTCGATTAAATCTGGTTTCGGTTTCGAATAAAATACGATTGGTCTTTCCTTGAATTAGATACATCTTTTGACCAATGTTTTGACTTGAATAAATACTAAGAATATATTTCCTAATATATAAAATATATTGAGAGTATAGGAAATATTTTTTTGAGTATTTAAAATAATTTTCTCCGAAGAATGGAATAAATTTACGAAGTGAGAGAAAAATTACTTTAAATATTTCTGGCACGAGATAAAAATGATTATTAATATTCTACCACTGAATATTAATATTCTTTAGGATAAAACCATTTTGAGTGTGAAGGCGGAATATTTTTGAATAAAAATTGATCGTTTTTAAATATAGCATGAGTTCTCTAAAGAATATTAATCCTCGAATATTCTTTGTTCGAGCCTTTCGCCTTATCACTTTTGTAACGGAGATCTAAAGAAATATCAAACCTCGATATTTCTTGTTTGATCTTATTGCCTTGGTGTAGAGATATATTCCATAAAAATATAATTTGATTTTTCGCAATAATGGAAAATCTCTTATAATTAAAAATAGATTTTGCTAGAATTGACTTTTGACGGAATCAATTAAATTAATGACCTAATGGAGAGGATAACTAAGTGTATTAAATTTTATGTTTTAAATCGTACAAATACCAAAATAAATAATATATCGAAGATATCCTTTCAATCTTCCCCTTTTTGGTATTTGCCAAATAAAACATAAAATTTAAAAATTTACCCGTGTGTGCTTCCCCTTAATGTATATGAATTTAAAAAATTATGCATGAATTTAAAAAATTTAGACTCGATTTGAAGCGTACGGCAATTCTTTATTCTCCACTAATTGATTCCTGCAAAACAACTTATGAGATGAATAAACATTGTTTACGCAATACATATAAGAAATTTTGAAAATTTTAAATTAGGGGGTCTAATTTTCTCTTCCCCTTTTTGTTTGGTATAATACCAAAAAGTTCTAATTCCTTATATCTCTCTTTTTGTAAAAGAAAGTGAACAAGTTTTTCTTTCATCATTGTAGTTGGTGTTTTTACCAATTAATTTTCTCTTCCCCTTGTAACTTCCCCTTGAAATATGATTCGATTTGAATCAAAATCATTTCTATTTTCCTCTTCTATCTCTTCCCCTTTTGAATAATTCGGTTTACATCTCAATAATTGGTGTGTTTACCAATTTATTTTAGTCTTTCCCGTTTACCTTCTTCTTTCTTCTTTCTCTGTTGCCTCTTGCGTTTTATCAGAAGCTTTTTGTAAGTTCTTTGAAATGTTCATTTACTTCCGAAAAATATACTTTCTATTTTGTAAATGAATCATAAAGAATTTCTATTTTTCTTTTTGGTGTGATACCAAGAAAGCTTTATATATGTCTGAATTCTTATTATAACTGTTTTCGAATCATTTTTATGTTGATCTAAGAGCATCTCCAATAGGAGTTGCCAAGAAGGTTGCCAACATCTATGTGGCAAGCAATCTTGGTTGCCTTCCTATTGGAGAGCCAAGGTTGCCTTAAGGTTGCCAACAATTGTTGCCAAAAGTTGGCAACTTCCTCAAATGGTTAAAGTGCATATTTTTGTTTAAAAGAAATTTACTAATATACCTATTTTACATGTCTTCCTTCAAATTTACATTATTTAATTATTTATATGGGGACCATTTATACAACTTTTAGAGTTGCCAACCATTGGATCATTTTTCTATTCAAAGTTGCCAAATTGAAGATTAATTAAAAAATTAATTTTTTTTGATGATTTGGCAAAGTTGGCAACTTGATTAGCAACTCCTATTGGAGATGCTCTAAGTTGCTCGTGCTTTGGCAATCTTGATTCATACATAAGTACTTTTAATTATTTATCTATGAATGAAAGTATGATGACAGTTTTCATGCCAACTAATATTTAGTCTACAACATCTGTGATAAACGTTAAGTACACAACAAAAAATTCAGTCCATAATCGATACAGTCATTATCAGAAGTCATTCAGATTTACAAGTATATGAACTTTCTCAATCGTAATCTGAACAATCATACTAGATACATATACTTTAATGTAGAATGTTGAAGGCTGATCTTTGAATAGTCAGTACTTCATACAGAATCTGTAGATCAAGATAAATAGACTCGAGAATCAAAGTGAAAATTTTGCAATACATGAATTATTTCAAAATGTAATCTGAATGCTTTTACTAGATATACATACATACATACATACATACATACATACATACATACATACATACATATATATATATATATATATATGAATTTTTCAACCTGAATGACTTTATAAGAAGTCAGAAGAAAACTATAATGTAATCTTTACAAAATAATCAAGTCAGGTACATAAGAGGTTAAAACAGTCAACAGTAACCCAATTCTTTCTTTACAGAACACAATTCTGTACCAAACTTATATGTAAGCTTTTATCACCTAAGTACAATGCAATAGGTTACCATAGTGAATGTGACATTATTGCAATTGATCTGAGTGGAACTGTATCTCTACTATAGTTCTTTTAGAAGCAGTTCATAATACTAGAACCTGTTGGATCTTTAGAAACCCATAATACAACTAATCACAAAAGCTGATAAAAAATGTGATAGCTACAGTTCTTTTCATAACTTTCTTATAGAAGCAAGATATTATAAGCATAACTGTGAGTCTTGTAGGATAGCAAGAATTTATGGAAGTGTAGAACAATCACTCATGTTCTCTTAAAATGCAGTATTAACAAGTCATATTTAGACAGTTCATATAATAAACATAGATATTAGATCATTTATGTGAACTTTATGACTTTGCAGAACTAGCACATATCTCCTTTTATCTTTCAGATTTTCATTAATGCAAAAGTATGATCTTGGATATTTCATACTGAATGAGTAATTTTTTGAGCAAAATATCAATTAGGCTGCTATTTCATAGCTATAACTTGCAGTACCATAATTTCTTCTGAATCATCAAGAGTGAAAGATCATATATAGATAGCTTATGAGATATTCGAAATATTTCTAACTTTCTGAGAAATGCAAATAAGGTAATAAGTTCAAAGAGAGCAATTTAGTCAATGTAGTTGTATATACATTCAAAAAGTTCCATACTAATCAGTGTGGTTCACTGATTCATGAAGAACTAATTGCACAAGTCTTATTTTAATTTAAGACAAACTCTTTAAGTGAAGCAACAACAACAACATCATACCAGATGTACACCAAATTCAACCATCAGACAGAGTTAAAGGACATGTTACAAGCAACAAAAAACAACATTTGATGTCACAGAACAAGTAATTAAGTAACAGGTTTAACCAGAACAGGTTCAGTAGAAACAACACCAAGATCCTCACCTAGATCAGGTAAGGCAGCATACACTTTCTCCATATCATCAGCACCAATAGCATAAAGTTCATCAATCAACTTAGTTTCAGTTTCTTTAGCAGATTCAACAACAACAACACTTTCAACCATTTTACCCTTATCCTTATTGACTTTCCCCTCTAGATTCTCAACCCTAGAGAGATGCTCTATTTTGGACTCTTTAAGCATGTCAACTTCTAAGCTAAGCCTATTGACCTCTTCCCTAAGAATAGCATAGACATCAATTTTTGGTGCAAGGGAGGGAATAACAATTTTGTTTGGGTGGCTAGTTTAACAGTTCTTAAGAGTGAGTTTGGGTTGAATGAGGCTATCGATAGCACAAAAATCCATCTTGTTTAGATGCATCCTAGATATATGCACATAATGGGTTTCAAATATAGATGTCAAGAGCAAACCATATGGCATGTAATCAGTGTTATAGGCATTTATCATATTTAGCACAATCACATAACTGACATTGAAATCTATGGTATTGGACACTATCTTAAACATGACTTTTAGATCAACAAAATCAAAGAAGTTATCATGTTTGGGTTTAGGCAAGACATTTTCCCTAAGAATTATGGCTAGTTGTTGAAACCTAGGCAGAAAGTGTCTAAAATGGACAGCAAATTCTCTAACACAAAGACCTTTTGGCACATCATCTTCACAAAACAGACCAAGAAACAGTTCAAACTCACTTTGATTAAAAACAAAATTTTCAAATATGTTGACACTAGGTAGATCAGATAGGTTGTTTCCTAACCTAAGAGACTTGCAAAGCACATTTTGATCAACATAGATGTTTTTACCATTCACAAAAGAACTCAATTAGAAAACCCCATCACTTCTCTGTTGAACCTCCATGTTTGCATAGTATTCAGCAATTAAATGAGTATAGAAATTTTGACCTCTATAGAAGACAAAGTTTTCCCATTTAACAGATGTAAACATGCTGTGAACTTCACCACTTTGTGGAACATACACAATCATTCCTGGTTGGTTATTTTAAGCATCCTATTGAGTTTTCTAGTATTAGAAAGTCTCACTAGGGTAGGGCTTGGGGTTTTGATGTTTGTTCTAGTTTTGTGTGAGTTAACAGATTTTTCAGAGATAGGTATTGCTTGAAAGACAGTGTTTAGGTTAGGGTTAGGGTTTCTAAAAACAGGCAGTTTGTTTCCATGAGAAAAGTAGGTAAACTCATTTAGGTGTGAAGGTTCTTGTTTGATTTTCTTGTGGAAGTGTTCCTTGGAACTGTCTGGGAGACAATATGGTGTGAAGGGAGCATAGAGGTTATGGTTGAAATCTCTCCTATTCATGGTTGGAAACAAAGGCAGGAGGGTAAGGTTTTTGGCTTTTGGGTTGGGCTTTAATGGTGTAAATTCCATAAAATGAGAGAACATACAAGTGTGCAGGTGTGTGTGTGTTTTGAACATGCATGAATATATGTATTAATATAGGCAGCTAGAATGCATGTAAGGACAGGCAAGATATGCGTAAGTTTTCATAAAAGATATCAGCACTGAAGTGATGATGCAAAATTATAGAATGCACAGTATGTGTAATTAATGAATTTGAGGGCATGCTTAGACAAGTTAGATGCAAATGAGATTATGTGCATCTATCAGGGAGGTTTTGTGAATATATATGTTATAAAAAAATACTTTTACTTCTTATAGTATGAATTTTGAAGTTCAAATCCGGATGCAAGCATGCACATGTGACAGACTCATGTAAGTTGTACCTCTATATATGTATATATCATGACTGAAGTTTGTACATCAAATAGTGTTGAAATGCTTGACAACTAAGTGGATAGAAGCATGTGTAAAAGACTGTCAGGCATGAGAATTAATGCAAGCAAGAGATACTCAAGGAATATTACAATTTAGGCATATAAAGTAAATGTCATATGTAATGTATAAGAAGAGCATGACATATTTGACTTTTCTAAGTGCATACATAAGGGGATAAGTGGCTGACTCTACAAAAAGGCTATATTCCCTAAAGACAAACTTGTATCCCTTAAAGTCTTACTGAGGTCATCTTCTCATTTAATGCCAAGACATTACTTTTAGTTCTATAAGAATATATTAAAGACTCAAGGTTCTATATATTACAAATGATTGATTGAAAGAGACATGCACACGAGACCACAATCTTTCTTTCATTTAAGAGGCATATACCACACATTGACTCTATCACACAGAATAAACAAATATGTACTAACCAGATTACCTCCATGGTTTTACAGCATACAGTAATTAATCATATGAATGCAAGAAATGAGTCTTATTTTTCTAAGTGTCCGTTGCACTCCAGTGTCCAGATACTGGGCCTCTCTAAGGAAGTCCCAGCCAAGTCTTTGAGTGAGGGCAACTGTGTGTTGTGTCTTAGTTCTATATGAATGGATACTAAGTTATTACAATTACACCATAGATATATCAGTTTATGCTACTTGAAGTAAACAACTACAAACTTAGTCACAAAGTTATAACAGTAAATCAATTAAGTTCACATCTACTGAAGATACTCTAATTTTCCACATCAATACAGCAACACACACCATATGCTTGACCAAGTCAAGTGACACAGATTCTATATATACTCACAGTGTTAACAACCATTTTATTTTACATATAAAATTCATACTGAAAATAATTCAAGTAACATATACAGACCATATGATTTAACTATTTAATTACCAAGTCGAACTGAATTTCCACATCAGCAACTATACAGAGTATACAATTGACCAAGTCAACTGAATTCAATCCACAATTCCACTGTGTCCAAAAAATCTCAAGTTTGTATATATCACAAAACATGTTCATTTAGCTTTCCAGATCACAAATATCTAAATATAATAATTTCTTACATATTCAAAAGCCTAGGTGAACCGACAGTTAATTTTTAATCATATACGAACTCATATAGATAAGCCATATAAATACCTTCGAAAGTTCAAGCAAGAGAAACATGTAATCACATATATTTGACAGAGAACACACAAGTTTATGAGATTAATCAAATTTATACCTTTGCTCGAGGCCTCGTAGTCTTCTCGAGTACTTACCGATCCAAAATCGTCGAGTGCCGAGTTGACTCACCAAGTCGACTCACTGAGTTGCGCCGATTCCAATGATTTAAGTCTTTACGAAGCTTGATCTATGTCTAAACATCACAGTGAAGCAATTATCTCGTGATAATTTCATCATCCCTGCACAAAATCTCAAGATCGAATTAGGGTTTTGAGAAAAATTAAAACTAATAAATTGAAAGGTGTTCGTGTGTGTATGTATATAGTGTATATATGTATATATTTGTTGATTTTGAACCATAAATTGATATCAATTGAGATGATAAAGAATTAATTTTTAAAATCATTTCGATCTATCCTAACTCAGCTTTAGTTTGTGAAGATTATAGGTTTAATCGACACAAGTAAGAAGAACACGACTCGATTTAGTGTGTATAGATTCTAATTTAGAAGAAAATTAGGGTTTGGATCGAGTAATTTGATAACGCGGCGAGAAAGAGAGAGATTAGGGTTTGAAAGAGGCGAGAGAGAGATCGCGGCTGAACAGTATACACACATAAATGATAATTGTGTGTTTAGTTAGTATATATATTTTCTGAATGGACGGCCAGGATTTAAATTATCTTTATGATGAACGGCTCAGATGGTAGGGTTTTTAGAATGGACTAGGTCAGCTGAGTTGGCCTGGGCCAATGTGCATGGACTGGGTCAAAAAAATAATTCTGAAAATAATATATATATTTTCGAAAATAGTTATGAAAACTAATAATTACTATATATATGTTTATGTATCGACATATAATATTTTATTACGAATATTGGATAATATACTAATGTTTTGATTCTTTGTATTTAGATAAATATCATTTATTTAGTATCTCAAAAAATATTTCCGAAATTAATTCCAATAAATATTTGCTCGAATAGTTTTATCTTTATCCGAAGGAAAAATTAAGTTCTCGATAAAACCCGATCGATAAAGTTTCATATGTTATCATTATCGATGAATCTGAGTTTTAGAGATTTCTTAATTATCCGAAAAGATATCTTTTTCGTGAGATGACTATAAATAATGATAATTATTCTCAAAAAAAAAATATAAATATTTATAATATTTATATATCAATATAAACCATTATTTTGGAATTTCCAACATTCCTAAATCCAATCGGAGTTTAGTGAATCTTTCGGAGGTCAATGGTTTTGTGAATATGTCTGCGAGATTGAACTCAGTTTCGATATAAGTCATTTTTATATCGCCTTTATTGACATGATCACGTAGAAAGTGATGTCTCACATCTATATGCTTAGATCTTGAATGTAACACGGGATTTTTGCTAAGATCGATAGCAATCGTGTTATCGCAAAAGATTGAGATCACATCAAATTTAGTATTATAGTCGGTTAATGTTTGCTTCATCCACAATATTTGAGCACAACATTTTGCGGCCGCTATATATTCAGCTTTTGTCGTAAAAACAGATACCGAATTTTGTTTCTTGGAAAACCAAGACACTAGGCATCCTCCCAGAAACTGACATGTACCACTTGTACTTTTTCTGTCGACTAAATGCCCGACATAGTCCGAATCAGAAAAACATACTTAGTCGAATGGTACACCTTTAGGATACCAAAGACCTACGTCAGTGGTTCCTTTTAGATATCTCAATATCCGTTGTACCGCGGATAGGTGAGATTCTTTTGGTGCTACTTGGAATCTAGCACACTTACAAACACTATATTGAATATCGGGATGACTTGCGGTAATATATAGCAAGCTACCAATCATGCCTCGATATTTCTTAGTGTCAACGGGTATCCCGTTGGGATCTTCTATTAAATTATCAGAAGTCAACATAGGAGTAGATATGGGTTTTGAATTTTCCATTTCAAATTTCTTTAGCATTTCTTTACAATATTTCGATTGTGAAATATGAATGCCTATATCCGATTGCTTAATTTGCAATCCTAAAAAGAAATTTAATTCACCCATCATACTCATTTCGAATTCTTTCCTCATATTGTCAGAGAATTCTTTACATAGTGCATCATTGGTTGAACCAAAAATGATGTCATCTACGTATATTTGTACAAGCAAGATATCATCTTTTTCTTGTCTTGTAAATAAGGTTTTATTGGCCGTTCCCATTTTAAAATTATTTTCTAATAGGAACTTGCTCAACCTTTTATACCAAGCTCTTGGGGCTTGTTTTAAGCCGTATAGAGCTTTATATAACTTGTAAACCGGGAGGTTGTTTGACATAAACTTCTTCTTCTAATATCCCGTTTAAGAAAGCCGATTTGACATCCATTTGGTATACTTTGAAATCTTTATGACACGCGTATGCTAACAGCATTCGAATTGATTTGATTCGTGCTACGGGTGCATAAGTTTCATCAAAGTCTATCCCTTTCATTTGGGTATAGCCTTGAGCGACTAATCTCGCTTTATTTCTAACAACCGTTCCGTTTTCATCTAACTTGTTTCTAAATACCCACTTAGTTCCAATTATGGAAGTATCTTTGGGTTTTGGAACAAGTTCCCAAAGTTTGCTACGAGTGAATTGTAGTAATTCCTCTTGCATAGCCGAGATCCAATCTTTGTCTAGCAAAACTTCTTTAGCGGTCTTAGGTTCTATTTGAGATAGAAAACTAAGATGATTCACAACATTTTGTACTTGTGACCGCTTTTGAACTCCTTTATTTAATTCTCTAAGAACATTATCAAGTGGATGACTTCTAATAATAGGAATTTCTTTAGGAAGTACTACTTCCGTTTCGGATAATTCTAATGGATTTCTTGGGATGGGAGTTCAAGATCCATATTTTCGAATTGTCGAATTATATTTTCTACATCGTTTTGTTCAACTTTATTGTTTTCAAAAAGATCTTTGTATTTTGACAATGGTTTGCTTTCACCAAATGCAACATTCATAGATTCTTCCACCACAAGTGTTTTAAGATTGAATACTCGATAGGCTTTGCTATTTATAGAGTATCCAAGTAATATACCTTCATTTGATTTAGGATCAAATTTGGTAAGATAGTCTTTCGAGTTTAATATGAAGCATTTGCATCCGAATACTCGAAAGTAACTTAGTTTCGGTGTTTTGCCAAAATAAAGCTCGTAAGGAGTCTTTTGTATTATTGGACATAGCAAAACCCGATTAAGAATATGGCAAGAACTAGACATCGCTTTGGCCCAAAAATATTTAGGTCGACGATATTCATTTAGCATTGTGCTTGCCATTTCTTGTAAAGTTCTATTTTTCCTTTCAACTACTCCATTTGATTGTGGAGTGTAAGGAGCAGAAAAATTATGTGTGATTCCATTTTCATCACAAAAGTTCATAAAACTAGAATTCTCAAATTCTTTACCATGATCAATCCGTATATAGACTATGGTACTATTTTGTTGATTTTGAATTCTTTTACATAGAGAAGAAAAAGATTCAAAAGCATCACTTTTAGATTTGAGAAATTCCGTCCACGTGAATCGTGAATAATCATCAACGATTACTAACGTGTATGAAAAACCTTCGAGACTTTGTATTGGAATCGGACCAATGAGATCCATATGTAAAAGCTCGAGAGGTCTAGAGGTTGATACCATGAATTTAGCTTTGTGAGAGGCTCGAATTTGTTTTCCAATTTCGCAAGCTTCACAATTATGATCTTTTTGATAATTCAATTTTGGTATACCTCGTACATGATCTTTAGTTGATATGTTTTTAATCAACTTCATATTTGCATGTCCTAATCTTCGATGCCATAGCCAAGGGTCATCGTTTGTTGTGATTATGCATACATTCTCATTCTTGCTCATGTAACATGTATAGACATTTTTGTTTCGAGGGCAAGTGAGAACCAATTTCCAATCTTTATCTAGAATTGAATAATGAGTAGTATAGAAAATTACCTTGTATTCATTGTCGCAAAGTTGACTTATCGAAAGAAGATTGTACTATAGTCCTGTGACTAGTTGTACGTTTGAAATCTTGAAGCGACTATTCCCGATGTCTTCGATGCTGACAATGATGCCTTTACTACTATCTCCAAATGTGACACTTCCCGCAGTGACCTTTTTAATGTTGTTCAACAATGACTTGTTACCGGTCATATGTCTTGAACATCCACTATCAAGGTACCACATGTCTTGCTTAGCGGCAAGATAAACCTACAAAATAGATCAATTAAATTTATAGGTACCCTTTTGTCTTGAGGGTCCTTGGGTTAGTCCAACATAAATAATATTTGAATTTGCATGATAGAATCTAGGCATAGAATATTCATGGTTAGGCATGTAGATATTTCTAGGTTCATGATATCTAACATGATATTGTGTATGTCTAGCATTATCATAAAATTTAGAGTTAACACGATGCATATCATTTTTAACATTAGCAAAGTAGGGAGCATTATGAATAGGAACATGTTGAGTTCTAGATGCATTCCTACGAGAATTGTTATAATACATTGTGTTTCTATTTTGAGACATACTACGTTGTTGAAACCTTTGTTGCTTTTGACCATTATAAGCAACTTTGTTGGATGGTACTTGTTTTTCAACCTTCTTGTATAGTTTTGATCCTTTACGAATCCATACATGCTTCCCCTTAAATTCACCACTCTTGAATTTGTAATATAAGACAGAATGTCCATCTTTGATGCAATAAGTACATTTTAAGGATTGTGGTTTAGGAGGAGCTATTATAGGTTGTACTCTTGGTTGAACATCTCTTTTAGGAGGAGCGTTCTTATCATATCTTAGACCTTCACGGTTATAGGAAACTTTTGAGTGTACCATTTTATCTAATATCTCATTTCCTTTAGTAAATCTTTAAACAACAGTTTCAAGATTTTCTTTTTCTTCTTTTAAGGCATCAATCTTGTTGCTAAAGAATCTTGCTTGATCCATAACTTGAGATATGAGCTTGAAATTTTCTTCTTTCAATCTTTGAGTTTCTTTTTGTAATTCCTTTTCTTTTATCTCAAAGATTTGTGATAGCTCATTCTCTTTTTCAAGACTGTTTTCTTGAGATTGAGATGTTGCATTATTTTGAACTATAGATTCGTTTAGAATCTTTAGTTTCAATAGATCAACATGAAGTTTATTCATGTTGTCGTTGAGTTGTAACCTCTCATTTTTCACTCTTCTACTTGAAGTACTAAAGATACATTTTCTAATTCAAGATTGAGAGCGTTGTCTTTGAAGTTGTTGACTTCAACTTTCAAGTGATGATTTTGGTCACTCATGAATATGATTTTATTTTCATTTTGGATTTTTAAATCCATCATCCGAGTGAACTCTTTACTTTACGTATGATGCATTTCTTCGAGTTTCATTTTCTTGGACCATAATGAATGAAGTCTTTTATCAACATTTTTATATTTGTTGTTGATACCTACTACAAGCTCAATTAAATCATACTTACTCATATCAACTAGATTCTAGTTAGATTCATCTAATTCCAATTTATTTGAGATGTAGTTGAGATTAGAACTTACCTCTTGATGAGAAGTGGAGGCTCCCGTTGAAGTAGCTTCATCCCCGATGGCCATTAAGCACAAGTTGACAACTTCTTCACTAGCTTCCGGAGCTTCTTCATCTTCACTCAAATGCCAACCGTTTTCCGCCACCAGAATTCTTCCTTTAGCAAACTTTGGACATTCTCTTTTGAAGTGACCCGGTTTCTTACACTCGAAACAAACTTCTTGTGTTTCCTCCGTATTTTGTTCTTTATGTTTTGGAGGAGTGTAAGGAGGATTATTATTTTTATTGGCATTATATTATAGGCATTTGTATTTTGAGTGCCTTTGCCTTTATTATAGCTCGTTGTGGGAAAATTACTCTTATAGTTAGGAATATAATTTTGGAAGTAATTAGGTCTTCCTTTAGAGTTAAAAACTCTTTGTTGATTGTTTGATTTAAGGAAGCCTTTTCTGTATCTTTCAACTTTGCTTTGTAGCACACGACGAAGTTGTCTCGTTAGTAAAGCAATTTCGCTTTCATCGAGATCTTGGAGTTCTTCGTTCAACTCCACGTCATTTTCATTTTCATCGATTAATATAGCTTTTAAAGCCATGTTTTTCTTTTTGTCTTCCACTTCAGGAATGACTTTATACGAAATATTGTCTTCTTCGTAATCATGAAGATTTCCGAATAAACTATCGATGTCATAATCATTTAGATTATGCATTTCTTTTATAGTAGTAACTTTAACCCTCCAACTAGGAGGTAAAGATTTTAGAACTCTTCGGTTCTTCTCATTTTGAGTATAACTCTTTCCGAGTTGAGATAATTCATCGATTATATGAGTAAATCTTGTTTCCATATCGATGATATTTTCTCCCTCTTGGAGTTTAAAGTTCTTGTATTCTTGGATTAAAGTATCCATTCGAGAAGCTTTTATATCAATGGTTCCTTCGTAGGTAACCACTAATTTGTTCCACATTTCTTGTGCAGACTTGCAATTGTTTACTCTTTTATATTCTTTTTCAGCAAGTGCACTTGTGAGAACCATTTCTGCTTTAGCGGCAATATTCATCATATTTTCTTCGGCGAGAGTGTATTCACTAACCTTCTTTTCAACAATGACACCGCCAACTATTTCGGTAGGAATAACAACTCCGTCTTCTATGGCCATCCAAACTTTGACTCCTTGAGATCTAGCATAGATGCGAAACCTCATTTTCCACGTTGCAAAGTTGGTGCCATCAAATAGAGGAGGGCGAGAGCTAGATAGGCCTTCACCGCAACCGATGGTATTTAGATACGCCATGTAGGATCACTTTTTGTTGTGCCTATAAATCTCCAAATCACTCAACAAACACGTTAAAAAGCACCGCTCTGATACCAATTGTTAGGTCCCGTAAGAGGGCTATTTTAGGCTAGAAGAGGGGTTGAATAGCTTAATATCCAATTTAAAAATTATTATGGCGTTTTAAAATAATTTTCCATTTTTAAAACTTTTACCGAGTCGTCATGCAATTTATAAGTGCAGAAATAAAAGACATGGGAAGAAAATACCGCATAGGAGATTTTATCCTGGTTTGCGATGGCGCAACCCCTAATGGATTCGCTCACCCCTACTCCAGTCCCCGAGCTCCTCTCCGGACTCGAGATTTTCCCTTAAAAATATCTCACTTCTTTAGTAGGCGGAGAAGCCTTTACAACCGTATAAATACTGGTCTTCGTACGTATCTCCAAGATACTACCTCACAATAAATATAAAAACCCACAAGACTCGTCTTGGGCCGTAACTCCCCGTTACACCCTCAAAGTCGTTGTGAAAAACCTACACAAATTATCTTAGACAGCAACTCCCCGCTACTTCTTCAAAGTTGATGTAGAACCCTTGGTGTAGTCTTTGAATTCCTCGCTTTTTCCGGTCTTGGATCTTAGATGAAAGGTCTTGGGTCTTTCCTCTTCTTCACGGTGCAAAGGTCACTAACTCCCCGCTAGTGCCTAGGACTTGGGTCTTAGAACGAGAATCACTTCACTTCAACTTCACATCACTGCAAAACTTAGAAAATGATATCTACGAAACAAACCGTAATATAGAGAGAGGTTTTGGACTAATATGTCCGAGAGTGACTATAATATTCTTACACGAATATTAAGTAAAATAAGTTCAATAAGCTTTATTTGCTTATGACTTTATGTGTATTCTTATATTCTATATGACTTGTAAATCGAAGAATTCTTTTAATACAATACTCCGTATAGTGAGATTTAAATATATCTCGGAGTTTGTAAATATTGATTATGTCCTTTAAGCTCGTAGGCTTATAAGGTTTATAATCGTATACTTTTGTTCGACTTTTTGTAAATGTCGAAGTATACTTAAAATTGCTTCTTTATCGAAAATACGTCTATTTTCGAAGTAATGTATAAATCAAGTCCTTGTAAAAGCTTTATAGCTTAAGGATCTTTGATAAAAAAAACTTCTCGTTCGATATTGTCAACTTTAGACTATTCGTATATATTTAAACGAGAGTGTTACAATATTACTTTAACAATTTTCACTTTAAAATAATTTGGCCAATTTAACACAACACACAAATAACCGCACACGTACAGAAAAGTAACTCGCTTATCTATAGGATAAAACGAGGATCGCTATTATGCGTTAAATTAGTGCGAAAAGTAAAATCACTCACAAGTGCGAGGACGAGGAAAAAAATGCGGAAAGTAAAATCACTCACAAGTGTGAGGACAATAATAAAAAGTGCGGAAAATATATAAAAGGCTTTCGCCACGCTAATACGCGTTAAGATTAGTGCGGAAAGTAAAATCACTCACAAGTGTGAGGATGAGAAGAAAAACTGCGGAAAATTTATAAACGGATTTCACCACGCTATTACGCGTTAAAGATAAACACACACGTACAAGTAATTAAACACACCACCCAACAATAAAATATTAATGGCCAAAGTTAAGTGCGTTAAAGTTTTAATTAAGGCTTTTAGATTATTTTCCCCCCGGAACACTAGAGGTGATAGAAGGGAATCAAATCAAGCTCGATGTATAAATTTGACCATCGTCAAATATAATCTCTTTTTGAGGTGTTGTAATATTTCGAATCGTTGTTCGAAATTTAATCCTTGTATGGATTTTTATGGTCTCGGTTTGAGATTCGATATAAGAGCTTAAAGATGAAGAGAAGATGAAGATAGAGAGCTCTTATATGTATAAAAATATGGTCGGTTAAGACTTGGATATGAAGCTAAAATATTACCACTTTTGGAGATCGCCAAAAAAGTTTGCTGGAAAAAATTCGCCGGAGGTTCGGCCGGATTTTGGCTTTATGGTCGAACCTGGGCAGCCCTTCGGGAGGCCGGATAGTAGTGGTAGATGAGCTTGCTAGGTGGGAGAAAGCTTGATTGAAGGAAATAAGCTTTTTGGAACAAAAATCTTGTATATATTTAAGTATATATAAGAAAGAAAAGGTTTTTGAGATGAAGTAGGTGTAGAGAGTGTTTGGATATATTGAGAGAGCTCTACTTCTTAAATTCCCAGCAATTCTTTGTGCTTGTTAGAAATTGTTGGGGGAAGGGGTTTATTTATAGGAGGAGTTGGGTGGAGGGAAGGGTGAGGATTTAAAGTAAAAGGAGTGGTTGAGATTGAAAGCACTTGGATTGATGAGGTGGAAAGTGGTGTTTGTTGGGGGTGGTTTTGTGTTTCTTTGCAAGTGGGGGTGGTATTCTACACAAATATCCGAGCTGGTCTTATCCCCTTAATATATTGTATCGGACTCGTATCAATTAACGAATAAATACGTAACATGTTTCGTTAATAAAATACCCGATAAATACGAAAATACCTAATAAATAATGTAAGAACCCAAATTTTCGATAGAATTAAAACTTTTCTTATTATGATGAAGTGCATCAATGAATAGTGATTTTGGTGGATGAATAGTGATTTTGAGGGTTAAGAAATATTTCATGCCACCTATGTACGAGACGTAGTGTGGATATTCCGAATCCATATTAGTGACCTACGGAGTAAATAAGTGTATGCAAAGATGATCGGAATTTAGAAATTCCAGTTTCTAATTTGGTGTAATATTTGACCGGGCAGTGAATTGTATATCAGTATTATCAAGAAATAAGATATTAAATTTGAGGAATTGAGAAATGAGAAAACCAAGTATGTACTAGGGAAGTACATAGAGAATGAGTGTATGTAAACGAGGACAGAATTCAGAGAATCCCAACTTTATTTTATTCCATAATTGACAGAGGAGTCAGGAATATAATTATTGGATTATTAATGGAGGATATTAAATATTAGAAGTCCAAGGAAAGAAATGCTTTGAGAAGGAAATAGGATTGAGAATATAATCCTAGAGCAAAGAGAATGCAAACGAGTTTGAGAACGCTTGAGAAATCGGGAGAGCAAATTCTGAGATAAAGAGAATATACCAAGGATATTGGATATAATGTCTACTTGAGGATTAGAACCACCCTAACACACTAATATATGATGTGGGAAAGGATAAAATATATCCAAGAGATTTACAGAGGAAAAACCACTGAAACGATCACAGAAATCCTTCGATGAATCCAACAACTAGAAACTCTTGGACAAAGCCCAAGTATAAAACCAATACCAAGATATGGGCCTTACCATTGGCCCAACCACATTCAAGGGCTGATTTTAAGTGGATTAAGAAGGGAAGTACCAAAGTGGAAGAATTATAAGACTTAAAGGATGTTGGATGCAATTTACATAAAGCTAAGGACTTGCTTGCAAAATTCAAGGATAAGCATTAACAAGGAGCCAACAAGTGGCCTCTTCTCATTGGTGGACTTCAAACACTCTTATTAAAAGGTAAGAGAGCTGATAGATAAGGCTTAGATACAAGGCATAAGGCATTAATCAAAACAACTCAAAAGATCACAAACTGCCCAGCAGAAACACCACTCAAAGAAAAATTCATATCTCCACTTCTATCCATGGCTAAATCACCAAATTTTAACCATAGCTTCTCCACTCCATGGGTAACAATCTTTCAAAATTTCATAGGCAACAAAGGAGTATAGCTTAGTCAAATCCCTCCTCCAAGTTGAAGAACCCAATCTGTCCAGTTTCTGTCCAGAGGAAAGATGGGGCTCAAAACCCTAGCTAGGAAGCTTCAAATTTGATGATCTATAGCTCAAAACAAAGCTTATGAAGAGCACAAGGTGTGGTAAACATTTTAGCACCAAACTCTTATTTTTCGATTTGTTATGAATTTTACAAGATGAGGATGAATAGTAACTTCAAGTTGTTTTCTTGTTTTGATCTTAAGGATTTAGCACTTTAAGGACCATCTAAAGCTTTTTAAAGATTTATAAACACTTGATATTGTTTTTAGAGCATCCAAGGATGTAAAACCCTAACACAACTTTTGATTTCATATCAGTTTTGATGATTGTTTTGATGTTATATGCTTAAGAGATCATGTTTAAGTGTTTTAGTGGTTATTTAACTTTGTAAAATATGAAAAATGGTGGGTGTTGGATTGTAGCCACACCACTGACCTTAGAGAAGTAAAAAGGTTGTTTTTTGAGGTTGTGGATGTATGGTATGCCCGGTGTGGCTTGGTTGTAATGAAACAAATTGGAAATGTTCGATTTAGAGCCGTCGTAATGCCCGATTTTTGTAAACCTCTTTAACAGTTGAAGATCGAGACCATAAAATTGTGTAAAGGTTAACCACTGCATATGGTTGTGTAGCTTTTGGTTTCTAGTTTACATGGCCGCAAGAATCGTGTCAAAAGAGTTTACGGTTTGTGAGTTATGATCATTTTAGTGAAAGCGATTCGAGAAACGCTATCGTAGAAATGCATCAACTTTGACATTAAGTTTGAGACCCTTAAAAATGGAATTGGAGTGTAATATTCTGAGGATAAATGATAAGGTCAGTTAGAAAAGTATGAGAGGTGGTTTCGAGTCGAAAAGATTATTTTCTGATTTTATAAAATTGAAACAACAGAGGTTGCGCAAGTGAAAACCCCTAAGGACGCGATTTAGAAACCAAAGTTCTAAATGGTTTAGTATAACTTGAATTCGAGGACCAGTTTCAAACCAAACTTACGACTTAAGTATTTGATGAGTAACTTGGACTTAGTATGAGTCTAGATTAAGCCACTAAGTGCTTTGATTGTGATTCGCTTACGTGTTTAAGCATTGAGTTATAAGTGGATCGTCTAGGGGATTAACCGTATGTTTTTGACTTTGTCTAGATTGTCCGACATCATCACGAGAACCTATCACTTCTCGAGCATCAGGCAAGTTTTCTAAACTTGTACTTTTGAAGTATTGTTGTATAATACTGCTTTTTGCCATATATAGTATTATACTATTTTGCGATAAATGTTATATCGTGTTGACTTTGAATTTGATTTTGGTTTATATACTAGCTTTGAGATAAGTAGTTATAAACTGGTATACCTTGTAGCTCTAGAGATAAGAGCATATTCATTGTTTTCGACTCTAAACCGGGAGTCGGTATTTTGAGATATAGAGATAGTCGTGGAAACCCGGGGGGATTCCAGCGGCAGATTATTATTTATTTTGAGGAATGTTATTTATAAACGTTAATTATATTTCCATTAAGTATTAATTACTTGGAAATCATTCGAGGATTGTTATTTGAATATGATATCATTTGAATAGATATAATGGATTTAAATTTATTTTTAATATAAATGTAACAATAAATAAGAAAGATGACATGTCAAATAAGATTTTTATACTGTTATGAACACAAATATTATCTACGGACACAAATATTATCTACAATTTAATTTATTTTTTGGGAATAAAAATTAATGATGTTAATGAATCTTATTAACTACAACTTATATTGATTTTGTATGTAAGTTGGCGACCTTTTTCACCTTAAAACTATCAACCACCATAATTAATTTGACGTTTAAATATTTTAATATACTCTGTTTTCTTATAGTAATCCCCACTATTAACATAAAAAATGCTTTGTACTTTTCATTCCTAAATCCTCGTACACTAATAGTATTTTTTCGTAGATATGACTAGTATATTAATATATCCTCTTAAAATAATAAATTTTAAACATGGAGTTATCTTAAATCATGTGTAATGCTAAAATTACAATATGATAATTTAATTGATATAAAGTTATAAATTGTTAATACTCCTATTAGATAATAAATTAATAATAATTACATGTAATAATGAGATAGACTAATTGATGCATATTAAATAAGATGTAATTAATACAAGTATATTAAATGTGAAAATTATTAATTATAGGGATAATTTAGTAATTTAACTTGAACAAAATGACTCAAACGAATCCTCTATTTGCTCTATTATGTATATAACTAGCATGAAAGCCCGTGCAAGCACGGGCACCATTTTTTTTTCATATAATTCGATTTTTTTTTTTAAATACATGACTCATAATTTTGAAACACTATATACTAACGATGTGATTTATCGATTTTTTATGAAAAGTGATATTAGCTTAAACTTCTTACTTAAATTTTATTTATGATCATGACAGCATAATCAGACCTAATAATTTAAAAAAATAACTTCAAAAGAGTGAAAGACTGAACAATTCGCAGTTTCTAAAATTTAACCGTGCGTTAGTAAATTCACCTGTGTTATATATTTAGGCAAGTGTTAAAATAAGAACATATACTGAAATGAGAAGTGAAAACTAATTTTAGGCTTTTATATTTTATATCTATATTTAATCTCTGCCACATATTCAAACATAATTTACTTCTTCACCTCCACCTTCATATACGCCCCTTCCAATTTCGGCGACCTATAACACCATCACTTGTAATACTCAACTATTATCACCACCTTTTTCTCTGTTTATGTATTCCATTTATCATCCGCATTCATGATCTCACACTCACATACACACACACACACACATAGGCAAGTGATCAAATATAAACCAAAACTAATTTAAGCCCTTAGATCAATCTAATCAAATGGCACCCTAGAAGAACCATACACAATTAAAATACACCCCCATACATAATCCCACATAATCCCTTTTTATTTAAAAAAGGTGTTATTTGCATGATATTAATATTATAGTAGAATTTATAAAAAAATATTATTGAATATATTTTGAAATCTAACTTCACTGTATTTTTCTCCATCTCCCAACGATCAGTTTGCATACCATATGTGCTATATTCCGACGCGATTTAGAATTTTTTAATTTAGTCTCTAATTTCTAGTCTAAGAGAGGTTTCTATTAAAGTAAAACCTTATATATATAATATGTGTGTTTGTGAAAGAGAGAGATATGAAGTGTGTGTATAAACCATCATCATTCTGCAATTTCTTCTTGTCATCAAATTGACTTACGAATATGTATATCATCGAATTCTAGTCAAATTCCTAATCACGCCCCCTCTAACTCAATCATCTCCTACTTTGTCATCTCTCAATAGATATGAGTTTGTAGCGCCCACCGAGTCGTTTTTACCCACTCTATCATCGTCAACACCATTACCAACACCTTCGAACTTGAACAAATTTTCAAATCTGGAATAAACCAAAATTTGTGTTCAAAATTTTTAGTGATTTGGATTCAAATTTGGGTAACATGAGTTGAATTTTTATTCATTTTGTTTTGGTTTTGGTGATTCTGGTGTGTTGATGTGGTTACAATCAATATTTTGTTAACTTTGGTTGTGGTGCAAGGTCGTGATGGTGTGTAGTGGTGATATGTCAGTGGTGGTAATGATGGTGGTGTTAGTGTTGTGTTGTTGGTGGCAGTGCTGATAGTGATAATGATATTGTTTTACTACAAAATGATGGATTTATATACCATGCATAATCCTATATTTTATTTCTTGAAAGAAGCTCTAAAGGCAATCCAACAACTATATATACGTGTATATGAATATTACATGTAGTTTTATTTTAAAAACTCACTTATATTAATCTAAAATATATATACAATGTAATGTTATTTATAGAATCTATCTTCTTAAATCCAACTATTTTTACATTCCCTAAATTCAACTAATAGGTTATTATAACTTGTGCATTATATATAATGCAATATTATTTTTATTTAATATATATCTTTCATCAACATAGTTATACATTTTAAACTTATATTTGTTTGTATTGCATCTATAATCTCATTTACCATGATGTACTCTAACCAAACTATGTATCTTTTCAATTATATAATTGAATCAATACGATGTCTACATCTCATATATAAATTATTCCATTTTTTCTTATGCTAAATATAGATTATCCAAGAATAATCATAATAACCGATTTTAATGCAAGTGTACTTATATAAAATGCAATATTAAAATTCACTAAAATTTTGACATGCAATTTTGTACAATATGATATATTTATCTATTAAGTATCATATTTCAATAATATAGCTAGACAATTTAAATCTCTAATTTTTTTTATATAGTCTATAATTTATTTTATAATATTTCTAGCATAACTATTATCTAAATATCTATCAGTTAACCTATATGAAGTTCAAATCTCGTGTGCAATAGATTTTTTGTTTTTCCTAAAATTATATTTTTTATTCAATTAAAATAGTTTACCCAAAAAAATTAGAGTAGGCATGTAATCAAGTCAAGCCGAGTCAAACAGTGTAAGACTCGAGTTTGATCTTGATTAAAATGTTCTGTCGAGTTCGATCGAGCATTAAATTTTGAAGATTGGGTCATAAAAAGTTCGATACGTTCGAACTCGGTTCTAAAGCTTGAACTAATTTTACCCTTTTTCGGCAAAAGAATGAATATGAATGGTTCGATTCTGGTTCGGCTCAAATAAAAATGTTAAATATTTGTGTTGAAATATATATAAAAATATATAAAAAGTCAAAACAATAAAATCTCGATTAGGCTCGTGAACCTTACGAGCCGAGTAATTTGAAGTTCCAACTCGACTCGGTAAAGTATTTAAGCTCGAGTTCGCCTCGAAAACTATTGAGCAAAATTCAAATATTTTATGAGCCGAGTTCGAGCAATTCACGAACATTTTGATTCATTTACACTCCTAAATGAGAATACCGATTATAAATCCAATGCATATATTAGTCTTTTCAGAGTTGATCAAAATATCATGTTGGCCTACATTATATAAAATAGATAGATAACATAATTCATCTGTAATACTAAATTTTTGAAAAATTTGTGATAATACTTTTCATGATTAGCAAGCAACGAATATGTTGATAATTTATCTTGATTATATTTTAAAATGAATGTTAAATAGAATATAATAAATGAGGTCATAGAAATGTAGTTTATGATTTTTAAAAAGATACAAAAAATATCTTTGGTGTAGTGGTTAATGATGTGAACTTAATTAATCACTAACATAAAGGTCATGGGTTCAATTCAATGACCAACATTTTTATGATAAAAGGGTAAATATGTAATTTACTAAATAACCATGAAAAGCCTTGTTGGGCTATAATAGATATAATAATGGATAATACATTGATATATAAATAATAAAAATTAAAAAAGATAACAAGAAATCAGTCCAATAGAATACGTAAAATTTCGTTTAGTCCATAAAATTTAATAAATCAATTCTAAAATCCTTTTATCAAATTTAAAGAATTTGTGTAGAATCTATTAAATGTTAAAAAAATATAATATAAGATTTAGTTGGACCTTCCTCTAATAGCAACTCTAGTACCAAATATAAAATATTATAATGATTGCAATAGTTTGACATAAAAAAAAAATTGGTGCTAAAATAGAATTTCAACTCTAATGCTAGTTACATTTTATATTCAACAAATCCAAATTATTTGAAGTATACCAACATGTAATTTATATATGGTGAAGTGATAATGTGACATGCAAGTATAAATCGATTTTTGTTTCAAATTTATAATCAAGTATGCATTTTATCTAATCATAAAACTCCTTTGTAATTGAAATTTTTAGCAATTGGTTTAAAATTATAGAAATGAAAAATTTTAACATTGCAGTAAATTTCCTCTAACATTTTACTCGTGCAAGGCACGAGATTACTCTAATTTATTGAATATGATCATGTCATTATTGCGATATTTTATGATTCATATTGATGTGCTAAAAACATGACATTTAATTATCGCAAACGCACGATCTCGTTTTAGTATTTTAAGATTCGATCCAGAGAGACTATATATTTTTCGCAACTTCTTAACTTTTAATTTAGGCGAACTAGACAATTAATTTTGAGAGGTTTTTTTTTCTTTTCCTATTTAATTTTACCAATGAAAAGAAAGTTACAAAATAAAATAAAAAAATTAAATAAAAGGTAGTAAATTAATAACAAGCAGATGATAAACTCATTAATAAGATGATGACATGAGATAAAAACAAGTGAAAACAATAGCTTAGAATTAAATACATGGCCTGACCTCAATTAACATTAAAATAACCAAACCAGTGTTCTTTTAAAAATGAAAGTAATGATGACAAAAGAAAGATTAAGTACTAGTAATTAAGACAACATAAGAATTAACAAAACATGAAGCACTAAATTATAACGCAACACATCAACATGAGAAAATGAAATGGGCCAACCAAACTGAATGGGCCAGGAAAGTACTGGGCTTGAAATTAAAAACTGGGCAAGCTACATAAACTAGAAATTTGAAAATGGATCACAACTAATTAACAACAAAATGGGCTAGAAGCATGCAACTAGTTCTAAACAAAATGATTTTATTCACCTCAAATACTTAATAGAAATGATAGTAAACATTTAGCGAGAATTATTTTATTTAACATTAAGAAAATATATAAAATTAACCAACAGTCGCTAAACCAAATTAAGGGAACAAAACCATTTATTCATACTTTCTAAAGTGCACAGTTGAGGCAATAAAAAGAAAAGAAGAAGGTAAGCTAACACACAATAAAAAAAACTTTAAAATGAAAATAACAAAATAAAATGAAAATGGTTACAATACTATCTCATAATTAACAGCGCAGCAATTGACAAACTAAAGGGAGGAATGGACAGTGAACTCGGTGTGTGACAAACAAAAGTAAAGCAGGCTGAAATATTAACACTAACACAAGTGAATTATTGAAGCAGAAAATTGAACAAGAGCGATAGCAGGAACGTACAAACAGACTTTAATTGACATACTAAAAGAAAATGACAGTGAAATTAACCCCAACACAAATGGATTTTGTGCCGGAATTTTCACCTGAAAATTAGGCTAGATATAACCAAGCACTTGAAGTAGTTCTAAAAATGTGAAGCACTAATTTAAATAAAATAAAAAATAAATTTAAGGGCTCATTTCAATCATAAGTGGTTAGCATATTTTCTACTTTATCCACTTGTAAAATTGAAATGGGTCATAGCCAAAGTATTAAATGAAGAGATCAAGATGTAAGGAAAGAGTGAAAATTTGCATTAATATAAGGGAAGTGTTTACAAGATGGAGGCTACAAAATTTAGGGTAAGTAAAAACTAAAATGTACTAAAAGCAAGCAAAAGGAACCGGCAAGAAAGAGAAAGTAAAGTAACGTGCCTAGCAAAAAGTAAAGTGCTAATTGATTCCTCTCCTGCTGTCTTCTCCCCCTTCTATTTATAGGCTTTTTTATCACCCCCATCAGTGTAAACATTGGCTTCTAACATTAACAATTTGTTAACATAAGTTTTTCTGCCATCCATTTATGACTGTTGAAAATATAGAAATCATTGACAATCATCAACAAGATGTGACTTAAATGGGAAGCGGGTGTGTTTGAAATATTCCAATTTGCTCCAAGCTCCTAATTATTTTTCCTTCTTCTTTTATTCTGGTTATTTTTCTTCCTCTTTTTCCCTTCCTTGCTCTTTATTTCTTTATTTTTCCATTTTATTATTTTTCTCGAATTTCCTGAAATGCAACAAAATAATTTATTAAAATATGAGTTCAAGCAACAAATAGGTAATAAAAATATGCAAAAAGCCCCCATACCTATCTTTTGTTGGTCCTCCAGTAAAACGAAAAAAATGCAGAATAAAAAACTATACTCACTGTCGTAGGAATCACGGGTAATTTTAGGTTTACCAACCCGTTAAACTCGTAGACGATCTCTACAAGAGGAGTGTTGTCTCCCAAGGGTTTACAGAAGATATACCCATAAAATCTTTGAGATAAATCAACAAGTATCCAACTTTCCTCTTTTAATCTAGCTTTCATTGGTGTCAACAAAACAATTTTGTAGGAAAATATATGCCTTAAAGATAATTCTAATTATAGCCAAGTTATAGGTTCCCACAATCCACATGATTAGACTCTAAAAATTTACAAAAAATCCCAAGGTGTGTTGTGAATTTAACGCCTTTGATGGATAAGTGGATACGAACATTTTCTCTTTTTCAACCAATATTGAACTGACCTAGTCTCTATTAAAACAAGTATCTAGCCATACTTCACGTTCTCAGTAGTTAGACCGACCGTGCAATGGTTGAGGTCCCAAAAGACTTTTGCATCAATACCCATTTAGCGAGTTTTAAGTCAACAATCCCAGATCACAAAGGACTTTAGGTTGCTAGGCACGAAGTCCCCTCGGACTTACTTACTCGGGTTATCAATGAGCCCAACCTAGCCGATTTCCCTATTAAGAATTTATTATTACAAAATTACACTAGCACTCTACAATTACAAACTTTTATTGACTTTTTTTTCTCTTTTTTTCTTTCTTTTTTTCTTTTTTTATCTTGTTATAAGACACTATAGGAACAAAATTTTCGCAAAGGTTTGATTCGACATTGTTCTAACATGTGGGTTCTCTCTCAGGTATCGAATAACATTCCTATACAATTTTCCCACCAAAGGTCTTGTGCAAATGTCATCTTGGACTTTTAAGCAAAAATTTGTTCGACACAAGTTTTATGAGGAAAACCTTACTTGACTACGTTCAAATTATCTACAGGCATTATACATATAATTTTTGAAAAACAGTTTACACCAACTAATTCTAAAATTCAAGAGTGGGAAGGACAACTAAGCTAAAATATTTCTATTTTTGGATTTTTAAATTTTTTAATTTTTTTGGATTTTTCAATTTTATGTATTTACACTAAAACCCTCCCCCATACCTAAATCATGCATTGTCCTCAATGTATGCAAATGTAAGATAAATGACAAAGGTGAATGATCAGAAAATACCTGATAACGATGAAAGAGAGTTTACAAATACCTACTGAAGAAATTTACTTGAATCATGGATCGATGAGGTGGATAACCTCTTCCTCAGGATCAATTGGCAGCTCTAAAAATGGTTTGAGTCTTTGTCCATTAACTTTAAATATATCACCATTTTTAGGATTTTCAATTTTAATAGCACTGTGAGGAAAAATGATTCTAACAATGTAAGGACCTTCCCACCTAGATCACAATTTCCCGGGAAATAAATGAAGCCTAGAATTGTTTAAAAGAACTTTTTGACCTGGAGAAAAAGATTTTCTCAAAATGTATTTATCATGCAAAAGCTTAGTTCTTTCTTTATAGATTTTAGCATTTTCATAGGCCTCATTTCTTAATTCCTCTAGTTCTGACAATTGCAACTTTCTATGACTACCGACGGTTGGTAAGTCAAAGTTCAATTCTTTAATGGCCCACAAGGCCCTATGCTCTAGTTCAACTGGCAAGTGACAGGCCTTGCCAAACCCAATTCTGTAAGGGGACATGCCCAAAACAGTCTTGAAAGCGGTTCGATAGGCCCATAAAGCATCTATCAGTTTGATGGACCAATCCTTCCTATTCGAGTTGACAGTCTTTTCTAAAATTTACTTGATTTTCCTATTCGAGACTTCAAATTGACCACTAGTTTGTGGATGATAAGGGGTGGCCAACCTATGAGTAATTGAGTACTTTTTCAAAAGGGACTCAAATTGATGATTCTTGAAGTACTTACCTTGGTCACTAATGATAGCCCTAGGTGTGCCAAATCGAGAAAATATATTCTCTTTTAAGAATTTAAGGATATCATTAGACTTAGTTAGTATGGCTTCTACCCACTTAGACACATAATCAACCGCTAAAAATGTAGAGGTTGCCAAAAGAATTAGGAAAGGGACCCATAAAATCTATGCCCCACACATCAAAAATCTCGATGATTAAGATGGGACTCATTGGCATCATATTTCTCCTAGTGATCTTTCCTAAGTGTTGACACCTACTACAAGTGGCACAGAATTCTGCAGCCTTAAACAAACTAGGCCAATAAAAACCACTTTGGAGGATTTTAGCTGCTGTTTTCTTAGCACTAAAATGGCCTCCACAAGCTTGATCATGACAAAATGACAGTATACTTCTAAACTCATGCTTTGGGACGCATCTCCGAATGATTTTATCGGGACAATATTTGAAGAGATATAGGTCGTCCCAAAAGAAGTGTTTGACCTGTGAGAAAATTTTTGATCTATCTTGTGTAGACCAATGAGAGGGAATGTCACCGGTTGCAAGGTAGTTGACAATGTCGGCAAAGTAGAGATATAAAGAAGATGTTCATCAGGAAAAGACTCATTCAGAGGCCAATCGATGGTTGACTCCACCACTAATCGAGAAAGATGATCGGCAACGACATTTTCAGACCCCTTCTTATCCCTAATTTCTAGCTCAAACTCCTGGAGCAACAAGATCCACCTAATCAATCGGGCCTTTGAATCTTTCTTAGAGAAGAGATATCGAAGGGCGGAATGATCGGTGTAAACAATGATTTTCGAACCAATAAGATAAGACCTAAACTTCTCGAGGGCAAAGACTATTGCTAGAAGCTCCTTTTCGGTGGTAGAATAATTAAGTTACGCATCATTTAGGGTCTTACTAGCGTAGTATATGACATGAGGTATCTTATTGATTCATTGTCCTAACACCGCCCCTAATGCGTAATCAGATGCATCACACATCAACTCGAAAGGTTGACTCTAATCGGGGGACTTGATTATCGGGGTCGAGGTCAGTTCTTTCTTAAGGTGTTGAAAAGATTGTAAATAGTCACTGTTGAACTTGAATTTGATATCTTTTCCGAGAAGAGTGGTCAAGGGTCTATCCTTTTTGCTAAAATCTTTAATGAAACGCCTATAAAAACCAGCATGTCCTAAAAAGGAACGAATTGCTTTGACCGATTTTGGTGGGGGTAGATTGGCAATGAGGTCAACCTTGGATTTATCTACTTTAATCCCCTTTTCAGAAATTTTATGACCAAGAACGATCCTTTCCTTAACCATGAAATGACATTTCTCCCAATTGAGAATGAGGTTGGTTTCTTTATACCTTTTTAAGACTAACTCGAGATGATTTAGGCATTGGTAGAAAGACGAACCAAAGATGGAGAAGTCATCTATGAAAATCTCTAGGAATTCTCCTACCATGTCAGAAAAGATGCTCATCATGCACCTTTGGAAGGTGCCAGGAGCGGTGGTTAAACCGAAAGCTAGGCGACGATACGCAAAGGTTCCAATGGGACATGTGAAGGTGGTCTTTTCCTGGGCTTCGGGAGCTATGGGAATTTGGAAATAACCGGAGTAACCATCTAGAAAATAGTAGTAGGCATGACCAGCTAACCTTTCTAACATTTGATCTATGAATGGTAAAGGAAAATGGTCTTTTCTAGAGGCATCATTGAGTTTCCTATAGTCTATGCACACCCTCCAACTGGATTGGACACGAGTAGGAACTTGCTCATTGTTCTCGTTAGTCACCACGGTAATACCTGACTTTTTAGGTACTACCTGAATCGGGCTAACCCAAGAGCTATCAGAAATGGGATAAATGATTCCATTATCTAGACACTTAAGGATTTCTTTCCTAATGACTTCCATCATGGTTGGGTTCAACCTCCTTTGTGGCTCTCTGATTCGTTTGGCATCATCGACTAAGTGAATCCTATGTTGGACAATGGCCGGACTAATACATTTAATATAAGAGATACTCCAACCTATGACTTCCTTATGCTCTCTAAGCACACTCACAAGATCATCCTCTTGTGACTTGCTCAAATTAGAGGCAATTATTACGGGAAGAGACCTGTTAGGACCTAAAAAGGAATACTTAAGAGTGTCAGGTAGGGGTTTGAGTTCTAAATCGGGCGGCTTTGACTCAACAGGTTCACTAGCTTCAAAAAGTGATAGAGGAAGTGATTCACATGCTTGGTTGTTTGTAGGAATGGTGGAATCTAACATTGCATTGACCTCATTTATATATTCGGAAACATCCCAATTTTGACCAAAGTGGTTTAAACAAAAATCAAGAGCATCATTAGGATTTATAAATTCTTGATCAACTATTTCATCAATCAAATTGACATCCATAGGTTGATCATAATAATCATTGGGTTGTTTCCCTACATGAAAAATGTTGAGGTCAATGGTCATGTTTCCAAATGTTAGTTTCATTAATCCATTCCTACAATTAATCAATGCATTGGAAGTTGCTAGAAATGGTCTCCCAAAATGATAGGAATTAAATTCTTAGGGTCCTTGACCGGTTCGGTTTCTAGAACGACAAAGTCAACGGGGAAGAAAAAGTCACCTACTTTAATTATCACGCCTTCAATAATTCCCTTAGTAATTTTGACAGAACGATCGGCTAATTGAAGCATACCATTAGTTCTTTAAAGCTCTTCCAAACCTAGGGCTTGACAGACAGAAAAGGGAAGCAAGTTCACACTAGCGCCTAGATCGAGTAATGCCTTGTTCACAAAAGTATTGCCTATGACACATAAAATTTTAGGACAACCGGGGTCCTTATATTTCAAGGGAATTTGGTTCGAAAGAATTGAACTAAATTGAGAAGTCAAGAAGGCTTTCTTAGGGATGTGATTGGTTCGCTTATGAGTGCACAAATCTTTTAGACATTTCGCATAAGAGGGAATTTGTTGAATCGCGTCTAAAAGAGGAATGTTGACTTTGACTTGCTTAAAAACTTCCAAGATCTTGTCTATTTGAGCCGTTTGTTTAGGAGAAATGAGTCTTTGCAGATAAGGAGCTTTCGGCTTAAATACTCGTTCACTAGGTTCTTCGAGGACGGGTTTTGTCCCACTCGTTGATCCTAGTTCTTTTGAACTCTCGGGTTCAAGACTAGCGTTTGGTTCAGAATTTGACTCGTCTTCTTCGGGAGACTTGTCACCGACATGATTTTCTTTTTGCTTGTCGGACCTTAGGGAAATGACTGCATTCACATTGTCATGAGGTCTTTGATTAAGAGGAAATTTAGGATTGACCTCGGGTTGACTTGGAAACTTGTTCTTCTCTCACTCACAAATAGTGTTTTCTAATTGACCCAATTGAACCTCTAACATAGATATGGCATGAGCATTAGAATTCAACAATTGCCTATCTTGAGTTATGGTTTGCATGAAGTTAGTTTGGGATTTCAATAAAGCCTCGATACTCTTTTCTAAGGAATTAAGTCGCTTATCCGAATCGTTAAACCTGGGAGGGTTCAAGGGTGCTTGAGTTGAATAAGAAGCTTGAATCGGGTTTGGATAAGGACCTTGGTTTGGAGTTGGGTAAGAGTTCGACTTTTGAAAAGAAGGTGGCGAAGGTTGGTAATTTTGACCTTGACTCCATGAAAAATTCGGGTGATTCTTCCATCCGGGATTGTAGGTTGGTGCAAACGTATCATTCCTAGGTAGGGCTGTAATTCGAGCCGAGCCAGGCGGGTTCGAGCCGAGCTTTAAATCGAGCTGAGCTTTTTCTGACGAGTCGAGCCGGGCTCGTTTATTAAACGAGCCGAAAATCCCTGCCGAACTCGGCTCGTTTATTATACGAGTCGGGTCGAGCTACTCGCGAGCCCCTCACGAGTCGAGTCGAGTTCTGTTATACGAGTCGGTCGAGTTTCTATTAAACGAGCCGAGCCTAACGAGCTGTTAAACGAGCCTAACGAGTACAAGACAATATAGTAGTGTTCTATTAAGATCTCCAACCAAATTAATTTTTTATTTTTTGAAAATTTTGGAATATCATTTAATTAGAGATATCTTGACATCCGTACAGTTGGATCGTCGAAAAATATTTTTAAAAAAATGGAAACAATAATCTGGGACGAACCACTAGTTACGAGTACAAGACAATATAGTAGTGTTCTATTAAGATATCCAACCAAATTAATTTTTTATTTTTTCAAAATTTGGGAATATCATTTATTTAGATATATCTTGACATCCGTACGGTTAGATCGTCGAAAAATATTTTTTAAAAAATAGAAGCAATAATCTGGGACAAAGCACTAGTTACGAGTACAAGACAATATACTAGTGTTCTATTAAGATCTCCAACCAAATTAATTTTTTATTTTTTGAAAATTTGGGAATATCATTTAATTAGATATATCTTGACATCCGTACGGTTGGATCGTCGAAAAAAATTTTTTAAAAAATAGAAGCAATAATCTGGGACAAAGCACTAGTTACGAGTACCAGGTAATATACTAGTGTTCTATTAAGATCTCCAACCAAATTAATTTTTTATTTTTTGAAAATTTGGGAATATCATTTAATTAGATATATCCTGACATCCGTACGGTTGGATCGTCGAGAAATATTTTAAAAAAAATAGAAACAAAAACGTTTTATATTTTTTATTATTTTTTTTGGTCAAATATTGACCCGGTCCATTTGACTCAGCCCAGCCCAGTCCAGCTTCTATTACATTTAACCCGGCCCAATTTTGTTAAAACCCTAATATGTCAGCCATCCATCTATAATTCTATATGATGAATTAATATCAGCCGTTGGTTAGTAAAAATATATATACAAAAGTAACAAAATGAACATTAATCTAATTCCCAAATTTTTCTTTAGTCGTACTGAGTAGTACATTTCAATATTTCATCTTCATTCTTCAAGTCTTCAGCCCTAGTCGAGTAGTCGTACTGGCGACTACACTGTGCAAGATCAAATTCAACAGAGCGCAAGATCAAATCAACTAATCAAGTGAGTTACCATAAATCCTAATTATATATATATGTACTATCTATGTTTAAAAGTTAACAGATGCGGCTCCTCTCCTTGTTATATATATGAATTAGTTGAATACTTGGATTTTCTGTTTATTAAGTGCATAATTAGTTCACGTTTTGCTGTATATTAACACTTTAAAAGTGTATAAAATGTTTTTAGTCTTTTTCTTCTAATTTTTTTTATCGTATACAAGGTGTTTGTTTATATTCTTGAAAGAGCTTGATGAAATGAAACAAATGACTCTGTAGTTTTTTTCTTCTAATTTTTGTTATTGTATATAACCGTGGGTTTTGTTTAATTTGTTATTGATAGTTGATACTTGATATTTCACTGATAGGACTTTAATATGATATATTTCTCTGTTGTAACAACTGTGTGATTGTCTATATATAAATTTTAAAGTCCTTTTTGTTATATTCGTAGGTAATTTATATCATGGAAATGGATTCGTCGAAAAATAAAAAGAAAAAGAAAGTTCAGCATATTGAGATTATTCCGGGGAATGCACCTTATATGGAGGACAGTCATATCACAGTTAGAAGCATCACAGATGAATCTTTATCCGAAGAAGATGTTGACCAAGAAGAACACTCACAGTTAGCAACAAAACGTAAAAGGAAAGCCAAAGATAAAGGTTCAAAAGGACCTGAAAATGAAACAAATGACTCTGTCTCTGTACCTGTCTCTGTACCAGCAGATGTCTCTATACCAACAGAAGATAGTCACCAGAAATTTCGCAAAAAACCTAGGAAGAAGACCTCATCTGTTTGGAAGTATATGGATACGTTTAAAAAAAATGGTGTTGATCATTCAAGGTGTAAGCTATGTGGTCAAGAGTTTGTGAAAAGTGGCTCTTCTTCAACTTCATCAATGAAAAGACATCTCGAGAAATGTTTAAAAGCGCACGGGGCTACTCTACAGCCACAGCTTCAGCTTCAACCAGGTCTTGGTGATGATGATAAGGCACAACTTGTAGCTTTTAAATATGATCATGCCGTAATGAGGGAAAAGGTATCTCACTATGTTCTGATAAATGAGTTACCATTTTTACATGTAGAAAGCTTTATGTGGAAAGAGGTAATGAGGACAGCTACACCTCTTTATCAAAAAATAACTCGAGGAACATTAAAAGGTGATTGTAGAAGTGTTTATGAAATTGAAAAGGAGAAATTAGTAGAGGTGTTTAAATCTGCCCAGAGAATCAATATTACTACTGATATGTGGACTTCTTCTTGTCAAAAGCTTGGCTACATGGTGATCACTGCCCACTGTATATGTTCAAAACTCTGGTTTTTGAAAATTCAGG
Source organism: Saposhnikovia divaricata (assembly GCA_036435485.1). Lineage (NCBI taxonomy): Eukaryota > Viridiplantae > Streptophyta > Magnoliopsida > Apiales > Apiaceae > Saposhnikovia > Saposhnikovia divaricata. The sequence continues at coordinate 162,339,556 of CM071596.1, read as the reverse complement.
GTCGTCGAATGATTTTGTTGTGCTATTCTTTTTTCTTTCTGCCTTCTTTGTCTGCTTGGATAGGTTCAGATCCTCACGCTGCTGTATTAGAGCACCAATCTATTCATATTCATAAAATGGTACTTTTTAAGCTAATAACTATACCATGTTAACTTGATAACCTTATATTCATTATTGAATTATGTCCGTCACTGAATTCTCAGTGTTCTGGTTCTGCAGATACTTCAGCCTTTGATGCTTTTATTCAAGCCTGTGTTTCAATTTATGATGCTGCTCTGGTTTCTTTGTGTTAAAATACCTGCTCCTGATGTTTTCATTGTACAGGTGAGTTAAATGTTGTAAGGTTTCAAATATTTTGGAGTATAATATTGTGGCGTTTATGTGGTAATTTACCCTTTTCATAAATGTTTCTGTTTTATTATTTTGCAACAATGGACATGCTATCTATCCTAAATCTTAATCTAGTTTATTGTAAATGTTTTCTGCTTCTGTAGAACCCTCAATCTGTTCCTACTTTAGTGTCTACTAAATTTTGGTTGAAAAGGCAATCTTTGAATCCACAGGCATTTCACTTATCTTACTGTAGTACAACTCTAATGCAACTCCTACTATACGTGCCCTGCACCATAAATTAAATAAATATTTTTTGTTAAGGACCAACCATGAGTGAGTGCTAAGTAGACTCGGTTTAGTTCAGTGAGTGTTTAGTCGAGTTGTGTTTATTTGTCATAGTGTGTAGTGATTCATTCTAATATTAGTAACTGTGAACAATTATGTGAACTGTAAACAGGTGCTTGCTTTTGTTAATGAAACATTGGATGATGGCAATTTTTTGGACTTCTGGTACTGGACTGCTGGTGCTTGCTTTTGTTATTGGAACATTTGATGATGACAATTTTTGCTAGTTCTTTTGCTGTCTTGCTGGTGCAGTGGTGCTGAATCAGAATTTAGATTTCACTAGTTTAGACATTTTATGAATTATCAATGTAATGATTAATGAAGTCTGTAGTCTGAATTATACTCATGTAAAATGTTTACTTTTGTGATTTGGACTAATGATCAGCAGATCAGGTATTCAGGTGCCCTGCCAAGTGCCAACTGCAATGTGTTATGTATATATGAATTAATATATTTTTTGCAATTTTTTTAAACGAGCTCGAGTTCGAGCTCGAGCCGGGTCGAGTTCGAGTTTTCGAGCCGGGTTTCATTCGAGCTCGGCACATACCCGGCTCGACTCGTTTATATAATCGAGCTTGAAACCGTGTTCGAGCTCGACTCGTTTACGAGTTCGAGCCGAGCCGGGTCTTAATAAACGAGTTCGAGCTCGAGCTGCTCGCGAGCAGCCCGACTCGAATTACAACCCTATTCCTAGGCCTAGGTTGGAAAATTGCATCACTTGCTCAAAGTCAGGTTGAGACTCGAAGTTCGAAGGATTATAGTTCGGGTACACGGACGTAGGTGCGGGACCACTATGAGTTTCTAATGCTTCAAGTCGTTTAGTAAGAGTATCTAATTTGGCATCGGTTGCAATATTTTTTCCAATTGAATGCATACCCCTAGAAGAACTAGACGACTCGTTGGACTTATTAGGTTCCCTAGTAGACTCTCACAACATCGTCTTTTCCGGTAATTCCTCAAAAAAAGCCCACCCTTCATCCTCATCTTTTTCCATGAATTTACCTTGGCACATAGACTCTAACAAAGCGGTTGTCGGACTATCTAAGGCCTCGTAAACAATCTTATAAAGTCTCCATTTTTCTATTCCATGGTGGGGGCATTTTGATAATAGACTTTTAAAACGATCGAAATATTTCCAAAAAGACTCCTTTTTCTTTCGATGAAATTGATTTATCTCATTTGTAATCCTTGTAGTCTTGTGATTAGGAAAATATTTTTTTAGAAAAATTACCACAAATCCCTCCCACGTGGAAATAGAATTAACTAGTAGGCTATACAACCATTTTTTAGCATTTTCTTTAAGCGCAAAATTAATGAGCCTAAGCCTAATTGAGTCCTCGGTTAATTGTTGGAGTTTTTGTAAGGCACAAACCTCCTCGAATTGATGAATAAACAGATAGGGGTCCTCACCATCGCTCCCGGTAAACTTAGATAACATGCTAATGTGGTGAGCTTTAATCTCGAAATTATTACCATTAACCGGGGGAAGAGTGATACACAAAGGTTGGGACGATCATTATCTCTTCAAATATTGTCCCGATCAAATCATTCGGAGATGCATCCCAAATCACGAGTTTAGAAGTATATTGTCCTCTTGTCATGATCAAGCTTGTGGAGGCCATTTTAGTGCTAAGAAAACAGCAGCTAAAATCCTCCAAAGTGGTTTTTATTGGCCTAGTTTGTTTAAGGATGCTGCAGAATTCTGTGCCACTTGTAGTAGGTGTCAACACTTAGGAAAGATCACTAGGAGATATATGATGCCAATGTGTCCTATCTTAATCGTCGAGATTTTTAATGTGTGGGGAATAGATTTTATGGGTCCCTTTCCTAATTCTTTTCGCAACCTCTATATTCTCTTAGCGGTTGATTATGTGTCTAAGTGGGTAGAAGCCATACCGACTAAGTCCAATGATAACAAGGTCGTCCTTAAATTCTTAAAAGAGAATATCTTTTCTCGATTTGGCACACCTAGGGCTATCATTAGTGACCAAGGTAAGCACTTCAAGAATCATCAATTTGAGTCCCTTTTATAAAAGTACTCAATTACTCATAGGTTGGCCACCCCTTATCATCCACAAACTAGTGGTCAAGTTGAAGTCTCGAATAGGCAAATCAAGCAAATTTTAGAAAATACTGTCAACTCGAATAGGAAGGATTGGTCCATCAAACTGATAGATGCTTTATGGGTTTATCGAACCGCTTTCAAGACTGTTTTGGGCATGTCACCTTACAGAATTGTGTTTGGTAAGGCCTGTCACTTGCCAGTTGAACTAGAGCATAGGGCTTTGTGGGCCATTAAAGAATTGAACTTTGACTTACCAACCGCCGGTAGTCACAGAAAGTTACAATTGTCAGAACTAGAGGAATTAAGAAATGAGGCCTATGAAAATGATAAAATCTATAAAGAAAGAACTAAGTTTTTGCATGATAAATCCATTTTGAGAAAAAAAAATTCTGCAGGTCAAAAAGTTCATTTATACAATTCTAGGCTTCATTTATTTCCCGGGAAATTGAGATCTAGGTGGGAAGGTCCTTACATTGTTAGGATCGTTTTTCCTCACGGTGCTGTTGAAATTGAAAATTCTAAAAATGGTGATATATTTAAAGTTAATGGACAATGACTAAAACCATTTTTAGAGCTGCCAATTGATCCTGAGGAAGAGGTTATCCACCTCATCGATCCATGATTCAAGTAAGTTTCTTCAGTAGGTATTTGTAAACTCTCTTTCATCGTTATCAGGTATTTTCTCATCATTCACCTTTGTCATTTATCTTGCATTTACATACATTGAGGACAATGCATGATTTAGGTATGGGGGAGGGTTTTAGTGTAAATACATAAAATTGAAAAATCCAAAAAAATTAAAAATTTTAAAAATCCAAAAATAGAGATATTTTAGCTTAGTTGTCCTTCCCACTCTTGAATTTTAGAACTAGTTGGTGTAAACTATTTTTCAAAAATTATATGTGTAATGCCTGTAGATAATTTGAACGTAGTCAAGTAAGGTTTTCCTCACAAATCTTGTGTTGAACAAATTTTTGCTTAAAAGTCCAAGATGACACATTTGCACAAGACCTTTGGTGGGAAAATTGTATAGGAATGTTATTCGATACCTGAGAGAGAACCCACATGTTAGAAAAATGTCGAATCAATCCTTTGCGAAAATTTTGTTCTTATAGTGTCTTATAACAAGAAAAAAAAAAGAAAAAAAAAGAAAGAAAAAAAGAGAAAAAAAAGAAAAAGAAGTCAATAAAAGTTTGTAATTGTAGAGTGCTAGTGTAATTTTGTAATAATAAATTCTTAGTAGGGAAATCGGCTAGGTTGGGCTCATTGATAACCCGAGTAAGTAAGTCCGAGGGGACTTTGTGCCTTGCAACCTAAGGTCCTTTGTGATCTAGGTCCCGAGTGTGAGCAAGTCAATGCCATGTTTCAACCAAACCAAAGGAATGATCCTTTTGCTCCTACTTACAATCCCAGGTGGAGAAATCACCCAAATTTCTCGTGGAACCAAGGTTAAAACTACCAATCTCCGCCACCTTCTTTTCAAAATCCAAACTCTTACCCAACTCAAAATCAAGGTCCATATCCAACTCAAGCATCCACCCACCCACCCCGGCAGTGGCGCCAAAAACTTGATGTGCTAAAAACATGACATTTAATTATCGCAAGCGCACGATCTCGTTTTAGTATTTTAAGATTCGATCCACAGAGACTATATATTTTTCGCAACTTCTTAACTTTTAATTTAGGCGAACTAGACAATTAATTTTGAGAGGTTTTTTTTTCTTTTCATATTTCATTTTACCAATGAAAAGAAAGTTACAAAATAAAATAAAAAAAATTAAATAAAAGGTTGTAAATTAATAATAAACGGATGATAAACTCATTATAAGATGATGACATGAGATAAAAACAAGTGAAAACAATAGCTTAAAATTAAATACATGGCCTGACCTCAATTAACATTAAAATAACCAAACCAGTGTTCTTTTAATTAATGGAAGTAATGATGACAAAAGAAAGATTAAGTACTAGTAATTAAGACAACATAAGAATTAACAAAACATGAAGCACATAACGCAACACATCAACATGAGAAAATGAAATGGGCCAAGCAAACTGAATGGGCCATGAAAGTACTGGGCTTGAAATTAAAAACTGGGCAAGCTACATAAACTAGAAATTTGAAAATGGATCACAACTAATTAACAACAAAATGGGCTAGAAGCATGCAACTAGTTCTAAACAAAATGATTTTATTCAACTCAAATACTTAATAGAAATGATAGTAAACATTTAGCGAGAATTATTTTATTTAACATTAAGAAAATATATAAAATTAACCAACAGTCGCTAAACCAAATTAAGGGAACAAAAACATTTATTCATACTTTCTAAAGTGCACAGTTGAGGCAATAAAAAGAAAAGAAGAAGATAAGCTAACACACAATAAAAAAAAAACTTTAAAATGAAAATAACAAAATAAAATGAAAATGGTTACAATACTAGCTCATAATTAACAGTGCAGCAATTGACAAACTAAGGGGAGGAATGGACAGTGAACTCGGTGGGTGACAAAAAAAAAGTAAAGCAGGCTGAAATATTAACACTAACACAATCGAATTATTGAAGCAGAAAATTGAACAAGAGCGATAGCAGGAACGTACAAACAGACTTTAATTGACATACTAAAAGAAAATGACAGTGAAATTAACCCCAACACAAATGGATTTTGTGCCGGAATTTTTCACCGTAAAATTAGGCTAGATATAACCAATCACTTAAAGTAGTTCTAAAAATGTGAAGCACTAATTTAAATACAATAAAAAATTAATTTAAGGGCTCATTTCAATCACAAGTGGTTAACATATTTGCTACTTTATCCACTTGTAAAATTGAAATGGGTCATAGCCAAAGTATTAAATGAAGAGAGCAAGATGTGAGGAAAGAGTGAAAATTTGCATTAATAAAAGGGAAGTGTTTACAAGATGGAGGCTACAAAATTTAGGGTAAGTAAAAACTAAAATGTACTAAAAGCAAGCAAAAGGAACCGGCAAGAAAAAGAAAGTAAAGTAAAGTGCCTAGCAAAAAGTAAAGTGCTAATTGATTCCTCTCCTGCTGTTTTCTCCCCCTTCTATTTATAGGTTTTTTTTATCATCCCCATCAGTGTAAACATTGGCTTCTAACATTGACAATTTGTTAACATAGGTTTTTCTGCCATCCATTTATGACTGTTGAAAATTTAGAAATCATTGACAATCATCAACAAGATGCGACATAAACTGGAAGGGGGTGTGTTTGAAATATTCCAATTTGCTCCAAGCTCTTAATTCTTTTTCCTTCTTCTTTTATTCTGGTTATTTTTCTTCCTCTTTTTCCCTTCCTTGTTCTTTATTTATTTATTTTTCCATTTTATTATTTTTCTCGAATTTCCTGAAATGCAACAAAATAATTTATTAAAATACGAGTTCAAGCAACAAATAGGTAATAAAAATATGCAAAAATATGCACTTATCACATATTACTAATATTGGATATTTACATACACTACGCCGTAGATGGCCTTCGGCAACACTTCAAAACTGTTGCCGAAGGCCCAAAAACTATTGGCGTCGCCTCAAAAATCTCTACGGCAACACTTTTCGAGTGTTAGCTTTTTCGACAATAAATATCTGATTTGACTGTCTCTCTCTATCAACTTTGTTTATGTTTCGGGATAGTTATAGGCAGATTTAAAGAGAGTGACACATAGAGAGATAGATAGAGAGAGAGAGAGAGAGACAGAGAGAGAGAGAGAGAGAGAGAGAGGGGAAGAAAGAGATATAGTGAGAGATAGAGTGTGGAATGGAGAGAGACAGAAAGAGGGAGAGAGCGGGGGTGGAGAGAGACAGGAAAAGAGGGAGAGAAAGACATAGAAAGAGATGGAGGGGGAGAGAGAGATAGAATGAAACAGAGTGAAATTAACAACAATACAACAATACACAAAACATAATACTCCCTGCTTGAATCCCAAATTGAAGCTCTAATCCCTAATTGCGTTATGATAGTGAGTTTTGAGAGTGAGCTGCTGTGAGTTTGAGTTGTGGGTTGTGAATAATCCCTGAATCCCTAAGCTGGGGGTCTTTGCTTTGACTTAGGACAATAATTGTCGAAATAGGCGGTATAATTTGCCGCTCAACCCATTTTCATCGACATTCGTGCTTTCCTTTTTTCTTTTTTTTTTTGCAACATTTGTAATTATTTCATTTTTTGAAAACTTTTTTTAACAAAATATTTTTAATTTAAAATTATTCAAAAAAATCATCATTTTCATTCCTATTTAATTTAATACTTTTGATATAATAAATAAATTCATTTCATAATTTTTTTACTTTTTAAGTAAAGGGTTATTTATTGTAAATTATTTTTAATATATATATACAATTTCTTAATTAAAAAACGTAAAAGTTTTAAATTTATCAATTTTAAAATTATTGAAAAATATATTACTTTAAAAAAAATACCATTCACTCCAATTCAAATTTTAAAAAATAAATAAATCATTTTTAAGAATTTTTATCACTTTTATGTAAAATGATTATTTAATTTATATTTTAATTAGCCATATACAACATCTACGCCAACACTTATCATGTCTATGCTAACACAAATACTCGGTGTTGTAATAGGTAAGGTTGAAAATAATTATATACAACATCTACGCCAACAGTTATCATGTCTAGGCTAATACAAATACTTGGTGTTGTAGTAGGTGAGGATGAAAATAGCTACGGCATCACTTTTTCAGACGGCAACACCATGCAAAAATGTTGTGTAAAATCATCTATGGCGAAGTGATATAAATAATTTTATTTATGCTATATTTATATTTCATTGAATATAATGTACGTGAAATCATCTCATGAAGTTACTTGAGATTTTAAATACTCTTCCATATAAATACATGTGGGTATTATTGTTATTTCATAATGATTTACATATTTACAAAATTGCTATAACTTTTCTATACAAAAAACAACTTTAATCGCAGGTAATTTTCCTAAGGAAACCTCGGAATCTTTCTTCTCTATTTTAACGTTAATTAATGTTTTCTCTCTTTTATACACTACTTATAAAAATTGTGACATTTTTGTAGATAAATTAAAATATTTTAAACAAAAAATGCTTAACATATATTACCAAGGTTTAACACATATAGTGTTGATATGCCATATATTTTATTTAGTTCAACTGAGATGTGCTAATGTAATTTTAAAGTTGTATCTTTTTGAATTATATAAATTAGGTTTGATATTAACAATGCTTCGATTTTTCTTTTTCGACAATATTATTTTTTTTGCGATTTAGTTATTTTGAACCAGGTTTTTAATTTGTAACTTGTATTAATCATGTTCATATATAATATAACTTTCATAGTTTTTCATACTCCATCCTTCTTGTGTCTCTAATTAGATAACAAAATATTTGATTGAAATCAATTCACGGCCAGTGATACTTCCTCCTACTTTAAGGTGAAGTATATCGTGTCTTTCGAATAATTGTTACACACTCTGATGTCCTATTGTATTTTATCCAGAGTTTAAAAAAGAATTGCATTTTCCTTTAATGTAATCTTAAAAATACAGTTTTTCAAATAGCGCTTTGGTAAAAAAATCATCCTTGTTGTATCCCCAAATGAGGAAAAGTTATCAAAGTTGGTTTTCCGAGCTTTTATTATCAAAAAGTGTATATAAACGTTTCAATTACTTTAAAAAAATGCAACCGTAATATTTTCTTATAAATCTGCTAAATCTTAATTATGTATGTGCTGAAAATTTATTTATAAGAAAATCTTACTCATTCATAAAAATTATATTATTTCACTTCTTGCGAGAATAAATATAATTTTTCAATTAAAAAATATTATTAAAACTAATGAATTATACAAGTATCATTAATACAGTAAACATATAGATGTTTGTTTGTATATAAAATATAAACAATTAGCGTAAAAATCAATAGACACATGATATCAGAATAATATGGTACACAAGAGCGAAACATTGAAGTATAAAGCTATTTAATTCTAACATTTACTCAAATATGCATCTAGCTCAATGGAGTAATGGTGAATTAAAAGTTTGGGAGGTCATGTGTTCAATTCTTAGCAACGTCAAAATGACATAATATTTTTAGAGAAATTGATTTTGAACGATGTAACACTAAAATTATAGAAGGGCATAAATGTAAAACGACATTAATAAAATGGAACGTGTTGCCCCTATTATATATATAATATGCATTAATAAAATGGAACATGTTGCCCTACTATATATTTAATAATAGATATGTTAGGTCCCGTAAGAGGGCTATTTTAAACTAGAAGGGGGTTGAATAGCTTAATATCCAATTTTAAAATTATTATGGCGTTCTAAAATAATTTTCCATTTTTAAAACTTTTACCGAGTCGTTATGCAGTTTATAAGTGCAGAAATAAAATACAAGGGAAGAAAATACCACACAGGAGATTTTATCCTGGTTCGCGATGGCGCAACCCCTAATGGATTCGCTCACCCCTACTCTAGTCCCCGAACTCCTCTCTGGACTTGAGATTTTCCCTTAAAAATATCTCGCTCCTTTAGTAGGCGGAGAAGCCTTTACAACCGTATAAATATTGGTCTTGGTACGTATCTCCAAGATACTACCTCACAATAAATATAAAAACCCACAAGACTCGTCTTGGGCCGTAACTCCCCGTTACACCCTCAAAGTCGTTGTGAAAAACCTACACAACTTATCTCAGACAGCAACTACCCGCTACTTCTTCAAAGTTGATGTAGAACCCTTGGTGTAGTCTTTGAATTCCTCGCTTTTGTCGGTCTTGGATCTTAGATGAAAGGTCTTGGGTATTTCCTCTTCTTCACGGTGCAAAGGTCACTAACTCCCCGCTAGTGCCTAGGACAAGGGTCTTAGAACGAGAATCACCTCACTTCAACTTCACCTCACTGCAAAACTTAGAAAACGATATCTACGAAACAAACCGTAATATAGAGAGGTTTTGGACTAATATGTCCGAGAGTGACTATAATATTCTTACACGAATATTAAGTAAAATAAGTTCAATAAGCTTTATTTGCTTATGACTTTATGTGTATTCTTATATTCGATATGACTTGTAAATAGAAAAATACTTTTAATACAATACTCCGTATAATGAGATTTAAATATATCTCGGAGTTTGTAAATATTGATTATGTCCTTTAAACTCGTAGGCTTATAATCGTATACTTTTGTTCGACTTTTTGTAAATGTCGAAGTATACTTAAAATTACTTCTTTATTGAAAATACGTCTATTTTCGAAGTAATGTATAAATCAAGTCCTTGTAAAAGCTTTATAGCTTAAGGATCTTTGATAAACAACTTCTCGTTCGATATAGTCAACTTTAGACTATTCGTATATATTTAGACGAGAGTGTTACAATATTACTTTAACAATTTGCACTTTAAAATAATTTGGCCAATTTAACACAACACAAAAATAAACGCATACGTACAGAAATGTAACTCGCTTATCTATAGGATAAAACGAGGATCGCTATTATGTGTTAAATTAGTACGAAAAGTAAAATCACTCACAAGTGTGAGGACGAGGGAAAAAAATGCGGAAAGTAAAATCAGTCACAAGTGTGAGGACGAGAATAAAAAGTGCGAAAAATATATAAAAGACTTTTGCCACGCTATTACGCGTTAAGATTAGTGCGGTAAGTAAAATCACTCACAAGTGTGAGGACGAGAAGAAAAAGTGTGAAAAAGTGTGATCCTTGTTTCTCTATGCGGGATCACCCCTAAGTGGCTTCGGCCATCGAAAATCTTTGTCTTTCTCAATATCTAACAAGATCTAACTCCTAGGAGCATTCAGTCTTGCATAGTCGTTGAATCTTGGTCGCAAACTCTTCTTCGGTGGTGATTCAGAATCCTTGCTAGTCCGGGGATACTTGTCCCTAGCATCATACTCTTGTTCTTTCTTCCGTTTCTTAAAGTCATTGGAGCCCTTACAATTGCCTCCAGCAGCTTCTTTTTTCATGCTATCCTCTGCCTTGATATACTTGTCGGCCCTTTGTTGGAGCTCGGCCATGTTCTCAAGAGGATGCTTTGCCAAAGACCTCTTGAAGAAAGGATCAGTGGTTCCGTGTTCCAAGGCTACCATGGCCACTTTATTCTCAAGATCTGTAATATTCAATGTCTCCTTGGTGAATCGCTTGAGACAACCCCTTAGATTCTCGTTCTTCCCCTGCACCACATACATGAGGGATGCGGAACTTTTTTCATGAACTCTTCCACTAATGAATTGGCTAAAAATTGCATTCTTCAACTCCTTGAAAGAGCCAATCGAATTTGCAGGTAGCCTGCTATACCACCTTTGAGCCATACCCGACAGGGTTTGAGGGAACGCCCTACACTTTAAGGCGTCACTAGCAGGTTGCAGCAGTAGTGCAGCTGTGAACGTCCTGACATGAGTTTCAGGATCGCCTATTCCATCATAGGCTTTGATCGTCGGCATCTTCAATTTCTTTGAGATGCGGGCATTCATCACCTCCTCAGTGAACGGAGGTGTTGGATCATCAAGATCTAGCGGCATCAGATCCTTGGGGTTGTTTCTGGGGGTTTCCGCCCTCGTTGCTCCTTCAGTTGAGGTATCGGCCCTTCTTCGTCTCCTAGACGACCTCTCCAGATCTATGACGGGAACCCTTCCTGAGATCCGTAGTATGGATCTGTACCCCAGATGGAGGGTGATTAGGATCAACCTGGGGAGAGATCACCATCTGAAGATAGTTGGTTCCCTGATCTGGATGGACAACCATAGACAGCGTACTCCCAGCAGGGGGATTCGTCCCTGGAGGCTGAGAAACTTGAGTTTGGGGGATCGTCCCTTGTTTAAACGTGGTTGTCCCAGAGGTAAGAGGTGGAGCGAAACTGATTGGTAAAGCTTCGGTAGAGCTTGGTGCAGTTCTTCGTGTGCTAATCATGGTTGATGTTGTCTTCCCACAGACGGCGCCAAATGTTGTGGAATAAAAACTAGGTTACGATTTGTAATTAATGCAAGGGTGGTTGAGCTTCGAGCTTTAATGGTTGTTCTTGCGTTCGAGACTGATCGGTCCTCACAAGATGCCTACGTATCTCTGTATTACTAGAGAATCAAGCCAACGTAGTTCTAGGTGATGGTGCCCTCGAGGCTATGGCGGCGAGAGCTCACCTAGGACGCAGTGGCTTGTATGTCCTTATTCGAAGATTAAGCCAAGACGTAAATGACGTATTGAGCTCTGCCCAAAAACGTGGTTCTGAGATGAGGGGTTAGACCCTTTATATAGGCTGAGAAGCCCTAGAATTATGGTAGGAGTCAGAGACTTGGTGGATAAGTCTTCCTTGAGGAAGGTTCTAGATCTCTTCCTAATAGGAATCAGTTTCCATGTTGAAATATGTATCTTGGAGGCTAAGTCAGGCAAGAGTAATATCCTTGTTTGACTCTTATTTGCTGAGCTGTTTATTACCATTAATATTAATTACGAAATTAATATTATAAATAGGGTTTGGGCCCATCTGGTGGGCCCCATGTTTGGACCATTCCGGGTCTAATTAATGCCACATTAAATGTGTCTTTATGGCTTACTTTTAGCCCATATCAGTACAATTATGTTTTTATATAATTATCAATTTAATAATTTTTTAAATTTTAATTTAACATAATTTAATATACTCATATTTACGTATTATACTAATATTTTCTTATTTTAAACAATGTACAGGGTTTTTTTAATATATTTTATTAATAATTAGAAATATGGTGTAATATTTTTGAGTATATATTAATGATTGTAAGATTAGTTTTAAATAAAAAAGGTAACATATTTTAATTAGAAAAGAAATATTAATGATTTGAAAATATGGTACGACTGATGTTTTTATAAAAGGTAATATCTTGAATTAAAAGTAAATGTGAAAATGGCAATAACTAATTACCATTAATTATATTTTGTCATTATTTATTTTAATAATTAGGATAACCAAACCAAAAATCAAACCCCCCAAACTTTCCATCTTTCAGCTTTAATATATTTAATATATTAGTATAGATTATAGATTGTTTTCTTATCGATGCATCCTGTTTCGATTTTTCCCTTGATAAACAGATCAATTTTTTTCCATACGTGAATGATGTCCGGATTAACTTGGTTATTGGTTTTTTCATGTATACAGAAATCTGTACATGTCTATCTTGATTAGGATTTCATGCGGTCATGGTAGTTACAAGAACTAGCTTATTGCCGTGTAAAGTACGAATTTTTTTAGGGGTTTTTTTTCATAAATATCCCAACATATAAATATTTTTATAAAAATATTGTTATTTCAAAGTTCTTTTGCAAAAATACCATCTTTTGGAAAAAAATTGCAAAAATACGGGATGTAACTACATTCAATCAAATGCAACTGTTTTAACAATTTAGTAAAAATACTATCTTATTTGTAATGGTTGCGCAGCAGGTATGCAACTGAATGCAACTAAAAATTTGAATTTTCATTTTCATTTTTTTACCAACTTCCAGATCTATATAAGGGCTGAGAATCATCAAAAAATTGAAATTTAACTTTTAGTTTTTAGTTGCATTCAGTTGCATGCATATGCAACTAAAAATTGTAATTTGAATTTTCATTTTTTTTTACCAATTTCCAGATCCATCATCAAAAAATGGAAATTTAATTTTTAGTTTTTAGTTGCATTCAGTTGCATAAGTAGTTGCGTTCAGTTGCATGTGGTTGCCTTCATTTGCAATTGTTAGAAATAGAAAGTTATGAGTGCCCTTGTGGGGCCTTCCAGTGGAGAACACCACTGTCGGCCGAATTTCGGTGAATTTCCGGCGAGGCGAGAACATGCCTATTGAGCCTCTAACGCACACCAAACTGATGACAAAACAACCCACAACTACTGGGGAAACCGAAACACATCAAATACAAGCCAAACTAACATCAAATACCCGAATCAAACACTACCGGCGAGTTCGCCGAAAACTCCTGCCAAGAAATCAATTTGCATAATTCGGGAACCAAACTCACTGTTATGAGTATCAAATTAAAGCCTAGAACGTATACAAACTATCCATGGCGATGAATTTCATGATCAAACAACGAAATGAATGAAAATTTGATTTAAAAATTCGTTTAAACTTGAAAACTCATTTTCTATAAAAACGAAAATAACACATGAAATTAAACACACCAATCGACTCCTTAGGACCACATAATGCTTAAGGAACCATCAAAACAAGCAACCAATTCGCCAAATGAAAAGCCCCAAATTTTCATATAAATCATAGAATTCGAAAACTTAAGCATAAGACCCATCAAGTCTTATGCAATGGTTGCTTGTTTTGATGGGGAGGAGGGCGGAGATGGGGGAGGAGGAGGGAGGAGGCCGGAGATGGGGGAGGAGGGAGGAGAAGAATGGAGGTTGGAGAAGATGGGGGTATATTTGCAATTAAGATAGTATAAAATAGTATATTTACAATTAATTTGTAAAGATAGTGTTTTTGCAATAACTAATTAAAAATCAAGTATATTTGTTAAATTTCTTTTTCTTTAACGTATTTATCAATCATGATAAAAATATAAATATTTATTAATTTATTAATTTTTTTGTATATTTTTAATATTATTCAATATTGATCATTTACTTTTGATAGTATTTTAAAATAAATAGTTTGAATATTAATTAATATGGAACAAAAATTTGAATATTAATCAATATTATATTTTGGAATATTTAAGATTAATAGAATTAATATTCAATATTAAGGTTCGAATCCCGTCAACAACAAATTTGCATTAAGATTTTATATTATTAGTTCTATAATCAATACATATCATTTATTAAATAACTATTATTATTACTAATAATTTTATTAATTAATATTACAAAGTTAATTTATATCCATAATAAATTATTATACTCTATTTTATTTAATCATATAATTTTAAAAGTATTTAAAAGTAAATCGTGCTTTGCACGGGCTATAAGCTAGTAACATTAATTTTAGTTTTAATTTATAAATTATTGTGTTATGTATTTTGTAGTTGTAAGACGTATTACATTAATTTTAGTTTTAATTTATAAATTATTGTGTTATATATTTTGTAGTTGTGAGGAATCGATCCTACACCTATGGTAGTACTCCTTTATTATTCCTTTTTACTCTTATTAGCTTATAACTCGCGTAATGCACGGCTTTTTTTTTAATATTTATAATTTATAATTATATTAATTTTTTAAATTTTATATGTTATTAATTTACATATGTAATTGTTGTTAAAATATTAATATATATAAGATTTTACATGTTCAATTTAATATTTGTATTTTATCTTGAATTCTTAAAATTTGATTTGGACGGTTTTACAGTCCACATGAAATTGACAAAATAAACTTTAATTTAATGACGGTTTAACGATTATTTTCCAATCATATCAACCCAGAAACAATAGAGAGAAGAAATTAACCATAATTTACGTTGAAAATTCTATTCGATTTACGAATTCTACTTATAATTCATTTTGATTATCAAAATATCCTTGTTATTATTTGAAGATAGTTCTATTAATAACCAAATACAATTTTAGCAATAAGTGTAAGAGGAATTTTCTCTAAAACTTTGATAATCGGTAGTCTGGTCCTTCGTACAACAAAATTAATAAGAACCGTTAGATCTTAAAATAAATAGATGAAAACCGTTGGATCTAGCACAATATTTTACATTTTAATATGTTATAAACTGAAAAGTGTGTTTATATTGAAATACGAAAAAGGTGTATGTCAATGATTTAAATCATATATAATTAGGTTTTCTATATTGAATATCATTATCAAAGTAGGACTTCTAAATTGAATAGGATTAATGTAAAAATTTAAAATTATATTTTTGCTTAAGATTCTAAATGTTTCCATTTGGACAATAATTATTAATTCATCACTAAATTAAAGATAATTTTATGAGCTTCGTATGGATTGTAAAATCATCAAAATCTAATTTTTAAATCTCAAGATAGAGCCCAAATAGTAAATATGAAATTATTTATTTGATACTAATAATAAATAAATAAAATTCAATTCTAATACAACTTTTTTAATTATATCCTTTTCAGATTATAGTTTTCTTTTTAAAATTCAATTTTAATACAAATTTTTTAATTATATCTTTTTTAGATTATAATTTTCTTTTTAAAATTCACTTCTAATTAAACCTTTTCTAATTATATCCTTTTTATGTTATAATTTTTTTTTAATTTGATGTAATCTTGATCATCTATTTTTAAAAATTTTAGATTCGACGGTTGAGATTATTTTGACGGTACAGTGACCAAATTATGGATAAGATCCCTTTTACGCTTATTATATATAAGGATATAATTATTGGCTAACATGTATTTTTGTATTATAAACTATTTTGTAAAAAAATTATATATGTAACTAATAATAAGTTGTTTTTTGACTTTTTTGTTATGTCTTATTATTACTTGATTTTTTTTTCAAAATTAACGTAAATTATATGCACATATGATGTACAAAAGACAAACATGAATTTTTGTTTTGAATCCTAACTATTTAGTAGTTAAAGTCAAGTTTGATTTGGATTGTTTCTCGAAAGCGAGGGATAGTAGGCTGCTTCGTGCTTATGAACTCGCAATTTTTCAATGCTATCTTATAAACTAAATTTTTGGCGTGTACTAATATC
Source organism: Saposhnikovia divaricata (assembly GCA_036435485.1). Lineage (NCBI taxonomy): Eukaryota > Viridiplantae > Streptophyta > Magnoliopsida > Apiales > Apiaceae > Saposhnikovia > Saposhnikovia divaricata. The sequence continues at coordinate 162,323,115 of CM071596.1, read as the reverse complement.
AAATTTAATAGATGATTAATAAGTTTCCAATATTAAATTTAATAGATGATTAATGTATTTTGAAAAGTGAATTTTATCATATGTTTTATTAGTATATTTAAAGTTACAAATATTAAATTTAATTACGTTATTAGTGAGAGTCAAACCCTTGACTTATGGTAGTACTCGTTTATTATCCCTCTTCCTCTATTATATAATAGAATATAATAATATAATAGGATATAGTTGGCACAATTTTTTTGAGTTTTATATTATCAATTATCCATGCTTACATGATTAAGTTACATATATGACCTGGCCATCTTTTTGTTTTTCAAATTAATGCATGATATTACAAGAATCGTTATAGATGTTATATGTTACTAGCTTATAGTCCGTGCAAAATATGGGTTACTTTTAAATTTTTTAAAATTATATGATTAAATAAAATAGAGTATAATAATTTATTTTGGATATAATCTAGCTTTTTAATATTATTTAATGAAATTATTAGTAATAATAATTATTATTTAATAAAATATATGTATTATTTAGAACTAATAATATAAAATCTTAATGTAAATTTGTTGTTGACGGGATTCTAACCTTTAATCTTTAGAAGATGGATTTAAGTATAGAATATTCTTTATTATTAGATCTAACAGTTATCATCTATTTACTAAATATGTAACGGTCACTATTCTTTTAAATGGTTGAACTAAATAATCAAACTTTCAACAATTATACTCTTGTTTGCTTATTATATATTAGTATAGATATGAGTGAGGTTCTCAGTGTCAGTTATTAAGTTTCGTTCATGTTCCGGTTTTATGAATAACATATGTTTGATTTTTTTGTGATGATAGATTATTGTTTTTTGTAAAAATATAAAATTATTTATTTGATTTTATTTTAATATTTTGGGTACATTTTTTTCAAAAATAATGATTATTTATTTTTTGTTCTTTTATTTCGTGAATCAATTAGTTGAAGCAAAATATTGCCAAAATGATATTTATGTGTAAATTTATTTTTTTAAAATAACAGGATGTGTATGTTTATTATTTACGCATTGTAATAATCGGACCAAAGGAAGATTATTTAATTGTCAAATAATAAATGTACGTGCGGGAATAAATATGTAATAATTATAAGTTTTTCATATGAGCAACAAACCGGCCCAGAGGAAAGTTATTGCTTCACCAAATTTATTATTAATATTTGATTTCTGCGTGGAGGATACTACTTGCAAGCTAATATTTTTGTCAAAAGACTAAATATTAATGTTGAGTTAGGTATCTTGTTTGAATGGGCCCATACACTTGTTATTATGTATGCATATGACATGAATTTCTATTATGCGAGCTTATATTTTTTTTTGTTCTAAATTGCTAGTTAATGCATCTACTGCTAATATAACTACCAACATGAACTCCATTCCCGTGCTTAACGGCACAAACTTTAATAGCTGGAAAATAAACATTTTGTAGTTCTTGGCTACATGGATTTAGATTATGATATAAGGAACGAACAACAAGTTTCTCTACGAATTAAAGTTCTGCTAATGATAAATTGAACTTTGAGAAGTGGGAGCGTTCTAATCGCTTAAGTCTAATGATGATAAAGCGCAGCATTCCTAAAGCATTCAGAGGTGGTATGTCTGATGACTCTAATGAGGTATCTATAAAGGATTTTCTTGATGAGGTTGAAAAGTGTTTTACGAAAAATGAAAAGGCTGATCTGGTTCAGATGTGGTATAAAGCTAAAGGAGATTCTATGTAGTGGGGTGTGCGAGAAGATGAATCAAGCAACGATTTAGCTGGCCAAGAGGTCTTCTGCGAGCCAACCTGTTCTGGTTGGGGGATCTTCTAAGGTATCTAAGTCTCCAGGTCGTGAGAGAGTTGAAACTGGAGTTGATATTGAGACGGCTGTTGAAAGAAATGAAGAGGGTTCTCATCTTGTAGGACGTGTTAGTAAGAGATGTCGCGGGGATGGTGAGTATGAGAATTTGCATTGTACGAGCTTGAGGAGGACTCTTGATCCATGCCACTTTGGTCCTGGCAAATCATTAACAATCATAGGTGTTCACAAGGAATCTTTGCCCCCTATTTTGCAGGGCTCGTCCTCTACCCCGCCTCTCCGCATTGAGGTGCAGTTTAACGAGCGATAGACCATTGGTGCTAATGTCCCTATTTAGGTATTCAAGGCATTTAACCTGCCTCAAGATCTTGGCGCTTATGTGGATAAGTCTTGGGACAAGATTGTTGAGCAATGTCTTGCTTGTGGTGGACGGGTGAGTTCCCACCTATGGTTTCTTTTATTTTTTGCTTTTATTTACTCAAGATGTTCTATAATTTTTATTTTTGGCTTATTATTGTTGTTTATTTATTTTATTTGTTTTCATTGTCTTGTAGTTTCTAGTTGACCTTGCATACATTATCTCGGATTATCGAGCAGACATCGACAGATAATAGAGGGATGGGACGATTCGCGAGCTATCTGAAGCGAAGGACGGAAGGTTGGCTGCTAAGCAATGAGCTATGGATGCGGAGAAGCGTGAAGTAGAATATTCTACTGAGTTGAAAAAATTGAAGATGGAGAGTGATGAAGTAAATGAGGCGATGAAGTCGTCGATAGATGAATTAGGCAAGCTAAGGTTGCAGGTAGCTAATGATCAGAAAGAAAAAGATGCTTTAGGGACCAAAGTGTTGAAGGTGCTAACGAGGCGCTTGAGAAAACTATTGTTGATTTGAAATCCTAGCTGGAGAAGAGTATCAACGATGTAACTAATTGTACTGGTTACTAGGCTTGTTATAATCATTTGAAGGAGGCCGGGATTGATCTTTCTGGACAAAGTTGTGATGACTATTGCTCTGATTTGGCCAAGAATCTACCGAAGAATACCGGTAAAATCGATATTGAAAGCTAATTGAATGCGAGGTATGCATCGTTGTTATGTATTGTTCGGATTTTTGAACTGGTTTTAATGAAGGCGAGGTATGCCTCGTTTTTTCCAACTCTTAAATTCTGCGGTCTTTATTCTGTTGAACTGACCCGAAAATTGGTTTTATCTATTTGTGATGATTGTGATTTAGATCTTGGCTTTTTAACTTGATGCGTTTTATCCCCTATTTCGAGTTTCTTCTAAGTGTTTATTAGATAATTATGTCATGATTTCCCTTATATTTTAGTGTGTCCCTTAAGTAAAGTTTGAGATTGTAATATGTTTCATAACTTTTTGTTGCATTTTATCTAGAGCTATTTGAATCCATGATTTATATGTGTAATTTTGACTTTACTATTTTTGTCATGATAGGGATGTAAAAAAGGAATTTTAGAATGAAATGGCTTATCCAAAGTGTAGCCTTTTTTCTTCTTAACGTTTGTTTAAAAAATGTTTTTCTGTAGTCGGATTTGGCCCTAAATAGTGGGATTTGATACTTGAAGTTACGAAATAGATCGTAATTTGTTGCGTGATTATGAGCGTTACATGTAGAATTATGAATTGCGTTCTCATATTTTTTGGAGATCGAAAGTAGTATGCATAGAATATAATTCATGAAATCAGTAGAAGATAGAGACAAACTTTATTGAATAACTTAGTGGAGCTAAGGCGGGGATCTCATATCAACCCCTTTTCACCTTACAAATTTGTAGGTGGTGGAAAAAGAGTTTGTCATTGTTTATATGAGAATAATTACTGATAAAATTTTTTCAAGTTGATGCCATTCCATGGGTTCTTGATCACCTCGCCGTCGAGCAATGCTAACTCGTAGGTTCCTCGACGAATCACCTTCGAGACCTTGTATGGGCCTTCCCACGGGGCCTTTAGCTTTCTGGTGATAGTGGGCTGAAACGCAGCTGATTCACGAAGGACAAGATCATTGACCTGAAAATTTTTTGTTTTCACGTTTTTGTTGAAGTGCTTCGCAACCTTGCTTTGGCACTGAATCATTGCCATTGTTGCATTGTCCCTGACCTCTTCAAGCAGGTCGTTATCGAGCTTCAACCCTTCGAGAGAGCTATTTGGTTCAAAATCATCGACTATTGGAGAATTGAGGCGTTTCTCGACAGGAATGACGGCGTCCGTGCCGTATGCAAGCCTGAATGGGGTTTCTCCCGTTGCGGTCTCGGAGTCATCCTGTAGGACCAAAGGACATTGGGGAGCTCATCGACCCAATTGCGATGTTGGTCCTGAATCCATTTCTTAAGACCTTGAAGAATAGTCCTATTGGTGACCTCGAATTGACCATTAGCTTGTGGGTATGGCACCGAAGCTTTGAGATGTTTGATTTTCAATTCTTTCAACATTGATTTAAACTTTTCATCCACGAATTGTGTTCCATTGTCGGTGACGACTGACTTGGGTATTCCGAAGCGAAATGCAATGTATTCCATGAAACATTCTATCATTTCTTTCTCCCTGATTCTTTCCAAGGGTTTTGCTTCTATCCACTTAGTCACGTAATCGATAGTGACTACAATGTACTATAGCAGATTTCTCGCTTTCAGGAATGGACCCATAATATCGATGCCACATTGAAAGAATGGGCATGGGCTAAGGATTGTAGACATTAGATGCGAGGTTCTATGATTGACAGGGCTATATAACTGGCAAGATAGGCATTTCTTCACATAATCTTCACAGTCTTTCCGCATTGTAGACCAATATAGGCCTTGGATTATGATCTTGTGTGCTAGAGTTTTACCATTGAGGTGTTCGCCAAATATTCCTAAGTGGACTTCTACAATCTCTATTTTTGCCTCATCTGGGGCGAGGTTCTACTAATGCTCGTCTGTATAGCTTAGAATCTTTCACGCAATAGTTTCGTGCCTTATACATTAACGACCTTGCCTCGTTCTACTTTTCTGAGATCTGATTTTTGCAAATGTAATCAAGGAAAGGGATTCTCCAATCAGGCCTTGACGAAATGGTGTTTATTGTAAGATTTCTATTGTGGGTGATTAAAGTTTTTCAGCATACACGGGCTTTCTGCTCGTAGTTAACGACGATGACGCCATCTTAGACAACGCGTCCGCCCATTAATTTTCAGCTCTATCAATGTTTGTCAATTTCTGTGACACAAATCTAGCAAGAATAGCTTTCGTTGTGGGTTTTGAATTCCCCAACAATTTGTTTAACTATGAGTTGCGAGTCACTGAAGATGTTGATTACGTCGACTTCAAGATCAAGGGCGAGGCTCAAGCCGGCGATCATTGCCTCGTAATAAGCTTCGTTGTTCATCGCTTGAAAAGTAAATGTGATAGCTTGTTGTACTTTGAACCCCTCAGGACTAATCAATATGACACCTACTCCGCTCATTTCTGAGGTTAACGACCTGTCGACATAGAGAGCCCATGGTCTGGATTAGTCATTTTTGTCATCGAGTTTTGACATTTCTGATTTGGATAATTTGCATTCAACAACAAAGTCGGAAAGTGCTTGAGCTCTCATAGCTGTGAGAGGTTTGTACTCGATATAAAATTGGCTCAGCTCAATGGTCCGTGCTGCGAGCCTTCCCGTCATATCAGGTTTATAGAGAATGCGTTTTAGAGGTTTGTTGGTCATGACCTGTATTTCCCACCCTTGGAAGTAGTGTCTAAGTTTGCAACTAGCAATGACTAGGGCGAACACCAACTTTTCGACTTTTGGATATCTAGTTTCTATATCACGCAGAATATGGCAAATGTAGTACACCGGCATCTCGCTCCCGAGGGAAGACTTGACTACTACTGCAGCGACATTTACGTCACATGGCGTTAATTATATCCTTAAAGGCTCTCTGGGTTGAGCTTGGGTCACTACTACAGACTGGACCTATAGCGTCGCCTATATAGGCCTATAGCGTCGGTTGTTTGGTGTAGTATATGCAGGGGACGCTATATGTATAGTCCTATAGCGTCGGTTAAAATGGCGACGCTAAAGTCCACTTTAGGCATCGGTCATTTAAATGACTGACGCTATAGGTATAGCTTATATCGTCGCCCCCTTAAAATGCCGACGCTATAGGTATATCTTATAGCGTCGCCCCTTTAAAATGCCGACGCTATAGGTATAGCTTATAGCGTCGCCCCTTAAAATGCCGACGCTATAGGTGTAGCTTATAGCGTCGCCCTTTCAAACGACCGACGCTATAGGTTACTTTTTTTTTAAAAAAAGCCTATAGCATCGCCGTTTCAAATGACCGACGCTATAGGTCAATTTTTTTTAAAAACAAAAATAATTTCAAAATTGGAACCTGTTTTATTAATTAATATACTATTTTTAACCTGCTTTACTTTTATATACACTGATACAGCCACATCAACAAACATGAACTACAAAAAATAAAAATTATAACACCAATTCTGATTAAAATAAATTTAAATTAAAGAATTTATGCTAGTATAAAAAAAATACATTAATGTTGAAAATGCTAACAAAAATTCTTTCTAGTTTGATTTACAAAATCAAGTTCTTCAATTTTACAAAAATTCTTTCTAATTTAACTCTAACTTGCTTTCCTGGACTCCTCTAGCGGACGTACCATAAACCATTAAACCTCATCACATGTACTGCATAAAAATTGAGATGAAGCATTAATGTGTGACCTGCATAATATAAGGCACAACTGTTAGCATTTTACTGGAAGGGGCAATTTTTGAATATATGATTTAATTTTAAACCACATATCCCTCTAAAGGGGCCCTTAATTGCAAAACACATAATGCATATATGGCCTAATATCAAAGGTTCATGGTGTGCAACAAGTAGAGGAATATTTTAATAACATTCCAATAACGTCCAAAGATTTTCAGACATATGAATCTCTCCTGATTAGCTATGCCGATGCTAAATGGCTGGAGAAAATGGAAAGTGTTATGCAGATAATAAGAAACCTGAGTGGTTGCAAAACCATCTCTTACAATGTCATGTTAAAATTATATGCTTCTCTTGAAAAGCGTGCCAAGCTAGATTCTTTAGTGCAGAAAATGGAAGAAAATAGGAACTGAAATGAACAAGAACACATATTTAACCATTTTAAATGCATATGCAAATGCTTTGGACATAGGCCGAATGCAGAAGTTCCTAATGAAGATGGAAACTGATGTTTTAGTACTATGGACTGGTCTGCATTTGTTTAGCAGCCAAAGGTTACCTGCAAGCTGGTGACATGGTATGCTAACATCAAAAAAGGACTTGATGGTGCGCAGAATCAAGTTTGCATATGCCATTCAGAGATTAGTTAAAATTTCCAAAGAGGGATAATCTAGTTCCAGATAAACTATTAATTCGAAGATAACTAGATAATTAAACAAAAAATAACGAATCTATTGAATCTAAGATACAATAAAAATCTATTGAACCAGATAAACGAATCTATTGAATCTAAGATACAATACAAATCAATTGAATTCAAAGATAAGAATCTATTGACTAACCAGGTAAGTCAGTAATTAAAAGTAATTGAATGAATCGGACTGTGTCTCCTGTCTCGCTCTCGCAGTACGCCTGTATTGCGGTCGCGACGGTGAAGGACTGTGTTTCAGACTTTCAGTGTTTGTGCCGAGACAGTCGAGTCGAGTGAACAAAGAACCCTAAATCCCTATCTATCTATTTTCATTTTTATGAATTATGATTATTAAACAATACACTTTTTTTTGCTAAGCAATTAAACAATTACACTTTTAATATTTTATACATTATAATAATGTAATATATATTATATATATATATATACCTTATATTTTTATACATTATAAATAATATAATATACATATTATATATATATATATAGATATATATATATATATAAGTTATATTTTCCTACTGTTTAAATTATATATTAATAAATAATTTTTTAAAATTTTAATAGTTTGTTAGTCACAGAGGCATGCCTGAATACATCTAATAACAAGCCTAAGTATGTGTAATGCTATGCATTACCTACATGACCTCTTAACTGAGGGAACCTCTAGTTGTAGAGTTTCTATTTGTTCTGTACTTGTAATAGGCATCAAATTCTAGTTGTGTTACTGTAACTATAAAGTCAGGAATAATGCTTGAAAGAAGTTCCAAGGTTCATGCCTCAAGCAAGGAGATAAAGACTGCCAAATAATCACAGTTGGGATTTGAAGAAAAGAAGAATTTTCCTAAGTACCAATTCGAGAAGTACATTTGTCTATTCGAGAAGTCTAGCATTCGAGAAGTTAGAGATTCGATATCTCAGAAGACACTATTCGATATCTCTTAATACACTGTTCGATATCTCATTCGATATCTCAGAGATTCGATATGTCTATTACTCTATTCGAGAACTCATGGAGTCAACAAGTCAAAGCATCATTCGAGTTCTCTAAGAGTCAACAAGTCAATGATCTATTCGATATCTCAAGGACTGAAGAAGCTATTCGACATCTTAGGGATTCGATATGTCAAAATGCTCTATTCGATATCTCAAGGAGTCCCAGAGAAAAGAGATATTCGAGAAGTGATTCGATATGTCAATATAACACTATTCGAGAACTCAGAGTTATCGATTAAGTCAATTCGAGTTCTCGAATCAATCACTTAGCCACTTCTCGAATACATTCTTGGAGACAAAATACTGAAGAATTGTACAAGTCAGAAACCTGTAACAAGCCAAGACGCTTTATTTGACTATGTACTATAAAGTAGATTGGAAAGCCTACAAAGAAGCTTGGAGAGATAAGACAAAGGGACAAGTAGCTAAAGAAGTGGATCTGAACAGGCTTTGCAAAGTCAAATATGTAACCGTTTGGACTCTTACTCAAATAAGATAGACAGACTGGAAAGTATTTTGTTTACCTACCTTATTTGTAGTAAGTAGGTGTATCCATGTCTATAAGGATACAGCCTCACTTCCTTACCTACAGACTGAGAGAGAGTGATAAGTTTTTCAATATACATCTCAAGAAATATCTCTCTAAGAAAAACGAAGCTGAGAATACTACCATTTGTATTCACAGATTGTAGCAAAATCTTTATCTAATAAAATATTAGATTAAAGTGATATTGTGTTGTGTTTGCCTTTGTTATCTATACTTACATATCTCACACATTAAACACATATCTTGCTGCAAAGATTCAAGAACAAAGAAAAGTTCAAGAATCCATTCACCCCCCCTCTGTATTCTTTTACTGTATTCAATACTCAATAAGTGGTATCAAAGCAGGCTGTTTAATCTAAACAGGAAACGATCATGAGTTCGAATACACCAAAGACTACAGGTACGGTGAAGGTCCCTAAGTTCGACAAAGAGAATTACAACCTCTGGAAAATAAAAATGCTGTTGTTCATCAAAGCTGCCAATCCTCTCTACCCTGACATCCTCAAGAATGGTCCATTTGTACCACAACAAGAAATTGCTGAATCTACAGTGGGCACAATAGTCATTCCTAGATCATATGTTGCAAAAGAGCCATCCAAATGGACGGACTCAGAGAAGGAGAAGGTTGCCCTAGACAGTCATCTCATGTTGCTGATCATAGACTCCATGGATATGTCGATGTTTGCTAATATAGCATCATGCACATCAGCCAAGGACATGTGGAACCACATCGAGGTGTTATGTGAAGGGATAGAGGAAGTAAGAGAAAATAGGAAACAGATACTGGTCACACAGTATGAAGCTTTCATGGCACAGTCCAAAGGAAGTATTACTGATATGTTTGAGAGATTTCACAAACTGGTGACTGAGCTTCAAATGAATGGGAAGGTTTACAGCACTAAGGAATTAAACATGAAGTTTCTACTATCTGCACCAAACCATCTAGAGCAAAGGGTCATATCTCTAAGAGAAAGAGATTTGAACAAAGTCACATATGATGTGCTCTATGGGGTTTTAAAAACTCATGAGCTTGAGTTGCTTCAGAAGAGGGCTATCCAAGCCAACCAAGGCAGAATGATAAACACATCCTGTGCCTTGATTGTCAACAAATCCGTTCAAGACCTGGAAGCATCTACAAGTCAACTGAGAATAGAAGAGATAGTAGATGATGAAGAGACTGAAGAAGAAGTGACTGAACCTGTTGATGAAAAGGAAGAAGATGAGTTCTATACTCTTGAAGAGTTGGATGCCATGGAAAACACTTCATATGCTTTTATGGCTAGAAAATTCCCAAACATCAGATTTAAGAGGAATCAGCCCTTCAAGTCTAGATCTCAAAATCATTCATTCAACAAGAGAAAGGCACCTGTGAAAGCAAACAAAAACAAATTCAAAACCAGCTATGTGGATAGGTCATCTGTGAGATGTTATAGATGCAATGACCTAGGGCATTTTGCCAGTGAATGCAAGAAGCCTAAGAAGAAGGATAAGGAGTTTCTTGAGCTTGAAGCTAAGTATGAGGCTCTGCTAAAGAAGCATGCACCAAGTAAGGCCTACATAGCTGAAGGGAAGTGTTGGGATGATTCTGATAGTGATGGAGAAGAACAAGAATTCTGCAACTATGCCTTGATGGCCAACTCCAAGGAAGAACCATCTGAATCAGACTCTCAGGTACCATCCCTCACTACTATAGACATGTCTGTTTCTGAATACAAATCTATGATTGAACAACTATCTGTTGAGATGTTTAATATTCATACTAGTATGACTGCTGCTAATGAAGAGATTGCTAAACTGTCCACTAGGAATGAACTGTTAAACAAAAGAAATGAGGAACTAGAACTAACTGCTATGCAAATAGAAAACCTTAAACATGAAATCGATTATCTAAAGAATAAGGTTCTATGTGCTAGTCAAGTTGAGAAAGCTCTTAGGGATGAACTAGCTGAAAATGAATTTAAATTGAAAACATTCAAGAATTCCTCTAGTCTATTGCAGTCCTACCATGAGAAAAATCTAGCTAGACCTAAGGCTGCTATTGGACTTGATTATGACACTCTCAAGCAGAGGAAAGGCTATGCAGTCATTGAAGATGACATTGTTGTTCAAGAGGAAATGCCTCAGGTTTTGAAAAAGGCTGAGACCCCAATATTTAAAACACCAACACTTGAGATTGATGAGGATGCCTTACTCATTAAGCAAATGTTGGATGATGAAGATAAGGCACAATCAAATGAACAACAGGCATCCTCTAAGAGTGAGAATGTCAAAACCAAAGCCAAGGAGTCAGTAGGAGGTAAACCTAGACTTGAAAAATTTGTGAAGTTTGTTTCAGCTGGGAATAATGAGTTTGAGAAGAAAGTGGCTAAAAAGAAACAAAACAGGAATGGCAAATTAGGGATTAACAAGGACAATAACTATGCTTATGTGCCCAATGCCCCTAGGAAAGTTTGTCAAAATTGTTTTAGCACTAATCATTTAACTCATGCTTGTAAGAAACCATCTGGTAGTGTTGCTAAACCATTCTATGATTGCTCTGTGCCTTTAAGACATAGAGACTCTCCCTTCTGTGATAAATTTGATTGTATGCCATGTAACATGAATGTAATGACTAGTTTCTTTAATTTGAGAAGACAATTCATGGAAGGATGCATCAGTCACAATGTTCACACACACTACACAAGAACAAAGTCTTCAAGTCCTCCTAAAGTTAGGAAGGTGCCTCTGTCACCTAAGTCTAAGAACCCTGATTCTAAGATTTCTAACAGTGACAAGAAGACTAACATCAAGAAAATTGATAAGCATGTTGTTTATAAAAGACTGTTGCTAAGCCACATGGACCCAAACTTGTTTGGGTACCAAAGGAGAAGTAATACCTTTCTGTTTGCAGGGCAAAGAAAGTGAAAGAAAGGTCATGTGGATTTTGGACAGTGGATGCTCAAACCATATGACTGGTGATATGGCCCTGCTATCACAGTATGAGGAGAAGGCTGGCCCAATGGTTGCTTTTGGAGATGACAGCATTGGCAACACACTGGGATATGGCAAGTTGGAAATTGGGAATGTCATCATTAAGAATGTAGCACTGGTAAGGGACTCAAGCACAATCTACTGAGTGTTGGTCAATTTACTGACAGAGGCTTCAAAGTGAATTTTGACAAAGATGAATGTTTGATCACCCACAAAAAGACTGGTGACTTTGCTCTATCTGGAGTAAGGAAAGGAAGCCTGTTTGTAGCCAATATGAACTCTGCAAACAAGGACAAAATTTGTTGCTTTTACTCAAAAGCATCAAATGAAGATAGTTGGCTGTGGCATAAGAAGCTATCACACTTGAACTTCAAAGGCATTAATTCTCTAGTCAAAAGAGAGTTAGTAAGAGGCATGCCCACACTTGAATTCTGTCAAGAAGGAGTGTGTGATGCTTGTCAAATGGGAAAAATGAAAAGATCAAGCCACAAGTCAAAGACAGTGACATCAATAACCAAGCCCCTACAACTAATTCATATGGACTTGTTTGGGCCTGTCAATATTATGTCACTAGGAAGGAAAAAGTATGCTCTGGTGATGGTTGATGATTTCACAAGGTATACATGGGTAGAATTTCTGGCATCAAAAGATGAGGCTCCCCAAGTAATCATTGAGCATATAAAGAAAATTGACAAGGAAGCAAAGGCCAACAATGCAAGTGTGATTGCATTAAAGAGTGATAATGGAACAGAGTTCAGAAATGCCATGCTTGGAGCATTCTGCAAAGAAAATGGTATTTCTCAACAATTCTCAGCTCGAAGGACTCCACAACAAAATGGAGTTGTTGAAAGAAAGAATAGAACTCTGATTGAGGCTGCTAGAACAATGTTACTTGATGCAAAGAAGCCTACATGTTTTTGGGCTGAGGCTGTGAGCACTGCATGCTATATCCAAAACAGAACCCTCATCAACAAAAACACTGGAAAGACACCTTACAACTTGATGACTGGAAAGAAGCCCACCCTAAAGTATGTTCATACTTTTGGAAGCAAATGCTTTGTGTTAAAAGACAACTCAGAATATGTTGGAAAGTTTGATGCAAAAGCATTTGAAGGAATTTTTCTTGGCTACTCTATGGAAAGAATTGCATACAAAGTTTATGTCATCACTTAAAAGAAAATTATGGAAAGCACAGATGTGACATTTGATGACAGCAAACTACCTGGATTAGAAGAAGCCAATGATGAAGATAAAGATCCTTTGAAGTTTGACAATCTAGATGATTCTGATGAAGAGATTGAAACTGAATTTGAGCCCACAATTCAACAAACTCAAGTGAATGAAGAACCTGTGTCAACCAACAATGAAGAAACTAGCATTCAAGACACACCTGTGATTACTGGAAACTTCACATGGGGAGGAAATGTAAATGATCATGATCTGGATGATGAAGCAACATCAAGGCTGAGGAATCAATCTGAACATACAAGGAAATGGGATAGATCACATACTGCAGATCAGATAATTGGAGATCCAAATACAGGAGTGAGAACAAGGAGAGCAACTCTAAATGAATGTCTCTATGGTTGCTTCCTATCCCAAGTTGAGCCTAAGAAACTTGAAGATGCATTGTTGGATCCTGATTGGATAATTGCTATGCAAGAGGAGCTAAACCAATTTGAAAGAAGCAAAGTATGGGAACTTGTGCCTGCACCAAAGGATAGAACCATTATTGGAACAAAATGGGTTCTAAGGAATAAGATGGATGAAAATGGTGTAGTCATAAGAAACAAAGCAAGGTTGGTTGCAAAAGGATACTCTCAACAGGAGGGCATTGACTATGATGAGACTTTTGCCCCTGTTGCCAGACTAGAGGCCATCAGGATTTTCTTGGCATTTGCTGCACATTCTAATTTCAAGGTCTATCAAATGGATGTCAAGAGTGCATTTCTGAATGGGGAGTTGGAAGAAGAAGTATATGTGCAACAGCCACCTGGCTTTGAGGATCCACAATTCCCTCACTTTGTCTACAGATTGCTTAAAGCATTGTATGGACTTAAGCAAGCTCCTAGGGCATGGTATGACACATTGTCACAATTTTTACTTGAGAATCAATTCACTAGAGGCACACTAGACAAGACACTGTTTTATAAGAGACATGGTGATGATATTATCTTAGTTCAAATCTATGTGGATGATATCATATTTGGCTCTACAAATGAGAAGCTGTGTGAGAAATTCTCTAAGCTCATGCAGAGCAGATATGAGATGAGTATGATGGGAGAATTAACATTCTTTCTTGGGCTGCAAGTGAGTCAAAGGAAGGATGGCATTTTTATAAGTCAAACCAAATACATCAAGGATCTATTGAAGAAATTTGACTTAGAAGAATGCTCACCTGCAAAGACACCCATGGCCACTGCTACCAAGTTAGATGAAGATAGTAAGGGCAAGAAGGTAGATATCTCAATCTACAGAGGCATGGTTGGTTCTCTACTCTACCTCACTGCCAGTAGGCCAGACATCATGTTTGCAACATGCTTGTGTGCAAGGTTTCAATCAAATCCAAAGGAATCACATATGATAGCAATAAAGAGGATTTTCAGGTATCTGAAGGGCACACCAAACTTGGGGTTATGGTATCCTAAGGACACAGGGTTCAATCTGGTTGGTTATTCTGATGCTGATTATGCTGGATGTAGAGTGGATAGGAAAAGCACCTCAGCTAGCTGCCAGTTTCTTGGACAAAGGTTAGTCTCTTGGTACAGCAAGAAACAACAATCTGTGTCAACTTCCACAGCTGAAGCTGAGTACATAGCTGCTGGAAGTTGCTGTGCTCAAGTGCTTTGGATCAGAAACCAACTTAGAGATTATGGACTTGTGTTGGAAAGAATTCCGATCATGTGTGACAACACAAGTGCAATCTATATAGTTTCCAATCCTGTCAATCATTCTAGGACAAAGCACATTGACATTAGATATCACTTCATAAGGGAGCATGCAACTAATGGAACCGTTGAGTTACATTATGTTCCCACAGAGAAACAACTAGCTGACATATTCACTAAGCCATTAGATGAAGCCACCTTCACAAGGTTGGTTAGTGAGATTGGAATGCTGAATTCTTCAAATTCTGGCTGAGTGAATATATCAACTAGATTGTTGCAGCAGTAAATACTTACTTTATCAAATGCTCAATATTTCTAAAGTAAGTATTGGCTGGATTATGATTTATAAATATTCCACAATGGTGCATATGTTGAAAATCATACATCTTTAGCTTGAAATTTCTGTGAAATTTTGAGAAAATCACTATTTAATTTAGTATAATATTCTTCAATGAATACTTCTGGTAAATTTTAAAAGATAGTGAAAATTGAATTTTATGAGTGAAAAGTATAGTTCGATAAGTCAGACTTCTCGAATGGTTCATTGTTTTGTCATGGCTCGAGTTCTCGAATAGGCCTATCAAGAACCCTCCTGAGTTCTCGAATAGTGTCTTTTGAGAAATCGAATAGCACACTTTGAGTTCTCGAATAGAGTATTTTAGTTCTCTAATGATGGAGTTCTCGAATACTGTATTTGAGTTATCGAATCATTTGAAAAGGCTGATTTCTCGCTGGCACTTAATCGCTTTTTGGATTTATATTCAAAATTTCATCTCACTCATAAAAACATATTTTATTTAGCTTAGAATTATTTTCTGAGTAAAATAACTGCCAGCTGTGAGTTACAAACTGCTTGAGATATCGAATAAACCTTTCTTGACTTATCGAATAGTTGTTTTATACTTCTCGAATGACTGACTTGTCGATACAAAACCTATATCTAATCGACAACTCAAGTCACTCACATATATACAATTCCACAACTGTTCAAATCATTTCATTCGATTTCTCAAGCAGCTAAAGTTCCAAAACCTCTGTAAACCCTAACGTCAAAAGCTAAATTTCTTCTTCAACCTTCATTCTCTTCTTATCTCTCTGTGTAACAATGGCAAATACCCAACTCACAATTCCTAAACACACCAATTTCATAGCAATAACCAACGATGTTGAAGCACCCAATGCAAACTTTAAGTGCTTCGTTCGGTGGATGGCTGAATCATACATCAAGGATGCACTCTCAGCTAACCCAACTCTGTATCTAGATTTACTAGAACAGTTTTGGAGAACTGCTACTGTGGAGGTCGTGGCCCTAGAGAATGCAATAACTTCATACGTAATCTATTGCAAGATTCAGGACAAGGAAATCACCATCACTACTGAATATATGAATCAAGCACTGGGGTTACAACAAGGAGTGTATGACAGTCAAGCAACTGATCAGGAATTGGAAGATTTCTTTGATTTTATCAACTACTCAGATAGAATCAAGCTTGGAAATTTGAATAGGAAGTACTTGAGGAAGGAATGGAGCTATGTCTTTGCCACTCTTCTTCAAGTCTTCACAGCAAGGAAGTCTATCTTTGATCAAATCAGCACACCTGTTCAACAAATAGGATATGCTCTTGCACATGGGAGAAAGATTGATGTTGGTTTGATCATAATTCAAGAATTGTATGGGAGACTTGGTAAGAACTCAGCCAAGAGAGGTAATAAAATTTTCTTCCCTCGCTTTATTCAATCTGTACTTAATTTCATAGATGTTAAATTGATTGAATTGCCTGGGTTAGACAAAAATAGAATAGGCTATCCGAAATCCATGACCAAACTCATTTTTGGTAGCTTGGAGACTAGGAATGATGTGGATGTAAGGCTCAAAATAACTCCCCTTATGGAGAGTGTATTTTGGACTTACCCCCACAACATGCCAATATGTGCCTCAAAATCTGAGTTAGCTAGGCCCAAGCAAGTAGAGCAAAATGCTAACCCAGGGCCTGCTAACCAACCCTCTCAGCCAAACACTTTACCAAACACAGAGACAACTGCATCATCCTCTCAAAAGGGTGATGTTAGTAAAAAGAAGAGAAAACAGGTTGCTTCTGAACCTCTAAAAATCTTAACTGAAGCAGCCTTGGCTGTAGAATTAGGCATAGCAAGTGAGGAACCTGAGTCACCCTTACTAAGGCCAAAGAAGAAGAAGAAGTCTAAAACCACCTCTTCAGTCACCCAAATGGCTGAAGTTGTAAAATCAGGGGCAAACAGCTCACTAGGTGTATCCTCTCAACAGGGTGCATCTATAGAATCAAGCATTCTCCCCAATGCACCTACTTGTACAGAGTCAACACATGGGAGTGATAAGGCTGGCACAACACTGAGCGGAGAGCACATCACAATTGAAACTCCCTCTATCTCTCATGGGGAGTTGCCAAAATCTAATCTACAACACACTTCTCTTCCAGAATCTGCCACTCATATTTCTTTGGAGCCTGCAACTCAAGCAATTGAGGAGCAAGGCATTGATCATCAAGAATTCTTTTCTCTCGATGAGCCAATGGATTCAAGTGACTTGGTGCATGACACCTTGCTCACCACCCAGATACCACATTTAGATGGTCAGGGAATGCATGCTGGGGCATCTCCTAATGACACCATCACAAACACAGAGGATTCACTAGTTTTAACTAGAGACTCTGTGCCTGTGTCAACTACTGTTGTAACTCATCCCACTTCTGTGGAGACAACAGTAGCAGAGTCTTTTCATCTGGTTACAGAAGTTGCATCTGTAACTGAGGAGTCTAGCTTGCCTAGCTCTAGCTCTCACTTTTTGTCTCAATGGCTGAAGCCTGTGCAACATGACAGTGCTTCAGGATCAGGGTCTGTTCCACCACAAATGTCCATTGACGCTCTCCAAAGCTATGTTGTGGATCAGATTCCTGAGTTTGTCAAATAGCCCAGAACCTTGTCACCTCAAACATCTCAAATTTAGATTATGAAGCCATCCTACTATGCCATAGGGATGATGTGGAGATGCAGAAGGCCAAGATTATTGATGATGCTGAGAGAGATGACAATGTAGATGCCTGGATGCAAGGAAAGTATGATGTAACTCTCAGTGAAGCACTTCAATATCTTCGAGAGGAATACATCACTTCACTGGGTTCAAATGCAAAATCCCTGTCCCCTAGTGAAGTGTTTGAAGCTGTCAATGATTCCTACAAGGGTTTCCTCAAGGCTGCACACTATCTTGGCAAGGGAGTCAAAACTGAAGTCAACAAGGTGAGTGACAAGACAGCCACTTCAGTAGAAGAGATAAAGAGGGCCTTTGATGCCAAATTTCCTCAACTAGACAGTGTGGTCAAAGATATCAGACACTTCAACACCACCTGCACCAAGATGGATAATGGTCTAGCTCTCCTTAAGGATACAGTCACAGGTCTAGGAAACAAATTTCAAATTCTATCTGATCAGACTACAGATGCCAATGCCATGCTTAGGACACTCTTTGCAAATCAATATGGAGACAAGCTGGTAACTGAGGTTCCTGTGCATGAGCTGTCTAGATTTGAAGTGCAGAGACTTAAAGAACAATCCCTGTCTGGCTTCAAATCTACTACATTATTCAGTAAGGTAGCTGCACTTGAAAAGGAGGTAGCTACTCTCACTCAGTCCAATGCTCATCTTACAGACAAGGTACAAACTCTAACTGAGCAGTTGAACACTCAAGCCACCACCACAGCTGATGTTCTTCTGCATCAACAATCAATGTTGTCTGCAATGATGAAGCACATGGGTCTCCCTCTACCTGAAGAATCTTCAACTCCAAAGGTCAATACTACAGCCTCTGTGCCTGACAACAAGCCTAAGGGGGAGAAGAGGACATCAAGGAACTCAAATACAAAGGGGGACAAACCACCAGTAAAGGGCATCAAAATCACTGAAGGTGCTCATCAAAGAACTTCAAAATCTCTAATTCATGTGCCTGGCAAAGGAAAAGACAAAATTGATGAGCCTCGTACTTCTCTGCCAGTTGTCACTCTACCAACTGTGCACATCACTACTTCCAGTAGTCAAAAGCAAACTATCACAACCACAGTGGTTGCAGGGAGTATGCCATCTGATAAACCTTCACTCTCCATATCTAAAAGTGCCAAGCCTGTAGAAGTGAAGGTGGTCACTGAGGCCAAGCTACAAGAAATTGCAAACTCAAATGTTTATCATGATGATGCATTCTTGGAGTTTCTGAAAGTCTCAAGAGAACAGGCTGGTGACACTCAATTGTATCTAAGGAGCTTGAAGGATCAGATCGATTACTTCACTGTGGTACCTAGAAAAGTTAATAGCTCATGGCTCAAGGAAGTAATGATGGTAGCAAAATCCAGAATCTGGCATCTAACCTACAAAACTCTACATGCCCTGAAACATTCAGAGATAGATACACTGATAGAGCTCATAGAGAAGAGGAATGTAAATGAAAACAATAAGAGTCTGTATGATGACTTGAGGAATGGCCAACCTTCAAGGCTGCCAGAAGTGATTAAGAAACCATGGACCATTATCTATCAGTCTGGCACCAGAAGTGAAGAGATTAAACAATTGGTCATTCCAAATGATCTCACCTCTCGAAATCACAGACTCATTATTGCCATCATTGATCTACTGCAAAAGAAAAAGGGGACAAGTACTGCTGAAGAGATAGAGGCACTGCACATTCTCAGATCATTCATTGCAACTGGTGTAATTCCAGAAATGGCCAAGTCAAGGAGGAATAAGGATGATGAAGATGAAAACAAGAGTGATGGGAGGAGAAGTCATCACAGGAGTGATAAGGGGGATGAGGATAAGAAGAAGAAGAAGAAAGACAGCAAGGATAAGAAGGATGATGACCAAGGCAAAGTCTATGAGAGGAAGAATGGAAAACAGCAAGCCTTAGGCATTGCTAGCAATAATCTCACCACAACACAAGACTCTAAGTCTAGGGTGAATGCTGTTAGTAATGGCTTCTGCAACTGTTTTACCACCTCAAGAAGAGAAGAAGATTCAAGTCAAGAAACCATCTGTACATTTCAAAAAGCATACTGCTAATGGAATACTACAATGGTCCTCAAACAAAGGTCACATGCTACTGTCAAGCAACCATGTCAAAAGGGTCAAATTCAAACAAGCTGCAAGGAAACCAAAGCTATCCAAGTCAAGGACTCTGACAATCTATCCAGGCTTAAAACTTCAACCACTAGATGAAGATTTTGATGAAGACCAACTGCGATTCTTACAAGCTCAAAGAATCTATCATGTTGCCATTGTTGATAACTACCTTGAGATCAAATATACTGATGGAAGGGAGGAGAAATTCAAACAAGGAGGATGTCAACACTGGGGCAAACTACATGACATAGAAAGAATCATTGCATTGTTGAGCTCAGAAGATAAAGTGGAAAGAGTATGGAAGCTGGAGCTAATTGATTTTGTGAAGATGAAGAGAGATCATAAGGAGAAAATCATAAAAGAGTGTCTTGAGAAATGGCTAGCAAGGGAGAAAGAAATTGAGAGACTGGAGATTGAAGCAGAAAAGCTAAGGGCAAAGGGATTGTGTAGAGTTCAGTTTAACCCCTATGTGGTGAAGTATAGGAGGAGAAATGGGAATCAGATCCACATCAGAATGAATCTACTCAATCACTATCCTGTAAACATGTTGAAACCAGTACTTGAAGATTTAAAAGACTCAATTTTGCTTGAGGAACTGGATGCTATGACAGAAATATTAAAAGCTATGGATGAGCATACAAGGAAGGAGAAAGAAAGAAGACAAAAAGCATATGATGATTTGCAAGCCAAAGCTATGGAAAGGGAAACTAATGACAATGGCTAGTACTTCATTATAGGCTGTAAGATTGCTCACCCTGTAGTTCTATTCACATTGCTGATCAAAATTCATACATGTACTGTCAAGTTTTATCTTTATGTATGTTAGGCTTGTTATCAGACATGAAATTGTGACTAAGGGTCTTACTCACAATTTGGGGGAGATTGTTAGTCACAGAGGCATGCCTGAATACATCTAATAACAAGCCTAAGTATGTGTAATGCTATGCATTACCTACATGACCTCTTAACTGAGGGAACCTCTAGTTGTAGAGTTTCTATTTGTTCTGTACTTGTAATAGGCATCAAATTCTAGTTGTGTTACTGTAACTATAAAGTCAGGAATAATGCTTGAAAGAAGTTCCAAGGTTCATGCCTCAAGCAAAGAGATAAAGACTGCCAAATAATCACAGTTGGGATTTGAAGAAAAGAAGAATTTGCCTAAGTACCAATTCGAGAAGTACATTTGTCTATTCGAGAAGTCTAGCATTCGAGAAGTCAGAGATTCGATATCTCAGAAGACACTATTCGATATCTCTGAATACACTGTTCGATATCTCAGAGATTCGATATGTCTATTACTCTATTCGAGAACTCATGGAGTCAACAAGTCAAAGCATCATTCGAGTTCTCTAAGAGTCAACAAGTCAGTGATCTATTCGATATCTCAAGGATTGAAGAAGCTATTCGACATCTCAGGGATTCGATATGTCAAAATGCTCTATTCGATATCTCAAGGAGTCCCAGAGAAAAGAGCTATTCGAGAAGTGATTCGATATGTCAATATAACACTATTCGAGAACTCAGAGTTATCGATTAAGTCAATTCGAGTTCTCGAATCAATCACTTAGCCACTTCTCGAATACATTCTTGGAGACAAAATACTGAAGAATTGTACAAGTCAGAAACCTGCAACAAGCCAAGACGCTTTATTTGACTATGTACTATAAAGCAGATTGGAAATCCTACAAAGAAGCTTGGAGAGATAAGACAAAGGGACAAGGAGCTAAAGAAGTGGATCTGAACAGGCTTTGCAAAGTCAAATCTGTAACCGTTCGGACTCTTACTCAAATAAGATAGACAGACTGAAAAGTATTTTGTTTACCTACCTTATTTGTAGTAAGTAGGTGTATCCATGTCTATAAGGATACAGCCTCACTTCCTTACCTATAGACTGAGAGAGAGTGATAAGTTTTTCAATATACATCTCAAGAAATATCTCTCTAAGAAAAACGAAGCTGAGAATACTACCATTTGTATTCACAGATTGTAGCAAAATCTTTATCTAATAAAATATTAGATTAAAGTGATATTGTGTTGTGTTTGTCTGTTATCTGTACTTACATATCTCACACATTAAACACATATCTTGCTGCAAAGATTCAAGAACAAAGAAAAGTTCAAGAATCCATTCACCCCCCCCCCTCTGTATTCTTTTACTGTATTCAATACTCAACATAGTTAGGGGTATCGGTCAAATTACTAGTTGACCGTTAAATTACCAAATCAATTAAATTTATTTTTTTCTGAAATTTTGGCAATAACATCCGTACGGTTGGATCATTGATAAATATTTTGAAAAAAATCGAAACACTAATCATGGACGAAACCTTGTACAAGGGTACTAACTATTAGTCAAAGTACTAGTTGGCCATTAAATTACAAAAACAAATAAATTTATTTTTTTCTGAAATTTTGGCAATAAGATTGAAAAGAATAGATCTTAACATCCGTACGGTTGGATCGTTTAGAAATATTTTTAAAAAATTAAAAATTGAAACCCTAGAAACCCTAAACCCTAATCGAGTCACTAAACTTGAAATTTCTAAAATTTCTAACATCCATACTAGTACTACTACTATCACTACTACTATTTTTAGTTGTTTTGTAGTGTTCATACAATCATAGTCAGTATGACTAGGTGGGTGTTTATGAATTTTTATCCAAATTATGGTTTTTTCCTAATTTAATTTAATTTTTTAATTTATTCTACAAACTACTTAAAAATGGATGAAAATTTTAAATCAAAATTAGTAAGTACTAAGTATAACTACTTCGTTGTGTATGAATTTTAAATCAAATTTTAACTTTTTTCCCCAATTTTAATTAATTTATCAAGTAATTCTACAAACTACATGAAAAAGAGAGAGGGAAAAAACAAATTATTAGAAAATTAGGTAATATCATCACAAAAATAGTTAGCATGAACACTTGAATGTGTATAAATTTTAAATTAAATTTAGGATATATATATATATATATCCTAAATTTTATTTAATTTTTTGATAAAAAATTAAATTTTATTTAATTTTTTGATTTTTTTTACAAACTAGTTAAAAATGGGGAAAAATAAAAAAAATAGAAAATTAATGAAAATAAGGTAGCATTCATCACACAAATAGTGAGTATGACTACTTTGGTGTGTATGAATTTATTTTCAAATATTGTCATTTTTCCTATTTTTATTTAATTTTTTGATTTATTTGATCACAAACTAGTTAAAAATGTGAAAAAATAAAAAAAATGGAAAATTAGTGAAAGTAGGGTAAAATTGATCATACAAATTGTGAGTATTACTACTTTGGTGTGTCTGAATTTATTTTCAAAAATTGGCATTTTTCCTATTTTTATTTAATATTTTGATTTCTTTCACAAACTAGTTAAAAATGGGGAAAAAATAAAAAAAATGGAAAATTAGTGAAAATAATGTAAAATTCATCACACAAATAGTGAGTATGACTACTTTGGTGTGTATGAATTTATTTTCAAAAATTGTCATTTTTCCTATTTTTATTTAATTTTTTGGCCTTTATTCTTATATTTATTTATTTTTTTAAGTTATACCTATAGCGTCGGCATTTTAAGGGGCGATGCTATAAGCTACACCTATAGCGGTGGTTAATTCAAACAACCGACGCTATAGGTGCGACGCTATATTGTTATTTTTGAGTTACACCTATAGCGTCGGCATTTCAAAGGACGACGCTATAAGCTATACCTACAGCGTCGGCATTTTAAAGGGCGACGCTATAGGCTATACCTATAGCGTCGGCATTTTAGGGGGCGACGCTATATGTATAGCCTATAGCGTCCGTATTTTAATGGCGACGCTATAGGTATACATATAGCGTCGCCCTTTTAAGGGGCGACGCTATAGGCTCTACCTATATCGTCGGTTGATGCAAACAACCGACTCCAAAGCTTCTAGCAATAGGCCTATAGCGTCGGTTAATGCAAACAAACGATGCAATAGGTAAAAGTGCGACGCAATAGGTCAATAACCGACGCTATAGGTGGCGACGCTATAGGTCATATCTGTATTAGTGGGTCAAGATCGGGGGTGAGCTCAAAAACTTTTTTAGTTCTGCAAGTCCATTCTTATATTCTTCATTTCACTCAATCTTTGAGTGTTTGGATGTAACTTTGATGGCTTCAAAAAAAGCGGCACATCGTTTGGATGATTATGGGATGAACCTTCTGAGGGCTGCTATGCAGCCAGTCAATGTTTGCACTTCTTTCAAAGTAATGGGATCCTTCATATCGATAATGACTTCGATCTGATTTGGATCAGCCTCGATCCCTCTCTAGGTCAGGAGGAATCCTAGAAATTTTCCTAACATCATTCCAAAGAAGCTTCTAGCTGGGTTCAAGCGCATGCTGTGATGCCGAACACTATCAAAAGTTTCTTTTAGATCTTTTGCGTGATCTATTGACTTTTATGATTTTACGATAAGGTTATCGGCGTATTACCTGAAAATTTTGCCCAATTTGCGAGGTGAAGATGGTGTCCATCATTTGTTGTAAAGTTGCCCCCGCGTTGATGAGGCCGAAGGGCATATTTTTGAATTCGAAGACACCTCTGTGGGTGATAAAGCCATTTTTTCCCCAATCTTGACTGTCCATTTTGATTTGGTTGGAACCTAAAAATGCGTCCATGAACGACAAGAGCTCGTGACCGGCCGTAGTATTTATGAGCTGATCAATGTTTTGTAAAGGATAAAAATCCTTTGGGCAGGCTCGGTGTCGGAGTAATCCATACACATCCTTCATTTTCTGTTACTTTTCTTAACTAGGACAGCATTGGCGATCCATTCGGGGAATTGTACAGGTTCAATAACCCAGCCTCGAGGAGCCTATCGATCTCGGTATCAATGGCCTTTGTTTTTTCTTCGGAAAAAATTCATTTCTTTTGATTCACCAGCCGCTTGCCAGATTTGATATGGAGGGAGTGACAGGCTATCATCTCGGGGACACCAAGCATATCCTTTGGATCCCATGCGAAGATATCAATATATTCTACAATGAGGTTATTGATTTGTTGGCAGAGGTCGGCTTATAAGTTCTTGCCAATCCTGATTACCTTTCTGGGATTGCCCTCTTCAACTTCGATCTCGTCAATTTCTTCGATGGCGACACACGATTGTTCTATAAGGTGTTCGATAATGGCTCATGCGCCCATTTCTATGATCTGATTGATCGACGCATCATCGATGTGTTTTGCTCTTGGTAAGACAGTGGATAAGTAGCATTGTTGTGCTGCAACCTGATCTCCCAGGACTTCACCGACCCCGAACTCTGTCAGGAATTTTATCTTAAGATGGGGAATGGAGGTAATAGCTTTCAGAGCTGTGAGTTTCGTTCTACCAAGGATAGCGTTATAGCTGGAATTGGCATTAATGACACATAAAACTTAACAACCTGCCATGTCAGGCAAGGAAGGGAGCCAAAACGGGCAGAATGGCCGATGGTGCCCAAGACCTTGACCTCATTTCCCGTGAAGCCATTCAGAGGCATATTGACATTTCTAGCTTGCGTCCACCAAGATCAATTCTCGCAAAGTCACTATAGTATAGTATATCAACGGAGCTTCCATTATCAATGAAGATCTTCTTTACTTTGTTCGTGCCGATTTTGGCAGTGATAACAAGAGCGTCCTGGTGAGACGAAAATAATCCCGAGGGGTAGTCGTCATGGGAGAATGAGATAATGAGAGTGGGGTTGAGTCGTGGGCATTTATGAACCTCCCGAGGGGTAATCTTGGTCACAAGGTTGATCATTCTATTTTGCATTGTCATGGTCGATATAGTGGGTCAATTATCCCAGCTTCATTTTAGCTTTAATGAGATAAGCTTAGTTGATAACATTGTTTTGTCATGTGTCCGGTATCCTCGTGGTACTCATAAAATGGAGTGTTTGGGGGTCTTCTAGGTTTCATTAGCCTCCGGGGCCAATAATCAGGTTCCATTTTTAGGAGTGCTAGGATTGTTGATTTATCCACGGTGAGTTTCGTAAATTCTTTTGCCTATTTTTCTTGAGATTTCTAAGACCTAGCTGGGAGATTTGTCCTTTCATTGTGTGAGATGCGAGGACTATGAAGGTCACTCGTCTTCGAGTATGAATCATAGCTTCGTTTGTAATCTATCCTCGGTGATCGTCGTCAAGGACTCCTACTTTTGTCTCACCGAAAAGCCTTGCGAAGTGGCTGGATGCTACCGACGGCCTGCTAAAGGGTTATTCTGTGCTCAACAATCTGGAAAGCTGCTGGTATTGTTCGTAGATTTTTCTTAAAAAATTCCTCCAATAAATTTGTGTGACGGTTCTTATCTATTCTAGCAACCAAATAGTTGATGGCCAATTCTTCAATCAGGTTGGGTATATCAGCGACCTTTGCTCAAAATCGAGTCAAGAAGTCGCGCCAAGACTCATTTTACCGTTGTCGAATTGTCGTTAAGGAAGCGGTGATCTTTCCTCCCTTATAGTTGCTAGAAAATCGAGCTTGAAATTTTGTTTTTAAGGAGTGCTAGGAATCTATAAATCGAGGAGGGAGACTGTTATACCATCGCAGGGCTGTACCCTGGAGGCACATGGAGAAGAACTGACATCTCGTTACCTGTGAATGTCCAAAAAATGCCATGCCGCCATCAAATGTATTAAAGAAGTCACTTGGGTCTGAAGTTCCGTCCAAGTGATCTAACGAAAGTGTTTTCAGTGACCTGTTAATGCGAGTGATCTCAATATCCTTCGATAGCAGGCTCTCAATAAATGTAACGTAACCAGATTGGTTGTGGATGAATTCTTTACACATAGCGAGAATTTTGGCGAAGTTCTCGGGTTGGAATGACTCGCTGGATTCACTGAACCATGATGACTCACTTGCAGATGACGCATGGTGTCGTTTACGTAGAGGTGGTCGTGAGTGTATAGATTCTGTGGATTCTTCATTTGATATTTATTTGATTTTATTTTAATATTGTTGATTATGATTATATGATTTTGGGTACATTTTTGAAAAATAATGATTATTTATTCTTTGTTCTTTTTTTCGTGAATCAGTAAGTTGAAGAAAAATATTGCCAAAGTGATATTTATGTGTAAATTTGCTTATTTTGAAATAATAGGATGTGTATGTTTATTATTTACACGTTATAATAATCGAACCAAAGGAATATTATGTAATGGTCAAATAATGAATGTACTTGCGGGAATAAATATGTAATAATTATAAATTTTTCGTATGAGCAATAAACTGGCCAAAAGGAAGGCTATTTCTTCACCGAATTTATTATTATTATTTGATTTATGCGTGGAGGATACCACTTGCAAGTTAAAATTTATGTCAAAAGACTAAATATTAATGTTGAGTTAGGTATCTTGTTTGAATGGGCTCATACACTA
Source organism: Saposhnikovia divaricata (assembly GCA_036435485.1). Lineage (NCBI taxonomy): Eukaryota > Viridiplantae > Streptophyta > Magnoliopsida > Apiales > Apiaceae > Saposhnikovia > Saposhnikovia divaricata. The sequence goes on along the minus strand of CM071596.1, from coordinate 162,295,915 downwards.
TAGTATTTAAATTCATGTATTTTTTTGTGTTAATATGTATGCATATGATATAAATTTCTATTATGCGAGCTTATATTTTTTTTGTTCTAAATTGCTAGTTAATGCATCTACTGCTAAATATAACTGCCAACATGAACTCCATTCCCGTGTTTAATGGCACAAACTTTAATAGTTGGAAAGAGAACATAGTTCTCGGCTGCATGGATTTAGACTATGTTATAAGGAAAGAATTACATGCTTCTCTTACGGATAAAAGTTCTACTAATGATAAATTGAACTTTGAGAAGTGCGAGCGTTCAATCGCTTAAATCTAATGATGATAAAGCGCAGCATTCCTGAAGCATTTAGGGGTGGTATGTCTGATGACTCTGATGAGGTATATGTAAAGGATTTCCTTGACGAGCTTGAAAACTGTTTTACAAAAAGAAAAAGGCTGATCTTGTTTAGATGTGGTATAAAGCTAAAGGAAATTCAGGTGCTACTACTCACACAAGTATTTCATTGCAGGGTTGCATTTGGAGCCGGAAACCAAGTGATGCTGAAAGATTCATCTATGTGGATGATGGCAATGCAGTTCCAGTTGAAGCCATTGGCAATTTTAGATTGTCTTTTGAGACTGGTCATTTTGGTGAATTAAGAGAGACTTATGTAGTATCGTTATTTAGACGGAATTTGGTTCTATTTTTATTTTGGACAAATATGCTTACTCTTGTTCATTTGGAGATAATAAATATAGTTCTTAATTTTTCTTTGGATGTGACAAGTTCTTTGATTGATAATTTATATATGCTAAATAAAATTTCTTCACATAATGAATCCTTGCAAACAACATCAAGAGGTACAAAACAAAATTTTTCAATAGGAATTTTGCTATGCTATGGCAGAAGCGCTAAGGACATATCTCTAAAGGGAGACTAGAGAGACTTGTGTCATATGAAATAATTGAATCTCTTGATTATTCAGACCTTAATGTATGCATTGAGTGTATTATGGGTTAACAGACAAACATAAGGAAATTAAGTGTTAGTAGGAGTACTGGCATCTTACAATTGATACATACTGAGATATATGGTCCATTTCCTATAGCTTCTTTGATTGGTCAACAGTATTTTAACACTTTTATAGACAACTACTCTCGATATGAGTACTTGTATTTATTTCATGAAAAGTCAGAATCTTTGGACGTGTTTAAAATCTTCAAAGTCGAAGTTGAAAATCATCTTGGTGAAAAGATTAAATTTGTCAAATCTTATTGTGTTAGTGAGTATTATGGTCGGTATGATGGATCCGGTGAACAATGTCCTAGACGTTTTGCTAAATTCCTAGAGGAATGCAAAATCGTCCCATAATACACAATGCCCGGGAAACCACGCATGAATGTTGTTGCTGAGAGACGAAACATAATGCTTAAGGTCATGGTAACTAGTATCACTTCTTTACCAGAAACAATCTGGGCAGATCTAATTAAGACTATAGCCTACATACTAAATAGAGTACCTAGCAAAGTAGTAGCGAATCCCCTTATGAATCATGGACTAAGAAACCACTTAGTCTTAATCATTTACATGTGTAGGGTTGTCCAGCTAAGGTAAGGCCTTACAAGCCGCATGAAAATAAATTGGTCTCAAGAACTATTAGTTGCTATTTTGTTCGATATCCTTAAAAAATGAAGGGTTTAAAGTTTTATGATCCTTTGACAAAGTCCTTCTTCGAAATGGGAAATTCTAGGATTCCTGAGGATGTTGAGTTTGAGGGGGAAGATAAAGTCAGGGATGTTGTCTTTAAGGAAGAATCAATTTCTTTACATCATATAGTTCAAGACAACAATGTAGATATACCTATATAGTTTCCTACTCAAAATCAAGATGATACCCAAGAAGAGAAAACTCAACAAACTCAAGAAGTGCATTTAGGTGATCCATTAGAGACCGAAGGAGTACAATTTCAGATGATTAATTGTATTTCTTCAAGAGCATGAGTTTGACATAGGGGTTGTGGAAGATGATCCTATCAACTTACAGCAAGCCAAACGAAGTTCTATTAGTCAAAAGTGGATTGAAACCATGAATGATGAGGTGAAATCTATGAAGGACAAGGACGTTTGGGATCTTGTCAAGTTGCATGAAGGTGCGAAAGCAATTGGTTATAAGTGGATATTTAAAACAAAAAGGGATTCGAAGGGCAAAATTGAAAGATCTAAAGCACATTTAGTCGCAAAGGATTTTACTCAAAAAGAAGGCATTGACTACAAAGAAACTTCCTCTCCAGTATCATCAAAAGATTCTTTTATGATAATAATGGCACTTGTAGCTCATTTTTATTTAGAGCTACACTAGATGGATGTCAAAACAGATTTTCTCAATGGTGACATTGACGAAATAATATACATGACACAACTAGAAAACTTTAAAATTGGTGATCTAAAGTCTATCGTTTATAAACTTAAATGTTCCATCAATGGTAAAAAGCAAGATTCCTATATGTGAAATTGCAAATTTCATCTAACCATTGCCTCATACAATTTGAGTCCAATGTTATTGAAAAATGCATATATCACAAGTTTAGTAGTTGTAAATTTATATTCCTGGTGCTTTATGTCGATAATATACTGTTGGCTTGTAACGATATAGACTTATTGCTCGAAACCAAGAGATTTCTTACTACTCGTTTTGAGGTGAAGGATTTTAGTGACACCTCTTTTTTTTTAGGAATTAAGATACATCGATACCGTTCTCTTGTATCCTTGGTTTATCATGAAAGAGCTATATCGAGAAAGTGCTTGATAAGTTCGGCATGAAAGATTGTGCACAAATAAGTGCTCATGTTGCTTAAGGAGACAAGTTTAGTCTCAAATAGTGCCATAAGAATGATCTTGAAGGAAAGGAGATGCAAAAAATTTCTTATGCTTTAGCTATTAGGAGTCTTATGTATGGTAAACTTTAGTACCCATCCAGATTTGGCATTCATTATGGGTATGCTAAGCAGATATTCGAGTAAACCTGGAATGGATCATTGGATTGTAAAACGGGTTATAAGGTAATCGCAAGGAATAAAATATTACTTGCTCATTTATCATAAGTAGAAAAATTTGGGAAGCTAGTCTTGACGCAATTGTCTCTGGTTGAATAGATACTTGCTCCCCTTCTGTTGGTGGCACAAAATCCCCCTCAGACAGTGGCACTTGAACAATGGCTGCTGCTTTAGTGGAAACTACACTCTTCTCCCCCTTTTTGGTATCATCAAGGGTTGAAGTAGATAGCCCAAGCAATTGTTGAAGTAGTTTGATTTGTAGGTTCTTGCCCTTGGTGTGCAGCTTATGATTTTCAAGAAGAATGTCCATTTGCTTCTATAATTTTCCAACTCTATCATTGAGCATGTCAATTGATTTCTCCATAGAGTCATTTTTTTCAGCCTTTACTGAACTTGCCTCATAGTGATATCTCGGAAAAGACAACTTAGTTGCTCCTTTTGCTTGTCTTGAGCTGATTGGATGACAACCTTACACTCATCCTTGTCTAGGGCCCTTTGATTCAGTAGGCACTTATGCAACTTCAAGGTTGCTAGAAAGTTCTCTTGCACAAGTTGAGTATTTGGATCTGGATTGACTTGAGCAGCTACAGCCTTTTGGTACTGCACTATTGATTCACTGTGTGCATCTTTTAAAAGATAGGAGTTGGATAGTAGCCATTCAGGTATTTCTCCACTATGTGAAGGGCTTTCATCTCCTCCCTCACTATTTGAATCAGAATCATAGGTAAAGTCTTCACCAGCTCCAGGAGGCAAGTTGCCAAGAGCATCTTTCGCTCTCATCATAGACTTTGTAGTGTGCACCAAATTCATGGTGTGTTCTGCCTCCTCATTCAGTAGTTTTTGGAATCTACTGTAAATGTCTGTTAGGCTCTCACCAACCTTGAAGTGAAAATGCTCATATTATTGTATTAGAAGTTGCATCTTGTTTTCCCTTACTTGCTCTGTGCCTTCATAAAGGGTTTGAATAGTGTCCCACACTTCTTTAGAATTTATGCAGTTAATTACACTATCAAGCATGTCTTGGTCTAAACCATTGAACAAAATGTTCATGGTTTTCTTGTCTTTATCAATTTTTTCCAAGCCCCTAGTAGTGAATTCACTTGGCAGTTTGGGAACTGGCCTTCCAGCAGCTATAGTGCCGGATGCTGCTTCAACTCCAGCATTGGGCTTGAAAGGGACATGAGGGTCTTTCTCTATGCATTTCACGTAGCCTTTATCGATGGAAAAAAGATGTAGATGAATCTTTAATTTCAAGTGAAAGTAATTATCTTTGTCAAGAACATGTATCTTGACTCCAGCATCCTTCTTACCCATGATTGTGATTGTTTCTTGATCTTTAAACTTCATGTATGTCAAAAGGTTGCTCTGATACCAATTGTTGAATCCCAACAATGACAATCAAGATTGTAGATGAGGGGTTGAATTCAATCTTGACACTTTTCCTTTCTCTTCAAATTACTTAGAGGCTAATAGTTTGGTGTTGAACAGAGATATTATAACAAGTGGATAAAAACAAATGTAAAGCACCCGTATTTAAAAATTTCAGGTGGAGTTGTTTGTTCCACCTGAGATATATATTTCAAAGAAATACTCTATGAAGTGTTTCACAACTGCGGTTTACAATGCTTTGGAAGAGTGAGAAAACCTAACAATACTAAGTTACAATGCTCTGTGTTTTCTTCTATTTTCTCTTCTACTCACTATGCTACTCATATAGATTATTTATACTATATGAAGACAAACAGAATACATAATGTAAATACATTTTTTGTTTTGTTGTCGCACGCACATACTTGAAAGTTCACCATTTTTGGAAATGTCTTCAAAGTCTTCACTTCTTGATTTCGACAATTCCGGCATGCTTCAAGTCCGTGCATGTTGCTTTATCATAAGTTACTAAGTTCTTGTAATGACTTAGCTTCCAAGCCCATGTGATGCTTTATGCAAAGGTACTGTTTGATTGAATCTTCATTCCTAACAAGTCACTTTAGCAGAGACATGACTATCTCGCTAATCAATAAGCCATTCCATTTATCGAGCTATCCTTGAATTTCTCAGACAAACAGAGTAATCCTTATGCACTTATTGAGCTATCGTTAGATTTCTCAGTTAAAAGGTAAACTTTATTGGAGGTTGCTTCAGCTCATGTTTTTATTTTTAATTATAGACTGATATGATTGGCTTAAAATTAACTAGATGAACAAGCAATGTACATTAGATTCTCAAGATATGTTTTAATGTTCGAGTTATTATGTTAGTACGTTATAAGAGTTTGAGGCACCAACTACAAAATAAAATAACAAAATGATATATAGGCACAAATTACATAAAGATGAGGGAAGCAAATCAAATCACCGAGAATTTAATTCATATTATCAAAAAAATTATTTATTCATCTAATAATTAATATCATTAATTTTTAAATGTATAAACCGCACAAACCGCACCGCACCGCGTTTTCGTGGTGCAGTTTTCGCGGTTTTTTTGTTACGTGGTGCGGTCACGATTTGGAAATTTGTTCAAACTGCATGCGCGGTTTGGTTTGCGGTTTGAGGAAAAAACCGCACCGCCCGCACCGCAAACAAACCTAGAATAAATAGTGAATAATTTAACATTTCATTTTTAAGAGTTTGTGTAACGCCCCCAAATCCGGGGTCAGTAGATTTGGGCGTCACGCTAACAAACTCAAAAGTTCTAACAAAAAAATCGGCCATGATGTATTCGTAAATACAACATAAACCTGCTGAATACTAAACTAAAAATCTGAAATTAAAAAATAAAACTGAACTAAAAATAAAACTCAATCAAAAGCTCTTTGACCCCAACTCCCAACTCAGGATCTTAGGTTACAGTTCTAGAAACAAGAAAACCCAAAACCAATTTAAATACAACTCTATTTACAAAACTTTACAAACTTAAATCACTGGTATAACTTCGAATAGAAGTATACCAGGCCAACTAATCAAATTCATACTATAACTACTAAAACTATATATACATACAACAAATCAAACTATAAATCTAAATACCCTGATCCACTTCAGCTTTCTTCACATCGCCTTGCTTCCTCTTTCTGAACTGCGCAGGTACTTCTCGCCACTGCTTAGCTTACTGAAATATTAGATTTAAAAACAGCAAGGGTGAGCGAATGAAATGCTCAGCAAGTTATATAATAATAACACTGGATAATTAAATGCAATCACTGCAATTCAAGAAGGATTAACTTAAAAAGAAAGTGAACAATAGATATGAGCGAATGAATGCTCACCAATCTATAATCAATACTATACTTGAAATCTGGATTCTTAACTTTGACAGAAGATTAATATTATTTAAAACATTTATAACTCGAAATCAGAATTTGATAACTGCAAAGGTTCGAAAAATTAGATTCAATACTTTTAATACTTGCAAAATACTTTAACTATCGCTTTAACAAAATCTCCAAGAAATTCTCATTTACTCAAATTTCATTCATGTCACTAAGCGTTCGCACACCTAGCTGCCTAACCGGCCTAACAATCATGAGTTTGAATAAATAAGAAGATCTCAAATCATTCTCGGTTCTCACTATCACTGCACAACACATGCCACAGTGACCGTAATAACCGTGAATTAGTTTTTTCACCAAGCAAAATATAAACCTACTCTTACAAAATACCAATACCTATTTTCTGCACTCATACTCTTTCTCATAACATAAACACCACCTTTTAATATTCTAACATAACACTCTTCTATTTACTACTAACCATCTCTGCCCCAGATAAAACTTTGAGAGAAAGAATATCAAGAATTTTCCAATCATTCTTACTCCACTTTCACGTACAATGTTACTTGCGAAGGGAATAACTGAAAAACTTCTATCTATCCTTAATCTCATTATTTTACTGAGGTTTCAACTTTTATCATATAGACAACAATTTAATCTGAAATACACAATTCCTAAACCGATAATCATTTACAGTAAAACATGTATATCTTATCAAAACATTCCTCTCATTAAAACTATTCCATCAATAAAACATCAAAACATTCATCTCTTTAAAACCATTCCACAAATAAAACATACTTTCCGTAATACTTTTTGAAACATTTAAATTGATTTTATTATTCTTCTGATTACGGACAATACGGGTGATCAGCCACGTAAAGTCTTCCTTTCTTTGAAATTAGGTTCTCAATTAGGCAACACATTGGCCTTTAATGCTGGACTAGGACCACCCTAGCCTCTTACGCTAAACAAAGGTGCTGGACTAGGACCACCCTAGCCTCTTATGCTTAACAAAAGTGCTGGACTAGGACCACCCTAGCCTCTTATGCTTAACAAAAGTGCTGGACTAGGACCACCCTAGCCTCTTACGCTTATCCAACTTATAAACCATCTTATTAATACTTTAAAACGTTTCACTTTTCAGTCCTTTATACTCACTGGCAAAAGACCAGCCCAGTATAAGGAAATTTTAAAAACATCTTTAATTAATAACCATTTTAGGAAGCAATACTAAAAGATTTAGAAACATAGAAGCATTCGATATACGGAACAAAATACATCCTTATCAGTAATTTGAAGGAGAGGATACTAACAATAAAGATTTGAAGGGAAATACTTATATTGAATAGAAACATGTTTATCTCGCTTGAACGATAAGCGAGGGTTAGTACACTTGCCTCGTTCCACGCGTCGATTTGCTACTTACTTAACCTGGGCCTTTATTCGATCACGCATGCATCTTCTTCAATAAACCGTCAACATGTGCACTGGCTCTATATCGAATCCCTAATCATACTTGAAATAATAGTAAAGTACTATTTAGTACATAAACAATCCAACCGATAACTAATTACTTATAACTCACAAAGCAATACATACATAAATATGTATATCCACACCTCAATAATCATCACATATGTACTTAAACACTTATACACATATATGCCTTCAAATCTTTAAATCAAATAATTTAAATAACTTTAAAACGCAGGGGATTTTTAGAAAATTTCGGCATGTAGTATTCGTTTATCGGACTATGGGCACAGCCCCTCCAAAGCAATTCAACAACAATTCAACCCTGTTTTTCAATCAATCCAACCAAGGAAATAACAAGCTGTTTCTATGACAGCAACATAAAATAAACAAATAATGAAACGTACCCGCCCGAACATGCGGCAACTAAACACATAAGAAAAGTATCCGCCCAGACATGCGGCAACTAAACATGTAAAGAAATTTACCCGCCCAGACATGCGGCACCTCAACACGTAAGAAAAGTAAATTGATAACTTAACTTTACTATAAATTACATTTGAAAACTAAATTAAAACAACCACACAGCCTCTAGGGCCAGTGGCACTTTTCAGAAATCATATTAATACCAAGTATTATTTACTAATAAACGACAACCAAATAATCACTTATAATCCACCAAGTAGCGATTTAACAAATATAATTGCCACCCAATTTCAACATACAATTTACTAATCAAATAACACCTCCGATAATTACTAACAATTATCAAGGTAAATTAGTAACCGCTTACTCATCAATACCAAGTACTCGACAATTACGCATTTAGCACAAAGAAACTTACGAGTTATCCAACTCTTATGACTATACATTATATGGCGATAACAATTAGCACTTAGCATTTAACAATTACAATTGCAAACTAGTAACTACCGATTAGCAATTAACAAATAACATTTAATAATCGCTAACCCGTACCTTTAATCGGGCCCACAATTAATCTCAACAACATAGATCCTCCGAATTAAATCTCGGAATTTAATCTAATCACTAAAATTAACAATTAATCTCGCAATTTGAAATCAATTAAATTACGACAATTAATCGATATATCGAAATTTCACAACAAATCAAATTGTAACCATACTAATTTAATAATTTACTACAATCACAATAATTAATCTAAATGGGGAATTAACAATTTACGCAATAAATCAAAAATCTCCACAAATTAAATACAAAAATTAAATAAATAATTAAGAAAAAAAACGAAATTATACCATTCGTTTTCCGATTCGATCCGAAATAACCACCCCCCCCCCTCTCTCTCTCTCTCTCTCTCTCTCTCTCTCTCTCTCTACCATGGCAGCCTCCACACCAGCCTCCTCTTCTTCCACCGTTCGACACCACCCCTGGCCACCACCGAGCTTGCCAGAGTCACCCCCGCCAACCACCAGTCGCGGCGGCGCCTACCCGGACCTCCCCTTCCTCGTTTTCTCCCCACAGCCGCGACTTCCCCTTGAAACACACACCCCACACACGCACATATAATATATACACACACAATTATATGTATGTATATCTCCAATTTAATCTCTCATCTCTCTTCTTCTCCCATTCTTTTCTTTTCTCTCTTTTTTTCTTTCTCTCCCGTTTTCTCGACTCTTCTACTGCGTTCCTTTTCTTCTAATGGGCTTGGCCCATTACTATTATAACACTACTACTTATCCTCTATTCGGCCCAATTATAACAAATAAATGCCTTAAAAAAATTCATAATTAAATAAAACTTTCGGAAAATTACACTTTTCATTTTTAAAATAAAGAATATAAAATTACAAGCACGTACATATTTTCGAAATATTTTTCGGATCAAAAATGAATTAAATATGAATTTTCAAAGTTTTGATCCTTTAAATACAATAAAACTCTTAAAATCATTTTAAAATACTAAAACACCCAAATTAATCCACCCAACACTTTTAAAAACTCAATAAATATATAAAGATAATATTACAAAAGATTTCATGATTTTATCCAACTCCGATAAATAAATAAAGATTTTTGAAGATCAATAATACTTGTTTTAAATACTTTTAAATCACTAAAATACAAATAAAAAGATATTGGGGCACATATTGGCACACATAAATCCATATATACTCATATAAACTCGATACTAAATATCGTTGAATTCCACAACGATATTCTCAAATCCAATTCCATCCTTTAAATACTAATTAACATAATTTAAACAATAAAAATAATAATAATAATAAATCCTACAAAAATCCGGGATCTTACATTCTACCCACCTTAAAAGGATTCCGTCCTCGGAATCAGGTAAAGAAGGGTTACTGGGGTTTACTCTACCAACTCGGGTTGCATCCGCAGCTCTACTAATCTGTACTCTGGATACTTATTTACTATACTGGGATCTCTACTGATCTCTCTATATAGAACAACTCTAATCGTAGTACTTCACGCGTTACTAGTATTCTAAACTCGATTGACATACGTTCAAGACTACTCGAGATCTTATGATTCATGATATTTGAAAAGAACGATTTCACATCGTATCAAAGGTTTCTACAATTGTGGAATCAATGAGTTTTCAAACAAATATTCTTTGAAATGAGAGATTACTGAGTGATCAACATGATCAAATGAACCTTGTTGCGTGCCTTATTCAAGACATGACTAAAGGTAATTAACCTTCTTGTACTTCACAACACACAAGTGATGGCGTCCCATCAGACTGCTATCACACAGACAAACAGTCCTTGTGTCCCCTATAAATAGGGTTGTTCACCTCAGTTGGAGTAAAGAAACACAAAAAGATTCGAACATCGAATTAACAATCAATTGATGAGAAATTCTCAGACATACCCCTGGATTACAACTAAACGGATTCCATGGGTACTATTTCAGAAGAAAAGGATAATCACGAAAGAATGATTTGCAGAATACTAAGAAATAATGATTTATCAATAATAGAATCATTCACTGATGAAGAAAATTAGATACTCAAATATCACTTGACAGGGTTTTAGAAATAAAGGAATTAGGCATCAAAACAACCTCTGTCATAACTGGAATCCCAAATTCGGGGGAAAGACAATTGTCAAAATAACTAAACAAAGGAATATTTCTCAAGAAGAAAGGTATTGCCAAGATCTCTCCACTGGCTCGTAATCCGCCCTAAACTCTTCTACTATACGTCCTAAGGTCACCTATTCTATACGTCGTCGTCACTCGCACTAAACTCTTAAGGTTCCACTACCTGCATCTACAGTCACAAGGGTTCCTACCCAACTCAGCTCACTATCTGTCACCACTCACATTTTAACTCACTAACTGGTACTATATCCAATAGTCCAACACGAGTCCTATATGAACTCTGACGTTCCTTACTTAACTATACACACTCCTACACACTCTCGTTTCTAGTTTACTATAACCTACGCTCTGATACCAACCTGTAACGCCCCCAAATCCGGGGTCAGTAGATTTGGGCGTCACGCTAACAAACTCAAAAGTTCTAACAAAAAAATCGGCCATGATGTATTCGTAAATACAACATAAACCTGCTGAATACTAAACTAAAAATCTGAAATTAAAAAATAAAACTGAACTAAAAATAAAACTCAATCAAAAGCTCTTTGACCCCAACTCCCAACTCAGGATCTTAGGTTACAGTTCTAGAAACAAGAAAACCCAAAACCAATTTAAATACAACTCTATTTACAAAACTTTACAAACTTAAATCACTGGTATAACTTCGAATAGAAGTATACCAGGCCAACTAATCAAATTCATACTATAACTACTAAAACTATATATACATACAACAAATCAAACTATAAATCTAAATACCCTGATCCACTTCAGCTTTCTTCACATCGCCTTGCTTCCTCTTTCTGAACTGCGCAGGTACTTCTCGCCACTGCTTAGCTTACTGAAATATTAGATTTAAAAACAGCAAGGGTGAGCGAATGAAATGCTCAGCAAGTTATATAATAATAACACTGGATAATTAAATGCAATCACTGCAATTCAAGAAGGATTAACTTAAAAAGAAAGTGAACAATAGATATGAGCGAATGAATGCTCACCAATCTATAATCAATACTATACTTGAAATCTGGATTCTTAACTTTGACAGAAGATTAATATTATTTAAAACATTTATAACTCGAAATCAGAATTTGATAACTGCAAAGGTTCGAAAAATTAGATTCAATACTTTTAATACTTGCAAAATACTTTAACTATCGCTTTAACAAAATCTCCAAGAAATTCTCATTTACTCAAATTTCATTCATGTCACTAAGCGTTCGCACACCTAGCTGCCTAACCGGCCTAACAATCATGAGTTTGAATAAATAAGAAGATCTCAAATCATTCTCGGTTCTCACTATCACTGCACAACACATGCCACAGTGACCGTAATAACCGTGAATTAGTTTTTTCACCAAGCAAAATATAAACCTACTCTTACAAAATACCAATACCTATTTTCTGCACTCATACTCTTTCTCATAACATAAACACCACCCTTTAATATTCTAACATAACACTCTTCTATTTACTACTAACCATCTCTGCCCCAGATAAAACTTTGAGAGAAAGAATATCAAGAATTTTCCAATCATTCTTACTCCACTTTCACGTACAATGTTACTTGCGAAGGGAATAACTGAAAAACTTCTATCTATCCTTAATCTCATTATTTTACTGAGGTTTCAACTTTTATCATATAGACAACAATTTAATCTGAAATACACAATTCCTAAACCGATAATCATTTACAGTAAAACATGTATATCTTATCAAAACATTCCTTTCATTAAAACTATTCCATCAATAAAACATCAAAACATTCATCTCTTTAAAACCATTCCACAAATAAAACATACTTTCCGTAATACTTTTTGAAACATTTAAATTGATTTTATTATTCTTCTGATTACGGACAATACGGGTGATCAGCCATGTAAAGTCTTCCTTTCTTTGAAATTAGGTTCTCAATTAGGCAACACATTGGCCTTTAATGCTGGACTAGGACCACCCTAGCCTCTTACGCTAAACAAAGGTGCTGGACTAGGACCACCCTAGCCTCTTATGCTTAACAAAAGTGCTGGACTAGGACCACCCTAGCCTCTTATGCTTAACAAAAGTGCTGGACTAGGGCCACCCTAGCCTCTTACGCTTATCCAACTTATAAACCATCTTATTAATACTTTAAAACGTTTCACTTTTCAGTCCTTTATACTCACTGGCAAAAGACCAGCCCAGTATAAGGAAATTTTAAAAACATCTTTAATTAATAACCATTTTAGGAAGCAATACTAAAAGATTTAGAAACATAGAAGCATTCGATATACGGAACAAAATACATCCTTATCAGTAATTTGAAGGAGAGGATACTAACAATAAAGATTTGAAGGGAAATACTTATATTGAATAGAAACATGTTTATCTCGCTTGAACGATAAGCGAGGGTTAGTACACTTGCCTCGTTCCACGCGTCGATTTGCTACTTACTTAACCTGGGCCTTTATTCGATCACGCATGCATCTTCTTCAATAAACCGTCAACATGTGCACTGGCTCTATATCGAATCCCTAATCATACTTGAAATAATAGTAAAGTACTATTTAGTACATAAACAATCCAACCGATAACTAATTACTTATAACTCACAAAGCAATACATACATAAATATGTATATCCACACCTCAATAATCATCACATATGTACTTAAACACTTATACACATATATGCCTTCAAATCTTTAAATCAAATAATTTAAATAACTTTAAAACGCAGGGGATTTTTAGAAAATTTCGGCATGTAGTATTCGTTTATCGGACTATGGGCACAGCCCCTCCAAAGCAATTCAACAACAATTCAACCCTGTTTTTCAATCAATCCAACCAAGGAAATAACAAGCTGTTTCTATGACAGCAACATAAAATAAACAAATAATGAAACGTACCCGCCCGAACATGCGGCAACTAAACACATAAGAAAAGTATCCGCCCAGACATGCGGCAACTAAACATGTAAAGAAATTTACCCGCCCAGACATGCGGCACCTCAACACGTAAGAAAAGTAAATTGATAACTTAACTTTACTATAAATTACATTTGAAAACTAAATTAAAACAACCACACAGCCTCTAGGGCCAGTGGCACTTTTCAGAAATCATTTTAATACCAAGTATTATTTACTAATAAACGACAACCAAATAATCACTTATAATCCACCAAGTAGCGATTTAACAAATATAATTGCCACCAAATTTCAACATACAATTTACTAATCAAATAACACCTCCGATAATTACTAACAATTATCAAGGTAAATTAGTAACCGCTTACTCATCAATACCAAGTACTCGACAATTACGCATTTAGCACAAAGAAACTTACGAGTTATCCAACTCTTATGACTATACATTATATGGCGATAACAATTAGCACTTAGCATTTAACAATTACAATTGCAAACTAGTAACTACCGATTAGCAATTAACAAATAACATTTAATAATCGCTAACCCGTACCTTTAATCGGGCCCACAATTAATCTCAACAACATAGACCCTCCGAATTAAATCTCGGAATTTAATCTAATCACTAAAATTAACAATTAATCTCGCAATTTGAAATCAATTAAATTACGACAATTAATCGATATATCGAAATTTCACAACAAATCAAATTGTAACCATACTAATTTAATAATTTACTACAATCACAATAATTAATATAAATGGGGAATTAACAATTTACGCAATAAATCAAAAATCTCCACAAATTAAATACGAAAATTAAATAAATAATTAAGAAAAAAAACGAAATTATACCATTCATTTTCCGATTCGATCCGAAATAACCACCCCCCTCTCTCTCTCTCTCTCTCTCTCTCTCTCTCTCTCTCTCTCTCTCTACCATGGCAGCCTCCACACCAGCCTCCTCTTCTTCCACCGTTCGACACCACCCCTGGCCACCACCGAGCTTGCCGGAGTCACCCCCGCCAACCACCAGTCGCGGCGGCGCCTACCCGGACCTCCCCTTCCTCGTTTTCTCCCCACAACCGCGACTTCCCCTTGAAACACACACCCCACACACGCACATATAATATATACACACACAATTATATGTATGTATATCTCCAATTTAATCTCTCATCTCTCTTCTTCTCCCATTCTTTTCTTTTCTCTCTTTTTTTCTTTCTCTCCCGTTTTCTCGACTCTTCTACTGCGTTCCTTTTCTTCTAATGGGCTTGGCCCATTACTATTATAACACTACTACTTATCCTCTATTCGGCCCAATTATAACAAATAAATGACTTAAAAAAAATCATAATTAAATAAAACTTTCGGAAAATTACACTTTTCATTTTTAAAATAAAGAATATAAAATTACAAGCACGTACATATTTTCGAAATATTTTTCGGATCAAAAATGAATTAAATATGAATTTTCAAAGTTTTGATCCTTTAAATACAATAAAACTCTTAAAATCATTTTAAAATACTAAAACACCCAAATTAATCCACCCAACACTTTTAAAAACTCAATAAATATATAAAGATAATATTACAAAAGATTTCATGATTTTATCCAACTCCGATAAATAAATAAAGATTTTTGAAGATCAATAATACTTGTTTTAAATACTTTTAAATCACTAAAATACAAATAAAAAAATATTGGGGCACACATTGGCACACATAAATCCATATATACTCATATAAACTCGATACTAAATATCGTTGAATTCCACAACGATATTCTCAAATCCAATTCCATCCTTTAAATACTAATTAACATAATTAAAACAATAAAAATAATAATAATAATAAATCCTACAAAAATCCGGAATCTTACAGTTTGTGCCTTCGAATATATACACTTTGGACCCCTACTCTATACATCCTTTATGTCATTGACCACTGTTCATAAGTCATGGGTTACAAAGTGATTCTGGGCCTGTTCTTCATTCGATATGTTCCATTAGAGAACTCGAGCACTACTCCTTCAATCAAGAGATCTCGAATGAGTGTTTACCTGAAATTCTTGGATTCCTTCTTGAGTCCAAAGTCTGAGTTCTTGAACTGATGTATCTTGAATTCTTTAATGAATAATTTTGGGACTTATCAAATCAATAATTTCCTAGAGTTCACGAATAGGCATTTTCATGACTTCTCGAATAGACTACTTTGTAGACTTCTCAAATTGGATAATTTCCATGACTTCTCGAATATATTTCCCTGACTTCTCGAATAAATAAATTCTTGACTTCTCGAATTGATCACACTTTAGATATCCTGAATCCACACTTCTCGAATCACATGCATGAGTTTTTTTAGCAAACCTCTTCTTTGATTACTGATACTCGATTAAAGCATCTTATATCTTGTTTCAAAAATACTTCCTAACTGATTTCAGGATTCCAATCATAGAATGTAGCTTTAGATGCCCTGCACTTCAGTTAGCTCCCTGATTTGTTTACCTGACAATCAGCTTTAATGTCTTGATACAATTGTTGCCTTAGGTTATTTTTTTATCATCAACTCTAGAAATGCATACCTTAACATCTCAGTCTCTCCCTTTGCCAGGGTGGAACAAATAGCCCTCCTCTCACTCTTAGCCTCTCCTTTTGTCTACACTGAAGGTAGCCTCTGACTCACAGTGATTTCACTCCCTTCCCTCACTCCTAGGAGTGTTTCTACTACTATTGATTCATCCACACTGGTTACAGTGGCCTCAATTAGCTAAGCAAATTGAGTTAAAGTGAACTCAATTGTGGAGTGAACATCTATCAATGGATGAGAGATATCCGTTAAACCAATAGTAGAGTGTATCAATGGATGACTTCTGTAAGGCATATCCATTGAAGAAGAAACACCTATCAACGGATGAATGATATTCGTTGATGAATGAAAAGAATTAGCAGTTGAGATAGAAACTAAGGTATAATATGTGCATATTGATTTTAAATGAAGAGGCACATTCAACCTAGGTTTCAGAAAGAAGGGTTTGTTTGTGCAATAAATCATCTAAAAGATGATGACTCCTCCATCAGAGTTAATGTAAGAACCCAGATTTTGGGTGGCATTAAAACTTTTATGTATTTAATGATGTAAGAATGAATAGTGGTTACGGCTACAATGTAATAGTTGATATTTGGAAAGAATGAATGGAATTTGACTTTATTATTTCTATGTCTTGAAGAATGCTAAAGGGTGACAACATAGGTAAGAATAATCTATCTCATAAGGGAATAAGATATGGCAATTCCAAGCAGGAGAATATTCTCATGTCATCCAGATTAATCCAGTAGTTCCGTAAAAAGGTCAAGGAACGATCGAAAGAGAATACGGACAATTGTACAACCCTAAGAGAATAAGTAAAGAATAAATAATGAATAGTTTTTTGGTGGGAGTATAGAATAATATGAGACGACACTATATAGAAGTATTCGGAACGGATTTCCGAGTTCGTATTAGTGATCCAGGGGGAAAATAAGTGTATGTAAAAGCCGTCGGATTCTGAAAAACCGCACTTTTATTTTCTCCGAGAGTTCCCTGGACACTGATAGCCTTAAGTATTTAACAAATGGATTTAAGGAATATAAATTGGAAAGTTAGAAAGAAAGATGGAGAATGATAGTATTAATATTAGAAAGATTCCCGGTAAACCCTAATTAGAAATCCGTGAAATATTCCTACGAACGATCAATCAAAACGAGCAAAAACCGGACACAGAATCAAGCAGAGAAAGCAAGATACATGTATGTGCAAGTGGATGGAGTAATAGAAACCAAAGTATGTCACATGAAAGTCAACTACAACTAGGATGATTCTTTAGCATTTAACCAAAAATGGAGTTGTTTAATGTGGTGCCAACACATGGTCCACTAAGAAGCCAACACTTGGACCTATAGATGAGTGACAACACAAAAGGAGGAGATGCATCCAAGTTTATACATAATAATACATGTATTAAGCCATAATAAAGCAAAACAAGAAAAAGAAACAACCAAGAACTCCATTAAAGGAAGCTCTCGGCCAAGAAGCTAGAGGAAGGGTTCCCACCATTCAAAAACCTCAAGATTAATTAGGTGAGTCCTACATATCATAACAAAGATACCCTATAAATTTTAGCTTCAAATTCCATTCCATTCTTGAGATATAAAATCAAGAAGGTGATGATGAATAGTGTTTTCTTAGAACAAATCTTGTTTTCATGATTTCTTTGGATGATCTAGGGGTTGATTAAGCTAGACAAGGACCATACCAAGCTTATTAAGGTTATATCATACTCCAAGGAAGTTAGATCTCTTGAAACCCTAGCATTTGATTTGAGATTTATGAATGTTTTTGATGGATTTAGCTTGGTATGATTATAGTGATAATTATAAGCATGATTATATAATTAGTTATATGATTTAAGATGCATGATGATTTTGATGCTAAGATCAGTAGCCTCTGGACTTGTGAGATGCTTATTATGTGTATAAGTTGTTTAGAAGCCCGGTGTGGCTTGGGTTGTTGATTACGATTTTTTTAACATTCGTATTATAGCCGTTATAATGCCGAAATTTCATTAATCATTGAAAACCGTGCATCACAGTAGGTCTAATGGCCGAAAATAGACAAGTATCTAACATTCCCTTATAGATCTTGAGTCGTAGATCATTTTGGAAAAAGAATCGAATCAAACAGACTTACGGTTTAGGATTTATGACCGATTTACTAAAAGTAGTTCGAATCCGTAAACGAAAGTTCGTAACTAAAATTGAACCCTCGTAAAATATGTAAAGTCATGACGAATCTTGGTAAATAAATACTAGAGGTAAAAAGGAAGGTGTGAAAGAAAACCTTATGTCAAAAGGATCGTTTTTCGATTTATTAAAAATATTCGAGTCGAGGTTAAACGCGAACGAACCCCTAAATGACGTCTCTATTATAACTTCGGTAAAACACTTAGAAAACGGGCGATAAAACTCGGAGTATAATATTGGTTCGTAACGATCGACCTTAGAACTTGTATGACATAAGTATGTCCCAAGTGTAAGTACAGTGACATGTCGTATTAACGAACGAATGTCGGGTCGGATCAATGATAAAAGGAATCCACTAAAAGGGGTATAACGAGATAACTCGAGAACGTGTTTCGATTTAAGTATAACTTAACTTTTAAGATGTTAAGTGATTAATCCCGAATGCCTTGGCTATTTATAGATCACCAAGCTGACCCGGGACCCGCTACCACTACCCCTTACCGTACTCGACTACCAGGCAAGTTTCAATTCCCTTCTTTTAGGCTGTTGTTGTGATTGAAAATATATATATGTTTTCTGTTATACATATGCCATAGCATGCATGCCTACTTTCAAGTTATATCGTTATGCTTGTTCCCTGATTGTTTATTGGCTTATAAATTAGATAGCTAACGTATCAATTATAAGCCGGTTATTGTAAGACCCACATAGAAGGGCGTATACATCTTATTCATCAAATAGAGACCGGGAGTCAATATTTCTTGATATATCGAGATTACTTCGGAGGTAAATATTTAAGTAAATATTTTCCATTATTTGGGCGACGAATATTATTTGAATATTCGTTCGAGATTATTTATTTAACGATCCTTACTTCAAATAATTATTTGAACGTAACCATTCGACGAATAATATTTTTCAATATTCATTCAGAGTCGAGTTGATTATCGATTATTATTTCGAATATTCTTCTAAAGATGAGACTACTAAATGAATATTATTTGGATATTCATTTAGAATATTATTTTATTAAATAAATATTACTTTTGAATATTCATTTAAGATATTAATTACTTGATGAATATTATTTTAATATTCATCTGAAGCTTGATTTATTTATCGAATATTATCTCGCATATTCCTTTAAGGCTTGGATTACTAAATGAATATTACTTGATATTCACTTAAAATATTATTCATTAAATGAATATTACTTTTTGAATATTCATTTAAATTCCTAATTAATTATGAATATTATCTTAAATATTCCTTTCAGGTCTTAATGATTAACGAATAGTATTTTGAATATTCATTTAAATATTTATTTATTCAATAAATATTCTCTTGATATTTCTTCAGGGATTATTTTGAAAAATACTCTGATTAAAGATATTCTTTCATATTCCTAAATATTTTTAAATATTTTTAATTCAATAAATATTCTCTGAATATTTATTCCATACTTAGAATAACCTCAATAAGGTTTATCTTCTTCGATTATCACGGAAAATATTTCGGAGTCATATTATTATTAATCTTATATCAAGAAAGGTTCTCAGACATCATTCTTCTTTGAGTCTATCTCCCTAATAATAAAGGAACCTTACTTGGAAAATGATATTTATCTTGTCGACTTCCCAGTCATAAATTATTTTCTTCACTCGCAACTCGGGTGCTATTGACTTATTAAGTCGTTGTTTACCTTCTCATCTTTCGAGGGGTAAGATGGTTGGAACAAGTTGATATTCGTGACCAAGCAATAGCTTGGAAGTTATTGGTGAATTTTCCTTTCCAACTAGATACGACTACTTTGTGGAGTCTTATCAACAAGTATTATACTTGGGGAAAGGGGGACGAACGTTACATTCAGAATCATGAATTCTATTTGAACTAGGAGTCGTGTAAGAGGCCGAGTAGCACCGGTCCATCCACTTTGGCCCAACTGTTGGCCGAGGAGAGCTAGTAAGGCGGTGTACAAGTAAAGCCGTCAGTTCTTCCTTCTACCGGTAGTAAATCTAATTTGAGCTGTACGATCTCGACTGATCATCAAGATTGGAACAGTGGGCGCGGTGAATACTCCATCATTGGTTCATCATCCAAACTTATTTATTTCCTGTAACATGATTACTGTTGGCAGAGCTGGAAAAGTGTTCATAACTGGAATTGCAATCTTTTCATGCAAGTTCCTCTTTTAATAACAATGAGAATATCTCGCTTACTTTTGATGTAGCAGATATTTCTACAAACAAATACTTTGAGTTACCTGGTAACTTCATCCTTTATATTATACTGGCAATAACTTCATTAATGCATGGCATATGATTTCAACGGATATTTTGAACTGCTGTATATATGTATCACTGTTCAGTTATATTATTGTTGGTGGGCTTTCGCTCACCCTTGCTTTGTTCATAATATGTCACAACAACAGCTAGGACAGATGGCTCGCATCAGGCGCACTCGGCGCAAGCGGGTTACCCGATCCACCGGACTCCCCGCTGAGATGCTAGCCACCATTGCTGAGGTAGCATTGTTAGACAGCTTTTGTTTCCTGTTTAACTATATGTATAATTAATGTAATTAACGGCAAAACTTTTAAACTTATGATGTTATCCTTTTGGGATTGTAATAACTTTTATTCGTAACCCTTTAATGTAAGACTTATTTCAATTTCATCTCTGGGAAAATAACTGTGTGTGTGTGAGTGGTTATTATTGTGGGGTCATAGCATGCTACTTATTGATTTTGGACTCAAGTCAAGTATTATGTATAAGTTATGAGACCGTAACGACCCAATCCCTGACCTCGGATCTGGGGGTGTTACAGAGATGGTATTAGAGCGAGAGTTATATATCCCGAGAGAAGATACGACGTTATATAATAATAAATTCAATAATATAATAAGAACCCTTGCCAGGTTCACCTAAAACCCTTACGGGAACTTTTTAAGTATCATGATAGTAACATAGTTCATCTTGTGTAGGCGAGCGACATGTCGGCCCAGGAGGTAGCTGCGAGACAGCATGATGAGGACATGTTCCGGACTAGGGACCCGTACTATGAGCACTTGCCTGAGGAGGATACTGAGCCTGAGGAGGAGGACACTGAGGAGGTCCAGGTTGATGCTGATACCGATGTGATCGAGTCTGAGGAGGAGGACCCTGAGGAGGTCCAGGTTGATGCTGACACAGATGTTATTGAGACTGAGGGGGAGGAGGACCCGGAGGGGATCCAGACAGGACAGGATGCTGAGTTAGTTGCTGAGGATGAGGATTATTGGGTTGTATCTGAGATTAGGACCATGGAGGAGGATACTGATATGACCACTGAGCAGGTCATGGCTGTTGTTGTTGGACAGGCTGTAGATGAGGTTGAGCCAGTGGAGGACGTAGTAGGGAGTTCCAGACTACGAATGCCACCCCTCTCTGTTGAGAGAGCGCCTACCCCACCACCACTACCTGTAGGCCCATTCCCCGATGAGTTTGAGGAGCTTACCCCAGAGCCCCAGCAGACAGAGACTGCAGCTCCAGCGGGGCCATCCACCCCACCTCATGTCCCGATAGGAGGAGTCCCAGTATGTGTTCACAACTTGATTGTGAACGGGCTTTATAGAGAGTTGTCAGTGGCGGATGCCAGGTTGGCAGAGTCTAGGAGGGAGGTAGCAGCAGAGAGAGCCGCCTGGATGAGGTTGCAGGGCCGAAGGACTATCAGTGACAGGGTTGGGTATAGGGCTGTGACCCGCATCGAGCTGAGGGCTCGGATGAGGGTGAGGCAGTTGCCTACTGATGGGCATGGTAGGATAGACAGAGCAGATGCCGAGGAGATTTTCCGCATCGCCATGGGGAGGGTTCGGATGATGTTTTATCGTGGCGGCTGATTTCAAATGTAGTGATGCAGTATTCTAGTTGTCTAGTCATGTACGGACGTAGTAGTGCCGGCTTTTGTAAGGATGGTTTTCTTGTACTTATTTTCCCTTTTTGCAGACTAGACAGATAGACAGCGTATTTCACTTTTGACTTGTTGTTGTTGTTAGGATGGCTGTACTTTAAACTATCGTTGTAACTCGGATGTTGTACCTTTTCGGTACCTGGTATATATTTGTTTCCTTTTCAGTTATTTCAATTTTGGTGGGATGTGATCACGAGTTTATTAGCATATGTACTATTTTTCGATTAAGTTGCCATGAAATATAAAACTGTGGGATCTTAAACCCAGTCATGTAAAGAATTATGCAAGGAAAAATCCTTTAAAACAGGTAAGTGAACGTAAAGTAAAATTTTCCAAATTTTCAGTAAAATGCCTCCAAGACGAAAGGGCACTAGGGCTAACCCCCGAGAATCTACTGACCAAGAGAGTCACAACCAACACGAGGAAGACCATGAAGGTAGTGAAGAACAAGATCATGACTATAATGAGCAAGAAGATTCCCAGTATGGAGCAGAGGATGAACCCATGTACTCTGAAGAATTTGAGGGGGAAATAGAGGGTGGAGAAACTGAAGTAGAGCAGGAAGGGGAGAACCAGGGCGGGGACCCCATGGGCCAGTTTATGGATCTACTTAGGCAGAATTTGAACCAATACCCCCAACCACCACCAGGCAACAACACTTCAGTGGCAAATTCCTTTAGGGCCTTTAAGTCCCTTAAGCCCCCAGAGTTCCACGGATCGGCTAATCCCGTTGAGGCGAGGGCCTGGATCAAGGAAATGGAAAAATCTTTCGAGATTCTGAGTATCAATGAGGCTCAGAAGACTGTTTTTGCTACTTACCTACTAAAGGGAGAGGCCAATTATTGGTGGGAAGCCAAGAAGAACATGGAGACTGATGCTGTCGTAGCCTGGGAAAGGTTCAAACAATTATTCCTGGAGAAGTACTTCCCGAAGTTCATGAAAACCCAGATGGAACTTAAGTTTTTGGAACTGAAACAGAACAATATGTCAGTGGCTGACTATGAGGCCAAATTTACTGAGCTGTCGAGATTTGTGCCAGAGTTTGTAGACACAGAAGAAAAGAAAGCTAACAGGTTTCAACAAGGGCTAAAGCAGTGGATCCAGAATAGGGTGGCGGTTTTAGAGATTACAGATTATGCCACCTTGGTGCAGAAGGCAACCATTATGGAGGCTGGTAGTGATCAGATGCAGAGAGAGAGAGAAAGGGGGGATAAAGAGAAAGCATGTTAGTATGGGCGGAAGATCCGCTGGAGGGAAACCCCCAACCAAGTTTAATTGAGGAGCGGTTTCCCTACCTGGGAGGAACGTAGGGTTTAAACCATCTGCGAGTGTAAGTGTGAGCCAGGGCGGCCATCAATCAGGAATGTCCCGTTCCAACCCTTCTCGACCTCCATTGCCATTGTGTGCTACTTGTGGGAAGAGGCACTCCGGGGTGTGCAACCTGAAGCAGATAAACTGTTATAAGTGTGGGCGAGCTGGGCACTATGCTACCTCTTGCACCACGGTCATCCCTAACAGCACAACCTGTTTCCAGTGTGGACAGCGAGGGCACATGAGGAAGGATTGCCCAAGGAGCAAACCAGCAGCATCAGGGGCAAGCAAGGTTGCCTCAAATAGGCCACCAACTACTAGGACTTTTAATATGTCAGTACAAGATGCCGTGAGGGACACAAATGTGATAGCAGGTACATTTTCTCTCAATTCAGTCAGTGCAAATGTCTTATTTGATTCAGGAGCAACTAAGTCTTTTATATCTAGAGATTTTGCGCATAAATTGAAACTTAAAACCCAGCAACTAAGAGATTCCTTACAAGTAGAAATAGCTAATCAGGAAATCGTACCGGTTAATCAAATTCACCCTGATTGTAAGCTAGAAATAGAAGGACGATCCTTCTATGTCGATTTAATTCCTTTTAAGCTAGGGGAATTCGATGTCATTTTGGGTATGGATTGGTTGTCTCGCAATGATGCGCGGATAGATTGTAAAGGGAAAAAGGTTAAGTTGAAAACCCCAGGGAAGAAAGAAATAGTGTTTAAGGGGATGCGACAGACCCAGAAAATTCTGACCATGGCGCAAATCAAGAGATTGTTACGAAAAGGGAACGAGGCTTATTTAGCTTACGTTATAGACACTCAGAAGGAAGCGCCAAGAGTGCAAGACATTCTGGTAGTTAATGAGTTCGAGGATATGTTCCCACAAGATCATCCCGGACTACCACCTGATAGGGTAATTGAGTTTGCCATCGAGTTAACCCCGGGGACGGCACCGGTTTCGAAGGCCCCGTACCGATTAGCCCCATTAGAAATGAAGGAGCTAGCTAAACAATTACAGGAATTGTTGGATAAGGGCATGATAAGGCCCAGTGTGTCGCCTTGGGGTGCACCAGTGTTGTTTGTTAAGAAAAAGGATGGGAGTATGAGGTTATGCATCGACTACAGAGAGTTGAACAAGCTAACCATAAAGAATAAGTATCCATTGCCCAGGATAGACGATTTGTTTGACCAGCTAAGAGGCGCTGAATACTTCTCTAAGATTGACCAGAGAACGGGATATCACCAACTGAAGATTAAACCTGAAGATATCCCGAAGACTGCATTCCGTACCAGATATGGACATTATGAGTTCTTGGTAATGTCATTTGGATTGACAACGCCCCAGCAGCCTTCATGGATCTAATGAATAGAGTGTTCAAAGAATATTTGGACCAATTCGTGATAGTCTTCATTGATGATATTCTCATCTACTCAAAGACAGAGGCAGAACACGCGGAACATTTAAGGATAACCTTAGAAATACTCAGGAAAGAGCAGTTATATGCCAAGTTCTCCAAGTGTGAGTTTTGGAAAAATGAAGTACAATTCTTAGGGCACGTGATCAATAGAGAGGGAGTGTTGGTTGGCCCCACCAAGATAGAAGCAGTTTCAAACTGGGAACGGCCAACTACTCCAACCGAGGTGAGGAGTTTCATCGGACTGGCCGGATATTACAGGAGATTTGTCCAAGACTTTGCGAAAATCGCAGCTCCGTTAACTCGACTTACCTGTAAAACCGAGAAATTTGAATGGACTGAGAAATGCGAGAAGAGTTTCCAAGAGTTAAAGAAGAGGTTGGTGACAGCCCCAGTGCTGGCATTACCTGATGGAAAAGGAGATTTCGTGATTTACAGTGATGCTTCGCATAAAGGACTGGGATGCGTGCTTATGCAGCACGGCAAGGTAATAGCGTATGCGTCTAGGAAATTGAAGGATTATGAGGTCAGATATCCCACACATGATCTAGAACTAGTAGCCATAGTCTTCACTTTAAAGATTTGGAGACACTACCTGTATGGGGAAAAGTGCGAGATTTACACTGACCATAAGAGCCTCAAGTACATTTTCACTCAGAAAGAGCTTAACATGCGCCAGAGGAGATGGTTAGAGTTAATCAAGGATTACGACTGTGAAATTCGATATCACCCGGGCAAAGCCAATGTGGTGGCTGACGCCCTTAGTAGGAAAGAAAGGCTCAAGATGATAACTTCAGAGGAAGAGCTAGTGAAAGATTTTGAGAAGTTAGAAATTGAGGTTAAGTTACCTGGAGAGGGCCAAGAAAAGTTGATGGAAATTAGAATCCAACCTCCATTGTTAGAAAAGATTAGACTGTGCCAGGAACGGATGATGGAGGAAGAAGAGAACTCCACAGAAGAGATAATGACCGGGGAAGAAATTAAGTGTGAAAGAGACAAGGAAGGGATCATGAGGTACACGTACAGGATATGGATCCCAAACGTTCAGGAACTCAAGGATGAGATTTTAAATGAGGCACACAACTCAAGATACTCAGTGCACCCCGGTAGCACCAAAATGTATAGGGATTTGAAGGAGTATTACTGGTGGCCCAACATGAAAAAGGACGTAGCAGAATGGGTAAGCAGATGCTTGACCTGCCAACAAGTGAAAGCAGAGCATCAGAAGCCCAGCGGACTTCTACATCCCTTAGAGATTCCAGAATGGAAATGGGAACACATAGCCATGGATTTCGTAGTAGGTTTACCAAGGACCAAGGCTAATCATGACGCTATATGGGTAATTGTAGATCGACTGACGAAGTCAGCTCACTTTCTCCCGATCAACGAAAGGTACACGGTCGACAAACTAGTAGACATCTACTTAAAAGAGATAGTGGCGCGACATGGAGTCCCAGTCGCAATAGTATCCGATCGAGATCCTAGATTTAACTCCAGGTTTTGGAGAAGTTTTCAAGAATGTGTAGGGACCCGGCTGAACATGAGCACAGCCTACCACCCCCAGACAGATGGGCAAAGTGAAAGAACCATCCAAACTCTAGAGGATATGTTGAGAGTCTGCGCGATAGACTTGAAAGGAAATTGGGATGATCACTTGCCATTGATTGAGTTCTCCTACAACAACAGTTATCATTCAAGCATTGGGATGCCACCTTATGAGGCCCTTTATGGAAGAAAATGTCGATCTCCCTTGTATTGGGATGAAGTTGGAGAGCGAAAGATGCTCGGGCCCGAAGTGGTCCAACGAACTAAAGATGCAGTAGATCTAATCAGAGGACGGTTGGTAGCAGCCCAGGATCGACAAAAGAAATATGCCGACTTAGCTCGGAAAGGCAAAGAATACGAATTAGGGGACCTAGTGTTCTTGAAAGTATCACCTTGGAAAGGTTTAATGAGATTTGGGAAGAAAGGAAAGCTGAGTCCCAGATACATTGGACCATTTGAGATCTTGAGATGGATTGGGGAACTAGCTTATGAGCTAGCATTGCCCCCGAATCTACAGCAGGTGCACAATGTGTTCCATGTTTCGATGCTGAGGAAGTATAATCCGGATGCCAAGCATATTGTAGAGTATGAGCAAGTGGACATGCAACCAGACTTGACCTATGTAGAGCAACCTATGGAAATCATAGACCGAAAAGAACAAGTGCTCCGAAACAAGGTCATTCAGCTAGTCAGAGTTTTGTGGCAAAACCACAATGTAGAAGAATCAACCTGGGAACTTGAAAGCGCAATGCAAGAGAAGTTCCCCCACTTGTTTTCAAACTGATTTCGGGACGGAATCCTTTTAAGGAGGGGAGACTGTAAAACCCCAGATTTTGGGTGGAATTAAAACTTTTATGTATTTAATGATGTAAGAATGAATAGTGGTTACGGCTACAATGTAATATGTTGATATTTGGAAAGAATGAATGGAATTCGACTTTATTATTTCTATGTCTTGAAGAATGCTAAAGGGTGACAACATAGGTAAGAATAATCTATCTCCTAAAGGAATAAGATATGGTAATTCCAAGCAGGAGAATATTCTCATGTCATCCAGATCGATAACGATTAATCCAGTAGTTCCGTAAAAAGGTCAAGGAACGATCGAAAGAGAATACGGACAATTGTACAACCCTAAGAGAATAAGTAAAGAATAAAGAATGAATAGTGTTTTGGTGGGAGTATAGAATAATATTAGACGACACTATATAGAAGTATTCGGAACGGATTTCCGAGTTCGTATTAGTGATCCAGGGGAAAATTAGTGTATGTAAAAGCCGTCGGATTCTGAAAAACCGCACTTTTATTTTCTCCGAGAGTTCCCTGGACACTGATAGCCTTAAGTATTTAACGAATGGATTTAAGGAATATAAATTGGAAAGTTAGAAAGAAAGATGGAGAATGATAGTATTAATATTAGAAAGATTCCCGGTAAACCCTAATTAGAAATCCGTGAAATATTCCTACGAACGATCAATCGAAACGAGCAAAAACCGGACACAGAATCAAGCAGAGAAAGCAAGATACATGTATGTGAAAGTGGATGGAGTAATAGAAACCAAAGTATGTCACATGAAAGTCAACTACAACTAGGATGATTTTTTAGCATTTAACCAAAAATGGAGTTGTTTAATGTGGTGCCAACACCTGGTCCACTAAGAAGCCAACACTTGGACCTATAGATGAGTGACAACACAAAAGGAGGAGATGCATCCAAGTTATATACATAATAATACATGTATTAAGCCATAATAAAGCAAAACAAGAAAAAGAAACAACCAAGAACTCCATTAAAGGAAGCTCTCGGCCAAAAAGCTAGAGGAAGGGTTCCCACCATTCAAAAACCTCAAGATTATTTAGGTGAGTCCTACATATCATAAGAAATATACCCTATAAATTTTAGCTTCAAATTCCATTCCATTCTTGAGATATAAAATCAAGAAGGTGATGATGAATAGTGTTTTCTTAGAACTAATCTTGTTTTCAAGATTTCTTTGGATGATCTAAAGGTTGATTAAGCTAGACAAGGACCATACCAAGCTTATTAAGGTTATATCATACTCCAAGGAAGGTAGATCTCTTGAAACCCTAGCATTTGATTTGAGACTTATGAATGTTTTTGATGGATTTAGCTTGGTATGATTATAGTGATAATTATAAGCATGGTTATATAATTAGTTATATGATTTAAGATGCATGATGATTTTGATGCTAAGATCAGTAGCCTCTGGACTTGTGAGATGCTTATTATGTGTATAAGTTGTTTAGATGCCGGTGTGGCTTGGGTTGTTGATTGTGATTTTTGGAACGTTCGTATTATAGCCGTTATAATACCGAAATTTCATTAATCATTGAAAACCGTGCATCACAGTAGGTCTAATGGCCGAAACTGTAATATCCGTATATTTTCGAATAAACTTTTTTGAACCTACTCTATATTTTTTTTATTTAAAAATATTTTAGAAACGATGCACTAGTATATATTTGTAATTAGTACGTTTTATAAATTTTAAAATTTATATATTCGTATTAATTTAAATATTATTGTTTATTAAGAAATTTGAGAAAAATAGTATTTTTAAATTTTGAGTCGTATTTATTTTAAGAAACAAAACTAGAATTTCGTTTTAATTAATTAGACGTGAGAAAACGAGATCTTTTTATCAATTATTTCATTAAATATAGACATAATCATTATTTTTATTTTTAATTATTCAACAATTATTTTGTCTCCCATTTTATTTATTTAAATTGTCCACTAAATATATAATTGTGGAGCACTAAACTTGTTCATGAATTTGTTCCCTATTTTAATTTCCTTTTTATTTTAATAATACTAATAATAAAAATCAGCTTGGTTTATAATGAGATCCCAGATTTTAGAAAAGGAAAAACAGAAGTCTCCTACCCAAAACAAAAACAAAGCAGGTATTTTACTTCGACATTTTTCTTTTTCTGTTAATCACAGAGTATTTGGGGGGGAGGGGGATGGTTGATAGCAGAGTATTCGGGGAGGGGGGGAATTGGTTGCTGTCGGAGAAGGGGTAGTCGGGGTGTTGAGGGAGGAGGAGCAGGAGAGACATTGGAGAGATGGGTTGTGTTGCCGTGTGTTGTAGAGACGGGGAGAGAGATAGAGACTATCGAGAGAGGAGAGGTTGTGGCGGTGGTGAGTCGGGGTTATAAGGTGTTGGTTGTGTTTCGAATTGGTGGAGGTTGAGAGTGTTATTGTTGTGGTGGTGGCTGTCAATCGGAGAGTGAGAGAGATTGTCGGAGGGGCACGAGAGAGATGTGAGGCGGAGAGAAAACGGAGAGGGAGTCGAGAGAGAAGAGAGAGGCGGAGGGAGAGATGGAGAGGAGGGAGAGTAATCGAGAGAGAAAGAGGGAGAGTGGGGCGGAGAGAAAGAGAGAAAGCGGAGGGAGAGAGATGAGAGATTGAGAGATGGTAGACGAGAGAGAGAGTTAGAGAATGGGAGAGAGACGCAGGGGAGGTTGAGGGAGAGAGATGTGTGTGTGTGTGTGTGTGTGTGTGTGAGAGAGAGAGAGAGAGAGAGAGAGAGAGGGAGGGAGAAATTGGGGAGGGAGAGATTGAGTAGTCGCAGGGGGGAGAGAGAGGGGACCACGGTGGGTGGGGGTGGGGCCCACAGAGGGGTGCAGGTGGGGCCCACAGAGGGGTGCAGGTGGGGTCCACATTCGGTTATGTTAATATGTTAAAAAGGAATGAATAAAAATTCTGAGTTAATATTTTAATTGGATTTAAATAAAAGGTTGTGTATTTTTTTAAAATTAGTTGTAATAATTGATTTTTAAGACTAGTGATTTAATTAAAATGTTATTAAACATTTAGAATAGTATATAATGAGATTTATATTAATTAAATTGGTGATTATTTTATTATTTTAATAAAATTATTTTGTGACATAAATTAGTGATTTATGAATTTGAGTATAATAGAGGGTTTAATTTATTAGTTTGAAATATATTTGTAGTTAGATTTTGATTTAAAAATATTATGTGATTATTTTCCATAATTTAGAGATTTATTGTTTTATTATTAAAAAGAGGATTAATTTAGAACAAATAAGATTAAAAAGGGGTATAATTTCAAGATTTTATATTTAATATTTTCTGAATTAATTTATTAATCAGATAAGACCAGATTTATTTAGAGATTTAAAAATGGATTAATACTATTATTTTTTTTTACGAGATTTAAAGGAAAAATTAGTTAGTGGGATTATTATGGATTTAAATTGAATAAAAATAGATTCTTGAATACTTTTGGTTTTGAGATTTATATTAATTAAATTAGGGATTTTCTGAGAATTTAGAAGAGATAATTAGAAGTACAATTTGGTTAATTATTTGTTAGTAATCGTTTAGTGATAATTAGTAATTTTCTTTTCATGATTTATAGACTTAATTATTCGTTAATAAAAGGAGAGAATTATTGAGAATAAGTAGAATTAAATACGGTATTATTTTAGAGGCTGATATTTACTATTGGATTAATTTAATTAGTCAGATTGGGTTTTTAGATTAAAAACCGGGATTAGTACGAAATAGCTGAACCAGATTTTTAAAAGGTGAAATGTCGGGCTAATAAAGTGAGTTTTATTTGGCTATAGAGAATCAGAGACGTGGAGCCAGGTGAATTATCGTACCGCAGAGCACAGGCAAGTTTACTAATTCGTACTCCATTGTTCGGAGTATTTCTATTTTTAAAAATTCATAATTATGCTGATTAAGTTTTCGATCATCAAAATCAAGTATTCTTTCGAGTGATTTATATCAGATTTTTATTCATGCAATTTACATACATATTATTGATGAGCTGTTATCCAGACATATTATATCATGAGCTGTTCAAACTTATTTCATGAGTTGTTCCATATTGTTGGTACGTTTATTGAGATACTTCATTCGAGTTATATTTAAGAGTGGGGAAATATATAAAGTAAGTTATGTATACTGATATGGGTCACCTCATTTCGACTCCATAATCAGAACAGTTTTTCATAATATTTTCCTCTACTCATTCGAGAGGGAAACTATATTATTGGTGTGTATTGTTCATTGCTTATTAAGGCAAAAGTGACCGGAGTAACGCACCGGCCCAACTGAGTAGTATTTAGGGTGTGATTGAAACTTCGGCACATCCTTCTATCGATAGAAAACGAGTAGTGATAATGGATTGATCATCCATTACTTGAGTAGGCGTTATGAGCAGAAATCTAATCATTGACATCCTATCGGTTAATCGATGCCTGTGTGGTTCTGTTAACTAGGGTGTTGATCTGAGCAGTTGTTATATTATATTATCAATGGAGTAGTTTTGAGAAGTTATTGATTTATTTTCGAGTAGTATTTTGAGAAGTTGTTGAGATATATTGGAGTAGTATTTCGAGATTTATAAGAATTTCTGAGTTGATCTCTTTTCAAAGGTAATTATATTTATAACTCTTAAAGAGTAGTAAAAACATATTTTGAGTGAGTTGTTGTTGTATTATATGATATCTGTATATACTTGCTGGGCATTCTTTGGCTCATTCTTGCTATTTAAATATTATTGATCAGCAGCACCTAAAGACGACTCTAGCATGGCTGACTGTGGCAAAGGGAAGTGGAAGGGCTATTAAATTCAATCCAGTAGCCTCATAGTATCAAAGGAGGTTGCAAGATGGAACGGAATTGTTAATGCTTTATTATTGTGTGTTTGGTGTGTTGTAATAATACTTCAGAGATTCTGGGAGATGAGTTTGTATTGTAATAACTTTTATACTTTGAGTGCTTGTTCTAAGACTATAACCTATGGAATAAAAGATGGAGTTGTCAAGGATATTGTTGTAGATTATATTATGAGTAGGTGATCGATTTTCCGCAAGAGGTGTGACGACCTGGATTCCTGTAAGGGATATGGGGGCGTTACAGTAATGGTATCAGAGCCGTAGGTTATAAACCTTAGAACGAGAATAGAGAGGAGTTATAGTTATATAAGAGAGAGTTTAGAAGCCAAGGAATCGATAGGTATATAAATAGTAGGATCTCAAGGAATAGTTAGGGTGGAGGCATGACGGCCAATACCGATAGTAGGATCATTTGGAACAAGAAAAGCGCATTTCCATGATTTATTTATTGGGTTTATAATGAGTATATAGAAGTATGTATACGTAAGTATATATATATATATGGATGCATACATATCTATGTATATATACGCATGTGTACCGATATATACTGTTTTGTTTTCATAATAAGCATCTCATGGATATGCAGTTTTATTGAACCAAATGAATTTTTTTTTATTTTTAGAAAATGCCGCCAAGGAGAAACGGAGCTAACTCCAGAGAAGGTGAGGCTTCTACCGGAGGGAATAACAACCAAAACAATCAAGGACTTAACCAACTCGTAGATTTGTTGAGGCAAACCCTAGACCGTGGACATCAGGATCCTATACCCCATGTAGGGAACCAAACCGCAGCAGCTTTTAAGGCTTTTAAGTCAATTCATCCACCTGAGTTTAAAGGGTTTGGGGAACCAGTCGAGGCTAGATCGTGGCTGAAAGAGATGGAGAAATCATTTAAGATTATAGGAGTAGAAGAAGGGCAGAAGACGATCTTTGCCACCTACTTGCTGAAAGAAGAGGCGAATTATTGGTGGGAGTCTAAGGAAGCAATGGAACCTGCAGGGATAATAACCTGGGAAAGGTTCACTGAGTTGTTTTTGGAGAAGTATTTTCCTGAGCATATGGAGAGTAAGATGGAGATAAAATTCTTGGAACTAAGGCAGAATAATAGGACTGTTGCTGAGTATGAGAAGGAGTTTACTGAACTATCTAGGTTTGTACCACATTTCGTAGATACTGATAAGAAGAAGGGAGGAGGTTTCAACATGGACTGAGACCATGGATACAAACTAGGGTGGCCGCTTTTGAGCTTACTGAGTATGTTAAAGTGGGGAATAAGGCGGAAGTAATAGAAGCAGGAAGTAATTTTGATCCGAAGGGAAATGAAGGGAAGAAAAGAAAAGCAGAGAGTTGGGGAGGATATCCGACTAGTGGAACATTTCAGAACCAAAATGGTAGGAGGCCCGGGTTTCAGTCTACAAGATCTGGAGGATCCAACCGAGCAGAAAGTGCGGGTAGTGTACAAGTAGGACAGCAGGGAAACGAGAGCCAGTTTAGGCAACCAAGACCACCACTGCAAGATTGTGAAGTGTGTGGAAAGAAGCATCCAGGAGCATGTGCAAAATCAGAAGGTAGGTGTCATAACTGTGGTCAAGAGGGGCATAATCGGGCGAATTGTCCCAGGAAGGGAGTAGTCTGCTACAAATGTGGAAAGGAGGGACATATCTCTAGAGATTGTAAAGTGTCAGCAACGGGACCCGCAACATCACGACAAAGCAGTGGAGTTATTAGCAATCAATCAACCGCCAGGGTTTTTAACATGACGTTGGCCGATGGCATGAAAGAGATGGACGAGATAGCAGGTACACGGTTATTTAAAATATCGTAAATACGTATATAAATGATGAGCCGGTATTAAAATAGAGGTATGTTAAAATGAAATCTTAGACGGGATCGACGGTCTAGCATGAGAGTTTATAATCGAAATGGAAAAGTATATAATTGGTACAAAGGGTTGAGGATATATTGGAAAGTAGAGTACGAGTTAAGCAGCCTTAGCTATTGCCTACGTTGATTCCGAGGACGGAATCCTTTTAAGGAGGGAAGACTGTAATATCCGTAAATTTTTGAATAAATTTTTTCGAACCTACTCGATATTTTTTTTATTTAAAAATATTTTAGAAACGATGCACTAGTATATATTTGTAAGTAGTACGTTTTATAAATTTTAAAATTTATATATTCGTATTAATTTAAATATTAGTGTTTATTAAGAAATTTGAGAAAAATAGTATTTTTAAATTTTGAGTCGTATTTATTTTAAGAAACAAAATTAGAATTTCGTTTTAATTAATTAGACGGGAGAAAACGAGATCTTTTTATCAATTATTTCATTAAATATAGACATAATCATTATTTTTATTTTTAATTATTCAACAATTATTTTGTCTCCCATTTTATTTATTTAAATTGTCCACTAAATATATAATTGTGGAGCACTAAACTTGTTCATGATTTTGTTCCCCATTTTAATTTCCTTTTTTATTTTAATAATACTAATAATAAAAATCAGCTTGGTTTATAATGAGATCCCAGATTTTAGAAAAGGAAAAACAGAAGTCTCCTACCCAAAACAAAAACAAAGCAGGTATTTTACTTCGACATTTTTTTCTTTTTCTGTTAATCACAGAGTATTTGGGGGGGGGGGATGGTTGATAGCAGTATTCGGGGAGGGGGGGAATTGGTTGCTGTCGGAGAAGGGGTAGTCGGGGTGTTGAGGGAGGAGGAGCAGGAGAGAGATTGGAGAGATGGGTTGTGTTGCCGTGTGTTGTAGAGACGGGGAGAGAGATAGAGACTGTCGAGAGAGGAGAGGTTGTGGCGGTGGTGAGTCGGGGTTATAAGGTAAAAAAGGAAGGTGTGAAAGAAAACCGTATGTCAAAAGGATCGTTTTTCGATTTATTAAAAATATTCGAGTCGAGGTTAAACGCGAACGAACCCCTAAAAGACGACTCTATTATAACTTCGGTAAAACACTTAGAAAACGGGCGATAAAACTCGGAGTATAATATTGGTTCGTAACGATCGACCTTAGAACTTGTATGACTTAAGTATGTCCTAACTGTAAGTACAGTGACATTTCGTATTAACAAACGAATGTCGGGTCGGATCAATGATAAAAGGAATCCACTAAAAGGGGTATAACGAGATAACTCGAGAACGTGTTTCGATTTAAGTATAACTTAACTTTTAAGATGTTAAGTGATTAATCCCGAATGCCTTGGCTATTTATAGATCACCAAGCTGACCCAGGACCTGCTACCACTACCCCTTACCGTACTCGACTACCAGGCAAGTTTCAATTCCCTTCTTTTAGACTGTTGTTGTGATTGAATATATATATATATATATATATATATATATATATATATATATATATATATGTTTTCTGTTATACATATGCCATAGCATGCATGCCTACTTTCAAGTTATATCGTTATGTTTGTTCCCTGATTGTTTATTGGCTTATAAATTAGATAGCTAACGTATCAATTATAAGCCGGTTATTGTAAGACCCTCATAGAAGGGCGTATACATCTTATTCATCAAATATAGACCGGGAGTCAATATTTCTTGATATATCGAGATTACTTCGGAGGAAAATATTTAAGTAAATATTTTCCATTATTTGGGCGACGAATATTATTTGAATATTCGTTCAAGATTATTTATTTAACGATCCTTACTTCAAATAATTATTTGAACGTAACCATTCGACGAATAATATTTTTCAATATTCATTCAGAGTCGAGTTGATTATCGATTATTATTTCGAATATTCTTCTAAAGATGAGACAACTAAATAAATATTATTTGGATATTCATTTAGAATATTATTTTATTAAATAAATATTACTTTTGAATATTCATTTAAGATATTAATTACTTGATGAATATTATTTTAATATTCATCTGAAGCTTGATTTATTTATCGAATATTATCTCGCATATTCCTTTAAGGCTTGGATTACTAAATGAATATTACTTGATATTCACTTAGAATATTATTCATTAAATGAATATTACTTTTTGAATATTCATTTAAATTCCTAATTAATTATGAATATTATCTTAAATATTCCTTTCAGGTCTTAATGATTAACGAATAGTATTTTGAATATTCATTTAAATATTTATTTATTCAACAAATATTCTCCTGATATTTCTTCAGGGATTATTTTGAAAAATACTCTAATTAAAGATATTCTTTCATATTCCTAAATATTCTTTAAATATTTTTAATTCAATAAATATTCTCTGAATATTTATTCCATACTTAGAATAACCTCAATAAGGTTTATCTTCTTCGATTATTACGGAAAATATTTCGGAGTCATATTATTATTAATCTTATATCAAGAAAGGTTCTCAGACATCATTCTTCTTTGAGTCTATCTCCCTAATAATAAGGGAACCTTACTTGGAAAATGATATTTATCTTGTCGACTTCCCGGTCATAAAGTATTCTCTTCACTCGCAACTCGGGTGTTATTGACTTATTAAGTCGTTGTTTACCTTCTCATCTTTCGAGGGGTAAGATGGTTGGAACAAGTTGATATTTGTTACCAAGCAATAGCTTGGAAGTTATTGGTGAATTTTCCTTTCCAACTAGATACGACTACTTTGTGGAGTCTTATCAACAAGTATTATACTTGGGGAAAGGGGGACGAACGTTACATTCAGAATCATGAATTCTATTTGAACTAGGAGTCATGTAAGAGGCCGAGTAGGGCCGGTCCATCCCCTTTGGCCCAACCGTTGGCCGGGGAGAGCTAGTAAGGCGGTATACAATTAAAGCTGTCAGTTCTTCCTTTTACCGGCAGTAAATCTAATTTGAGCTGTACGATCTCGACTGATCATCAAGATTGGAACAGCGGGCGCGGTGAATACTCCATCATCGGTTCATCATCCAAACTTATTTATTTCCTGCAACATGATTAGTGTTGGCAGAGCTGGAAAAGTGTTCATAACTAGAATTGCAATCTTTTCATGCAAGTTCCTCTTTTAATAACAATGAGAATATCTCGCTTACTTTTGCTGTAGCAGATATTTCTACAAACAAATACTTTGAGTTACCTGGTAACTTCATCCTTTATATTATACTGGCAATAACTTCATTAATGCATGGCATATGATTTCAATGGATATTTTGAACTGTTGTATATATGTATCACTGTTCAGTTATATTATTGTTGGTGGGCTTTCGCTCACCCTTGCTTTGTTCATATTATGTCACAACAACAGCTAGGACAGATGGCTCGCGTCAGGCGCACTCGGCACAAGCGGGTTACCCGACCCACCGGACTCCCCGCTGAGATGCTAGCCGCCATTGCTGAGGTAGCATAGTTAGACAGCTTTTGTTTCCTGTTTAACTATATGTATAATTAATGTAATTAACGGCAAAACTTTTAAACTTATGATGTTATCCTTTTGGGATTGGAATAACTTTTATTCGTAACCCTTTAATGTAAGACTTATTTCAATTTCATCTCTGGGACTATAACTGTGTGTGTGTGAGTGGTTAATATTGTGGGGTCATAGCATGCTACTTATTGATTTTGGACTCAAGTCAAGTATTATGTATAAGTTATGAGACCGTAACGACCCAATCCCTGACCCCGGATCTGGGGGTGTTACAGTTAAAGATGGAGAATCAGTGTGAGTATATGGATCATGTCCACATCCATGGAGAGAGTGGGTGAGTTTGGAGTTTGCACTATTTCAATTTGTAGGAAGAGAGTTTGGGGCTGTGACTCCACATTTATTGGAGCCACATCAACCTGACTTTGAGAAGGCTTAGACAAAATCAAAGATTTTGCTCTATGTAGTGTGTGAACCCTATGCACCCTTAGAAGTTTTGGGTTTCTTTCTTCTATTAAACGTCTTAGTGGATTCTTGGCTAGTGGTGCCCCGAACCTTTTTGTGCACTGTTCCTAGCTGGGAACTCTTTTCAATAACAAAACCCTGTTGAGAGGATGCTGCCAGAGATGTGTTTATTTCCTTTTCAGCACTAACAGCCTTTTGGGAGACTGTAATTTGGCTAGGCTGGACTTCACTCACCTCTCCTTCCTCATCCTTAGAATTTCTTTGATTTTCGCCATGTCCCTCACCACTCACTACCATGTTCACTCCCCTCAAGTTGAGTAGTTATTTTAAAAACAAATGTCTTTTGAGAGACACTTGAGGTGGTTTTCTTTGACTTGGTTTTTGGAATTTTAGATTTGGCTGCTTAGGTAGGAGGTTGTGGGGCACTAACAATAGCCTCCATTGCAACACTTGAATGCCAAGAAATTGGGGGTTGAGAAGGAGTTGCAGGGTTAGAAACGGTTACCTCAATCACTGGTAGTTATACCAATGGCACCCCACTATAAGGTTCATCCTGATGAGATTACTTAGGACCCTCTTCTCTTGAGTCCAGCATGAGAATTTACTTGCCTTGCCTTGTTCTTTCCTAACTTAGCAACGATTTCATTCAAAACTAATGATCCAAAATTAAAGAATTAATCATTTAATAGCATATGAATCATAGTAAGCATGGATGAAGTTACTACATCAGAGTTACTTATTTTACCGGAGAATACTTTTATGAAAGCATCACAAAAGTAACTCCATTCATTTTTCATTCCCATTAGGGATATTTTACCTAAATTCTCAGTTTCTTTAGCATATCCTATTGAGCTTAACGTGGTAACAATTTTAGCATCATTGGGGGCACGGTCACAATTATTTTCTGGAAATTGAAAACATTCAGTTATCACATCTGAGTTTATAACATGCTCATTACCTTTAAAAGTGAAAGCAATTATACCATTTATGGAGTAATACATAGCAGAGATCCATAGTTCTCTAACCACTTCATGGTATAAAATTGGAGTCTCAAGCATGGCGTAAGATAGCTTACAGTTCTTGATAAACTCAATCATTTCATGGTAATCAAACGGCGAACTTGAAGTGTCCATATAGGCAACAAAGTCATTCTTCTCCTACATGTACCCATTACCAAACATCATCTTGACGATAGGAGCCATTGTTGTTGAAAAAGTTTAAAAAACTATGGTGGCACGCGCCCCGTTACTAGAAGCTCTACTACTACAAAGTTTTTGTTATGATGCGGCACAACCGAGCCTTTATATTTTTTGATTATTTTTTTCGAACATTAGAATGAGTATCTATTAACATATGTACGGTTGGATCATCGAAGAAATCATTTAAAAAAATCTTTCAGTGAATCTGACACACGCCCTGTTACTGGAATTTGTACAATAATAACATTTCTATCAAGATGCAGCACAACTGAGCCTCTATATTTTTTGATTATTTATTCCCAAC
This sequence comes from Saposhnikovia divaricata, assembly GCA_036435485.1. Taxonomy (NCBI): domain Eukaryota; kingdom Viridiplantae; phylum Streptophyta; class Magnoliopsida; order Apiales; family Apiaceae; genus Saposhnikovia; species Saposhnikovia divaricata. The sequence goes on along the minus strand of CM071596.1, from coordinate 162,256,108 downwards.
ACTAGAATGAGTATTATTAAAATCCGTATGGTTGGATCGTTAAAAAATCAATTAAAAAAAATTTACGCACCCCGTTACCGTAATCTATAGTATTACAACATTTCTATTAAGATGCGGCACAACCGGGCCTTTTTATTTTTTGATCATTTTTCCCAATACTAGAATGAGTATCTATTAACATCTGTATGGTTGGATCATCGAATAAATCATTTAAAAAAATCATTCAGTGAATTTGGCACGCGCCACGTTACTAGAAGATGTACTGTTACAAAGTTTCTATTAAAATGTGGCACAACCGAGCCTTTTTATTTTTTGATCATTTTTTCCCAACACTAGAATGAGTACCAGTTAACATTCGTATGGTTGGATCGTCGATGAAATCATTTAAACTAAATCATTCAGTGAATCTAGCACACGGCCCTTTACTGGAATATGTACCATTACAATGTTTCTATTAAGATGCGGCACAATGAAGCCTTTTTATTTTTTGATTATTTTTTCCCAACACTAGAATGAGTACTTATTAACATCTGTATGGTTGGATCATCGAAGAAATCATTTAAAAAAATCATTAATTGAATCTGACACGCGCCCCGTTATTGGAAGATGTACTATTACAACGTTTTTGTTATAATGCGGCATAGCCGAGCCTTTTCATGTTTTGATTATTTTTTCCCAACACTAGAATGAGTACCTATTCACATCCGTATGGTTGGATTGTCGAATAAATAATTAGAAACATAATTTAGTGAATCTGGAATGTGGGAATTATCATATGTAACACTTTTGTATGTAGCAAATGTAACCCTTGTTTATATTTCAACTTTAATAGTCCTGGGGGGCCAACATGTGGGTCCCACTTTTTTTGTGGGGCCCATATGTGAGGCCCTCTTTTCTGGTGGTGTAATAACCCTAATTTCTATACTTGAGAAAAATTTTCATTTGAGGGATGAATAGTGATTTGCATGGATGAATAGTGAATTTATGGATGAATAGTGATTTTTGAGGACTAAGAAATTTTTCATGTTACCCTATGTACGGGATAGGAAATGGATATTTTGAAGTTATATTACTAATCTACGAGGTAAATAAGTGTATGTAAACGCGATCGAAATTCTAAAAAAATCCAAAGTTTATTTTTATGGAATATTTGACCGGGCAGTGAGGAGCATTTCGATGCGACCAAGACCATTGGTATATTTAAATTGAGTATTCAAGGAATTTATATTTTATTATTTTATTAAAGGTGATTTAAGGATTTAAAACGAAAATCCCTGAGTTAGTGCAACGAGCATTCTAGGAATCGCTAGAATTTTATAATGAGATTAAGCGATAAAGCGAACGCGAAATGGGTTATGGATTGAACACATGATATGATTAAATACCATGCATGATCATCAAATGCAATATATAAAGAGGATTAAAGAAAAACAAATCAAAGATTAAATCAAAAACAAGAACAAGTGATGTGTTCATTATGGAGCAAGCCAACAATGCTAATTCATTTCAACCACACAATCTTGCTAAGTGTTTTAGGGGTGACATAGGCTTGCTAAAAGCTGATATATATCACAAATATCACACAAATCACTTTACTTACCAACTAGTCAAGAGAAAAAGTAAAGGAAAGAACTCCACCCATCATTTACAAAATCTGGGAAGTTTCTGTCCAGCAGAAAGAAAGGGCCGAAAACCCTAGCTAGGAAGCTTCATATTTAGTGATCTATAGCTCAAAAGCAATCCCTTGAAGAGTAGAAGGTATGGTTAAAATCTTAGCTTCAAATATTATTCCTAGCTATGTCAAAAGTTCATCCAAATAGGAGGGTGAATAGTAATGAATAGTACTTTAACTTGTTTTTCTTGTTTTGTTCATAAGGATTAAGCTTTGTAAGGACCATCTAAGGCTTGTTAAGTGATTGTGAGCACTTGTTAGTGTAATTAGAGCTTCAATAAAGTTAAAACCCTAAACCATGCTTTGAGTTTTTGTGAGTTTTGATGGAGTTTTGATGTTAGTGTAAAGATGAGTACTTATTAAGAGGTTATGTGATTGTTTAGCTTTGTTTTTATTTGTAAAATGTTGAGTGGTGGTTTTGAACCTTGCCACTGGTCTTAAGGTCTTTGATGAATGTTAATTGATGTTGAGGATGATTGGTTTGCCTTGTATGGCTTGTGTAACGCCCACAAATTCCCTACAGGAATCCAGGTCGTCACATTTCTTGCGGAATATTCAATCACCTGCTCACAATATAATATATCACAATATTCATAACAACTTCCTATTTTACTCCACGGGTTATAGCCTTAGAACAAGCACACAATAATTCAAAAGTTATTACATCTCAAATTCACTTCCCAGAATCTTTGAAATACTATTACCACTTCAAAGTACTAGATAATAAGGCATTAAACAACTACTTTCCAGCTTGCACCCTCCTCAGATACTATTAAGGCTAACGCGCTGAATCGGTTGCCTTTCCCCTTTCCTTAATCACGATTCACCGTACTTGTGCCAGCTTTGATTGCCACTGTTTAATAATATTTAAATAGCAAGTATGAGCCAAAGAATGCCCAGCAAGTATATAGATACCAGATTAAACAACAACAACTCGCTAAAAAAAATACTTTTACCACTTTATAAAAAGAAACTTCTCCACTTATAAAGATATATATACCTTTGAAAAGAAATCAACTCGAAAGTTTTTATCAATCTTGAAATACTACTCACATGCAGGAATAAAAATATCTCAACAACTCCTCAAAGCACTACTCGAATATAATTCAATAACTTCTCAGAACTGCTCAATTGATTTGAATGAATAAAATTCAACAACTGCTCGGATAAACACCCTAGTCAACAGAACCACAAAGGCATTGGTTAACAGTTAGGGTATCAATGATTGGACTTCTTCTCAAAACGCCTACTCAAGTAATGGATGATCAGTCTATTGTCACTACTCATTTTCTATCGATAGAAGGATGTGCCGACGTCTCGACCATCCTAAATACTACTCAATTGGGCCGGTGCGTTATTCCGGTCACTTTTGTCACCTCTAGTCCAGAATATAAGGTGTCGGAATCTTCGATCACCTTCAACAATGAATCTCTTAGGCGTCACGGCAAAATAACACGTGCACCAATATTTATTTTCAACAAAATACTACTCCAATATCGTTCAGAAGCAATGAATGATAAACACCTCCAATAATTTAGTTTTCCTCTCGAATGAGTAGAGGAAATATTTATGAAAACTTTTCTGATTATGAGTTCGAAATGAGGTGACCCATATCAGTATTCTAAACTTACTGTATATATAACCTCACTCCTAAATATAAATATTTTATTGTATGAAAATATTATTTAATATATCTCTTTCTTCTCTTCTGCGAGTACGAATGATGTATCTTGATAAACGTCCCAACAATATGGACCAACTCATGAAATAATTTGAACATCTCGGGTAATAATATCCGGATAATAGCTCAACAATAATATATATGCAGGTAAATTGCATGAATAAAATCCGGTATAAATAACTAGATAAAGTACTTGCATTTGTGTTTTGAAAACTTAATTAACATACTTATGCATTTAAAAAAATATATAAATACTCTGAACAATAGAGTATGTACTAGTAAACTTGCCTGGTACTCCTGATGTAGCAGGGCACCTGATGTAGTAAACTTGCCTGGTACTCCAAACAACCAACCAAAACAACCCATTCATTATCAACATCAACCAATATCCATAAGTCCAGTGGTGAGACTAAAATCCATCACCCATCATTTTACAAATCAGAACAAAGCCAAACAACCACTAAACTAACATGAACTCATCTTTACACTAACATCAAAACAGACAAAAACTCAAAGCATGGTTTAGGGTTTTACCTTCCTTGAAGCTCTAACAACACTAAAAAATCTTGATACACCTTTGAATAGCCTTGGGTAGCCTTAACAAAGCCTAAAAAGCCATGAACAAATCATAAAAATAACTTAAAACACTATTCCTTATATTCATTATCACTTTGTAAAATCTGTATAAAATCGAAAATTTACAGATTGGTTCACAAATTTTTACCACACCTTCTACTCTTTCAGGGCTTTCTTTTGAGTCCTAGTTCATCACCAGAGGATGCTTGAAGCTCGACTTATTTGCTTTCTAAGGTGAGAGGTCGAAACTGCCAAGGTCTTGGACAATTTCGGTTCTTCAACTTGGAGGATGGATTTGACTAGGCTACACTCCTTTGTTGGCCATGAAATTTTAAACTTATGTTATAAATATAATGAGGAAGCTATGGTTCAAATTTGGTGATTTATGAATGGATAAAAGTGGAGATATGAATTTTTCTTTGGCGTGTGTTTCTGCTAGGTAGTTTGTAGAATTTTTGTGTTTCTTTTGTTTTCTTTGCCTTCTCTTGAATAATATCTATCTAATACTCTTATATTTCAACCTCATCTCTTGTAATGTGTTGTTGATCATCTATTGGAGCCAAGTGTTGGTGGTCTAGTGGTCCAAATGTCATCCTTAAAACACATTACTCCATTTTAGTAACATTACTTCCATGTCCTTGCCTTATCTTCACTTCTTCCACCAATGTTCTTCCTTTTCCTCTTATTCACTCAAGTGGTTTCCTTCCTTTACACACCAATATCAGCTCTTAATTAGTATTGGGCTGAAATTTGGGCTTGCCCCATGTATTTGGGCCTCTTGATTGGGCTTCGTTCAAAGTTCTCTCGTCGTTTGATTCAACGAATGATTTCTGTGATCGTCTCAGTGGTTTCTCCTCTGTAAATCTCTTGGATATATATTACCCTTTCCAACATTTTACTCTAATGTGTTGGGGTGGTTATAATCCTCAAATAGATATTAAATCCAATATCCTTTATATGTTCTCTTCATCTCAGAAAATATTCTCTCGATTTCTCAAGCATTCACTACACCATATATGGTCTTTACCAACACCTAAAACCAGTGTTGCATGTAAAATGTAGCCTTAGATGGCTTAATTTTGATGTAAGCCAACATTTTATCTTGATGTTGCAATACATGTCAATGTATGTTGCCTTAAATATTTTTGGTTAACAAAGCAAATATAAAGATGTTACTGTAGACACAAACAAAAGTGTTAAAAATGAACCGGGGAAAAAATGAAATATTTGGGGGGGAAATGAATTTTTTGGGGGGAAATCAGCCGGGTAATAATTTGGGGTAAAAATAGTCTATACACTAATATTAGTCAATACACTCTTTCATCTCTCACATACACTCTCACTCTCTCTCTCACTCTCTCTCGTTCTCTCTCTCTCTCTCTCTCTCTCTCTCTCTCTCTCTCTCTCTCTCTCGTTAACCTCTCAATCTCGTTCTCGTTCTCTCTCATCTCGTTTACAAATTGGTACCTCTGGTCTCTCTCTCCCTCATTCTCTCTATATATCTATATCTCTAACAAATATTTGTATCTTTTGGGTAATAAATACTTGCTCTTTGTATTACGAATTTGAAGCTTTCCTGTGTGGTTTGGTCGGTCTTATTCAGGTAAGAGAAAATTCTAATTTGTAGATGTATTAATTCACTTACGAACCCTAATTTCATATTAATTTAAGATTTGTTGTTAACTCAAATAACTTGTAGAAGGGGGGGTTTGAATACAAGTTATATAATCGTGTCTGATTTTGCTTAATTAGATGAACAAGAACAAACGAATGAATCAAACTTTGTTTGTATTAAATAAATCAAATACAAACTCTACCAAAGGTGTACAATACCTTTAGCAGCTGTTGACAATACAAATCTCTCTCTCTGTTTGTTTCGAACTCTCGAATACAAACCTTATACAGAGCTTCACACGATATGCACTCTAAAATTCACAATTCACTCTTTTACAATGATATAGAGAGGGTATTTATAATGCTACCTATCAACTAATAACAGAAAGTAATGATCTATACATGACAATGTTCTGCCATCCAGTTGATAGTTTCCATCAATAGAAAATTCTTTCCTTTATGATATCTTCTTGCTTGTTCTTCAAAACAACGATCCTGTTTTATAGCACTTGCCAGTTTCTGTAGCATCCATAATGACATCATCAGTAACACGATTGATATCAGGATTCCTCCTTGCATCAGAATTCGACATCCATCAGTAATTTGACTTTGCGTATCAGGATTTGATCTAAGTTCCTGACATGTAGTACTTGATGCACTGCTGTTCCTGACTAAACTCTATAGATTACTATCTAACGCATATATCCTATAAAAAGTACTAAATCCTTTATAAGATCAGGATTTACAAGAAGTATAAGCAAAATTCTATTCTCAACATCACAACTTATAAATTATTCCTAACAATCTGCCCCTATTTATGCTTTAGAATCTGAAGCATAAATCTAAGTTGTAGATGTCAAAACATATAACAATACAACCGGAATAAAATTTATGAATTTAAGATCATGAAGTTAAGTACCTCCTTCTTCAGATGTAGACATGTATCTAGTACTTAAAAGAAGGAATTCAACTATTTGATGCTTCTTTTCCTTTACCACGTCCATGATGAAATTTACCACTTGAATATCACTTTGATATTTCTGAATGTCCTGTACAATTTCAGAATTGACTTCAATGTTGGAAGTGCTTGTTGTATCTTCAGACTTAGATGCAGAAATAACCTTATATTCAATCATTGTAGAAGAAGTTGCCTGTATAGAATGATATTCAAGTAATAATACTTGAGTAGAAGTACAAACATTTTCATCTTTCTGATCTAAAGCTGAAGTATGATCATCCTGTCCTTCACCAGTATTCTGTGTACTAACATCTACAAAAGAATAAGTACCAGAATCCATACGAAGATTTTCAGACCAAGATTCAGGAAAAACCTGATCCCAGAAATGAAACGATGGTGATTTCCTAATTTTCTCTCCCTCACTATGGAGTTGATCATCCATACCCTCATTCTCACTTTGACTATCTAAAGTCAACACTATTTCTAGCTCTCCTTTTGCCTGGTCAGGAGCCAGCCTCTCTATGTGTGGATCTATGTCCATCTTTTCAAGTGTATCACTCAAATTTGGATAAGTGCTCTCATGACCTACAGAAAAATAGTGGTTAGAAGAAGTTTTTATACATGAACTCACATGGAGAGAGGGTTCCTCATATGGCATGGGGCTTGAGGTTTTCTCCAAGGAGTGAGCTGCTATAGTCTCTGAACCCTTACAAACATCTACTTTCTTTCCTGAAACTACAAGCTCCAGTATATCACTTTCAGGATCTACACTAGACTCTGAAGTCTTCAGTAATACATCATTAGACACCATAGCTAGTATGTCACCGTCTTTAAGTGTTGGTTGCTGAGACACACCCTCAAGGTGGATAGACTCTGAAAGAACAATATTGGTTTGATCTTCAGGAAAATCAATCAAAGTCATTCCTCCCATATCATAGGGTTTCTCACTTGCAATTTCAGTCATCACAGAAGACCTTTTAGCATCATCAATCACAGTTCCTGAGTCATCCAACCTCTGACTAGATGGTTCTTGTGTTGCAGTGACTGTGATTTGATCTATCCTACTATTTACCACTGGTGCAATAGTATCTTCTGTTGACTGCTTCCCTCTATCAACTACCTCCTCTTGTTCACCTTGAGCTGAAGCATCTTCAACAATGACATCATTGTCAAATAAATATGCATGAAGTGATTGAAGTGCAACATGCTTAGGAAGTCCAAATTTCTTGTGCAATTCCTTTCTGACTGATACATAGAAGTACATCTTCAATAAATCAAGTCTTTGATGTAACAGTCCATATTCTCCAGGAAATGAAAGTTTGGGAACTCTTTCAATCAGAAAACCTAGAACAGGCCTGGAAACATTCACTTTTAGAGAAATAAGTTCCATAGCCAGTCTGTATGTCAATGTTGTTTCCCATGAAGAATCAAGATCCAGATCTCTCTTGTCAGATACTGACGTGGATATAGCCTTATTTGTAGAGACCTGCATAATGTTAGTTGGACTAGACACTGTGTGTAGGTGACAAATGAATCTTTCTCCTTGTTCTTCTAGTATAGTGAGTAACAGATTTATCTTGAGAAGACTCAAGAGGTGTAGACACAGAAGTGATCTTGGGATGAGATCTTTTTTCAATAGACACAGTCTTTTGAGAGACAGTATCCAGTAACTGTTTTCCCTTTTTAAGAACTACAACCTTTTGGGAGACTGCAGCCTGGTTGTGACTAGGTGTTCCATCTCTTTGTCCTAGCTTAGAAAGTTGAATTACAACATTCAATTCTGCTCTCTCAGCAAGAGATATCTTATCATCATCTTCACTAGAACTACTACTAGAAACAACAAATCTTCTCTTCTTTACAACTGATGTCTTTTGAAAAACACCAGAGGTTGGTTTCTTTGAAATAATAGGTTGTGGATCAAAATTTGGTTCTAGAATTGTTACAGAGACTATAATGTTTTTGGCTACTTGGGTAGACACAGGGGGGTTCTCCTCCAATTGAGATTCCTGAGTCATTTCACCACCAAAGAAAGAAGACTTATAGATAGTAGGAAGATGAGTTCTGAGAAGTACCTGAACATGATTTGGATAGTGTAATGCAGGTATTTCATCTAGATTCTTTTCACTGTCCTTCTTTGTAATGTCAGAGAAAATTCTTTTTGCTGTACATAAGAAGAAACACAATATTCTATACCAAATCTAGCTTCAACATCAGGAATGAAATGGTTAATAAACAGTTGCATGAATCTGTGATAATAAACCATATTCCTGTCATGATTTCTTGACCCAAGTTTAATACACATCTGACTTAAGATAATGTGACCAAAATTAATTACTCTGTTATAAAGCAAGCCATATGCAATATGTGATGTAACAGCAGTAATTTGTTGAAAAGAACTACATTTACCAGTAAAACATTTAGCAATTTGATCAAAAAAGAAAGACCATTCTTTCCTAAGAAAGGATCTATTTAACTGGCTCATGTTATCTAGAGGTCCATTATACCATAGCTCAGATAACATAGTTCTAACATCATCATCAGATGGTACATTTTCAAAATTCGTACTAATAGGTAAGTGAAGTACTGAATTAACAACCGATTCAGTAATATCAAATGAGTCTTGTCCTAAGTGTAGAACAATCTTACACGATTGACTCTGAGTAGAATCAATTACTTCGGCATTCCCCCAAGCTTGTGAAACAGCTACTTGATTAATTTGTGGAGATGCTGTCAAGGCATAACTTAATGGTCCTTTCACCATAAAGTCCATAATTGGGTGAAAATCAGTTGACACCCCTTCCTTGTTGGTGATAGCTGCAACATGATTGTTCATCATAAAATCAAAGTCACCAAACTTGAAAACCACTGATTTAGGTAGTCTTCTTTGAGTTGCCATTTTGATCTGAAAAGAACTTAAGAAATCTTTGAAATTGATTAGGGATTTTGAAAACTCAAGAGTGTTTTTGCTTTAGAAAATGAAATTAGAGAAAGCAATTACACGATTAGAGTGTCAAAATAATTATATTTCAAAAATTCTTCAGACCCATTATCCCACGTTGACACGTAGGTTGATAGGTGTCAGTCCCTGAAAAATACAGTTACCCACGACTTCTGGAAAATAAAATCCAAAATTAATTTCAAGTAAATTAAATCAAGGTAAAATCAAGATAAAAATCAATACTGATCAGCTTCCTTTTCCTGATGTGATCTTCTCATCAAGATAATCACACGATTCAATGTGATTTCTGAATAGAAAGAATTACTAATCCTGATGTGAACACACTTGTATTCCTGATCAATATCATCCTGATTCCAGAGACTAAATGGAGTTTCCACGTGGTATTTTCTTTTACCTATAAAAGAAATAAATAAAATCTGAACAAAATCAATTGGTTAGATTCGTTCAATATTTCCTGAAAATACAAGAAATACAGTCACACATAATTATGACTGACTGCATTGATATCCCCTAAATGACTTCAGCTTTCCACGTCTTTCTATAAAAGAAACTAATGTCTTATGCCATTCTCCAAAACCTTTTCATTCTTTTCTCCTTTCATCATGGCTTTCAACCCAAATCTTCATATGAACCCTAGCTTTTGGTTCATTACCACTGAGAAGTTCTTTACTCTTGATGATCAGGAGCAAGTAAACTATCTCTTAGAAGAGATGACTTTTCTCATCGAGTCAGATATGGTTGGTCTTAACTCAGATGATTTCCACGAATCTCCTCTAAAACATCTACTAGTTGGATACAATTCTCCTCTAATCTCTTCACACCTTGAGGATGAAGAATTTGGCGAAGAGTCTGAGGTTGATCTTGATGGAGATGCTATTCGTTTTCTTCAATAAGCATGAAGATGAGTCAGCTGCTCTCATTCAAGTCGCCCAGACAAGGAATCTAATCTTGAGATGCTCCTTGTCCTGAAGTCGATCATTAAAGATTGAAGCAGCAACAACTTTAGACAAGAATAGAATTATCAGTAGTAGTTAGACATAAAGAAGAATTGTATTTCATTTCCATGTATGTAATGCTTTTGATTAATGAAAATACAAGTTTTCTTATAATCTACTTGTCTATCGTTGTTTATTGACTGATCTGAATAATGATACAAATTATCAGTATGCATGTGATAAAACTTGCTAACATAGACTTTAACAAAACTCAGAATTGAACCACTGAATAACATGAACTTCAGAATTTAAAATAGTAAGACACACAAATTTCACAATCCTGATACTGACGATACAATCCTGATGTCAATACTGATGACGTCAGCATACTGATAGCAATCCTGATCCTGATGTTTATTAATAAGTCTATCATACTGAAATTTATCAAGATAAAATGTTACAGCTTAAGCATTAAACAATCAAGTATAGATCCTGACAAAAATATCAAGTCTATAAACTGAAACAACATACCTTGCTACTTGTGCAGATGTTAAAGATCTAAAAATTTAACATTCCTAACTCACTAACCAATCTAATGAATGTAGCCTCATCAAGTGGTTTAGTTAGAATATCTGCAAGCTGTTTGTCAGTAGGAACAAAATGAAGTTCCACAGTACCATTTTCAATATGTTCTCTAATAAAATGATACCTGACATCAATGTGCTTAGTCCTTGAATGTTGAACTGGATTTTCTGCAATTTTGATAGCACTAGTATTATCACAAAACATAGGAATATTACTAAGTGTCATACCATAATCCATCAACTGATTTCTTATCCAAAAGAGTTGAGCACAACAACTGCCTGCTGCAATGTATTCAGCTTCTGCAGTTGAGGTTGAAACTGATTGCTGCTTCTTGCTTGCCCAAGAAATCAATCTGTTTCCCAAGAATTGACATGTACCTGTAGTGCTTTTCCTGTCTATTTTACACCCTGAATAATCAGAGTCTGAATAGCCAATTGGGGAGAATCAGATTCTCTTGGATACCACAAACCAAGATTTGGAGTTCCCTTGAGATATCTAAAAATTCTTTTCACATCAATTAAATGAGATTCCTTAGGATCACTTTGGAATCTAGCACATAAACAGGTAGAAAACATTATATCTGGTCTACTTGCAGTTAGATATAACAGTGAACCTATCATGCCTCTATAGCTAGTGTTATCAACACTCTTTCCCTTAGGATCAGGGTCTAGCTTAGTGGCTGTTGCCATGGGTGTCTTTGCAACTGCACAATCTTGAAAGTCAAACCTTTTTAAAAGATCTTTGATATACTTTGACTGATTAATGAAAATACCAGTCTCAGTCTGTTTGACCTGCAAGCCTAAAAAGTAATTTAGTTCACCATCGTGCTCATCTGATACTTAGACTACATAAGCTTGCTAAACTTAGCACATAACTTTTCATTAGTAGAACCAAATATAATATCATCAACATAAACTTGAACTAAAAGTAAATCACCTTTTATCTTTCTAAAGAATAGAGTTTTGTCAATTGTACCTCTTGTGAAGCTATTTTCAAGAAGAAATTTAGACAAAGTCTCATACCATTCTCTTGGTGCCTGCTTTAGTCCATAGAGTGCCTTGTCAAGTTTGTAGACATGATTTGGAAACTTTGGATCAACAAAACCAGGTGGTTACTCCACATATACTTCCTCATCAAGCTTACCATTAAGAAAAGCACTCTTTACATCCATCTGGTATACCTTGAATTTTGAATGAGCTGCAAATGCAAGAAACATTCTGATTGCCTCCAATCTTGCTACAGGTGCAAAGGTTTCATCATAGTCAATTCCTTCTTCCTGAGAATAACCCTTGGCCACCAGTCTTGCTTTGTTTCTTACAATCATACCAGATTCATCTAGATTGTTTCTGAAAACCCATTTAGCACCAACAATAGATCTATCTTTAGGTCTTGGTACTAGTTTCCAAACTTTGTTCCTCTCAAACTCATTCAATTCTTCCTGCATTGCTATTACCCAATCAGGATCCTATAGGGCTTCTTCAACCTTCTTAGGTTCATTCTTTGAGAGAAAACAACTATACAAGCATTCATTTTGAATTGATCTTCTAGTTTGAACACCACTATTTGGATCACCAATAATCAAATCTTCAGTATGATCCCTTGTCCATTTCTAACAGGTGGTAGAATACTCCTGCTAGACTCTCCCCCTAAGTTAGTGGTATCTCTTGTAGAAGAACTTTCTCTGCCTTCAAAAGCTCCACCTTGATCAGTAGAATTAGTAGATTCCATACTGCTACTAGTTTCTGATCTTCCTTCATTAGACTCTGAAGGATCAGTTCCTGATGAAGTAGACTCTGAAAGACTAGTCTGATCTTGACTAGTACTGTGTTCTCCTTGATTGAATTGCTCCCCCTTAACAGTAGCATTCCTTTGAGAAGTAATAGAGATATCCTCTGGAGAACCTTCATCATCACTGGAGAGAATCTCAGAATACTTAAGATTTTCAAATTCCAGATTGTCATGGCTTACATCAGTTTTCAAAATTCCAAACTTCTTATCATCAAATGCAACATGAATTGATTCCATAACAATGTGAGTTCTGAGATTGTATACTTTGAAGGCCTTTGATGCTGAATATCCTATAAAGATTGCTTCATCCGATTTGGCTTCAAATTTTCCAAGTTGTTCTGGATGAACTTTCAGCACATAGCATTTGCATCCAAAGATGTGAAAGTATTTCACACTTGGTTTCTTTCCTTTGATCATCTCATAGGGAGTCTTACCATGAACATTTACCAAGGTACAGTTTTGAGTGAAACATGCAGTGTTGATAGCTTCTGCCCAGAAATAGGTTGGTAGCTTTGTATCTGCAAGCATGGTTCTTGCTGCCTCTATGAGAGTTCTGTTCTTTCTTTCTACTACACCATTCTGCTGAGGTGTTCCAGGTGCATAAAACTGTTGAGTAATTCCATTGTCTGCACAATACTCCTCCATTGTAGAATTCTTAAATTCTGTACCATTGTCACTTCTGAGCACTTTGACCTTTTACTCAGATCTATTTTGAATATTCTAGACAAGTTCAATGATTTGCTGAGGAGCTTCATCCTTTTTGTATAGAAAGAATACCCATGTGAACCTTGTGTAATCATCCACTATAACTAGAGCATATCTTTTCTTGCTGATAGAAATAATGTTTACTGGACCAAATAAATCAAGATGCAGCATGTGAAATGGTTCAGTAATTGAATTTTTTGTCTTGCTTTTGATAGTGGTTCTTCTTTGTTTTCCAAGCTGACAAGAATTACAAAGTCCATCTTGCACATAATTTGCCTGAGGTAGGCCTCTCACCAGATGGTGCTTAACAAGTTGATTAAGCTTCTTGAAATTGAGATGTGAGAGCTTCTTGTGCCAGTTCCAGCTTTCATCATTTGATGCCTTGCCGTAAAGACATCTGACAGTTCCTTTAGATGTGTCATTCAAGCTGGCTTCATATATGTTACCATGTCTCTGACCAGTCAGAACAATTTCTCCATTCTTCATATTCAAGATTTTGCATCCTTCACTATCAAAGATTGATTGGTAACCCTTATTACCCAGTTGACTTATGCTTAAAACTGTGTGTTTCAAGCCTTCAACCAGAGCTACGTTTTCTATGATGACATTCCCCAAAATAATTGAGCCATATCCCAGAGTTTCTCCTTTGTTGCCATCTCCAAAGGATATTACTGGGCTAGCTTTCCTCTCAAACTTTGTAAGCAGGACTTCTTTCCAGTCATATGTCCAGAGCATCCACTGTCTAAGATAATTGAATGCTTCTTTCCAGTGCCCTGCAAACAAAAAGCAGCTAGTTAGAATTTTTTAGGACCCAACTTTGATTGGATCCTTTCTTACTAACTTTTGAACCAACAGGCTTTGAAGATTTTGCTTTTGATTTACCTGTTGCAGAGTCAACCTTAGACTTTGATTTCACAAACTGTTTGTGACTAGGAGTTTCAGATTTTAGAGAATAATAGTCATAATACAGTTCATGATATTCCTTACACATATAAATGGAATGAAGTAAACTACCACAATGATAACAGGGTTCTTGTGATTGGTATTGAATTCTCTGAGTCTTGGGGAATCTGGACTCAGTTTTCCAAGAAGGTTTTTTATTGCAGTCTAGGGCCAAATGATTATGATTTCCACATTTATAGCATTTCTTCCTAGGTGCATCAGGTACATTCTTGTAATTATTCTCTTTGTTAATACCTTCTTTTCCATTCCTATTTCTTATGATCTTGCTAGACTCTGAAATACCTTCTAGTCTCTGTTTCAACTGAGACTTAGACAGAAAGCCTATGTTGACATTCTTAGGTTTTTCTTAACACTCTCTCATCTGAATTGCTATTGTTAATTCTTTTGTGCACAACTGGGGTCCCTTCAGAATCAAAAAATTTAACATGTTTAGGTTCAAAAACTATCTTCTTACCTTCATATTTGGATATGCTTGTTTCTTCTTTCCTATCATCCAAGACAATAGCTACAGAATTTTCACTTTTATTCTTTCCAAAACCTAAACCATAGACTTTACCAAGAATTTGATTGTCAATGATTTCTTGAGTCTTTTTACTAGAAGTGTTAATGGTTTTCATCATATCTCTCTCTTCCTCTAGTTCTTTTCCGACATAATCATAAGCCTCAAGGATAACACCATAATCATGCTTAGCTTTATCAGAACTTAACCTATATTCTTCCATTTGAATTAACTCAGATTCAAGAAAATTATTTCTACTAACTAATTCATCATTCTTAGCCTGAAGTTCATCTTTTTCACTAGCAAGAATTTTGAAATTAGTCATAAGATTCTTAAACTCAACATGAATTGATCTAATATCATCAGAATCTAAGCTATCAAATGAATCAAGAGAGTGAAATGATACCTTAACAGAAGATGAAGAAGTTTTCTTTCGAGATCCAGGCTTGTCTGAAGCACTTGCCATAAATGCAATGTTGTCATAATCCAATTCATCTTCAGAATCACTGGAGTCTGCCCAATCCTTCTATGTGACCATGAGTGCATTACCCTTCCCCGAATTCCTAGGCTTCTTGCACTCACTAGCAAAGTGTCCAAGCTCATTGCAGTTAAAGCACTTGATCTTGGCCTTATCAAGCTTGATAATTGTACTCTTGCCTTTGTCACTCTTCTTCTCTTCTTTCTTCTGAAAAGATCCTTTGCTAAATCTTCTCCTGTTGAATCTTCCTTTCTTGAAAGCTTTAGCAAACATAGCAAAAAGTTCTTGCATCTCTGATTCAGAATCATTATCTTCAGAGTCTATATCTGCAGTCTCTAACTCAGAACTTTCTTTGCTCTTCTTCTTCCTCAAGTCTCTTTCAGTAAATTCAGACTTTTCTTCTGGAAGCTTCTTTGATTCAGATTGAGCAGTGAGTGCAATAGTTTTAATCTTTCCTTCGCTCCTGCTCTTTTTCTGATTCCTGTCAAGTTCATAAGCTCTCAATTTTCCACAAACTGCTTCCAATGATATTTCATCCAGATCATTAGCTTCCTCAATTGCAGATATTTTCTCATTGTAGAAATCAGGAAGAGCTTTCATGAACTTAGTATTCATATCCTCCAAGTCATAATATTTACCATGCATGGCCATCTCATTGATGAGTTTAGTAAACCTATCAAAGGTGTCAGTAAGTGACTCACCAGACTTGGATTCAAAGTACTCATACTGTTGTATGAGAAGTGTCCTCATATTCTTCCTGACAGGTTTTGTTCCTTCGCAGTGAACCTTTAGATTGTCCTTAAGAACATAGTTTCTCACTTTAGTGAGAACATAGTTAGTGAGAACAGAATCAAGACTGTTGAATAGTATGTTTCTCACTTTAGCATCCTTAAGAACGTTCCTTTTCCTTATCTGTCCATTCAGATTTAGGCTTCTCTGCTGTATATTCTGGAACAACTTTTCCTTCGACAGTTGCTTGAGGAACAAGCCTTGTTGGAACAAAAGGCCCATCTCTGATTCTGTCAAGATAATCAGGATCTGTTGCTTCCAGGTGATGCAACATCTTCACTTCCCATAGAGTATATTTGTTTCTCTTGAGCATAGGGATTTAGTATTACCATCCTTGTAACCAGACATGATTGCAGATCTTTATGATTATTCGAAATCAACCTGTTCTGATACCAATTGTTAACTCGAATAACTTGTAGAATGGGGGTTTGAATACAAGTTATATAATCGTGTCTGATTTTGCTTGATTAGATGAACAAGAACAAACGAATGAATCAAACTTTGTTTGTATTAAATAAATCAAATACAAACTCTACCAAAGGTGTACAATACCTTTAGCAGCTGTTGACAATACAAATCTCTCTCTCTATTTGTTTCGAACTCTCGAATACAAACCTTATACAGAGCTTCACACGATATGCACTCTAAAATTCACAATTCACTCTTTTACAATGATATAGAGAGAGTATTTATAATGCTACCTATCAACTAATAACAGAAAGTAATGATCTATACATGACAATGTTCTGCCGTCCAGTTGATAGTTTCCATCAATAGAAAATTCTTTCCTTCATGATATCTTCTTGCTTGTTCTTCAAAACAACGATCCTGTTTTATAGCACTTGCCAGTTTCTGTAGCATCCATAATGACATCATCAGTAACACGACTGATATCAGGATTCTACCTTGCATCAGGATTCGACATCCATCAATATTTGACTTGGCGTATCAGGATTTGATCTCAGTTCCTGACATGTAGTAATTGATGCACTTCTGTTCCTTACTAAACTCTACAGATTACTGTCTAACGCATATATCCTATAAAAAGTACTAAATCCTTATGAATTATTCCTAATTCACTTACAAGAAGTATAAGCGAAATTCTATTCTCAACATCACAACTTATGAATTATTCCTAACATTTGTAAACCCTAAAATTTGGGGACTTTGTAATGTTTTTTGTATTTTACAAAACCCTAATTTTTCGATTGTGTTTTTGTTTTGATTTTATGTTTGTGGTAACATAAACATAATTTTGTGTTTGTTTTTATAGCCCTAATTTTGTGTGTGTATGTTTAGTAGGACCTGTTTTAGTCTCAGTGTTATTTTGACGAAGAAGTACTTACAAGTGCCATTGCCATCACGCCTCTTACCATTCATATTTTTTATATGTATCTCATGGATACAAGAGTAAACTATTTCACTGCTAGATGTTATAGGTCTGTTCTGCATATATGGTTTATGTGTGTAGACAATTACATCAATTCTATCATTTATTCTTAATTATGTTGTTGTTCTGTATAATTTCAGTCTTGTGGATTCTACTAGAAAGCCACATATAAGCAACCTTAACAATTTATTATGTTATTGTTATTTTCTGGTCGGGTTTTAATTGAAGGTGGCATGTTTTTAAGTAATTCCCTAGATCTTGCTAATCGAATTTACTGGACATGTTTTACCTTTTTAATTTTGCAGTCTTGAAAGATCTGAAGTATGCTGACTCACACGAATGGGTAAAGGTTGAGGGAAGTTCTGCTACTATAGGCATTACTGACCATGCCCAAGATCATTTAGGGGATGTGGTGTACGTTGAACTACCTGAACTAGGAACTTCTGTTACACAGGGAATCAACTTTGGTGCAGTTGAAAGTGTGAAGGCCACTAGTGACATCAATTCCCCTGTTTCTGGAAAGGTGGTTGAGGTTAATAAAGAGCTCGATGATTCCCCTGGTTTGGTGAGTCATTTGTTGCTAACATACTTGGCATTTTTTTTCATGAACTTGACTTGCATAACTAAAATTATTATAAATCAATAATATTTATGTTTAAGTTGTGGAGATAAGGACTGATTATTGACATTCTTTAAAGGCACATCTTGAACAGGCATGTGAATGTTTATATAATCTGTGAGCTTCTCTTTAAATTAACTTTCTGCCTTTTTCTTTTTCTTGAGTATATGTTCTAGTATCAAGCTGAATCATTGTTTGGGTTGATGATTAGAAGAAAAAAATCATCTTGGATAAAAATTAGGGCAGGTATAATTACAAATCAAGAATGTTTGATATTGCTGTACTGAAGTAAAAATTGTATAACTAAGTACAAAAGTTCATTTAAATTCTGAAAAATTGTAGTTATAACCATAATTATACATTTAAATCCTAAAAGCTGTAGTTGAACAACAAATTTCGGAAAAAAGAAGGAAAGCAAAGGTCCAAAAACATAGAAGTTCGATTGCATGTTTTTAAGCTCGTTCGTGAAATTTAATTAAAGCGTTGCTCCAATGGTGAAAAGTGAAAGCCGAAAATAAACCAGCGAATAACATGAAGTCACGTCAACTTGGTTTGTCACTGCCAAAACTCTATAACGTAAAATTAAAAAAAAAAAGAAAGGAAAAGGAAAAAACCCTTTTTTACTTGCTACATCTCTGACCATTTGTGTGAAGCTAATATTTACATCTCGACGAGAATTCTCCGTCACTTCTCAGCAACAACACAACACAGTCATGACTTCGATTAGGTTTTTATTGGTTCTTGCGCTGCTTCTGTTCTCTGCTCTTTTTCTCCAAGGTCTCTCTCTCTCTCTCTACTCTCTCTTTCAGATCTAGATTCATTTCTTCTACAATTTGTTGTTTTTTAAATTTTAATTTCTCACTAATTCAATCTTCTTAGTTATGTGCAATGATTTGTTGATTAATTTTAATTTAATCCTAACTTGTTTTGTCCTTTCAGTTTGTTATTTGATTTTGCTCATTTTGGTGCAGTCATCTGTCATATAAATATTGGTTTAGTTTTCTAGTTTCTATATGAATTTGTTTTTGTATGTTGTTTATGCAATGATCAGAATATAGTTAAAAATTTTAACTGAACCTAAATATGCATCTTAATCTGTTGTTATTGTTTTTCGATATGTTGTTCCTTTGTGCAATTTAATTTTAAGTTTACACAATCATTTGTTGATTGATTTGAACTTTAGTTTTATTAATTCTTATGCGGTGTTCATTTGCTGATCATAGTTTATGTTGATCTATTAAGCGATTTCGCTTGATTGAAGATTCTGTTCAGGAATGTGTAGTTTATTTTCATTTAGTGATGATTTACTGAAAAAATATATATACAAACTGCTCTTAATTCTTTTTATTAAGCAAAAACTTGCAATCATGTTTGTTGCACTTATAATAGGTACTTGGTTTATGTACCCCTTCCTTGTTCGTAATTGATGTTGCATTATTAATTCTTTAGGGTTGACTTTTCTTGACAATTGCTAAACTCTAGGACATCAATCATGTTACATCCTGCCCGTTATTTGGAATATGTTAATAATGTTTGACTAAACTCTTCTGACACCGTAACTACTTCATAGAATGGAATCTATATTTTGCTGATAGCTCGACTTGTATTGTTATTCATGTATCATGTAGCCAAAAGAGTGATATTACCGTAACTACTTGTATTGTTGAATCCAGAGTCCCTGGTAATTTTATTTGAATATATGAATATGACTCTTAGCATCTAAACCTTGGCCATTTATGTTTTTATCTTTTTATCTAGTTCTACCGAGTCATGCTATTGTAAGAATTTCATATTTATTTCCTGAATCTTTTGCAGGCTTCAATTCTTAGGAGTGCTCCTAAGACAGAATTTCGTAAGACGGAAGGGCTGGGTAAGTAAGTTACTGACTCTGGCACACCTCATATAGAACACTATGGATGGGGTGGATCCGTTTGGTTTATTAAGAATTTTACTGTTACACAAGCCATTTGGGGTGGAGTCAGTTTTGAAAGTATTCATGTTTTGAAAGTTTTGAATGTATGTTTCTCTTAAATGTAAATTACATGTTTCACTTGTGGCACTCTTAGTGATCCAAATATATTTTCATCACGACTAGTGATCTGTAATTTATTTTCTAATATATATGTGTTGTAGATGAATTGAAACTATTGGTTTCTAAAATAAGAAAAAGTGTTTAATAAAAAAAATGTTGGAATAAGTGAAAAGATGTTGCAAAAATTTTAAAAGTTTTCAATAAACAAGATGTTGCAATAAAGCTAAAAGGGTGTTGCCGAAAAAAAAAGTGTAGATAAACTAGTGTTGCTGTAAGAAGAAATGATGTTGGAGTAGGGTCTATGGTAACATTGTATTTGGTGTTGCTGTAGACCATAAAGTATTGCCATAAATAATTAAGGCAACATATATAACGATGTAGCCATAGAATTGGAAAAAGTGTTGGCTTATCACCTAAGGCTACGGGACTATATCCAACACCACCAAATTTGGAAAAAGTGTAGCCTTAGACAAATTTTTGACTTATGGCAACAATATTCATGATTTTTTACACTTTTTTCAGGTGTTGGTAAAGACCATATATGGTGTAGTGATTCTTATAACGCCCAAGAAAATATCGTATTTGTTACTATTATTATTTAATTATTTAATATTAAATGTGGATTATAGGGTGTGAAATTTTTTTTAGATAGAATATATATGACACCATGTTTACATGTTTATATGGTGATGTATGTGTGACGTGCTAGTCCGTGTAATTGTTTTATTTTTTATTTCAATTTTTATGATTAAAATCTAATTAAATTATGCATTAATGATCTTCGAAATTTTTTATAAAATCAGCGGAGTTATTAAAAATCATGAAATCTTTTTTGTTATTACCTTTATGATATTATTTAGTTTTAAAAATTATTGAGTGAATTATTTTGTGTGTTTAAGTATTTTAAATTGATTTTAAGAGTTTTATTGTATTTAAAATATCAAAACTTACAAAATTCATATTTAATTCATTTTTGTCCTAAAAATATTTTAAAAATATGTAGGAGTTCGCAATTTTGTGCTCTTTATTTTAAAATTGAAAAGTTTAAAGTTTTCATCAATTTACATTTAAATTTGATTTTTAGAAATTATTTAAATTGTTTTTTCAGCATGGTAAAATGATTTTTTTTACCCCTCTCTTTTAATCCCACAAAACCCACGTCCCTTTTCTTTTCTTCCCGAGCAGCTCTCGACTTTGTTTTTCCAGGAATTCTCTCGAAGACTCTCTCCCTTTTATCTCTCTCCCTCGACCAATCTCTCTTTCTCTCGCATCTTTCAATCTCTCTCGCTGAATCTCCCTCTCTCCCTCTCGAATTCATCTCTCCCTCCCCTCCTCTAACTGCCCCAGCGAGGGTAATAGTTTGTGCGTGAGTGTGTATCATTAACTCGGTGTGTGTAGCGGTGCACTGATAGGGGAATTGCTGTGTATGAGTTCAACTTTCGGCTGGGTGTGGTTGTGTGAGTGTACTGATATGTATATGGGTGCGTGTGTGTTGCTTGACCGTGTGTATGAGTGTGTGGTGTGTGTTTGAGGCTGTTGTGGTTTCATCGAGTCACCACTACGAGATCTGTTCTTCTCTGATTGAGTTCGATTATGAGCTTATTATCGCGGTGGTGGGGATGTTGGACGCGTAGGTGGCCTGTGGTCTTGTATATCAGTGCTACATTTGTGTGTTGTTCCAAGTACAATGGTACAAAAAGGGGTTTCCCTAAATCCTTTCATAATTTGAGTTAATTGGTTCGATTATTAGCTAATGTTAAGTTTCGAGGCTGTTAAATTTGGTTGTTTCCGAATAGTGTTAAGTCTAAGAATTGTTGTTATCGAGTTTTGACTAGTATAGTTTTGTGTCTTGATTCTTGTTTTAAGTTTCAATTTTTGCTGGGTTATTGAGTTGGATAGCTGTTGAGCATAATTTGGTTTTTGGCTAGCCGTATTTACAAACGGGTCATGCCGAAATTTTATTAAATTATTGTAAATATATTGAGTTAAATTACGAAACAAATTCTTTTCGGATATAATTCTATTATATGTCAATTTTTAATTGCATTGTTGATTTAGAATAGTTGAAAGGCAGAGTGTGTAAACTTGTAACACTATAACTAATGTAACTCAAACTAAAGGAAAAGATACTTAACCAGAAGACAATCAAGAACAAGAAGTCACAAGAAATCAACACTAAATGAAGACAAGGTAATTGATACAATTCAACATGTTAACTATGATCAATCCAAGAAGAAATCATTGAGAGAAGTTCAAGTCAAAGTTGTTCATGCCTCAGTGATTTGGAAAGCCAAGAATCAAGATCATAACTATCAGTATCAATAAGACCAATTGATTTCAAGTGAACAAGAGGGAAAGCAAATATTGGAAAGCCACATTTCTAATTGGATATGGTAATTTATTCAAGAAGCAAAAACCCTATCAAGACTAGTCACTTATGAACCAGACCGTTGCATCAAGTGTCAGGACATTGATAGCAAGTTTATATCAGTAATAAAGATCCATATTCAAGAGCTTGGTGAAGAATAAAGAAGACATGAAGATATCACAAGTTCAAGATGTGCATTGAAGTTTCAAGTTGAAGACCAGAATATTTTCTAAGTACTAAATATTCTAGATGGCCAAGTAGAAGTTTCTAAGTAGAAGTTCTACTTAGAACTTCGAGATGGCTAAGTAGAAATTCTCAAGTAGAAGTTCTACTTAGAGTGCAGCTTCAACATGACACATGGCATCTTCTGATTGGCAGATTTCCAAGCTTTCAAGATAAGGCAAGATTTATGTGGACATCATTGGGCCACGTACATCTTAGTCTTTGAAGACTACAGGACATAGATTACATGTAGTATAAATAGAAGTACTTGTGTAATGTTTTAGTTAGTGAGCAATTCTTGAGAAAAACACAAGAGAAAGAGAGAGAGTGCATTCACAGAGCTTAGTATCTTTCACTTCTCTCTGAACTTCTGTTATACTTTGTAATGAATGTTGTAGCAACCCTTTCAAGTTATATATAAGACATATATTCCTTGAATCTGTGTGTTCATTTATTGCATCGTATTTATTGCTTCTCATATTCGAAAAGTTGTATTCACCCCCCCTCTACAACACATTTGGACCTAACAATAGTAAAGTGTAATATTAATGAGTATTGATTATTGCTTGATTTGTGTCTGCTGTGTTCCGAATGGTAGTACACCCGTACAAAAAGGATGCTGTCAAAATTTTCCAAAATTGTTATTTATTATTTTACATTTTCTCAAGTATAACCTATTTGTAATTAGTAGAATAAAATTTGGATTACGTGAATAGTTTAATTTTAAATGTTAAAGTGAAATGTACATATTGTGATTGGTTTGTAAAAAGTGCTAAGTGTATGGATGATTAGAAGGATTATAAATGTTGATATGATTATAATGGTGATGAGATTGTATTGAGTTGGTTATATTGGAGTAAAGAATGTTGATTTCCGATTTGGGTTGATAAGTTGTATTCTGACAGGTTATGACATATTTAGAGGAGGTGCTATCCGAATTTTATTAGAATTATTTTGTAATTAGTATAGCAAATTGATAACAAGTATTTGTAAATAGATATGATATATGTAATAACTAGCATAAGTGTAAATTATTAGTACGTGCTAAGTGCTTATATGATTTTGTGATTTTATGTTATTATTTCGAGAATATGATCTATATAAGCTACATGTGATAAATTGTAAAGTGTATAAGAAGCGTTTGGGTAGAACGAGTTAGGTGATTACGATTATATGCATACTGAAGTAGTACTTTACCTGTATACAAGTACGCATAGGAGGCCAGCTAAGAGCTAGAGTATGTGGAAATGGAATGTAGAGGAAGGAAAGAATTATAGGGAAAATGGATGCGTGATCGAAAAAAGGTCAAGTAGAGACGGATGTAAAATGATAAGGACTTAAAGTATTGGAAATAGAAACCCTGTGTGTTGAGGCAAGTTTACTATCCCTCACTTATTGTTCAAGTGATGTGAAACTTTTTGTATTATTTATTGTTCTTTCGAAATTCCTTCTTTCAAGCAACTGTATTCTTCATATTTATTTTTAATAATTGCGAAACTGTTCTGTTAAATATACAATGTTCCTTTCAGATCTTTTTGCTAGTGCCTATACCTCTCATTTTTATTTCCAGTGACATTTTTCTTCTATTAATTTACAAGCACTCATTCTCAAATTTTTCTGTCATTGTTTATTTTCCTCACCTATTGTTCAGGTGTTGAATTCTTTTAAAATTAATTTATTTCAATATTACTCATCTTTATTAATATTTTTCAAAGAGTATTTTTCTTTAAATTATTGTAAACTAATTCGAGGTGTATACTGTTGTTGAGGCATGTGTTGCTCAGTGATGGTTAAAACCGAGAATGAATTGAGATCTTCTTAATTATTCAAACTCATTATTGTCATGCCGGTTCTGGCAGCTAACACCTATGAGTGCTTAGCCGACAGGAGTGAGACCTTGGATAATTGAGAATTTCTTAAATCTTAATGTTAATCTATTCAAATCTATTCGGTTTGTTCAAACTTTACAGCGTAATTTCATAAATTGATAATACTTGAAATAAGTGGTTATAGCTTGTGCAGTATTCAAAACTATTTTTGAACTTCAGATCACTTTATTCCTTAATTTCCTTATAATTACTGTCAAATTTCTAGAATCTTAATAATTGCTTCATTCTTTAATTGATTTATGTTTCCTTGTTGATATATAATTCAATCTTGTGAACCATGCCACGTTTATTTTAATCTTGTTGCTTTAGTTCTTATGATTCCTTATTTCTATTGCTTTCCTGACCCTCAATCTTTATAATGGTAAATGAAAATGGATTAATTAATTAAAGATGTTTTGTTTTTAAAATTCCTTATACTGGGCTGATCTATTTTCAGTGAGTATAAAGGACTTAAAAGTGAAATGTTTTAAAGATTCTAAAAATTTTAATGTGGGGGATTTCGTCAAAATGTTTTCTACGGATTCCTTCAGATTGGAGGCGTAAGAGGCCGGGTGACGCCGGTCCAGCATTTTTGTAGCGTAAGAGGCTAGGGTGGTCCTAGTCCAGCACTTTTACTAAAGGCCAATGTGTTGCCTTATTGGGAACCCAATTTTATGTCCAGAGGGACTTCATGTCTGGTATGGGGACTTTACGTGGCTGATCACTCGTATTGTCCGGAATCGTGGAAAAACTCCAATAAACTTAAATGTTTTAACAAGTTCTATGAAAAGTATATTTTGTTGAGAGAATGATTTAAAAGAAAGAAATGATTTGACAAAAAGTTATGAATTACAGGAAAATGGAAAGTTTTATTTCTGTGATAGAAATAGAATTATTTTTCTCGCGATGGTTTGATCATTGATATTGTTCATCAATGAAATATTGATGAATTGTTGTTTCACTATACTTTACACTTGCTGAGCACTGTTGGCTCACTCTTGCTCTATTTTCCCTAACCTTTCAGTTAGGATTAAGGATGGATGCCTACACCTTACAAATCATATGAGAGCGAGGAGACAGTCCATACAGGATAAAGTTTGAAGCTAGAGCGGGTAAGCACAGATTGGAATTAAGTTACAGATTAGACGGTATAGTAATTGTATTCAGAGTAGTGAAAGAAATTGTAATAATTTGTATAGTTTAGATTCTTGTTTCATACCATAACCTGGAATCGATCCTTGGTGAGGAATCGTTGGTGTATTAAATTTATATACAGGTGGATAGTCAAATTTACGAATATTTCATGCCGATTTTTTTCTAAAATTCCCCTGTATCAAAGTCTATTTTATGATAAAAAGTATATTTTCAGTATTGGGAAGTCGGAGCGTTACAATTCTCTATTCCTCCACTCTTGGATTTTATTCTAAATCCTATATTCCTCATATAATATATCCTTTCTTGGATTTCTGTTACTCATGATCCTCAATTTATAAACCATAATTCGTTTGCTTAATCGCTTAATCTCGTTGTAAAGTTCTAGCGATTTCTAGAACGTTCGTTATACTAACTCAGGGGTTTTCTTTCTGAATCCTTAAATCTCATTAAATAAAATAATAAAATATAAAATCCTTGAATCCTCAATTTAAATATATCACTTGTCTTGATCGCATTGATATGGTCTTTACTGCCTGGTCAAATATTCCATAAAAATGAACTTTGGATTTTCTGAATTCCGATCGCGTTTACATACACTTGTTTACTCTGTGGATCATTAATATAACTTCGAAATATCCATTTTCTATCCCGTACATAGGGTGACATGAAAAACTTTCTTAGTCCTCAAAATCACTATTCATCCATAATTTCACTATTCATCCATGCAAAGCACTATTCATCCCAAAAATGAAATCTTTCTCAAGTAGAAATTTGGGTTATTACAGCTTGTTTGAGGAGTAACAAAAATGGAAATGCTTGATTTAGAGCCATCGTAATGCCAAATTTTGTAAACCACTTTGACAGTAGAGACCTGAGACCATAACTTTGTGTTTAGAGTGATCACTGCATATGGTTGTGTTGATACTGTTGTCTAGTTTATTTTTCTACAAGAATCATGTCAAAAGAGTTTAAGGTTTAGGAGATATGACCATTTTAGCGAAAGAGATTCGAGGAATGAGACTGCAGAAATGTACCTACTTTATGGCTATGATTGAGACCCTTAAGAGTGGTTATAAAATATGAAATTTTGTGGTGAAGTGCTAAGGTCAGTTAGAAAAATATGTGCGAAGGTTTCGAGTCAAAAGATTATTTTCCGATTTAATAAAAATGCGTAAGCCGAGATTTCGCGAGTGAAAAGCCCTTTAAGGAGATGACACTATTCACTAAATCAACCACTGCCTTATTTGGTAAAATCCGAAAAATAGGTCTTTTGACCATGGCCAAATCTTGAGTTATTTACCTTCTAGACATTCTCTAGATCGTGCACGCGAAAATGGTGCGTCATTTGAGTTAACAGTTATCGAGTTATGAACATTTTAGTATAAGTGGTGCAAATAGTAAAAATCCGTAGTTGACCCAACTTCGAAAATACATTCCAACTATCTAGAGCCGTGTTTTTGAATCGAAACTTTTATGGTAAATATTACAAATACCAAAGATGATTTTAGAAGTGGTTTCGTATTTAATTATGTTTCCGGTGATTTATTAAAAGTGTTGGAGTACGAGTCAGGGAATAGTAATTCTCAGGAAAGTCAACTCTAGAGGTACTACTTTGACCATCCATTTTGTCTTAGTTAAAAGAGGAATGTTGAGTCGACTAAAACACGAAACTTGTTAAGAATTATCAAGGCAACATATTGGTGTAAAGAACGAGCTTATAAATGGTTAAGTATAACTTGAATTTGAGGAACGATTTCTGACTAAACTTATGACTTAGCACTACGCCATAAGTGGGCTAACACATTGCTTTTTGAAAGCGTTACATGCAATAGCGTTACAATAGGTAGTAAATTTTAACCTATTGTAACACTACTCAAGTCGTGTAACATTAGTCCAGAAGTTAGTGTTGCAGTAAGAGTGACGGTGTTGCATACATGTAACACCACAATAAAGTGTTACATTAGTTAATTTTTTTATTTTATCATTTTTCAACTATTATGGGCCCCACCACTAGGACCCCACGAAAAAGTGGGTCCCTCGGAAAATGTGGGCCCTACATGTGGGTACAAAGTATTTATTTTGTTTATTTATTTTATTGCAATTATCGATATTATTGTTACTAGTATTAGGCTATTTTTTTTTTATATAAATTTTTTATCATAAGATATGTGCATATATCAAGTATATTTCATCGGAGTCGTAATTATTGGATACTTTTTATTATATTTTATTTTTACTATTATTTTTTCGAATAAAATGGTTTCTAGACATTAATAATATGGAGAATCAATTGCTATTTATTTATTTTTTAGCTTTTTGGATTGTTAGTTGAGCCCAAGCTACAAGCCCACTAAGAGCCCAATGAATACATGTATAAGTTAGAATTGGTAATAAAGAACCCATCCCTATCATTTTTCTTTTTCGACAAAAAACACACACACACACACTTCCATCAAAACAACCTTTGTAAGCTCATATCTACACAGATTTTACAAGTTAGGGCTTGTAATTATAAATTAGGGGAGAGAAAATATGAGCTTAGTATTTAGTTTTGTTCATCATTTGTATGAATTGGGTGTAGTAATTGTGTGTGGATTGTGTATTGTGATGGGTTATTGTGGTTGTATGTCGGAGAAGGAGGCACCACCATGGCGGTAACGGTGACCGACAGTGGTGGTTGTGGCCGGAATCGAAGCAGGGATGGGGGTGATGCGGTAAAGGAAGCAGGAAAGAGGGGGACGGAGATGGGGTTTGAGGGAGAGAGGAAGGCAGCGAGATATAGAGAAATTAGGGAGAGAAAGCTGGAGTCAGAGAGAGAAACGAGGGAGAGAGTGGCGTAGAGAGAAAGTTGATGGTGGAGAGGGGTAGGAGAGATTGATCGAGAGAGATAGAGAGGTCGAGAGATTGAAAGAAACAGAGAAGAGAAGAGAGAGAGATTAATTTTATTCTATTTTAAAAAGGGAATTTATTAAAAAAATTTAAAAAGGTAGAAAGAAAAAATAGAATGAAAGGTGTTAATAATAATTGAATAAAGGGATTAAAATTTTGGTGTATTAAATTGGTTAGAGAAATAGAGAAAAGAAAAAAGAAAAAAGAATAAATTGGAATTATTTTGGTGGACTTACATCTTTGTTAATAAAGGCTTTATTATTTAATGGATTTAAAATTTGAATAAAACTGGATTTTGGTGTGTACGAATTTATGTTCAAAATTTCGTCATTTTCCTATTTTTATTTAACTTTTGAATTTATTTTATAAACTAGTTAAAAAAAGGGGGAAAAATCAAATAAAATGGAAAATTAGTGAAAGTAGGATAATATTCATCACACAAATAGTGAGTATGACTACTTTGGTGTGTATGAATTTATGTTCAAAATTTCACCATTTTCCTATTTTTATTAAATTTTTTATTTTATTTTACAAAAAAGTTAAAAAAAAGGGGAAAAAATCAAGACAAAATGGAAAAATAGTGAAAGTAGGGTAACATTCATCACAAAAATAGTGAGTATGACTAGTTTGGTACATATGAATTTATGTTCAAAATTTGGCCATTTTCCTATTTTATTTAATTTTTAATTTATTTTACAAACTAGTTAAAAATTTGGAAAAATAAAAAAAAATGGAAAATTAGTGAAAGTAGGGTAACATTCATCACAAAAATAGTGAGTTTGACTAGTTTGGTGCATATGAATTTATGTTCAACATTTGGCCATTTTCCTATTTTTATTTAATTTTTTAATTTATTTTACAAACTAGTTAAAAAAGGGGGAAATAAAAAAAAGGATTTTTTTTATTTTTTATGAAATTTTGGCGGTAACATTAAAAATGATGGATCTTGACCTCTGATAAGTGCATATTTTTGCATATTTTTAGTACCTATTTATTGCTTGAACTCGTATTTTAATAAATTATTTTGTTGCATTTCAAGAAATTCGTGAATAAATAAAGAAATGGCAAAATAAAGAAATAAAGAGCAAGGAAGAAAAAAGAGGAAGAAAAATGACTTAAATAAAAAAAGGAAAAAGAATTAGGAGCTTCGTGGAAAAGGAATCTTTGAAGACATGTGGAAGGTGGAGATCATCCCAACACACTAAATAAGTGTATGGCCAAGATTCACTCATCAAAGCTTAAGGGGGAAGAAAACAAATAGATGGCTAGGATTTCACCACCACACACCACAAATGTATGGTGGGGATTAACCCAACACACCCCTTAACCCTAATTCTTATCCTATAAATACCCCCTCACCCCGCTTGTATTTATCAACTTAGATTTTAGGGTAGATTTAATTTCTTGTCTTTTTTTAGTTTCAAATCTTGTAAACACTCTTTTTAATTTTAATGCAATTTAATTTCCTTTAAATTCTTGTCTTGCTCTCTCGTTTGTTTTTCATTGCTTCGTTATTTTCGTAAATCCATGCAGTGGACAAAGTAGTGAAATGCTAACCACTATGGGTTGAAAATAACGATTTTTATTTCTTGCTCGTAGTTTTAATTTTAGTTCGTAATTTTGCCCCTTTAAATTTCGATTTTATCGTGGGCCATTTTAATTCCAAATCAAATCATTATTTAGTGTAATTTCAATTTCCTAGTTAATATCTTTATTTTTTTACTTAATTTAAAAAAAACAAATAAAATTCAGCTCGTATTTTCCAGTTAATTCGAAGCTAGCTAGCCTTATTTCCCCTGTTTTATCTGTTTCCTTTTTGTTTTACACCAACATTACACAGACCCCTTATTTCCTCTTCCTTCCTCGTTAACACAACCCCAAACCCACCTTCTTTCTTCCCCCTCTTTTTTTTCTTTCCCTTCGAATAAGCCTCCTCCGTTTTTCCTTCTTCGTTGATTAATGATTGCTTTTGTTTTTAATTTTTTTTTCTTTTCTTTACTACGAGTCAACTCGTTTTCTTTCTTTCGTTTGTTGTTTGTTCGTGTCTGCCTGTCATTTTAGTCCAAGATTTTGAGCTTTTAATTGTTGAGTTTCTGAGTTCGTGTCATCATTGTTCTGAGTCCTAATCGCTGAGTTCGTTGCGTTTTCAGCTCTAAGTTTACCCCGATTACTTGTTTGTTCTGTTTCTTTTCTCTTTTCTTTGTTTGATTCATTAGTTGCCGAGTTCTGAGATCCAAGTTCTGTTCTGTGCAGACTTAATTACCGAGTTTTACTTATAACCATAAACTACGATACAATAAAGTTTTAATTGAGATTTTTACAGAATTTGGTTTTTGATTCACTGAATTTAATGCTGACTTTCGTTTATTTCATTATCGAGTTTTTGCTGTTTGTTTCCGCTGAAGTTTTTCCGGTTTGCTGTGATGTATTGGTTAATGTCTTGGTTTAGTTGTTGTTGTATTCTTGGTTGTTTAAGTTTTGAGTTCTGAGTTCGTGAGTTTCCTGCTGTTCATAGTTGAGTTCTGAGTTGTTGTGTTCTGAATTGCATTTTCTAAATTTTTTGCTGAGTGGTTGATAAGTGGACTTTATATCCACTGGGAATGCCTCCGTTCGGCTTAAATTGATTGTTTTGGACACAAGTTGTTGTAGTTTTGATGTGTTTTGCTTAGTTGTGCAGATTTACGAGAATGTTGATTAAAGTGGATGCTTCTATCGTTCTTGGAGAATTAATTGATTAAAATTCGGATTTTCTGGGAAGGCTGCGCAGCTTATACTGTTTTGGCCATATCTGGAGTTCTAGAAGTCCGTTTTCAGCGATCTTACTGCCCACGCGAAGCTTGAGAGATTTTCTACAACATGGGATAGGAAGCAGGTGCAAGGAACGTGCTGATTAAATTCGCGCACATGATCTTTTAAAAGAAGGCTATAAATTTACTGTTTTGCCCTTTTTCTAATTCTAATTGTATTCTGGGCAGTTTTGGGTACCTTCTTTAAATCCAAATTGTAATAGAAGGCAATTTCTTGCTGGGCAAGATTTGTAGAGCCTATTTAAACACATCCTACCATTGTAAATCATAACAATTCATAGCTTTTAATCGTATCAAGGTACTTTCGATCTTCAATTCTTTCTTCAATATTATGTTTTCATTCATTATCATTATTATTATGTTTTCTTTATTAAATATGCGTAACTAATTCTCTAATTTGAGGATTGGGTAGTATTCCTTGGTATTCATGCATGCTTGATTATGTGATTTTCTGCTTTGCTGATCTGTTAATGAGATCTTAACACAATTAGGGGAGTCATGAACCTTTGATTGTATTCTAGGGATTATAATAAGCTTGGGAGAGAAGTTGCAATCTTAGTACATGATTTAACAGACATAATTTGAATATTAGATCGGGAGATTAATAGGAGAATTGTGAGACATATAATTCTTGGCATTTAACAGTTTATAGATATACTTTGATTGTATCACGGGAGTGACAATTAGGGTGTAGCTGTAAGCACTATATTGTAGCCTGGGAGGGTACAGTATAACTTTAGAAGAATTGTTTTCAGCAAGGTAGGAACATAGATATCACATTAATATTGATCATGTATTGAGACCAAGTGAAGAACCCCAGTTCTTAGATTGTTTTCCAACATATTTGAATCTCAGTTTAAAATCAATTCTTAGTGCTTATAATTAGTCCTTGGTTAATTTAGTTAATACACAAACCCAAAAATTCTTCTCACACACTTCTAGACGTAAAGAGATAAGAAACCTGAACTTGATATTACATTCAGTCCTTCCCTGCGAACGAACAACAACAATACTACTAACAGTGGTCGAGTCAATTCAGTACTGTTTTTGTTTGTTTGTTAATGTGTCCTATGAGAATGGCTTTCTGCCGAGTTGTCTCGTGTTTTTGTAAATTGTTTTGGTTTTTCTTGCTGAGTTTTGGTTTTTTGCTATCGAGACTCGACCCTGAGATGTGTTTCTCGTATTGGTTTGTCTAAATTCTGGTTTCAATATTTTTGTTTCTGAATTGTTTTCGTTTGCTGAGTTGAATTCTTGATTTGGGTATAAAGTGGATAGTTAAATTTACGAAGCAGACATGTTGATTTTTTTTAAAAAATTATGTAAATAAAATCTAGTTTAAATTAAGTTGAAAGTTAAGGTTTGCGAAAATAATATTCTCCGAGGAACGAACCTAAAATATTTTAACGATCGAGCCGTGCGCTTGCGGTTTAAATTGTAATTATTTTAGCACAACAACCTCAGTATGGTTTTATCGTCAAGAAATATTTTTTAAAAAATCTAAACACTAAACCGTGATGAAATCCTGTTTTGGGGTTATGGTCAAAGTACTAGTTGACCATTAAATTATCAAATCAAAATTTTTTTTTTCCTGAAATTTTGGTAATAAAATTAAAAAGGATGGGTCTTGACCTCCGTATGGTTGGGTCATCTAGAAATAATTTTTAAAAAATCGAAACACTAAACCTTGATGAAACCCTGTTTAGGGGTTATGGTCAAAGTACTAGTTGATCGTTAAATTACCGAATCAAATAAATTTAATTTTTTCTAAAATTTTGGCAATAACATTAAAAAGGATGGTTCTTGACCTCTGTATGGTTTGGTGGTCGAGAAATAATTTTTAAAAAATCGAAATACTAAACCCTGATGAAACCCTGTTTAGGGATTATGGTCAAAGTACTAGTTGACCGTTAAATTACCGAATCAAATAAATTTATTTTTTTCTAAAATTTTGGCAATAACATTAAAAAAGATGGTTCTTGACCTCAGTATGGTTGGGTGGTCGATAAATAATTTTTAAAAAATTGAAACACTAAACCCTGATGAAACCCTGTTTAGGGGTTATGGTCAAAGTACTAGTTGACCGTTAAATTACCAAATCAAATAAATTTATTTTTTTCTGAAATTTTGGAAATAACATTAAAAAGGATGGGTTTTAACCTCTGTATGGTTGGGTGGTCGAGAAATAATTTTTAAAAAATCGAAACACTAAACCCTGAAGAAACATTATTTAAGGGTTATGGTCAGAGTACTAGTTGACCGTTAAATTACCGAATCAAATAAATTTATTTTTTCTGAAATTTTGGCAAAAACATTAAAAAGGATGGTTCTTGACCTCCGTAAGGTTGGGTGGTCGAGAAATAATTGTTAAAAAATCAAAAAACTAAACCCTGAAGAAACACTGTTTAGGGATTATAGTCAAAATACTAGTTCACTGTTAAATTACCGAATCAAATAAATTTATTTTTTCCTGAAATTTTGGAAATAACATTAAAAAGGATGGATCTTGACCTCTGTATGGTTGGGTGGCTGAGAAATAAATTTTAAAAAATCGAAACACTAAACCATGATGAAACACTATTTAGGGGTTATGGTCAAAGTACTAGTTGACCGTTAATTACCGAATCAAATAAATTTATTTTTTTCTGAAATTTTGGTAATAACATTAAAAAACTATGATTGGGGATTCGTGTTTAAAGTTTTGATTAAGGTAAAATTGGGGGTTTTAAATACCAATATTGATATTAAATTTTTAAAATTAAAAATTTTAAAATTTTAGAAAAGTTTTTATATGAGTTTAATATATAATAAATCTTAAAATATAAAAGTAAGAATTTTTAAAATAACAAATCGAAAAATGTCAATAAACGAATTTTTAAATAAATAAAATACATAAAAATTAATAATAACTTCTAAAAAAAAAATATAACAACATGTCGGAGGAAAAAAAGAATACAGTTATGTAGTCTAGCACATTACAAATCGTAAGAGCGGCAACTTTTCACTACTAAACCACCCAAATTTTCACAATTCCTTTTCACTGGCCGCCCAAATTTTCATAATTCCTTTTCACTACTAAGAGCATCTCCAAGGGCAACCCCTATTTACATTCCCTAAAATATAATAAAATAATGATTACTTATAATATAGGTAACCAAAAAGTTCTTTTGTTCCAATGGTGTTACATATATTCATTACCTATAACTTATAAATTAATATTTAATCAATATTTTTGGTATTATAGAAAATGGGTGAGAGTATTGATATAGATATATATATTATATTAGAGCAACTCCAACCATACATGTTCCTTACCTATAATGTGTCTAGGTGGACAAATATAGGGATTTTAGTTTAAAAAAGCTTCAACCCTACCCCTCATCCCCTTTATTTTTTAGGGGAGAGAAAATATAATCCCTTATTTGAGGGATCAAAATTAGAACCCCTATATCCTCCACCTCATCTATCCTCCACCTCGTTGGTTAATTTATAAGAATGTTCAAAATTTAAATTTCAAAAAACTACACTAAAAATTACTTTTAAAATATAGGGTATGAATATAGGGTATATGATTGGAGTAAAACATAATTTTCATTACCTATATTTTTAATAATCCTTATTTTAGGGGTTAAGGAAAGGGAAGAGCATTGGAGTTGCTCTTATAAGGTAAGAATGATGGTGTGTCATTATAGGGAGTTGCTTTTCTCTTCCCTAAATAAGGGGTTGGATTTTCTCTCTCCTAAAAATTATAGGGGATAGGAACTTCCATTGGAGCATGCATTTATTGGAGCATGCATTTTAAAACTAAATTCCTAAAATATGTACATGTAAGATAAATATAGGTAACGACAATTTGCATTGGAATTGCTGTAAGCCGCCCAAATTTTCACAACTCCCTCCTGCTCCTCTCTCAGTGCACCCTCTTTCACTCTCAGGGCTTTCACTTTTACTCTCTCACTTTCATACGTCAGGTGCAATTAGGGCTTGTTAGGGGTTGGTCGAGTCTTTGGTTCTTCAAATTAGGGTCTGATTCTTCATTTTGAGTTCAATTATTTAAATATCTTCACTTGAATTTGATCTAATCGAACACTATTGTTGATTTTAGGTCTTCTTCTATTGGTTAATGTATCCTGACAGATTAGCATAACAGAATGCCACGTAGATAACGAACTCTCAACAGATTCAATGAGCTCGTGTACAGGCTGGCAGTAGTAGTGGTTAACATTACTTGTACATTTCTGTATATAATGAGATAGAAACAGATAGAATGAGTTAGTCTTTAGCAATGATAGAGTTAGTTAGATAAATTCATTTCTCTCTGTAAATCTCTCTGTACATTGTTTTACTTTGATCAATGGAGTTTCATCTTATCATTTAGATAAAATTACATGGTATCAGAGCTTGCAAAGTTTCTTCTAATGGCGATCTGAAGTTGTTTGTTATTACCGATCATTTCCGATCATCTCCGATTATCTCTTTCACGATGTTTTTCATGTCATCTTTTCGAGGTGTTTTCTGATCCTTTTCTTTTGAAATCGATACATAACTTGTGTAGTTTGATCGATTAAACAGACTGATTTGCTTTGATTGAACGATTTATCTCTTTTCTGAGCAATTTATGCTTGAATCTTGTTAATTCATTGAAGAACAATCTGATTTCTTGTTACATATCTGTTTCTATCTCATTATATACAGAAATGTACAAGTAATGTTAACCACTACTACTGCCAGCCTGTACACGAGCTCATTGAATCTGTTGTTACATATCTGATTCATGAAGATGAATATGTCTATACGATCTTGTCTACTTGATTTTGTTGATTTTCTATTTGAGATTTGTTAAAATAATCTCCTGAGAAGTTACATTGATCAAACGATCTTTAATTTCTGTTGTTGATCTTACGATCTCTCTTTCTTGATATTCGATCTCTCTGCGATTTTTCTCGCAACTTACCTTTGTCTCGATATCTCTTTCCGTTGGTGAATTCATGGCTGGTTCTTCAAATCAACGTAATTCAATTAATCAAGATCCATCTAATCAAGATCCTTCTAGTGTATATTACATCCATCCTTCAGATTCTAGTACTAATCAGCTTGTTTCTGTTAAGTTCAATGGAGAAGGTTTTAATAACTGGAAACGGAGTATGATGTTAGTTTTATCAGCAAAGAACAAGTTAGGATTTGTGAATGGTTCTATAACTGTTCCTGTTGCTACTTCTGTTGAGTATAAGGCATGGCAACGATGTAATGACTTAGTTACTTCTTGGATTTTGTTTAACTTGGATGAGAACATTGCTAGGAGTGTTCTGTTCTTGAAAACAGCTAGAGAGATATGGAGAGATTTAGAGGACAGATTTGGATATGCTTCCATGGCACAGCTCTCTTCTTTGGAACAACAATTGGCTGATATTCATCAAGGCCAGCTTAGTGTTTCTGAGTTTTACACTAAACTCAAAACAATATGGGATAGTTTGGATGATGCTAATCCTCTACCAATTTGTACTTGTCAGAATTGTACTTGTAATTTGACAAGTAGAATTCAGAAAATGCAGCAAGAGCAAAGAGTTCTCCAGTTTTTAATGAAATTGAATGAAAATTTTTCTGCTGTCAGAGGAAACATACTAATGATGACACCAATCTTGAATGTGACACAAGCTTATCGATTGATAGCCCAAGAGGAAAATCATAAAGAGTTTTCACAACAGACAAATCATACTGATGCTGTTGCTTTTGTTGCAGATAGAAGAAGGTTTAATTCTGGCTCTAATAACTACTATGGATCCAAATTTCAGCAGCAGAATTCTCAGAATTCTAGTAACTCTCAGAATCATAACTCTCAGACTCAGAATCTTCAGAGACAGAATAACTATGCTAAGAAACCAGGGAATTCTTATTATTGCACTCATTGCAAGATGAATGGTCACAGTATTGAAAGATGTTTTAGAATTCATGGGTTTCCACCTGGTTTCAAGAGCAACAGAGATAGAAAGTTTGCAGCATTCTCTTCTTCTACCTCTGAAACAACTAATGAGCATAATGATGCACCTGCTTCACCTGCTTCATCTGTCTCTAATATCTCAGTTGAACAATATAATCACCTGATTGAGCTACTTGGTAAACAACAAATTGTTGACAAAGAACAAGATACTCACACTGGACATGCTTTACTTGCAGGTAAAGTATGCTTAATGTCTTCATTTACAAAGGATTGGTTCTTAGACAGTGGAGCAACCGATCACATTAGTCCTTACTCAGATGATTTTGCTACTATTACTCCAGTCACTGAGGCAAACAATCATATTACAATACCAGATGGCAGCCAAATTAAAGTTACACATATTGGGACAGTGATTTTAAATGATAAAATCACTCTTTTGAATGTTCTTCTTGTTCCAGCATTTCATTATAGGTTGTTATCAGTTCATAAACTTTGTGAAGATATGAACTCTAACATAGCTTTTTCTGCTAATCAATGTTATCTCCAGGACCTCTCTCAGAAGCAACCAGCAATGCTTCTTGGTGAATTACACAATGGTCTTTACACTGTCAAGCCTCAAAATGTTGTTTCAGACATTCGATTTTTCAAAACTCCAGCTGCTTTTCTTAGCATTTCAGAAGACTGCAAACTTTGGCATCTTCGACTAGGTCATGTTCCTTTTTCTCAACTGAAGCTACTCAAGTCTTCTTGTCAACTCAAAGATGAGGATACCAATATACAAGATTCATTTTGCCAAATATGTCCTAAAGCAAAGCAAACTAGAAATTCATTTCCTGTTAGTAGTATTAAGACTACTTCTATTCTCGAATTGCTTCATGTAGATGTATGGGGACCTTACAAGGTCAAGAACCATAATCAGTGTACTCAATTTGTTACTATTGTAGATGATTACAGTCGTTACACTTGGGTGCATTTGATAAAATACAAATCTGATGTTGCTTCCGTTATTACTTCATTCATTCTATATGCTGAAAAACAGTTTTCTCAACCTGTTTTATGCGTACGATCTGATAATGCTAAAGAGTTTACAGAAGGCTCATTGAAGTTATTTCTACAATCCAAGGGTATTATTCACCAAACAAGTTGTAGCTATACTCCCCAGCAAAACGGGGTTGTGGAGAGAAAGCATCGTCACTTGCTTGAAACAGCTCGAGCTCTCCAGTTTCAATCCAACTTACCAGCACATTTTTGGGGTGAGACTATCTTATGTGCAACCTTTCTGATAAATCGGATGCCACTTAAGAGTATCAATTACCTTACACCATATTTTAAACTTCATAATTCTGAACCTGTTTTGGAGAATCTACGAGTTTTTGGCTGTCTGTGCTATGTGTCAACCATTAAGCCTCAGAGAAGTAAATTTTCACCACGGGCTAAACCATGTATTTTCATAGGTTATCCTGCTCATCAAAAGGCTTACAAGGTATTAGATTTACAATCTTCTGAAATCTTAATATCTCGAGATGTTACTTTCTATGAGCATCATTTTCCATATCACATTATATCTCATCATTTTAATTCCAAACAAAATTTTCTTTCTTCTAATTTTCTTCCCACTGTTACTACCCTTTCATCTAATTCTCAATTTGATGATGATGATATTTCTAAGTCCACACAGTCCACTATTTCATTACCAGTTAATAATTCCAATCTTTCTACTACTGATACAACAATTTCATCATCTTCTAATGACACTACCAATGATACTCATTCTGAGATATCTAATTCTGATTTGTCTCTACGACAATCTACCAGAATTAAGAAAGCTCCATCATATCTTAATTCTTATCACTGTCATATTGCTTCTTTACATAAACCTCCTAGTTGGTGTAATCTTGTTAGTTATAACACCATGCCAGATTCACATAAGGCTTTCCTTGTTCATCATGATTCTCTTGTTGAACCTACAAGCTATAGAGAGGCTGCTTCTCAACCTTTGTGGGTTGCAGCCATGGACAAAGAAATTCAAGCACTTAATGACAACCACACTTGGGACTTAGTTGATTTACCTCCTGGTAAAAAATCTATCGAATGCAAGTGGGTTTATAAAACCAAACTAAACGCAGATGGTACTCTTGAGCGTTGTAAAGCTCGTTTAGTTGCAAAAGGGTTCACCCAGCAACATGGAATTGATTACGACGAGACATTCTCTCCTGTCATAAAAATGAGTTCAGTTCGTTGTTTAATAGCTCTTGCAGCTAGTCGGAAATGGCCATTATTCCAGCTAGACGTTAACAACGCTTTTCTCCACGGTGATCTTAGTGAAGAAGTCTACATGAAAGTTCCCCCTGGAATTCCTCATAAACCTAATCAAGTATGCAGACTTCGTAAATCTCTTTATGGCCTCAAACAAGCCTCTCGTAAGTGGTTTGAAAAATTAGCCAGTGATTTAATTTCTCTTGGTTATACTCAGTCTAAAAATGACTATAGTATGTTCATTAAAAAATGTTCTACTACTATCACTGTTGTTGCTGTTTACGTAGACGATATTATAGTCACTGGTGACAATTCTCTGGAAATTGAAGATCTTAAATCGCATTTACATGATGTATTCAGTATCAAGGATTTAGGCATTCTTCATTATTTCCTTGGCATAGAGGTTGGTTATGTAACTGAAGGGATACTGCTCAGCCAACGAAAGTTTACCAATGACATTCTAAAATCTTGTGATTTTGATCTCTCGAAACCAGCTGTCACTCCATTGCCTTTACATCTAAAACTATCAACTGACATGGGGACTATTTATCAACATCCAGACCATTACCGTTCTCTTGTTGGTAAGCTTAACTACCTCACTAATACACGACCTGATTTATCTTATGCTGTCCAAACACTGAGTCAGTATATGCAGAAACCACGACAGCCTCATTTTGATGCTTTATGTCACACAATTCGTTATGTTGCTCATTCTATTGGACAAGGCATATTATTAAAAGCTGCAGATTCTCTCACACTTCAAGCATTTTCTGACTCTGACTGGGCCTCCTGTGTTGATACTCGACGATCAATTACTGGATATATTATGCTCTTTGGTCAGTCACCTGTTTCATGGAAATCCAAGAAACAATCTACTGTTTCACGATCATCTGCAGAGGCAGAATACCGTGCCATGGCCGCTGCTGCTTCTGAGGTTACTTGGTTGGTCAGATTATTAGAAGAACTTGGTGTTACAAATCTCAAACCAATTACTCTTCATTGTGATAACCAGTCTGCCATACACATTGCCAGGAATCCCGTTTTTCACGAACGCACCAAGCACATTGAGCTTGATTGTCATTTCACCCGTGATAAAGTCCTTGAAGGTCTTTTACAACTTTCTTATTTGCCTACTCAACATCAACTGGCAGACATCCTCACGAAAATAATGCCATCTCCTCAGTTTAAAGAATTATTATCCAAGCTAGGAATGCCTCAGAACTTAGTACCTATTTCTTCACCATCTCCTAGCTTGAGGGGGGGTATTGGTTAATGTATCCTGACAGATTAGCATAACAGAATGCCACGTAGATAACGAACTCTCAACAGATTCAATGAGCTCGTGTACAGGCTGGCAGTAGTAGTGGTTAACATTACTTGTACATTTCTGTATATAATGAGATAGAAACAGATAGAATGAGTTAGTCTTTAGCAATGATAGAGTTAGTTAGATAAATTCATTTCTCTCTGTAAATCTCTCTGTACATTGTTTTACTTTGATCAATGGAGTTTCATCTTATCATTTAGATAAAATTACATCTTCAGTTGGATTTTACATTTGAAGGTCTCCCTCTCTCTCCCCCTAATTTTTCATTTCCCCTCTCTCCCTATGTGTGTGTATATTATGATTTATATATGATTTGGGAAGCTCGAAAGAGTCGGGCAAGGGAAAGAGGCCAGGAAAGGGAGGCAATCTATTCTACAAGTTGTGAAACAGAGTATATGCAATCAGGTTTACATGTATAATTGCTTATTATTTTTCATATCTTAACATGATTTTCATAATGATTTTCCCACTAGATCTAAGTTAGCGGCTGTCATTCTTGAAGGGGCTGACAATATATGGATCGTAAGTGTAATTTAGCTCATGATTACCAACGTTTTCATATTTTATTGTTGCTTCCTGATAAGTTTACACATCTTGGTCGATCGTAAGTTTCCTGATTAACAATGAGGATGGAATATCTATTCTTTTCCATCTCCAAAAATTTTTCCCAGGTAATTGTTCATAGTACATTTTGTTTTCATTTTAATTTTTGTCCTTTCTAGTTCTTGTCAGTTGTCAATGACTACAATGCTACTTGGACTTTTCTTCAGTTTTTTTTGCTAATTGCTTTCCTTTAATTTTTGCATCTCAGTATCTAGATGATGTGATAGAGGTAAGAAGTAGTAAAGGTTTTCAATCTTCTTCCTAGGCATGCAATTTTGTCACACATTAATATTAAACAATTATAAAATTAAAAGCATGAATTACTATTTTATATAAACTAACATTCAATTGGTAGTTTGAAGAAGTAATTAATAACTAGGCCCACTAATTAGAAGGTCTGCTATTATAAAGATGAAATGAAATAGGAGTATGAGTTAATGTAATGAATGATTGTAGAGAGAGAGATAATAATAGGAGTATGAGTTAATGTAATGAATAAAATAGGAGTCTGCTATTATAAAGAGTTGATACTAGAAATGATTGTAGTTAAATCTTGAATGATAATAATAATAATAATAAAGACTATATAAAAGTGTTTTTTTCTCAAAAAACCAAAATACAAATTAAACTATTACAATTGGAGAGTTTATAAATTTACTCTATATCTATCCTGCCAGCTACTAGCTAGCTAAGCTAATAAAATGAAGAATTAGTTTTACAAGGGAATGAGGGTGGTGTCTATATACAGGTGAAGTTAAGGGTTTTCTCTCTACATATTTTTATCTTTTCTTTAGCTCCAAGTTTGGATGATATAGACCCATAACTTTTGCCATTGTTTCTTTAATGTGTTGGCCATGTTTTTTAGTACATTTGGAACTGTAATTTATCGTGTACCCTCACATAATTTATATATATGTCCATATGTTGATGATTTTTTGTTAAGTTGCCTTGTAAGCAATGTTACTGAGGACATATTTCTTTTGCGTATAAATGAATGGGAGAATTCCTGGAACGCATTGGACGCGGTGATACTGGAGATACGGAACTATAGGATAGAACTAGCAATGCGTTGGAGCTTCGTTTTTTGGGATCTTAGCGAGGCCAGACTTTATCCAGGACAGGTAGACTAGTCTTGCACCGAGTGCCTTACCTTCTTATGTCTATGTCGTTATGGTTATTCAAAGAGGTTAATACCTCTATGCATAGTTGCTACTAGCTATATGCCATGAAGACTGTAATTTTTTAATGTTGTGGTAAGCAATGCCCATGTTTAACTTTTTTTTTTATGTTCTTTGGTCATGGCTATATCTTCAGTACGTGGTATGATGTACTATAGACGGGCAGGCTGTATGACGGCTAAAATAACTTTGTCCACATATCTTACAGATTTACCATCCCATTAAATGG
This sequence comes from Saposhnikovia divaricata, assembly GCA_036435485.1. Classification (NCBI taxonomy): domain Eukaryota; kingdom Viridiplantae; phylum Streptophyta; class Magnoliopsida; order Apiales; family Apiaceae; genus Saposhnikovia; species Saposhnikovia divaricata. The sequence goes on along the minus strand of CM071596.1, from coordinate 162,213,028 downwards.
AACCTAGATCTTAGTGATATAGCCTCTCGTATCTGGGGATTCCACACATATTGAGCCTGCCATTTTATTTATATATGTTTTCTATACATATAACTACTGTGCTTCCGCTGCCCTTGTTTAGTGACCACATTTTAATTAATGTTTAGTGATAACGGTCATCATTAAAGAGATTCTTTGACCCTGAATTTTACCGAGTCATTCAATTCTATTTTTGTATTAGATATCTAAATTAGTTTCTGGTCTTGAAAGTGGAAGTGTCAGCTTATATATTTCATGTTGTTTTTACAATGATGGTTGCAAGCTATATATTTCACGTGTTAGCTACCCAGATGGCCAATTGTTAGTTGTTTGATTGCAACTGATTGCCTACTGGATGTTATTGTACATAGAATACTGCTAGCCGCAACTTGTTCAAGCTAAAGAATCTACATAAAAGGTACTTCTATTTTTAAATTTTGGATTATTACAAGATTTTTTTTTTACTTTACATGGTCATAGTCAAGCTCATGTGGTAATGCATCTGGAATTTACAAATTTTTTCCAAATTGCGACAGCAAAATGAATTCTACTGATGAAAGTAATATTTGTAATATTTTTTAATATTGACTACTTGCTATTTTTAATAATATAAGAGTAATATTTGTAGTACAACCTCCATCACTATCATCTAAAGTGAACCGAGTACACACCATATTGCAATGCAAAGGGCCCATATGTTCGTAAAAGTATTATGTAGTTCATATAAGGTTCTCTTTCTTGCTTATTATAGTTGGTCAACCTATTTTTTTATATTGTGATGAAGACATACACCCTCTGTATTCTCAGTTCACTTTGTGACATTTACTTTTGCATGATAAGAATTATATTCTAGAAACACTTTTAGGCATTTATTTTACATTGCTAAAATAGTTAAACTATACATGATTTATATCATTACTATTGTTTGTCAATGTAGAAACTCTGACCTTTAGTCTTACTATATTTTTAATCTTTTAAACAGTCTTATTCTTTCATTACAGTTCCTGGTATGAGGTTGTCTCCAAGCTCTGGAGGTTGTGAGCCAAAGTTGGGGAACCACTTTTAGATGAATGCTTCTATGGATGCAATGTCAGCTCACTTTCGTATTGCATGTTTTTATGGTACATAATTTGAAAGTCATGTCTCATATAAACCTTCTAGATCAAAACATATTGTGTATTTCTGTTTCTTATTGATAGTCTAGGCTGTTTTCATAACAGTGACTAATATTCTGTGTAGGTCAAGATCAGAGGGAGGTCACAACAATGTGAAGCTTGTGGTGACACTTTACCATTAACCATACATCAATTTCAAGAATTTGACTATCAGAGTTTCACTCAATCTCTTTGTATCGTAGTGGTTGAAAGGAGACAAGTATTATGGTTACTTTGGGTTTTTATGTTATATTGGATGTAGCTTTATGTTTTAGTTAGAAGGAAGGAGAACTTGTAATAGTTAACTGAATGTTGATTGGACATGTAATGGTTATTAATGGGAATGTTGCATATATAAAGCAGCTATTTCAATTTTTTTGTATTCTAGTGTTACATTTGCCTATTGTAGTGTTGCATATGCATGTCCATCTGGTGTTACACTAGCTTATTGTAGTGTTACATTATAATTTTATTTAGTGTTACACTAGACATGTTACAGTGTTGCAATAGAGAGTGGGCCCTACATGACACGTGTTAGTGGGGCCCACATGCCACGTGTCAGGTGGGCCCCACGCATGCCACGTGTCAGGTGGGTCCTACATGCCACGTGGGAGGCACATGCCACGTGTCATGGTGCCACGTGTTAGGGTGCTACGTGTCAGCGGGCCCCACTTTTAGTGGGTCCCACATTCTTTCCATCGGATTAAGTTCAAATGTAACACTACAAATCCGTTACATTAGGTGATGAAAGTGTTACATTAGTGACATAATGTATCGCTTTTTTAGTGTTATAGTAGATAGGTAAAAGCATTACAATAGGCGACTGTTGTAACGCCCGTAAATGTAACGCCCCCAAGTGTTACAATAGACTTATTGTAACGGATTTAGGGCCTATTGTAACATTACGCGAGAGTTACAATAGGCCACTTATGGCGTATTGTAAGTGTTTATCGATTAACATGGACTTAGTACGAGTCTAGAAAGAACCAATAGTGCCTCGTTATGATTGCTTGAGTGCTTAAGCGTTGAGTTATAAGTGGATCGTATAGGGGATTAATCGTGTGTTTTCTTGACTTTGTTTAGATTGTCGGACCCCGCCACGAGCCCCTACTACATCCAGAGTACCAGGCAAGTTTACTAGTTCATACTCTATTGTTCAGAGTATTTATATATTTTTAAATGCATAAGTATAGTGATTAAGTTTTTGATATATAAAAGCAATATTCTTTCTAGTTGTTTATACAGGATTTTATTCATGCAATCTACAATGCATATATATTATTTTTGATCTGTCTTCCGAATATATTATTACACGAGATGTTCAGATTTATTTCATGAGTTGGTCCATATTGTTGGGACATTTATCGAGATACTTTATTCGTACTCGCCGAGAAGATGATAGAGATATATTAAATAATATCTTCATACTATATGTTATTTGATATTTAAGAGTGGAGTTATATATATAGGGTAAGTTTAGAATACTGATATGGGTTACCTCATTCTGAATCCATGATTAGAAAAGTTTTTCATAAATATTTCCTCTACTCATTCGAGAGGAAAACTAATTATTGGAGGTGTTTATCGTTAATTGTTTCTGAACGATATTGGAGTAATAGTTTATTGAGAAGTAAATAAAGGTGCACGTGTTATTTTTACCGTGATGCCTAAGAAATTTGTTGAAGGTGATCGAAGATTCCGACACCTTATATTCTGGACTAGAGATGGCAAAAGTGACCAGACTAATGCACCGGCCCAAATTGAGTAGTATTTATGGTGTGTTCGAGACGTCGGCTCATCCTTCTATCGATAGTAAACGAGTAGTGACAACGGACTGATCAATCCATTACTTGAGTAGGCGTTTCGAGAAGAAGTCCAAACATCGATACCCTAACTGTTAACCGATGCCTTTGTGGTTCTTTTAACTAGGGTGTTGATCTGAGCAGTTGTTGAATTTTATTCATTCAAATCAAATTGAGTAGTTCCGAAAAGTTATTGAATTATATCCGAGCAGTACTTTGAGAAGTTATTGAGATATATTTAATCCATCATATGAGTAGTATTCCGAGATTAATAAAAAAACTTTCGAGATAATTTCTTTTCAAAAAGTATATATTTATATAAGTGGAAAAGTTTTTATAAAGTGGTGAAAACATACTTTTTGAGCGAGTTGTTGTTGCTTCATATGGTGTTTATATACTTGCTGGGCATTCTTTTTGCTCATTCTTGCTATTTCAATATTATTAAATAGCGACATCCAAAGCTGGCACTAGTACGGTGAACCAAGATAAAGGGAAGGGGAGCGAAAACTAATTCAACGCATTAGCGTTATAGTATCTGAGGAGGGTGCAAGCTGGGAAGAAGTTGTTTAACGCTTTATTATCTAGTATTTTGTTGTAATAGTATATTTCAGAGATTCTGGGAAGTGAACTTGAGATGTAATAACTTTTGGATTATTGAGTACTTGTTCTAAGACTATAACCCGTAGATTAAATTATGGAGTTTAGTATGAATATTGTTGTATATTTTATTGTGAGCAGGTAATCGAATATTCCGCAATAAATATGACGACCTGGATTCCTGTAGGGGATTTGGGGGCGTCACATGTGGGGCCCAAACGTAGGGCCCACTTTCTCAATTGGGGCCCACATATTGGGCCCACTTTCTCAATTTGGGCCCATATGTGGGACCTACTTAATATTTTGTATAAATAAGAAAATTATCAAATGTAACACATTCGTATGTAGCAAATGTAACACTTTTGTAAGTAGCAAATGCAGCAGTCCGGTGAGGCCCACTTTCTCTGATGGGGCCCACATGCGGGCCCCCCTTCTCCGATGGGTCCCACTTTCTCAAGTGGGGCCCACTTAATGTTATGAATATATAAGAAAATTATCAAATGTAACACTTCTTTATGTAGAAAATGTAACACTTCCGTATGTAACAAATGCAATAGTTCGGTGGGGCCCACTTTCTCTTGTGGGGCCCAAATGTGGGGCCCACTTTTCTAGTGGGGCCCACATGTTCATTCATTTTTATTTTTATAGATGTAAAAAATTAGTAAATGCAATGCTTAGTCGATAGATCAACATAATGATTCTTTTATAACAGTTGATGTTCTACTGCAACAGTAAGTTCACGTGTAATGTAACACGATATTAGAAGTGTTGTAGTAGTTAAAAAATAGTACGTTTATTATAACACAAAGTGGACGTTACAATAGAAAAGTATTGCATCCGTCCATCTATGGCGTGGTGAGGAGAAAGACATCAGCAACAAAGACAATTACCAATGCTATAAGGCTTGATCTACCTCCACCAGATGAAGACACTCTAGCATTTCTTAGAGCTCAAAGAATCTAAAAGGTTGCCATTGTTGATAACTATCTGGATGTTAAGTACTCTGATGGAAGAGAGAAGCGATTAAAGCAAAGAGTTTGGCAACATCTTCCTCTTTATGACTTGAAGAGAATCATATCTCTTTAGAACTATGAAGAAAAGGATGAAAGAAGTTGGAAGTTTGAGATTGCAGACTTCTTGAAGATGAGGAGTTAGCTGAAATGGAAGCAAATGCTAATGAGCTTAGAAAGAAAGGGTTGTGCAGAGTCAGATTCAATCCTTACATTGTGGACTACAAAAGAAAAGATGGAAAAATGTGAAGATTACAATGGATTATCTCAGCTCAAATACTGAAACCAAGCTAAGAGAAGTCATTAAAGATCTAAAAGGCTCTCCCCTACTTGAAGAACTCACTACAATGGAAGAAATCATATTGGCTATTGATGAAAATGCCAAGAAGACTAAGGAATAAAAAATGCTAGAAGATATGCAGAATATCAAGCCAAAACTACAAGGGATACTGGCTGATAATTCTTTATATTCATCTTTAAGATTTTCTATTATGCACTTAGTGTTAGGCATCATTTTCATTTGTAAACTGTACAAATCAATCACACTATAATGCTTGAAAGAAGAACCCGTCAATTTTTCTGATTCGGCGGTTCGATCTATGATTTATCATTCATGGACGTTGATAAGATCCATCCATTTGGTAGCACCTTAGGATGGCATAGCCTTAAAGGATGATGCCTCAAGGTTGAAGAAGAAGGCTGTAATAGTCACAGTTGATGTTTGAAGAATAAAGGACATTTACCCAAGTACAAATTCGAGAAGTAATTTAGTCTATTATAGAAGTCAAAGATTCGATATCTCAAGGATTCCAGAAGCAAAAGTGCTCTATTCGATATGTCAATGGTTCCACAAGTCAAATGATCTATTCGACATCTCAAGGGTTCCAGAAGTCAAAAAGCTCTATTTGATATCTAAGTAATTCCAGATAGGGATGGGCATTTCAGCCGCCTGATCCCGATCTGATCCTCGCTCCATTCGAGTTGGGGATTTGGGGAATTTTTCGGGTTCAGAGCGAGGAACAGGGAATATTTTAAAAAGAATTCGGGGGATCGGGGCAGGGTAGGGGATTAAGGGATTCTCGCCCCGATCCCCGATTTTATTTTTTTTAAAAAATTATACATTTGTATATTTATATAAATAAATTAGAATAAGTAAATATATTTATATATATTAGTAGTGTTTAAAATTTTTAATTCATTTCACGAATTCAAAAATTTAATAGTAAAATTTAATTATAATAATTTAATTATATCTTTTAGTATAAATAAATAAATAATAATTCGAAAGGTTTTTTTTGAATATATTACTGAATTTAAAATATATATTATACATCATAATTTAGCAAATTAATTTTAATATGAAATTAGTTAGAGAATGTTAAAAATTTATTTTTTTAATAAAAAACAAAATCCCCAATTTCCCGCGGGGATCCCCATACCCCGTTTGGAACGAGGATCAGGGAGCAAATTATCCCCGGTTTGGGGATCGAAAAATTTATGTAAAAGTAGAAATTGTAGCAGCTCTGCCACCAATTGACTAGCAAGCCTACAAAGAAGGTTGGAGAGAAATTCAACGAACAATAGCTAAAGAAGTGGATCTGGTTAGTATGCAAAATATGGAGAAATCACATGATCAACTTTCACTAAAATGGAATAGACAGGCTTAGTTTGCTAGTTTGTCTGTTACTAGTTTCGTAAAAATGAGGTGTGCACATGTTTTATAAGTGCACAGACTCATATCTTTAGTTGTTAAGTTTTCAATTTTAATATCAAGAAAATATCTCTCTCTGAGAAAACGAAGATGAGAATACACATTGTGTTCAAAGTTTGTAGCCAACAATCAAATCTAATATAATATTAGGTTTAAAGTGAGTTAGTGTTTTGTTTACATTCCGCAATATTTTTCTCTTAACATATATATTCAAGTTACAAGTAACAAACAGATTCAGACATTTAAGAAATTCAAAAAAAGTTGATAATACACTCACCCTCTGCATTATCTAAGTGCATTTCATACTCAACACATAAGCAAAATGCATTTTTAAAACAATTTAATGTCAAATAAATCATAATTATTTAATCGACTTTTATTGAAAAAAAATACATAAATTTATACTAGAAATATTTATATTGAATAATAAGGTACCTTTTAAAATCTCATAAATTAAAAAAAATGAATGAGTGCTGATCCGAAAGGATCCGAACCAATTCTGATCTGAACCAAATTTCATCCGATTTTAATCCAAATTTCATCCGATTTTAATCTTATTTAGACACAAACCGAATCAGATCTGATCCGATCCGAACTCTATTCAAATATATCATAACTAAAAGTTGATCCGATCCGAAATTGATCCGATCTCAAACCGATCCGATTATCCACATTGTCAAGTCTTGTGTTCATGGTGCTTAAAAAGCTCTCTACTATTATACTAAAACTGAAACATTAAAAGTTTATCGATTTGATATTTAGTACGGTTATCCTAGTTATTAAGATTAAATAACAATATTATGATTATCAATAACTAATCAATTTTCTTTTACATGTCAAACATGTTACCTTTTCACTTTTTTTAAATAACTAATCAATTTCTTTTTCCAGGTTAAACACATATCTTCTATATTTTATGTAACTAATATTTCTCCTAATTATTAAAATTAAATAATAATATTATGGTTACCAATAATTAATCAAATTTCTTTTACATGTAAAATATGTTACCTTTTCTAATTTTTTCAATAACTAATTAATTTTCTTTTCCAAATTAAACACATATCTTTTATATGTTATCTAACTAAAATTTCTACTTTTTTATAAACGTAACGGATAATTTTATTGATAAAATTAAATAATAATCTTATAATTACTGAAACCTAATCAATTATCTTTAGTAGTTCTTCATTTTTTAAAAACACTATGGATAATTTTATTAATAAAATTAAATAATAATCTTATGATTCCTAATACATAACCAATTATCTTTCGCGGATAATACATGTTACTTTTTATATTTTCTCTAAAATAAACCTCTGCCTTTTGAATTATATCGCGGACGGTTCTATTTAAAAATAATAATATTGTAATTACTAATAATTAACTTACCTTTTTAGCTAAAATGTATCATTTGTTCTATATTTTCTAAGTAAAATTCATCATTTTCTAAAAATGTCACGAACAACATATATGTAAATATTATCAAATTATATAATTCAAAAATTCAAGTCTACAAAATTCATGTTTTTAAAAATTATATTCAAATTATAGAAAATAATCATATAATATTAAAAAATTCGTATATAAAAGAAAATACTAAAGTGAAATTGTTAAATAAGTACACTGGTCTATAATCTATCTATAATATATATAATACAACAAGGGGGTTTGATGAAAAAATTAATTTGAAATGACCATTTCACTAAATTGATTGATATATATTAATAGTTCTCCAATTAAGATAAGCATATAATGTTTACATTTGTATTACTTAAATTTGATTTTAATTTTACATTGAATAGCAGGATATCAAACCACTTCTTAATACTTACATATTAATGTCTCATATCTATTAAAATATATTAATTGTTGTGTTGTTAAATATGTACGCTATATATTTTCATTTATGCTACATCAAATAATTTTTAAATAAAATTGAATTACAAATATTGACATACATAGACTTTAAACATTTTTATTCTACCAAATTATTTCATTTTTTAGAATTTGTAAGTGACCCGATTATAACGTAGAGGGAGGCATTCATCACCATTAAATCGAAATGACCATTTTTACCCCTTAGTTATTGCATATTATTATCTTAAAGTGATTGATATATATTAATGGTTCTGCTATTAAGATAAATATTTAATGTTTACATTTATATTACTTAAATTTGATATTAATTTTACATTGAATAACAGAATATCGAACCACTTCTTAATAATTATATATTAATATCTCATCTCTGTTAAAGTATATTAATTGTTTTGTTGTTAAATGTGTATATCCATATATTTTAATTTGAGTTAAATCATATAATTTTAAAATTAAACGGAATTATAAATATTGACATACATATATGATGCAATGACAAATTTTTGAAAAGATTTAAATCATTCATCACCATTAAATTAGAGTGTTTATTTTATTAAAATACTTCTGATATGATCGTTAAAATTTCCTAAAATGCATATTATGTACCAAAAAAAGCTTTTACCCACAAGATAACATTTGATGTTGTACCATATACACTCCAGCTAATTGTAAAATGATGAATATTGCAAATGTTAGCTATCCAATAACTCATTCAAGACAACATGTATATTTACAAAATACTTTTTAAAGATCAACAAATTATTGAAATTTAGAGTACACCCATGCATGGGTAAAAGAGCTAGTTTTAATAGACTAATAGTATATACAGCCTTTAGTGCGCAACATTACTCTATAATTAATTTACCAGAAAAGAAACCTAACACTAACACTTTTAATGAAAGTAAGGACAGTAAATAACAATTTTTTCCTTTTTTAAAAACGAATATGTAATAAAATAATATATAAACTTGTATGTTCTCCTTTCTTTAAAAAAAATTAAATGTGTGCATGTAGCTAGTGATGTGTAGTTATGTGCATATATGATTTGTAGTATGAGTAAACAAAGAAGCGAGAACAGGGGCGGAGGGTAAGGATAAAAAAACAACCAATATATACATACATAAATAACTTACAAAATGTATTCATAATATATGTTTACATGTCCAATTTGTAAACATTTTCTGTGAAAAACTACGTAAAAGAAGAAGAAGAAAAAAATTGAAAAGGATAAACAAAATGCATCATCTACCAGCAACAGGCTTGAGAGACAGGCATAAAAAAGATCATAAAATGCATATGCATATATCAGCGCCAACTGCAGGGTTAAGAGGTAAACATAGGACAAAGGCATCAACCAAGAAGCACCATTCTTCATCACCTGTTACCAGTGTAGGTGGTTCTGGTTCGAATATGGTTCCCAGTTTAGGTGATGCAGGTGAGTTAATTGGATCTGATCAGCCCACACTCAGTGATAAACTCAAGGTTTTTAAAGCTTCTGGTTTTGATCCTGAGGGATTTTTGACTACTAAATGTCGTAATATGAGCCAAAAGGTTGGTTCCTATTTTTACGTTTGCGCTTAAATGACAACAATTTTAATGTTTGTTGCGATTTTTTTCTAAGGAAGCTGAACAATTATTTTCACTGTTTGGTGACATATATTAGAAAGTAGAGATTGATAATTTTTGTTCATGTATTATGTGTGGAGCGTGGTGTATAATTAGGATGTTATGGACTATTTGTTGCATAGTTACTTGTAAATGTAGTTTTAATGATTTTTGGAATTAATTTTTTTGGTCATATTCTTAAGCTGCAGCACATTGGAGCACAGCTATAAATGTTTATGTGTTTTACAAATTAGTACGTGACTAAAATGTTTTGGTGATGCAATGTTATACAGGAAGTAAAGAACTTGTGCCTCTACCTTGTTGATTTAAAGAAAGCATCCGCGGAGGAAATGCGAAAAAGTGTATATGCAAATTATCCATCTTTTATACGGTAAGTGTCTCTGTTTGATTTGATTTATGTTAGTACATTTCATACTTAGGTGTTGCTTATGTATGTATTAATTTCTTGTCGGAATTAATAGACTTGGAATAGTCAAGTATACATGAGAAAATACATTGGGTTGTTTGACAAAATGAGCATGATATGATGGCTTTCGAAAAACAGGACATGTAATGATAAGTTATGTGTTTGGAATGTGCAGCACATCTAGGGAGATTTGTGATCTTGAAGGGCAGCTTCTTGATTTGAGAAACCTCTTATCCTCTCGGGCGGTTCTTGTGAATGGTTTAGCTGATGGAATACGCATAAATTCTTTTACTTCTCATCATGAAGAAAAAGAAGATGATGTTAATTTGGATGACATAGAATCTTCCAACCAAGAAAAGTGGTTAGTAGAATTTACGGAGACTCTAGAGGTTTTACTCGCTGAGAGAAGAATTAATGAAGCATTAGATGCACTTGAGGAAGGTGAACAAATTGCACAACAAGACTATCGCTATCAGTCAGTGACATCAAATGCAATGCTACAACTGCAGAAAAATATAATCCAACAGAGGCAAAAGTTAGCTGATGGCCTTGTGGAATCTGCCTCTCATCCTTCTGCTACTGGTGTTGAACTTCGTTCAGCTGTACAAGCTCTGAAAAGACTTGGTGATGGTCCTCGAGCACATAGTTTGTTGTTAAGATCTCATCATCAAAAGTTGCACCATTATCTAAGGGATCTTCATCCAGCAGGACCTGCACTTGGAGCAGCATACATTACTGCCATTTCGCAACTTACCTTTTCCACCTTGGCACAGGCAGCTAGTGATTCATTGGCCATATTTGGTGATGAGCCTTCCTATACATCTGAGCTTGTAACTTGGTCTGTCAATCAAACTGAAAGTTTTTCACTACTTGTGAGGAGGCACTTTTTAGCATCACCGGCATCATCAGGGAGTTTGAGAATAGTTTCAGAGTCTGTCCAAGTATGTTTGGGTCACTGTTCTATGTTAGAAACTCGCGGAATGGTTCTCTCCCCGGTTCTCTTAAAAATCTGCAAGCCTTGTGTTGAGCAAGCATTTACCGCTAGCTTAAAAAGAATAGAACAAAGCACATCCGCAATTGCTGCCTCGGATGATTGGTCACTTAATTATCCACCACTTGGTTCACGCTCTGTCAGTGCTTCATCTCTTTTATCCCAACCAAAGCTTTCAAGCAGTGCTCATAGATTTAATTCAATGACACAGGTTTCATTATCCTTCTTAGTCTTTATACACAAGTCATGTGTAAATTTATGTAGCTAGATTATTTTGTATTATCAACAATTATCCTCGTGATGAAAGAAGCGAGATGTTGTAAAATCATCATCAACTTACCTAAAAGCTTTTTTGTGGTTCTTGGATGGGTTAGAAAAGATTATACATTGACTTGAAATTGTTTCTGGATGAAAATATTGCACCCACTAATCATTTGTTCGACAATCTTGTGATGTTGAGTTAACGAAAAAGTTTGAAGGGTTGCAATATGACCCTTTTTTCAAACTTAGGAATGCAATATGATTGTTAGAGAGTATGTATGTCAAATCTCATTTTAGAGAAGTTAGGTGATGCAAACTGAATTTAACTCTGAGATGTTATACTTGTTTATTTGCACTAATATGAATGTTTAATGCAGGAAATATGTGAGGACTTAGGTTCACTTGAGAACTTGAATTTCGCTAACCAGGCCCTGGAGAATCTTTTGCAACTCTTTGACTCATACATTAAAATGTTAATTAACGCATTGCCCAATTCAACGGAGACTGAGAACTTGGAAGGGAGGATTGTCCGCATTGCAGAGACCGAAGCCCAACAATTAAACTTGCTTGCTAATGCACTAGTGTTAGCAGATGAGTTGCTTCCACGTGCTGTCAGCAAGTTTTCACATGTGCCACAAACTGAAGATGGCTCTCGAAGAGGTTCAGATAGGCAAAATCGGGCCCCAGAGCAAAGAGAACTCAAAAAGCGGCTGCAGCGCTTGGTTGATCAATTGCGAGATAGTTTTTGCCGCCAGCATGCACTCGATTTAATCTTCAACGAAGATGGTTCTGTCCGTTTGTGTGCAGACATGTACTTTAGTATGGATGAAGAAATGGAAGAATTACCTGAATGGCTTCCTTCTCCAATTTATCAGGTAAATCAAGCCGTTCAAGGTATTAAACTGGAGGCTGAATATAAAAATGGATGATTAACCAAATAACACAGCATAATATGCCTAGTTAAAATTCTATAAAGTTGTTCTACATTATTGTTTGTGGTTTGGGGGTAAATGTCAGCGATCTTAAGTCAATTCAACCAGTTTTATTTCTATAGAATCCCCTAGACACCTGTCTGTTTTGTCTTAGTTTGAGAGTATATATGTATTGAATACAAATCAACTCAAATTTTTTTTTTTTTTTAAATATATTTAGCCAAACAAAACAGAGAATAGTTGCAGGCAGTGCGAAAGGCATCACTTACGAAGCATCTTCTTTTGTATAACTTTTGGACATTGAAAGAGTTATGTTATTCTTAATTTTTTTTCATTGTAGGAGCTGTTTGAAAAGGCAACTCTAGTTGCAAGCCTGGCATCAGATGTATTTGCTGGAAAGGATAGATTTGCTACAGTTCTTCTAATGAGGCTCACAGAGACTGTTATCTTGTGGCTTTCTGATGAACAATCTTTTTGGGAAGAGATTGAGCAAGGGCCAAAGTCTTTGGGTCCTCTCGGTCTTCAGCAGGTCTTTTATTCTACTTACTTATCTGTCATAGTCATTGAACATTGTCACTAAGTTACTGAATCTTATGTCCACTAGTCTTAACTATTCCTGACATGTTATGTTTTCCTCCTCCTCTTTTTTTTTTTTTGGATGCAGTTTTATTTAGATATGCAATTTGTCTTACTTTTTGCATCTCAAGGTCGCTACTTATCTCGAAATCTTCATCAAGTAATCAAGAATATCATTGGAAGAGCTATTGACGCAGTTGCTGCAACAAAAGTAGATCCTTATAGGTATTACAGTGACTTAGGAGTTTAAGATTTCTGTCAGTTAATACATTAGATGTGTTATAGTTAAACAGGATAAAAAGATGAAATAATGTTAATTATCCAACATGTTTTGTTCTTATAGGCAGTTTTGATTGTTTTTATGATTTACATATTCAATGACATGCAGTTTATTACCGGAAGATGAATGGTTTGCTGATGTGGCTCAAATAGCTATAGACATGTTATCAGGAAAAGGTGGTGAGTATGAAAATGAAAATAATGGCATCCCCATCGCATCTCAATCAGTAGAGGGTGACTAGCTAAAGTTGTTAAACAGTTGTTCACAGCTCTCATGCCCCCGGCCGCCTGATGTCTACATAATTATTTGTTTATTTGTTATTAGAGTTATTCATGTCTTCAGCCTTGGTATATACTTTCTTTTCATTTTAGATATTTAAAAAATGTAAATCAGACATGCTCTACGCATCATAACCAATTTTTAACAGTTATTATGCGAACAATAAAGTTATCATGTATCTAACAGTTGTTCAAGTGTAGCCTGTAGACAGTACCAAGCTGTGAAATGTTCATTCAATTGCTTCTTTTTCACTGTTGGAGGTAAAGGACAATTTTTTTTAAAAAAAACTTTAACAAAAATTACCTATTTCAATTTTTTTGCCAATTATAACTGGCAGGCTACGTATTTTACAATAGAGCAATATAAGATTTGCATTTGACGATGACTTATCCTATATAAAATGTGCACATTGTAATGATTTATTCAATATTTATTATTTTTTAAAATTAAAATACGCATTTATCGTCAAAATAATCAAAACAAAGTTAAGAATATGCATGCTTATGACATGGATTGTTGATCACTGTTCTTAGAATACATACCGTGCACGTGGCCCCGAATGAAAAGATAGGTAGGTGTTCAAGCCTAACACCAACACTGAATATGCATTTTGCTGTTGTGTATTGGATTCATTTCAAACTCTAAATTTAGTTAAATACTCCCTCCGTCCCATTTTATATGAACCTTACTCCTTTTTGGGACGTCCCAAAAAGAATGAACCTATTATACTTACTATTTTTGAACACTACTTTTCACTATTACACCCACTACTTCTCTATTTTATACTCATTTAAACACTATTACACCCACTACTTTCTTACACTATCTCAAATCTATTATTAAAAATTAATAGGTCCCACCACTTTACCCACTTTTCAACTAAATTTATTCTTTTTTTACTACATTTTCTTAATCTCCGTGAAAGTCAAACCATGTCACATAATTCGGGACGGAGGAAGTAACATGTCTGACCACCAGAATAATTTATTTTTGGATTTTTTAAATTTCAAAAATTTAAATAATAAAATGAAAATTTCATATACACAAATTAATATTAAATATACAATATAATATATGGTAACCAAATATTTTAAAAAGATATTACTTTCAATCTGTAATTTAATTCAGATATTTTTTTCAAATGTTGTTAGTTTTTTTAAGAGTAATATTAGGTACCCACAAGCGTTCTCAAATAATAAAGTTCATGAATGACATGGCAATATGGCATGGTTAATGCGACATTTTAAAATGTTTTAATTGATGAAATTTATGTGAATGTAGGGCGTTCATCATAATTAATTGAATTAGTACCAATAAGTTTCTGACACGTGGCATTTGGGAACAAAATTGGAAATAAATTTGGGAATTCCAGCATTTTCCTCTTTTTAAATGGTTTTTTCCCAATGTTATAAGAGTATCTCCAATGAAAGCGGTCTCTTAGCTAGAATTTTAAATTAACTACCATAAATAACAATTACAAAGAATGTCTAAAAAATTTTGTGAGCGCTCCTGCTACATTAACCTTAGGAAAAAATTTAGCCAAACTCTTTATATTGACTGTATTTATCGAATCTCTATGGACATGTAACGAAACTCCACATCATTTGTTGCCATATTAAAATAATACTTTCTATTTATAATAACTTGAAATAATAATAACATACTGATATGGACTAAAAGTAAGCCCTAAAGACAAATTTAATGTGGCATTAATTAAACCTAGAATGGTCTAAATACGAAGCCCAATAGTGGGACCCAAAACCCTAATTCAACATTAAATTCGTAATTAATATTGAGGGTGATAAACAACTCAGCAATAAGAGTCAAACAAGGAAATCACTCCTACAAGGAGTAGCCTCCAAGGCACCAAACTCAACATGGAAACAGACTCCTACAAGGCAGGAGTCTAGAACCTTCCTCAAGGCGGTGACTTGCCCACCAAGTCTCAAAACCCTACTCTAATTCTAAGGCTTCTCAGCCTATATAAGGGTCTGACCCCTCATTCTCAAAACTACGTTGGCTTGATTCTCTAGCAATACAGAGATACGTAGGCATCTTGTGAGGACCGTTTAGTCTCGAACGCAAGAACAACCATTTATGCTCGAAGCTCATCATCCCAAACATTAAATACAAGCAAACCCTTGCCGCAATTTATGAACCCTAATTTTTATTCCACAACATTTGGCGCCGTCTGTGGGAAGACAACAACAACCATGGTGTAAACACTAAGAACAACACCATCCTCAACTAAGGCTACCACCGTTACCTCTGTTCCACTTGTCATCACCGAACAAGGGTACGTACCCCAATTAACGGAGGCGACCACTTAACCTCAAGTTTCTCAACCTATAGGGACGACTCCCCATGCTGAGAGAACTCTACCCGTGGTTGTCCGTCCGAACCAAGAGACCAACCCTCTTCAGATGGTGGTCTCTCCCTTTGTTAATCGTACACTACCTCCAGGAGTACAGATCTTCCCAGAAGCACCAACCCGGCGTACAGATTGCCAAACTATCCCCCAGGTTGGAGGGATCCTGGACCAAACGGTCATGCCCTGCAGATACATGACCTTATCAGCCTCCCTACATTAGAGGCCTGGACCCCGATCAAGGATATGATTATTATTCTAGTCCTTATACTAATGACTCATCATCTGAGGACGATGATCGTGATGAAGCCCCAAGGAGGCGACGTACCAGCAAAGAACCTCGAAGGAGGACGCAAACTATCCATGATGGACCTCCTCTGACAACTGCTGAGAGAATCAAGGCTCATGAGGCCGAGATCCAAAGTTGAAGGACGACATGGCAATAGAGCAAGCGAGACAGAATCAGAATCGACCTCCTCCGAATTCAGGAAGGATTCCCTTTGTTGATTTGAAGAGGTCTTCAAGGAGACAGAAAAGGGCGGATGCCCCAAATAGAAGAGCAACAAGGGTGAGGGGTGACCCCAAAGATTTGATGTGGCTTGGAGATCCTGACGATCCTACACCCCCATTCACTGAGGAGGTGATGAATGCTCATGTTTCTAGGAGTTTAAGATGCCTACTATTAAGGCTTATGATGGAACGGGTGATCCCGCAAATCACGTTAGGAGATTCTCAAATGCGCTGCTGTTACAGCCGGCTAGTGACTGTCTCAAGTGTAGTGTAATAACCCTAATTTCTATACTTGAAATAAATTTCCATTTTTGGGATGAATAGTGAAATTATGGATGAAAAGTGATTTAGAGGAATTAAGAAATTTTTCATATCACCCTATGTACGGGATAGGAAAGGGATATTTCGAAGCCATATTAGTGATCTACGAGGTAAATAAGTGTATGTAAAACGCGATCGGAATTCAGACAATCCAAATTTTATTTTTATGGAATATTTGACCGGGCAGTGAAGTGTATATCAGTATTATCAAGAAATGAGATGTTTAAATTGAGGATTCAAGGATTTTATATTTTATTTAAGATGATTTAAGGATTTAGAATGAAAACCTCTAGGTTAGTATAGCGAACATTCTAGGAATGGCTATAACTATATAACGAGATTAAGCGATTAAGCGAACGAATTATGGAATTTGGATTGATTTCATAACGAGATTAAAAATCCTACATGATCATCAAGAGAATTATATCAAGTGGATTAAAAGATTTAATTCAAGGATTAAAACAAAACAATTTATTATTTAAGTGATTTAAATCACTTTAAATCAACCAAAAATCAAACAAATATCAAACAAGCTTCTTGCATACTCTTTGCACAAGAACTAAGGGTGATAAAGTAGCATTACTACATCTGATCTAAAGTAGAAAATATCCCACAAATTCATTTAACACTTAGCCAAACAAGAGAGAAAAGAGAAAGAAGCAAAAACACCAAACTGTCCAAGTTTCTGCCAGCAGTAAGAATGGGATCAAAACCCTAGCTAGGAAGCTTTGTTTTTGGTGATCTATAGCTCAAAAGCAATCCCTTGAAGATTAGAATGTGTGGTAAAAAATTGAGAACCAAACTCCAATTTTTCGATTTTATATGAATTTTACAAGATTAAGATGAATAGTGATGAATAGTAACTTAACATTGTTTTCTTGTTTTGATCTTAAGGTTTAAGATTTATAAAGGCTATCTTAGGATTGTTAAGTGTGTATAAACACTTATTAGTGTTGCTAGAGCTCCCAAGAAGGTAAAAACCCTAACCCACCTTTGAGTTTTTATGAGTTTTGGTGAAGTTTTGATGTTAGTTTAAAGGTGTGTTCATGTTAGTGTTTGGCTTTGTTTTAATATGAAAAATGATGGGTGTTGGATTGTAACCACACCACTGACTTTATAGAAGTAAAAAGGTTGTTTGTTGAGGTTGTGGATTTATGGTATGCCCGGTGTGGCTTGGTTATGTTGTGACAAAATGGAAATGTCCGAGTTATAGCCGTTGTAATGGCGAAATTCTGTTAACCCTTAAAAACAGTCAATACCCGAGACCATAAAATAATTTTTAGCATCACCACTGCATATGGTTACAAAGATATGGTTGTCTAGTTTACATGGTCGCAAGAATCGCATTAAAATAGTTTACGGTTTAAGAGTTATGCTAGTTTTAGTGAAAGCGGTTCGAAAGATTTTATCGTAGAAATGTAACCACTTTGATGCTAAGTTCGAGACCCTTAATAGTCGAATTAAAAGTAGGAATTTGGTGATAAAATGCTAAGGACAGTTAGCAAGGTGTGTGCGAAGGTTTCGAGTCAAAATGATTATTTTCCGATTTTATAAAACTGCGTAAGCCAAGGTTGCGCAAGTGAAAACCCCTAAGAAGACGACTTAGAAACCAAACTTATAAGTGTTTAAGTATAACTTGAATTCGAGGATTGGTTTTGAACCAAACTTATGACTTAAGTAGTTGTCGACTAACGTGGACTTAGTACGAGTCTAGAGGGATACCTTAGTTGTAACACCCCCAGATCTGGGGTCGGGGATCTGGTCGTTACGGTCTCAACTCCAACAATAATCCTTAAACTTGAATCAAAATAAATAAACTGCACATTATGACTCCACAATAATATTACACCACACAAACAGTTATAGTCCCATTAATGAAATCAGAGTAATCTATCGTATATTATTAATCACTGGTTTGAGTTCTTACAACTCAAAAGAATAACATTCAACTTACAAACTCTTTTCCATCCATTTACAAGTCATATAAATAAATATAACTGGTACTCAGAAGCTGAAGATTAGTCTACCCCTGACTTTCTGCTCCGCAATGGTAGCCACATCGTCCTCAGGTTACGGACCATCTGCTGTATCTGTTGTTGTGATATAAATATAAAATCAAAGGTGAGCCAAAGCCCACCAAAATAATATAACTGGACAACAATATATATAATAGTTCAAACGAGTTTTGAAACCATATGCCATGCATTTAATGAACATAATGCCAGTATAATATGAACGATAAAGTTACAGGGTAACCCAACATATACTTTCCAAAGTATCTGATGCATAAAAATATGAACAAGATGTCATCATATATCACAAAGGGGAACTTGCAAGAAATAATGCAATTCCAGTTTTGAACACTTTTCAACCTTGCCAAAATAGAGAATGTTGCAGAAAATTTCTAACTTTGAAAGATGAACCAATCTCGGAGCATTGACGCACTAGGAGCCATAACATTTACGATGATCAGTCGCCAGTTATGCTCCCCATCATTGTTCTCTACATGTAGAAGGAAGCACCGACGGATTTACTTGTCCACCGCCCTCTGGAACCCCCCGGCCAACGGTTGGGCCATTGCTAGACCGGCACCACTCAGCCACTTACGCAGCTCCTAGTTCGTATAACATCCATAACTCTGAAACATAAAGTTCGTCCCCCTTTCCCCAAGTATGATACTTGTTGATAAGACTACACAAAGTAGTCGTATCTAGTTTGGAAGGAAAATTCACCAATATTTCCCAAACTACTGCTTGTTAATGGATACCAACTTGTTCCAACATTCCTGCCCCTCGAATTATGAGAAGGTACACAAGATTTGATAGATGAACAACAACCAAATTGCGAGTTAAAAGAATAGTTTCAAAAGATTTATGACTGGGAAGTCAATAAGATAAATAACATTTCTCAAGTAAGGTTCCCTTATTATTTGGAAGATAGAGTCGAAGGAAGAATGAAATTTTGAGAACATTTCTTGATATAATATTAATAATAATACGACTCCGAAGTAATTTTATAATAATCGAAGGTCGAAGATAATATTTGAAGTCATTTCAGAGTATCGGATAAATATTTAGATAATATTTATTGAATCAGAAATAGTTAAAGAAGACTTATAACTATGAACGAATATTTAAATCGAAGTATTTCTCAGATTAATTCTCGAGGGAATAAAGAGAAAATATTTATGAAATAATTAAATATTTAAATGAATATTCAAAATAACATTCATTTAATTAATAAGACTTGAAAGGAATATTAAATATAATATTCGATAAATAAATATAACATCAGATGAATATTTAAAATAATATTCATTAAGTAAATGGGAACTTAAATGAATATTCAAACAGTAATATTCATTTAATGAATAATATTCTAAATGAATATCGAAATAATATTTATTTACATATTGTTCTAATTATATATATATATATATATATATATATATATATATATATATATATATATATATATATATATATATGTATGTATATATATATATATTATTGTTTTGAATGTTATCCGGATAGTATATAAGTATAGTGATATGTCTAAGAGTTATTGGTCCATATGATTGGGACAAGTATCGAGGTACATTGTTCGTACTCGAAGGGAGATAAATGTTTTGAAAAACTATCTTGTTAATTATTGGAGGTGATGAGAGATTTGATATGGATCATTTTATTCGAATCCATGATCAAAGCAGTCGTTCATATTTTTTCTCTTATATTTCGAGAGGAGGGTGATTTATTGGAAGTATTAATCGTTCGATTGTTTCCGAACGATAATAATTATTATGAATTGAGGTGCACGTGGAATTATACGTGACGTCTAAGATGAGGAGTATTGAAGGTGGCCAGGGGTACTCTGGTACCCCAGGTTCTGGACTGGAGATAACGTAAGAGACTGGTACGGTGGCCAGCCCAACAAATATGTATGAAAGCCCGGATGCGGCTTAGGGTGAGGTCCGAGCCAGTCGGCTCATCCTTCTACCGGTAGTAAATTGATAGATGTATGGACTGATCATCCATTACAACCCAGCGGAAAAGAATCTCTTGAATATAGTCCATCAGCAGTATTGATAGTGTAATTAATACTACAGGTGGGTATTAATTGCAGTATGAATAGTCTACCCTTTCTCAGCACATCTACTAGTGCTACAATACATACTTTATCCTTTTTCCATCAACTTTTCTACTTTTCGTAAAACACACTATCCAGGTTATGCTCTTACTCAGTCCTATACTATTATCCTTATTGATACCCGCAATGGCTTTGGTATCACTATCGTGCTGCGAATTCGGAGATAACCTCATTCGCACTATGCATTTCCTGATCGCCTTAATCTTCGCAATCTCGCTCAATATAGAGAAGTAGATAGATTTATTGAGAGATCACTATGATCAATGAACATTTGTTATATTGTATAGTTAGTACAGAAGGGGGCCAGCCTTTAGTACTTGATAAGCAATTAAACAAGTTATGGTATTCCACTTAGACTTCTATCACAAAGACAGATAGTCACGCAACAGTACCTCCCCTCCTTAAAGGGTTGTTCTTCTCAATCCATAAAGAAGATGAATAAGAGAGAAGAAAAGACAAGAATTATAAAGGATTATAGAAAGTTTTTATGATTGTAAAATATCATACTCAGAATTTACCTCTGAACTATAGAGGTTCATCAAAGAAAAAAATAATCATAATTATATCCAATACTATTTGATCACAATCTCACGTGTCAACATATCTTGCTGCTTTGTCCATTATTCTATAGACCTATACTCTGGTTCAACCTTAGTAACACTTACTTTTGGAAAATCTTTCAACCTCTCAGGTTAAATCTTGGATATCTCGCTTGACATCATTGTTACTGGCATTCCACACCACGCTACTAGCTCTTTCATATTCATAATAGTAACACTATCAAGTGATCATCTCGAGAATTCATTAGAAAGCCCATTCATTAATCCATTCATAAAATTCCTTGCTTCACATTCCATAGTTGCTTTCCCAGCCTTTTCTTTATCAATCACATCCTGCTAATTATCTGATTCTTATTCACTTCTGTTATTTACCTCCACCGTCATTTCTTTATTTAGATATCTTTTGCACTTGGTACCTCCTTAGTGGTATCCCGTCACATTTACTCTATAATCATCACATTATTCCATTTTAAAACCTCCGAAATAAATCTTGTCGGTTTCTCTAACTTAGATCCAATATAATATATTTCTACCAAAGTTGTTTCTCATCACTTGTTTCTTTCTGTCCGTGATTTTTTTTTCACGAGTTGTTCTTCATAAGATAGACCAGGTCGTATATCTACCTGCTCGTATTCTTATCATCTGTCAAGCATCTGCATTTTACTGGCGTAGCCTTGCCATATGAAACACGTTACGACCATGCTATAAGTTTTTTGGGTAAAGCTGGCTCGAATGCCACCTTCCGAACACTTTTAAACTCTCAGATGGCCCAACAAATCTCGGGCTCAACTTCCATTCTCTCCAAGTCTCATTAATCCTTTCCACGGGAATACCTTTAGCATCACGAATCATCAACCTCATATTCTCTACCTTTTTTGCGTAGAAATACACTAACACAACTTGCTTGTCATTCATCAACATGCCATTTAGCTTATCAATAGCAGCATTATCTTTATCATTGCGTTGTCATCTACTTTCTTAGAAGAATCATCACTATATTAATGTAGTCTATTGCTGAATCACCATCGTTTGCTGTTTACGTAGTGCTTTAATAGTTAATCAGACGGGTTTCATAGTCGTCATATCCAAAATTTTCTAGGAAGATGAACTAATCATTATTTCTTATTCATAAGGAATACTTCCTGAACTTGATGTAGATATTAATGAAGCAGATAAAATTGCAGAAGAGCTTCAATCACTGCCGCTATGCCAGGTTAATGAAATTGTTAATCAGATATCTTCAGTAGAAGACTGGAAACTTAGTGGTTTACTTAATCAATTCTGTATCATGGTCCTGGTTTACCTCAAAATGGGACCTTCTAAGGTATGTAATATGCTTAAGACGCCATCAGGAATCGAATCTTTACTTAAACTATTATTACCGTCAATTCTTGCGCAATCATCAGAAGGAATGTAAATTCCTCCACTTCGATATGACCTTCAAGGTCCTTTCAAATATCATTTTGTTTCTTCGGTATGAACATTTGTATTTACTCCTCTTTACTTAGAGTGTCGGCCACCTCATTGGCCTTTCCTGCTAATAATAATTTCTTATAATCATTGTCTTCTGAATCTATTCCAACTCACATTCTTCTACCTCATTCCCATTACTGTTGGGTGAAAGCATTCTCCCTAAAACTCTGCTGAAGGAGAAAAGCATCTATCAGTCATTTTCCATAAGTCACTGCTTCCACCTTTCTGTGTGAACCTTATCACGGTTACTCCTAATTATACCTAGGATATTTCTTCTCTTAGTTCTTTCTTGTTTTAGGATAATCCATACTTCCTCATGGTCTCGCACATGCCTCACCTGGCATTATTGTTATTGTGCCATACATTCTCTACCAACTCCTATTTTGAAACTCAGAATATTAATTTTTTCCTTGTGAGGTTTCTTAGGTCGTCCTCATCATTCCTCCTGTATTTTCTAGGTACAGGGTATATCAAAATATCACTAATCGATCCTGTAATAATTCTGTCGGTGTACTTTCCGAAACTCCTTTCAATAAATTCTTAAAGATTATTGTTACCTTAGTCAATCCAACTTATATCATCCGAATTCATAATGTCTTTATTAGGGGTAGTGCCACCCTTTGTGCATCCCCAGGGTTCATCTTAATTTATAGATATTCTATCCTCAATTCTATTTTCAAAAATACTTACATCCTTCAGTTAACAATCACGTCATAATTCTTTAATAAGGATCTCTTTTCAATCGTTCGCATCTTGAAAATCCATAGGTAGCTTCACGCTAACCTTCTCTTTCAAACGGATGTCAGTCCACATGGCCTTCAAAAGACAACATATATTTATCTGTTCTTATTTCAGAATTTGGTAATGGCAACAAGGATGTTCTGGAAGATATTGGTCGTGTTCAACGTGAATTTCTTAGTATTTATCACCCTTCTTAAAGATAATAAGTTTCAGATAACCTTTATGCATCATACTGCACAATCTTTGACAATCTCCATAAGCCTTCTATTGATCACTTTCCTCAGTCATACTATTGTATTTATAAAATTCCAACATTATGTACCTTAATTTACTATGGTTGGGTTCCTAGCTCATAAGCTGGTCAATCATATACACCTGAATTACCTTACTTTATATTGAAAGTTCTCACGGTTGGCGATTGATTAAAAGCAACCCCGCTTTGTCCTTAACATTGCTGGTCTTAGTTACTTTATAATTCTTCACCACATGGCCCCAAATGGCCGCACTACAATATGTGAGTTTAGGGTTAGCTAATGGCATTACTTTTCTAGTAATTGCTTGGCATAGTGCCTCCTTCGTCCCTAGCGAAACTTGATTTATTTGGGGTGGCTTACGCTTATCAACATACTTTGTCCTGTGTATTCTTCACCCTTTTCTTTTTGTATTTTTTCACTACTTTCCTTTACACTGCAATCTTAGGTACCAGAGTAGCATAGTCACTCAACTTAAGCACTGCCACTCCTCGTTCATCCCTCTGCCTCGATACCTTCTGACCTTTTCAACATTTTACTCCATATAAGTCTCAATCGACTTCTCGGTACCGTCTCCGGTCTCCTTTCCTTTATTTTTATCTTCAACTTCTCTTATCAATCCCACGTGCTACACAAGCTTACACTTTTGGCATAATAATCTTTTCATTTAAGTCAATCCCGCAACTCCTCAAACCGTTTTGGTCCTTAAGTACATTTCCCTTTTTACTGTCCAATCTCAACGTTATCATTATATTTCTACAATCAATCGCTATAATCAGGGTCTGTCCACCAACCCATATAGCGGCTACCTTACCCCATCCACGGGGTTCGCCCCAGTTTCGACTCTCTTCCATGACGTTTTCTGATAATCAGAAAGACAAGGTTTGCCAAAATTTGTTAAAGCTCTTTCCAGAATCAGGAAATTTTGGTCAATCTATCCATCCATCCACTGGTAACATTAAAAAGATCAATTTCAAAATCTGAAGAACAGTTCTTATGAACATCCAAGCAGGTAGAATCGTAAGAATTATAATAATGGAATGTCTGACATAGGGTTGGAAGTTTAACCACCGAAAGGGAACCAAATATACACATCCCATAAAAGGGAAAAATTAAAAGTTTCAACTGAAACATGCCACATCTTCCTGATGTATATACGTCCTAATAGTCGATACTACCAAATGTTAGTCTACCTAACCACTAGTCTCAGAAGGACCACTACCGTCGGAGTTAGTCGTTCCACAAAATTGGCACTACCAGGGCCATCCGATCCTGGTGAACCGTGCTGTCTGAATACATCCACAATTACTCTGCCATGCTGCATAAGCACACCACTTAAACCAATATGAGGTGCGTCATAATATATCACAAAGTCTTCCTTCTTCCGTTAGGCAATGCCAATGCTGGGTTGCCTCCAATTTCTTCTTTAGCTCCAGGAAGATTTTCTCACATTTCCTCGTTCATTCAAACTTTTTAGTCCTTTGCTGGTGTGGTTGGCCTTTCTCAATTGGAAACTGCCTTCAACTTGGCGGGGTCAACCAACACTACTTGCTATTGATCGCATGTCCTAATAACTGAACTTCACTTTTCCAGAATTCATACTTCGAGAACTTGGCAGACAATTGCTCTTTTTAGGTTTTACCTTAAAAACATTTCCATTACCTCTTAACCACTGATCGTATTACTTGATCCATTTATGATTCAGCGTCGGAGTAAACTTAATGTAACTACTATAATCCATTCAAGGAAAAGAAAGAATTTAATATTACTCAAAATCACACGCATCTAATGTTTCTGGTTCATCACTTCACTGAGTTTGAATAACCCTATACTTAATCCATGACAGTAGTCTCATTACGAGTTTATCATAAACTCACTGGTCTTTTCCTCTTGTAGGTTCCGAGATCATCGTCTCGCTTACTACTTCCTTATCTAACTTTATCCAATCATGCCATCACTCCTCAATGTCGTTACTTTCTAAGTTGATCCATTCATCATTTGAACATTTCCCTAAATAAAACCACCTCGTCAATCTCAATTTGACTTTATAAATTATAACTTATAGAATCTGCCTTCTCATGGCGAATTATTATTGGCAATATTCACGCTATTCCATTTATCAACTGACATGGCACTTGTTGTCTCTATCTCCACGGCTCTTGGAGATTTTACTCCTCGTCCTATATCGACGTCCTTGACAATCTTGCATCATTCTAACTCTTTTCCCATTAATCTGAAAGTCTCTAAGGGATCTTATTAATCCCTATATAAGTTCTCAAGTCATCCTTCAAATTCATCTTACTCGCTGGTACTACATCCGGTAGTCCGGCTATAAATCCAATATTGCATCTTTAGTTCTCTTAATAATATCTCAGTTCTTTATGCTCACTTCTCTGAGCATAATACCTTTAACTCTCACAGTCTCTCTGGCTGCAGCCCTCATTTCCTCAAGGGTAAACTCTTTACCCATAACAGGATTCTCCTTCTTAGCTGGAACCTCCTTCGGGTCCTCAGTAGGGTACTCTATCGAGTCTTCAAGCCGATCGACAACATATAATAAAGCATCCTCGTGCTGCTGCTCGTAAGCCTCAAGGTCCGTTGCCTTACTCGTCGATACGATATCGGGCTAAGTTACTATCATGATATTTAAGAGTTCCCATAAGGGTTTTATATGTCAGTACTACATTAAGTAGTCCGACTATGAACTTGGCAAGAGTTCTTATTATCTTAGTGAATTTATTGTTATAACGTCGCCTCATCTCTAGGATATATAACTCTCGCTCTGATACCATTTCTGTAACACCCCCAGATCCGGGGTCAAGGATCTGGTCGTTACGGTCTCAACTCCAACAATAATCCTTGAACTTGAATCAAAATAAATAAACTGCACATTATGACTCCACAATAATATTACACCACACAAATAGTTATAGTCCGAGAGATGAAATCAGAGTAATCTATCGTATATTAATAATCACTGGTTTGAGTTCTTACAACTCAAAAGAATAACATTCAAGTTACAAACTCTTCACCATCCATTTACAAGTCATATAAATAAATATAACTAGTACTCAGAAGCTGAAGATTAGTCTAACCCTGACTCTCTTCTCCGCAATGGTAGCCACATCATCCTCAGGTTATGGACCATCTGCTCTATCTGTTGTTGTGATATAAATAATAAAGCAAGGGTGAGCCAAAGCCCACCAAAATAATATAACTGGACAACATAATATATAATAGTTCAAACGAGTTTTGAAACCATATGCCATGCATTTAACGAACATAATGCCAATATAATATGAACGATGAAGTTACAGGGTAACCCAACATATACTTTCCATAGAAGTATCTGATGCACAAAAATATGAACAAGATGTCATCATATATCACAAAGGGGAACTTGCAAGAAATAATGCAATTCCAGTTTTGAACACTTTTCAACCCTGCCAATATAGAGAATGTTGCAGAAAATTTCTAACTTTGAAAGATAAACCAATCCCGGAGCATTGACGCGCTAGGAGCCATAACATTTACGATGATCAGTCGCCAGTTATGCTCCCCATCATTGTTCTCTACATGTAGAAGGAAGCACCGACGGATTTACTTGTCCACCGCCCTCTGGAATCCCCCGGCCAACGGTTGGGCCATTGCTGGACCGGCACCACTCGGCCACTTACGCAGCTCCTAGTTCGTATAACATCCATAACTCTGAAACATAAAGTTCGTCCCCCTTTCCCCAAGTATGATACTTGTTGATAAAACTACACAAAGTAGTCGTATCTAGTTTGAAAAGAAAATTCACCAATATTTTCCAAGCTACTGCTTGTTAATGGATACCAACTTGTTCCAACATTCCTACCCCTCGAATTATGAGAAGGTACACAAGATTTGATAGATGAACAGCAACCAAGTTGCGAGTTAAAAGAATAGTTTCAAACGATTTATGACTGGGAAGTCAACAAGATAAATAACATTTCTCAAGTAAGGTTCCCTTATTATTTGGAAGATAGA
The DNA here is from genome assembly GCA_036435485.1 of Saposhnikovia divaricata. NCBI lineage: Eukaryota > Viridiplantae > Streptophyta > Magnoliopsida > Apiales > Apiaceae > Saposhnikovia > Saposhnikovia divaricata. The sequence continues at coordinate 162,185,123 of CM071596.1, read as the reverse complement.
TCTTGATATAATATTAATAATAATACGACTCCGAAGTAATTTTACAATAATCGAAGGTCGAAGATAATATTTGAAGTCATTTCAGAGTATCGGACAAATATTTTGATAATATTTATTGAATCAGAAATAGTTAAAGAAGACTTATAACTATGAACGAATATTTAAATCGAAGTATTTCTTAGATTAATTCTCGAGGGAATAAAGAGAAAATATTTATGAAATAATTAAATATTTAAATGAATATTCAAAATAACATTCATTTAATTAATAAGACTTGAAAGGAATATTAAATATAATATTCGATAAATAAATATAACATCAGATGAATATTTAAAATAATATTCATTAAGTAAATGGGAACTTAAATGAATATTCAAACAGTAATATTCATTTAATGAATAATATTCTAAATGAATATCGAAATAATATTTATTTACATATTGTTCTATATATATATATATATATATATATATATATATATATTATTGTTTTGAATGTTATCCGGATAGTATATAAGTATAGTGATATGTCTAAGAGTTATTGGTCCATATGATTGGGACAAGTATCGAGGTACATTGTTCGTACTCGAAGGGAGATAAATGTTTTGAAAAACTATCTTGTTAATTATTGGAGGTGATGAGAGATTTGATATGGATCATTTTATTCGAATCCATGATCAAAGCAGTCGTTCATATTTTTTCTCTTATATTTCGAGAGGAGGGTGATTTATTGGAAGTATTAATCGTTCGATTGTTTCCGAACGATAATAATTATTATGAATTGAGGTGCACGTGGAATTATACGTGACGTCTAAGATGAGGAGTATTGAAGGTGGCCAGGGGTACTCTGGTACCCCAGGTTCTGGACTGGAGATAATGTAAGAGACTGGTACGGTGGCCAGCCCAACAAATATGTATGAAAGCCCGGATGCGGCTTAGGGTGAGGTCCGAGCCAGTCGACTCATCCTAGGGTGAGGTCCGAGCCAGTCGGCTCATCCTTCTACCAGTAGTAAATTGATAGATGTATGGACTGATCATCCATTACAGCCCAGCGGAAAAGAATCTCTTGAATATAGTCCATCAGCAGTATTGATAGTGTAATTAATACTACAGGTGGGTATTAATTGCAGTATGAATAGTCTATTCTTGCTCAGTTTTTTTGCAAGTAAAATTTCAGTATGTTAAAAGAAATATGGGGGTTCTTTTCTTGAAAAAGTTTTGTGGATATATATATATATATATATATATATATATATATATATATGTCATCACTGTTCAGTTATATTCCTCAATAGTTCATTGCTGAAGTGATTAATCTCCTCCATTCCTTTCTACAATAAATGGCTGTGATTTGTTGGTTGTGTAAAAAATTTATACACCCTTGGCTCTGGATTGAACCCCATATATATATATATATATATATATATATATATATATATATATATATTTGATTCTGGTGTATAAAACTTGCTGGGCAATTTTTGGTTCATTCTTGCTATTTTAAATATTATCAAACAGCGGCGATCAGAGCTGGCACTAGTATGATGAACCATGATACATGGAAGGGGAAAGGTAATTGATTCAGTATGTTAGCCTTATAGTACCTGAGGAGGGTGCAAGGTGGGAAGAAGTTGTTTAATGCTTTTTATCTAGTACTTTGAAGTTGTAATAAGATTCTGGAGGATACTCTGATGTGTAAATACTTTTGGATTAGTAAGTACTTGTTCTAAGACTATAACCTGTGGAGTAGATTATAGAGTTTATTATGATTATTGTTGTAGATTATATTATGAGCAGGTGATTGAATATTCCGCAAAGGTATGGTTAAGATTATGACGACCCGGATTCCTGGTAAGGGATTAGGGGGCGTTACAGAGATAGTATCAGAGCAGTAGGTTATAAACCTTAGAACGAGAGTAGGAAAAGTTATGACGACATAAGAAAGTAACGAAAGAGCTTAGGTAGAGTTTGTGGTTGGACTATTGGGGGTAGTACCAAAGATGAGTTAAATAAGATCCTTAGTGACTGAGAAAGGTAGTTATGGAACTTTTTAGAGGTGATGTGAGTCGATAATGATATAGACTGTTTATGTGATACTGTAACGCCCCCAAATCCGGGGTCAGTAGATTTGGGCGTCACGCTAACAAACTCAATAATTCTAACAAAAAATGGTCATGATGTATTCGTAAATACAACATAAACCTGCTGAATACTAAACTAAAAATCTGAAATCAAAATAAAAATGAAATAAAAATAAAAACTCAATCAAAAGCTCTTTGACCCCAACTCCCAACTAAGGATCTTAGGTTACATTTCTAGAAACAAGAAAAACCCAAAACCAACGTAAATACAACTCTATATACAAAACTTTATATAGATTTAAATCACTGGTATAACTTCGAATAGAAGTATACCAGGCCAACTAATCAAATACATACTATAACTACTAAAACTATATTTACATACAATAATACTAATTTAAATCTAAATACCCTGATCTACGTCAGCTTCACAACAACATCCTGCTTCTTCTTTCCACTTTCTGAACTGCACAAGCTAAGCCTCGCCAACTAGTTTACTGAAAAGTTAGATTTTAAAAACAACAAGTGTGAGCCAAAGAATGCTCAGCAAGTTATATAATAAATGTGAGCGAAGGAATGCTCACCAATTTATAATCAGAACTATAATTGAAATCTGGATTCTTAACTTTAACAGAAGATTAATATCATTTAAAACATTTATAACTCGAAATCAGAATTTAATAACTGAGAAGGTTCGTAATACTAGATTCAATACTTTTAATACTTGCAAAATACTTTAACTATCGCTTTAACAAAATCTCCAAGAAATTCTCAGTTACTCAAATTTCATTCATGTCACTAAGCGTTTGCATACCTAGCTGCCTAACCGGCCTGACAATCATGAGTTTGAATAAATAAGAAGATCTCAATTCATTCTCGGTTCTCACTATCACTGCGCAACAAATGCTACAGCGACCATAATAACCGTGAATTAGTTATCCCCGTTCAAAACACTAATATAAATAACTTTCCATTTTTATACTAACAGTATTTATTAACTCAAATCATAACTTTATATCCAACATACTTGGAAATGAAAATGTACTTTAACTTAAACATTCTATCATAAGAATATATTTGCATAAAAACAACATTTAATAGAATTGGAGTTTTCATCATACTCTGGACATTACGGGTGATCAGCCACGTAAAGTCCAGCTAAAAACAATACTCTGGGATCCCTCACTAGGCACTTATTGACATTGGCCTTTACTACTTTGACCACGAAGCTGGTCCACATTTTTATAAAATTCTTCCAATTCCATTAAACTACTTTACTATCAATTAATCTCAGGGAAACCATATACATTAAGAACATTATACTAAAACAAGGAATAATAATGCAATACCAGCAAAAACTTTAACAGAATATTACTGACAATACTTAAGAAAGTATAATACTGGCAATAAAACTGAAATTCTACTTTCCACATGATATATGAATAAAATATATCCTTATCAATAATTTGAAGGAGAGGATACTAGAAATACGGATTTGAAGGGAATACTTATATTGAATAGAAACATATTTATCTCGCTTGAACGATAAGCGAGGGTTAGTACACTTGCCTCGATTCCAATGCGTCGATTCGCTACTTACTATACTTCGGTCTTTACTCGTCATGCATTCATTTCCCTTCAATTGTCTCGTCAACACGCTCGCTGGGTCCATATCGAATCCCTAATTATACTCGAATAATAGTAAAGTACTATTTAGTACATAAACAACCCAATTAATAACTAATTACTTACAACTCGCAAAGCAATACATACATAAATATATATACCCACACCTCATTAATCATCACATATGTACTTAAACACTCATACACATACATGCCTTTAAATCTTTAAATCAAATAATTTAAATAACTTTAAATACAAGGGATTTTTAGAAAATTTCGGCATGAAGTATTCGTTTATCAGACTATGGGCACAGCCCCTCAATATCAATCAAAACAATTCAACCCTGCTTTTACAAAAATAAAGCTTCCTCAACTTGCAGCAACATAAAAGTAAGCAATTAATGAAAAGTACCCGCCCGAACATGCGGCAACTAGCACATAAGAAATTTACATTACACTACTACTTACGCTACACCAATGATCGTATTTCTCACGCATTTTAATGATACACGTGACAATCAATCATTGATGTTCGTAAGCCCTAGGGAACAACCCCTAGCACTAACTATTACTTACGCTATATCGATGATCACATCACTCAAGTATATTAATTATACTCGTGATAGCTAATCATGGATATTCGTAAGTCCGAGGAACTAGTTGAAGAGAATTACACAAGTCGTTAAATATTGACATTTAAGACTCGTGATCTCATTACAACTCCTCGCAGATAAACATATAAAGAAAATTAAATAACAGTTTAACTTTACTATAGATTACATTTGAAAACTATACAATCAGGAGACAGTTTCATATTACGGACATATATCACAATCCAATCAAAATATACATGTAAATTCTTTTATCCTAAAACCCATATCCACAAATAGTGATTTAACAAGTATAATTGTCACTCCAAATTCAACACACAATTTACTAATCATATAAAATATCCGATAATCACTAACAATTATCAAGGTAAATTAGTAACCACTTACTCAATAGCACATCACAATTACCAGGTCTTAATTCAACATTAGAACAGTACAGAGAAACCATACACACCCTTGGCAAGAACTCACACACACGCCCAATTAACACGCACACACACTGCCACACACACACGGCAAATCTCACACCTGCATACCCACACAGTAGAACTCGAACACACACCAAGAGTGAGACACACGCTGTGCACCCACACACCCATCACGACCCACGTTGTAGCACACACACAGCAGCAATCGACGACAAGAACAGAGGGAAGAGGGAGACTCCCTCAAACATACACGCACACCTCGATATATATGCAGGTATACGCGTGTATATAGAGGTGAGAGAGAGTTCAAGAGAGAATTTAGAGTGAAGGGAGAGAGATACAGAGATTTAGAGAGAGAGTAATGAGAGAGATCGAGAAGAAATGGAACTCTCGAGATATTAGAGAAAAAGAAAACACCCGAGAACAATCTGGAGTGCTCTACTTTGTAATTAGAATAGCAGGGGCAAAATCATCATTTAACCATACTGAAAATAATTTTCTGAAAATTTATAATTGATAATAGCTTCTAAAATTTGAAAATCAATAGAAAATTGTGAAAAAATTGAACTTTATATTTTTAAAATCTAGAGAACAAAATTAGGAACACCCACATATTTTTTAAATATTTTTATGATCAAAAATGAATTAAATATGAATTTCCAAAGTTTTGATCCTTTAAATACAATAAAACTCTTAAAATCATTTTAAAATACTCGATCACCCAAATTAATCCACCCAACAATTTTAAAAACTCAATAAATATATAAAGATAATTTTACAAAAGATTTCATGATTTTTAAGCCCTTCGATAATTAAATAAATATTTTTGAAGATCAATAATACTTGATTTAAATATTTTTAAATCACTAAAAATACCAATAAAATACTGGGGCACACATTGGCACACATAACTCAATATATACTCATATAAACTCAATACTAGATATCGTTGAATTCCACAACGATATCCTCAAATCCAATTCTATTCTATAAATACTAATTAACATAATAATTAATAAAATAATAATAATAAATTCTAAAATAATCTGGTATCTTATAGATACCCTCAAGACAAGAGAAGGAGAGTTAGAAACAAGGAAACTGATATGGAAGTTATATAGTATAACCTCAAGGTGTAGTTAGGGTGGAGGCATGATGGCCAATACCAGTAGTAGAATCAATTAGGACGAGAAAAATGTGTATCCATGATTTATTTATTGGGTTTAATTTTTTTTTTATATAAATGAGTATGTAAAGATATGTATACATAAATATACACATATATATAACTACAGGTATATATATGTATATGTATGTATATGTACAGATATGTACTGTTTTGTTTTCATAAATAAATATTTCATGGGTATGCAGTTTTATTAGACAAAACCACATTGGGATAAGTTGAACCGAGTGAGGCTGTGACTTTTGGAGAAATGTAGAAGAGATAAATAAAGTGGATTTTGTGGATGGAAACAAAACAAGAGGAGTATGATGGTATTATGTATGGATTTGGAGGAGGAAGGAGCTGGAAGATTTCAATAGGGATTAAAACAATAAATTGAATATAATGATGCGTGTTCTATATTTGGGACTATGTGATATGGGTATAAGAAGCAGTAATAGTAAAGCCTGAGAATGAATTGATTCAGGAGGATAAAGATGAGAAGAAAGAGGTATATTTGATGATTAGTAAGAGAAAAGAATATGAGGAATTTTAAGGAATAATTGAGATTTACTATTGAGGGTAAGGTGTATTTTGAGGATAGAGTCTGGATAAGGATAAACGAAGGAAGTGGGTATAATTAATGAAGGATTTAGAGGTGCAATAATTACTAGTCGGGGAAGGCCAATGTGGTGGCTAATACCCTAAGTAGGATAGAGAGATTAAAAAAGACATGTGGAAAGAAACATCTGAGTATGTAAAATCGGAAGGTAGGTGTTATAACTGTGGTCAAGAGGGGTATCAACAGATGAATAGTCCCAAGAAGGGAGTAGTTTTCTAGCTACAACTGTGGAAAAGAGGGTCACATCTATAGAGACTGTAAAATGCCAGCAACGGGACCAACGACATCACAACAAAGCGGTGGAGTGACGGTGGTCGATGGCATGAGAGCGATGGATGAGATAGAAGGTACACATTTTCATAATATTGTAAATACGTATATAAATGATGAGCCGGAATGAAAATAGAGGTATGTTAAAGAATGAGAGAGGAGTATAAGAGACAGAATAGACGGTATAGCATAAGGGTTTATAATCAAGATATGAGAGCATAAACTGGTAAAAGTGATGAGAAGATATTGGAAAGTAGAGTACGAGATAAGCAACTTCAGTTATTGCCTATGTTGATTCCGAGGACGGAATCCTTTTAAGGAGGGGAGACTGTAATAACCCTAATTTCTGTACTTGAGAAAAATTCCCATTTTTAGGATGAATAGTGAAATTATGGATGAATAGTGATTTTGAGGAATTAAGAAATATTTCATGTCACCCTATGTACGGGATAGGAAATGGATATTTCGAAGTCATATTAGTGATCTATGAGGTAAATAAGTGTATGTAAACGCGATCGGAATTCAGACTATCCAAAGTTTATTTTTATGGAATATTTGACCGGGCAGTGAAGTGTATATCAGTATTATCAAGAAATGAGAGGTTTAAATTGAGGATTCAAGGATTTTATATTTTATTTAAGATGATTTAAGGATTTAGAATGAAAACCTCTAGGTTAGTATAACGAACATTCTAGGAATCGCTAAAACTATATAACGAGATTAAGCGATTAAGCGAACGAGTTATGGAATTTGGATTGAGTTCATAACGAGATTAAAAATCCTACATGATCATCAAGAGAATTATATCAAGTGGATTAAAAGATTTAATTCAAGGATTAAAACAAAACAATTTAGGATTTAAGTGATTAAAATCACTTTAAATCAACCAAAAATCAAACAAATATCAACCAAGCTTCTTGCATACTCTTTGCACAAGAACAAAGGGTGATAAAGTAGCTTTACTACATCTGATCTAAAGTAGAAAATATCCCACAAATTCATTTAACACTTAGCCAAACAAGAGAGAAAAGAGAAAGAAGCAAAAACACAAAACTGTCCTAGTTTCTGCCAGCAGGAAGAACGATATCAAAACCCTATCTAGGAAGCTTTTTTTTAGTGATCTATAGCTCAAAAGAAAGCCCTTGAAGAGTAGAAGGTGTGGTAAAAATTTGAGAACCAAACTCCTATTTTTCGATTTTATATGAATTTAACAAGATGATGATGAATAGTGGTGAATAGTAACTTAACATTGTTTTCTTGTTTTGATCCTAAGGTTTAAGCTTTATAATGGCTATCTAAGGCTTGTTAAGTGTTTATAAATACTTGTTAGTATTGCAAGAGCTCCCAAGAAGGTTAAAACCCTAACCCACCTTTGAGTTTTTATGAGTTTTGGTGAAGTTTTGATGTTAGTTTAAAGGTGTGTTCATTTTAGTGTACTTATTGATTGTTTGGCTTTGTTTTAATATGAAAAATGGTGGGTGTTGGATTGTAGCCACACCACTAACTTTAGAGAAGTACATAGGTTGTTTGTTGAGGTTTTGGATGTATGGTATGCCCGGTGTGGCTTGGTTATGTTGTGACAAAATGGAAATGTCCGAGTTATAGCCGTTGTAATGGCGAAATTCCGTTAACCCTTAAAAACAGTCAATACCTGAGACCATAAAATGATTTTTAGCATCACCACTGCATATGATTACAAAGATATGGTTGTGTAGTTTACATGGCCGTAAGAATTGCATTAAAGTAGTTTACGGTTTAAGAGTTATGCTAGTTTTAGTAAAAGTGGTTCGAAAGATTTTATCGCAGAAATGTAACCACTTTGATGCTAAGTTCGAGACCCTTAAAAGTCGAATTAAAATGAGGAATTTGGTGATAAAATGCTAAGGACAGTTAGCAAGGTGTGTGCGAAGGTTTTGTGTCAAAATGATTATTTTTCGATTTTATAAAAATGCGTAAGCCGAGGTTGCGCAAGTGAAAACCCCTAAGAAGACGACTTACAAACCAAACTTATAATTGTTTAAGTATAACTTGAATTCGAGGATTGGTTTTGAACCAAAATTATGACTTAAGTGGTTGTCGACTAACGTGGACTTAGTACGAGTCAAGAGCGACCCCTTAGTGCCTTGTTTGTGATTGGCTTAAGTGTTTGAGCGTTGAGTTATAAGTGGATGGTATAGGGGATTAATCGCGTGTTTTCTTGACTTGTTTAGATTGTCGGATTCCGCCACAAGCCCCTACTACATTCGAAGTACAAGGCAAGTATACTAAACCTTACTCTATTGTTCAGAGTACATATTTTTCAATTAACGGAATACGTTAGTTCAAAATGTTTTACCTATAAGTTGCAAGTATTTTATTTTGTTACTCAAATACCGGATATTGATGCAATTGAATGCATATATATATATATATATATATATATATATATATATATATATATATATATATTATTGTTGTGAAGGTTATCCGGATAGTATATAAGTATAGTGATATGTCTAAGAGTTATTGGTCCATATGATTGGGACAAGTATCGAGGTATATTGTTCGTACTCGAAGGGACATAAATGTTTTGAAAAACTATCTTTTTAATTATTGGAGGTGATAAGAGATTTGATCTGGATCATTTTATTCGAATCCATGATCAAAGCATTCATTCATATTTTTCCTCTTATATTTCGAGAGGAGAGTGATTTATTGGAAGTATTAACCGTTCGATTGTTTCCGAACGATAATAATTATTATGATTAAGTAATGGGCATGGAATGATAAGTATCTAGAACAAGGCTATTATGCATGCATGCAAAACCGTGCAACTAAAGTACTTAGAAGCTAACCAAGAGCAAACCAAACCAAGCCAACCAATTAGAAACCAAGTTCCATAAAATGAGGAATAAAGTGACTTTATTGGTTGATTTTTATGGCAAGCATGTACCACCTCTTGACCTTAGCAATACAGCAAATATAGATATGTGATACATATATTATCACATTATTACAACATAAAAACACAAGCCAAAAAGCTCTCTCTCTCTTAAAGCTCCATTCTGCCCAGCAAGAACAAGGAGGAAAGAAAAATTCAAAACTCAAGTTCTACTCATTCAAAAATCACAAAATTTTCGTGGCCATCCAAGTAGTATAGCCTAGTTAAATCCATGCTAAAAGTTGGGGGTGAATAGTAATTCCGAAAATTACTAACTTGTTTTCTTGATTTCTTTTGCAAGTTTAAGGATGATAAGCATAGATCAAGGCTCTCTTAAGGCTTACAAGCTCTTGTTAGTATGTTTAAGGATCCAAGGAAGGTATACCACTCATCCACCTTTTGATTTATGCTAAGTTTTAAGTGAAGTTTCAAGTTATGTTCAAGAACATGTTTACTTATGGAGTTTGGAGTATATATGATTGGATTTTGATAGTTGTTTATTATGGGTTGATGTTGATGATGAGTTCTTGAAGATTATCAACTGATTATGATGTTAAAATTGTTGGTTGTTGATTGGTTGTGTTGGTTAATGGATTTAACATAGTTAAATTAGGGAATCGTTACGATTATAGCCGTCGTAATGCCCGTTTGATTTTGGGACTGTTTTAAACAAGATTTTCGAACTGAAAAAAAATCAGATTTTGAACACCACTGGACATAAAAGTGTAGAGCTTGTTTTGTAGTTTGTATTCATATAAAGATTGTCTCGAGGTGATTTACGGTTTAAAAGATACGTTCGTTTTAGTAAAGACGATTCGAAAACCAAACTTCTATGAAGTACCAACTTGTAAAATATATTCGGACCCCTTAACAATATTTAAAACTCATGGAATTTGGATGATATGAAATTTAATCAGTGGACAAGAAGATACAAAAAGAATTATATAAAAAGGTTAATTTTTCAATTTTATAAAAATGTCGGGATCAAAGTTGCGCAATGATGTCTTTCACTTCAACACTTCTGCCGACCTACTACAGCTACAGTGAATTCGGAAATGTCAACTTTCTGACTCGACCCAAAATTGGCATAATATTATTCTAGACACTCTCTAGATCGTACACGCAAAGACGGTGCATCATTTGAATTAACGGTTAAGGAGTTTTGAGCGTTTTAGTGAAACTAGCGCAAATAGTACAACTCCGTAGTTGACCAAGTTTCTAAAATACGTTTCGAATATCTACACTCATGTTTTCCAGAGCAAAGCAATTTTGATAAATATTATAAGTACTCAAGAATCTCCTTGAGGTAGTTTTGTAATTAATTATGGGTTTTTCAATTTATTAAAAATGTTGGAATTGGAGTCGCGTAATAGTAACTTCCCAAAAAGTCAACTCTAGGAGCACCATTTGGACGAGCCATCTTGGCTAAGATAAAAGGACAATTACAAGTCGGTCAAAACACGAAAGTTGTCGAGGAATACCATGACTACGTATTGGAGTAAAGAATTGGAGTAAAGGATGTTGACAAAATAGTTTTATGAATGAATGAAGTAGTCCCGGGGAAGTGAAGTGTCGGGCAAGATAAATTTTATTAGAAATGACTAAGAACTTGGTGAAATTAAAAGGCGTTGATAAGCTCGTAATCAGTTAACGAAGTTAAGTGTACTTATCAGTAGTTTTGGTATTTTTTTCGGTTAAGAAGGCTAACCAAGATTATAATATCTGTTTCTAGAACTATCCGGAACGAGTGGAACATGAGAGATGTACTTTGGATTCCAGGCAAGTTTTTCAACCCTAAGCTTTTGTTTTTAAAAAATATAATTTGACCCTGCCTATGCAAGTTTTCGAAACTTGTACTTCAAGTATTTCTAAACTGTTGTTGTTGTGATATAACTGCTATGAACTGTTTAAAAGTATTTTTCGAATCAGCACGAGATGTACAGTTTATTTACGAATATATATAAACCTGTTATGTAAGTACGTATGCATAATACGTATACATGCATACGATGATGTGTTAACATCCTCAAGTAAGGTACAATAATACCCTTTTCTTAAGAAAGGGAGTCGGAGGTATTTCGTCCGGATAAGGACATAAAAACCCGGAAGTCACCAGAGATGATATTTGACGTACAAATCGATTTAAAAATATTCCAATAAGTATAAATTGGGTATTTTCGGATTAAAAATCCCTTTGGCGATACTAATAAATATTATTTGAATATTTATTAATAAGATAAATATTATTTTCATTTGAGAATAGTTATGAATGATTATTTATTTAATAAATATTATTTAAATATTCATTAAATATTCCAAGCTATTTATTTATTTAATAAATATTATTTGAATATTTATTAAATATTCCAAGATGATTTAAAAATCATATTAATTATTTAAAAGTTATTTAAGGCTTTAAAAATTATTTTAAATATTTCTGATCGTCGGAAATTTATTTAAAAATAGTACGGGTTCCTATTTCTTCACTGACTATAGCTTTACTCATCAAAAAGTATCGCTATCTCGCTCAAACTTATCAAAACTCGGGAACCCAAGGTTTTAGGAGCCAGTATTAATGTTTTCTCCCTTCGTTATCTATAAGACAAATAAGAAATGCACCCTACCTATTAAGGAGGGGCTCAGGTTTGACCAAGTACTCAAAAACTCCGACCAACTCCCAATTTATGTTTTGTAATGAGCTACCTAAGTAAATGAAATCTGTTGACAAAGGTCAACCCACATGTCAAAGTTACTTCCTCAATTATTCATGGAAGTAAAGCTAATTAAATTTTATCAGGCCTATCAATAAGCTCTGTGCTTGATATAGAACTGTTACCAGACCAGTCAACAAGCTTTGTGCTTGGGGAACTGGATTAAATTCTGTTCCAATGATGGATAGGATTCTTTAGGGGATTGGAGGAAGAGGGGTCTACGCTCTCGGGCGTAGTCCAAATATTAAGGCCCACATGCGGTCAGGGTGCAACCCGATAAGGGAACTTCGTCCTTCTACTAGTAGAGAAGCAGAGGCACGATACATTGCTGATCACCAGATATCGTGGAAGAGGCTCCAGCACAATCCCATTCTTCCAATTGGAATTGTACTGCAATATTGTAACAAAAGCCTAGGTGCTGAGTTACCGATAATATTGACAGTGGTTGAATAATGTATTCCCTGAACAAAATTTGAACTGTAAGGTGTTTTGACGAAAATGATATACGTATATGTATATTTTCAAATTTGAGGAATGCTGAATTGGAACCTTATAAATGGTTCGATTTGCATATGTTGAAAAACAACTATTGTAGAAGTATCTTGAACCGTGTATTTTGAAAAGTTTTCTAAAGGATTAGCAAAACTATGGTGTATACTATTTTTCTACGATATGAAAATTTTCATTGTTGTTATGGACTTAATTTGTTCATATGATATCATTGTCTTAGAACTTCATACTGAGTACGAGTATTTATTCAAAACTCGGACATGTATATTATCGAGTTAGATTTTGATAATATGAGATATATGATCATAGATTTGGAAGTCTTTTCGAGACAAATCATATTATTTCTCAAAACAAAAAACTTGCTGAGCATTATGTAGCTCATTCTTGCTTTATAAAAATGTTTCAGAAAGAGAAGAATTGGGTCGGTTAACTCCGTACCAACAGAAGAGGAGTAAAGGAATTACCCCTGGGATAGTGTAGTTTCGGATAAATACTACTAAGTAAGTCTGATAGGTTTCAACTGTCATTAGCAAGACTTGCCTTCAGATGCAGTTTGTATAAGTGAAGTTGTGTAAGATTCTGGATTGTATAGATGAATTGTAATATTTACTGTTACTCTGATTATCGTTTCTGAGTCTCTAACTTGTAAGTATGATAGATTGAGGTCTGAATTGGTGTATTGTTGAGTTGTAATGTTAATACAGGTATGATATAGATGGATGGTGATGTGACGACCTAAATCCCTGACCTCGGATTTGGGGGCATTACAGAAATGGTATCAGAGCGATAAGTTATAGTACTTAGAAGCGAGAGTGTTGAGAGGTAAGTCTAAGTAGAAGAATGATGTAAAAGATCATAGTAAGTTATTATTGGATTAACGGAAGAAGTACCGGTGAGTGAAGTTGATTTGGATGATTACTTGAGGTGTTACACTAGGATCGATATAATCCTTAGAGACCTTCAGAATGACGAGTAGAGAGTTGGGAGTCATACCTGACTTATCGGACGTAATGATATAGGAAGAAAGTGAAACCTCAAGAGTAGTTGAGGAAGAGGCGATATTGCCAATATGATTGGATGACTTGGTTGGCATAAATTTTGTTGCCCATAGTCCTTCACAGTTTAGCCATAAGGTGGCGGCATTTTAAGAATCGAGAAGTTTAGACTTTCTTACATAATTAAGGGTACTAGTACTTGGAATAATGAAAGGCCTTTACTTTGGCTATAAGATTTGATTTTCGACAAGTAACGGTTTTATCGGAGAAAGTGGTTACTATATACCATTATGGATTCCATTATCCTCGATGGAGAATTTTACATATGATATACGAGAATGTTATCGTAAGACTAGCATGCTAGACGACGTCAAGTACGATTCGTACGTTCGGACGTGATGGTTGAACTCGAAGAACAAACACGAGGAATTGATGACATGACTCCAGTAAAGTCGAATATTGTTGCAACGAGCAATGCGATAATCTCGAAACTTACCAGAGGAGAATACCAGCGAGCCCCTAAATATGTAACAAATTGTTGAGAACATGGATGATCTAGTATCTAGATGTTCCTCGTGAACTCTTCTCTCCTATTCCAAAATAAGATTTTACATCGCACATTGAAATCATAGTAAGGATATCATTTTGATATTGGTATTTCGAATTTAATTCTATTGTAGAATCTGATAAAGTATATGTACGGAGGCACCCTTGGGTGGACCGTTTCACTGATAAGTGCTATTTGATGAGAGGATATCGATTATTCCGATACCAAGAACATTCTATTCAAATTTTATATTTCCCTTTTTGGTCCAAACTTAATAAATTTTTATTTCAATTCACTATCCGAGTAGCCTAAAGTTTCTTCAGTGGGCTACGATGTTAAAATTCCGTTCTAGCCAATTGAAATTGGCTAGTTGATATGTCAATATGAATGACTAGTTAATTGTTCCGGCAAGTCTAAAGTTGCGACGTTATGCAGAACATCTAGCTAATTGTCCTTGCTAGTGGTGATGTTTCAAACTAATGAACTAGTAAACTTTGTCTAGCTAGTTGCTAGTATTTCTTGAAAAGGACTAGTTATTGTTTCACTGGTCCATCTTCCGAATTAATTCATTCAGCAATTCCGTAATGCATTTTGATTGCGATAAAGTATGATGATTAAAGTTTCAATGATTAATTTGATTTAGACCAAGCAAGGTCGCCCACTTAACTTGAATTCTTACCCATCTTATTATCAGACTTTATGTCACTTGAATATTCTATTCTTTCAATCATACAATGAAGATTCATTTGTAATCGTTGACTACTTGAATGATAAGCAGTAGAATTACTTCTATTGGTTGAATTTTTTTATAAGACTTCATGATTTCCCCTTAATTATTCAAGAAGAGAAGTATTCACCCGATGTAAAAATTTTTATAAAGACCGTCTATATGACATTTGTATCCAACAATCATTGCCCTCGTGCACCATTCTCCATGACAGAATTTTACAAAATTATAAGGGCATAGAAAAATAAACCTTATTGTGTTTTATCTCTCCCTTCTTTGTCTTTTTAGCAGTGAGACTCCTGGCATTCGGGACTCATTAATATTCTTGAAACTCATAATGTGGAAATTATTATTGAAATTTTTATGACATTGGTGTTCGAAACCATTCCGTTTCAAAAGTGATTACTAAGGTGAACGGGAGGTACAATTGTGAACCGTTGCACCATTATGAGATTGAAAATCAAGTGTCATATTTGTGCAGCCAGAGCGTTATGTCGAGTAATTATTTAAAGTAGGAATAACATGTCGGAGCATACCACACGGACCTTTAATATTATTGCAAGGAATGTTATAGGAAATGATGAGGTGATAGAGAGTACGCTCCTACTAAACGTTGTCAGGATGTTATATTAATGAATTCTGAAGTTACCAAGCTTTTTCCTGCTCCAAGAAATGCAAATAGATTGCGACGTAAGGCATATCCCTAGAGGAAAATAACATGGGAGCGAGATGGACAAGAAAGAAAGAAATATCGTGTAGATAATGTGAAGCTTACTTAGCATACAGGGATTGACTCACGTGGAGAGACACAATGTGTAAAAGGCACCTAGTCGCAAGGGATGCATAAATATATATATCCTAATAATCCTTCGAGATTACCACCTAATGAAGTTTATTAGGAATCGCAACAGCATGTCGGCCTCATGACCGATTGGCGTTAGTCATAAAAGAGGGTGATCGTATGATATCTTAAATATAGCATCGAGAATTGGTACCCTTATCGGTGACAAGGGAATTGTTGACCAGTTAAAATGTGTAGTTACCTTTCTAAGACAAGGTTAAAGAGTGGATTTCACCAACTCAAGATCGACCTCTGTACTGTGCCAAAAGATGGCATTTTGCACTCATCTAAACATTATAATTTTTGGGTAGTATCGCTTGGATTGACCAATGAGTCAAAGCCTTTACGGATTAATGAATAAATTTTTAAGAACGGAATGAGATGTCAGCAACAACCTCCTTGTTAGCTGTACTTGATGATAAAGAGGGGACTTCGAGAGTCATGATGTTTTAAGAGTTTAGGAGGTGTGTTGATGCAGCAAAAATGGATGATGGCCTATGCGTCTAAGCAGTGTAAGGAGTACGGGATAAAATATACTAATCGTGATCATGGATTATCCATAACAGTGTTTACGTAAAAAACTGAGATGTTAACCTGTGAGGAAAAGTGTTAAGATTTTACCGCAAGAGCCATAAGTAAACCTTCATATTAGAAATTAAATATGAGGAAAAGGAGATGGTAGAAGTGAACAAGGAATATGATGGAGAAATTTGTTATTACCAGAAAAGGCCATTGTGGTGGCCGGTACCTATGGAAGGGATGAATCGAAATCAGAATTCAGTCAAGATTGACCAAGAGAACCGAGTATATGCACTAAAGAATAATAGTAAAGGAAAAAGGACTAAATTATGGGGAAGGATAAAGATGTATAGAGAGTTAAGAGGATGTTTGGCGATCGAATATGAAGAATGGTGTTGGCAAATTATTAATTACAAACGGGACGTGTCAAAGGCAGGATGACCGAGACCTATTGGATTATTTGACCCTGTGAAGAATCATGAACGTGGACAAAAGTATTATAATGAATTTCGTGATCGGGTCACTAAAAAACGAGTCAAGCAATGACACTATTTGATTTATAACTGTTAGACCAACCAAGTTGACTTACCAACGAGACACATTTCAGTTAGAAGATTATCGATTTATATACGGGAAAGATAGTGGCGCAACGTGGAGCTTCTGTGGTGATTGTGGCAGATAGAGACCAAAGGGTGAATCTCGAATACTGAAGGTACTTTCAAATATGTTTGACCATGAAATCGGACATGTGTGTTATAATGATTCGCGACCAACAAACAAGGTAAAAGGAGTATCTAGACAATCGAATTTATGATAAGTGTTGTGCCTTGAATTTAACGGGGCAGTCAAGGATAATCATTTATCAATGATAGGAATATTTTTTATCGCGATAGTCAACATGCGAGCTTAAGGACGTCACTTGTAAAGCTTACTACGAACGGAAATTTAAATTTTCCCTTGCGTTACGGAGATGTCAATGGACGAAAGATATAGGGACTCGAGCTAGTTCCATGAACAAAAAAAAAAGCTATACACTATCAAAAGCAGGTGGTAGCGGCTGAAGGGAGGCAACACATATGTGTTGATCAAGCCAAGAAATACAAAGAGTATCGTACGTATTGACGCTATCTTAGAACATGAATTATGACCACCAGATATTTCACGTGCTTATGATATGAAAGAACAACATGGAGGATATGAATGCGATAGAATATAAACGTATGAGTAGTAAGACAGGAGTTGTCGTTCATAGAACAACCGATGAAGAATACAGGTCGAAAAGAGTGTGCGTTGAAGAATAAAACTAAGGTGCTGGTGAAAGCAAGGTGAGAGAACGAAAGGATTGAAGTGTCAACCTAAGAGTTGGAAAGGGTGAAGCGGGAATATTACCCACGACTATCTTCTTTAGATTCCGGGACGGAGTTCTTTTAAGGAGGGGAGACTGTAATAACCCTAATTTTACGAATATTGGAAACTTGGATGAATAGTGACTTTATGGGTAGACGAAAAATTTTTGCAACCCCACTATGTACGAATTACTAAATGGAGATTTCGAATTGATATTACGTCTTTACGATACAAATAAGTGGATGTAAAAGTCGTTAGTTTTCGACAAAACCCATTATTTCAGATGGTCATATTTTACGAGATATCGAAAGATATGAAAGCTATGTCATGACCGGGAGATTTATAATCTAGAAATTCCATGGATATATGTTCAGTTGAGGTACTTGGGATATTAAGGATTACACGAGGAAATTTCTACAACGAAACGCTTTCGAAAATTTATCGAAACCGTGCATGAAGGATTAAGTATTGGGCATGGAATGATAAGTATCTAGAACAAGGCTATTATTCATGCATGCAAAACCATGCAACTAAAGTACTTATAAGCTAACCAAGAGCAAACCAAACCAAGCCAACCAATTAGAAATCAAGTTCCATAAAATGAGTAATAAAGTGACTTTATTGGTTGATTTTTGTGGCAAGCATGTACCACCTCTTGACCTTAGCAATGCAGAAAATATAGATATGTGATATTGCTAAATGCAAATCAACTTTACTTAATGCAAACTAGTATATTACTCTTATATCCCTTGCGTGTATTAAATGATTGAAACTCTAATAAATGATGTTTCAACGTGGATTCATGTAATGTTTTATTGATTTAATGTGCACTTATATATATACACATTAACAACTGTTACTACTACAACAAACATTACCGTAACATATAATAATCAATACATTATAATGTTTTTATAAATTTTTATTTTAGAAATAAACTTTTATATTTAAAATTTCAAGTTTTATATATCATGTTATTAATAATTTTTATTTTATTTTTAAATAGATTATTACAATTATGAGTTATTATAAGATGTAGTACTTGTTTTAATATTCTAAAAACAATTTTTTATATTTTTAAATTCAATATATATATATATATATATATATATCATGTTATTAAAAATATTAATATTACAATATTAACAAATTTATTATAATATTAATTTACATTTAATATTAAAAATTATTATATAAAAAGATGTAAAGTTCAAATTCTTTCAATAACATATTAAAATTAATATTTATAATATTATATTACAATATGAACAAATTATAAAAAATTAAAAATAACCGTGCTTTGCACGGGGCTATAAGCTAGTACATATAATTAGGGAATATGAAAATTTTAATTATTTATTTGATTAATCTTGATAGTATAAATCAAATGTATCCATACATGATAAATATGAATGTACAATGTATATTTTAAATGAAAATATGAATGTACAATGTATATTTATATGAAATATGATTTTAATAAAATATGATATGAATATTAAAAATAAGTTAAATGTATATCAATAAATGTAGTATGCCGAAAACTAGGTTATACTTAAATAGAAAGAAGAGTAGGGTAAGTGCACAGAAAACTAGGTTGTACATGCACTTTAGTCAAAGAAATAAAATGGACAATAGAGTAATTTTAACAAATTGCATTAAGTAATTTGATTTGCATTTAGCAACACCTTACATGTATTATCATATTATTACAACACAAAAACACAAGCCAAAAAGCTCTCTCTCTCTTAAAGCTCCATTCTGCCTAGCAAGAACAAGGGGGAAAGAAAAATTCAAAACTTAAGTTCTACTCATTCAAAAATCACCAAATTTTAACCATAGTTTCTTCAGTTCATGGATAAGGTTCGTTCAAATTTTCGTGGCCATCCAAGTAGTATAGCCTAGTCAAATCCATGCTCAAAGTTGGGGGTGAATGGTAATTCCAAAAATTAATAACTTGTTTTCTTTATTTCTTTTGCAACTTTAAGGATGATAAGCATAGATGAAGGCTCTCTTAAGGCATACAAGCTCTTGTTATCATGTTTAAGGATCCAAGGAAGGTATACCACTCATCCACTTTTTGATTTATGCTAAGTTTTAAGTGAAGTTTCAAGTTATGTTCAAGAACATGTTTGTTTATGGAGTTTGGAGTATATATGATTGGATTTTTATAGTTTATTATGGGTTGATGTTGATGATGAGTTCTTGAAGGTTATGAACTGATTATGATGTTAAAATTGTTGGTTGTGTTGGTTAATGGATTTAACATTGTTAAATTCGGGAATCGTTACGATTATAGCCGTCGTAATGCTCGTTTGATTTTGGGACTGTTTTAAACAAGATTTTCGAACTGAAAAAAAATCAGATTTTGAACACCACTGGACATAAAAGTGTAGAGCTTTTTTTGTAGTTTGTTTTCATATAAAGATCGTCTCGAGGTGATTTACGGTTTAAGAGATACATCCGTTTTAATAAAGACGATTCGAATACCAAACTGCTATGAAGTACCAACTTGTAAAATATATTCGGACCCCTTAAAAAAATTTAAAACTCATGGAATTTGGATGGTATGAAATTTAATCAGTGGAGAAGACGATACAAAAAGAATTGTATAAAAAGGTTAATTTTTCGATTTTATAAAAATGTCGGGACCAAAGTTGCGCGATGATGTCTTTCACTTCAGCACTTCTGCCGACCTACTGCTGCTACAGTGAATTTGGAAATGTCAACTTTCTGACTTGACCCAAAATTGGCATAATATTATTCTAGACACTCTCTAGATCGTACACGCGAAGACGGTGCATCATTTGAATTAACGGTTAAGGAGTTATGAGCATTTTAGTGAAACTATGGCAAATAGTACAACTCCGTAGTTGACCAAGTTTCTAAAATACGTTTCGACTTTCTACACTCGTGTTTTCCAGAGCAAATCAATTTTGATAAAAATTATAAGTACTCAAGAATCTCATTGAGGTAGTTTTGTAATTAATTATGAGTTTTTCAATTTATTAAAAATGTTGGAATGCGAGTCGCGTAATAGTAAATTCCCAAAAAGTCAACTCTAGGAGCACCATTTGGATGAGCCATTTTGGCTAAGATAAAAGGACAATTACAAGTCGGTCAAAACACGAAAGTTGTCGAGGAATACCATGACTATGTATTGGAGTAAAGAATGTTGACAAAATAGTTTTATGAATGTTGTATATTTAGATTTCCTAATTATTTTAGATTTTTTTTGAGCCACGCATGCATTACCTTGGGATAAGCTAAAAAAGAATCTTTCAAAAGGAAGTGAAGTGTCGGGCAAGATAAATTTTATTAGAAATGACTAAGAACTTGGTGAAGTTAAAAGGCGTTGATAAGCTCATAATCAGCTAACGAAATTAAGTGTACATCAGTGGTTTTGGTAGCTTTTTCGGTTAAGAAGGCTAACCAAGATTATTATGTCTATTTCTAGAACTATCCGGAACGAGTGGAACATGAGAGATGTACTTTGGATTCCAGGCAAGTTTTACAATCCTAAGCTTTTGTTTTCAAAATATTATATTTTGACTCTGCCTATGCAAGTTTTTGAAACTTGTACTTCAAGTATTTCTAAACTACTGTTGTTGTGATATAACTGCTATGAACTGCTTAAAAGTATTTTTTGAATCAGCATGAGATGTATGGTTTATTTACGAATATATATAAACCTGTTAAGTAAGTACGTATGCATAATACATATACATGCATACGATGATGTGTTAAGATCCTCAAGTAGGGTGCAATAATACCCTTTTCTTAAGAAAGGGAGTCGGAGGTATTTCGTCCGGATAAGGACGTAAAAAGTGGGAAGTCACCGGAGATGATATATGACATGCAAATCGATTTAAAAATTTTCCAATAAGTATAAATTGGATATTTTCGGATTAAAAATCCCTTTGGTGATATTAATAAATATTAATTGAATATTTATTAATAAGATAAATATTATTTTCATTTGAGAATAGTTATGAATGATTATTTATTTAATAAATATTATTTAAATATTTATTAAATATTCCAAGCTGTTTATTTATTTAATAAATATTATTTGAATATTTATTAAATATTCCAGTATGATTTAAAAATCATATTAATTATTTAAAAGTTATATAAGGCTTTAAAAATTATTTTAAATATTTTTGATCGTCGAAAAATTATTTAAAAATAGTACGGGTTCCCACTTCTTCACTGACTATAGCTTCAATCATCAAAAAGTATCGCTATCTCGCTCAAACTTATCAAAACTCGGGAACCCAAGGTTTTGGGAGCCAGTATTAATGTTTTCTCCCTTCGCTATCTATAAGACAAATAAGAAATGTACCCTACCTAGTATGGAGGGCTCAGGTTTTACTAAGTACTCAAAAACTCCGACCAAGTGCAAAGTTATGTTTTGTAATGAGCTTCCTAAGTAAATGAAATCTGTTGACTAAGGTCAACCCACATGTCAAAGTTACTTCCTCAATTATTCATGGAAGTAAAGCAAATTAAATGTTATCATGCCTATCAACAAGCTCTATGCTTGATATAGAACTGTTACCAGACCTGTCAACAAGCTTTGTGCTTGGGGAACTGAATTAAATTCTGTTCCAATGATGGATAGGATTCTTTAGGGGATTGGAGGAAGAGGGGGCTACGCACTCGGGCGTAGTCCAAATATTAAGGCCCATATGCGGTCAGGGTGCAACCCGATAAGGGAACGTCGTCCTTCTACTAGTAGAGAAGCAGAGGCACGATACATTGGCTGATCACCAGATATCGTGGAAGAGGCTCGGCATAATCCCCTTCTTCCAATTGGAATTGTACTGCAATATTGTAACAAAAGCCTAGGTGCTGAGTTACCGATAATATTGACAGTGGTTGAATAATGTATTCCCTGAACAGAAATTGAGCTGTAAGGTGTTTTGACGAAAATGATATACGTATATGTATATATTTTTCAAATTTGAGGAATACTGAATTGGAACCTTATAAATGGTTCGATTTGCGTATGTTGAAAAGCAACTATTGTAGCAGTATCTTGAACTGTGTATTTTGAAAAGTTTTCTAAAGGATTAGCAAAACTATAGTGTATACTATTTTGCTACGATATGAAGATTATCATTGTTATTATGAACTTAATTTCTTCATATGATATCATTTTCTTAGAACTTCATACTGAGTACGAGTATTTATTCAAAACTTGGACATATATATTGTCGAGTTAGATTTTGATATTATGAGATATATGCTCATAGATTTGGAATTATTTTCGAGACAAATCATATTATTTCTCAAAATGGAATACTTGCTGAGCATTATGTAGCTCATTCTTACTTTATAAAAACCTTTTAGAAAGAGAAGAATTGGATCGGTTAACTCCGTACCAGCAGAAGAGGCATAGAGGAATTACCCCTGAGATAATGCAGTTTCGGATAAATACTACAAAGTAAGTCTGATAGGTTTCAACTATCATTAGCAAGACTTGCTTTCAGGTGCAGTTTGTGTAAGTGAAGTTGTGTAAGATTCTGGATTGTATAGATGAATTGTAATATTTAATGTTACTTTGATTATCATTTCTGAGGCTCTAACTTGTAAGTATGATAGATTGAGGTCTGGATTGGTGTATTGTTGAGTTGTAAAGTTAATACAGGTATGATATGGATGGATGGTGATGTGATGACCTGAATCCCTGACCTCGGATTTGGGGGCGTTACATCACCTTTGAGTTTATTTGAGTTTTGATGCTTGTTTTGAAGTTTTATGGATAAGAGATCATGTTTAAGTGTTTTAGTGATTATTCGACTTTGTAAATTATGTAAAATAGTGGGTGTTGGATTATAGCCACACCACTGACCTTAGAGAGGTATGAAGGATGTTTTTTGTGGTTGTGGATGTATGGTATGTCTGGTATGTCTTGGTTATGATGTGACAAAATGGAAATGTTCGAGTTATAGTCATCGTAGTGGCAAAATTTTGTTAACCCTTAAAAATAGTTAAGGCCCAAAACCATAATACCATTTTTAGACTCACCACTGCCTATGGTTACAAATCTATGGTTTTCTAGTTTATTTTTCCAAAAGAATCGAGTTAAAAGAGTTTTGGGTTTAAGAGTAATGCTAGTTTTAGTGAAAGCGGTTCGAGAGATTTCATTGCAGAAATGTAACCACTTTGATGCTAAGTTCGAAACCCTTAATAGTCGAATTAGAATGTGAAATTTGGTGATAATATGCTAAGGATAGTTAGCAAGATGTGTGATAAGGTTTCGAGTCGAATAAAAATGCATAAGCCGAGGTTGTGAAAGTGAAAACCCCTTGGAACGTGACTTAGGAATCAAACTTATAAGTGGTTAAGTATAACGTGAATTCGAAGATCGATTTCGAACCAAACTTATGACTTAAGCATTTGATGATTAATATGGACTTAGTACGAGTCTAGGGTGAGCCAATAATGCCTTGGTTGTAAATTGTTTAAGTGTACAAGTAATGAGTTATAAGTGGATCGTCTAGGGGAGTAATCGTGTGTTCTTGATTTGTTTAGATTATCGGACATCGTCGCGAACCCCTACTAAGACCAGTATACCAGGCAAGTTTTCTAAACCTATAATTTTGAAGTATTGTTGTATAATACTACTTTTGCCATGTATAGTATTATACCGTTTTGCGATAATTGTTCTATCTTGTTTAATTAAGTTTTGATTCTTGGTTTATATACTAGCTTCGAGATAAATAGTTAGAAACCGGTTTACCTTGTAGCTCTAAAGTTAAGAGCATACCTGTTGTTTCGACTCTAGACCGGGAGTCAGTATTTTGAGATTGTCAGGGTCAAGATTGTTATTCATTTTGAATAATGTTTTTCTTTCATAAACATTATTCGTATATTCGTAAAGTATTAATTTCTTGGAAACGATTCTATAATTATTATTCGAATAATTCTTTCATTTTCAGATGATTATTTTAAATCATTATCTTATTTTTGAGATTTATTTAATAAATATTGTTTGAAAATTTATTAAATCTTTTTAAATGATTCGAAATTCATATTATTTATTTAAAAATCATTCGAGGTCTTTAAAAATTATTTTAAATATTTTCTAACCTTAAAAAATATTTTCAAAAATTATGAGGATTCCCAAATGTTTATTCATAATTATTATCAGCCCACTTGAGCCATCTATACACTTTAAATTCCAATCAGATTGGGAATCCAGAGTTCGTGCGTCAATGTTGATTCTTTTTATCAAGATCTTAAAGAGTATCCAAAGAATATAACCCTATTACTATTGAGGGTTTCCAGTTTCGTTAAAAGAATATAAGATTCAGTCTTGATTTTATACGAATCATTCGTTGTTCAAATTGTGATTCCGGCCGAAGGCCAGCGAAAGGTTTCGGTTAGCTTCCATTTGATTCCGGAAGTAACCAAAGGATACGGGTAAGATCTGCTAACGGGTAGAGACCCGAGGAACTTGAATTTATTCAATTCTAGGCCTTCAAATTCGTGCAAAGACAAGAACTTGGAATCGGAGTTAGAGACGAAGGTGGCGCATCGTCCATCCACGGCTCTGATGAGGTCGGGGCAGACTGGGAAACCGGGATTGTCCCCTACATGTAGAAATCTTGATCAACGTGAGCCCCATGCATATCGACTGATCATCGAGCAGGGGTGCGCCGGGAAATTCCCGCAACAAGTTCAAGTCAATTCTCTTTCCTACGAAGCATTATTCATTCTATCCGGTAGTATCTGAAACTGATGATCTTGTTTTACCAAGGGGAGTCTTCGCATCCAGTTTCTATCCAATCCCATTAAGGGGGAATAATAATCAAATTTTCATGTAATGTGTACGTGTTCTATAAATTGCTTTGATAGATGTGAGTTTCTTATATCTTTCATAAAAGATAGCATTTGATAATTGAAGTTTTGATTCCGTACTGTTTTTCAGATATCTTTCCAGTAAGAAAGAAATTTCCTTTGATGGATCGTTAAGATATTTTTGGTAATAATTGTCTGGTATAAGTTCATATTGAGACTTTCATTCATAGGAAGATTATGCCATACTTTATTATCTTGTTGAGCTTTCGCTCACTCTTGCTATTGTTTATATATTATATAGCAGCTAAGAAGGATGCCAAGGGTCAGGCATATAGCCTGCAAGCGAGTGGGAAACGCTAGACGTTTCCGTGAGCAGTTCATGGTAGTGATCCCAGAGGTAGTAAGGACCAGTTGGATCAGTCTGCAGCTTTTTTTGGTTCGCTTTATTTATAAGTATGACTTGTGTAAGTTTATGACCAGAACCAGGCGATTAAGCCGCTGATGTACCTTCACTTAGAGGTTATGTCAGTAGCAGTATTCAGTAAACATTTGGGTTTGTAATATTGTATATTTTGAGGATGTTTATTGTAAGTGTGTCGTTTCTGAGACTCTAACCAATGTGAGTGTGTTTATATTGTGGGGTCATGAGCAGGTAGATTATATATTGTGAGAAATGTAGGTACAGTAATGGATAAATGGATCGTGACTACCCTAGATCCCTGACCCCGGGTCTGGGAGTGTCACAGAGATGGTATCAGAGTTAGGGTTACAGTTCTCAGAAACGATAGTAGATCGAGTCTAAGAATACCCGTAGTAATAATAATACCTTGAGCTCAAATCGAGTTCGTAGTTGGGTTGTCGGATATAGCCCTGACTATTTATGATTAAGCCCGCGAAGAAACCCTTCTCCTTTTGATAGAACTGATGGTCAGTGACACATTTTCATTTGGTTTATAAATTACTGGATACCGGATATACCAGACCCTGAGGCCTTCGAGCAGGCACTTGATGACGCACTTCTCGGGATGGATGTGGACTACCTATGGGAGGATCAGGTTGTACCTGATGTTGGTTTTGAGTATGATGAGCCTGTAGATGATGAGAGTAGGGAGATTGAGACCCACTTTTACCCAGTATCCACTTAGAGGTCCCCTTCACCCCCTACGCCTCCATGGAGCCCATTACCATCAGAGGAGGAGGACTATACCCCTGAGCCCCTAGAGGCTGATGAGGTCCATCAGATGATTCAGAAACCCCACCACTACCCCCAAAGCTAGTCATGCCAGTTGCTGTCCATGAGTGGATTGTGGGTCGTTTGAGTGATGGTATTATTGCTGCAGCTGCCAGGACCGACGAGCTGAGGAGGCAGTTGACAACGGAGCGTAACACGAGGTATGCGTCCCAGGGCGGGATGAGGTTTTCTTCCCCTTCAGATGCTAGGAGGGCTATGATTAGGATAGAGCTAGGGAGCCGGGATTAGGTTCGACAATTGACGGTGACCGGAGATGGCCTGGTGTCCAGGGCGGACGCAGAGCAGATATTTGTGGGAGCAATGATGAGGATGCGGGATTTGACTCATCCCGCAGATAGTCCGTGATGGATGATGACAGTGTGGTCCGCTAGGTTCAGATGGCCCTAGTAGTACCGATTTTGGGGAGCGACTAACTTTGACGGTAGCGTTCCTTCTGAGACTAGTGGATAGGTAGACTGATTTTTGGTAGTACTGACTATTCGGATGTATATGTTTCAGGACGATGTGGCATGTTCTAGTTCGAAACTTTTGTTTCCCCTTTTATGGGACGTATATATTTGTTTCCTTTCCAGTTGTTAAAATTCCAGTGTTGCTTCCATTATCCTGTTATTTCAACTGTTTAAGATTCTATCTGTTCTGCCATGTATAGAAGTGTGAACCCCTCATTTTTGCGAGAAACTTCAAAAAAAAAAAATTTTCGCCCAACCACTTTCGTTTTTAAAAAAAAAATTAAGGCTTTGAA
Organism: Saposhnikovia divaricata; assembly: GCA_036435485.1. NCBI lineage: Eukaryota > Viridiplantae > Streptophyta > Magnoliopsida > Apiales > Apiaceae > Saposhnikovia > Saposhnikovia divaricata. Next base: position 162,157,402 of record CM071596.1, on the reverse strand, counting down.
TTTTAGAAATACTTCCTCAGGTTTCGAAATTGATTTCCAAGTGTTACCCAAGGGTAACCTGATTGTTTCCCTGATTCTAAAAACCTAACCATTCCTGATAAACCTTGTCTTCCTGATTATCAGAAAATGCCACCAAGAAGGATGGGAACGAGAGCTAACCCCGCCGATTCAGAGGGGCAGGGCAGTCACCATAAAGAAGGTGGCTAGCAGAACTTTAGTAGTAATGAGAGTGACCAGGATTACAACGAGGAGGAAGATTTAGGTTCTGAGGAAGAGGCAGACATGGAATTTAACGAAGAAGAGTTTGAGGAGGAGGTCCAAAACAATGACCAGAGAGGGGAAAACCCAGAAGGGAACCCCATGAACCAGTTTATGCATCTACTAAGATAGAATCTTGACCAACACCCCAATCCTCAGCAACATGCTAATACGAGCGCTAATGCTTTTAGAGCCTTTATGTCAATAAAACCCCCAGAGTTTCACGGGACTGCTGATCCAGTGGAAGCCAGAGCTTGGCTTAAAGAGATGGAGAACTCATTTGAAATATTGGATATTGTGGAAAATCAGAAAATAGTGTTCATTGTTTATCTCTTGAAGGGAGAGGCAAATTACTGGTGGGAGTCTAAGAAAAACCAGGAAGGACATGGTGTTGTGACTTGGGAGAGATTCAGGCAGTTATTTTTGGAAAAATATTTCCCAAGGTTTATGGAGACTCAGATGGAGTTGAAGTTTCTAGAATTAAAGCAAGGGAGCATGACAGTGGCAGAATATGAGGCTAAGTTTTCAGAGTTATCGAGGTTTGTCCCGGAATTCGTGGACACAGATCTTAAGAGAGCCTGTAGGTTTCAGCAAGGGCTGAGGCAATGGATACAGAACTGCGTGGCGGTATTTGAGTTAACTGATTTTTGCAGCGTTAGTACAGAAGGACAAAAATCGTGGAAGCCGGTAGCGATCCGAGCCATAAGGAGAAAGAGGGAAGAAAAAGGAAACGGGATAGTCAGAGAGGAACTTCTGTAAGTGGGAGTGTTCCAAATAAGTTTACCCGAGGGGCAGTATCTGAGCCCAACCGGAGTAGTGGAGTTAAGAAAGCTGGAAGTTGGAGTGTGGACGAAGGCAGCAGGTAGGCTGGCGCATCTTATTCCAACCAGTCTAGACCCCCCTGCTATAGTGTAAGAAATGTGGAAAGAGACATCCGGGTGTGTGTAAGCTGTTGGCGGTGAAGTGCTTTAAGTGTGGCCGAGAAGGACACTATGCCACAAGTTGCCCTACGAACAATATTAAGTGCTTCCACTGTGGGAAAGAAGGACACATGAGGAAAGATTGCCCAACTGTAGGCCAAACTGCGTCGAAAGTTAGTGGAACTGCATCTAATCGACCACCCACTGCTAGGACCTTCAACATGATCGTACAAGATGCCGTGCGAGACACGGATGTGATAGCAGGTACCCTTCTACTTAACTCAGTTAGCGATAATATTTTATTTGATTCTGGAGCTACCAAGTCATTTATATTTCATGATTTTGCTAGTCGATTAGACCTTAAGGCTCAATCCTTAGGGAAGCAATTGCAAATAAAAATAGCAAATCGAGAAGTTTTTCCAGTAAGGATAATACATCCCGGGTGTGACCTAGAAATAGGAGGTCGACATTTTTCGATTGACCTGATTCCTTTCAAGCTAGGAGAATTTGATGTCATAATAGGAATGGATTGGTTAGCATCTAATGGAGCCCATATTGATTGTAAAAGAAAGAAGGCGACTTTAAAAGTACCAGGATAGAAGAAAATAACATTTAAAGGGCAGTGACAAATTCAGAAATTCTTGAATATAGTATAGACTAAGAGAATGTTACGCTAGGGATGTGAGGTTTATTTATCCTATGTGGTTGATACCCAGAAGGAGACACCTAGGATACAGGAAATCCCAGTGGTTAGTGAATTTGAGGATGTATTCCCGGAGGAGTTACCTGTATTACCACCAGACCGAGAAATAGAATTCACCATTGAGTTAGCTCCGGGCACAACCCTAGTTTCGAAGGCACCCTATAGATTAGCCCCGGTAGAGATGAAAGAATTAGCAACCCAGTTGCTAGAATTGCTATATAAGAGAATGATAAGACCCAGTGTGTCACCGTGGGGAGCCCCGGTGTTGTTTGTGAGAAAGAAAGATGGTAGTATGAGATTGTGAATCGACTACAGAGAGTTGAACAAGCTTACTATTAAGAATAGATATCCATTACCTAGGGTAGATGATTTGTTTGACCAGCTAAAGGATGCTGTATATTTTTCAATGATTGATTTGAGAACTGGATATCACCAATTAAAGATAAAACCTGAAGATATACCTAAGACTGCGTTTCGCACTAGGTATGGGCATGATGAGTTCCTAGTGATGTCGTTTGGATTGACCAATGCACCCACAGCCTTTATGGATCTAATGAATCGAGTGTTCAAAGAGTACCTAGATAATTTCGTTATTGTATTTATTGATGACATCTTGGTCTATTCAAAGACGGAAGAAGAGCATGCTGAGCATTTAAGGATTGTTTTGGAAACATTATGGAAAGAGAGATTGTATGCCAAATTCTTAAAGTGTGAATTCTGGCTTAAGGAAGTTCAGTTTCTAGTAGGAGTGAGCAATTTTCGGGTTAGAACCGGGAACCGGACCAAAGCAAACCGAAATTTCGGGTCCGGTTCGGGTTTTTTATAATTCGGGTCCGGTTCGGTTCTTGAAATTGAGAAAAGTTCGGTTCTCGGTTCGGTTCGGTTCTTGACATTCAAAACCCGAAAGAACTGAACCGAACCGAACCGAAATTATATAATACATTTAAATAATATATTAAATATATATTAATAATATATATTAATAATATATATTTATATTTATATTAATTATATATTATTATATATTATATATTATTAATTAATATATATTATTAATAATATATTAAAAAAATTAAATATTATTAATTAAATATTAATAATTAATATATATATATATATATACATTTCGGTTCTTTCGGGTTGGAACCGAACCGAACCGTAATTCACGGTTCGGGTCCGATTCGGTTCCATCTCAATTTCGGGTCCGGTTCGGTTCAGAAAAATTGTTCTTTTCGATTCTCGGTTCTTTCGGGTCCGGTTCGGTTCGGGTCGGGTTGGACCCGTTGCTCACTCCTAGTTTCTAGTACACGTGGTTAATTGCCATGGAGTTTTAGTGGATCCCGCTAAAATAGAAGCTATTTCAAATTGGGAAAGGCCAACGACACCGACAGAGGTGAGAAGTTTTGTAGGCTTAGCCGGTTATTATAGGAGATTCGTGCAGGATTTTGCTAGAATAGCAGCACCTCTGACACGACTCACGAGAAAGGCTGAGAAATTTGAATGGAATCCTAAGTGCGAGGAAAGTTTTCAAGAATTGAAAAAGAGATTAGTGTCAGCCCCAGTGTTGGCATTACCAGATGATAAAGGAAACTTTGAGATTTATAATGACGCTTCTCATAAAAGATTAGGTTGTGTACTTATGCAGCATGGTAGGGTAATAGCATACGCGTTCAGATAATTGAAGGATTATGAGACAAGATGCCCCACCCATGATTTAGAATTAGCTGCGATTGTATTCGCCTTAAAGATATGGAGGCATTATTTATATGAAGAGAAGTGCGAGATCTATACAGATCATAAGAGTCTGAAGTATATATTCACCCAGAAGGAGTTAAACATGAGATAGAGGAGATGGTTAGAGTTGATCAAGGACTATGATTGTGAGATACACTACCACCCTGAGAAGGCCAATGTGGTGGCCGATGCCCTTAGTCGTAAAGAAAGACTTAAAATGATAACCACGTCGGATGAGCTAATCAAGGATTTTGAGAAGATGGAAATTGAGGTGAAGATATTAGGAAAAGGTCAGGAAGGCCTGATGGAAATTTGTATCCAACCGCCGTTGTTGGAAAAGATTAAGTTATGCCAAGAAAAGAAGTTGGAAGAGGAAGAGGGTTCCTCTGAAGAGATAATGAAGGAGATAAAGTGTGGACGGGATGAAAACGGGATTATGAGATATGCATCGAGAATATGGATTCCAAATGTTCAGGAACTAAAAGATGAGATTTTAAGCGAGGCCCATAGTTCGAGATATTCTATTCACCCAGGTAGCACCAAAATGTATAAAGATTTGAGAGAATATTATTGGTGGCCTAATATGAAAAAGGATGTCACCGAGTGGGTAAGCAAGTGTCTAACATGCCAAAGAGTTAAAGCAGAGCACCAGAGACCTAGTGGATTGTTACAACCCCTAGAAATCCCCGAGTAGAAGTGGGAACATATCGCGATGGATTTTGTGGTAGGATTACCAAGGACAAAAGGAAACCCTGATGCAATATTGGTAATTATTGACCGATTGACTAAGTCAGCACACTTTCTTCCGATTAACGAGAGATACACTGTTGATAGATTAACCAATCTTTACATCAAGGAGATTGTGGTGCGACATGGAGTCCCCATGACTATTGTATCAGATAGAGACCCGAGATTGAACTCCAGATTTTGGAGGAGTTTTCAGGATTGTGTAGGAACCAAGTTAAGTATGAGTACGGCTTACCATCCACAAACATATGGCCAAAGTGAGAGACCATTCAGACTTTAGAGGACATGTTGAGAGTCTGTGCAATAGACTTTAAAGGAAGTTGGGATGATCACTTACCATTGGTCGAGTTTTCTTATAACAATAGTGTTGGTTCGAAAACTAACTGCGCAAGTGTACGCGGTCACAAGTAATATAATAAATTCGTTCCCACAGAGACTTGGTGTTTGTTCAGAAATAATATTTAAGCAACGACGTATGATTAAACAACAAACTGCTTGAATAAATATCAAAAGGGGGTATTTTTGTATTTTCTAATTGATTAATTAAATTAGTAATATTAAATAATTCGAACTAATTAATTTAATTAAATGAAAATTTATATGTGAGAAAAACATGGGATTCTAATTTCATTATTTATTTCATTTAGAATTGATGCCTTAATTTCAAAGTAATTTTGATAATTACGAAAGCTAGTCGGGAACACGAACTAACATAAGCCCCTTTCAGCCTTAACTTATATCAAACCATACGAACATCCACTTAAAAAGATAGAAGTCGCGTGGACACCTTTTATGCTTAGACCCTATATGTCTATAAGATTTGAAAACATAATTGGTTTACGAATAAATTCCTTTATTATGACTACATAGGGTGATGTGATCCAAAATCCTACCACTTATCGTAAATGTACAAGACAATTACGAACCGATGCTAACATGGCAAATTCTAAATTCCTAAATCCACTTTCGCATTCACTAGGAATTAATAATTTAGACGTTAGCTATGCATCTGATAAATTAAGCGCAACCACATTAGGCAATCTGAATTTTTATCATAATACAAATTATTAAGGCATCGAATTACTAAATTACGTAAATAAATCCATTAGAATCCCATGACGGCGATTAGTTCATAATTAAACGAATCGTCATCATGGGATTAATTGACATCATCATCATCATAATAATAATAATAATAATAATAATAATAATAATAATAATAATAATAATAATAATAATAATAATAATAATAATAATAATAATAATAATAATAATAATAATAATAATAATAAGAACAATAAAATTAAATTAAAAATTACGATAAATCAAATATGAAAATTACAAGAGTTGAAAAGTAGAACCGAAATAGCTTCCAATGAAAGGAAAGAGCGCTCCTAATAATCCCCGTAAATTCTTCAACCAAAATAACAATTATACTAAAATTACAGAAAAATTAAGTGTATAAAAAAAATAAAATTACAAAGGAAACTACTAAATTTTAGAGAGCAAAGGAGAGAATTAAGTTGAGAGGTGTGTTGAAACCTATGCAGAACACCTCTATTTATAGCAAAATTTATTACACTATGCAGCAATAAACAATCCAGCCGAAAGAAAATATAGCACAATAGCACAGTGCGGTTGGTGATGCCACTATATTTACAAAAACTGACCCAGCCGACAAGAAAATCCCAGACGCAGGAAGGGGGAGTGCGCGACACGCGCGTCTTTTTGCTGCTAGAATCCTGGCGCGTGTACAACACGCTCTTCCCAGGCGCGTGGTCTTGCAGACTTCGGAAGATACCTGGCAGACCACTAACTTTGCTTTCCAATTCTTTTGCTTTTGTTTTTGTTGTTTTTTTTCTTTAACAAATGCTAAAGTTGCCGACCAGCACACATATTTCCTATCTGTTGACTTTTGTTACATAAATCCATAATTCGTGGCTTAACAAATATGGGCTCTATAGAATTGCTTTTTATCCCGCACATCTTATAATCTTTAATTAATAAATAATTAATTTAATTTAAAAATTATAAAAATAAATATCTAATATTATTAGATATTTATAAATATAATTTTCTAATTAAATAAAATATTTATTAATATAAATAATTCCTTAAATCCTAAGTTGCGGTATTTTGAGGGTCAGAAACCGGACTCCTTTTGCTTAACGAAAAATATATTAATTCCAACCGGGGTTTTCTCTTTAAGAATATATCACTTTCCATCTTTTTGTGATAATTCTGTTTTCTAATTGCTCGTCCAGGCGCAAATTACGGTCTCTTGAGGATCTGAAACCAGACTCTTTTTGCTTGGAAAAAATATATCAATTCCAACCGGGATTTTCTCTTTAAGAATATATCACTAAGAATTTCTTTATGATAATTCTTTTTCCTCATAGCCCGTCCACTTGATAAAATTGAGATAGAAATCCACCGTTTTTAGCCTTTTATCGCCACAATACCTCAAGTTGCGAGTTTTGCACAACAAAAACTTAATTAACAAAAATGAATTAAAAGACAAAACATACTTAAGGAAAAAACAACCAATCTAGGTCCAATTATCGGAAAATAAGTGGATATAAAATCCACTTATCACACCCCCAAACTTAAACTGATGCTTGTCCTCAAGCGAAAACAGACTCGACTACCTCTAATGCATGAATGCAACTGATGCAAGGATCCCATAAGCAAAGCAATAACCAACTTAGCAGAGGTCCTCAGAAAATGTGATAAATCCAAATAGAGATCAACTAAATACCCGCATATTAACATTTACAAGTACAGAAACGTGTGTCCGTGCAATACTCATCAGTATTACTCTTAGCACTAGATCAAAACCATACCTATTCCTCGCCAAGACAATCACAAGTTTATAAATAGAATGGACGCTAGACACTTCATAACCTAGAAATACCTCCATCATCATTTGAGTTAGACAGGAATTCATGCTTTATTAACAACTACGACGCATAATACTATACACAACACCCATGCTTATTTGACCGTGCAATGGATGAGACCCCAAAAGGCTTATACAATAATACCCATGTAGCGAGCGTTAGGTTAGTGGATCCCAGACCGGAAAAGTCTTAGGTCACTAGGTTTGAGTCCCCTAGAACTTAATTGCTCGAGTATTAAAGAGCTCACCCTGATCAATTTTGCATACACACACATACTCACAAACACTCTTTTTTTTTTCATTCATTTTTTTTCTTTTGTTTTGTTTTTTTTTATTATTATTATTTTTTTATATACAATCTGGAATGAGAATTCTCAATTCCAACCCTAAACTACTCATATAAATATGAGCTGGCTACTAGCCAATTGACACCTATCAATTATTAACAACTACACACAAACTAGCATGAACCCTGGTTTCCCCCAAACTTATATTTAGTGATTCTACGCTATCAAGGGAATAAAGAAAATTCCAACAATAATCAGGTGATTAAATTTCAACAACCAAACAAGCATGATCATAACCTAGCCCAAAAGCAACCGATGAGTTGTGTAAGATTGTGTTTCTGCAACATGCACGTCAATTCAAAAGTATTTAAATCCGCCCTCTATCCATCATTATCACACTCAAATTCATCATTGACTACTAAACGAAATCACCAAGCGCTACGGGATCAAGGAAAATATGATATGCAATTAATCATGATTTTTTTTTTTGCAAAATATGAATTATATGAAATTAAACTAGCATGATGTATTATGAACTACATAAAACTATATGCAATGCTATGACTCGATTAATGAAATATCCTAAATCACCCCCAAACTTAAAATATTCAACGTCCTCATTGAAGGTATAGATAAAGGATAAAAGGGAACTCCCCTAACTATCGGCATCGTTGCCCTCTTCGGGTGGTGAATCAGGTGGTGGAAATGAGCTCCAACCTGAGGCTAATCCTGCAACTCGCCAATGGCCTGCAAACTGAACAAAATCACACAAAATCAAACCACACATAAAAACACCAAACCTATGGGTTGCCTCCCATGAAGCGCTGTCGTTAACGTCATTTAGCCGGACGTTCCTTCTGTAACTCGATCATGCTGGGGCAAGAAAAGTGGTGAATTCATCACGGTTCACCGTACCCCCAAGATAATGCTTAAGCCTCTGCCCATTCACCTTAAAAGACTGATCAGGTGACTTATCAAAAATTTCCACTGCACCATGCGAAAACACTGTTTTAACCGTGAACGGACCTGACCACCTTGACTTGAGCTTTCCAGGAAAAAGTCTTAGGCGAGAGTTGAAAAGCAGAACCATTTGACCCGGTACAAATGTCTTATGTACCAACCTTCTATCATGCCATCTCTTGACCTTTTCCTTGTACAGCTTGTTATTCTCATAAGCCTGTAGACGAAGCTCATCAAGCTCATTCAGTTGAAGCATCCTCTTTTCACCAGCAACTTTCATGTCGAAGTTCAATTTCTTCAAAGCCCAGTATGCCTTGTGCTCAAGCTCGGCAGGCAAATGACAAGCCTTACCATACACCAACTGAAAAGGAGACATACCCAGGGGTGTTTTATACGCGGTTCTGTATGCCGAAACAGCTTCGTCTAGCTTCAAGGACCAATCTTTCCTTGAAGGATTCACCACCTTTTCCAAAATCCGCTTGATTTCCCTGTTGGAGACTTCTGCCTGACCATTAGTTTGAGGATGATACGCTGTTGCAACCCGATGTGTCACACGGTACCTTGCCATTAATGCAGTGAATTTCTGATTGCAAAAATGTGTCCCCTCATCACTGATTATTGCTCGTGGAGTTCCGAAACGGGTAAATATGTTCTTGTGTAGAAAGTTTATCACCACTTTAGCATCGTTTGTAGGCAGAGCTTTGACTTCTACCCATTTAGACACATAGTCTACCGCTAGCAGGATGTACTGGTTGTTGCACGATGAGACAAATGGTCCCATGAAATCTATCCCCCAGACATCGAAAATCTCAACTTTAAGAAGCATGTTGAGAGGCATTTCATTCCTCTTGGAGATATTTCCAACCCGTTGACAGCGGTCACATCCCAATACAAATTGATGAGAATCTTTAAACAAGGTTGGCCAGAAGAATCCTGCCTGAAGTACTCGAGCCGCGGTCTACTCTCCACCAAAATGACCACCGTATGTGGTAGAGTGGCAATCTCGCAAAATCTCCTCCGTTTCATTGTAAGGAATGCATCTCCTGATAATCTGATCTGCTCCCTGCCTGAACAAGAATGGTTCATCCCATCGATACCACTTCACATCATGCAAAAACTTCTTCTTTTGGGCATAAGAGAATTTTGACGGAATGACGTTGCTCACCAGATAATTCACAATATCTGCAAACCATGGCACTTCTCCATGCACTCCGAACAACTGCTCATCTAGGAATGATTCATTGATTAGCGTCTTATCCTTACCATGCTCCTCCAACCGCGATAGATGATCGGCTACCTGATTTTCTGTCCCCTTTCTGTCTTTTATTTCAAGCTCAAATTCTTGCAGCAGAAGAACCCAACGAATCAATCGTGATTTAGACTCCTTTTTTTGAAAATAGATACCTAATGGCTGCATGATCAGTGTAGACTGTCACCTTCGTCCCAAGCAAATAGGACCTGAATTTCTCAAAACCATAGACAACTGCCAAAAGCTCTTTCTCCGTAGTGGTGTAATTTAGCTGTGCATCGTTAAGGGTTTTACTAGCATAGTAAACCACATGAAAAACATTTTTCTTTCGCTGACCAAGCACAGCTCCCACAGCAAAATCGCTAGCGTCGCACATTAGCTCGAATGGCTCTTCCCAATTAGGTGCTGTAATAATCGGGGCTGATGTCAACTTCTTCTTCAATCGCTCGAAAGCAGCCAAGCAATCATCATCGAACTTGAAAGGTTTGTCTTTCTCCAGCAAATTCCACAATGGCTTAGAAATTTTGGAGAAGTCTTGTATGAATCGTCGATAGAAACCTGCATGTCGAAGAAAGCGACGAATTCCTTTAACTGAGACTGGAGGAGGCAGTCATTCAATAGTCTCTACTTTTGCCTTATCCACCTCGAGCCCTTTATTAGATACCTTGTGCCCAAGAATGATTCCTTCTTGCACCATGAAATGACATTTCTCCCAATTGAGCACCAGATTAGTCTCAACACATCTTTTCAGCATTAGGCTCAAGTTGTGCAAGCACTCATCATACGAAGTTCCAAAAACTGAAAAGTCATCCATGAAAACCTCCACATTTATTCCAATCATGTCAGAGAATATGGCCATCATGCATCTCTGAAAGGTCGCAGGAGCACCACAGAGCCCGAAAGAAACTCGACGAAAAGCAAAAGTGCCAAAAGGACAAGTGAATGTGGTTTTCTCCTGATCTTCTGGGGCGATACAAATCTGATTATAGCCTGAATAACCATCGAGAAGGCAGTAATATTCATGGCCAGCCAACCTATCCAGCATTTGATCGATGAATGGAAGAGGAAAATGATCTTTTCTGGTGGCCTTGTTCAACTTGCGATAGTCCATGCATATTCTCCATCATGTGACTGTTCGAGTAGGAATGAGCTCATTCTTCTCATTGGTTACAACTGTCATGCCTCCTTTCTTGGGCACACACTGAACTGGACTCACCCAAGAACTGTCTGAAATGGGGTAGATGATACCAGCATCCAACCACTTAAGAATCTCTTTCTTCACCACCTCCTTCATAATAGGATTGAGTCTTCGCTGATGCTCAACAGTAGGTTTACTTCCTTCCTCTAGCAGAATTTTGTGCATGCAATACGAAGTGCTGATTCCTTTAATATCTGCTATGGTCCATCCAATGGCTGATTTGAATTCTCTCAAAATTCACAGAAGCTTATCTTCCTTACTCCCTGTTCGATTAGAAGCAATAATAACAGGTAATGTAGATGCATCACCCAGAAACGCATACCGCAAGTGGTCCGGCAATGGTTTGAGTTCAAGTATAGGAGCTTCTTCAATAGACGGCTTTAGACGCTCCTGGGAATTTTTTAGTTCTGCTAATCCAAGAGACTCAAATGGCATATCAAATCTTCTCTTCCAAAGAGCTGAATTTAATTGCTGAAGTTGTTCTGCTCCTTCTTCATCTTCCACCTCAGAATCCCCTATCAAGGCTCTCTCCAAGGGGTCTGTTAATAACATCTACTCAAGCTCCGTTCTAACTGTAGAATCTACCAAGTCAACTTTGAAACACTCCTCTTCAGATGGAAGCTTCATTGCTTTGAACACATTAAAAGTGATGTTTTGGTCTTGCACCCTCATTGTGAGTTCACCTTTCTGGACATCAATCAACGTCCGACCTGTAGCTAAGAATGGTCTCCCCAAGATAATGGGAATCTTCTTATCCTCCTCGAAATCTAGAATAACAAAGTCAGCTGGGAAGATGAGCTTATCTACTTTTACCAAGACATCTTCCACTATTCCTCTTGGATACGTAACTGACCGGTCTGCTAGCTGTAAGGAGATATTTGTGGGTTTTGGATCAGGTAGACCAAGTTGCATGAAAACCGACAATGGCATCAGATTGATGCTAGCTCCCAAGTCACACAAGCACTTTTCAAAAGACAGATTACCAATAGTACATGGTATGGTGAAGCTTCCAGGATCTTTGAGCTTCGGAGGCAGTTTCTGTTGGAGGATGGCGCTGCATTCTTCTATTAAGGCAACAGTTTCTAATTCCTCAAGTTTCTACTTCCTTGATAGAATACCTTTCATAAACTTAGCATATCTCGGAATCTGCTCCAATGCTTCTGCAAAAGGTATATTAATATGTAGCTTCTTGAATACCTCTAAGAATTTAGCAAATTGCTTATCCAATTTCTGCTTCTGGAGTCTCTATGGATATGGTGGAGGTGGGTAGATTTCTGTGTTTGCAGTTTTATGCTCCTGGGATGCTTTCTCAGATGGCCTGTTGACCTCCTCCGGTTCACTGATGCTGATGTCCGGTTTCAAGATCTTCGTTTGCTCCTCAGTCGCGGAGTGGTTGCCCTGTGCCTCTACCTCTTCAACTTCTTGGTCCTTTGTGATTTTTCCAGATCTTAATGTGATAGCTTTGACTTGCTCTTTGCCGTCCCTTTTTCCAGGGTTTGTTTCTGTGTCGCTAGGTAGAACTCCTTGCGGCCTTTTGAGTAAGGCGTTTGCTATTTGACCAATTTGGTTTTCCAGAGTTTTAAGAGATACAGCCTGGCTCTTACACATCAATCTTAGTTCTTCCAATTCTGATTTCTCAGCAGACTGTTGGCCTGGACCTGCAAAATATTGCTGATAAAATCCCGGAGGTTGAGATTGTTTCGGGGCGTACTGATTCTGAAGTTGATGCCCCCGCTGTTGATATAGTCCTGAGGGATTGTATGGTCTGGCCCCATATTGCTGATTTTGGGTTTGATGGTATGGTTGTTGTTGATATGGGTGTGGTTGATATGGTGGTTGGGCTTGATATGGTTGCGGTGGTGGTTGCAATCCATTGTTATTGTTGCTCCAGCTGAAGTTAGGATGGTTTCTATTGTTGGGTTGGTAAGTGTTTGGGACCGGATGCTACTGCTTTTGAAAATTGCTCACAAAGTGCACTGATTCATTGGAAATTGCACATTGATTCGTTTCATGTTTACCGGCACATAGCTCACAAACACTTGCTACTTGTACCCCATAGTTTGTCAAAGAATCCACCTTCATGTTTAGCGCTTCAAGCTGAGCTGATAGGGATGTGACTGCATCAACCTCGAGGATTCCTGCCACCTTGTGTTGAGGCATCCTCTGTGTCGGATTCTGATACTCATTAGCCGCCATCATTTCAATTAGCTCGTAGGCAGCTTCATAACTTTTAGCCCATAACGCTCCTCCTGAAGCTGCATCCACAATAGGTCTTGATTGCCATCCCAATCCATTATAGAAACAATTTATGACCATCCAGTTGGGCATGCCATGATGAGGGCATTTTCTTAGCATCTCCTTGTAGCGTTCCTAAGCTTCACATAAAGATTCCCCCGCCTGTTGTGTGAACTGAGCAATAGCATTCCTTATGGCAGCTGTTTTTGCCATGGGATAGAATTTAGTGAGGAACTTTTGAGTGAGTTCCTCCCATGTTGTTATCGAGCCAGCTGGGAGAGAGTGCAACCATCCCTTAGCTTTGTCCCGTAAAGAAAATGGAAAGAACCTCAACCTTACAGCATCATCTGACACGTTGTTGAATTTGAATGTGTCACAAATCTCTATGAAGTTTCGGATATGCATATTTGGATCTTCTGTTGCCGTTCCCCCGAACTGGACAGAGTTTTGTACCATCTGGATTGTGCCAGGTTTGATTTCAAATGTGTTGGCTGCAATGGCTGGCCTGACTATGCTTGACTGGATGTCATTGATTTTCGGTTGAGAATAGTCCATCAATGTCTTGGGCACATCATCCGTCATTTCTAATGCTTCTTCCAGCTTTCTTACGGCTCTAGATTTAATAGCTTAGGCACGCGTTAGCATAAACAACTCAAGATCCTTATACTGGCAGAGCAAGAAAACACGACGTTAGAAAAAAAAAATATCCAAGTCAGTTAAGTTTAACCTCCGTTGATATTAAACACAAATTCTGAAAATAACACCGAAGTCCCCGGCAGCGGCGCCAAAAACTTGTTGGTTCGAAAACTAACTGCGCAAGTGTACGCGGTCACAAGTAATATAATAAATTCATTCCCACAGAGACTTGGTGTTTGTTCGGAAATAATATTTAAGCAACGACGTATGATTAAACAACAAACTGCATGAATAAATATCAAAAGGCGGTATTTTTGTATTTTTCTAATTGATTAATTAAATTAGTAATATTAAATAATTCGAACTAATTAATTTAATCAAATGAAAATTTATATGTGAGAAAAACATGGGATTCTAATTTCATTATTTATTTCATTTAGAATTGATGCCTTATTTTCAAAGTAATTTTGATAATTACGAAAGCTAGTCGGGAACACGAACTAACATAAGCGCCTTTCAGCCTTAACTTATATCAAACCATACGAACATCCACTTAAAAAGATAGAAGTCGCGTGGACACCTTTTATGCTTAGACCCTATATGTCTATAATATTTGAAAACATAATTGGTTTACGAATAAATTCCTTTATTATGACTACATAGGGTGATGTGATCCAAAATCCTACCACTTATCGTAAATGTACAAGACAATTACGAACCTATGCTAACATGGCAAATTCTAAATTCCTAAATCCACTTTCGCATTCATTAGGAATTAATAATTTAGACGTTAGCTACGGATCTGATAAATTAAGCGCAACCACATTAGGCAATCTGAATTTTTATCATAATACAAATTATTAAGGCATCGAATTACTAAATTACGTAAATAAATCCATTAGAATCCCATGACGGCGATTAGTACATAATTAAGCGAATCGTCATCATGGGATTAATTGAAATCATAATAATAATAATAATAATAATAATAATAATAATAATAATAATAACAACAATAAAATTAAATTAAAAATTACGATAAATTAAATATGAAAATTACAAGAGTTGGAAAGTAGAACCGAAATAGCTTCCAATGAAAGGAAAGAGCGCTCCTAATAATCCCCATAAATTCTTCAACCAAAATAACAATTATACTAAAATTACAGAAAAATTAAGTGTATAAAAAAAATAAAATTACAATGGAAACTACTAAATTTTAGAGAGCAAAGGAGAGAATTAAGTTGAGAGGTGTGTTGAAACCTATGCAGAACACCTCTATTTATAGCAAAATTTATTACACTATGCAGCAATAAACAATCCAGCCGAAAGAAAATATAGCACAATAGCACAGTGCGGTTGGTGATGCCACTATATTTACAAAAACTGACCCAGCCGACAAGAAAATCCCAGACGCAGGAAGGGGGAGTGCGCGACACGCACGTCTTTTTGCTGCTAGAATCCTGGCGCGTGTACAACACGCTCTTCCCAGGCGCGTGGTCTTGCAGACTTCGGAAGATACCTGGCAGACCACTAACTTTTCTTTCCAATTCTTTTGCTTTTGTTTTTGTTGTTTTTTTTTCTTTAACAAATGCTAAAGTTGCCGACCAGCACACATATTTCCTGTCTATTGACTTTTGTTACATAAATCCATAATTCGTGGGTTAACAAATATGGGCTCTATAGAATTGCTTTTTATCCCGCACATCTTATAATCTTTAATTAATAAATAATTAATTTAATTTAAAAATTATAAAAATAAATATCTAATATTATTATATATTTATAAATATAATTTTCTAATTAAATAAAATATTTATTAATATAAATAATTCCTTAAATCCTAAGCTGCGGTATTTTGAGGGTCAGAAACCGGACTCCTTTTGCTTAACGAAAAATATATTAATTCCAACCGGGGTTTTCTCTTTAAGAATATATCACTTTCCATGTTTTTGTGATAATTCTATTTTCTCATTGCTCGTCCAGGCGCAAATTACGGTCTCTTGAGGATCTGAAACCAGACTCTTTTTGCTTGGAAAAAATATATCAATTCCAACCGGGATTTTCTCTTTAAGAATATATCACTAAGAATTTCTTTATGATAATTCTTTTTCCTCATAGCCCGTCCACTTGATAAAATTGGGATAGAAATCCACCGTTTTTAGCCTTTTATCACCAAAATACCTCAAGTTGCGAGTTCTGCACACAAAAAACTTAATTAACAAAAATGAATTAAAAGACATAACATACTTAAGGAAAAAACAACCAATCTAGGTCCAATTAGCGGAAAATAAGTGGATATAAAATCCACTTATCAAATAGTTACCATGCAAGCATAGGGATGCCCCCTTACGAGGCCCTATATGGAAGCAGATGCCGCTCTCCCCTGTGTTGGGAAGAAGTTGGCGAAAGAAAGATATTGGGGACAGAACTAGTCCAACAGACCAGAGAGACAATATAGGTTATTCGGAAACGGTTAGTAGCAGCCCAGGTTAGACAGAGAAAGTATACGGATCAAACCCGCAAGGATAGAGAGTATGAAGTTGGAGACCTTGTAATATTGAAAGTATCACCGTGGAAGGGACTAATGAGATTTGGAAAGAAAGGAAAGTTGAGTCCGAGGTTTATTGGACCCTTTGAGATCCTAAAGCGTGTTGGGAAGGTAGCCTACATGCTGGCCTTACCCCTAAACATTCAGCATGTCCATAATGTGTTTCATGTGTCAATGTTACATCAATATAATGCAGATGCTCAACATGTGATAGAATACGAGCAAGTAGACATACAACCAGATCTGACTTACGAAGAACAACCTGTGGAAATTCTGGATCGAAAAGAACAAGTGCTGAGGAACAAGAATGTTCAACTCGTCAGAGTTTTATGGAGAAACCAGAATGTTGAAAAATCGACCTGGGAGTTAGAGAGCGCAATGCGCGAGAAATACCCTCAATTATTCACTGTCTGATTACGGGACGGAATCCTTTTAAGGATGGGAGACTGTAATAACCCTAATTTTTGTACTTAAGAAAATTTTATTTTATGAATGAATAGTACTTTGGATGGATGAATAGTGAAATGCATGGATGAATAGTGATTTCGAATATTAAAAAAGTTTTCACATTACCATATGTCCGGGACAGGAATTGGATATTTCGAAGTTATACCAGTAATCTACGAAGCAAATAAGGGTATGTAAACGCGATCAGAATTCAGAAAATTCGAACTTTGTTTTTATGGAAAATTTGACCGATCCGTATAGAGCCTATTGATACGATCAAGACAAGAGTATTATAATGTTAAGGACTCAAGGATTTTATTTATTAAATATGATTTGAGGATTTAGAATGAAAACCTTTGAGTTAGAATAACGAGCGTTCTAGAAATCGATAGAACTTTATAACAAGATTAAACGATAAAGCGAACGCGAAATAAATCATGGAACAAGACTAGAACCATGCATGATCATCTAGGGTTTAGTATTAAGTGTAATTGGTGGAAAAGAAAATAAGAAAGAAAAGAAAAAGGAAGTGATGAGGTGTGTGAACAAGAGGGAGACAACAATGCACCATGTCACCATAATTCCAAATCACCACACAACTTGGAAAAGTGTAACAAGGGGGATTAAGAGCTGATTTTACAACCTAAATGTCTCTCATAATTCATTTGACAACTAGCAAAACAAGAGAAAAAAGAGAGAAAAGGGATGCAAAACACCACCACCTCCATTTTCTTCCATTTGGCTATTTCAAGAAATAGCAAATCAAAACCCTAGCTTCCAAGCTTTGTTTTCATGATATATGGCTTAAATCAAAGCTAATAAAGAGACTAAGGTATGGCTAAAGTTTGAGCTCCAAACTTGTTTCCTAGCTATGTCAAAACTGCTTCCAAAGATGAGCATGAATAGTGATGAATAGTAACTTACATGATTTTCTTGTTTTGTTCTTAAGGTTTAAGCATTATAAGGACTATCTAAGGCTTGTTAAGTGATTATAAACACTGGATACTGTTGTTAGAGCTTCCAAGAAGGTAAAACCCTAACTCTCCTTTGAGTTTATTTGAGTTTTGATGCTTGTTTTGTAGTTATATGGATAAGAGATCATGTTTAAGTGTTTTCGTGATTATTTGACTTTGTAAATTATGTAAAATGGTGGGTGTTGGATTAGCCACACCACTGACCTTAGTGAGGTATGAAAGATGTTTTTTGAGGTTGTGGATGTATGGTATGTCTGGTATGGCTTGCTTATGATGTAACAAAATGGAAATGTTCGAGTTATAGCCATCGTAATGGAAAAATTTTGTTAACCCTTAAAAACAGTTAAGGCCCAAGACCATAAAACATTTTTAAACTCACCACTTCCTATGGTTACAAAGCTATGGTTGTCTAGTTTATTTCGCCAAAAGAATCGAGTTAAAAGAGTTTACGGTTTAAGAGTTATGATAGTTTTAATGAAAGCAGTTCGAAAGATTTCATTGCAGAAATGTAACCACTTTGATTCTAAGTTTAAAACCATTAATAGTCGAATTAGAATGTGAAATTTGGTGATAATATGCTAAGGACAGTTAGCAAGGTGTGTGCAAAGGTTTTGAGTCAAAAAGATTATTTTCCGATTTAATAAAAATGCATAAGCCGAGGTTGTCAAAACGATTATTAGGAACGTGACTTAGACATCAAACTTATAAGTGGTTAAGTATAACGTGAATTCGAAGATCGATTTCGAACCAAACTTATGACTTAGACACTTGATGATTCATATGGACTTAGTACGAGTCTACGGTGATCCAATAATGCCTTGGTTGTAAATCGTTTAAGTGAACAAGTAATGAGTTATAAGTGGATCGTCTAGGGGAGTAATCGTGTGTTCTTGATTTGTTTAGATTATCGGACATCGTCGCGAGCCCCTACTACGACCAGTATACCAGGTAAGTTTTCTAAACCTATACTTTTGAAGTATTGTTGTATAATACTACTTTTGCCATGTATAGTATTATACCGTTTTGCGATAATTGTTCTATCGTGTTTAATTAAGTTTTGATTCTTGGTTTATATACTAGCTTCAAGATAAATAGTTATAAATCGTTTTACCTTGTAGCTCTAAAGATAAGAGCATACCTGTTGTTTCGACTCTAGACCGGGAGTCAGTATTTTGAGATTGTCAGGATCAAGATTGTTATTCATTCTGAATAATGTTTTTCTTTCATAAACATTATTCGTATATTCGTAAAGTATTAATTTCTTGGAAACGTTCGAGAAATATTATTCAAATAATTCTTTCATTTTCAGATGATTATTTTAAATCATTATATTATTTTTGAGATTTATTTAATAAATATTATTTGAATATTTATTGAATCTTTTTAATTGATTCGAAATTCATATTATTTATTTAAAAATCATTCGAGGTCTTTAAAAATTATTTTAAATATTTTCTGACCTTCAAAAATATTTTCAAAAATTATGAGGATTCCCAAATGTTTATTCATGATTATTATCAGCTCACTTGAGCCATCTATACGCTTTCAATTCCATTCAGATTGGGAATCCAGAGTTCGTGCGTCATTGTTGATTCTTTTTATCAAGATCTTAAAGAGTATCCAAAGAATATAACTCTATTACTATTAAGGTTTTCCAGTTTCCTTAAAAGAATATAAGATTCCGTCTTGATTTCATACGAACCATTCGTTGTCCAAATTGTGATTCCGGCCGAAGGCCAGCGAAAGGTTTCAGTTAGCTTCCATTTGATTCCGGAAGTAACCAAAGGATACGGGTAAGATCTGCTAACGGGTAGAAACCCGAGGAACTTGAATTTATTCAGTTCCAGGTCTGCAAAGACAAGAACTGGGAATCGGAGTTAGAGACGAAGGTGGCGCATCGTCCATCCACGGCCCTGATGAGGTCGGGGCAGACTGGGAAACCTGGATTGTCCCCTACATTTAGAAATCTTGATCAACGTGAGCCCCATGCATATCGAATGATCATCGAGCAGGGGTACGCTGGGAATTTCCCGCAATAAGTTCAAGTCAATTCTCTTTCCTACGAAGAATTATTCATTCTATCCGGCAGTATCTGAAACTGCTGATCTTGTTTTCCCAAGGGGAGTCTTTGCATCTAGTTTCTATGCAATCCCATTAAGGGGTGAATAATCGAATTTTCAAGTAATGGGTGCGTGTTCTATAAATTGCTTCGATAGATGTGAGTTTCTTATATCTTTCATAAAAGATAGCATTTGATAATTGAAGTACTGATTCCGTACTGTTTTTCGGATATCTTTCTAGTAAGAAAGAAATTTCCTTTGATGGATCGTTAAGATATTTTTGGCAATAATTATCTGGTATAAGTTCATATTGAGACTTTCATTCATAGGCAGATTATGCCATACTTTATTATCTTGCTGAGCTTTCGCTCACTCTTGCTATTGTTTATATATTATATGGCAGCTAAGAAGGATGCCAAGGGTCAGGCACACAGCCCGCAAGCGAGTGGGAAATGCTAGACGTTTCCGTGAGCAGTTCATGGCAGTGATCCCAGAGGTAGTAAGGACCAGTTGGATCAGTCTGCAGCTTTTGTTTGTTCGCTTTATTTATAAGTATGACTTGTGTAAGTTTATGACCAGAACCAGACGATTAAGCCGCTGATGTACCTTTACTTAGAGGTTATGTCAATAGCAGTATTCAGTAAACATTTGGGTTTGTAATATTGAATATTTTGAGGAAGTTTATTGTAATTGTGTCGTTTCTGAGACTTTAACCCGTGTTAGTGTGTTTATATTGTGGGGTCTTGAGCAGGTGGATTATATATTATGAGAAATGCAGGTACAACAATGGATAAATGGATCGTGACTACCCTAGATCCCTGACCCCGGGTCTGGGGTGTCATATTAGCTATGAAGGCCAAACTTGAGGGGGTCATGAACCTCCGATCAAGATCCAAAAGTTGAAACTTCATGTTAAAACTTGAAAACCAATCTATAATTTTGGATTCTCGATCCAGAACGCCAACATTGAATATCTGAACACCGGCGTTCAACACTTGAATATCAACCCTGAAATGGAGATTGAAAATCTCATAGGGAAGGTTCAAGACCTCGTGGGGCCGACCCGAAACCTTCTGGCCTTGGACCGGCAGCTCTGATAGATGTTTTGGTGGTTTAAAACACCCTTGAGATTGAAAACCCTTGATTTCAAACATTGACATTCAACATTCGAACATCGACATTCAACACTCAAGGCCCATGCCATCCGAGAAGCCCCAGGAACCAAGACAAACATTGAAACCATGACGGCCAGCCGAGCTGAGAAAGGTTGTTTTAAAAACTCTAGGTTGATGTCAACCCAAGATGAGGAGTCTACAGGAGCCACTTACCAAAGGCTAATAATCAAGATTTTTGCACCCTTGATTGGGAAGACCATGGAGGTCTACGTAGATGACATGTTAGTCAAGAGCCTATTAATAAGTGGATTTTATATCCACTTGGAACGTTCCATATCGGCTTAAATTGATTGTCTTCGACTCAAGTTGTTGTAGTTTTGATGATTTTGCTTAGTTGTGTAGAGTTGCAAGAATGTCGATTATGGGTGATGCTTCTATCGCGTTTGGAGGATTAATTGATTAAAATTCGGATTTTCCGGGAAGGTTGCGCAGTCTACACTGTTTTGGCCATATCTGGAGTTCTAGAAGTCCGTTTTCAGCGATCTTACAGCTCACGCGAAGCTTGAGAGATTTTCTACAACCTGGGATAGATAGCAGGTGCAGGGGACGTGCTGGTAAAAATCGCGCGCGTGTTCTATGAGAAGCCAAGCAGAAAAATTCCAGTTTTTCCCTTTTCTAATTCTAATTGTATTTTGGGCAGTTTTTGGTACCTTAATCAAATTCTAATTGTAATAGAAGGTAATTGCTTATTGGGCAAGACTTCTAGAGTCTATTTAAACACAACTTAGCATTGTACTTAGGGAGTTTTATTATTGTATCATAGCTTAGATCTGCAATAAGAAAAGGAGAGAAGGATTAACGCTCGTGACAGCAACAGATCTAGATCTACTTCATCTTTTGTTCTAGATTTGTTTTCTCAACTCTTGTCTTATTAATATTATTACTTCTTTTATCCATACCTTGTTTTATATCATGTTTTCATCAAATCCCATGACGATGAACGGTTCAATTATGAGCTAATCGTTGTCATGGGATTCTAACGGAGTTATCTATGTAGCTTAGTAGTTTACATGCTTTAAAGATTTATGTGTGGTGAATTCTTGATATCCTCGTATGGTTGTGTTTCATGTA
The DNA here is from genome assembly GCA_036435485.1 of Saposhnikovia divaricata. NCBI lineage: Eukaryota > Viridiplantae > Streptophyta > Magnoliopsida > Apiales > Apiaceae > Saposhnikovia > Saposhnikovia divaricata. Next base: position 162,135,301 of record CM071596.1, on the reverse strand, counting down.
TTTAGATGCGTCGCGAACATCTAATTTGTTAATCTCTTGCAAAACAAGAGTGGATCTTGAGATTTAGAACTTGCCATGCTAGCATAGGATAGGTTGATGTTTTAACATCATGATTTGTGGCGTAAATAAAGATATTATGCTGCCCTATGTGATCTATGTGGATAACTCGTGCTTAAACATTTATGTTTTCAAATTCTATAGAGATATAGGGTCTAAACATATTTGGTGTCTACCCATCTTCTATCTCTTTTGTGGATGCATGCGTAGTTTGGTATTAGTATACCGAGAGGTAGCTTTTACTTGTTTCGTGTTGTCCGATCAGATATCAAAACCATCACATGTATTGATTAAAGGCTGCGACTCTAAGTGAAGTAGATAATGAAGTTAGGATTCCATGTTTATTCTCATGTAAGTAATTTGATTTTAGATCTCATTAGTTAGTTAATTCTTAAATTACATATTAGTTAAATTTAGTTAATTAAAATCTCAATTAATTACTTGTCTTAGCAGTGAATTAAGATCATACATTGTTGAATAGGTGCATTTACTAAAAAGAACCATAACCTGATCCCTGTGGGAACGAATTTGGACTTAACCTTATATATTACTTGTGACCACGTACGCTTGCGTGATTTTTTGTAAACAAATTTTTGGCGCCGCTGCCGGGGATCATCGGTGTTTAATTTAGTTTATGTGCTTGTCATCAGTGGTCATTAGCATTCACTGACTCGGATTTCTTACTTAGTTTATTTCGTGGTGTTTTCAGGTACTTGAACGTGTATGCGAACACGTTTGCAAACTTGTAAACTGGCAAAAGAAGAACTTGCAGCAGTAAAAGAGATGGCAGACTTACCAGCAGCAGTCAAGGCTTTGAAAGACTATTCGCATCCAAAGATCAATGACATACAATCTAGTATTGTTAGGCCAGCTATTGCAGCAAACAACTTTGAGATCAAGCCGAGCATAATTCAGATGGTGCAGAATTCGGTTCAGTTTGGGGGTGCTTCTACGGAGGATCCTAACATGCATATTCGGGACTTTATCGAGATCTGCGACACTTTTAAATTTAATGGTGTGTCGGAGGATGTTGTCAAGTTGAGACTTTTCCCATTCTCTTTGAGGGACAAGGCTAAGGGCTGGTTACACTCTCTACCAGCTGGTTCCATTACTACATGGGAGGATCTTGCTCAGAAGTTTCTTAATAAATTCTTTCCTATGGCAAAAACTGCAGCAATACGGAACCAGTTAACCCAATTTCAACAGCAATCTGGCGAGTCTTTGTGTGAGGCTTGGGAACGTTACAAGGAGATGCTTCGTAGGTGTCCACATCATGGCATGCCTGATTGGATGGTTATCAACGGTTTTTACAATGGGTTGGGAGCACAGTCTAGACCTTTGCTAGATGCAGCATCAGGTGGAGCTCTGTGGGCTAAGAGCTACGAGGAAGCATATGATCTTATTGAGACGATGGCTGGTAATGAATATCAAAATCCAACCCAGAGGCTTTCTCAAGGCAAGGTAGTAGGTGTTCTTGATGTTAATGCTCAGCTAGAGGCAATGAATAGGAAAATAGATTCTTTGGCATTTGTGAGCTATGTGCGGGCGCACATGACATGAATCAGTGTGCTATCTCTTCTGAATCAGCACAGTTCGTGAGTAATTTTCAGAGACCTACTACACCAGTTCCAGCTACCTATCATCCAAACAACAGGAATCATCCTAACTTCAGCTGGAGCAATAATCAAGGTGCTCAACAACCTCAGCAGCCCTATCAGCAGTTTCAGGGTCAGCAAGCAAGGCCATTCAATCAAGGTTATCAGCAGCAGTATGCTCCAAGGGCACCATATCAACCTCCGGGATTTCAGCAGCAACAGCCCCAGGCTCTTGCGGGGCAATCATCTAATGAGAAATCAGAAATGGATGATTTGAGGATGATGGTGAAGAACCTGCAAGCTTCTCAAAAGGTCTTGGAAAACCAGATAGGACAGATTACAAGTGCCTTACTTAGTAGGCAACAAGGAACTCTTCCTAATGATACGGAGGTTAATCCAGCCAGAAGGGAAAGCAAAGAACAGGTCAATGCAGTTTCCTTGAGATCTGGAAAAGTCACGAGGGATCCTAAATCAGCAGCTAAGGAAGATGAAGATGTTCAGAATCAGCAGGTTGAAGAATCTGTAGTTCCAGAAATTGAGAAATCTAATTTAGGGGCTGATCAGCTTGATGGTGATAAGAGCAAGAAACTTGTTGAAAAGTCTACTCCGGAGCAATCTTCAGAGAATAATCAGATTTATCCTCCTCCTCTATATCCTGGGCGCTTGCAGAAAAGTCAGGAGAAAAAGTTTCAGAAGTTTATGGATTTCTTCAAGAAATTGTCCATTAACATTCCTTTTGTTGAAGCATTGGAGCAGATGCCGAGGTATGCAAAGTTCATGAATGATATTTTGTCACGAAAGAGAAGGTTGGATGAATTTGAAACAGTGGCTTTGATGGAGGAGTGTAGTGCCGTTCTGCAGCAGAAGTTACCACCCAAACTTAAAAATCCGGGAAGTTTTACCATCCCTTGCACTATTGGAAACCTTTCTTTTAGCAAGTGCTTGTGTGACTTGGGAGCTAGCATCAATCTCATGCCTTTATCTGTGTTCAAGCAACTTGGTCTGCCGGAGCCAAAGCCAACCAATATCTCTTTGCAGTTGGCTGATCGATCTATCACATATCCAAGGGGCATAGTGGAGGACGTTTTGGTGAAAGTTGATAAGCTTATCTTCCCAGCTGATTTTGTTATCTTGGATTTTGAAGAAGACAAGAAGATTCCCATAATCTTGGGAAGGCCTTCTCTAGCTACAGGCCATACTTTGATCGATGTGCAAAAAGGAGAGCTTACAATGAGGGTGCAAGATCAGATTGTCACCTTTAATGTTTTCAAGGCTATGAAATTTCCGACAGAGGATGAAGAATGTTGCAGTGTGGAAATAGTTGATACGGGTCAGAGAAAGAAGTTTGATCAGTTGTTGAGCGAAAAATCGGACACACACGTGCTACAGCATCACATCAATGATTTCATTGACAGTTCTTCAATTCGAGATCTTCCGAATGTAAAGCTTGGGAAACTTCCACCACATTTGAGGTATGTCCTTTTGAATAATGAGCTAGTGATTTTTGAAGAGGGGCATGATAACGTGTTGCGAAGGTGGAAAGCTGATGATAAGGAAGAAGAAAGTTTTGTTCAGCCGTTCGAGTTGGTGAAGCACCTTAGAGGTGTGAAGAAGAAAAAGAAGAGGATTAGGCCGTTGGGTGGTAAAATTAGGTTGAAGTCTGATGGAAGAGAATTGTGGAAAGCAAGCAAACCAGATGTCAATGTTCATGTGAATGGTATTTCTGTTGAGAACGGTTCAGTTATTCTTTTGAAACCGCCATAAGTTGAGGAAGTAACGTCAAGCTATTGACGTTAAAGAAGCGCTTCGTGGGAGGCAACCCACGCATGAGTGTTGTGAAAAAAAAAAAATTGTTGGGAAAAAAAAGAAGAGTGTTGTGAAAAAAAAATTACTGAGGTCGCGCAGGTTGCGCCTGCGTTTCTGTATGTGACGCAGGTTGCGCCTGCGTGACGCAGGCTGCGCCTGCGTTACTGGAAGTGGCGCAGGTTGCAGCAGATTGCGCAGCTGTTGTTGTTTATTAAAAAAAACAAATTTCAAAACTCAAAATTCTTATTCCAAATTTTATTTTCACCCCCAAATATTAAACCTAATTCTTTTCCTATTTCAATTACAAAACCCCCATCTCTCTTCCAAAATTCTAAACCTATATTTATTCTAATTCTTTTTCTTTAATTCATCAAATCCTATTTCTATCTTACATCAAATTTCATACCCACCAAAAAATTTTTCCTTTACACATTCAAATTTATATTCATCCTATCCCTCCATTATATATACACACCCATATATACAAATCCAATTCCTCTTCTATTTATTTAAATTCAATTCTAAAGAGGAATTAATTACAAGTTCACCTCTTTGATTCGTAATTGGTTTATCTTTTTCTCTAATCTTATTTTCATTACGAATTTGTGTTCTTGTAATTGGGGGTTTTGTAGTATTCTTGTTATTTGGGAAGTATGGAGCTCGTACGCATTATCCTCCACCAGATTCATCCGAGGAGGGTGATGACTCAGCTGGTTAGGTATGTTTTCTACTTTTCCTCGTATTTACTTCCAGTCAATGCGGACATTGAATATTTTAAGTTTGGGGGTGGGTTGAGGGTTTAGTAGTTGTTGTTGTATTATTTGTTCATGTAGTATTTCATGTTTTGCATATTAGTAGTAGTAATTCATGCATATATGTTCGTATTAATTATGTTTGTTTCATATAGGACATTCTGTTTTTATTTTTCGTATACCATGTGAGTTCATATTAGTTGCATTTTCATGGCATGCATATTTCATGATCCCTTAAGACGAGCTAATTCTGATTGGTAGGTAGGTGTCTAATTGAGTGTGGTAATGATGAATAGAGGGTTGACTTATAGTTTCTAAGAAATTGACTTATGTGTTTCAGAAACAAAACTAATTTCACAGTCTCATTGGGTGCTTTTGGGATAGGTTAGGGTCATGCTTGTTTGGATGTTTTGAGATTTAATCACTTGTTTATATTTAGAATGTTCGTTATTCTCTTGATAGCGTAGGAACACTTAAGTCTAAGTTTGGGGGAAAACAGGGATTTCATGCTAAATTATAAATAATTGTCAATAATTGCTAGATGTCAAATGGCTAGTAGCCGGCTCATATTTATATGAGTAGTCTAGGGTTGGAATTGAGAATTCTCATTCCAGATTGCATATGAAAAAAAAAAAGAAAAAAAAAAGTTGTTGTGTGAATGTTTAAATGCAGAATTAACCAGGGTGAGCTCTTTAATACTCGAGCAATTAAGTTCGCGGGGACTTTGTGCCTAGTGACCTAAGGCTTTTATAGTCTGGGATCCACTAACCTAACGCTCGCTACATGGGTATTATTGTATAAGCCTTTCGGGGTCTCATCCATTGCACGGTTAAATAAGCATGCTTGTATATATGTATCGTAGTAGTTAGTAATAAAGCATGAATTTCTGTCTACCTTGGATAAGGATGGAGGTGTTCTTAGGTTATGAAGTGTCTACAGTCTATTCTATTTATAAACCTGTGATTCTCTTGACGAAGAGCATGTATGATTTTGATCTAGTGTTGGGAGTATTTCTGATGAGCATTGCACACACGCACGTTTCTGTTCATGTATTGTTAGTATACGGGAACTTGGTCGAGCTCTATTTGGATTTAGTTGCATTCTCTAAGATATTTGCTTGCTAGTTGGTTTTGGTTAGATTGAAGGGGATCGTTGCATTTTCATATTAGTTGCATTCATGCATTGCATTGTTATTGCATTGTTTAGTTAGATGGATTTTGTGGGTACATTCGCTATAGGCCCTCACGAGACCTTACTCGTCCACTAGGGCTACCTAGGGGTTTAAAGGGCTTGTTGCATATGCCAAATGCAACCGTGATCACATACGGAAGTGGTACTAGTTAGTTAGTTAGTTGTAATTGTTTATGCTTGAGGACAAGCATCGGTTTAAGTTTGGGGGTGTGATAAGTGGATTTTATATCCACTTGGAGCGTTCCATATCGACTTAAATTGATTGTCTTGGACTCAAGTTGTTGTAGTTTTGATGTGTTTTGCTTTTTTTTTTTTGAAATATGATGTGTTTTGCTTAGTTGTGCAGAGTTGCAAGAATGTCGATTATGGTGATGCTTCTATCGTGTTTGGAGGATTAATTAATTAAAATTTGGATTTTCCGGGATGTCCGTTTTCAGCGATCTTACAGCTCACGCGAAGCTTGAGAGATTTTCTACAACCTGGGATAGATAGCAGGTATAGGGGACGTGCTGGCCAAAATCGCGCGCGTGTTCTATGAGAAGCAAAGCAGAAAAATTTCAGTTTTGCCCTTTTTCTAATTCTAATTATATTTTGGGCAGTTTTTGGTACCTTAATCGAATTCTAATTGTAATACAAGGTAATTGCTTATCGGGCAAGACTTCTAGAGTCTATTTAAACACAACTTAGCATTGTAATTAGGGAGTTTTATTATTGTATCATAGCTTAGATCTGCAAGGGAGAAAAGGAGAGAAGGATTCAACGCTCGTGACAAGCAACAGATCTAGATCTACTTCATATTTTGTTCTAGATTTGTTTTCTCAACTCTTGTTTTATTAATATTATTACTTCTTTTATCCATACCTTGTTTTATATCATGTTTTCATCAAATCCCATGACGATGAACGGTTCAATTATGAGCTAATCGTTGTCATGGGATTCTAACGGAGTTATCTATGTAGCTTAGTAGTTTGCATGCTTTAAAGATTTATGTGTGGTGAATTCTTGATATCCTCGTATGGTTGTGTTTCATGTATTTAGATGCGTCGCGAACATCTAATTTGTTAATCTCTTGCTAAACGAGAGTGGATCTTGAGTTTTAGAACTTGCCATGCTAGCATAGGATAGGTTGATGTTTTAACATCATGATTTGTGGCGTAAATAGAGATATTATGCTGCCCTATGTGAACTATGTGGATAACTCGTGCTTAAACCTTTATGTTTTCAAATTCTATAGAGATATAGGGTCTAAACATATTTGGTGTCTACCCATCTTCTATCTCTTTTGTGGATGCATGCGTAGTTTGGTATTAGTATACCGAGAGGTAGCTTTTACTTGTTTCGTGTTGTCCGATCAGATATCAAGACCATCACATGTATTGATTAAAGGCTGCGACTCTAAGTGAAGTAGATAATGAAGTTAGGATTCCATGTTTATTCTCATATAAGTAATTTGATTTTAGATCTCATTAGTTAGTTAATTCTTAAATTGCATATTAGTTAAATTTAGTTAATTAAAATCTCAATTAATTACTTGTCCTAGCAGTGAATTAAGATCATACATTGTTGAATAGGTGCATTTACTGAAAAGAACCATAACCTGATCCCTGTGGGAACGAATTTGGACTTAACCTTATATATTACTTGTGACCACGTACGCTTGCGTGATTTTGTGTAAACACCTATTCAAGGCAAACCATATTAAGTACCTCAGAGAGACATTTGAAGTGCTGAGGCACCACAAGATGATGTTAAATCCAGCCAAGTGTGCCTTTGACATGGGATCTGGAAAATTTTTGGGTCTGATAGCTTCAAAGCGAGGCACAGAAACAAACCTGATAAAGGCGATTCTTGATATGGAGCCACCTCGCTCTATAAGAGATGTGCAGAAGTTGACTAGCAGCCTTAGGGAGATTCAACTTCAAATCTGGCTTTGAAGAAAGTGAAAAATTTCGAGTGGACTTCCGAAAGCCATGCTCATTAAAAGAAGAAACTAAGGTTCAGAAACCCATCTACTATGTTAGCAAGGAGCTCCATGGAGCCGAATACGATAATAAGAAATTATCGTATTTGTTATTATTATTATTATTTAATTATTTAATATTAAATGTGGATTATAGGGTCTAAAAAAATTTTTTTTTTAGATAAAATATATGTGACATCATTTTTATATGTTTATATGGTGATGTACGTGAGACGTGCTAGTCCGTGTAATTTTTTTTAATTTTTATTTAAATCATGCGTTATTGATCTTCGTAAAATTTTATAAAATCATCGGAGTATGTAAAAATTCCAAAATCTTTTGTGTTATCCTCTTTATAATATTATTGAGTTTTTAAAATTATTGGGTGTATTAATTTGGGTGTTTAAGTATTTTAAAATGATTTTAGGAATTTTATTGTATTTAAAGGATCAAAATTTCTAAAACTCATATGTAATTCATTTTTGGTCCTACAAATATTTTAAAAATATGTAGGTGTTTCTAATTTTGTGCTCTACATTTTAAAAATTTTAAATTTGAATTTTCTATAAATCTTATATTTAAAATGATTTAAAAAGATTATTAAAATAGATTTTAAATTCAATTTTTTTGAGGTGTGACATGTCTTCTTTAACCAAAATCTAGCTGCTTCTCGATTGTTCAGAAGGGAATACGTGTGTGTTTATTTCTCTCTAATCTCTCAAATACTCTCCAAATCTCTATCTCTCTAATCTCTTCCTCCAACTCTAATCAATCTCTCCCATATTTCTCTCTCTCGGTTCTATATCAATCTCTCTTTTCCTTTCACTCGCAACTCTCGAACTCTCCCTCCCCTCTACTACAAACCGATCATATTCTATGTGTATATACGAGCTGGGTGTGTGTATATACGGCTGTGTATGTGTGGATTCGCGTGGGGTGTGCACAAATTCGTGTGTGGGTGTCCTCGATTTGACTGAGTGTGTATGAATCATCACTGTGTGTGTGTGTGCGCGGTGCCAAAGGGTTGTGCATGTTTTCCTTGTGTTGAGCTTGGGGCGACCTTGTTCTTGTTTACAGCAATGATGTAGTTGGTATGGTATGTGCCGTATATAGATGCTAATTCGTGTACAGTGGAACCCGAAAAGGGGCTTTTGGATTTCTGTAATATTCGATTTCAAATAAGTCAATTATTTGGATCGGTTTTTAAATCTTAATCGGTGGAATTTGTGGAAGGAAGCCCAAAAAAATGGGAACCCCCAAATTTTGCCGCCATGGTGATGAACTCCGGTGAGCCGGTGGTGGGTTTGATGATGAAATTGAGATCCCTAAATTATAAATTTTATTCTTTAAAATCGAGATATGAACTGCACGGGGGTTTATGTATTTTTAATAAATTTATCGAATGTATAATGGATTATTCGGATTAGAATAATGGTAGTTCAAATTGTTTTGTACTTGATTTGGTTGTAATTTTTAATTGTAATGTAAAGATAGTTGCTTGGTTGTGTCGGCTGTGCTCCGAATGGTAGGCTACCCGTACAGAGGGGATGTCGTCAAAATTTTTTAAAATTATCTATTTTATTTTATTTTATTTTCACGATTATAACCTATATGTTATTATTGAAACAATATTCGAATTACGTGAATTATGTGATTTTAAATGCTTACATGCATTTATGATTTATGTTTCAATTGTTATATTAATTTTGAGTTAATAAATTTTAAATCAACGGAGGAATTGAGTGCAAATTGTTCAAGGATATATATACATACTTTTAACGGAGGAATTTGGTGATAACAAATTTCGGAGGTTGCTGGAATAACGAATTATGAAAATAGGGGAATTCGGGATTTTGGATGTTTGGGGCTGGACTTGAGAGGTGTCTCGACTTGTTAGATGTGTCGGATCCTTTTTCAAGATGCCTGCGTACTCTATATGTGACGCCCCCAGATCCGGGGTCGGAGATCTAGGCGCTCACGGTCCATTTTCCATTAATAACATACCTGTTCTCGCACATAATATAAAAAACAGCCATCGACCCCACAATAAACTCACACCGCACACACACACAAAGGTTAGAGTCTCAGAAACGTCACACCATTGATTAAGCAGAAATAAAAGTATCAGAGTTATTACAGACCGAATTAAATAGTATTTATGCTACCAGCAACACTTCGATATGAAGCGAAGTTGGCGGCTTGAAAGTTTGTTACGGTACAATGCCTTGCACAGGTCATGCTGATAAATAAAACGAACTAACAAAAGTTGCCAACCAATCCGGCTAATGGGGCCTACCGGTGGAATCTCAACTGCTGGCTCGGGTCTAGGCACCTGCTTTCGGGCAGTCTGTCTGGGTCTTGCCATTTCGCTTAGCTGTTGTGTTTGTAAATTTGAAAACAAGCAAGAGTGAGCAACTATAGCTCAGCAAGAAATATATGTATAAGGTAAGCAATATAACATTTCATATGATTAGCTGTTATTAAACTCATTTGTATCAATCAGATATAAAATCACTTGTCATTGTTGATAAATTCCGAAGGTGCAACAATACGTGCCCTTGTTTTCAAAATAAACTTACAGTTCTAGATACTGCATAGAGTCAACATCTTTCTCATCAAAATAGAACACTATCAGCAACTTGGCACATAAGCCTAAGAAGCAGTGTCAAAGAATTTTTCCAAAATGGAGGAATGGGACTTAAAGAAAACATAAAACCTGACAGGGATTGACGATGATCAGTCGCCACATCCAAGTCCAATAATCCGCGGGTCTTCTCTACCGGTAGAAGGATAGAAACTACATCCGTAACTATCCCTGGGTGAAAACTACATCCGTAATCACCCTCGATGAAAACTACATCCGTAATCATCCTTCGGCAACACCTGGGCCGAAATAGTAATTGATGGACCGCCTGGCTCACGGCCGCTTACACATCCCGGGAATCGTTCGTCAACGGTTCCGACACCTGCCAGAGTCCCTTTTTCTTTTTCTTCTAAAACTTGATTTTGATTGAAAACAGAGTAATTGAGGTCCGACATCAGTCGACCGATGATTCTTGAAATCATACAAGAAGCAGAACCTGGCCGGGGGTTTTCGAAAATGTTTTGAGTTCGAAAGAGTTCGAGTTTGAAAGTATTAAAGGTATCTTGGATTAGCTTTGTCTTTAAAATAATGAACAATAATTAATAAATAATATTTTAAGATTTAATATTAATAATTAATAAAATAATTATTTAATAAAATAAACTTTTAATCCAAGATAGGGTTTCGAGTATTTACGAAGATATAAAAATAATTACTTGAGTACACGATACTCCCCGAATGACCCTTCGGGTTTTCGCAATCTAGTTACGATATAATAATATACCGCTCCCCGGTCAATAGTATATACGGACTGCTACGACCTCTATTGCTAGAGTCGTTGTTCGAAGAAAACATTTCAATCTAAGTTCAAGGGGTACAAACATATATGTACTTATACAATCTCAATTGCATCAATACTTCGATAAACATAACATTTGATATGATTGAAAACTACAAACACAACAGTAAAAGTCCTTGTATATGTAAGTTTTGAAAAGTAAACTTGCCTTGGTTTGGTTGGGGTGGTCGAGCGTGCGGAGTGGAACGATCTATACATAAGCAATAATCGTTCGTTAGTACCTTAACAATGTCTCTTTAATTACGGGGTTTTAGAGGGTACAAAGTTAACTTAATGACTTCGTCTTATGACTCTCTAGCCCCACTATAGGTTCATGTCATCACTCGATTACGCTCGTCACTTATTCGACTTAATTTAGTTTCCATATCCGAGTCATGACCATTACCCCTAGAATTATACTCCATTTAACGACTTTTTCCCTTGCGCGAATTTTACTCTAGCATTTTTATAAAATTGAAAACTTCATATTTTAATCCAATTCTTTTTGGGTAGCCTTTCGCACTGCATTTCCTAGATTCTCAAATTTTTCCATGATCCCACATAAATTTTTAGGGGTTTAAACAAGGTTCACAAGGGGGTCACTTAGTGCAGTCCGGAATCCAGAAACACATTTTACTTCTCCAGCCATAACTTAAAATCTATACATCACCTAGTCATGAAACTTATATTTCCAGAAACTAGATTCAAATACCTTTCCAACAATATATTGTAGGACCTCAGGGGACAAGATTTGAGGGTTCAAAATCATGTTACAAGACAGGTCAAATTTCTGGAAAAACTCAGCATGCTTGTTTCACTTAAATCAACTAAGATCCTTACTTCCACAACACAACCAACATCTAATTCACCTAGTTCATGCTTTATAAGATTCATGGAGATACATATACTAACCACAATCATAAAAATCACAATCACAACAATAAAACTCAAGATCCATATCATCCATCACTTGAACATCCAAGATTAACACAAATATACATGGATCTATCATTGAACATCATAAACACTACATGGCCAAGAGGGGTTAGGGTTTTTTATACCTTCTTGAGTACCTAGGAGCCTTGGGTAAGCCTTACAAAACTCAAGAACACCTTGAATAAGCTCCTACTATCCTTATAATCCAAGATCTATAAGAAAAACTTAACATTGTTACTATTCACAATATCTTTAACAATTAATATCTTGAAAGTTAATGGATGAAAGGGCTTGAAACTCTTAGTATACCTTTCTTAGATGATGGAGAGAGCCTAGGAATTATGCCTTGAATTATGAGTGAGGAGAAATGGAAGAAGGAAGAAATTTTCTTCCCTTTTTTGGTCTTGGCCGAGAGCTTTCTTCAAGGGGGGTGATGTTTTGTGGTTTGATTTTTTGTGTGGTTGAATAATTGTAAGTAGTTGGGTGATGCATATTAGTGTATGTATAAGCATGGTACAAGCCTAGGTATGGCCATCATGTACTCTTGTCTCCTCCTTGGAAAAAGAAATGCAACTAGTTACTATTCCTCTTGCCATTTGGTTTAACTAGTTTGCTTTTTTCTAACTACTTGGTTGCATGGGACTTGCATGCAATACTACTCCTTGTATCATTATTCTTCCACCAATTCTTGTCACTTAAACCTTAATTCGTATCGTATCTTAATTACTCTCTCGTAATAATATTTTGTCGCGTAGAGATTCCCGAGTAATTCCTTAAGTACTTAATTGTGTAAATACCTCGTCATAATTCCTAATAAATCTTTCAATACTCCAATAATTCTCAAATCCCAAGTTTTATAATTCTTACTAACAATAAGACTCTTGCTTTCAACAACCTTCCCTTTATCTTACATAGTTTCTCAGACAATCAATTCCATTAAACAACAAGGATGACTAGAAAGGTTCCAAATTGACAATGTCACATGATATTAAATAAAAGAAAATAATGCAAAAATTAGGGTTCTTACAGCCTCCCCTCCTTAAAAGGATTCCGTCGCGGAATCAGGTTGAAAACAGTTGGGGGTGCTTTTCACGCATCGTGCTCTCTAGTTCCCATGTTGATTCTTCGATATTCTGGTTCCACCACAAAACTCTCACTAGTTTGACAACCTTGTTCCTCAGCACCTGTTCTTTTCTATCCATGATTTCTATGGGTTGCTCCACATAGGTTAAGTCGGGCTGCAGATCCACTTGATCATGTTCTATCACGTGTCGGAAGTCGGTATGGTAGGGTCGTAGCATGGACACATGGAACACATTATGTACTTGCTGCAAGCTCGGGGGTAAAGCCAATTCATAGGCTAACTTTCCAACTCGTCCCAAGATCTCAAAAGGTCCAATAAACCTTGCGCTTAGCTTCCCCTTTTACCAAATCTCATCAATCCCTTCCACGGTGATACATTTAACATCACAAACTCTCCTACCTCATATTCTTTGTCCTTGCGGGTCTGGTCCGCATACTTCTTCTGTCTGTCTTGGGCCGCTACCAGCCGTCCTCTTATGAGTTCGATAGTTTCTCTTGTCTGTTGGACCAGTTCAGGCCCTAAAATCTTCCGCTCTCCAACTTCTTCCCAACACAAGGGAGACCAACATCTTCGTCCGTATAAAGCTTCATATGGGGGCATTCCTATACTCGCATGGTAACTGTTGTTGTAGGAAAATTCGATCAACGGCAAGTGGTCATCCCAACTTCCCTTAAAATCGATGGCACATACTCTCAACATGTCCTCTATGGTCTGGATGGTTCTCTCACTTTGTCCGTCTGATTGGGGGTGGTATGCAGTACTCATGTTTAACTTGGTCCCCACACAATCCTGAAAACTCCTCCAGAACCTGGAGTTGAATCTTGGGTCTCTATCTGATACAATGCTCACAGGAACCCCATGCCTAACCACAATCTCCTTTAAGTAAATATCTTCCAGCTTGTCGACAGTGTATCTCTCGTTGATTGGAAGAAAATGTGCTGACTTGGTCAATCTATCGATAATTACCCAAATGGCATCATGATTAGTCTTGGTCCTTGGTAATCCGACCACAAAGTCCATCGCAATATGCTCCCACTTCCACTCGGGTATCTCTAAGGGTTGCAACAATCCACTGGGCCTCTGGTGTTCGGCCTTTACTCTTTGACATGTCAAGCATTTACTTACCCACTCTGCCACGTCCTTCTTCATATTTGGCCACCAATAGTATTCTCTCAGATCTCTATACATCTTAGTGCCTCCAGGGTGAATTGAGTACCTTGAACTATGAGCCTCTTGCAAAATCTCGTCTTTTAATTCCTGAACGTTCGGGATCCATATCCTAGATGCGTACCTCATAATTCCATTCACGTCCTTTTCACACTTAATTTCCTCGCCAGTCAAAATTTTCTCCATCGAGTTCTTTTCTTCTTCTATCTTCTTTTCCTGGCATAACTTAATCTTTTCCAATAGCGGTGGTTGGACTCTTATTTCCATTAGACTCTCTTGTCCAATTCCTGGTAACCTCACCTCAATCTCCAGTTTCTCGAGGTCCTTGATCAATTCGTCCACTGACGTTATCATCTTGAGTTTCTCCTTTCGGCTAAGTGCATCGGCCACCACGTTGGCCTTCCCTGGGTGATAATGAATCTCACAATCATAATCTTTGATTAGCTCTAGCCATCTCCTCTACCTCATGTTTAACTCTTTCTGAGTGAATATGTACTTCAAGCTCTTGTGATCCGTGTAGATTTCACACTTTTCTCCGTAAAGATAATGTCTCCAGATCTTCAAAGCGAAAACTATTTCCGATAATTCCAAATCATGGGTGGCGTATCTTATCTCGTACTCCTTAAGTTGTCTGGACGCATACGCAATCACCTTACCGTGATGCATAAGCACACACCCTAAACCTTTATGGGATGCGTCGCTATAAATCACAAAATCTCCCTTATCATCAGGTAAGGCTAGTACTGGTGCTGTTACCAACCTCTTTTTTAACTCTTGGAAGCTCTCTTCGCATTTTTCAGTCCACACAAACTTCTCGGTCTTGCGAGTTAGTCAGGTCAAAGGAGCTGCTATCTTGGCAAAGTCTTGGACAAACCTTCTATAGTAGCCAGCCAATCCTATAAAACTTCTCACCTCTGTCAGAGTGGTTGGTCTCTCCCAATTTGATACAGCCTCTATTTTGGCTGGGTCCACTAGAATGCCTTGTTCGCTAATCACATGCCCCAAAAACTGAACTTCCTTCAACCAAAATTCACACTTTGAGAACTTAGCGTACAACTTTTCTTCTCTCAATGCTCCAAATACAATCCTCAAGTGCTCTGCATGTTCCTCCTTCGTCTTGGAATAAATCAAGATGTCATCGATGAAGACTATAACACACTTGTCCAAGTACTTCTTGAAGACTCGATTCATTAAGTCCATGAAAGCTGCAGGGGCATTCGTTAACCCAAATGACATCACCAGGAACTCATAGTGTCCGTACCGGGTGCCAAAGGCCGTCTTTGGTATATCTTCTGGTTTAATCTTTAACTGGTGATACCCGGTCCTCAAATCAATTTTAGAAAAATAAACTGCGTCCTTTAATTGATCAAACAGGTCATCTATCCTGGGCAAGGGATATTTATTCTTTATAGTCACCTTGTTCAACTCTCTGTAGTCTATACATAATCTTATACTACCATCCTTCTTTTTCACGAATAACACCGGGGCTCCCCACGGTGACACACTAGGTCTTATCATCCCTTTATCGAACAACTCTTGTAACTAAGTGGCTAGCTCTTTCATCTCCACTAGGGCTAGCCGATATGGGGCTTTCGAAATTGGGGCCGTACCCGGAACTAAGTCTATAGCGAACTCGATGTCTCTATCAGGTGGTAGTCCTGGAAGATCATCCGGAAATACGTCCGCGAACTCATTAACGACAGGGATTTCCTATAGGGTTGGTGCCTCCTTCTCGGTATCCTTCACATAGGCTAAATAGGCTTCGCATCCTTTACGTAACAGCTTCTTAGCTTGAATCATAGTCAGGAACTTTTGGTTTTGCCGTTTTCCACTAAACACTACTTCCTCGTCCCCTGGCAGTCTCAAACTTACTTTCGTCTTTACACAATCAATCTGGGCTCCGTGGGTTGTTAACCAATCCATACCTACTATTACGTCAAACTCTCCTAGTTTAAAAGGTATTAAGTCTACCCGAAAGTGTCGCCCTTCTATTTCTAGGTCACAACCTGGACATACTTGGCTAACCGGAATAATTTCATGATTAGCTATCTCTATTTGCAATCTGTCTTTCAATGGTTCATTCTTAAGGCCTAACTGACATACAAAATCTAGAGATATGAAAGACTTGGTAGCTCCCGAATCAAATAAAACATTTGCCTTAAATGAGTTGAGTAGTAGGGTACCTGCAATCACATCCGTGTTCCTCACGGCATCCTGCACCGTCATGTTAAAAGTTCTTGCAGTAGGGGCCTTGTTAGAAGCAGTTCCACTCACTCTCGATGCAGCTGGCCCAGAGGACATACATTCCCTCATTCGGTGCCCTGGTTTCCCACACTTGAAGCAATTACCTCCGGCACTGGTGTTGTTACTAGTTCCTCGACAGGCGTTAGCATAATGTCCTGTCAGCCCACACTTGAAGCACTTCACATCCTGTAGGTTACACACGCCCGCATGTTTCCTTCCACATTTATTGCATTCCGGGGGTAGGGCTCGGGATGGGGTAGAGTAAGACGATCCCTGTGGTGGGCCGCTCTGGCCCACACTCCAACTTTCAGCTCTCTTGGTTCCAAAGTTTCCGCTGGGTTGGGACGTCGTCCCTCGCTTAAATTTGCTCGGAAAGCTCCCACCCGCAGAATTTCCCTTCCTACTATCAAACTTCCTCTTCTTTCCTTCCATCTCCTTCTGCATCTGTTCACTCCCAGCCTCAACGATTGATGCTTTCTGTACCAGGGTGGCATAGTCTATCAGCTCAAGAACCGCCACACGATTCTGAATCCATTGCTTTAGCCCTAATTGAAACCTTCGGGCCCTCTTTGCCTCAGAATTCACATATTCCGGCACAAACCTCGACAGCTCAGTAAATTTGGCCTCATACTCGGCCACCGTCATATTACCTTGCTTTAGTTCCAAAAACTTCAGCTCCATTTGTGTCTCCATGAACCTAGGAAAGTACTTTTCCAAGAACAGCTCGCTAAACCTCTCCCAGGTCACCACACCTCTTCCTTCCAAATTCTTCTTAGCCTCCCACCAATAGTTTGCCTCACCCTTCAGAAGGTAAGTGGCGAAAATAGTCTTCTGCTCCTCAGCGACACCTAGTATCTCGAAAGATTTTTCCATTTCCTTCAGCCAGGCTCTTGCCTCGACCGGATCTGCAGTTCCTTTAAATTCTGGGGGTTTCAGGGATTTGAAGTTCCGGAAAGCATTTGCATTAGCGTTGCTGGGTGGTTGCTGAACCGGGGGACGGTCCAAGTTCTACCTAAGTAGTTCCATGAACTGTTCCATAGGGCCTCCCCTAGGTTGTTCTACCTCTCGGGTGTCATCACCAGCTTCTTCTTCATACTCAGAGTCATCAAACAAGTTATGATCGTTGCCCTCATTCTCACCCAGGTTCACATTCTCCCCTTCGTGGTTCTGGTGGCCTCCGGTTCCCATGGTGGCTACCCTGGCCTTCAGAACTGACCGGGTGAGCTCGAGTGTTCATTCTTCTGGGTGGCATGATTCTGATAATGAAACAAGAAATGGGTTAGGGTTTTCCAATTACCTGACAGCGTTTACACGAGTCAGGAACGTATCGTTCATCCTCATAAGGGTGGAAGTTGCAAAAGTTTTAATAACCCGATGTTGGAGATAAAATGTCAAAACATTTTTGGGAAAAATCTCTATGGGATGCGAAAACATTTGCAGGAGTTTTCAAGATTTCGAAACCTCAATTTTTTTTTTTTGAAGAAAATTTATTTTAAAATTGTAGGAACATTTTTGGAATTTGTAGAGAACAATTTGAAATCGCATATCGTAAATTTGAAACAGCATGGTTGTATTTGTGGCTTGTAGCAATTGTATAATCACAGTTGTATATCAAAACGGTAAAGCATGGCATCGGAAAGTAAAGCAGTTGAGACAATATCAAGGAAACTGAAACTAAATAAGTACGGTACAAGGGTTATCACAAAGTTTGGATGTTAGAGCCAAATACATAGTTCCGATGTCAAAGTCTAGCAAAAGTGGAACAATAACAAGTACATCATCTGAATAGTCAGGGCTACACAAAAGTAGGGCTACATCCGTACATACTACCCGAAGTCACATCTACATATCTGTAGGTCAGTCTACTCATCCACTGGTCAGAAAGGATACCACTGCACAAGTCAACTATCCCGCAAAATCGATACACTAATGTCATCTGAACCTAGGGGACTGAGCTATCAGTAACACATCACGGGGCCGCACCGCGGAGGAGCAAGGTCCTCACTCGGGAAAATGCACGACTCACAACACGCCTAGCATCCCTAGCCTGAATCACTCCGCCCCCGCGGATCCCTAATCCAAGAATCCTCTCGCGACTCCTCCTCTCAATCCTATGGAGTCGAGCCCTAGTCCTCCTAGAAACAGCGGTCCTCATCTCAGCCTGGATCCTCAAGCACGCCTCGCGCTCCTCCACTAGTGCCCGCCTCGCCTCGTTAAGTCGGGCCTCTGCAGAAAGTAAGTCTCGGGTCAGGAACTGCACCACGTAAGCGTGCTCAGTACCCGACACTGGGGGTAGGTCCATCGGCGGAGGTGGTATAACAGGAACAGGAGCAGGTGCAGTAGCAGTAGCAGGAGCAGGAGC
The DNA here is from genome assembly GCA_036435485.1 of Saposhnikovia divaricata. Classification (NCBI taxonomy): domain Eukaryota; kingdom Viridiplantae; phylum Streptophyta; class Magnoliopsida; order Apiales; family Apiaceae; genus Saposhnikovia; species Saposhnikovia divaricata. The sequence continues at coordinate 162,116,725 of CM071596.1, read as the reverse complement.
AGTAGCAGGGGTAGGGTCAAGCTCCTCCTCGCCAGAAGTATCATCCTCGGAGTCACCGTCCGATGAAACAGGGCTCGATGACTGCGGAGAAGGTGGGGGTGACACAACACGACCCTCACCGGATCTCACACTCTCCTCATCAGTAGCTACAGGAGATGGGGTAACAGGCTCTGGCTCAGGCTCAGGCTCAAAGGGCTCCTCAACGGGATCCTCATCATCAGTATCTCCTATCAGCGTAATCCAGGGGCCAAGCTCAGGGTCAGCACCCATATCCTCCTCAGGATCCTCGGTATCTCGCATCAGTGCCTCATCATGCTCTCTCTCGAAAGCCTCAGGGTCTGGTATCTCCTCCATCTACACAAGGGAAATAAGGTGGGTCACTAACCATAAAGAAAGGTTTAGGAGTAGTTCCCTCACGGGCCTTAAAGTCAGGTCTATATCCGATAACCCGACTACAACTCGATGAGAGTTATAAGTATTATTAGGGTTATTATTAGGGTTATTATTATTGTTCTTATTATTAGGGTTGCTTTCTTAAATTACTATCGTTTTTGAGAACTGTAACCTCGCTCTGATACCATTTCTGTGACGCCCCCAGAACCGGGGTCGGAGATCTAGGCGCTCACGGTCCATTTTCCATTAATAACATACCTGTTCTTGCACATAATATATAAAACAGCCATCGACCCCACAATAAACTCACACCGCACACACACACACAGGTTAGAGTCTCAGAAACGTCACAACATTGATTAAGCAGAAATAAAAGTATCAGAGTTATTACAGACCGAATTAAATAGTATTTATGCTACCAGCAACACTTCGATATGAAGCGAAGTTGGCGGCTTGAAAGTTTGTTACGGTACACTGCCTTGCACAGGTCATGCTGATAAATAAAACGAACTAACAAAAGTTGCCAACCAATCCGGCTAATGGGGCCTACCGGTGGAATCTCAACTGCTGGCTCGGGTCTAGTCACCTGCTTTCGGGCAGTCTGTCTGGGTCTTGCCATTTCGCTTACCTGTTGTGTTTGTAAATTTGAAAACAAGCAAGAGTGAGCAACTATAGCTCAGCAAGAAATATATGTATAAGGTGAGCAATATAACATTTCATATGATTAGCTGTTATTAAACTCGTTTGTATCAATCAGATATAAAATCACTTGTCATTGTTGATAAATTCCGAAGGTGCAACAATACGTGCCCTTGTTTTCAAAATAAACTTGCAGTTCTAGATACTGCATAGAGTCAACATCTTTTTCATCAAAATAGAACACTATCAGCAACTAGGCACATAAGCCTAAGAAGCAGTGTCAAAGCAATTTTCCAAAATGGAGGAATGGGACTTAAAGAAAACATAAAACCTGACAGGGATTGACGATGATCAGTCGCCACATCCAAGTCCAATAATCCGCGGGTCTTCTCTACCGGTAGAAGGATAGAAACTACATCCGTAACTATCCCTGGGTGAAAACTACATCCGTAATCACCCTCGATGAAAACTACATCCGTAATCATCCTTCGGCAACACCTGGGCCGAAATAGTAATTGATGGACCGCCTGGCTCACGGCCGCTTACACATCCCGGGAATCGTTCGTCAACGGTTCCGACACCTGCCAGAGTCCCTTTTTCTTTTTCTTCTAAAACTTGATTTTGATTGAAAACAGAGTAATTGAGGTCCGACATCAGTCGACCGATGATTCTTGAAATCATACAAGAAGCAGAACCTGGCCGGGGGTTTTCGAAAATGTTTTGAGTTCGAAAGAGTTCGAGTTTGAAAGTATTAAAGGTATCTTGGATTAGCTTTGTCTTTAAAATAATGAACAATAATTAATAAATAATATTTTAAGATTTAATATTAATAATTAATAAAATAATTATTTAATAAAATAAACTTTTAATCCAAGATAGGGTTTCGAGTATTTACGAAGATATAAAAATAATTACTTGAGTACACGATACTCCCCGAATGACCCTTCGGGTTTTCGCAATCTAGTTACGATATAATAATATACCGCTCCCCGGTCAATAGTATATACGGACTGCTACGACCTCTATTGCTAGAGTCGTTGTCCGAAAAAAACATTTCAATCTAAGTTCAAGGGGTACAAACATATATGTACTTATACAATCTCAATTGCATCAATACTTCGATAAACATAACATTTGATATGATTGAAAACTACAAACACAACAGTAAAAGTCCTTGTATATGTAAGTTTTGAAAAGTAAACTTGCCTTGGTTTGGTTGGGGTGGTCGAGCGTGCGGAGTGGAACGATCTATACATAAGCAATAATCGTTCGTTAGTACCTTAACAATGTCTCTTTAATTACGGGGTTTTAGAGGGTACAAAGTTAACTTAATGACTTCGTCTTATGACTCTCTAGCCCCACTATAGGTTCATGTCATCACTCGATTACGCTCGTCACTTATTCGACTTAATTTAGTTACCATATCAGAGTCATGACCATTACCCCTAGAATTATACTCCATTTAACGACTTTTTCCCTTGCGCGAATTTTACTCTAGGATTTTTATAAAATTGAAAAATTCATATTTTAATCCAATTCGTTTTGGGTAGCCTTTCCCACTCATTTCCTAGATTCTCAAATTTTTCCATGATCCCACATAAATGTTTAGGGGTTTAAACAAGGTTCACAAGGGGGTCACTTAGTGCAGTCCGGAATCCAGAAACACATTTTACTTCTCCGGCCATAACTTAAAATCTATACATCACCTAGTCATGAAACTTTTATTTCTAGAAACTACATTCAAATACCTTTCCAACAATATATGGTAGGACCTCAGGGGACAAGATTTTGGGGTTCAAAACCATGTTACAAGACAGGTCAAATTTCTGGAACAATTCAGCATGCTTGTTTCACTTAAACCAACCAAAATCCTTACTTCCACAACACAACCAACTTCTAATTCACCTACTTCATGCTTTATAACATTCATGGAGATACATATACTAACCACAATCATAAAAATCACAATCACAACACTAAAACTCAAGATTCATATCATCCATCACTTGAACATCCAAGATTAACACAAATATACATGGATCTATCATTGAACATCATAAAAACTACATGGCCAAGAGGGGTTAGGGTTTTTTATACCTTCTTGAGTACCTAGGAGCCTTGGGTAAGCCTTACAAAACTCAAGAACACCTTGAATAAGCTCCTACTATCCTTATAATCCAAGATCTATAAGAAAAACTTAACATTGTTACTATTCACAATATCTTTAACAATTAATATCTTGAAAGTTAATGGATGAAAGGGCTTGAAACTCTTAGTATACCTTTCTTAGATGATGGAGAGAGCCTAGGAATTATGCCTTGAATTATGAGTGAGGAGAAATGGAAGAAGGAAGAAATTTTCTTCCCTTTTTTGGTCTTGGCCGAGAGCTTTCTTCAAGTGGGTGGGGGTGATGTTTTGTGTTTTTATTTTTTGTGTGGTTGAATAATTGTAAGTAGTTGGGTGATACATATTAGTGTATGTATAAGCATGGTACAAGCCTAGGTATGGCCATCATGTACTCTTGTCTCCTCCTTGGAAAAAGAAATGCAACTAGTTACTATTCCTCTTGCCATTTGGTTTAACTAGTTTGCTTTTTCCTAACTACTTGGTTGCATGGGACTTGCATGCAATACTACTCCTTGTATCATTATTCTTCCACCAATGCTTGTCACTTAAACTTTAATTCATATCTTATCTTAATTAATCTCTCGTAATAATATTTTGTCGCGTAGAGATTTCCCGAGTAATTCCTTAAGTACTTAATTGTGTAAATACCTCGTCATAATTCCTAATAAATCTTTCAATACTCCAATAATTCTCAAATCCAAAGTTTTATAATTCTTACAAACAATAAGACTCTTGCTTTCAACAACCTTCCTTTTATCTTACATAGTGAATGCAACAACATAGTTTCTCAGACAATCAATTCCATTAAACAACAGGGATGACTAGAAAGGTTCCAAATTGACAATGTCACATGATATTAAATAAAAGAAAATATTGCAAAAATTAGGGTTCTTACACTATATTTATAGAGATCAAGCCAACGCAGTTCTGTTAAAAGGATTGGTTTTTAATCCCTATGATTGTTAAGGGATGTACTTTGGGAATTAGTAGATTTTATCTCTTTGAATTATATTCGCGTTGGGATACCTTCCTGATTTGAAGGATATCGTTTGGTGATATTTCTATCATTAATTGGAGATAATTCCTCGTTTCAGAGAGAGAAAATAATTAACTTGGCGATTAAGTTAATTATTATTAGATTCGTATTTGGAAATTTGGGAGATATTAGAGGCAACCGAAAATATGGCGTAACAACTACCCCCCAGTTTTTCATTGTAGCTTGCTGCAGTGGAGAACTAAGCATGCTTCGATCTTCCAAATTTCCTAAGTCACTGAAACAGCTAGGAGAGGAAGATTAGTAAAAAATATGGAGCACCAAGGTGCTCGTAATATATATGTAGATGTAAATAAGACAATATGCAATATGTGAAAAATAATAAGTTTTGTAGGTGTGAGAGAATGTATCCTGTAGGGTCATCCAAGCATTATTCCATAAAATCATCCAAAGCATTCCGAGCAATATCCTAAAAAGCATACATTCAAAGAAATATCTTCCAGTCGAAGAAGATCATATCTACCATGTCTTCTCGAGAGTATCCCCCTCAAAGGGGGTCATTTTCCTCAGAAATTTATAAATTCGGGATACCCTCCTCAAAGGAGGTCGTTCCCCATATCAGAAATACCCTCCTCACAGGAGGTGTATTTTCCGAAGATCGTACCTTGATGAGGCGCCGGAAGTATGGACATCCCCCCCGGAAGTACGGTTTTTGCAAGGATTTTAAAATTCGGGATACCCTCCTCAAAGGAGGTCGTTCCCCATATCAGAAATACCCTGCTCACAGGAGGTGGATTTTCCGAAGATAGTACCTTGATGAGGCACCGGAAGTACGGACTTCCCCCCCGGAAGTACGGTTTTTGCAAGGATTTTAAAATTCGGGATACCCTCCTCAAAGGAGGTCGTTCCCCATATCAGAAATACCCTCCTCACAGGAGGTGGATTTTCCGAAGATATCTTCACTTTTAGTAAGACTCTCCTTATAGGAGATCGTCTTTTAAGTAAATCACGAAGACCCTCCTTAGAGGAGGTCGTCTATCACAAAAAATAAGGGAGACCCTCCTTAGAGGAGGTCATCTTCCCAAAACCATATCAATATCCCAAGATTCTTCCAAAAAATATCAGCAACACTTGAAGGCTCTTCTAAAAAATCAACTCTTCGAATAAAAGTCTTCCAAAATATTACCCATACAAAGGAGGGCCTTCCAAAATAATTAACTCTTTAATTAAGATCCTTCCAAACTCATGTATCACGAAAATTACACCTAAAATCTTGAAAATCTTCACAATTCAAATTCTGTCCAGATCTGGTTTTTTCGTTTTTGACCTTCTAAACGATTTTTTCGGGAAACACATAAAACACGAAAGTTGTAGATAACGAAAATATCTTTCCGATGATATATGGCTCATAAAAAACGGAGTTATAACGAATCGGGAATCAAAGAAAACGTCTGCTGATCTCCTTCTTGATGCTGAAAAATGAGATCTGATTGTTTTTTGTGATTTCGAGAATAGATAAATATATAATCTCGGAAAACTAAAAGAACGAAAGTTATAGACAATTTAACAAGATTTCCGAATCATTAAAAACCATCGAAATCCGACATGTATTGAATTTACTACGAATTTTATAAGATAATTAACTTGTATGGACAAAATCACAAGAAAACTTATCTTAATTCGGAATAGATCCACCGCCTCCACCGCTTAGCTCCTCCATTACAGCAGCTCCAGATCCATAATAACCCCCCCTGCATATGAATTGATTGTCCTCCACAATCAAAAATATATCCCCTCCTTCTAGCGCCAATTGTTAACGGAGGAATTTGGTGATAACAAATTTCGGAGGTTGCTGGAATAACGAATTATGAAAATAGGGGGAATTCGGGATTTTGGATGTTTGGGGCTGGACTTGAGAGTTGTCTCGACTTTTTAGATGTGTCGGATCCTTTTTCAAGATGCCTGCGTACTCTATATTTATAGAGATCAAGCCAACGCAGTTCTGTTAAAAGGATTGGTTTTTAATCCCTATGATTGTTAAGGGATGTATTTTGGGAATTAGTAGATTTTATTCCTTTGAATTATATTCACGTTGGGATACCTTCCTGATTTGAAGGATATCGTTTGGAGATATTTCTATCATTAATTGGAGATAATTCCTCGTTTCAGAGAGAGAAAATAATTAACTTGGCGATTAAGTTAATTATTATTAGATTCGTATTTGGAAATTTGGGAGATATTAGAGGCAACCGAAAATATGGCGTAACACATACATGTATATATATATATATATATACATATATATATATACATATATATATATATATTTGTAGAATTATAATTTGATTTTGAGGATTAATGTAATAATGTGGCGTAAGTTCAAAGGTTATAAATAGTTAAGTGTACTTAGTTTGTTTTAATAATTATTAGTTGATTAATGGATATGTTATCCAATTAATAGTCTGTACAGTGTGACTATATCAATGATTATAATTTCCATCAAGGGTATTAATAGGATTTTGAGTATTAAAGTTGGATGTACGTATGGTGACATAGTTTGTGAAAGATACCATTATGTGCGTTATGAATTAAGTTTACGGATTGCCAGAGATGTACAATTGAGGTAGATTAGTATGAAGGGATATAATAGTGTATTGTATTGAAGCCAAGGATATTTGGTTGTTGATTGGATTAATAGTATTTCTGACAGGTTATGTCATATTTTAGAGGAGGTGCTGTCCAATTTTTTATTAGAATTATTTTATAATTGTTATAGTAATTTGATAAGAATTATGTGTAAAATGATGTGATATACGTGGTAGAACATATAAGTGTAAGATAATAATACGTGCTCGGTACTTATGTGATTATGTGATTATATGTTACTATTTCAAGAATATGATATGTATGAACTATATGTGTTAATTGTAAATTGTATTAGGATGCGTTCGGGTAGAACAGAGTTAGACGGTTACGTTTATAAGCGTATTGAAGCAGTACTTTATTTTGATATAGGTGCCAGTAAAAGGCCGATTTAGAGCCATTGTATGTAAAGGTGGAAATTCTGAGGAACGAGTTATTCATCGAAGTAGACGAGTGTGTGCATGTAGAAGCTGACTAATGATAAGGAATGGATACAAATCCAGCCAATAAGAAATAGAGACTGATGTACAAAGAGAGTAAAGAGTTGAGATATTGGAATTGGAAACTTCATGTATGGAGGCAAATATACTATCCCTCACTTATCGTTCAAGTGATGTGAAACTGTTTCTATTATTTATACGATGTTATTTCAAATTTTTTTGCTTGTGTCTATACCCCTTCCTTTTGTTCCAAGTGACTCGAACTCTGTATTGAAATTCAGATTGCTTGAACATTCTTATGAATTGTTATTTAAATTCTTATATCTTACTGTTACTCCTTTTTAATTATTGTAGAACCTTTTATACCTTATTGTTTCTTATAAATTAATATTGAAACACCCGTACCTTGCTTACCCTTATGAATCATTATTTAAATTTATGTACCCAATTATTTACTTTGTTTCTTGTTAATCCATAAACCTTGATTAATAATTTATGCCTTTCTTTATCTAAATCTTTTCCTTATGCTTATTCCTTTAAACCATACCGGCGAAACCAGATTTCATCACCCTTGAATTAAATTCTAGAACCTAACCCTTGTTTTATTCTTTATTAACCAACGACTCTTTATTGTTTATAACCAATGTATTACTCAAATCTTTCCTTGAACTTCAGATTCCTTTATTCCAGGATTATCACATAAATTGCTGTTAAATTTCTAGAATCCTAACAATTGCTTTGTTCCTTAATTGATAAATGTTTCCTTGTTGATATATGATTCAATTTTGTTGAATCTTGCCAAGTTTAGTTTAATCTTATTGTTTTGTTGATTATGATTCCCTATATCAATTGCTTCCCTGATTCTTAATCTTTTAATGCTGCTCCCTAAAACGGTTTAATTAATTAAAGATGTTTTTTTAAAAAAAATCCTTATACTGGGCTGATCTGTTATCAGTGAGTATAAATGACTTAAAAGTGAAATGTTTTAAAGATTTTAAAGAATTTAAATATTTTAATATGGGGGATTCCGTCAAAATGTTTTCTACGGATTCCTTCAGTTGGAGGCGTATCCTGGTCCAGCATTTTTATCGTAAGAGGCTAGGGTGGTCCTAGTCCAGCACTTTTATTAAAGGCCAATGTGTTGCCTAATTGGAAACCCAATTTTATGTTCAGAGGGACTTCATGTCCGGTATGGGGACTTTACGTGGCTGATCACCCGTATTGTCCGGAGTCATAGAAAAACTCCAATCAACTTAAATGTTTTAACAAGTTTATGAAAAGTATGTTTTAATAATGGAATGGTTTTAAGAAAAGGAATGTTTTCATGAATTTTATGATTTGATGAAATTGGAAAGTTTATCCTATGACGGAAATTGAATTTTTTCCTTGAGATTAATTGATCATTGTTTACACAATATCACGCAAGTATACGTGGTCACAAGTAATACAATTAAGTTCGTTCCACTGAGATCTGGTTAAGTTCTTTTCAGCTAATGTGCCTATTCAACAATGTATGATCTTAATTCACTGCTAAGATAATTAACAAATATGGGTTTTAATTATCTAAATTAAACTAAGATGCAAAGTAAAAACTAATTAACTAATGAGAATTAAATCTGAATTCTTATAAGAATAAAAACATGGGATCCTAACTTCATCATCTACTTCACTTAGAGTCGATGCCTTTAATCAATGTATGTAATGGTTTTGATATCTGATCAGACAACACGAAATAAGTATACGCTACTTCTCAGTATACGAATACCAAACTAAACATACATCCACAAAAGAGATAGAAGATGAATAGACACCAATTATGCTTAGACCCTATATCTCTATAAGATTTGAAAACATAACGGTTGAAGAACAAGTTATCTATTAAGATCACATAGGGCAGCATAATATCTCTATTTACGCCACAAATCATGATGTTAAAACATCAACCTATCCTATTCTAGCATGGCAAGTTCTAAATCTCAAGATCCACTCTCGTTTCGTAAGAGATTAACAAATTAGATGTTCGCGACGCATCTAAATACATGAAACACAACCATACGAGGATATCAAGAATTCATCACACATAAATCTTTAAAGCATACAAACTACTAAGCTACATAGATAAATCCATTAGAATCCCATGACAACGATTAGTTCATAATTGAACCTCTCGTCATCACGGGATCTGATGAAACCATGATATAAAACAAGATATGAATGAAAGAAGTAATATTATTAATAAAACAAAGAGTTAAGAAAACAAATCTAGAATCCATAAAAACACAAAAGATGAAGTAGATCTAGATCCGTTGCTTGTCACGAGCGTTGAATCCTTCTCTCCTTTTCTCCATTGCAGATCTAAGCTATGTTACAATAATAAAACTCTTAATTACAATGCTAAGATGTGTTTAAATAGGCTCTAGATTTCTTGCCCAGCAGGAAATTACCTTCTATTACAATTAGAATTCGATTAAGGTACTAAAACCTGCCCAAAATATAATTAGAATTAGAAAAAGGGCAAAACAGTAATCTTTCAGCCTTACTTCACAAAGAACACGTGCGCAAAATTTAACTACACGCTCCCTGCACCTGCTATCTAGCCCATGTTGTAGAAAATCTCCCAAGCTTCGCGTGAGCTGTAAGATCGCTGAAAACGGACTTCTAGAACTCCGGATATGGCCAAAACAGTGTAGACTGCGCAACCTTCCCGGAAAATCCGAATTTTAATCAATCAATTAATATCGATAAACTCTGCACAACTAAGCAAAACACATCAAAACTACAACAAACTTGAGTCCAAGACAATCAATTTAAGCCGATATGGAACGCTCCAAGTGGATATAAAATCCACTTATCAATCATTGATATTGTTCATCAATGAATTATCGAGATATTGTTGTTTCACTATATTATTAACTTGCTGAGCGTTCTTTGGCTCACTCTTGCTTTGTTTTACCTAACCCTTTGCAGTTAGGTTTAAGGATGATCTACTACATTTATCCCTACGAATGAGAGCGATGAGGCATTCTATACAGGATAGATTTCGGAGCTAGAGCGGGTAAGCACAGACTGGGATTGAGCTACGAATTAGATGGTATAGTAATTTTGTATTTAGAGTAGAGATAGAAGCTGTAATAATTTGTATAATTTAGATTCTTGTTTCATACCATAACCTAAGATCGATCCTCGGTGAGGAATCGTTAGTGTATTAAGTTTTAATTGTATTTGTTAAATGGAATTTGCGTTGGTTTGAATTACAGGTGGATAGTCCGATTTACAAATACTTCATGCCAAAATTTTCTAAAATTCCACTGGGTTACCAGAGAAGTTTGTTTTAGCCACGATCATGACTTCACGAAAATTAAGACCTTACTTTTAGTCACATAAAATCGAAGTCTTGATAGACTAACCATTGAGAAACATCATGCACAACCCGAAGGCTAGTGGGAGATTGATTGGATGGGCAATAGAACTCGGATAACTGGATCGCGCAAAATCCTCGAACTACAATTAAGGCACAAGCACTCGCTGACTTCGTGGTTGAATGTACCATTAACAACCAAGAAGTCGGGGGGTAAGAGGTAGTAGCCCAAGAGGGCAAAGAACCAAAAAACAAAAATGAAGGCGAAAACTATGCCCGATCATTAGGAATATTGGGTGCTCTATTTTTACGGAACGTCAAAAACAAAATCAAGAAGATTAGAAAAAAGGATATTACATTATGATAGAAACAAAGAAAAGTCTGGAGAATATATTCCAAGACTAAAAATTGAAGTCTGGATAGCCGATTTAGGCTTGGTCAGCCTTGAGGGTCAAGAACCTTAAAGTCTATGGAGATTGGTAGTCTCCCAAAGTGAATGATAAATTTGAATCGAAGGAGGAAGCTATGGAAAAGTACTTGAGATTGTGAAGGCTGTGGTGGCTCAATTTGATGAGTGCTATGTGGAGCACATTTCAAGAAATGAGAACATTAAGATGGATGCCATATCTAAGTTTGCCTTTTCTGAGATAGAGAATTATGCAGAGAATTTTTATTTCCAGCACCTGAAGACCCCACCATCGACTCGAAATTGGTAGCACCAGTTGATGTAAGCTGAAGGATAGACCCTCTCAAAGCTCATCTTGAGAGTGGTTGGCTCCCTGATAATGCCTTGAAGGCACGGAAACTGTTAGTGAGAGTGTTGAGATAAGAGGTCCTTTGTCATTCAATACTTAAAATCTTGAATCTCAAATCCCGAAACAAAATTTAAGCCCAACAAGGCTGTCTGCCTCCAATCGAGCTTGTCATTTGAGTTTAAGGACTTGAATCAAGAGCCGTCAATCGAATTCAAGCCAAAGTAAGGTCCTGTGAGCATAAGAAGAAGGTTGAAATCCTAGAATTAAAAAACTGACCAAGGCACACCAGACTTGAAGTCAAGTACTAAGGAGCAAGTCAACTTCTTAAATGATCAACCGAAGTAAGACCTCCACCATATAAAACAAGGGGGGCAAGAGCTAAGGGACTTCATCATTCCTCCATCTTAGAATGAGAGTTAAGGGTTGATGATAACCAATAAACACCAATGAATTCAAGGTTTCGAATCAAGGATTCGGTAAACGAGTTAAAGCCCTGAAGGTCACAGAAACTAATAGTAAAGTCAGGATTGTCTGGTTTTCGACATTCAAATACTGACATTAGACGTTTGAATACTAACGTTGAGGTTCAACTATTGACGTTTGAATATTGACGTAGAGTTATGCTTAAGAAATCCTAACCAAGAAGTTAGTACTAAATATAAGATTAGCAATGCTAATCAAAAATTAGTAGAGCCTTAAACAAAAGTCATGAATGACCAGATTGTTGGCTTCCGAGTAATGAAGTTCGATGTTCAAGTATTGACGTTGATGTTCCAATATTGATTTGAAGGTTGATATTCAATATGGAAGAATGGAACCAAGGCCCTGGAGGAGCACGACTAACCAACTACGGCCGATCGAGGCACCAGGAGCACCGCAGCCGACAGAGGTGTCCAGGAAGCTCCAGCCGACTGAGGCCAGCCAACCGAGGCTCCGGGGGCACCTAGCCGACCGACCTCAACCAATCGAGGCTCCGGGAAGCTCCGATTAACCGATGTCAGCCAACCGAGGCGACCAAGGACCTCCAGCCGACCAACAACGACCGACCGAGGCGATCGAGGCACCGTCAGCCGATCGACCCCGGCCGATCGAGGCACCCGGGAGGGCTCTAGCCGACTGACCTTCGGCTGACCGAGGGTGACGCTTAAGGTCGATGCCGAAGGTCGGTCCCAACGTCGTTTTGAACGTGAAAACCAAGCCGGAGATGAAACTAAATCCGAGGCTGTTTGGTGTCGTTTAGCACCGTTTAGTGCCATTTTTCACCGTTTCATTCCCATAAAAGGCATGGCTGAAGAGAGAAGGCTGAGTTGGCATTGGGAAGGCCTCAACCGAGGTGGCCTTGGCCTTATCCATTGATCCCCGGTCTCCATTTTCGAAAAACATCAGCCGGTCGTCGTTTTAGCATCGTTCAGCATCGTTTGATGCCACTAATGTCATGTTTGGAGATTGAAATTCATGTTTGAAAACTGAAATCCGTGCTAGAATACTGAAATTGATGTTTGAAACCTGAAGTTAATGTTCGAAACGTGATGTTCAATATGATAAATCGAGAACCGGCCGACCGACCTCCCGAGGAGGCCATCAGCCAGATGAGGTTGATGATCGAGTCCTAAGATTGGTGATCAAGTCTTGAGGTTGATGTTCATAGCCTCACCTTGATGTTTGAAATGTGAATACGAAGCCGGAGCCGAGGCCGGAGCCAAAGCCGAAACCGGACCCTTCAACGCTGTTTGGGCCATATCATGAGATCCGAATATCAGATTTGGATGTTTTTATAGTCCACGCGAAGCTCACTGATTTTTCTATAGTCTTGGAGAATGAGTTTGGCCGACCGAGCCATTTTGAAGCCCGTAGGCCGACTGGGAACTCAATCCGACCTTTCAACACTGTTTGGCCAATATCTTGAGCTCCGGATATCAGATTTGGACGATCTTACAGTCCACGCAAATTTCACTGAGTTTTCTATAGTCTTGAAGACCCTTGGCCGATTGAATTTAGCCGACTGAGCTATTTTGAAGCCCTTAGGCTGACTGGGAACTCAATCCGACCCTTCAACGATGTTTGGGCCATATTTTGACTTCGAATATCAGATTTGGACGATCTTACAGTCCAAGCGAAGTTCACTGAGTTTTCTATAGTCTTGGAGACCTTTGGCTGACTGAGTTTGGCTGTCCGAGCCATTTTGAAGCCCTTAGGCCGACTGGGAACTCAATCCGACCCTTCAACGCTGTTTGGGCCATATCTTGAGCTCCGGATATCAGATTTGGACGATCTTATAGTCCATGTGAAACTCATTGAGTTTTATATAGTCGTGGAGACCATTAGTTGACTGAGTTTGATCGACCGAACCATTTTGAAGCCCTTAGGCCGACTGGAAACTCAATCCAACCCTTCAACGCTGTTTGGGCCATATATTGAGTTCCAGATATTGGATTTGGACGATCTAATAGTCCACGCGAAGCTTAATGAATCTTCTACGGTTTGGAATACCCTGGGCCGACTAAAGGTAGCCGACCAGAAGCCAAGAAGGCCTCTATCCGACTGAGTGCTGGCTGACTGAGTGCTGGCCGACTAAGTACCGCCGACCCGGAGCTCTACTCATGCTCTAGCCGACTGAGTGCCACCGACCGAAGCCCCGATAAGGACCCTATCCGATCGACCTTTGGCCGACCGAGCTCTTGAAGAAGGCTCCGGCCGACCGAGAGCCAGCCGACCGAGGGTGATGCTCAAGGTCGATGAGCCGGCCGACCGAGGGTGATGCTCAAGGTCGATGCTAAAGTTTCTTCCTGACGTTTTAAACGTGAAAACTAAGCTGAAGTGGAAGCTGAGGCCGAATCTGTTTAGCGCCGTTAGCACCATTTAACACCGCTAGCACCTTTTAGTGCCGTTAGCGCTGTCTAGCGCCGTCTAGCGTCGTTTAGTGCCATTAGCACCATTAGTGCCGTTAGCACCATTTAGTGCCGATAGAACTATTAGTGCCATTAGAACCGTTTAGCGCCGTTTAGCGTCGCTTAACATCGTTTAATCGTCGTTTAAGGCTGATTAGTGCCGATTAGCATCGTTTAAACATCATCATAAATGCATCGGTCACTCCACGCTTTACATCAAGACGGTATTCGTGAAACACTAGTGTACAAAGATAAACCCCGACCCGAGTCTCGAGAAAGGCAGTTAAAACTTCAAGGAAAACCTGATCAGTTTTTCTAGAAGTTGGGGGGCAAATGATATGGGCTAAAAGTAAGCCCTAAAGACACATTTAATGTTGCATTAATTAAACCTAGAATGGTCTAAATACGAAGCCCAATATAGTGGGGCCCAAAACCCTAATTCAATATTAAATTCGTAATTAATATTGAGGGTGATAAACAACTCGGCAATAAGAGTCAAATAAGGAAATAACTCCTACAAGGAGTAGCCTCCAAGGCACCAAACTCAACATGGAAACAGACTTCTACAAGGTAGGAGTCTAGAACCTTCCTCAAGGCGGTGACTTGCCCACTAAGTCTCCAAACCCTACTTTAATTCTAAGGCTTCATAGCCTAAATATGGGTCTGCCCACATTCTCAGAACTACGTTGGCTTGATTCTCTAGCAATACAGAGATACGTAGGCATCTTGTGAGGACCGTTTAGTCTCGAACGCAAGAACAACCATTTAAGCTCGAAGCTCATCATCCCAAACATTAAATACAAGCAAATCCTAGCCGCAATTTACGAACCCTAGTTTTTATTCCACAACAAAACAAAGCTATAGCAAAGCTAAGAATATGCATATCTCTAGAATACGCATTTATCATCAAAATAATCAAAACAAAGCTAAGAATATGCATATCTCTAGATGCTTATGACATGTATTGTTTATCACTGTTCTCAGAATACATACCGTGTACGTGGCCATGAATGAAAAGATAAGTAGGTATTCAAGCCTAACACCAACACCGAATATGCATTTTGCTGTTGTGTATTGGATTCATTTCAAACTCTAAATTTAGTTAAATAACATGTTTGACCACCAAAATAATTAATTTTTGGATTTTTTAAATTTCAAAAATTTTAATAGTAAAATGAAAATTTCATATACAAAAATTAATATTTAATATAAAATATAATATATGGTAACCAAATATTTTAAAAAGATATTACTTTCAATCTGTAATTTAATTCAGGTATTTTTTTCAAATGTTGTTAGTTTTTTTAGGAGTAATATTAGGTACCCCACAAGCGTTCTCAAATAATAAAGTTCATGAATGACATGGCAATATGGCATGGTTAGTGCGACATTTTAAAAGGTTTTAATTGATGAAATTTATGTGAATTTAGGGGGTTCATCATAATTAATTGAATTAGTACCAATAAGATTCTGACACGTGGCATTTGGGAACAAATTTGGAAACGAATTTAGGAATTCCAGCATTTTCCTCTTTTTAAATGGTTTTTTCCCAATGTTATAAGAGCATCTCCAATAAAAGAGGTCTCTTAGCTAGAATTTTAAGTTAACTACCATAAATAATAATTACAAAGAATGTCTACAAAAATTTGTGCACGCTCCTGCTACATTAACCTTAGGAAAATATTTAGCCAAACTCTTTATATTGGCTATATTTGTCGAACCTCTATGGACATGTAACGAAACTCCACATCATTTGTTGCCATATTAAAATAATACTTTCTATTTATAATAACTTGAACTAATAATAACATACCTTATAGCAAATTCCATTGAAACACATTATCTTACAAGTTCAACAAATTATACATAATCAATATTTTATATTATTTTAACCAAGCACTAAAAGAATTTTTGAATCAGACGACACTTCGACGGAAAAGCGTTGGCTGAAAACTTCACACAACGGTTTTTTTTTCAAGCTTTTCGTTATATTGTCTGATCAAGAACTTAACAACAGTTTTAGAAACTATCGTCTAGAAGATCAAAATAGACGTACGTTTTACAACGGTTTTTGAAAGTGGTGTTGTCTAACAATTTGTCTTACAATGGTTCTCGAAACCGTTGTAAAACTTAGACAACTATTTATAAATGATATTGCTTCAAAAGTAGTCACACTACTGTGATTAAAAACTATTGTCTGATTTTAACAACGGTTTTTGAAAGCAGTGTCTGAAGAAACTTCAGACAATGCTTTTAACAATGCTTTAAAAAAACGTTGTTAAAATCAGACAAGTGTTTTGATAGCCGTTGTATAAAATCTAATCAGATAATGGTTTGTGAATACTGTTGTCTGAATTGCATGCAACACACAATGGTTTTGTACTCTAATTTCTGTAGCTCTCACACAAGCGTTTGGTAGTTAAAAATAGTTGTTTGATTTACAGTAGGAAAAAAAATAATTGATCCACATCTACACATTAACATCGTTAACAATTGCACAAAATCGTTAACATCGTTAAATAATTGTCCCTGTGTCAATTTTTAACATCGTTAAGAGTTTTTTTCCTTTCTAATTTTCTATAATCTTGTCCAACGTTATACTCCGTGATCCCTCCCGTTAGCTTGTTTCTTGGTCAAGATTGCGTAAACTACATCTACACATTTTTGTAATTTTAGTTTAAGCAAATATTTTTTAGGAAATGAGTCATTGGTAATCTATGATTTTAAGCATATGACGAATGAATCAATGAAAAAAAAACTCTACAATGTTGCACAAAAAGCTGACCACAATTTTCATTTTACCGCACACTCCAGTATCTCTGATCAAATTGGAAACCAGAGGCATGGTAATTGGAAAAGAAGCAAGCTAGATGTCATTCCGGAGGACTAATGTCATAAAAGAGTAAAGAGGACAGCTATATATATAAATTTGTCCCATCAGGCCCATCACCAACAATGAACTATCTCTGTTAGACAACATTGAAATATCTCTGTTAGACCACCTCCTGCATTGTATAGGATTGTGACTGTCCGATGGTAAATCAGAAACTTCTGGTTTGTAGGGGCAACAAATTACATGGAAAATTCCGTAACGCAGTATACAATATACTGTGACCTTTTCGATATGATTGTAGATCAAAAAATTAATTTTGATATATTATGCATACTATATGATAACTTCAAATCTGTACATTTAAGCTAATACAAATCTATGTTTCGATCGTTTAATAAAGTCCTTCTCATAGCGTAAAAACTTATCTCAACTTCCTGACAGGTAATGCATTTTCAAAGAGTTTTTCTACCTTAGCTGCTTCCATTTTTAGGCCATTCAAAATCTCCTCCTCTTCTTTAGTCAGCCCTTTGATGACGTTTTATTCATCTTCCAGGAATACTTTAAACCCTTCAGCCAACCTACAAAACAGATTCACCTCTATGTCCTTCAATTTCTCTACTTCCTCTTCTATTTCCTCAACCTCTATTAATATTGTCCTTTCCCCTGCTTCTGCTGTCTTCTCCAATCTATCAATAAGGGGAGGTTTAGGCCCGCATGTATTTTAATATTGGCCATTCCATGTATTGTGGATATTTCATTCCGGAGGACTAATGTCACAAAATAGTAAAGAGTAAAGAATGGATCAAAGAATCATGAATATTAAATATAATGATGCTCTGGAATGAGTAAAACAAGACTATATATATAGCCATGACTTTAGTTGTTCAGCTCTGAGTAGCAAAATAAGACAGAAACATACATCTGGGGTGAGTGGGACACTAACATGATCCATTCCCACTAGTCATCTAGTACTTTAATGTTTTACATTCACTAGTCATCTCCCAGGAAACATAAGAATGTAGGAGCATATACAAACAAAGATATATTCCAGGTGAAATGATTCTAATAAGAAATGAAAAAAATCAGGCATGCCATTGTCCCAAATCGAATTGCAGCTACAACAAACAACCAAAATTTCAAGAAAAGAGATGATACCTTTGTAAAGACCAGTAACACAAATGACAAGATGAGTAAAGGGAGAACATCTTTCTTGACTGATGGAATTGGTTTTATATCAGAAGACCTAGACACTTTTGATCCAGGTGTTCTCATATAAAACTAGTTCATCAATCTCCTGAAACTTTATGTTCTCTCCATTTCTTCTTTGTCTTGGACAATGTCACTGCAATCAATACAAAACACACATTAATCACTATGCACTATCGAAAACATACACCGGTCTGGCCTATATAAAGAAACAGAACAATTTAAAAAATATCGTAATTTTCACTAAAAATCATTCACATGAAATTCACTTAAAAGACAAATCATTCACATGAACAATGCATTTAAAACATTTAAAGACATATCAATGCCTGAAGAAGCAAACACACACCGGTCTAGCCTATATAAACAAACAGAACAATTTAAAAAATATCGTAATTTTCACTTAAAATCATTCGTATGAAATTCATTCTCTTCTACCTTTACTTTCTACACCACATGAACAAATCATTCACTTAAAAGACAAAACAATCTCTCCATGAAATTTCAACGATTAATACTCAATTTCAATCATTATTATAGTAAATAAATCTATCAATTCTACATGAAATTGAAAAATATCCAAGGATCTAAGGAGATACCAGAGACAGAAGCGGCGGCAGGGGAGAAAAGAGGAGAAGTGAGCTTAAATGGCGTCGTAGAGTGAAAACGAGAGGCGGAGTAAT
Organism: Saposhnikovia divaricata; assembly: GCA_036435485.1. NCBI lineage: Eukaryota > Viridiplantae > Streptophyta > Magnoliopsida > Apiales > Apiaceae > Saposhnikovia > Saposhnikovia divaricata. The sequence goes on along the minus strand of CM071596.1, from coordinate 162,097,766 downwards.
CGAAAAAGACGCGACGGAGAGAGCGAGTGGCTAGGGCTTGTAAATCAAAACCCAAATTAGACAAAGCGAAACCCAAATTAATTTGAAACAGTATTTAACCTGGGAGAGAAGAAGATGTAAATCAAAACCATTAAAATAAGATAAAGAGGAGATAAGGAGAGAAAAGACGGAGAGAAGAAGATAAGGAGGAGATAATGAGGAGAATGGGGGAAATGAAACCCTAAAAATTTTGGGTTAGGGGGAAAAGTATCGTGCCTTTAACATTTTACAGTGTTACATTTTTTTATTTTAAATATTTTGGTAATAATTTACATTGTTCCACTAGATTTTTGTTAAAATCTCGTACATCCGGACCTTTTTATTTTTTGATTTTTTTTCCCAACACTAAAAAGAGTGCTCATTAACTTCTGTATGGTTCGATTGTCGAAGAAATCATTTTAAAAAAATTATCCAGTGAATCTGGATCGTGCCTCGTTACTGGAAGCAGCACGTTTACTACTTTTGTAGGATGCCCAGTAAAAAATAAAATTTTTTATTTTTTGAAAATTTTTGATTATCATTATATTAGATATATCTTGACATCCTTAAAGTTGGATTGTCGAGAAATATTTTTAAAAAAATAGAAACAACAATCCGTGACAAAGCACTAGTTACCGGCACTAGTAAATATACTAGTGATCTACTAAGATCTCCAACCAAATCAATTTTTTATTATTTGAAAATTTGGGAATATCAATATATTAGATATATCTTGACATCCGTATTTTTGGATCGTCGAGAAATGTGACTGAATATATCATTAAAAATTTTCAAATTTATTATGTTAATTTATATTTATTTTCAAAAAAATCATAACTAGTGTCATACAACGGTATCTTTATAACATATCGTTGTCTAAAGCTTCACATTACAACTGTATTTGTTAAAATACTGTTGTCTGTTATCAGACAACGGTTTATTTGTCCAAAATCGTTGGCTGGTGTCACTTGAGACAACGGTATTTGACAAATAACCACTTCGTTTATTAAATTTTACAAACCAAATTAATTTTTTATTTTTTGAAAATTTGTGAATATCATTATATTAGACATATCTTGACATCCTTAAGGTTGGATTGTCGAAAAATATTTTTAAAAAAATGGAAACAACAATCCGTGACAAAGCACTAGTTACGGGTATAGTCAATATACTAGTGATCTACTAAGATCTTCAACCAAATCAATTTTTTATTTTTTGAAAATTTGGGAATATCAATATATTAGATATATCTTGACATCCGTATGTTTGGATCGTCGAGAAATGTGACTGAATATATCATTAAAATTTTCAAATTTATTATGTTAATTTATATTTATGTTCAAAAAAATCATAACTAGTGTCAAACAACGGTATCTTTATAACATATCGTTGTCTGAAGCTTCACATTACAACTGTATTTGTTAAAATACCGTTGTCTGTTATCAAACAATGGTTTATTTGTCCAAAATCGTTGTCTGGTATCACTTGAGACAACGGTATTTGACAAATAACCACTTCGTTTATTAAATATTAAATTTTACAAACCAAATTAATTTTTTATTTTTTGAAAATTTGTGAATATCATTATATTAGACATATCTTGAATTCCTTAAGGTTGGATTGTAGAGAAATATTTTTAAAAAAATAGAAACATCAATCCGTGACAAAGCACTAGTTACCGGTACTAGTCAATATAAAAGTGATCTACTAAGATCTCCAACCAAATCATTTTTTTAGTTTTTTAAAATTTGGGAATATCAATATATTAGATATATCTTTACATCCGTATGTTTGGATCGTCGAGAAATGTGACTGAATATATCATTAAAAATTTTCAAATTTATTATGTTAATTTATATTTATGTTCAAAAAAATCATAACTAGTGTTAGACAACGGTATCTTTATAACATATCGTTGTCTGAAGCTTCACATTACAACTATATTTGTTAAAATACTGTTGTCTGTTATCAGACAATGGTTTATTTGTCCAAAATCGTGGTCTGGTATCACTTGAGACAACGGTATTTGACAAATAACCATTTCGTTTATTAAATATTAAATTTTACAAACCAAATTAATTTTTTGTTTTTTGAAAATTTGTGAATATCATTATATTAGACATATCTTGACTTCCTTAAGGTTGGATTGTCGAGAAATATTTTTAGAAAAATAGAAACAACAATTCGTGCCAAAGCACTAGTTACCGGTACTAGTCAATATACTAGTGATCTACTAAGATCTCCAACCAAATCAATTTTTTATTTTTTGAAAATTTGGGAATATCCATATATTAGATATATCTTGACATCCGTATGTTTGGATCGTCGAGAAATGTGATTGAATATATCATTAAAAAATTTCAAATTTATTATGTTAATTTATATCATTATATTTGATATATCTTGACATATTTAAGGTTTCATTGTCGAAAAATAAATTTTTGATAAAATTAAAATAAATTAGAATTTTTACCAAAATATTTCCCCCAACCAATAATTCATTTCCCCCATTAATGAAAATTTCATTTCCCTCCTCCCCATCATTTCATTTTCCCTTCTACTTCCCCCCTTCTGCTTCGCCCTAATTTTTCGAATAGCCACTCATCTCTCATCTCACTCATCCACGCCTACCCATCGTCTTCTGCTCATACTCTCTCTTTAAACTTATCGCCTTCTGCTCTTCTCATAAAAACATCACTTACGCCCACAAACTCTTCTCTCAACTCCCTAACCCAAACATCTTCACTTACAATTCTCTCCTCAGAGCTTATCTAAACTCTCAAAACCCATCTCAAAAAACCTTTCTCATCTTTAAAACATTGGTTTACAAAGAAAAGTTTCCGAAATTGAACAGTTTTACGCTTTCGTTGGTGCTTACGGTTTGCTCGGGTTTATCGGCTTTTCGAGAAGGTGGGCAGGTCCATTCTTGTGCTATATGAAATGGGTTTGGTAAGAATGTGTTTGTGCATAGTGGATTAATTAATTTTTATGCTAAGTGTGAGGAGATGGTATGTGCACGGAAGGTGTTTGATGAAATGTCTGATAGAAATTTTGGTGCTTTGAGTAATTTTTATGCTTAAGGCTTGCTCGGGTTTATCAGCCTTTCAATGCTTTCAAAAATAATTACCTCGTTGTTTACTCTCTCTCTCTCTCTCTCTCTCTCTCTCTCTCCCCCTCTCTCTCCCTCTCTCCTATCTATCAGTATGTGTCTATAATCACTTATTACAGTATAACATTTATTATGTTTTTTGTTGGTCTTTGACTTTTGTTATCAACTTATATGTTATTGTTCTTGTTCTGCATTATTGGGTCTTGTGCGTGCATTTGAAGGATGGAAAGATGCTGAAAGAGAAGGATCGGCATATGAGTATTGCTGGAGGAATTTCCTTTCTGCCCAGACACTTCAATCTATCCATTCTCTTAGGAAGCAATTCAACTTCATCTTAAGAGATGCTAGACTTCTAGATGCTGATGCAGCCACTAACAACCGATTAAGTCACAACCAATCACTGGTTCATGCGGTTATATGTTCTGGCCGTTTTCCTGGAATAGCGTCGGTGGTGGTAAGAAATATAATATTGGTGATAGAATTTGATATATATCATCTAGTTACTTTTAATTTTAGATAATATGCTATATTCCTCTCTACTTGCAGCACAGAGAGACATCAATGTCGTTCTATATATAAACATGCACACGGTAAAATGAATTAAGCACTGTGTAAAAGCACCAATGAAGTTGAATCCCATTCTTCCATTTTTGGCAACAGATCTTTTACCATTTTGGATAAATAGGCATTCTGATTTCAGCCTTTAGTGCCATGTGTTCTTCAATTGTAACACTATTTTGTTCCTGCATGGTTAGTGAATCTAACAATGTATCATCTGAAGAAATATATATACACATGACATAGTAAAATGGCATTCTTGACAAAAGTAGGCAACACTAAAGCACCATGAAGAGGGATACTGTCATACATGCTTGAATCATGAACTCTAGTTATAGAAAGAAAAGGGATATGTCACATTGCTAGGATATATAAGAGAAATACCTGATATAAATTGTATGAAATAAGGAGTACTAGGGTAACAATAAGAGAAATGAGGACAATCAAATGTGATCCAGATGAGGAACTAACAACATTTGTTAGTTGAAGAATCAAAAGCGGAATCACAGAAATCATCACAATTCTTGCTGTGTAGCTTGTATCAATATCTGTAATAACACCTGAACCTGCGAAGAAAAAAGTATCAGCCCGTTATCATCTCAAACAGAGTAGTTACAAATCTTACATTTGGATCAAAAGTGTACCCGTTAGACGTGATGGCTTCCTAAGTTGGACGGTGGTATCTATAGTTGCTGGTGCATTTGAAAATTTGTAGCTGGCTAAAGTAACAACAATGCCTCATGTAAGTGTAAGATTAGTGACTGCTCCACCAGCAAGAATACTCATCCCTATTCCTTCTTTTACTTTAGCATTTTGGGCATCTCTGGAAAGTCTGGACACTGTGGTTATAACACCATTACCGATATATTAATTAATTACTTTTGATAAGTATGAAGGGGATTACATTTTTGCTAGAAAAGCGAAATGTTATGTAAGGAATAAGAAGCCGAGTATATCCCCTTTCTGTGACGAAGGTCACATGTTGAAATCTTCACATTTCTAGGATTCAAGCATGTATGACAGTAAAATGGCATTCTTTTACGTTTTGAGTTTGTAAATTCATGTACTGTATTACCATAGTCTATGTTGAGATATGTTCTAACCTGCATTTTCATTTCGTCTTCATCTACCCATATGTAATCTGGGATCCTTGCAAGGTTCTTTTTGAAGTAATCATCATTGGGGTCCTCTACCCAACAAGCCAGCAAACGTAACACCTGTTAAAATTGTGTAGGATTCAAAGTGTTAAATGTCACAATTGGAACTAACTTGAGAAAAAGAAGGTATTTTCACAAACTTCTTAGCATGCTCAATATTTTGTATTTATATGGCATAACTCATTTTACCTTTTCCACGCATCCAATGGTAATGTATCTACTGTTCTCATCTTCATAATGTATATGCTTCGTAGTTGTTTGTAGAGCTTTTTCTCTCAATTTGTTAAAGGGCCAACGAGTCAACAAAGGCTATGTGAGTATGTAGAGACTGTCCCACATCAAATCTTATATCATTGGATGCGGATAATATAGGTCTTCCTGTAATAGCAAATTGGTATATAAGATAAAATTTATGTATTCTATATATAAGCATGCGCACAGTAAAATGACAAAGGTATGAATCAGAATCTCTGCATCAAATATTTTGCTTCTCCTTTAATCCTTTATTGCTGATCCCATACTTGCTTAATTTGGGTATTAATCTTTTTGCCACTTCATGTACAGACTCTAGTATTATGAGTTTACGAAACTTGTTGTCCTGGTTTGTTGAATCAAACTAATGCAGGCACCCAAGAGGAAGCAGCAGAGGCATATGATGTAGCAGCAATCAAGTTTCATGGTACAAATGTTGTTATAAACTTTGACAAGGTACGACGTGGAACCCAAGAAGAAGCAGCAGAGGCATAGATGTAGCTGAAAAGTTCTGAATTATTATGAAGAATATGTAATGGCCGTCCACTGGGCTTATCAACTAATGTCCTTTTGTTTTAGTTTTGTGGACAAGCTGTGTATTTGTAATTTTGTTAATATTTGGAATTTTTGTAAATGTTCTGATTTTGTATTTTTGTTTTGGTAAAGCATTGTTTATAAATAAAAATGGAAAATAGTTTAAATTAAACCATTGTGTGAATCAAATAAAAATGATGATTTGGATGGTTAATACCATTGTGTGCTAAGATCTCTAACAATGGTTATCTTTCAAGAAATTGTTGTGGACATAATGAAGGGACAACGCTTTATTTTTCGGGAACCATTGTATGTATATGGCAGAAATAACAGTTCAAATTAAATAAACCATTGTCTATAGATGGCAAAAATAACATACAATAGACCAAATTTAAAAAACTATTGTATGATCCAGGTATTACACAATAGACATGTCTGAAGAAACCCTTGTTAAAAACATAATCAGACAATAGACCAAATTAAAAAAACCATTGTATGATCCAGGTATTAGACAATAAACATGTCTGAAGAAACCCTTGTTAAAAACATAATCAGATAATAGACCAAATTTAAAAAACCATTGTATGATCCAGGTATTAGACAATAGACATGTCTGAAGAAACCCTTGTTAAAAACATAATCAGACAATAGACCAAATTTAAAAAACCATTGTATGATCTAGGTATTAGACAATAGACATGTCTGAAGGAACCCTTGTTAAAAACATAATCATACAATAGATCAAATTTAAATACCATTGTGTGATCCAAGTACGACACAACGTTTTTAAGAAAAGCTATCGTTATCTTTCTGCAACACAGTCAACGGTTATGCTGGTGTTGTCTAATATACATAACAGACGGCATCGAGATAGACATCGGTTTTGAAGGGCTTCAGACGACGGTGAAAAACCGTTGTGTCATCGAAAATTTCTTGTAGTGAAGATTCTCTAAAGATTAAAAAAAAAATATAAACAAAATATACCTAATCAATATTTTATATTATTTTAACCAAGATTCTCTAAAGATTTAAAAACAAATATGTCCCTCTTTTCTCTCTATTGAGGGGCGGCCCCCATATAGATCTAGGGTTCTAACCGTCTCTTCTATTCTCCATTTTCCAGATCTACAATCCCCTTCACCGATTAGGCCCATTTTTCCTGTTTTTCTTTGTTTTCACTTCAATAAAATCCAATTTGTTTGGTTGTTTTGTGTCTCTCCTTTTGGGGTGTTTTGCTATGTTTTTGTTTGTTCCTATTGGATGTTTTATGGTTCTGCTGATGATTTATATAGTGTTTTGGGAGATGTGAAAAGCCCTCAATGAGATTGGGTCGGTGGTGGATATCACAAAAGCTTACCTTTCACAACTGAAGATTGTTCATATTTTGAGGGATTTTGATCCTCCAGTTCACGCAACTGAAAATTCTGAATACTGGACTTCACCCTTTATTAGTGGGAAGGTTAATTGTGCTGATACTGGTTTTAAGATTGGTGTAGATTGTATTTCTCGGGATGCCATAATCATTTTTAGGTTTAAAGAATTTTATATTCTATTTGTTAAGCGAACTGTAAACAAAACGGGTATTTGTTTAGCTTATTTATTTGTTTTTCACCCAGATTGTATTGTCTGTTTGGGGGTATAATATTCACATTTGTATGGGCTGGATGGGAGGGAGTAGCACATGATTCACGAATATTAACAGAGTTACACTCGATCCCGATTCTGGATTTCCAGTTCCTCCACCTAGTATGTATCTCCTAATATTTTAAAATGATGTTATTTGAATATAGATAAATGTAGAATAATTTGTAATCGCTTTATATTGCAGATAAATATTATATTTGTGATGCAGCGTATATGATAGGTCCATAATTAATCATATTTTTAATACCTATTCTATGTCCGTTTTCGTAATTTTATTAATTAATAAATTGTTTTATTTTGTTTTGTAGGAAAATAAATAAAAACAAATTTCAAGCAGGAAAAGGTGCAAAAAGGGAAAGGAGGTGGAAAATACTTGAAGTCAAGGAAACTGGAGGGAAAATCGAATACTTATCCGAGAAGAAAAGGAAATTGAAGAAATTATATTCAAGATCGGATTGTAATCAAAGGGGCCAAACCCAATATTTTCCCCTATATATATGGCCTTATCTCTTGTATTTAGACATCAATTTAGACACCAATCTAGATTCATAATTTTAGGAGTAGGAGTAGATTAAATTATCTTTAGGTTCAATCAGATTTTATTTTGTTCAAACACTTTTCTTTCATTAATTAATTCGATAATTTTGTTTCGTTATTTACCTCCGATCGCAGCAACTTTCTCTGGTTTTCTTAATACTTAGTCGGTAGTTTATTTATGTCCAGGAAGTTATATCTTTGGTTAATTTTATAATAATATGTTTGTTTCATCCTAGGTTTATTTGTTTTGTACTAGGTTTACAATAAGTTGTTAACTTTGTTTTGGTTAAGGTAGGTTAAGTCTGAATTCGCCATTGTCATGCTTTTAATATATATTTGGTTCGTTTATATAAATAATATGTCTAGCTAATTTTCTTACCCTAGGATGAAGATGAAGTTAAATTAATTGCTCTTGATTTCTTCTCGTTTCTATTAATTGATTCTCATAATTTTTCTTGGTGCTTAATTGTTCGATTAACAAAGTGATTTTGATATATTATTGTTACCGGATTTGTTTTTCATAGCCTATGCTTGCTCCTTGAAGTTTTGATAGGTTATTGTTAGATAACAAGTTTCATAGTATATGCTTGTCTCGTTAATTGATATATCTTATTTTTGAAGAAAAGAGGATTGATTTAGGGCGAGTTGATATTATTTGTGATTGATTAACGGATTCGGATTCTTAGGTTTTCCATATTATTTGATAATCTTTGTTAATTAGTTTAATTAGGTTAATTAAAACTCATCTCAAACCTATTTGTCTAGTTCGCCTGATTTAATTATTAGGGTTTTGAAAATTCATAGTCTCTGTGGATCGACCTGTATTTGCTACAATTAACCACTGTGCGCTTGCAGTTATTTTACACATCAAGTTTTTGGCGCCGCTGCCGGGGACTATTGGTAATTTTCTTTCCTTGATATTAATTCTTCGGATTAGTTTCTTGTTTTCTTTTGTTTGTTTTTTTTTAGGGAATTGTGAAGCGGAGAAAAGCTTGGACAAGAAGATCGCTAGAAGGCCTCGCTGTCTCTTTTGAAATTTTTAGAAGCGCTTTTCGGTATTCCGTATCACCTCTCTCTATTTTTCTTTCTTTCTCATTATTAAAAAACACAAAAAAAAATTAAAAATTCAAAAAACCAAAAAATATCAGTTAGTTAATTGTTTGTTAAACCAATTTGCTGCATCATTCATTCTGTCACATAGGATCACATCATCTAGATTTCTTTATTGTATTTATTACTTTCCATCTTATAAAATTGTGGTGATTGCTGGAGGAAAGAGGTACGTACAATTTAGAATAGAACACGTAGTGTAGTGCATCCATAAGTGTTTATTTTCTTGTTCTTTGTGTGTTGCATCATTCAATCAATCTTAAGGGTGCCACCCAATTACAAGATAAGGTGAGGGATTTCATCACCCTTTCCTTGGCCCACAAATCATTAATTCGTTCATCTGCATACCCCTTTTCCTTAATAAAACTAAGTAGACGTTAGCCCCTAGGATCTCACGCTCAATTAGGAAGAGAATCTAGGAGGAACAAATCACTAAGTATTCTTTCGTTTGGTGTCTAGGCAAGCGTGACGCTTACCTGGCTAATTTGGATTGGTGTCTAGAAAGGTGTTTAGCCTCTTGGCAATGCTTGCACCTGCCTGGCCAGTCAGGACGAATGCTTTTTGAGTTGTGACTTTTAGTAGTATCTTATTGTTAGGAGCAAGGTCTAGATTTTTTTTAAGGATAATATAGATTTTTCTTTTTAATTTTCCATTTTTTTAGGTGTTTACTTATAGCTCTTGTCTGCTACGTGCTTAATTGTTTACTTCTCTTGTATGCAAAGTGCTTGGGTTCGAGACACTTCATCTAGATTAGTAAGACAAACCAATCTATCATCTCCTAAAGTAGTAAGGCAACTTGAGTTTTCTTCACCCACTAGAATTGAGTCAAAAGAATTAGAAGTTCAACCTGTAGTCATGGCTGTTTCACTTAAAGACCGTTGTTACCCCGCTCGTACCGCTCAACCCTCATGCATAGTCTTACCCGCAGTAACCGCGAATAACTTTGAAATCAAACATCACAACATTAGCATGTTACCTAGGTTTGCTGGGGTAGAGGGAGAGGATCCATATCTTTTCATTCGAGAGTTTGAGGAAGTGTGTGCATTACAAAAACTTCAACAATTGAGTGAGGATTCCATTAGGCTCAGGCTTATTAATTTTGCTTTGAAAGAAGATGCTAAACAGTGGTTGTATAGTCTACCCGTTAATTCTATTTCCACATGGGAGGGATTTGTTGCTATCTTTCTTAAAAAATATTTTCCAAACCATAAGGCAAACAGACTTAGGAATGAAATCAACCAATTTCAATAAAATCGGAATGAGTCTTTTTGGAAATATTTTGATAGATTTAAAAAGTTGTTGTCTAAGTGTCCTCAACATGGTATAGAAAAATGGAGACTTTGTAAAATTCTTTATGAAGCCTTAGATAGCCAAACCACTGCTTTGTTAGAGTCTATGTGTAATGGTAAGTTTATGGACAAAGATGAAGATGAAGCTTGGCAATTTTTTGAGGAGTTAGCTGAAAGAACAATGTTGTGGGAGTCAACTAGGGAACCTAATCAGGAAGCTGAAAAATCTAACTCATCTAAGGGCTTACACACAGTTGGTAATTCTATTGCAACCGAAGCTAAGTTAGCTACACTCACTAGACGTCTAGAAGCCTTAGAAACCAACAATGTGTCCTCTCAAATGTCTCTCTGTGCAAACTGTAGTTCTCCTAATCATGTGGTAGAGAATTGCCCTGAAATTGAACAAGTCAATGCAATGTTTCAACCTAGAGTTAGGAATGATCCTTATGCACCCACATACAATCCTGGTTGGAAGAGTCACCCAAATTTCTCATGGAACCAAGGTCAATACAATCAGTATAATCAAAGCCCTCAACCTGCTTTTCAAAAGCCCAATCCTGGTCCATACCCAACTCAAAATCCTAATTCATATCCACCTCAAAATCTTGGTCATTATCCAAACTCAATCCCCATGAATCCTCCTGGTTTTAGTGAATCTGATAAGAAATTGAATTCTATTGAAAAGAGTATGGGGGCATTACTCAAATCTCAACAATCTTTCATGCAAGCTATGACCCAAGATAGGCAGTTACTAAATTCCAACACTCAAGCTATATCTAAGCTAGAGGTCCAAGTCAGTCAATTGGCAAACACGATCAGTGAGAGAGAGAAAAATAGATTTCCTAGTCAACCCGAGACAAATCCTAAATTTCAGCAAAATCAAAAGTCTCATGAAAACGTGAATTCTGTTATCTCTCTAAGGTCTGGTAATCAATTCAACAATCATGCTGGTGTCAATACTCAAGAAGAAGATAAGCTAACATCTGACCCAAATCCTTTGCTCTTGAATCCTAGTCTTAAACAATCTTCAAATCCCGAGAGTTCTGAAGTAGATAAAGCTGATGAGTCACCACCATCCGATGAACCACCTTCGAAACCCCACTCTGATGTGTCTAATGAAAAAGTCTTTAAGCCGAAAGCCCCGTTTCCTCGAAGACTTACTTCAAACAAACAATCTGCTCAGTTAGATAAGATTTTGGAAGTCTTTAAGCAAGTCAAGATTAACATTCCTCTTTTAGATGCGATTCAACAAGTTCCCTCTTATGCTAAGTGTCTAAAAGATTTGTGTACTCATAAAAGAACCACTCATGTTCCTAAGAAAGCTTTCCTAACATCTCATGTTAGTTCTATTTTGTCTAATCAAATCCCTGTGAAGTATAAGGATCCTGGTTGTCCTACCATCTCTTGTGTCATAGGTGATACTTTCATTGATAAAGCTTTACTCGATCTAGGAGCTAGTGTGAATCTTCTTCCCTTATCTGTCTATCAAGCCTTGGGTTTAGGTGAACTTAAGAAGACTAGTGTCACTCTTCAGTTAGCTGATCGTTCTGTTAAAACTCCAAAAGGTATAGTGGAAGATGTGTTGATTAAGGTTGGTGATTTTGTATTCCCCGTTGATTTTGTTGTTCTAGAAACCGAACCAGTCAAAAGTCTCAAAAATCAAATTCCTATCATTTTAGGAAGGCCTTTTCTTGCTACCTCTAATGCTTTGATTAACTGTAGGAATGGTTCGATGAAACTCACTTTTGGTAACATGACGATAGATCTTAATGTCTTCAATGTAGGAAATCAACCTAATGAGCTTTTTGAACAACCTGTAGAAGTTAATTTGATAGATGAGGTTGTTTCATGGTCAAATATTGAGGATAGTACAATTGAGTCTTTTCTTGAGAAAGATGTTTTCTTAAAGTATGAGAACAATAAAGAACTTCATGAACTTTATAGGAGTTTTTCTTCTGATGAGATGTTAGATGAATTGAATGCTCTTTGTTCTAAGTATGAAACTCAACTCGAGGATAGTTCTTTTGATCCTAAGTCCGTTGTTAAGACTTCTGTTGGTGAGCCACCCACTTTCGTTCATAATCCATCTTTTTCCATTCTTGATCAGTCTTTGATAGTTGATAATGAAACTCATCATGTTCTTTCTAGTGACTTAGTTCATAACCAAGAATTTCAAGTGATCAATCTGCTTAAACAACATAAAGAAGCGTCTAATTGGTTTATGAATGATGTTAGTGGTATGAGTTTTATTCTGGTATATGATCATATTTCTCTAGTGGATAATGGTGTTTTTGTGGGTGTGTTTCACATGTGTGTTGATTGTGTTATGAATGTTATTTTCCCTCGATCTGGTATTGGTTAGTATATCTGTTTCGTAATGTATCTCCCATATAGTCAAGTTTAGGTATGGGGGAGTGTGTGTGAGTGTTTCTTTTATATGTGTCTGTGTTTTATGTGTGTGTGAGTGTTATAGGTAATAATGTATCTCCTCATGCCCTTATCAGGTATTCTCGTCCTTTTCCTTTGTCATTTTTCTCTCATTTGCATACATTGAGGACAATGCATGATTTAGGTATGGGGGAGGGATTTAGTAGTATTATTTAAAAAAAAAAAACCCAAAAAAAAAATGAAAAATGAAAAAATACAAAAATAATTCTAGCCTTGTGAAATGATTACTTGTTATAAGTTGGCTTGATGCACCCTTACATGCTATAGTACTCTTGTGTTTCTGAAGCTTTTGATTGAGAAGTGATATGCTAAGTTCTTGTGCACACACATACACTAGCAAGTTGAAACTAGTAGACTTATTGAATGTTGTAAGTAATTAAAAGGACATGAATATGTGCAAGAAGATTTGGTTTCCATGCTTTGAGTACAAGTAGGTGCATTTAAAGAGACTTTTGCTTGGGATTAATTATGTTTTACCACCAAGTGAGATTTTGAGCCTATATGCATATCTTTTGCATTTTATATTCGTTTGCTTGAGTGTCCACATATTGTTTGCATTGCTAGCACTTGTTTGAGACCTTTCTTGAAATGCATGACATTATTTGATGATAAGATGATAAAGGCATTTAGGAATAACCAATTATTATCCAAATTACCACACCCTTTATATATGATCAATTAGTTACCCCTTTGAGCTTAATCCTATTTTTCGGTGACACACCACATTACTTGCCTAGACCTTTTTGTTGTGCAGCCTTACGTATATTTGATCCCATTTGTCAAAGGCTAGTAGTAAGTTGAGGGAGTAATAAGGTGTGTGAGATGGGGTTTACTTTTGTTCATTACTTTTTGGGAAATATTGGGTTTTGTTGCTTACTTGTCAGTCGTTATTCAATAAATTCTTGAAGAAGGATTGTGGTTTCTTATATATTTATATTATTTATCTTAGCTCTCAAAAAAAAAAAAAGAAAAAAAAAAGAAAAAAAAAAAAGAAAAAAAAATCATATGAGAGCATAATTATGTTTCTGTGTTTTTGTGATCCTTCTTCATTCGACTAGTCAAGCAGTTTGTTGGAAGAAAATTAGAAATCCATGCATGGGGAGGATGTATGGTGTTGTGTATGATTTATAATGGTTTCTACTAGCTTTTGACACTTCACCTTATTTGGCCTTACTTGACATACCTTGGCCCTAGCCCCGTTACAACCCAAATAAAAGACCTTTTGATTATCATCATTAATGTATGTTGTGTTAAAGTTAGATTGATACCAAATGTCAAGCATGCTTATGATTTTGTTGGAATTGAGTGATACACTTACCCTTGTTCTTGAGTGAATATTCTTTTGTGAGTGAAAGGTGAGTTATTGCTTGTTTTGTGCATATGAGATTCCAAGTTTTGACTTTAAGGTGTACTCTTGTGGGCTTAGCATGGTTACCAACTTATTTTTACACTTGACGTGGACTTCTAATGACCGCTGCATATTTCTTTGAGTAGACTATGTGAATACTTGCACCTTACACACCAAGACATTGCAAATTCACTTTGATTTCTTAAGTTGATGTAGCATGAGATGACTTGTATGTGTGGTGTTGCATTGAGCAATCTTTTACATGAGCTAGATGGACTTTGTGGGTACATTCACTATAGGCCCTCACGAGACCTCACTCGTCCACTAGGGCTGCCTAGGGGTTTAAAGGGCTTGTTGCATATGCCAAATGCAACTGTGATCACCTACGGAAGTGGTATTATATATTTAGGTAGTATTTTATTATATATTTTTCTCGAGGACGAGCAAAAGATAGGTATGGGGGCATTTGATAGGTCCATAATTAATCATATTTTTAATACCTATTCTATGTCCGTTTTCGTAATTTTATTAATTAATAAATTGTTTTATTTTGTTTTGTAGGAAAATAAATAAAAACAAATTTCAAGCAGGAAAAGGTGCAAAAAGGGAAAGGAGGTGGAAAATACTTGAAGTCAAGGAAACTGGAGGGAAAATCGAATACTTATCCGAGAAGAAAAGGAAATTGAAGAAATTATATTCAAGATCGGATTGTAATCAAAGGGGCCAAACCCAATATTTTCCCCTATATATATGGCCTTATCTCTTGTATTTAGACATCAATTTAGACACCAATCTAGATTCATAATTTTAGGAGTAGGAGTAGATTAAATTATCTTTAGGTTCAATCAGATTTTATTTTGTTCAAACACTTTTCTTTCATTAATTAATTCGATAATTTTGTTTCGTTATTTACCTCCGATCGCAGCAACTTTCTCTAGTTTTCTTAATACTTAGTCGGTAGTTTATTTATGTCCAGGAAGTTATATCTTTGGTTAATTTTATAATAATATGTTTGTTTCATCCTAGGTTTATTTGTTTTGTACTAGGTTTACAATAAGTTGTTAACTTTGTTTTGGTTAAGGTAGGTTAAGTCTGAATTCGCCATTGTCATGCTTTTAATATATATTTGGTTCGTTTATATAAATAATATGTCTAGCTAATTTTCTTACCCTAGGATGAAGATGAAGTTAAATTAATTGCTCTTGATTTCTTCTCGTTTCTATTAATTGATTCTCATAATTTTTCTTGGTGCTTAATTGTTCGATTAACAAAGTGATTTTGATATATTATTGTTACCGGATTTATTTTTCATAGCCTATGCTTGCTCCTTGAAGTTTTGATAGGTTATTGTTAGATAACAAGTTTCATAGTATATGCTTGTCTCGTTAATTGATATATCTTATTTTTGAAGAAAAAAGGATTGATTTAGGGCGAGTTGATATTATTTGTGATTGATTAACGGATTCGGATTCTTAGGTTTTCCATATTATTTGATAATCTTTGTTAATTAGTTTAATTAGGTTAATTAAAACTCATCTCAAACCTATTTGTCTAGTTCGCCTGATTTAATTATTAGGGTTTTGAAAATTCATAGTCTCTGTGGATCGACCTGTATTTGCTACAATTAACCACTGTGCGCTTGCAGTTATTTTACACATCAGTATACAAACACCCGTGGTTATTTAACCCCATTCCGTAATACAAGATATTGGTTAGCAGATTTCCGTCATCAACGTGCTTTAAATAAGGAGAAAAAATTTAATCACGCTCACGCAAGATTAAAAATGTTATCGAGCGTGCTTATGGTGTGCTCAAAGCAAGATTCCCAATCTTGAAACAGATGGCTCCATACACATTTTCTACACAACGAGATATTGTGATTGCTTGTATTGCTGTTTACAATTTTATAAGAAAAACGAAATTAGCAGATGAATTATTTGATCGATGCGATGAAAGCAGTGATGGAGAAGAAAATGAAGAAGATTTGAAAGGACCAATAAATGAAATACAATGGGGATCTCAAGCCACTAAATACATGAACGACCTTTGGAATCATATTGCTTCAAATTATAAAGAATTTTTATAATTTCATAGATTTTTAGGATTGTGATTTTGCAAAAAGACTTGTTTTTGTGGTACAATAAACTTATTAGTAACATTGACATTCTTGTTTTTCATCGTCTCATTAATATATGTGATTCAAAGAACATAATTTATCATACAAAATTATAAGAAATAGATAATTTAGAAAAAATAATGTTATAGCAGGGCATTATAGGAAATTAATATCATCCAGATAATTTAGAAAAATTATTAACAAACAGCATAACTCATTCAGATTTTCAGATTACCTCTGGTCCAGATCATTCAGAAATAACTGTTCTGATTTAACAAATGACCCCTAATTTGTCTTAATAAAGCCACTTGTTCGTAAAAAAAAAAAAAAAAAACCAAATATGGCACGTAATGACATCCATAACTTAAAAATCCGTTTCATCCAAACTGTACTTTTGGATTCAAATAATTGGTTTGCCAAAAAGACAGACCCAAAACAAAAGAAAAAAATAGTAAAAAAAAAAAACGAGAAATTCGGTGATCAAAATTTATCAATTTCGTGCTTGAATTTTCGTTCCGGCGAACGGAAAAATTGCATATGGCCGGATGGAAATACAGCAAGTTGCAAAACACCGAGATTTTGGGCGGCACTTTAAAGACGTCTCGAACGGTTACGCTCGGCCATATCACGCCACAGGCTCCTGGTAATCGTACCGTCTTTTGTAACGATCGTGAAGCCAATGCTCTTGCTAAATATATGGTCCACTTCTCATCTCTCCTCTATATACATACACACATCATGCATGCACATATTGTTACTTACAATGTTTAATTTCATCATATGTATAGGCACAAGTTACAAGCAACTATCAGACTTTATCATTTTGTAGCTTTTAGATTTTTTTTTAGTTAACCGATTTTAGGGAATTTTGGTTTGTTAGTTTTTGTTTTCGCAAATTTAATTTTGTTTTGAAAAGTTGAATCTAGGTGATAATTGGAAGTGCAACAAAGCATCAAGTGTATTGCCAAGTAGGAAAAATACGAAATGAGAAGCTAACAATACCAAAATGAGATGTAAACACTGTGATATCCTAAGTGGCTATCATCAGACCTTAGGTTATGTGAGTATACAAATAGAAGAATGAAGAATTTTTAGTGCAAGCAATGGTTTATTAGAGCTTATATTTGATACCAAACTTTATGTTTTTGTTATAATAATATGTAGTAAGGGTAAATATTAATTAACCTATCAATCTCCAAAGATGGTGAAACAAAACTCAGACTCTAACAAAACCCAAACTCTGAATTCACTCGTGGATTCTATTCTCAAAGCTACCACAGATTAGCCAAAATTTATTGTCAAGATCAGGTAGATCATTTTGTGTCTCCATCTTCGGATATTTAGAGTTTGAGTTTGGTTTCTCCATCTTTGAATGAGATTCAGAGGTTACTTTATGTTTAGACTTACTACATATTATCACAAAAACATCACGTTCCTTATCAATATTATGCTACATATGAAAAAAAATATATAAGAATGAAGATTTAGCTAAATGATGGTTCTCCTCGTACTTGTGCTTGGCGTCTGTTGCGGGTAGGGTAAAGTTTAATTCAAGTGCCAAATAGATGGTTTACCATGGATGACATAATCAACTTTTGTTTTTAAGTTTGGATTATTTATAGTGTTATTTTAATGATATATAAGGGCAAAAATAGTTGGATGAAAAAAGACTTGGTAGCAAGTTAGGAAATTAATAAGAAAATAATGATACCTTATTTTAAACATTTTTTGGTATATAAAAAAAGTAGCTAGCATTATTTCTTTTAGACATGTATAGATTTTCTTAAACAGAGATGAATTTTATAAACGACCAATATTGTCCATTGCATATGTTAGAAAAGCATTAAGTAGCAAAGATCAAGCACTTTAAATTAAGATCCAGACATTGGGCGTAACATTATTAAGCACCTTTTACAACAACATATTATTATTTAGCATTTCATGCTTAAGAAGTTAAATAAAATCCTAGGTTTGCTTTCTGCCTAGGATGCTCGGACTCTTTTGAAAGGATCCGACACAGACACATATCAGTGTGTCCGATCCTTCAAACTCTAAATTCATAGACTCGGGGACACGTTTAAAAAGGATCCGACACTGGGATATGGACACGACAATTTTTATTTTTTTTATATTTTAAGTTTTTCTTATAAAATAAGTTACATTCTAAAAACTCTATTTCTATTTTTTTTCAAAGAATTACTTTCACAACAAAAAAAAACAAAAAAATACGTTACATTATTTAAATTTAAAATCGTTACAAACATGGTGCAATTAATATAATTATAAATAATTTATTTTGTGATATAAAGAAATTATTTTATATCTTGAGACTGCTGAAGTTTCTGCTGAAAGTTTTCACATGGCTTTATTAAAGATCTATTAGCTATCAACTGTAAGAGGGGCTCTGATAATCATCATCGAAAGTTCATTTGTATCATTACCAACTTATCTCGCCTATCTTCATGTGAAATGCACTGGTTTATCATTGCCCTTGTACAATTGTGGCGGGATTGTAGTATTTGGAAACTTCAAAACTTTTTCGTTGTACCTCTCATCTAACTCATTTGAATGGAAAATGTTAGACTTATATATTATGAATCTGATCTTGTTTGGTATTAAACAAATATTTCAGGGAAATTCCATATCAACGACAAAGTACAACTTATTGACATTTCTTCCCAAAGGGTTATATGAACAGGTAAGCTTATTTATCATTATAAAGTGTCTGAGTGCGAATCCGATGCCTTTACCACACTGTAACCTTCCAAGTATAGTGTCAATTCAATTTTCAAATTGTAACTTGAACATATTTTCTTCTATACAAAAAATATGTCTTCCCAATTGGCAGTTTCAGCATGATGCTATGGCTTATCGTTTATATTATTTGTATCCATCGACTTGTCTTCTCTGCTTTCTGAGTTCATTTGTGTTCACAATGGCAGTTCAGGAGGCTGGCTAACTGCTACTTTCTTATGATCTCCTTGTTATCTTTCACACCTGTCAGGTATGTATGCAGATGCAAAAATTATGACCTGTGTCGCAATCTTTCTCCAGTAAATGGCCAAGTTTAGTTAATGTTGTCTAAATTTCAGCAAACGTTTGGCAGCTCTTGGACTTTCTTTTTTAAATTTTTTTTTTTTTGCTAAGAGGACTGTTGTATAATTGTTTGTAAGTGAGGTTGGGTTTTCTGTTTGCCCTTACCCCCCCCCCCAAATGCAACTTATGCTCTCTGCTTTTCTCTCGACTTTCAACTAAACTTATTAAAGAATATATCACATTTGCTTGTAAGGATAACATACGGAATTATCCGCTTTTGGTATCTACATCTCTTGTCGGATTATGCGTTTTGGTTTTGAATCTTGTCGCCATTTGTAGGAAGCTACATCATGTTATTTATTTGATGGACGAAGACTTAGGTTTTCAGTCTGTATATTTTGAATATTTAATATTCCTGTTTCAGCAGTTCGTAGTCTTCGCCGATGACGTTGATTGAGAAAGTACTTAATTATGTCTAAAACAATCTACCTGAGTCCTTCAACCTTTTGTGTCTCTTTGTTGCTGATTTCCATTCAAACTGCAAGCCTCTAACATATTCCCCTTCTTAGAAAAGCTTCTTTCCAAAATCTTTCTCCATGCTATGGGTGTCTATACTTATTCTCCTTTCTACTTGCTGCACTTGATCTCTAGGAAGAAAAAAAATATCAAGAGTTGCTATTTATTTGTAAGTTAATTTTTTTTAGTAACTATTTTGCATCTACTCCTGAAGAATTTTTTTGTTTATTGCAGCCCTGTGAGTCCATATACAAATGTTGCTCCATTATCTATTGTGCTTATAGTCTCTCTTATTAAGGAGGCTTTTGAAGATTGGGTGAGTAGTACCAATTTGTGTGTCACAGATTCCATTCTACTATTTGTAAACAGAAGAATAGGCAACTTTTAATTTATCATCAGCTAATGTAGATTATGTTTTAAGTCTTTGAACTTATTCAATCTTTCTATTAAAACCTAAGGTTGATGTCATGTGAGTTTGTGATTTAAGTGCCTGCTTACTTGTTTATGTTGCAGAAGCGTCTTCAAAATGACAAGTCAATAAATAATTCTGCTATAGATTTGTTACAAGTTCAAAAGTGGGAATCCGTGCCTTGGAAGAATTTACAAGTTGGAGATATAGTGAGAGTAAGTATTGCCTAAATTTCTAATCTTCAGATCTTCACGTTCTTCGATTAGTTCTTAGAAGATGAATGTTTCAAATTGTTTCTAGTCCTTTATTTATTCTTCATAACTGCGTTATGTTTTTACTACTGTTCAGTTTCCGGCATGGCGTGTGTGCGCATTTTGTTCAGTTATGTGTTGTGCGTAATTATGGAAGTCGGTGATACTCCAAAAATTACGATTCGTGAAGGCAATTTAGACTTAGAAACATGCATGTATGTGATCTCGATATAATTAAATTTAGTTTTGAATGTAACTCTGAATTTATTAGACTTTGCTAGGAAGAAATTACAAGATCCATTGCCTACCTTTTTGTCTCTTAATTCATTGGAACCAAAATGGTTGGGTAGTATTTCGTTGTTAAGTAACCAAGAGAGGATCACGGGCGCTTATCTTTGGAGCATAACTTGCCTTCTTTGTCCATATTAAATATTAAGAATATTGGGGTTGGCAGGGAGTCGAACCTGTCGAAACTGAGTCCTCTGCCAGCCTAAGCTCTGATACCATGTTAAGTAACTAGTCGCTCTAAAACCTTAAGGTGTTAGAGAAAGGCCCAACTGGATCTTTGTATTATATTCTAACATTCGTAAATTTTTAAAGAACCCGTCATACTTGTGATGATATGAATTTACATGCTTTTGAGAGTGAGAAGATGAATGAAACCAACTTGGTCGTATAAATAATTATGGAAGATCAAGTGTTCCAAGATTTTTAAATTGTAGAATAGAAAATTATGGTGAACAAGTCTCTTTTCACAGCTTAATTCTGTAACCGTACATTATTTTCTAATATTCATTATAGGTACTTTGTTTGTTGCTGAATATTTCTCCTTTTGCAGGTTAAGCAGGATGAATTTTTTCCAGCTGATTTGCTATTTCTTGCTAGTACCAACCCAGATGGTATTTGCTACACTGAGGTTCGCTCGCACTCTGCAACTTAGCGTACTTTGAAGTCTATACTGAGCTCTATAGCAAAATGTTATGTTTATCTAAGGGTTAATACTAAGTAAGTTCATCTTTCTTATCACCTTTTCAATAAAATTTTCTTGTTGCATTTCTTCAAAGACTGCAAATTTGGATGGTGAAACAAATTTAAAGATCAGAAAAGCGCTAGAAAAAACATGGGATTTTTTGACTCCTGAGAAAGCCTCGGAATTTGATGGTTTGTCTACTAATGCTCAACTATCTGCTTTGTCTGTCTGTCAACTCTATGGTCAGAAAATGCTTTCTTTTTAGTAGTAAAACATTAATATAGTCACACACTCACACTACAGGTGTTAAATTTGTGGGCACACAAATTTATGTTCGTATTGCATCTTTTATCCCGTCTATAATTATAGCTTTCTTTGTTTTTTTTATTTGAATTAATTGCAGGCGAAGTACAATGTGAGCAACCAAACAACTCGCTGTACACCTTCACCGGAAATTTGATAATACAAAAACAAACATTACCTCTTAGTCCGAATCAGATTCTATTGCGGGTATATGCTAAATGCGCATAAGCACATGCGCACACACTCACACCATATTTTCGGGTTATATTAATCACATCATATTTACCCAGTCGAGAACAAGTACCAGTGCTGGCACATTACATTAGAATTGGATTCGTGGGTAATCTTTTTTTATACTTCTAGGACACAATAGAGTTAATTCATTTTTAAAAGGAGTGTCCTTACCAACCTGAAAAAAGCATACCCTTTTCTCTTTTAAAATGAAAGGCATGAAGCTAGGAAATGAGTGGCCATGGACACTGATTATCATTCTCTCTCTTGCTTTTGCTATGATTAAGTTTTTGTTCAAACAATTATTCTTGACGTGCTAAATTGTACATGTTGAATTTTCTGTGCTAGTGTTGAGTTCTGGCAAGTACTTGCTATGTAATAACTGAGGCAGCTCTTCTTACAATATTTTAGAAACAAAATTATGGACATGTGCACAAGTGTGGGTTTGACCTTGTCAACATCTCTACTCTGAAGTTTATGAAAAAGCATCCTTTTTACCTTTTCTTTAACAAATGTGTTCTGGTCCTAGAGGTTGTCCTGAGATTCCTCTTTTTTATGTGTGCCACACATAGTTATCATTTGTTCACTTGCTGTTGCTCCATGTGGTTTACAGGGATGCAGTCTAAAGAACACAGATTATATAGTTGGAACTGTTATTTTTACTGGGCCAGAGACAAAGGTGTGTTACTATGTTGACTGTTTAACTATGTTTCCTGCTTCTCTGGTGTTCCTATGCAATCATTGTTGGGGTTTTTTTTTTCATTATATGACATAGTGTAGACATGATTTTTTTTTTTTTTTTTTTTTTTGGGTTTAATGTATGTCATATTTAAGTGCTTTGAAGTTCTATAGGTGGTGGAGAGGCCTCTTTGGAGTCATGGCTTATTATTTGTGTACATATTTTGTAGATGTTTGATGCATTTACAAAAATTAAACTGAGAACTTCTATTAATTGGAGAACCAGAGACCCAATATGTTATGCACTATTTTCTATTTTGTGTTCTGCAAAATGTACTTCTTTTCGTCGGATTTTCTTTGTCCTTAAACCATCAGTGTTCTTAAGAATACTTTCATTTTCGTTGGACAAAATGACCATTTTTGCAGAACAAGAACGTTGTTTTCCAGCTCTCCATCCAAAATAATTCCCCATTGATCTCCGGTTCTCTTCTCCATCTCCTTACATATTTATAACATATTTATGAGGGGGCATGTTCCACTTCAAAATCTTAGCCTATTAACGTCTAGAATTTACCAATATTAATAGGGGATGTACCAAACCTTCAAGTAGGATTCACCAAATATTCTGAATATGAAGTAGAAAATACTGCGTTAGAAGTCTAGTCGAATAGGAATATATCTGCCTAGGCAGTAGGCACCCCATGAAAATTAGGCAAGTTTAGGCTGGTCATTTATTTATACTTATTTGTATTACTTCTATATACTCTTGCATCTGAAGAAAGGTTGATTCAATTGACAAGCACTGGTTTGGACATGCATCATGATACTTGAAGTTGTATCACTTCTTATATCTTATAAATTTTTATGTTAAATCATTAACTTTTCTGTCATTTGCTGTCTATCCTATATCATCTCTGTTATTAAACAACTATGTGCTTATGATCTTGCATGCAGGTGATGATGAATTCCATGAATGTTCCTTCCAAAAGAAGTACGCTAGAAAAGAAACTCGACAAAGTGATTCTTGCTCTTTTTTTCCTTCTCTTCTGCATGTGTCTTATTGGGGCCGTTGGCAGGTGTGACATTAGCGAGTCTGTTGTCTAAATTTTACATGGAATTTTGATGTTTTTTTATCGGATATTTGACTATATATGTGTTATGCTTTATGAAATGCTGCAGTGCTGTGTTTGTGAATAACGATTATTACTACCTGAATCTCAAAGCTAAAACCCAAGGTGAACTGGACCAGTTCAACCCAAATAAGAGGCTCAAGGTAAGTTATCGATCTTTACTATACAGGGTCCCTCTAAAGTGTCTTACTTAGATATTATGATTAAATTAAAAAAAAATTCATTGAGTTAGACAAGATATCAGGATTAGTTATAATTTTATTCATATAATTAATAGTTCAAAAGCATTTGATCTGAAATCATAAAAGGATACAAAAAATAATGCATTTATAGATATAATGCATATTCCTAAATAGATCATATTTTAGTGATATATACAATGTGATGACTAGAATTATAAGAATTCTTGTGCTATTTAGCTGATTTGTATTATTTGCTATCCAGGTTGCCGGCCTGGCTATTTTTACACTGATCACTCTCTATTCGCCAATCATCCCTATTTCTCTTTACGTTACTGTCGAGGTATGATGACGATAATTATTTTTATGTGCCCTTTAAAGGTTTCGTTTATTTTTGGGTCAGCCACCTAATGAATCTTAATTTTCAGACCATCAAATTTATCCAGTCTTCCAACTTTATTAACAATGACTTGCATATGTACCACGCTGCAACCAATACACCAGCTTTAGCACGTACTTCAAATCTTAATGAGGAACTCGGACAAGTAAGACCTATGTCAATTTGTTTCATACGCAATTATCACATCCTTCTAGTTTTCACTCTTTGATTATTAGTGCTTATCTGTTTGAATAACAACTCTTAATTACAAATTTATAAAGAATTGAATTGATTAATTATATCACATCAATTAGTCCTTTATAGTCATTGTTAAAGTCCTTCAAAAAATTAGTCATTGTTTAAAACACAAATTTAAGGTACTGTGTCTTAAACATATTTTTTGTTGTTTCATCTTTGATCTTTCACTTTTATGTAAGGTGCTTTGTCTGAAAAGCTTGCTAATTATATACAACTGTTTGCTGTTCCAGATAGAATACATATTTTCAGATAAAACAGGAACATTAACCAGAAATATGATGGAGTTCTTTAAGTGTTCTATTGGAGGGGAGATGTATGGAACTGGTGTTACTGAAATTGAGATGGGAGGGGCTCGGCGCAATGGCATAATTCTTGAAGAGGTATCAAAGCTGCAAACTGTAAATATGGATTTATCAGTTATCATTAGAATTTAAATATCTTATTGCAGTATAACCCCACAGGGGGAGAAATCATCAAATCCAATATGTGATAAGGGTTTCAACTTTGACGATGCAAGGCTTATGCGAGGTGCTTGGAGGAATGAACCTAATTCTGATGCTTGCAAGGTGGGTTACTTTGTTAGATGTTGTTAATTACTTGAACCCTTAATTATCTGAAGAAAATCAATATTTGAACCTTTAATGCCCAGTGAGATACATCAGACTGTAAAGATATCCACATAAATGTTAAATAATAAATAAAAGTATATTTCGAAATTGTTTAGTATAAATTTTGAATAATGTATAATTAGTAAAATGTTTTTTTACTTGGATGCTCATCTGTAAGGAACTGAACCACTATTCATTTGTTGTGCATATTGAATGGTTTACAGTTCTATACTTGATACACAAATTTATCATCGACAGTTCAGTATGTTTTTGTTTTATTTTTGATGATTTTGGTGAAAGAGTTGTTAGTGTGTAGGAATTTTTCAGATGCCTCGCGATATGTCATACTGTACTCCCTGAAGGTGAAGAGTCTCCAGAAAGAATTCGTTATCAAGCTGCTTCTCCTGATGAGGCCGCTTTGGTGTCTGCAGCAAAGAACTTCGGCTTCTTTTTCTACAGGTAGTTTACTTCTTCCTTCTTTTTGGCTAAATAGGTAGTTTACTTATTCAGGGAACAGAATATGAGGTTCTGCTTCACCATACGACTTATGATTCAAAAAGAAAAAAATGAATATTTTCTCTCCCACAGTGTCCTATTATTTGACTCGAAGTCGCATATTGCTATACAAATTTGACCTCTTTGTCCCCGTTCAAGCATATATATTAACCTATTTATTTTTGATTTTTTTATCATCATACTCATCGTCATCGTCATTAGAGACAATGCTGTAGTTCCTTTTCTATACCTATTTAATATTCTCATGTATAACATCATGCATCACCTTCACATTATACACATGAATTAGCAAACTAAGGAAGATCTCAAATCATGTGTTTATGTCCATTACCAGATAAAGGTTATTTAATTTCTTTATAATATGGCTGTAGGTTTCTGGATATATGGTATTTCATCAAAAAGTTGTGTTAAAAATTGGTTTCTATATATTTATCAGGCGTACACCTACTAAGATCTTTGTCCGTGAATCACATGTTGAAAAGATGGGTCAGATTCAAGATGTTTCATATGAGATCCTAAATGTCCTCGAGTTCAATAGGCACGTTTTTTCTCCCAACTCAACTTTTTGTTACTTGCATGTTTTTTTTCTACAACTCTCATGCTGATAGAACTTTCTCTTTTCAGTACAAGGAAACGCCAATCAGTTATATGCCGTTATCCAGATGGAAGGCTTGTTCTATACTGCAAGGCAAGAACTTTTTGTAAATTGAAAGTTGTTAATGAGATGTCACGCGTCTTTTTTATTTGACATGTTTCTACAGGGTGCTGATACAGTAATCTACGAGCGACTGGCTTGTGGGAACGATGATATAAAGATAAGAACCCGAGACCACATGGAACAATATGGGTCTGCAGGATTGCGGACCCTTTGCCTAGCCTACAGAGATTTGAATCAAGAAATGTATGAGAGCTGGAATGAGAAGTTTATTCAAGCAAAATCTTCTCTACGGGACCGTGAGAAAAAATTAGATGAGGTATGTGCTTAAATGATGTTTTCACCTATTAGCAGAGCATTTCCCAGTTACCAAAAAGGGGATGTTATTGTTGTGCTTTCTAATAGGTGAAATTTTTTCTTCTGATTCTATCCTACAAAATTATGATTTTAAATTAATGGCTGAATATATGAATAAGGTACTCTCAGTTTGTTTTAATGCTTTGACATTTTTCTGAACGATGATTATTTATTTGTTTGAACAATTTCAATAGGTACAAAATTTTTCACTTCAGTAAAATATACACCCATTTGTCTCCTTACTGCGTGTTTAATTCAGTAGTGACGCATATTACTTATACTTCTTTCTGCTGAATTCAGTATATGTTGTAGGACGTGGTTAAATTAAAGATCTAGGTAACGAAAAAATAAAAAGATATGTTCAGAAGGATTCAAAATCCAAAATCTGATCACCGAAGAGATAAATTCTAATAGATCACACTCATAAAAAGCTAACAAAAGTAACTATACATAGTCAAGAATCAGTTCTATTAGCTTTTCACTATGCGAGGATTATGATACATCTATACTATATTCTTACAGATCTTTACAAGTACGTAATTTGAGATTAATAATTGAACTAATGTTCTATTAATTGAACTAAGTACGCAATGGACTGTTATAATGATGGTTATAAAGATGCCAGAGGTTATGGAGGTGACGATAATGGTGTACTGGAGGCAATGTATGGCAGCGATTCATTGAAGATAGAGGAATGATGATTCATTCCGATGGAGATAGAAGGTCGGAGGAAGTAGATGAGATGGCAGGAGGAGAGATCATCGGATATAGAAGAAAGGGGAAGATGACAGGTGGGTGTAAATAAATGGACGGATAATGAAAATGTCGGGGAGCAGATAGATTGACAAGATATATATAGTGTGGTCAGGATTTAATATTAACATAAAAAGTGTGTGCCTGAAAATAGGTCTTAATTTTCATTTTAAGAGGGGGTCTCGTTTGAGCACTTGGCATTCTAAGCAAACCAAAGATCTGTTGTAGTCTATAGTTTGTAGTTTTTGTTATCAAAATTCTTTACAACCGTTAGATTATAAAGTAAATGAAGAACTGTTAAATATAATATTAAAGAAAATATTTAAACCACGTATACGGTTCGAATCCCGTAAACAACATATCATAATTGAATATTTATATTGTTAATTTTAAAAAATAGATAAAAGGATAAGTTTTGAATCACATCAAATACTTATTATTGTATTCGATATGTTCGGTGATGCCGGTCTTCTACAAATTTTTTTATATTGGAAAGCCAGATATCAAAATACAAATAATAAAATAACAAAGATCGAAAGTTGTCCGTGCATTGAATGAGATGTAAGCTAGTATGAATAAAGCAACAGCAATCCAAACATACTATGGTTTTAATTTTATAGTTATGATAATTATCAGTGTCATCAAAATTTTAAATCAGAAGTTAACACTTCTTTTACTACTTAATCCGCTAAATCTTAAAAACTACTTAATCCGCTAAATCTTAAAAACGCTTAGTTACCTACTTAGCACATAATCGAAGCACTTTATGATATGATTTCGCTTAAGCGGACATGATAATCGTAGAGAGCGAGTAATTCGGGAATAATAAATAAAAGCTATAATCTCAAGGAAGAAGATTAAATACAAAAATAATTGTTTATTAATGGAATGTTTCTCTCTCTACAATTAAGAGGTTTCTCTCTCTTCTCTAAATTGCCAACCCCTAGCAAGTAAGAAAAAAGGATTATGTTTATAGGGGTTCCCTTGTGGGTCCCCTTCCTAACTAACTTAGTTCTTCCTTAAGCTATTTATCAAGTGGGCTTTCTCCCCTATAATGTTTAACAAGGCTTTTGCACCTAATACAATCTAATTGGGCCTCTAAGCCCAACAATATTTACAAGGCTTTTACAATTAATATAATCTAACTCGGATATCTTGAAATGGCCGTTGTGGTCCAACATGACACTTAATCCCATATTTAGAACAATGGCCAAATCACATTATATTAAAAATTCAAGGCGTATGCTTAAGTTGCAAGTTTGATTTTTTTTTTTTTTTTTGTAGAAGAATATGTGAAACCAAATCAAGCTTGCAGTCAAAACGTGATAGCTATTTAACTGAATTTGTTTTATTATGCGTATGTGTAATGTGTACCAAATTCTCAAGTCATCACTCCTTAAGTAAGGTGGAAACGAAAATATTCTCAAACAACTCTTTACAAGCAATTAAGAGTGGAGGGTATTTAAGTAAAATTACAAATTTAATAAACGCTAAAAATTTAATATCCTGGAAAATAAAAGCACCATTTTTTCTATGGTGAATAATTTCATCGATTGCAAGTACTCTAACGAACTTTTATAGTGAACCAAACTTGTTATGATTTCTTCCACGACATCATATGGCATCCAAGTCTTCTTATTGATGTTTGTTAAGGCGGATGCTATATGACGCCTCAGAACATTATGAATCATATTCGGTTTAAACTTGAAATGATAATTAGTGCATTGTTTTGATTACAAATGATAAGAGTCATTCGGGAGAAGTTATAGAATTTGATAACTAAACTTGTAGTTGCAACACATATTCTGCTTCAGCAATTTTGCATCTATTCCAAAGAAGTTTGCAAACATTGCCAGGTACTTTTAGGAAGTGTTGCTGGAAAGTAAACCACATAATTTGTGTTTTCACTAATTTTTTAATATATTTTTGTTTAGTTACATATGGTCTTACATTGTCTTTTGACATGTAAAATGTAATTGTAGTGTATGTTCCAAGTGATAGTTAGCTGGTAGCAACTGCAACTTCTGTCTAATTAGATCACGAAGATTGCTAAGGTTCCTAGTATTCTCAGTGAATCTAGTTTCGTCAGCATTGTGGTTCTTGTATTAGGCACCCTTTTTTACCAATATTCGTTTCAATATTATCCAGTTTTTTTTTTTTTTTTGGAATGTGAACAGGTGGGGGAACTGGTAGAAAAAGATATGATTTTGATTGGCTGCTCTGCAATAGAAGACAAGCTTCAAGAAGGAGTACCTACATGCATAGAAACTCTCTCTAGGGCTGGAATCAAGATTTGGGTGCTAACAGGAGACAAGATGGAAACAGCAATAAATATAGCTTATGGTTAGTTTGCTTGCAGTCTGGTGTCTCCTGATTAGGATTTCTATATGCATGACAACTCCTGCAAATTATAAATCCTCCACCTTTTATCTCCCTGTTTCAGCATGCAATCTGATTAATAATGACATGAGGCAGTTTGTTATTAGTTCAGAAACTGATGAGATCAGAGAAATTGAGAGCAAAGTAAGCAAGATTTTTTTGATTAGAATCCTGTTTCTATGTTAGCTTAAATTTCTGATTCCTTATAATTCAAACTGATTACTTACCCCTCTCTCTATATAATGTTAGGGTGACCAAGTGGAGATAGCGCGTTTTATTAGAGATACAGTGAGAAATGATCTGAAAATAATTTATGATGAGGCCAAACAGTACCTTGAAGCAGCAACTGCCCCAAAGTTATCTCTTCTAATTGATGGAAAATGTCTGATGTATGCCTTGGACCCAACTTTGCGATCAATGCTCCTAAATTTGAGCTTGAACTGTAGCGCAGTAATTTGCTGCCGCGTTTCTCCCCTACAAAAAGCACAGGTCTCTCATCATGTCACCTCCTTGCTATAAATTATGCTATGTTTGTTTATGTTAGAATATAATATAAGATCCATATAGGGCCTCCCTCTAACACCTTAAGGTTTTAGATGAGTTGGTTACTTAACATGGTATCACAGCTCAGGCACGCAGAGGTCTCAGGTTCGACTCTCTGCGACCCCTAATGATTCCAGAAGCATATTTTCCAGCAGCCCACAGCAGCCCATGTGCCATTTTTATAAGTCAAATTCTTCCTACTTCACCTACCTACTTCACCTAACTACCTACTCCACCTACCATCATTTATTTGCATTTAAGGACCTCATTATTTGCATGTAAGGACCTCTAGCATTAGTATAAATAGGCATGATTAGAGCATTGTAAAAACACATTGAATTTGAGTAATAAAAGTGAGTTATTAGAGAATTTTATCTCTTGTTCCTGAGCCATATTTTGGTATCAGAGCAAGTTTTTAGATCCCGGAGTCGAGTGAAAAAAAATAGAAATTCCGGTCACTATTTCGGTCGGAAGTCACTGTTCATCGCCGGAGAAGACGGCACTGTTCATCACCGGAGAAGAAGGCACTGTTCATACGGTACTGTTCATACGGTACTGTTCATACGACACTGTTCATAAGGTACTGTTCATACGGTACTGTTCATACGACACTGTTCATACGGCACTGTTCATACGGCACTGTTCATACGGCACTGTTCACGGGCACTATTCACTGAAAATTTATTTTTCAACATGCCTCCACGAAGACAACCTCTGCGAGACGTTGAAATGGCGGACATGCGGAGACAAATTCAGGAACTTCAAGATGCTTTGCAAGCCCAACAAGTCTTGTTAAACGAACGTCAACCAGAAGATGAAGAATATTCAAGTGATTCTTCAACACATAGAAATCGCCGCCCTCAAAGGCCACAAGTCAGACATGACGACATTAAAGTTGACATTCCTAACTTTGAAGGAAGACTTCAACCAGATGATTTCATCGATTGGCTTCAAACAGTCGAAAGGGTGTTTGAATATAAGGATATTCCCGAAGAAAGAAAGGTGAAGATTATTGCTGTGAAATGAAGGAAACATGCTTCCATTTGGTGGGAAAATCTTAAAAAAAGGCGAGACCGAGAAGGAAAAAGCAAGATCAAAACATGGGAAAAAATGCGAAAGGAATTAACCCGAATGTTTCTTCCTCCTCACTACTACCAAGACAAGTTTATCCAACTGCAAAATCTTCGTCAGAAGAATTTATCAGTCGAAGAATACACAAGAGAATTTGAGAAGTTGATGATGCAGTGTGATATACAAGAGAAAGAGGAGCAGACCATTGCCAGATACCTCGGAGGATTAAATACTGATATTGCTGATCGTGTTGAACTTCAACAATATTGGTCATTAGAAGATGTTATTCGTCTTGCTACGCGAGTAGAGAAGCAGCTACCCAAAAGATCTACCAATAGAAATTTCTCTCCAGCAAACCAACCACCTTACAATCAAAAGCTACCTACCAACCAAGCCAGCTCTTCCACCCAACCCTCTTCTAAAACCATTTCTACAGAAAACAAAAACAAGGCCATTAAATGCTTTAAATGCCAAGGTTTTGGTCACATTGCTTCAAACTGTCCAAACCGGAGAACCATCACAATTATCAAAGGAGAAGCCTATGAAGTTTCTGAGGAAGAAAATACTCGAGAAGACACTGAAGGAGAATATTACGCAGATCCAATGTACGATGAAGAAATTACTGTTGCTGATCAGGGTGAGTCCTTAGTAATCCGACGAAGCCTAAACACAATGGCTAATAAGGAAGAACCTTGGTTGAGACGCAATATTTTCCACACTCGTTGTACTTCTGCAGGAAAAATCTGTGATGTTATCATAGATAATGGGAGTTGTGAAAATGTCGCTTCAAGTTACATGGTAGAAAAATTGGATCTACCAACCCAGATTCATCCACACCCCTACAGTTTGCATTGGCTCAATAAAGGAAGTACAGTCAAAGTTGACAAGCGTTGCCTTGTAACATTCTCTATTGGTCAGAAGTACCAGGATCAAGTATGGTGTGATGTTGTGCCTATGGATGCCTGTCATCTTCTCCTAGGTAGGCCATGGCAGTATGATCGTCAAGTACTTTATGACGGTTATGCAAACACCTACTCTTTTGTCAAGGATGGAGTAAAAATCAAGCTAGCTACTCTGCCGCCGAGTGAGTTTGATAAAAACAAGAAGGAAGCCAAACCATTAGTCTCCCTAGTCACGAAGAAACAACTGGAGGAAGCTATAGAGGAAGTTCAAACCATGAGCTTATTTCTATTATTCGAATCAAATAAGGAGACTCATGTTCCAGTCGAAATTAAACCACTACTTGAAGAGTTTCCCGATGTGATTCCAGAAGACATTCCATCTGGACTACCCCCCATGCGAGACATCCAACACGCTATTGATTTCAGTCCAGGAGCAACGATTCCAAACCGACCCGCATACAGAATGAGTCCTCAGGAGCATGCTGAAATTCAAAATCAAGTTGAAGGATTATTAAAAAAAGGATTAATACAGGAAAGTGTTAGTCCTTGTGCGGTTCCTGCTATTCTAGTCCCTAAGAAAGATGGAAGCTGGAGAATGTGTGTTGATAGTCGAGCTGTCAACAAAATTACCATCAAGTATAGATTTCCAATTCCTAGACTTGATGATTTGTTAGATCAGATACATGGTTCCACTATCTTTTCAAAGATTGATCTTCGAAGCGGATACCATCAGATCAGAATTCGACCAGGAGATGAATGGAAGACTGCCTTTAAAACAAGAGATGGTCTTTATGAATGGACAGTTATGCCCTTTGGGTTGTCCAATGCGCCAAGTACATTCATGCGACTTATGAATCAAGTCCTTCGACCTTTTATTGGTAAATTTGTCGTCGTCTATTTTGATGACATTCTGATCTTTAGTAAAGACAAGGAGGAACACTTGGAACATGTCCGACAAGTGTTACAGACTCTTCGTGAACAAAAACTCTATGCCAATTTGAAGAAATGTGCTTTCCTGACAAATGAAGTTACTTTTCTTGGATACATCATCACATCCGAAGGTATACGAGTTGATCCGGAAAAGATAGAAGCAATCAATAGCTGGCCAGTTCCGCAATCAATCCATGAGGTCAGAAGTTTCCATGGATTAGCCTCCTTTTACAGAAGATTCATCAAAAACTTCAGTACAGTTGCCGCTCCCCTCATAGATTGTATCAAAGGAGACAAGTTTCAATGGACCGAGGCTGCACAGAAAAGTTTTGACAAGCTGAAGAAATGTTTAACTGAAGCACCAGTATTAGCCCTTCCCAATTTTGATCAAGTATTTGAAGTTAGCTGTGATGCTTCCCACACTGGAATTGGTGCTATTCTAAGTCAAGAAGGTCATCCTATAGCCTTCTTCAGTGAAAAGCTTAACGATGCTAAACTTCGGTATTCCACATACGACAAGGAGTTTTATGCAATTGTTCGAGCCTTGCACCATTGGAGTCATTACCTGCTAAATAAAGAATTCATTCTTTATTCTGATCATGAAGCTTTAAAATATTTGAACTCTCAACAGAAGATTAGTCGTCGACATGCCTCTTGGAGTGAGTTTTTACAGTCTTATCCATTTCTAATCAAGCACAAGGCTGGAATTCAAAATGTTGTTGCAGATGCTCTCAGTAGGCGCCATACTCTACTGTCTACACTCCAAACAAAAGTAGTTGGTTTTGAAATGATCAAGGCGTTGTACCCAGATGATCCTGACTTCCAGAAAATTTGGAATACTACTGAAGTGCAATCTTCTAAAGATTACTACAAGCATGAAGGATTTTTATTCAAAGAGAAGACTTTGTGCATTCCTCGATGTTCACTACGAGAAGCCATTATCTGGGAAGCCCATGATGGAGGATTAGCAGGTCACTTTGGTCGAGATAAAACTATGGCTCTGGTAAAGGAAAATTTTTACTGGCCAAGAATGGAAAGAGATATAAATCGGCATGTTCAAAGATGCAGAATCTGTCATTTGGCGAAATCCAAACGCCAAAACACTGGTTTATATATGCCACTCCCCGTACCAGAATCACCATGGGAAGATGTTACTATGGATTTTATTTTGGGACTTCCACGAAGTCAACGTCAGAAAGATTCAATTATGGTCGTGGTGGACAGATTCTCAAAGATGGCCCATTTTATTCCTTGTCAAAAGACCAATGATGCTGTTCAAGTTGCTGATTTGTATTTCAAAGAAATAGTTCGTCTTCATGGAATTCCAAAAACGATCACTTCTGATCGAGATGTGAAGTTTTTAAGCCATTTTTGGAGAACTTTATGGAAGAAGATGGGAACTAAGCTGCAGTTCAGTAGTGCGAGCCATCCTCAGACTGATGGACAAACCGAAGCTGTCAACCGACTATTGGGAAATCTACTTCGAAGTTTTGTTGGTAAAAACTTGAAGCAGTGGGATCTTATTTTGGCTCAAGTTGAATTTGCTTACAATAATTCAACTAATCAGTCCACGGGAAAGTGCCCTTTTGAAGTTGTATATGGCACCCGTCCACTTAGCCCACTTGATTTGACTCCGTCAACCAACAAACAACAATTCAGTTCAGATGCAGATAGTCGAGCGAAGGAAATCAAGAAACTGCATGAACAAGTTCGAGAGCAGATACGGAAACAAAACTCCTGATACAAAAACCAGCGAGACAAACATCGGAAGCAACAGATTTTTAAAGTTGGAGATTTGGTCTGGATTCATCTACGAAAAGAGAGATTTCCTAATCAACCAAATGCCAAGTTGTCACCTAGAGCTGATGGACCATTCAAAGTTGTGCAGAAAATCAATGACAATGCTTACAAAGTAGAACTGCCTGGAACGTATGGTGTTTCTGCAACTTTTAATGTTGCTGATCTTTCGCCTTATTTGGACAATGAAGAATACTAAAACTCGAGGTCGAGTTCTCTCCAACCCGGGGAGTATGATTCCAGAAGCATATTTTCCAGCAGCCCACAGCAGCCCATGTGCCATTTTTATAAGTCAAATTCTTCCTACTTCACCTACCTACTTCACCTAACTACCTACTCCACCTACCATCATTTATTTGCATTTAAGGACCTCATTATTTGCATGTAAGGACCTCTAGCATTAGTATAAATAGGCATGATTAGAGCATTGTAAAAACACATTGAATTTGAGTAATAAAAGTGAGTTATTAGAGAATTTTCTCTCTTGTTCCTGAGCCACCTAATATCCTCAATATTTAATATGGACACGAAGATTTATGCTCCAAAGATGAGCGCCCGTGATCCACTCTTCGACTCAAAAATGGGCTTTCGAGTGAGGTGGAGTGTTAGAATATAATATAAGATACATATAAGACCTCCCTCTAACACCTTAAGATTTCAGATGAGTTGGTTACTTAACATGGTATCAAAGCTCTGGTTTTAGATGAGTTGGTTACTTAACATGGTACATGAGTTGGTTACTTAACATGGTATCAAAGCTCAGGTACGCAGAGGTCCCAGGTTCGACTCTCTGCAACCCCTAATATTCTCAATATTTAATATGGACACGAAGGCAACTTCGACCCAAAAATAGGCTTTCGAGTGAGGGGGAATGTTAGAATATAATATAAGATCCATATAAGGCCTCCCTCTAACACCTTAAGGTTTTAGTTAAGCTGGTTTCTTAACAGTTTCTTAACAGTTTACACAGATAGTAAACCCATGATTATTTTCATATGCTCTCGTGTATCACTTAATCCTTAAATTGTTCCCATGAACTATTTCTCATTAGTTTTGAGCTCATCTGAGGGGGATTATTATTTCACCCTCTTCATGGTATTATGAGTTCCTCATTATATGAACTTAAAAGCGATGAGATTTAGTCCAGGGATTATATAATAGAATTACGTATGCTAAATTGAGAGCAAGTAGTAAATAGTCCCTGGAAAAACTTGTAAACAAAAATAGCCTATTTTTAAAAATGCTTTTGGTTTATAGGATTGGTCACGTAATTTTTTTTTACCAAGGCTGGATGACATCTGTTTATTGGGGTCGATATTTACTTGATAAACCAATTTGATCACACGCACGCTGACATACATACACACGCACACACGGAGGTACTATATTGCCTATTTGCACTTGGAAATTGTGAAGCACAAGCCTACAATATCATAGTAGCACACATATTAATTAAGCTTGTCAATAATATTTCGAAGCTAGTTTATTCATTTTCAAAGCAGGTTGAAACTCCCATGTGTTGGTTGGAAATCGAATTATGAACTACTATATTTGAAGTGGTGATAAAGTTGTTAAATTTATTTACTTCATCAGGTGACAAGACTGGTCAGGAAAGGTGCACAGAGAATCACACTTAGTATTGGGGATGGTGCAAATGATGTAGGGATGATTCAAGCTGCTCATGTTGGTGTTGGAATCAGTGGGATGGAAGGGATGCAAGCTGTAATGGCCAGTGATTTTGCAGTAGCCCAGTTTTGCTTTCTTACAGATTTACTTCTTGTTCATGGACGGTGGTCCTATCTTAGAATATGCAAGGTTATTTATCTACCTTGAAATAACAAATGATCTCTTATGTAAATCTCGATTAATCCGTTCATAATTGGAATTTTACGCTGCAGGTTGTGTCCTACTTTTTTTACAAAAATCTCACATTTACATTGACTCAATTTTATTTCACCTTTCAAACTGGATTTTCTGGTCAAAGATTTTATGATGACTGGTTTCAGACTCTTTATAATGTCATTTTCACATCCCTTCCGGTTATCTTTGTTGGACTCTTAGACAAGGTACGTTTGTTCCTGTAAGTTTCACTTCAGTTATTCCTGAGTTACATTTATCAAATTTCAAATTTTCTTATTGTACTAGGATGTCAGCGCATTCCTTTCCAAAAAGTATCCTGAATTGTACAGAGAGGGGATAAAGAATACTTTCTTCAGGTTTAGGGTTCTGGGTATTGTTGCTTTCTTCTCAGTTTATCAGTCAATAGTCATATACAGCTTTGTAGTTTCGTCCAGCACTGAAAGTGTGACTTCATCTGGAAAGATGCTTGGCCAATGGGATATCAGTACCATGGCCTTTACTTGTGTTGTGATTACTGTGAATTTGCGTCTTCTGATGACATGCAACAGAATTACAAAGTGGCATCAACTAAGCGTTGGGG
Source organism: Saposhnikovia divaricata (assembly GCA_036435485.1). Lineage (NCBI taxonomy): Eukaryota > Viridiplantae > Streptophyta > Magnoliopsida > Apiales > Apiaceae > Saposhnikovia > Saposhnikovia divaricata. The sequence continues at coordinate 162,060,355 of CM071596.1, read as the reverse complement.
GAAGCATCTTAGCTTGGTTTTTGTTTATATTTGTGTATTCACTGTTTTTTACTGAAAAGGTAATTTATAAGTGTGTAGATTTCTTTACATTGAATACTTTGTTTTGTTATCGAATATTTGCATAATTTTATGTTCCTCATTTCAACATGCAGGGTATTTTCTACACTATCTTTGTGTTGATGAGTACATTCTATTTTTATCTGACACTTTTTCTTGTTCCAATTACTGCACTACTTGGCGAATTCTTATACCAGGGGTGAGACTCTTAAAACTGATTGCTTCCCCTTTAAAGTTCCGTATTCCTTTGCCTGAAGTGCGGGGTTTTATGAAGAAAAAATTATAATATTCTTATGATTGACTTGAATAATTATGTAAAAATTGTCATTAGCAAATGGACCGTTTAAGTATTATATGGGTTGGCAAGTTTTCTGTCCGGAAACACATATTATCAATACTGGTGTACTATAATTACAGTCTTGCTCTTTGTACTTTGCTGGTTGAATTTGATTTCATTCTTTACATGCATTCCTTGTCCCGGTAAGACTAAACCAGTTAAACTTTAAAACAGAAATAGTCCAATATAAGACATAGTGCAACTTTTAGAGAACACCCTTAAACTGTCCTACTTTGTGAGCGCTTGCCAACATATTTACCCATGTATATAGTTCGAGGAAACTGCAGGATGTCACTTTAGTTCACTATCTTATTGTCACTTTAGTTCACTATCTTAATGGCTTTGCAAATCAATCAAGAAATATGGCCTTGATCTTCAAAATTTTTAGTGAGCCTTTACAGTAAAGCAGAATGGCATTACCTTGCATTTGGAGACTGTTTTCTGCTTTCTTAACATGTTTAATTACTTGCTTATTTTCATATGAGCTGTTTTAGCTGAATTCACTTATACCCCATATATGAGGCATTTGTTTAAAATTGTTAAAAATAGTGGCCTCTCAATCATATTCGCTAATCTAATACATTCGCATGATTGATTTAACGTAAAAAAAAGTAGTTGTTTTTATCCTCAAATGTTGCTTCGGTTTTGATTTTTAAAGAAAGTAATATCTTCTTGGCCTAGTACAAAATGATATTGCGGATGCCTTCTTGTTTTCCAACTTATAGCTGACGCCCTTATATATATTAAGTATATCTTTGTGCTTTTTTTTTTTCAGGGTACAAAGATGGTTTTTTCCCTATGATTATCAGATTGTTCAGGAAATGCACAGACACGAGCCTGATAATGCTGGCTCCGCATTACTGGAGGTTGGCACAAAGATGACGCCAGAAGAAGCAAGGAGATTTGCTTTTGCTCAGCTACCAGGACAGAGCTCTAAGCATACTGGGTTTGCGTTTGACTCTCCAGATTACGAGTCATTTTTTGCTTTACAACATGGTGTGGTTGCCCCTCATAAGGCATGGGATGTGATCCGAAGAGCAAGTATGAAGCCTCGTAAGTCACCTAAACAACGTTGAATTCATGTAACATGTTTGTACAAAGTTCTCCGTTTTTGTCTTCTCACAATTTTGGACGTTAAGAATCTGTATAATCAACCACCACATTGTAGTCTTAATTCTCTGAGTAGTGTTTTGTAGCTAGATGTATTAGGGGTAGGAGGTTTCAGATATAACAAGTTGTACCATATTGTTTTTGTGGCAACATAATGTACACTCAAATTTGTACATTCTGTGTTCTCTAATTCAACAGATAGTCTTTTGATTTTCAGATTTTGAGTAGGTCCAGATTTTATATTTGTTCATTTGGCTCTGTATTATTACACGGGAAAAACATTTATAATTTTTTTCCATTTTAGAGCAAATCACATTCTAAATATTTATTTTGTATTGAGTAGCACTCCAGGGAGAATTTTTTATATGGAGAATCGTAGCACATCACTAATTTTTTGATTGTATAGTAGAATCAAAATTTTTAAAAAAGATAGTTTTTTTAAATTAAAATAAATAAATAAATAAATTTTAAAAAAAATTTCTGCCCGCTGCCACGCCATCACCGCCACGTCAGCATTGATGATGTGGCAATGCCAAGTGTCACTGTCATATCAACAGTGATGTCATCAATGCTGACATGGTAATGCCACGTCATCAATACTGCCGCGACAATGGTGATGTGGCACTGTCATGTCATTAATGATGACGTGGCAATGCCAAGTATCACTGTCATATCAGCAATGATGTCATCAATGCTGACGTGGCAATGCCACGTCATCAATACTGCCACGACAGTGGTGATGTGGCACTGCCATGTCATCAATGATGCCAACACTGACGACGTGATAGTGCCACGTGCCAGCACCACGTGTCGCTATCACGTCAGCAGTGACGTCATCGCTGATGACATCGCACCGTCATGTCATCAATGCTGGCGTGGCAGTGGTGGCAGGGCACTAGCACATCATTATTGATGTCGTCACTGATGTCGTGGCACTGTCACTAATGACGTGGCAGTGCCACGTCATCAGTGTTGGCGTGGGGATGGTGACGTGGCGGCAGTCATCATTTGGTTATACCTCAAAATCAGAAACTAGTCTTTTTCTATTATAAAACCAAAAAAATGGTCTTTTTCTTTTATAGACCAAAAATTAAAATTTTGATTCTACTATATAATCATAAAATTAGTGGTGTACTACGGTTCTCTATATTATTTTGTTCTCTCAAAAACAATGACCTACATAAGTTTATAATCTGTGTCACTGTGTGATATGCAAATTTTTTATTTGGATTTTAATATTTTATGTATAACTATATATTATTTTACTAATTAAAAATAATATTTTTTGTATAACTTCCAATATGGGTCAAGGGGGAGTCAAATCACACAGAAGGACGCAGATTCGACAGGTGTCGGGCCCAATGTGTGAATGGGGAGATTGTTAGGAGTTGTCCCACATCGGTTGTAAGATGGGCAGATTGTTAGTTTATAAGCAGCCAGTTAACTCCATTAATATGAGGCATTTTGATAGTGTGACCCAAAAACAAATCTGTGCGGGCTCGCCCAAAGCGGACAATATCATACTAATGTGGAGTTAAGGTCTGGTTAGCAAGCCCAACACTCTCAACAATCAATATGCATACCATATTTGCTATATTAGGGAGTACTAAACTTTTGATGATTTCTGTAAGAATAAATAGTGATTTTAGCAAAAATCTCCAACATTTTAGTGATTCTCGTATGCATAAATAGTGATTTATCGTCTTAATATAGCACATATATTATGCATACTGATCTTTGGATTATGGAGAAAAATACAGTGAAATAAGATTTTAAAAAAAGCTCAATGATTGACGGGAAAAATCTAATTAAAAATTAAGGGGATTAGGTGTTGTTGTGTGTGGCAGAGCGTATATAAATTGTGTGTGGTATAGTTTCTATTTTAAATTGGTTTCTAGTAAAGTAAAACTATATATATAAATATAGGATCTTGTTCTAATAGAAACTGAATTAGAATAGAAAATAGAAACTAAACCCAAATCAAAAATGGAAGCTAATCTAATGACCAAACTCGGGTACCCCAATATAAAAAATGCATAATAATCTACCCTCTATTTAGCAAAAAAAAAAATAATGTTCACTGTGCTGACGTGGCAGTGACGTCAACGTGAACAATGATTTTTTTTTTTTTTTGCTGAACGTTGGTGATTTAATTTATGACATTTTTTGTAAAGGTGCCCCTGGCGGAGCCCTTACAATAGATGAAATATAATTTATTTAGTGTTGGTTTCTAGTTTCTATTCTAATTTTGGTTTCTATTTGACCACTAGCCTATATATATGTATATATATATATGGTAAAACTATAGGCAAATTAATTAACATCTAATTTTATTTTTATATTTTTTCTTAATTTATTTTTCTTAATTTTCTTTTGTTTCCGTTAAGAGTTTTTATTTTATTATAGATTCTTTTAAGTATTTTAATTAAATATTTTACTAAACAGTAATTTTAGATTTGACAAAACATTTAAGAGATTCAAAATAAAACATGTTTTAAGTTAGTTGAAACTCGAATTGGGTAAAGACTTAGTAGAAAATGGAAATGACCGAATGTCTAAATATCAACATTGACTTTAACTAAAAAATTTAATCTTAGTAAAATATTAAGTTTCAAATAAATGTTTCATTAAAATTTAATATTAAGATTCTTTTATCTCTTCATTGCAAAAACAAGATTCATCAATATACAATTCTATTTTTATTGTTTTATAATAATATAGACTAAATTAAATTTTTTTAAATTAATAATTTATATAATATTTGTGGAACACTTATTAGAATCTTAAAAAAGCTATCAATCTAAAAATTTAGTAGAACACATAAAAAAATATTTTACTATAAAACAGTCACTAGAATCTTATTATCTCACTTAATAGAACACTAGAATCTTATTATCTCACTTAGTAAACACTTAATGAAATCTTAATACCGTATCTCATTTAATAGAACATTTATTGAACACTTTGAAATCATAATATCTTAGTAGAACACATTTTAGAATCTTATTATTGTTTAATAATAATATAAATTAAATTAAATTTTATTTAACTAATAACTTATATAAAATTTGTGGAACACTTTGGAAGATCTTAAAAGAAACACTTAAGAGAATCTAATTTAAGTGTGCTTTAATTGTTCTTATTAGATTCACTCAAGTGTTCTTTTAAAATTATATTTAGTATTTCACAAATTTTATATAAATTATTAGTTAAATAAAATATACTTTAATCTATATTATTATAAAACAATAATAAGAATGTTAAGTTAATTGTTTCATTAATTATTTTAAGATAAAATTTAGTAAAAAATCATTAAGATTCAACTATTCAAAGCATAGTATGAACACATAACAATAATCAATGCTCATGAATGCAAATACCAGTTCTTCATCGTAGGATTAGTCTTTTTGTTTTTGAGCTCCTTCCCAAACTGTATCATTCCGTTAACCCATACTAGGCTTTCCACGTACGTGACTGTAGGACTCATACCTAGGAGTGAGCAACGGGTCCAACCCGACCCGAACCGAACCGGACCCGAAAGAACCGAGAACCGAAAATAACAATTTTTCAGAACCGAACCGGACCCGAAATTGAGATGGAACCGAACCGGACCCGAACCGTGAATTACCACAACGGATTTGACGCATCAAGTTCTTTGTTCCAATGTTAGAATTATGCTTTGATATTTTAAATTTTGAATTATTTGAATAATTGGTTATGTTAACCATATCTTTAGGAGTAGTTTAGTTTAAATTTGAATTGTAGTAGGGTTTTTAGCTTATAAGATGTTTATGTTAGAATGGGCTCTATATAAGCACATCCATTCCATCATTAATAAAATAAGTCTATTCACGTTATATTTGCTTTCTTCTGCTTTATTCATTCATGCTAATATATCTATTCCCATAAAACCAAAACCAACATATGGTATCAAAGCTCTCTTCTTGAGGAACCTGTGAAATGACCCATATCCATAATCCATAACCATAACCATAAAATTACATGCCGTGATTGAGAAGTCATACTCTCAGTTATACATAACCATAACCATAACCACAAAATCAGAATATGCCAAGGCTGTGAAGCCATACACACAAATCATAAACAGAAAATCACAACATAAAATTAGAGCACAAAATCGCATTCGTGAAAGGCAAATGGGAAAAACTATGACCTATGAGGAGTACAAATATATGATGTTTCAAGAGCTGGCAAAAAAGGGCTACCATCCAACACAAAGATGATGATATTTTTGTTTTAATGGCTATTTTTTTTTTGAATAAATCGTACTTGCATTCAACCAATAAAGTCAAGCTCAAGTACATGAGAAATAAAACTAGGAGGAGTGACAAACCACTCTCCATTATCTGACATAGAATAAGCGGCTTTTGCTAGGGTATGCGCCACTATATTCGCAGATCGAAAAGCAAACTGAACTAGCACTGAATTAATGTGCTTTAACAAATGAGTACAATCACCCACTATGGTTCCAAAAAAAGACTCTTCTGGTTCCCTATTACAAGCCTGCACCAATGTTCTCGAATCTGTTTCAAAAATGCATTCCTTATATTGCAATTCCATGATCCATGACAAAGCTTCTTTGAGTGCAATGGCTTCTGCTTCCTTCGGTCTCCAGGCTCCATCTACTTTCTTGCATCTGGCTGCCAAAAACACACCGTGATGGTCTCTTATAACTGCACCACAACCTATACTATTATCCTGGAAGATTGCCGCGTCCACGTTAACTTTCACCCACCCTACATCCGGTTTCTCCCACTGTCTTGCACCAGCAACTTTTCGTCCCTTTATCACTATTATCTGCGCTTCTCTCCAGTCTCTCAATAGGTTAGTAGCCGTTGCCTTAACCCCAAAAGCAGACCCGTTAATCTTTTCCCAAACCCACTTGTTTCGTCTATTCCACAGACTCCAACAAACCATTCCAAACTGCAAACATTGTTCCCTTGAGCAGTTGTCAAACATATGTCTGATCACCATACCAGCTGAACTATTTAGCGGGTATTGCACACTAGAAAACATCCTTGTCAACCTCCAAACTGTTTTTGCAAAACCACATTCAAATAAAACATGGAAGTCTGTTTCATTCGCATTATGAAACCAGGGACACAACACATTTATATCAACACGTTTCAAAGCTAAAGCACTAGCTGTAGGTAAACATGATTTGCAGACCCTCCACAGAAAATTTGTTACTTTACCTGGTAGTTTCAACGACCATAACTTGGTCCAAAACCATTTGTCCACCATATCGAGCTCCCCTTGCAACCATCTATATCCACTTTTAACCGTATACTCCCCTTTTTCATCCAAAATCCAAAACCATGAGTCTGTGACTTCTCCTAGTGGTAGTGGAATTCTTTTAATCAAATCTACTTCACGAGTTTGAAGCACATCCTGAATTATGTCGAAATCCCATTTGCAAACATCTTCCTGCATTAAATTATTCATGGCTATTTAAAATATCAAAGGAGGAGTGTTAGAATTATGCTTTGATATTTTAATTTTTTTTTTGCCAGCTCCTGCAACATCATATTTTGAATTATTTGAATAATTGGTTATGTTGACCATATCTTCAGGAGTAGTTTAGTTTAATTTGAATTGTAGTAGGGTTTTTAGCTGATAAGATGTTACTGTTAGAATGGGCTCTATATAAGCCCATCCATTCCATCATTAATAAAACTAGGCAACTTATCCGCGCTTCGCGCGATTCCTAAATTTTCATTTTGAAATATTGAATATAGATGAATTATTTTTTATTATTTTTAAAAATTGATTTGTCCCCTAAATTTTTTTTTAAAATATTGATTCAAAAAAATGTACATGAATTAAAAGTTTGAATGTAATCTCTTTATATATCTAAAATTTTCATAATCTCATAAATATCATAAACATAAAAAGTAACAATTATAATAAAAACGTAGTCTTTACGATCAAAAATTATAAATATTATATATAATAACACCTTTTAACTAAAGCCGACGCCCCTCAACATACATGTTCAATAGTAGTGTAAGATTTTTTTTAAATAGAAAATCAATTTATTTCGACACAATATGATGAATAACGGGTGTATAACTTTCCTATCGATTTAATCTATCGATAAAATTGAATTTTTTTCAGTTGAATCGGTTTGGTCATAACCCATGTGCAATTTTATTAATGTGTAAAAATAAAAAACTATTTGGATTATTTTTATTACAAGTGTTAAGCGAAGATTTATATACTTCTACAATTTATTACGATTTTCATTATCACTAATAATAAATTCTTGAGAAGTTAAGGGTCGTCTATACTACAAATGTCTAAAAAAAATTGCAGTGGTATTCGATTGGGAATAAAAAAGGACGAAATGTAAACATTTTTTATTCGTTATTTTACCTAAAAATAAACTTAAGTATATATCTAATTAATATTTAATATTGAAATAATAATTATAATGTTCAAATAAAGTTTTATAATTTTTTATATAAATTAAATAAAATAAATTTAATACATATTTATTAGGTATAATTAATGACTAATTAATATGTCATTAAGAGCTATTTAATGCAAGAAAATAATTTTAATAAATAAATAAAAAAAATGAAAAATCAAGAAAAATATCTTGAACGCTTCTAGTAACTTTTCGATCTCCAGGCATTATAATATATATAGATAAGTCTATTCATGTTATATTTGCTTTCTTATGCTTTATTCATCATGCTGATACACCTATTCCCATAAAACCAAAATCGCGTTGTTGTGGAATAAAAATCGAGTTATCGAATTGCGATTAGGGTTTATGTGTATTTAATGCTAAGGGATGGTGAGCTTCAGGCTTTAATGGCTGTTTCCATGTTCGAGATTAATCGGTCCTTACAGAATGCCTACGTATCTCGTTATTGAGAATCAAGCAAAAAACGTAGTTCTGAGATGAGGGGTCTGGCCCTTTACATAGGCTGTAGGAGCCTTAGAATCGTAGTAGGATTCGGATACTTGGTGGGCAAGCCACCGCCTTGAGGAAGGTTCTAGACTCCTTCCTTGTAGGAGTCTGTTTCCATATTGAATTGAGTACCTTGGAGGCTAAGTCTGGTAGGAATAGTATCCTTATCTAATTACTATTGCTGAGCTGTTTATTACCCTTAATATTAATTACGAAATTAATATTAAAATAGGGATTCTGACCTCATTAATGGGCCCCACGTCTGGGCCATGCTGGGTCTAATTAATGCCACATTAAATGTGTCTTTAGGGCTTATTTTCAGCCCATATCATTTGCCCCCCAACTTCTAGGAAAACTGATCAGGTTTTCCTTGAAGTTTTAACGGCCTTTTCGAGACTTGGCTCAGGGTTTATTGCTTTTACGCGTGTATTCAACAATATCGTCTTAATGTAAGGCGTGGAGCGACCAACGCATTTACAACGATATTGAACGACACTAATAGTGTTAAACGACACTAAACAGCACTAATCGGCACTAAACAGCGCTAATCAGCCTCAAACAACATTTAAACAGTGTTAAATGACGTTAGACGGCATAAAACCGCACTAACGGCGCTAATTGGCACTAAACGGTGCTTAATCGGTACTAAACAGCGCTAATCGGTACTAATCGGTGCTAATCAGCCTCAAACAACGTTTAAACAGTGTTAAACGATGTTAGACGGCATAAAACGGCACTAACGGCGCTAATCAGCACTAAACGGTGCTTAATCGGCACTGAACAGCCCTAATCGGTGCTAATTCTTAATTTCAACTTCCACTTGATTATTTTGTTCAAAACAATCTCAATAGTGATCTTGAACATCAAGACGGAAAAACAAAAAATGTGAAATCCCATCACCACTGTCAGTTGGTCGGGTCGAAAAATGCATACCGACAACCAATGTCGGTCGACCGGGAGGTCACCGGTGAGCCGGTCGGCCGGTACCCGGTCGGCCAAATTTTTTTTTTTTTGGTCGAAGCAAAATATCGATCTCGAGGATCAATGTCGGTCGGCCTGGACGTTCGCGAGAGGCCAGTCGGCCAAGAGCTAGTCGGCTGAAGCAAAAACCCATACCGACGATCGACGTCGGTCGGCCAAAAATTATTATTATTTTTTTTCATCGAAGCAAAATATCGATCTCGAGGATCAATGTCGGTCGGCCGGGACGTCCGCGAGAGGCCAGTCGGCTGAAGCAAAAACCCATACCGACCATCGATGTCGGTCGGCCAAAAATTTTTTATTTTTTTTGTCGATCGAAGTAAAACTCCCACTTGACAATCAGTGTCGGTCGGCTGATGAGTTCCCGGGAGGCCGTCGGCCGAGAGGCAATCGGCTGACAAAAAAACTCGAATCGAAGGTCGATGTCGGTCGGCCGAAGGGTTCAATTTTGCCTCAGTCGGCCTCGTCTCGGTCGGCCGTCGCACCCCGCGTGCCTCAGTCGGCTGTGGTGCGGTCGGCTGAAGCTTCTCCGAGGCCTTGGTCGGCCGTGCTTCAGTCGGCCGGTGCCCTCGTGGGTGCTTCGTTCGGCCGGTTCATGGTCTGCGAGTTTTGATTTTCAATATCGACCTCGATCATCAATATCGAATCTCATCATTAACATTCGCACATCGGCTTTCAAAAGCTAATCAACTAGGCCAGACATGACTTTTATTTAAGGTTTTACTTAAAACCTCAATCAGCATTATTAATCCCGTATTTAGGACTAATTTCTTGATTATCCTTTCTTAAGAACTCTTAGCTTCCAAAGCTCATCTGACTGCTCTGGTGAAATGTCTTTCCGGATATTCATTTAAATTCTCCGTTTCTTTTCCAGAATTTTGTTAACACAAAATCACGCAAGCGTACGTGGTCACAAGTAATACAGATAGAAGTCAAGTTCGTTCCCCCAGAGATCTTAGGTTTCAATTCAGTAGATGCACCTATGCAACAATGTATGATTATTATTCACTGCTAAGACAAATAACAAGATTAAATATTTACTAACTATAATTAACTAAGATACAAGTTAACCAACTAAAAATACTAACTACTTATATGCGAGAAAACATGGAATCCTAACTTCATTAAATACTTCGCTTAGATCTGACGCCTTTAATCTCTATATGCAATGGTTTTGATATCTGATCGAACAACACGAAACAAGTGCACGCTACCTCTCAGTATACGTATACCAAACTAAACATACATCCACAAAAGAGATAGAAGATGAATAGACACCAATTATGCTTAGACCCTATATGTCTATAGAATTTGAAAACATAACGGTTGAAGAGCAAGTTATCCATAAAGATCACACAGGGCAATATAAGTATTTTCATCTCATACTACTAATCATGTTGATAAACAATCATGAACCTATGCTAGCATGGCAAGTTCTAAATCTCAAGATCCACTTTCACTTCACAAGAGATTAACAGATTAGATGTTAGCTACGCATCTAACAATTAAGCACAACCATACGAGGATATCAATTATACACCACACACAGATCTTTTAAGCAATCAAGATACTAAAGCTCCATAAATAAATCCGTTAGAATCCCATGACAACGATTAGTTCATAATCGAACCTCTCGTCATCATGGGATCTAATGAAACCATGAAAAAAACAAAGTATGAAAAGATACAAATAAAACTAAGTAATTGATATATAATGGTTCTACTAAATTACAATGGTAGGATGTGTTTATATAGGATCTAGAAGTCTTGTCCACCAAGCAATTGCCTTTTTAGAGTTGGAATAGAAGATTGGCAATTTCCGTTCTTGAATGAGAATAGAATTGCAAATTCCATGTGTAGATCTGATTTTGGAATGTTCTAGCCGCCCAAAGCAATTACCATACTTATTAGAAGTAGGAATTATAGCAATTTCCTTGTCAAAGTTGAATTTCTGCAGTTCGGCACATAATACGTTTCCTAAACTGATTCTGTTTTTAAGGAAAATTCGTAGCTGACTTTTCTTCAATATTTCTGGGCCGTTCCAATTGTAAGTGGACATCTGGACCACTTTAGAATGATAGAGAATCTCGTTATCTTCGCATGGACTGTAAGATCGCCCAAAACGGATTTGTAGAACTCAAGATATGGCCAAAACAAAAATCTGAAAATCTGGCAGAATTTCTACGCAGCAGCCCGCCGAGCAAAGTGCTTCACCAGGCAACTTGCCTGGCGCCATTCTGCTGAATCCGGGGCAGATTGCCTCGCGGGGCAGATTGCCTCACGGGGCAATCTGCGAAAACTTGATTTTTCTTCGTTTTTTCATCTTTTCTTCCCGTTCCTTTTGCATGAGCTTCCGTCTTTCATTCTTAATGAGTTGTATACTTCTTAGGAGTTGACATTAGCCTCCATTCTTCATTCCATATCATCAATCAACTCCATAAAACGCTCCAAAAATGACGGAAACTACACCTTTAATCGATATTTCTTCAACCCTGCACAATTAAGCAAAACACATCAAAACTACCACAAACTTGAGGCCAAAGCAATCAATTTAAGCCGAATTAGAATGTTCCAAATAGATATAAAATCCACTTATCACACCCCCAAACTTAAACCGATGCTTGTCCTCAAGCATAATCAATTACAACTAACTAACTAGCTAACTAGTACCACTTCCGTAGGTGATCACGGTTGCATTTGGCATATGCAACAAGCCCTTTAAACCCCTAGGCAGCCCTAGTGGACGAGTAAGGTCTCGTGAGGGCCTATAGCGAATGTACCCACAAAATTCAATGCAATGCAATGCATGAATGCAACTAATATGAAAATGCAATTAATCTAGTGCTAATATCCTACCATACCATCAAATCCTCTCATGCCATATCAACTTAAGAATCAAAGAAATACGCAATGTCTTGGTGTCTAAAGTGCAAGTATTCACATAGTCTACTCAATGAACATGCATAAGTTCTCACAAGTCCATGTCAAGTGTAAGAATAAGTTAGTAACCATTCTAAGCCTACAAGAGTACATATTTGAGACAAAACTCGGGATCTAATACGCAAAAACAAGCAAACACTTACAATCCACTCACAAAAGAATATTCACTCAAAAACAAGGGTAAGTGTATCACTCAATTCCAACAAAATCATAAGCATGCTTGACATTTGGTATCAATCTAACTCTTAACACAACATACATCAATGACGATAATCAAAAGGTCTTTATTTGGGTTGTAACGGGGCTAGGGACAAGGTATGTCAAATAAGCCAAAACAGGTGAAGTGTCAAAAGCTAGTAAGTACCATAATGAATCATACACAACCACCTATTTCCCCCCCCACATAATTTTACTATTTTTCTTCCAACAAACACTCGACTAGTCGACTAAAGTAGGATCACAATAAACACAAACATGCTCTCATAAAATAACTTTTTTTTCTTTTTTTTTTCTTTTTTTTTTCAAGATTTTTTTTCTCTTTTTTTTTCTCGAGAGCTATATAGAACAAGAACAATAATATAAACAACAATGATCCCACAATTTATTACACATGCCGACTATCAAGTAAACAACTCTATCCAAATTTTTTTCAATATTTCCCCTAAAAGTATGACCAACAATAAACCCCTCCTTGCACACCTTATTACTCCCTTAAGCACTCTACTAGCCTTTGACAATATGGGTTCAAATTAATGTAAGGCCAATACAAGAAAAAGATCTAGGCAAGTAATGTGGTATGTCACCGAAAAAATAGAATTAAGCTCAACGGGTTAACTAATTGATCATGTAAACATGGTGTGGTAATATGGGAAAATATGCGGTTATTCCTAAATGCCTTTATCATTTTAATCGTCAAATAATGTCATGCGTTTCAAGAAAGACCTCAAACAACTGCTAGCAATGCAAATAATCCGTGGACACTCAAGCAAACGAATAAATTGCAACAAATATGCAATAAGGCTCAAAAGCTCACTTGGTGGAAAAAAACATACTCAATCCCAAGCAAAAATCTCTCTAACGCATCTACTTGTATTCAAAGAATGCGAACTAAATCAACTTGCACATATTCATGTTCTTCTAATTACTCACAACATTCAATAAGTCTACCAGCTTAAACTTACTAGTGTATGTGTGTGCACAAGAACAAAGCATATCACTTCTCAATCAAAAGCGTCAACAACACAAAATTCTTATCAAGCATGGGTACAAATGCAAACTATTATGAACTCACATGATATATAAAAATAGAATGTCCTATATTAAAAAAACGTAGATAACACGAACATAAATGCATAATTTACTAATACTAATATGCAAAGAATGAAATCCTACATGAACACAATGACTAACAATCACATATATATACACTACTTATCCCTAAAACCACCCCCAAACTTAAAATATTCAATGTCCTCATTGAATGGAAGTAAATACGAGGGAAAGTAGAAAACATACCTAATCATTGGCAGGATCACCGTACCTCTATATGGCCATTTAATTATCTTTTCCGGGGCTACATCCTTGATGACAAGTTTCAACCTTCTTCGCTCCTCAATAGTGTCAGTAACATTATTCTCTTCACTACCTGACAGGATAGCAGCAATAATATTAGGTAAAGTTGATGATTGACCCAAATAAACATACCTCAACTGATCTGGTGGTTTAAGCTCGAGTTTGGAAGCTTCTTCAACATGGTGATATTCATTATTAACCACCAAAGACTGAGCAAGAGTGGAAATAGGCGGACTAGGAACGAAAGTGGGTAGTTCACCAACAAAAGTCTTCACAACTGACTTAGGATCAAAAGAACTCTCCTCAAGTTGGATTTCAAGCTTAGAACCAATGACCTTCAATTCCTCTAACATCTCATCAGCAGTAAAATTCCTATACAACTCATGAAGATCCTCATTACCCTCAATCAAAACATCCTCCTCAAGAAAAGACTCAATTGCACTATCCTCAAGATTTGACCATGAAACAACCTCATCAATCAGCACCTTAGAATCCCAGAGATCAGCCAAGCCTAGTGACTCACACTCTTCCTCCTCATCATTATCCACCACAGATTCTGAAAAAACAGAATTTTCTTCTTTTTCTGTAGGATCCTGATCATGAATTTCTTCTTCATCCTCAATTGCTGAATTCTGATCGTTCGTGACTTTTCCAGATCTGAGTGTTATGGCATTAACCTGTTCAATGCCATCTTGTTTTCCTGGATTCATCTCTGTGTCACTAGGAAGAACACCCTGCGGCCCGTTGAGAAAGGCACTTGCAATTTGCCCAAACTGATTCTCTAATGTCTTGAGAGATACCGCCTGACTTTCAATCATCAACATCAATTCATCCAACTCAGATTTTTCATTCGAAGATTGACCATCATTCCCATGCTGCTGAAAACCTTGATTGTTGCTCCAGTCGAAATTGGGAAGATAGGGGGCTGGAGCTGGTTGCGAAGGGTGCTGGAAGTTGCTCACAAACTGTACCGATTCAGAAGATATGGCACATTGACTCGTATCATGTGCGCCCTCACATAGCTCACAAACACTAGCAACTTGAGGCACCCCATGCTTTGACATAGAATCCAATTTCCTATTAAGTGCCTCTAGCTGAGCTGCTAGAGCTATGACTGTATTAACTTCCAGAATTCCTGCTATTTTGTCTTGTGATAATCTCTGAGTTGGATTCTGGTATTCATTTGCAGCCATCATCTCAATCAACTTATAAGCTTCCGCATAGCTCTTAGCCCATAAAGCTCCACCTGATGCTGCATCTAGCATGGGTCTTGACTGTGCACCCAAACCATTATAAAAGTAGTTAATCACCATCCAATCAGGCAACCCATGATGTGGACACTTCCTTAGCATCTCCTTATATCGCTCCCAAGCCTCGCACAAAGATTCTTCGGACTGCTGTGAAAACTGAGTAATCGCGTTCCTGATTGTTGCGGTCTTTGCCATAGGGAAGAATTTTGTAAGAAATCTCTGAGCAAGATCCTCCCATGTCAAAATAGAACCTGCTGGTAGAGAGTACAACCAGCCCTTAGCTTTATCCCTCAAAGAGAATGGGAAAAGTCTCTGATAGCATCTTCCGACACCCCGTTGATCTTGAAAGTGTCGCAGATCTCAATAAAATTCCAGATGTGCATGTTAGGATCTTCGATCGGAGCACTCCCAAACTGAACCGAATTCTGCACCATCTGAATTATGCTAGGCTTGATTTCGAAAGTATCAGCTGCAATAGCTGGCCTGACAATGCTAAATTTGATGTCACTGATCTTTGGTTGAGAATAATACATCAATGCTTTCGCTGTTGCTGCGGGTTCTCCCATTGCTACCTGAAACACATAGAACTAAACAACTATGTAAGAAACAATCCGAGTCAATGAACTCTAACGACCACTATTGACAAGCACATAAACCAAAAATAAAACACCGACGATCCCCGGCAGCGGCGCCAAAAACTTGTTTGCACTAAATCACGCAAGCGCACGTGGTCACAAGTAATACAGATAGAAGTCAAGTTCGTTCCCATAGAGATCTTAGGTTTCAATTCAGTAGATGCACCTATGCAACAATGTATGATTATTATTCAGTGCTAAGACAAATAACAAGATTAAATTTTTACTAACTATAATTAACTAAGATACAAATTAACCAACTAAAAATACTAACTACTTATATGCGAGAAAACACGGAATCCTAACTTCATTAAATACTTTGCTTAGATTTGACGCCTTTAATCTCTATATGCAATGGTTTTGATATCTGATCGGACAACACGAAACAAGTGCACGCTACCTCTCAGTATACGTATACCAAACTAAACATACATCCACAAAAGAGATAAAAGATGAATAGACACCAATTATGCTTAGACCCTATATGTCTATAGAATTTGAAAACATAACGGTTGAAGAGCAAGTTATCCATAAAGATCACACAGGGCAATATAAGTATTTTCATCTCATACTACTAATCATGTTGATAAACAATCATGAACCTATGCTAGCATGGCAAGTTCTAAATCTCAAGATCCACTTTCACTTCACAAGAGATTAACAGATTAGATGTTAGCTACGCATCTAACAATTAAGCACAACCATACGAGGATATCAATTATACACCACACACAGATCTTTTAAGCAATCAAGATACTAAAGGTCCATAAATAAATCCGTTAGAATCCCATGACAACGATTAGTTCATAATCTAACCTCTCGTCATCATGGGATCTAATGAAACCATGAAAAAAACAAAGTATGAAAAGATACAAATAAAACTAAGTAATTGATATATAATGGTTCTACTAAATTACAATGGTAGGATGTGTTTATATAGGATCTAGAAGTCTTGTCCACCAAGCAATTGCCTTTTTAGAGTTGGAATAGAAGATTGGCAATTTCCGTTCTTGAATGAGAATAGAATTGCAAATTCCATGTGTAGATCTGATTTTGGAATGTTCTAGCCACCCAAAGCAATTACAATACTTATTAGAAGTAGGAATTATAGCAATTTCCTTGTCAAAGTTGAATTTCTGCAGTTCGGCACATAATACGTTTCCTAAACTGATTTTGTTTTTAAGGAAAATTCGTAGCTAACTTTTCTTCAACATTTTTGGGCCATTCCAATTGTAAGTGGACATCTGGACCACTTTATAATGATAGAGAATCTCGTTATCTTCGCATGGACTGTAAGATCGCCCAAAACGGATTTGTAGAACTCAAGATATGGCCAAAACAAAAATCTGAAAATCTGGCAGAATTTCTACGCAGCAGCCCACCGAGCAAAGTGCTTCACCAGGCAACTTGCCTGGCGCCATTCTGCTGAATCCGGGGCAGATTGCCTCGCAGGGCAACTTGCCTGGCTGCAATCTGCGAAAACTTGATTTTTCTTCGTTTTTTCATCTTTTCTTCCCGTTCCTTTTGCATGAGCTTCCGTCTTTCATTCTTAATGAGTTGTATACTTCTTAGGAGTTGACATTAGCCTCCATTCTTCATTCCATATCATCAATCAACTCCACAAAATGCTCCAAAAACGACGAAAACTACACCTTTAATCGATATTTCTTCAACCCTGCACAATTAAGCAAAACACATCAAAACTACCACAAACTTGAGGCCAAAGCAATCAATTTAAGCCGAATTAGAATGTTCCAAGTAGATATAAATTCCACTTATCAAATTTCATGAGTTGTAATGAATCTTTCCATCTAATAACAGATAGTTTTTGCTCCTTTTTCTTATTTTATCGATACTTGACCTGTAAACGCGAACCGGGCTGCATTTCAACCTGAGGTAGCAGGTCGTCCTTTTCTTATAAAAGGAGGGGAGTATCCTTCATTTTTATTCACTTCTTCATTTCTCAAACTTTTCTCAAGTCTTCAAGTTCTCTAGTTTTCAAGCTTCCAAGTTCAAGCTTCAAGTTCAAGCTTCAAGTTCAGTATGGCCGACAAGCATGCATCTGCGCCCCAGATCTCTATGGAGGAAGCCTTTAGGAAGAGGAGCATGGCGAGAACCATGAAAGGTAAACTAAAACTCATGCCTCCTAAATATATTGAGTGTCGATTCGAGTCTACATTAGATTTGTTAAATACTATGGGAGAATTATTCCCCAATAGTTCAGATTTAGATGCCTTTCATAGTCCTTGCAAGTTAAAGAGAAAGGATGTAGAGAGGATTGAAAGCACGTATGGTTTTCCAAGTGTGATCAAAGTTTGCCTTCCCAGCCCTGGGGATAGAACTTGCAATTGGCATCCTGAAAGGATCTGCGTTTACAAAGGTGCTTTAGAAGCGGGGTTGAGGTTCCCCGTCCATCCATTCATTATCAGGTTCTTAGCGGAGCTCCAAGTTCATCCTTGCCAGCTATACCCAAATTCATGGAGGTTCCTCATTATTTTCATGTTGAGGTGCCGGGAATTGGAGATCCCTCTGAGCACAACAATGTTTAGGAGCATCTTCTCAGTGAAAAACTCTTCTGATTCTAATGCAGGACAGATTAACTTCCAACTTCGAAGTAATCTTCCTCATATAGTAAACTCTTTCTCCTTTCCTGGCTCCCATCAGCTTTGGGATAGAGAGTTTGCTGTTTTGGAATGACAAGGCGGTGACTGGGGTCAGTTTTTCGTTAAGAGGTTTGGTTATGTGGAGGATAGTTCGCACTTCGTGTGTGATCTTAACCATGAAGAATTGCTAAACAGAGATAGATTGCTTGCTGATGATGGTCGCACCCATTACAAAACTATTCTGACAGAGAAGAAGCTTATCGAAGCCGGCTTAAGCATTCTTTCTTTTTAGGGTAATTTTCATTTGTTACTTTATCATGAACTATGTTTGTTCTTATTCCGATATCTCTTTCTTTTTTTGTTGCAGCTGCTGAGGAGTTGGATAGTTGCCCCGAGAATCAGCCACATGTTACCAAACGAATGACAAAGAAAGCGGAAGAGCAACTGAATCCTACTAGTCGAAAAGTTCCTACGTTCTTGGAGGGATGTTCCCAAGGGGGGAAGAGGTCCCGGAACGCCGCTGAAGGTACTCCGGATTGGGGTATTTGTGAGCAGGACTCTATCTTGGGAAGTTCTTCCTTAGCCTTGGCCTGGCCCAGGCTCTCTATCACTGCTCCTGATCTCTTGACAGTTACTGCGGGAGATAAGATCGATGAATCTGAGTGCCTTGGAGCTCAGGCTCTTTATCAGGTACCAAATTATGCAGTTGATGTTCTTGTTTGCCCAATTTTTTGTTAAGTGCCTTACCTATTTCCTTATTGCAGGCAAATGCTTATCTTCAATCCGCCACCCGTCAAGGCCGAGCCCATAGGGATAGCAACGTGGAACTACTGAATGAACAAGCACGGTTCAAAGAACAAGTTCAAGACCTAAACTCCAAGGTTGCTCGAGCTGAGGCAAGTAGCCTGTCTTACCAAAAGAAACTTCACTCACTTGCCAAGAAGAAATCCTCCGGTGCTGACAAGGTGATTGATGCCTACCATAGGTCGGAAGCTTTTACAAAGTTTATAGATGATAATGATGATGAGATGCGGCCCTTTAACATGTCAGTTGGGTGGAACAAAGCTGTTGGCGCTGTTAGCCATAAGTATCCTTCGATGGTGAATCCAGCTGACTTCCCTTGCCCTAACTGGGCTGCTGCTGTTGGAAGTCACGGGGATCATGCATTGGGCTCCGGGGATAATCGCCGTCCTTATGGTTCTGGTTTGAGGAAGGCGGCCAATGTTGTTAGCTCTAGTTGGACCTCTTCCCGTTCAGCTGGGAAAAAGGCCATGTCGGAGAGGGAGGCGACCGTGAGACGATCTTTTCCTGGCAAAAAACTTCGGATTAGACCCAACTCCTCGACTGAGACTTTAGACGAAGAAGGGGACGTGGTGAAGAGGGGAGTGGCGCAACCTATGGAAACAGAAGCCGAAGATGATGACGATGAGGGCTCCGAAGAGGAGGGAGATGAAGAAGAAGGAGACGGAGAGGAGGAGGGAGAAGAGCAAGAAGTGGTAGAGGAGTCCTCCGAGGAGTAGATGTCTTTGATCAAGGGCCTTGCATGGCCTTCACAGCCATATGTGGCTTTGTCTTTTTAGTTTTAAATCAAGGTCCTTCGGGACTTAACTTTTATTCGTGGTTTGTAATTTAAAACTTAGCCCTTCGGGGCACTTTATTTATGCATTTGCTTTCCTCATTCATATGTTCAATTATTTCCGGTACATGATTTTTCTAAACTCACACTCAACGGGTGCCTGGTACATAATTAAAATCATAGAGTGTAAGACAAATTTGCATTAATAAATCGAAGTGGGTTTAACCCTTACATATGTAATACTACTGTCCTACTCGGGGCACTAGGCCCTGGAATGGTTTCATCGAACCTTATTTCTACTTCTCCTAATAAATAGATAGAAAGCTGAATCCGTACAAGGATAGCTCACACATAATAAATCTTCAGGTTCAAAGCATGCCAAGTTCGCGGCACTTCGTTCCCATCTAATGTCTCCAACTTGTAGGATCCTTGTCCTAGTGTCTTCTTGACTCGATACGGCCCTTCCCAGTTAGGGGCTAGCTTTCCTTTCTGTCCAACTCCAGAAGCTTCTATTTTCCTTAGAACCAAGTCGCCTTGCCGAAAGAACCTCTCCTTAACCCTTAAATTGTAGTAGAAAGACGCCCTCTTCTGATGCTCTGCATTCCTGGCATTTTCTTCATCCCTAACCTCATCAATTAGGTCAAGGGCGAGTCTCATGCCCTCTTCATTAACTTCTGGTTTATGCTTCAACTCGAGGTGATGCATGCATAATCTCAAGGGGCACAACTGCCTCAGCTCCGTAAGCCAACAAGAACGGGGTTGCTCCAGTTGATACTTTACAGGTGGTACGATACGCCCATAGCATAGGCAATAGCTCATCCACCCAAGTGTTCCTAGAACGTTCGACCCTCTTCTTCAGTCCATCAAGGATGATTCGATTGGCGACCTCTGCCTGTCCATTTGCTTGCGGATGTGCTAGTGAAGTAAAATGAAGCTCAATGGCATTTTCCTCGCAGTACTTCTTAAATTCTTCATTGTTAAACTGTGTCCCAGTATCCGTCACAAGGACTCGAGGGATCCCATATCTGCAAATGATGTTCTCCCAAAAGAACTGGGAAACTTGCTTGGTGGTTATTTTGGCCAAAGGCTTAGCCTCAATCCACTTAGTGAATTAGTCGATGGCAACTATCAGAAACTTCCTTTGCGCTGAAGCTACGGGAAAAGGACCAAGTATATCCATTCCCCACATTGCGAATGGAATAGGGGAGCTGATCGACATTAACATCTCAGGTGGCTGCCTTACTATCGGAGCGTGCTTCTGGCATCTATCGCACCGCTTGACATAGCTCTATGCATCGGCCAACATCTCTGGCCAGTAGAATCCCAAACGAGTTATTTTGTGAGCTAGGGCTCTGCCCCCTAAGTGTTGCCCACAGATACCTTCATGAACTTCTTCCAAAGCTTCCCTTACCTCTTGGGGCCTCAAACACTTCAAGTATGGGATGAAAAAAGACCTTTTGTAATGGACGCCTTCAATCAAGGCATATCTCAATGCTCTCACTGACAGCTTTTGTGCCTCCAAGGCATTGTCAGGGAGCCATCCGGTTTCGAGGTGAGCTTTGATAGGATCTATCCAACAGCTTCCTACATCAATCGGTGCCACCAATTTTGAGTTGATGGTCGGGACCTTCAAGACCTGGAAGGTAACACTTCCTGCGTAATTTTCTATCTCAGAAGAAGCGAACTTGGACAGGGCATCGGCCTTAACGTTCTCCTCTCTCAGAATATGTTCCACATAACACTCATCAAACTGAGTCATCACTGCCTTCTCAACTCTCAAGTACTTCTCCATAGTTTCATCCTTGGCCTCGAATTCACCATTTACTTTTGATACCACTAGTCTTGAATCCCCACATACTTTGAGATTTTTGACCCTCATGATTCCGGCCAAGCCTAAACCGGCTATCAAGGCTTCATACTCAACTTCGTTGTTGGTTGTCGGAAAGTCCAACTTCAAAGCATACTCCACCATGAACCCATCGGGGCTTTGTAAAACCACACCTGCACCACTAGATTTTGTTTTTGATGCTCCATCAAAATAGAGCACCCAATACTCCTTCAGATCAGGCCTAAGCTCTTCATCTTTATCCTCTTTCCCAGGGTAGTTATCATCTCTTGCCCCCCGACTTCCTGGTTGTTAATGGTGCATTCAACCACGAAGTCATCCAATGCCTGAGCCTTAATGGCTGTTCGATACGTGATGTCAAATTCTCCAAGTTCAATCGCCCACTTGATTAGCCTTCCACTAGCCTTCGGGCTAAGCAATATGTGCCTGGAAGTACGGTCGTAGCTTCCTCGAGGATGTTATCAATGTCAAGGCAAACTTCTCAATGGGAGATTAATTCAACTCAGCCCCGTGCAACACCTTGCTCACATAATAAATAGGTTTCTGGACCTTCTTCTCTTCTCGAATGAGAATGGCGCTCAACGCTTGGTCAGATACCACCAGGTATAGATAAAGAGTCTCCCCGGGACTAGGTTTAGCCAGCAAAGGGGCCTCAACCATGTACTTCTTCAGTTGTTCAAAGGCCTCTTGGCTCTCAGGGGTCCACTCAAAATTTTTCACCTTCTTCAATGCTTGAAAGAAAGGCAAGCATTTATCACCAAACTTGGAGATGAATCTTCCTAAATCCGCTACCCGGCCTGTCAACTTCTGCACATCTCTTATAGAGCATGGCGGTTCCATATCTAAGATCGCATTGATCTTGTCAGGGTTGGCCTCTATGCCTCTCTTTGAAACCATCAAACCTAATAATTTTCCAGATCCAACACCAAAAGCACACTTGGCTGGATTCAACATCATCTTATGGTGGCTCAGCACTTCGAATGCCTCTCTGAGGTGCTTAATGTGATCTGCCTTGAACAGGCTCTTAACTAACATGTCGTCAACATAGACCTCCATGGTTTTTCCAATCAGATGGGCGAATATCTTATTCACCAGTCGTTGATAGGTAGCTCCTGCATTCTATAGACCAAAAGCCATAACAAGGTAGCAGAAAACACCAAAGTCAGTTATGAAAGATACCTTTGGGATGTCATCCTTGTGCATCTTAATCTGATTGTAGCCGCTGAACCCATCCATGAAGCTCAACATCTCATGTCCAGCTGTGGCGTCTATCAGCATGTCTATCCTCGGCAGGGGAAAACAATCCTTCGGACATGTATTATTCAAATCAATGAAGTCTATACACATCCTCCACTTCCCATTTGCTTTCTTGACCATCACAGGGTTAGCCAACCATTCGGGAAACTGAATTTCTTCAATAAACCCAGCCTCTAAGAGCTTATCAACTTCTTGCTTTATGGCCTCTTGCCTTTCAGGTGCAAAGTTCCTCTTCTTCTGCTGTATTGTCTTTCGGTTAGGATCAACATTCAATCTGTGAGTTATGAGTTGGGGATCAATCCCTGGCATATCAGCTGCCGTCCAAGCAAACACATCCCTATTTTCTTGTAAGGATGTTATCAACTTGCCCTTCAGGGGTTCCTTCAAAGAGGCTCCTATATAAGTTACTTTCTCAGGGTCGCCTAGCTCCAGAGGAATGGGGATTAAGTCCTCTTCTGGCTTCCCTCGGTGTTCGTCATCACCACGGACATCCATGTCTTCGATCGGAAGTACCTGCCCCCCGATTCCATCAGCTCTTAACGCGGACACATAACAACTTCTTGCCATCTTCTGATCACCCTTTTGTTCTCCAACACTATTCCTGGTTGGAAACTTAATCTTCATGTGATATGTGGAGGCAACAGCCTTGAATGCATGAAGTCCAGTCCTTCCCAGGATCGCGTTATAAGTCGAGGATGCCTTGATCACAAGGAAATTCAGCATCTGAGTAGCCTCTTTAGATTCTTGCACTACACCATAAAAGGCCTATGCCAACACAGAAAAATGTTGCCGTAGGCCCGAAATATGTTGCCTTAGGCCCAGAAAACCCGAAAGGCAACATTTTGCTGGTGTTGCTATTTTGGCCGTTGCCTTTGGGGTCAAAGGCAACATTCTAATTCTCTATGGCAACATCAGCTTTTCTTTTGGCGTAGACTAGTTATGGCAACAATATTATCAGTTTTTAGCAACATGATATTATGTTGCCTTTGAGTTAAACATTTTGAAAAAAAAAGTGGACCCCACCAGTGGGTCCACTATTTAGAGCCCAGTTGGGGCCCCACTTTGGGGCCCACAGG
Organism: Saposhnikovia divaricata; assembly: GCA_036435485.1. Classification (NCBI taxonomy): domain Eukaryota; kingdom Viridiplantae; phylum Streptophyta; class Magnoliopsida; order Apiales; family Apiaceae; genus Saposhnikovia; species Saposhnikovia divaricata. The sequence goes on along the minus strand of CM071596.1, from coordinate 162,036,176 downwards.
TGGGGACCATTGTGTGGGGCCCACTTTTATGCCAACACAAATTTTGCCTACAGCAACATTTTCTAACAACATTTCTTAACATTATTTTTCCTCTTTGCCAACACTTAATAGCATCAATGGCAACACTTTTCTATTTTAAACAAAAAATCATAAATATAAAAATACTCATTACCTAAATAACCAAATCAACACAACCAATTTTAATTACCATCAATAACAATCCATACAGATTCAATACAATCTCAGCCAACAACCCAAATTCAGAGCAAAAGGCATAAAAGCTAGTGTCACAAGTACATAAACAACATTCTAAGTACATAAGACTAAAATAACAACAAAAGACGGTCTAAAACATAAACATATGGCATGATTAAATTAAGAGCTGGAGCCACCAATTATTCGAGTACCATCTTCATTATCACTCGAGATGGTCGCTCTCTTCGCTTACAAATTTTAACAAAAACCCATCCTTTTGACGGTTCACCCTCATTTGGCCTCTCTTTTTTTTCTACAGAAATGAACAAACAAGCAAGCTTAGTCATTGGCAACTTATAGGAAATAACAGATTAAATTTTTTTATCTATTTTTGTAAAAATAAATTGATGTCATAACAGAATTCAGATAGTGCGACCAACATTGATGTCAAAATTCAGAAATAAATTTATGACTGATATAATTGTTACTTTAGCAACAGTATGACTGATATAACAGAATTCAGATATGTTTGGGAGAAAAATTGCAAGTGGAAATGAATGAAATGATATGTTTGGGTAACAACTCACATGCTATCAAACAATTCAATCTGGACCGTCACTAGTACAAACTGGACCTATTGCGTCGCCTAAATAGGTCTATAGCATCGGTTTTTTGACGTAGTATATGCAGGGGACGCTATAGGTTATACCTATAGCGTCGGTTAAATTGGCGATGCTAAAAGTCGGCTATGGCGTCGGTCATTTAAATAACCGACGCTATAGGTATAGCTTATATCGTCGCCCCTTTAAAATGCCGACGCTATAGGTAGAGCTTATAGCGTCGCCCCTTAAAATGCCGACGCTATAGGTATAGCCTACAGCGTCGCCCTTTAAAATGCCGACGCTATAGGTTATACCTATAGCATCCCCCTTTCAAATGACCGACGCTATAGATTAATTTTTTTTAAAAAAAAATACCTATAGCGTCGCCCTTTCAAATGACCGACGCTATAGGTCAATTTTTTTTTTTAAAAAAAATAATTTCAAAATTGGAATTTCACCATTACAAAATATAATCCAAGAACACCAAACAAGTTTAAACACAATTTTCCATACATATATATTACAAACTTTAACTACAAAAAAAAAATGTCTATAAGAACAAAAAAAATTGTCTATATATTACAATTTTTCTATACATATATATAGTTACAATTTTTCTATATATTGCTATCTCTTTCATGTGCTAGTGTTGTTGTACCTTCTGCTTCTTCCAATTTTGAATAAAGTTCAACTTCTGCTGCTAGTTGGCGTGCATACATATCAGCATCTGCACTTGCTCTTGTGTTCCTATTCCAGGTCGTAATATCAGTAAAGAACAATTACAAAGAACTACTAGATGCTAAAGTATGATAGAAAAGGTTTCAGCAGATCATATGTACACTGAAATACAACTGATTTATTCCTAACAATTTTATTTCAGATGTTGAATTCTTAAAAAAATTATATAAGATTATGGGGAATGTTACTTCTTCTCACAGCCTGCACAATCAGTGTTCAAGGCTCTGGAAACGCAAATTCAAGAATTCAAGGCTCTGGATTCTCTACCTGGTTATGGAAATGATTTATAAGCATATCTATGATACCTATGAGAATCCAAGATATAACAGTCAAAAATCCAAGAATGTTAAACAACTATGGTAAAAGATACATCATACATTACCAAATATCTTTTAGTAAAATAGAGGCATGAAAACAGGACCGGATAAACAAATAGTAGGCCACTACGCCTTGACATAATATACTAATTAGTGTAGTCATCATTTCATTTGAAATATGTACTTACACCACATATCAGCATTTTTTCTGTTTAGCATACAGCTTCATCCGGAGTTCAGCATTTAAACAGCAGAGATACAGAGTCCCACTCCATATAAATATCGCAACAACAAGCTTATTGTACAATCAACAGCAGAGATACAGAGCAATTTATGTACAATCAACAAGCCGATGTTTTTGCTTATTTGCTTGAGTTTGTCGAAAATACCTGATGTAATACCAGCGGAAGTTTCCGATCACTTACAGTGTCTCCGATGTTAAACATCGGAGAGACGGTCACGATGGGTGACGTTCTTGTTGGGCTTCTCCAATGAAGAAGAGAAGGAACATCATCAACCTCAACATCACTCCGGAATTGAAAAACAGAACCGAAAAGTTAAAGAGCGCATTTCCTATATCCAAGTAGTGTAAAATGGTGTAAAACAACAAGACAAATGAACTGAGAACCTCAAAAAGCTTTGAATCTTCGATATTCTTCCTGTAGAACCTGAAAACAGCATCAAAATCATCAAATATTTCGATAATTACACTGAATTGAATCAAAAAGAAAAGTTAGGGTTAGATAAAATTGTACTAGAGCTCCTATTACAAGTTCCAGTGACATGATATGGATTTCGACAGAAGATTTCAGTTTTGTTTCTACAAAAAATGTCAGAGATTGAAAAAGGGGGCAAATGGCGGTCTAAGAAAGGAGGGACTTAATTACAGTTATACCCCTCTCTGGAGGATAAGTAATGCTTATTGCTTTCTTTATTTTTTTTTCCTCCGACTAGCACAATATTTTGTAAAAAAGAAATAAAATGCAGTATGTCAAACAGATGGACCCTAATCGCTATAAACCTTAAAAACAAATGTCACAACCAGAATATATAAACTCTGGACTGAAGTACACATTACACTCTGAACTCTTTGTTTAAAATTAAACCAACAGCAGAATACCGGACGGTGTAAGTAGATGCACAATTAACATAAATCATACAAGTACTAATCTCTACTTGCAAAGTTAAATATATTAATCTATGTGAAACTTTAATATCATTCAATTAAAGAACACATAATTTGGGTCCTTATGCACCATCTTTAATTACATAGGCAGCTTTAAATCCATTTGCTGTCACCAACTCTGCAACCAGTTTAGAGCTTCCATCGAACCTGGGTTCCTTCTCGGATATATTAATTTATTATTTTTGTTCTAAAAAGCACAAAAGAAACTCCAAGTAAAAAAGAAAATCACTTGCTATACATTCATGCAAGTTCAACAATGTACACCAAGTTAAAGAGAAGCAGCAAATTCAAATATAAACTACTTGCTGTAAACTTACAGCGACTACAAGTTAGTGAGGTTACTAATCCCTAATGATAAGTTATAGTCATGGATTTAACATTCCATTATAGCCAAAATCTCATATACCAGCGCCAATTACTCCCATATGCAGATGCCTCTAGCACTAAGTTTTAAGAGAATGGATTAGAAAAAAACAGATTGTAAGTTGTAACATATTTTTAACAGGACATGAGGAATTAAATTACAAACAGGGAGTAAAAATAAGGACTCCGAAAGTCCATTAGTTCAAGTAAGGTATAAGAAAGTCCATTAATTGTAACTGTGGTGTTACAAAGATTTTCAAAAGTAAAAATGATTCTTTACCATATTGACAAAAAAAAAATTGTTGGCTTACAGTACTAATCGTTCTTGCCTTTAATATAAGTGCATGAGATGGTAAAAGTGTTCCTATTTGTCTTATATTTTTCTATAAAAACTGAATCACATGCACTAATTAGATGTTAAGCAATATATCTGAACTCAACTCACACACGTAGGCTTTAGAAAAAAAGATGCCTAGGCAAGTGACAACATACTTAGCCAAAGAGGTTGTTCTTTGACTTTTCAGACTCCATATGCTCTAATGGTATTTTTAAAAATAAACTCTGGAACCGATAAACTGAGACCAGTACAATATGATGAGAAAAACTTACACTTGAATCATTGAGAAACTGAGTATTTTTTATTCATTATACCTCTTAATTACTTACTGTCACACCATTCCTACTCCACTATATAACTTTATTAATATGAGAGTAATCAAGAAACAGATGGTTTACATTATCTTCACTCTCTAGAACTTTGGGTTCACGGTATTTACTGCTGCACTCTAGAAAAAACTAGTGTTCATAATTTATTTTCCAAGTAGTCCAACAGTGTAATACATTCCATTCACCACAAAGGAAATATAAAATAAATGGTTTGATGCTCTAAGTACATACCCACCTAAATGATGTGAGATTAGATTACAACGGTTTCTTAATGTGACATGGGGGAATTTTTGTAATGACATAACTGGAACATATAATAAGATATGCTATTAATAATGCCACAAAGATGAATCGAAGTGTCGATATCTACAACAGATTGAGAATTCTAAATAATACCGTTGGTCGAAACCTCTTTCCTTCAACACCCAGTTTGAAGAAATACTCGGCCTCGGCAGCTGAGGCAAGCTTTGGAACCTGTAGGAAAATAAAGTTAAAATGACATCAATTATTATATCTCCACTGTCCCTTCCATGATTACAAGTTGGTCAAAAAGTGAATGACCGGGAACTATTCCACAAACACATTCGCATACGACTTAGAAGGGTTAAGTTTCAGACAGCACATTTTTTTTCATTCAATACTTTATATTGTTTTGCAATGTTGCGTGATGCTTTGGTGTGGTGAAATAAAAAAGAATCAACACATGAAACAATAAACAATAGTCTTGTACCTCAGCTACTACCATTGACCGCAAACTCTCAGCAACAATATAAATAGCTCATCGGCAACTATAGAAAATGGGTCCACTTGTTCCTGTATTGAATATAGAAATGAATATGGAAAATTAGCTATTGTAACAATGCAAGTAAAAGAAAAATAAATATACAACTAAGAATAAGATGTACAGAATATCATTCTAAAAATTAGATAAAATCACTAAGGATCCGTCTGGCTTACCTAAAAGAAGTTGCTTGCAACATAGAAGCAATTTATTTAATAATAAATGAATTTAATTTTTTATGCTTATAAGTCAATATCGGTTTGGATAGTTGAATTGACTGTGTAAAATCAAACTAAAGAAGTTCAAAGAAATGAACTTTCTGGTAATACATCAATTTTAAAACACATGTAATACAAGCAGGAGCTGGTCCACTAACTTTCTGCACAATATATACAGCTAATGGCACTGATAGAACATATGGACTTGAATATTTTACGATACCTGCATGAAACCATTGTCCTCTTTAAAATACAAATGTACAACAGTTTGCAGTAATGTGATCTTAAATTCTCTAATGATTTAAGTATAAGTCATGAATAATACCTTCTCAAGTATGGCTCTTTTTCAAAATGAATTTAGTGATTTAACATAAATAACAAGGTATGCAAATATAAAAACATTTTACATCAGATGAAACTAATTCGTTGACCTTGTTAATGGACGGTTCGCATAAAATGACCCATCAGCTTGATCAATGTTACGTCAATGAGCTTGCCATATAACTTGCAGATTGAAGAAGAGATATAAATATAACATTCAACCTACAAATAAACTGAGAACCCGTTAGCAAACGAAGTAATGAACTTACAGCTCGTTAATGTACACTCTTTTGTGATATTCCTGACTTGCATTAATTCAAAATTTAGTAAGGGGCAACATTATCGTTTATGGAGCGCCTTTCTGCAAGTCTCAACAATACATGAGCCGCTAAGACATGTTGTGGCTTCATGATATAATATTGGGCTAGAAGCTCAAACTGTTTAGCTTGATTTGACGGAACTGCTAATCTGAAATGACCCAGTGAAGAAGCAAGCGATGTCGTTGCAGCAGCAGCCCTGGCCTACAGGGAAAAAAACAACTTATAAGGCCAATTCCGAAAAGGGCACCAGATCAGGGCCGAGAGAGAGACATAGAGGGGGAGAGAGAGATAGATACAAAGAGAGAGGGGGAGAAAGAGAAAGAGAAAGAGAAAGGGGGAGAGAGAGAAATCGAGAGAGATTTATACCTCGGATTGATATAAAGACCTTGGAACACGAACCTGCTTCGATTACATCCAACTCGAACCGTAATTGAATTCTTGAACCAAGCTCGAACCCTAATCCTTGAGAGAGACGAGCGACTGAGCGAAAGAGCGAGAGATAGTGAGCGAGAGAGAGTGAGCGATTGAGTGAGAGGCGAGAGAAGTGAGGAGTGAATTTTCCCCCAATTTCCCTAATTTTGAACCAAATGAAAGCCTCAAATTGTTCCCAGAAAACCAATTTATACGGTTAGGATTAAAATGGGTTTTGAGTGAGGAGTGTAATGGAAGTGAATTAGAACGGTGAAAGTTGAGTACGCGAGTTTGTAGGGGGGATTTAAAAGGAAGAGCTTACAAGAGAGAACCGGAGTAATCGAGAGAGATGGAATCGATAAGGTTAGAGAGAGAGAGAGAGAGAGAGAGGAGAGTTGGAGAGAAATTGAGAGAGCCGAAGAAATGAATTGGGGAAACTGGTGATTTAGGGTTAAAAGGAAAGATGGATATTTTATTAATTTCATAATTTAGTTTTTCACTTAAAAATAAATTATTTAGTTTTTGTAAATTTTAAAGTAAATATATAAAGTTGAGGAATTATTTTTAAAACGTAGAAATTTAAATTAGCTGTCTTCCCATATTTTTAAAATGATTTTAGGATCAAAAATGAATTAAATATAAACTTTACAAGTTTGATCTTTTAAATGCAATATAATTCATAAAATTAAATTCTTAAATATAAAAAAAAAAATCTTCCAATAATTTTAAAAACTAAGTAAATATATAAAGGTAATATTACAAAAGATTTTATGATTTTTAATAACTCCAATGATTGAGAGATCATTCATCAGACAAATAAGATAACATTCATCACACAAATAGTGGGTATGACTGCTTTGGTGTGTATGAATTTATTTTCAAAAATTGTCATTTTTCATATTTTTATTTAATTATTTTTATTTATTTTACAACTAGTTAAAAATGGGAAAAAAATAAAAAAAATGGATTTTTTTGAAAATAAGGTAACATTCAATCTGCACTAGTGGGGGTATTTTATTAAGTGAAATAATTGAGTGAAATAGCTCTGCATATAAATATTCTATAGGCACTGTAGAGTGACTCTGTGTGCTACTGTAGCATATAGATATTTCCTTATTTTTAAAACAATAAATATTTCCTTTTTAAAAAAAGAACGGAATATTTAAAATTATTAAAAATATATTTAATATTTATAAAAATATAATTAATCATTTATTTGATATTTCAAAAATATATTCAATATTTATAAAAATATTTATTTGATATTTTATAAATTAGTTAAAAATGGGGAAAAAAACAAACAAAATGGAATTTTTGTGAAAGTAGTGCAAGATTCATCACACAAATAGTGAGTATGACTACTTTGGTGTGTACGAATTTATTTTCAAAAATTGTCATTTTTCCTATTTTTATTTAATTTTTTGATTTATTTTACAAACTAGTTAAAAATGGGAAAAAAATAAAAAAATGGAAAATTAGTGAAATTAAGGTAACATTATCACACAAATAGTGAGTATGACTACTTTGGTGTGTATGAATTTATTTTCAAAAATTGTCATTTTTCCTATTTTTATTTAATTTTTTGATTTTATTTTACAAACTAGTTAAAAATGGGACAAAAATAAAAAAATAGAATTTTTTTGAAAATAAGGTAACATTTATCACACAAATAGTGAGTATGACTACTTTGGTATGTATGAATTTATGTTCAAAAATTGTCATTTTTCCTATTTTTATTTAATTTTTTGATTTATTTTACAAACTAGTTAAAAATGGGAAAAAAATAAAAAAATGGAAAATTAGTGAAATTAAGGTAACATTATCACACAAATAGTGAGTATGACTACTTTGGTGTGTATGAATTTATTTTCAAAAATTGTCATTTTTCCTATTTTTATTTAATTTTTTGATTTTATTTTACAAACTAGTTAAAAATGGGACAAAAATAAAAAAATAGAATTTTTTTGAAAATAAGGTAACATTTATCACACAAATAGTGAGTATGACTACTTTGGTATGTATGAATTTATGTTCAAAAATTGTCATTTTTCCTATTTTTATTTAATTTTTTGATTTATTTTACAAACTAGTTAAAAATGGGAAAAAAATAAAAAAATGGAAAATTAGTGAAATTAAGGTAACATTATCACACAAATAGTGAGTATGACTACTTTGGTGTGTATGAATTTATTTTCAAAAATTGTCATTTTTCCTATTTTTATTTAATTTTTTGATTTTATTTTACAAACTAGTTAAAAATGGGACAAAAATAAAAAAATAGAATTTTTTTGAAAATAAGGTAACATTTATCACACAAATAGTGAGTATGACTACTTTGGTATGTATGAATTTATGTTCAAAAATTGTCATTTTTCCTATTTTTATTTAATTTTTTGATTTTATTTTACAAACTAGTTAAAAATGGGGAAAAAAATAAAAAAATAGAATTTTTTTTGAAAATAAGGTAACATTCATCACACAAATAGTGAGTATGACTACTTTGGTGTGTATGAATTTAGTTTCAAAAATTGTCATTTTTCCTATTTTTATTTAATTTATTGATTTTATTTTATAAACTAGTTAAAAATGGGAAAAAAACAAAAAAATGGAAATTTTTTGAAAATAAGGTAACATTCATCACACAAATAGTGAGTATTAGTACTTTGGTGTGTATAAATTTATTTTCAAAAATTGTCAATTTTCCTATTTTTATTTAATTTTTTTTATTTATTTTACAAACTAGTTAAAAATGGTATAGGTAAAGGGGCGACGCTATAGGCTACACCAATAGGGTCGCCCTTAAAAGGGCGACGCTATAAGCTACACTTATAGCGTCGCCCGCTAAAATGCCGACGCTATAGTTATGTTCTATAGCGTCGCCCTTCGAATGGGCGACGCTATAGGTATACCTATGGCGTCGCCTTTTACTGGGCGACACTATAGGCTATACCTATAGCGTCGCCTTTTAATAGGCGAAGCTATAGGTTATACCTATAGCGTCGGTTGATGCAAACAACCGACGCTATAGCTTCTGGCAGAAGTCAATAATCGTCGGTTAATGCAAACAACCGACGCAATAGGTAAAGTGGCGACGCTATAGGTCAATAACCGACGCTATAGGTGGCGACGCTATAGGTCCAGTTTGTACTAGTGCGTTTTGTGTTTTTTTTTTATTTTGTTTTGTAATTAACTAAGACCAAGTCCAATAGTTTCTATAAACATGAATGTCAAAGGAGAGCCAGATGGTAATACATTTAAGCATATAAGTGAGCTCCTATTAATTAGGCATATATAGATAGAAACTGTTGTTGATTTAGAAGCAGATAATTAGTTGACAAGATTATAGAACTATTAAAGAAATTAGAACTATAAATAGATAAGGCTGCAAAAGTATGTATGTATGGATAATAGAAGAAATCGAAGAGCGTGTCCTTGCTAGAGTCGGAGAAAAAGAGAGAAAGACGAGGAGAGAAAGAGAGAGTGAAAAATGAAAAGATGAAGTCGAGTGAAAAAGGAAAAAAGAGGTGGTCAGTCTGAAAATTTTAGATGAGGCGGTATTTTTGCCACTTCAAACTTCTCCCAAATTTTCATCTCTTTTGTCTTTTATAAGAAAAAAAATAATTTACTTTTTATTTATTTAAAAAATAATTTTATTTTTCATTAAATATTAATCTTTTATATAATCTGAAATAGTGTACTCAAATATTTTTAATGATATATGAAAATAATTTTATTTTAATGATATATTAAAAATATTTAGAAAAAAAATTATTTGCAAATTTTTGTTTAATAATATTTAATGAACAAAAAAATATAATTAAAAATATAATTATTCACCTTCAAATGTTTTAACATTTTTAATAAAATAATCACTTTTAGTGGAATATTCTTGATTTTTATAAAATTTCTTGATTATTTTTATCCAAATAAATTAATTTTCATGTGAAAAAAAGTAAACTTTTATTTTTTAGTATAAAATGTAAAATTTTGTTCATTACAAAATTATGGCAACACAATTTGATATCTACAGCAACATGCAAACACTTTTATTCTATAGCAACATAATTTTGATACCTGAGGCAACATAAAAATGACAATGTTGTCTTAGCCAAAAACATCATGGCAAGGGCAACATATTTGATGGCAACACAGGCTCTAAATGTTGTCGTAGGCCTTTTATGGTGTAGTGTTGTCCAATTGTCATGGGTAACTGAATAGTTCCTTCGACCTTGGACTCAACTCCATTAAATCCGTAGATTGGCATGTTGGTCGGGGTCAATTGAGAATCGGTGTACCCCATCTTCACAAACGCGTCATGAAACAAGATATCAACAGAAGCTCAATTATTTATCAAGACTCGTTTCACCACCGAGTTTCCAATCACAGGAGTTATGACCAACGGGTCGTAATGGGGGAACTTCACCCCTTCGAGGTCTGAATCATCAAATCCAATGGCTATTTCAGTCCTAGCACGTTTTGGGGCTTCTCCCACGATGTGCATCACTTCTCTAGCATACGCCTTTCGAGAGTTTCGAGTCGTACCGGCCGCTGTCGAGCCTCCCCAAATCATGTTAATAACTGGCCCTCGGGGCTGTGGATTACGATCACGATCACGATCGTTATCCCTTCTGTCATTGTCTCTTCTGTCATAGTCCCATCTTTGGGTTCCACGATCATCACCCTTCGTGAACCTGCTCAGCTTTCCCTTTCGGATCAAGAACTCAATCTCATCTTTCAATTGCCTACAATCATCTGTATCATGCCCCACGTCACGGTGGTACCTACAGTATTGCTCCTTGTTTCTCGTTGTGGGATCACCTCTAAGTGGCTTCGGCCATCAAAAGTCTTTATCCTTCTCAATATCTAACAAGATTTGACTCCTAGAGCGTTCAGCCTTGCATAATCAGAAAATCTCGATCCCAAACCCTTCTTTTGTGGTGACTCAGAATCCTTGCTAGTCCGGGGATACTTGTCCCTAGTGTCGTACTCTTGCTCTTGCTTTCGTTTCTTTGAGTCGTTGGAACCTGTTTGCACTAAAACATGCAAGCGTACGTGGTCACAAGTAATACAGATAGAAGTCAAGTTCGTTCCCATAGAGATCTTAGGTTTCAATTCAGTTTTGTACCTATGCAACAATGTATGGTTATTATGCACTGCTAAGGCAATTAACAATATTAAGTTTTTAATAACTATAATTAACTAGGATACAAATTAACAAACTACAAATTACTAACTAATGAGAATTAAAATTGAATTACTTATATGCAAGAAAACATGGAATCCTAACTTCATTAAATACTTCGCTTAGATCTGACGCCTTTAATCTCTATATGCAATGGTTATGATATCTGATCGGATAACACGGAACAAGTACACGCTACCTGTCAGCATACGTATACCAAACTAAACATACATCCACAAAAGAGATAGAAGATGAATAGACACCAATTATGCTTAGACCCTATATGTCTATAGAATTTGAAAACATAACGGTTGAAGAACAAGTTATCCATAAAGATCACACAGGGCAGTATAAGTATTTTCATCTCACAGCACAAATCATATTGATAAACAATTATGAACCTATGCTAGCATGGCAAGTTCTAAATCTCAAGATCCACTTTCACTTCACAAGAGATTAACAAATTAGATGTTCATGACGCATCTATCAATTAAGCATAACCATACGAGGATATCAAATATACATCACACACAGATCTTTAAGCAATCAAGATACTAAAGTTCCATAAATAAATCCGTTAGAATCCCATGACAACGATTAGTTCATAATTGAACCTCTCGTCATCATGGGATATGATGAAACCATGAAAAAAATAAAGTATAAAAAGATACAAATAATCCTTAATAATTTATATGTAATGATGTCTACTAAATTAAAATGGTAGGATGTGTTTATATAGGCTCTAGAAGTCTTGTCCACCAAGCAATTGCCTTTTTAGAGATGGAATAGAATATTGGCAATTTCCGTTCTTGAATGAGAATAGAATTGCAAATTCCATGTGTAGATCTTATTCTAGAATGTTCTAGCCGCCCAAAGCAATTACCATACTTATTAGAAGTAGGAATTATAGCAATTTCCTTGTCAAAGTTGAATTTCTGCAGTTCGGCACATAATACGTTTCCTAAACTAATTCTGTTTTTAAGGAAAATTCGTAGCTGACTTTTCTTCAATATTTCTGGGCCGTTCCAGTTGTAAGTGGACATCTGGACCACTTTAGAATGATAGAGAATCTCGTTAGCTTCGCGTGGACTGTAAGATCGTCCAAAACGGACTTCTAGAACTCAAGATATGGCCAAAACAAAATCAGAAATTCTGGCTGATTTTTCACCAGCGCGCCGCAGCGCCTGAGGCGCCGTTTTAGCGCCTGATGCGCCAGCTCAATCTGCATAAACAGCTCTGGGGCGCCAATTAGGCTCCCGGCTTGGTCCCGATCTGCGAAAATTGATTTTTCTTCGATTTTTAAGCTTTTTCTTCCGTTCCTTTTGCATGAGCTTCCGTCTTTCATCCTTAATGGCTTGTATACTTCTTGGGAGTTGACATTAGCCTCCATTCTTCATTCCATATCATAAATCAACTCCAAATAATGACGGAAACTACACCTTTAATCGACATTTCTTCAACCCTGCACAATTAAGCAAAACACATCAAAACTACCACAAACTTGAGGCCAAAGCAATCAATTTAAGCCGAATTAGAATGCTCTAAATGGATATAAAATCCATTTATCACACCCCCAAACTTAAACCGATGCTTGTCCTCAAGTATATACAATTACAACTAACTAACTAACTAGTACCACTTCCGTAGGTGATCACGGTTGCATTTGGCATATGCAACAAGCCCTTTAAACCCCTAGGCAGCCCTAGTGAACGAGTAAGGTCTCGTGAGGGCCTATAGCGAATGAACCCACAAAATCCATTTAACCTAATGCAATGCAATGCATGAATGCAACTAGAATGAAAATGCAACGATCTCCTTCAAACTAACCAAAACCAACTAGCAAGCAAATATCTTAGAGAATGCAACTAAAGCCAAATAGAGCTCGACCAAGTTCCCGTATACAAACAATACATGAACAGAAACGTGCGTGTGTGCAATGCTCATCAGAAATACTCCCAAAACTAGATCAAAAATCATACATGCTCTTCGTCAAGACAATCACAGGTTTATAAATAGAATATACTGTAAACACTTCATAACCTAGGAACACCTCCATCCTTATCCAAGGTAGACAGAAATTCATGCTTTATTACTAACTACTACAACACATATATACAAGCATGCTTATTTAACCGTGCAATGGATGAGACCCCGAAGGGCTTATACAATAATACCCATGTAGCGAGCGTTGGGTTAGTGGATCCCAGACTATAAAAACCTTAGGTCACTAGGCACAAAGTCCCCGCGAACCTAATAGCTCGAGTATTAAAGATCTCACCCTGGTTAATTTTGCATAAAAACACTTGAAACTTTTGACTTTTTTTTTTCTTTTCTTTGTTTTTTTTTTTCTCTTTTTTTTCTGTTTTTTTTATGCAATCTGGAATGAGAATTCTCAATTCCAACCCTAGACTACTCATATAAATATGAGCCGGCTACTAGCCATTTGACACCTAGCCAACAACTAGCATGAAATCCCTGTTTTCCCCCAAACTTAGACTTAAGTGATCCTACGCTATCAAGGGAATAACGAAAATTCTAAATATAAACAAGTGATTAAATCTCAAAACATCCAAACAAGCATGACCTCAACCTAGCCCAAAAGCACCCAATGAGACTGTGTAATTAGTTTTGTTTCCGAAACACATAAGTCAATTTCATAGAAACTATAAATCAACCCTCTATTCATCATTACCACACCCAATAAGACATCAACCTACCAATCAGAATTAGCTCGTCTTAAGGGATCATGAAATATGCATGCTATGCAAATGCAACTAATATGAACTCACATGGTATACGAAAAATAAAAACAGAATGTCCTATATGAAACAAACATAATTAATCCGAACATATATGCATGAATTACTACTACTAATATGCAAAACATGAAATCCTACATGAACACAATGACTAACAATCACATATATATACACTACTTATCCCTCAAACCACCCTCAAACTTAAAATATTCAATGTCCTCATTGAATGAAAGTAAATACGAGGGAAAGTAGAAAACATACCAGTATACAACAATGCTTGGGTTGCCTCCCAAGAAGCGCTTCTTTAACGTCATTAGCTTGACGTTACTTCCAAGCCTCCATTAAGGATGATAATAGTTTGCCTGGTCATCTCTTCGCGAGACTTCATCGTCATCACGGCGGCACACTTTCTGCCCCTTCTCCTCGCTTGGGCTATTCGTATAACAAATATGTCCTATTCCAATGCCTTCATCTGTTGACCCAAAATCTATCAATTTGTAAAACAACACACCTTCGCGGCCTTTGGTTGAATATAATGGAGGAGGATAAATGTAAGTTGCTGAAGCCTTTGGTTCCTCAAAGAGAACTTCCTCCATTGGCTCTAATGCTCTACCTCCATCTTTATAATCTGAGACAAGTAGAAGATCTGCATCTTTCTCATGTTCTTCAGCCTCTTGGTACGCACATACCAATTTTTGAAATTTGTGCAGCTCAACAGTGTCTGTCCCAAATAGTGCCCTTTCCAAAGCATCCACCTCACCAGCATGATCAAATTCCTCACATGGCTTGTGAACGCTCACCTCACCTTGGAATTTGTCTTCTTCAATTATGCATGCATTACCTTGCTCCAAGTCATCGTTATTTTCTGGAATTGCCTCTGGTATGAATTGTTGATTCTCTTGTTCCAAGGCACTCCTAACTTGAGCAATTATTGTTTCCAAAGATTTGATAGACGCCTCGTTACTCTTTATACGCATCCTAATCTCCTCCAGAGTCTCTTGTTCCAATGATCTCACAGCTTGAGCAACTAGTGTCTCCAAAGAATTGATAGACTCCTCGTTACTCTTTACAACCTCATCTGACTGAAAAGTAGGAGTAGGTTGCTGATGTTGAAACTCTTCACTTCCAAAGAAATATGACATATCTGGAACATCTTGCTGGTACTGTTGAGGATGGTATTGAAAATATGGTTGTTCCTCATAAGTGACATATGGATCAACTCCTTCGTAGTAACAATATTGTGAGTGATCATGAACGCCCAAACACCGCTCACATTGATAAGGCATGGATGTCCTCGAATATACCCACCATGGCAACTCCTCGCATGCCATCTTCAAAAACTCAAGTACCTGAAACTCAACGAACTAAACAAGATAGTTAAGAAAAAAAAATCCGAGTCTGTGAACTATAACGACCACTATTGACAAGCACATAAACCAAAAATAAAACACCGATGATCCCCGGCAGCGGTGCCAAAAACTTGTTTGCACTAAAACACGCAAGCGTACGTGGTCACAAGTAATACAGATAGAAGTCAAGTTCGTTCCCACAGAGATCTTAGGTTTCAATTCAGTTTTGTACCTATGCAACAATGTATGGTTATTATCCACTGCTAAGGCAATTAACAATATTAAGTTTTTAATAACTATAATTAACTAGGATACAAATTAACAAACTACAAATTACTAACTAATGAGAATTAAAATTGAATTACTTATATGCAAGAAAACATGGAATCCTAACTTCATTAAATACTTCGCTTAGATCTGATGCCTTTAATCTCTATATGCAATGGTTATGATATCTGATCGGATAACACGGAACAAGTACACGCTACCTGTCAGCATACGTATACCAAACTAAACATACATCCACAAAAGAGATAGAAGATGAATAGACACCAATTATGCTTAGACCCTATATGTCTATAGAATTTGAAAACATAACGGTTGAAGAACAAGTTATCCATAAAGATCACACAGGGCAGTATAAGTATTTTCATCTCACACCACAAATCATATTGATAAACAATTATGAACCTATGCTAGCATGGCAAGTTCTAAATCTCAAGATCCACTTTCACTTCACAAGAGATTAACAAATTAGATGTTCATGACGCATCTATCAATTAAGCATAACCATACGAGGATATCAAATATACATCACACACAGATCTTTAAGCAATCAAGATACTAAAGCTCCATAAATAAATCCGTTAGAATCCCATGACAACGATTAGTTCATAATTGAACCTCTCGTCATCATGGGATATGATGAAACCATGAAAAAAATAAAGTATAAAAAGATACAAATAATCCTAAGTAATTGATATGTAATGATGTCTACTAAATTACAATGGTAGGATGTGTTTATATAGGCTCTAGAAGTCTTGTCCACCAAGCAATTGCCTTTTTAGAGTTGGAATAGAATATTGGCAATTTCCGTTCTTGAATGAGAATAGAATTGCAAATTCCATGTGTAGATCTTATTCTAGAATGTTGTAGCCGCCCAAAGCAATTACCATACTTATTAGAAGTAGGAATTATAGCAATTTCCTTGTCAAAGTTGAATTTCTGCAGTTCAGCACATAATACGTTTCCTAAACTGATTCTGTTTTTAAGGAAAATTCGTAGCTGACTTTTCTTCAATATTTCTGGGCCGTTCCAGTTGTAAGTTGACATCTGGACCACTTTAGAATGATAGAGAATCTCGTTAGCTTCGCGTGGACTGTAAGATCGTCCAAAACGGACTTCTAGAACTTAAGATATGGCCAAAACAAAATCAGAAATTCTGGCTGATTTTTCACCAGCGCGCCGCAGTGCCTGAGGCGACGTTTTGGCGCCTGATGCGCCAGCTCAATCTGCATAAACAGCTCTGGGGCGCCAATTAGGCTCCCGGCTTGGTCCCGATCTGCGAAAATTGATTTTTCTTCGATTTTTAAGCTTTTTCTTCCGTTCCTTTTGCATGAGCTTCCGTCTTTCATCCTTAATAACTTGTATACTTCTTGGGAGTTGACATTAGCCTCCATTCTTCATTCCATATCATAAATCAACTCCAAATAATGACGGAAACTACACCTTTAATCGACATTTCTTCAACCCTGCACAATTAAGCAAAACACATCAAAACTACCACAAACTTGAGGCCAAAGCAATCAATTTAAGCCGAATTAGAATGCTCTAAATGGATATAAAATCCATTTATCAGAACCCTTGCCATTGCCTCCTGCGATTTCCTTCTTCATGCTGTCCTCAGCCTTGATATACTTGTCGGCCCTTTGTTGGAGCTCGGCCATGTTTTCAAGAGGATGCTTTGCCAAAGACCTTTTAAAGAAGAGAGCAGTGGTTCCGTGTTCCAAGGCTACCATGGCCACCTTATTTTCCAGATCAGTGATATTCAACGTCTCCTTGGTGAATCGCTTGAGATAATCCCTCAAATTCTCATTCTTCCCCTGCACCACATACATGAGAGATGCAGAACTTTTTTCATGAACTCTCCCACTAATGAACTGGCTGACAAAGGCAGCACTCAACTCCTTAAAAGAACCAATCAAGTTTGCAGGTAGGCGGCTATACCACCTTTGAGCCATGCCCGACAGGGTTTGAAGGAACGCCCTACATTTTAAGGCGTCGCTCGCAGGCTGCAGCAGCAGTGCGTTTGAGAATGTCCTGACATGGTTTGCGGGGTCGCCCGTTCCATCATAATCCTTAATCGTCGGCGTCTTGAATTTCCTTGAGATGCGGGCATTCATCACCTCTTCAGTAAACGGAGGTGTGGGATCATCAGGATCCCCAAGTGGCATGAGATCCTTGGGGTTACTTCTGGGGGTCTCCACCCTTGTCGATTTTTCAGTTGGGGCATCAGCCCTTCGCTGTCTCCTTGAAGACCTCTCCAGATTTATAATGGGAATCCTCCCTGTCACTGGAGGAGGTCGAATCAGACTTTGCCTTGCTTGCTCTCTAGTAATATCATCCTTTATCCTTTGGATCTCAGCCTCAAGAGCCTTAATCCTTTCCTCAACCATTTGTGGAGGTCTATCATGGATTCTTTGGGACCTCCTTCGAGGTTCTCTACTAGCACGTCGCCTCCTTGGGGCTTCTTCGCGATCATCATCGTCATGCTCAGATGTCGAATCATCAGTATAGGGGCCGGAGTAGTCATCGTACTCTCGATCTCGGATCTATAGGGCGTGACCGCTTGGTCCAGGTTCCCTTTGTCGAGGGGGATAATTAGGCAGCCCATACATCGGGTTGGTATTCAAGGGGAGATCCGTGGTGTGGATCTGTATTCCCGGGGGTAGCGTACGGTCAACGTTATCAAGAGGAGAAACCACCATCTGGAGAGGGTTAGCTTCTTGGTTCTGATGGACAACCACAGGTAGAGTTCCCTCAACATGGGGAATCGTCCCTGAGGGTTGAGAGGCTAGAGGTTGAATGATCGCCCCTGTTGATGGGGGTAATTGTCCTTCTTCAGTAGTGATAAGCGGATCAGAGGTGGCAGGTGGAGCAGAGCTAAGGGGTATGGCCTCAGTCGAGGTTGATGTTGTTCTTCATGTTTGAACCATGGTTGATGTTGTCTTCCCACAGACGGTGCCAAATGTTGTGGAATAAAAATCGAATTATCGAATTGCGATTAGGGTTTGTGTGTATTTAATGCTAAAGGATGGTGAGCTTCAAGCTTTAATGGTTGTTTCCGTGTTCGAGACTAATCGGTCCTCATAGAATGCCTACGTATCTCGTTATTGAGAATCAAGCTAAAAACGTAGTTCTGAGCTGAGGGGTCTGACCCTTTATATAGGCTGTAGGAGCCTTAGAATCGTAGTAGGATTCTGATACTTGGTGGGCAAGCCACTGCCTTGAGGAAGGTTCTAGACTCCTTCCTTGTAGGAGTCTGTTTCCATATTGAATTGGGTACCTTGGAGGCTAAGTCTGGTAGGAATAGTATCCTTATCTGATTACTATTGCTGAGCTGTTTATTACCCTTAATATTAATTACGAAATTATTATTAAAATAGGGATTCTGACCTCATTAATGGGCCCCACATCTGGACCATGCTGGGTCTAATTAATGCCACATTAAATGTGTCTTTAGGGCTTATTTTCAGCCCATATCACGCGTGTTCTTTTAAGATTCTTTTAAGTGTTTAGCTTGTTAAATTTTAGATTAGATTATTTTAAGGATTTTTTAAATGTTATTTCAAGATTACTCAAGTGTTCTTTTAAGATTCTATTAAGTCATCTACAAATCTTATATAAGTTATTAATTAAATAAAATTTAATTTAATTCATATTATTATAAAAAATATCTATTAAGTGTTTCATTAATTATTTTAAGATTGAATTTAATAAAAATTCAAAAAACAAAAATAAGTTTCAACTAAAAGTTCTACTAAGTGTTCTTTTAAAATTCTTTTAAGTATTCATTTGTTAAATTTTAAATTAGATTTTTCTAAGCGATTTTAAGTGTTTTTCGAAGATTCACTTAAGTGTTATTTTAAGATTCTATTAGGCGGTTGATATGGGCTAAAAGTAAGCCCTAAAGACACATTTAATGTGGCATTAATTAGACCCGGAATGGTCCAAACGTGGGGCCCACCAGATGGGCCCAAACCCTATTTATAATATTAATTTCGTAATTAATATTAAGGGTAATAAACAACTCAGCAAATAAGAGTCAAACAAGGATATTACTCTTGCCTGACTTAGCCTCCAAGATACATATTTCAACATGGAAACTGATTCCTATGAGAAAGAGATCTACAACCTTCCTCAAGGAAGACTTGTCCACCAAGTCTCTGACTCCTACCATAATTCTAGGGCTTCTCAGCCTATATAAAGGGTCTAACCTCTCATCTCAGAACTACGTTTTGGACACAGCTCCATACGTTACCCACCACGTTTTGGCTTAATCCTCGAATAAGTACATACAAGCCACTGCGTCCTAGGTGAGCTCTCGCCGCCATAGCCTCGAGGGCACCATCACCTAGAACTACGTCCTGGCTTGATTCTCAATAACGAGATACGTAGGCACTCTGTGAGGACCGATCAGTCTGGTAACATGGAAACAACCATTAAAGCTCGAAGCTCAACCACCCTAGCATTAATTACAAATCGTAACCTAGTTTTTATTCCACAACATTTGGCGCCGTCTGTGGGAAGAAAACATCAACCATGGTTAGCACACGAAGAACTGCACCAAGCTCTACCGAAGATTTACCAATCAGCTTCGCTCCGTCTCTTACCTCTGGGACAACCACGTTTGAACAAGGGACGGTCCCCCAAACTCAAGTTTCTCATCCTCTAGGGACGAATCCCCCTGCTGGCAGTACGCTGCCTATGGTTGTCTTTCCAGATCAGGGAACCAACTCTCTTCAGATGGTGATCTCTCCCCTGGTTGATCCTAATCACCCTCCATCTGGGGTACAGATCCATACTACGGATCTCCCCGTGAATACCAACCCAATGTATGGGCTGCCCAACTACCCCCCTGTTTGAGAACCTGGACCGAGTGGTCATACTTTGCAGATCCGAGATCGCGAGTATCTGGACTACTCCGGCCCCTATACTACTGATTCGACATCTGATGATGACGATGATGACCGTGACGAAGCCCCAAGGAGGCGACGTGCTAGTAGAGAGCCCCGAAGGAGGGCCCGAAGAATCCATGATGGACCTCCACAAACGACTGAGGAAAGGATCAAGGCTCATGAGGCTGAGATCTAGAGGCTGAAAGATGACGCCGCCACAGAGCAAGCAAGGCAGAATCAAAGTCTGCATCGACCTCCTCCAATCTCAGGAAGGGTTCCCGTCATAGATCTGGAGAGGTCGTCTAGGAGACGAAGAAGGGCCGATACCTCAACTGAAGGAGCAACGAGGGTGGAAACCCCCAGAAACAACCCCAAGGATCTGATGCCGCTAGATCTTGATGATCCAACACCTCCGTTCACTGAGGAGGTGATGAATGCCCGCATCTCAAAGAAATTCAAGATGCCGACGATCAAGGCCTATGATGGAACAGGCGATCCTGAAACTCATGTCAGGACATTCACAGCTGCACTACTGCTGCAACCTGCTAGTGACGCCTTAAAGTATAGGGCATTCCCTCAAACCCTGTCGAGTATGGCTCAAGGGTGGTATTGCAGGCTACCTGCAAATTCGATTGGCTCTTTCAAGGAGTTGAAAAATGCCTTTGTTAGCCAATTCATTAGTGGAAGAGTTCATGAAAAAAGTTTTGCATCCCTCATGTATGTGGTGCAGGGGAAGAACGAGAATCTAAGGGATTATCTCAAGCGATTCACCAAGGAGACATTGAAAATTACAGATCTGGAGAATAAAGTGGCCATGGTAGCCCTGGAACACGGAACCACTAATCCTTTCTTTAAAAGGTCTTTGGCAAAGCATCCTCCTGAGAACATGGCCGAGCTCCAACGAAGGGCCGACAAGTATATCAAGGCAGAGGATAGCATGAAAAAAGAAGCTGCTGGAAGCAATGGCAAGGGCTCCAATAATTTTATGAAACGGAAGCAAGAACAAGAGTATGATGCTAGGGACAAGTATCCTCGGACTAGCAAGGATTCTGATTCACCCTCGAAGAAGAATTTGGGACCAAGATTCGACGACTATGCGAGACTGAATGCTCCTAGGAGTCAGATCTTGTTACATATCGAGAAAGACAAAGATTTTCAATAGCCGAAGCCACTTAGGGGTGATCCCGCAAAGAGAAACAACGATCAGTACTATAGATTCCACCGCGTTGTGTGGCATGATACAGATGATTGTAGGCAGTTGAAGGATGAGATTGAATTCTTTATCCGAAAAGGAAAGCTGAAAAAGTTCACTAAGGGTGATGATCGTGGAACTCAAAGGAGGGATTATGATAGAAGAGAAAATGATAGAAGGGATGATGATCGAGATCGAGATCGAGATCGTAACCCACAGCCCCGAGGGCCAGTTATTAACATGATTTGGGGAGGCCCGACAGCGGCCGGTACAACCCGAAACTCTCGGAAGGCGTATGCCAGAGAAGTGATGCACATCGTGGGAGAAGCCCCGAAGCGTGCCAGGACTGAGATAGCAATTCGTTTCGATGACTCAGACCTCGAAGGGGTGAAGTTTCCCAATGACGACCCGTTGGTCATAACCCCTGTGATTGGGAACTCGGAAGTGAAGCGAGTCTTGACGGATAATGGAGCTTCCGTTGACATTCTGTTTCATAATACATTTGTGAAGATGGGGTACAATGATTTTCAATTGACCCCCAATAACATGCCTATATATGGATTTAATGGAGTAGAATCCAAAGTTGAAGTATTGGACAGGAGCCCAAGGAGGCCATTCAGATGTTGAACTTCTTGGTAATCAAGGCGGTTTCAACGTACAACGCTATTCTCGGAAGGACTGAACTTCATGCATTCAAGGCTGTTGCCTCAACGTATCATATGAAGATCAAGTTCCCAACCAGGAATGGCGTTAGAGAAAATAAAGGTGATCAAAAGATGGCACAAAGCTGTTATGTAGCCTCGTTAAGGCCTAATAGAGTCGGGGGGCAAGTCCTTCCAATTGAAGACATGGATGTCCGCAGAAGAAAGGAACACCAAAAAAGCCAGCAGAGGACATCACACAGAAGCCTTGGACATCCATTGAGGCTAAGGCGTTAACTGACTTCGTGGTTGAATGTACCATTGGCAACCAAGAAGTCGGGGGGCAGGAGGTAGTACCCCAAGCAGGAAGTGAACTTCAGAATAAGAATGATGATACCAGAAGGAATGGTGGACGCTCTATTTTGATGGAGCATCAAAAACAAAATCAAGTGATGCAGGCCTAGTCTTGCAATGCCCCGATGGGCTCAAGTTATCCTAGTAGGACTAGCTTCATCTAGTAGAAGCAGAAATAAGGTTCATTGAAACCATTGCAGAGCATGTTGCTCCGAGTAGGACAATAGTACTATATCACCTGATGAGTGCAAGTCAAGGATGAACGAGTACCGAAAATAAAAGAATAACGAATGGAAAACAAACAAATGCATAGGTGAAGATCCCGAAGGGTCAAAGCCATGAAAGGCCGAGGATGTTTATGACTAGCTACTCTTCAATACTTATTAAGCACCTGGATTAAGGATCCAAGGATGAAGGCCAATAGATAACCTTAAGCAAGGATTAAGAAGTTGAAGCAAGCTCTCGTCTCAGAAGTTTAAAAGGCAAGAAGCCAACGGGATTGAATTTATCGAAATCTATATCGAGGAATCAACCCCGAATCCTAGGTTGAAGAACAGTAGCTGTTAGCCATGAAGGCCAAGGTTAGTTATGAAGGCCAAACTTGAGGGGGGGTCATGAACCTCCAAATAAGATCCAAAGGTTGAAACTTCATGTTGACTTGAAAACCAATATGTAACTTTGAAAACCTCCTAGAGAAGGTTCAAGACCTCGTGGGGCTAACCAGAAACCCCCTGGCCTTGGACCAGCAGCTCTGATAGATATTTCGGTGATTTAAAACACCATTGAGATTGAAAACCCTTGATTTCAAACTTTGGCGACCAAGACAAACATTGAAACCTTGACGGCCAAGCGAGCTGAGAAGTTACTTATATGGGAGCATCTTTGAAAAAACCCCTGAAGGGCAAGTTGATAGCATTCTTGCAAGAAAATAGCGATGTGTTTGCTTGGCCTGCAGCTGATATGCCAGGAATTGATCCCCAACTCATAACTCACAAGTTGAATGTTGATCCGGGGCGGAAGATAATAAAACAGAAAAGAGAAATTTTGCTCCTGAAAGGCAGGAGGCCATTAAACAAGAAGTTGACAAGCTCTTAGAGGCTGGGTTTGTTGAAGAGCTTCAGTTTCCCGAATGGTTAGCTAACCCGGTGATGGTCAAGAAAGCGAATGGAAAGTGGAGGATGTGTATAGACTTCACTGATTTGAATGATGCATGTCCAAAGGATTGTTTTCCCCTGCCAATGATAGACATGTTGATAGACGCCACAGCTGGACATGAGATGTTGAGCTTCATGGATGGGTTCAATGGCTACAATCAGATTAAGATGCACGAGGATGACATCCCTAAGGTATCTTTCATAACTGACTTTGGTGTTTTCTGCTATATTGTTATGGCTTTTGGTCTAAAGAATGCAGAAGCTACTTACCAACGATTGGTGAATAAGATATTCGCCCATCTGATTGGAAAAACCATGGAGGTCTATGTTGATGACATGTTAGTCAAGAGCCTACTCAAGGCAGATCACATTAAGCACCTCAGAGAGGCATTCGAAGTGCTGAGGCACCACAAGATGATGTTGAATCCAGCCAAGTGTACTTTTGGCGTTGGGTCTGGAAAGTTCTTGGGTTTGATGGTTTCGAAAAGAGCCATAGAGGCCAATCCCGACAAGATCAAAGCAATCTTAGACATGGAACCACCCCGTTCTGTGAGGGACGTACAAAAGTTAACCGGCAGAGTGGCCGCTCTAGGGAGATTCATCTCCAAGTCTGGTGATAAGTGCTTGCCTTTCTTTCAAGCATTGAAGAAGGTGAAAATTTTTGAATGGACTAATAAAAGCCAAGAGGCCTTTGAATAGTTGAAGAAGTACATGGCCGAAGCCCCGTTGTTGGCCAAGGCAAGTCCCGGAGAGACTCTTTATCTGTATCTAGCAGTGTCTGAACAAGCATTGAGTACCGTCCTTATTAAAGAAGAGAACAAGGTTCAGAGGCCCATTAGCACCGATTAGTGTCGTTTAAGCACCGTTTAGTGCCGATTAGCACCGAGTAGTGTTGTTTAGCACCGTCAGTGCCATTTTATCCTTTTAACATTGTTTAACACTATTTAAGGTTGTTTAGCACCGTCTAGTGCCGTTTAGCGCCGTTTAGTGCCGTTTTATGCCGTTTAACGTCGTTTAAACATTGTTTAAGCATCGTTAAGGCTGATTAGTGCCGATTAGCATCGAATTAACATTGTCGTGAACGCGTCGGTCGCTCCACGCTTTACATAAAGACAATACTCGTGAAACACTAGTGTACAAAGATGAACCCTGACCCAAGTCTCGAAAAAGGCAATTAAAACTTCAAGGAAACCCTGATCAATTTTCCTAGAAGTTGGGGGCAAATGATATGGGCTAAAAGTAAGCCCTAAAGACACATTTAATGTGCCATTAATTAGACCCGGAATGATCCAAACGTGGGGCCCACCAGATGGGCCCAAACCCTATTTATAATATTAATTTCGTAATTAATATTAAGGGTAATAAACAGCTCAGCAAATAATAGTCAAACAAGGATATTACTCTTGCCTGACTTAGCCTCCAAGATACATATTTCAACATGGAAACTGATTCCTATAAGAAAGAGATCTAGAACCTTCCTCAAGGAAGACTTGTCCACTAAGTCTCTGACTCCTACAATAATTCTAGGGCTTCTCAGCCTATATAAAGGGTCTAACCACTCATCTCAGAACTACGTTTTGGACACAGCTCCGTACGTTACCCACCACGTTTTGGCTTAATCCTCGAATAAGGACATACAAGCCATTGCGTCCTAGGTGAGCTCTCGCCGCCATAGCCTCGTGGGCACCATCACCTAGAACTACGTGTTGGCTTGATTCTCAATAACGAGATACGTAGGCACTCTGTGAGGACCGATCAATCTCGTAACACGGAAACAGCCATTAAAGCTCGAAGCTCAACCACCCTAGCATTAATTACAAATCGTAACCTAGTTTTTATTCCACAACAGCGGTTCACAAATCTTATATAAGTTGTTAGTTAAATAAATTTTAATTTTATTTAATCTTTTATCAATAATATAATGTCTGCGAAGAGTAAATTTGAATTTAAAATACTATATCTTTTTATTAAAACACTTAATAAAAATCTTGATTATTTCCTTACCTAGACATATCATGAATTACACAATGAAGACTTTAATGTTTAATAAATTAAATAATGATGATTTTGTTGAATTTGATAGATAAAAGTCAATTTCTAATTAAACGAAATAATTTGAAAGATGTATTCATTATTTAGGTTGTATTTAAGGAAATAATTTGAAAGATTGGTAATTTAAATGGTTTTTCCATATATCCATTCAACTATAATCAATCACGTGAATATAGTGAAATTGATAAGTGCTCTTTTAAATATTCTTATAAAATAAATACAGAAAACATAATAAATGAAAATAACACAATGTTTCATTAAGTGTTCTTTAAAAAGGAAATAAACTAAAAAGATAATTAAAGTGTTTCTGAAATAAAATAAATTATTTTTTTCTATAATTTTGAATTCTAATAAAAGAATAATAACGTGTTCTTTATTTGAAAATATTATAATGCTTTTAAAAATGTTCTTTCTGAAAACATTTAATTTTAAATATTTTATTAAATTTTCTTTTAATTAATGTATTACTTGTTCTTTTAAGTATTTCATGGAATAAAGTAATGTGTTTTTTTTTTATTATTTTGATGATATTGAATTTTTATAAAAAATATTAAAATACTAATAATGTGTTCTCTTAAGTGTTCAGTAAAAAAATAAAAACATGTCAAATTTAATTAAAATATTAATAAGTATTCTCTTAAGTGTTCCAACAAAATAAATACAAATAACATAATAAATAAAAATAACATAATCTTTTAATAAGTGTTCTTTAAAAAGGTAATAAACTAATAATATGATTAAAGTGTTTCCGAAATATAATAAATTGTGTTTTTCTATAATTTTGAATTCTATTAAAAAACTTAATAGCGTGTTCTTTGACAGAGTCATTGTTTTCACACTTTTGGTTTTGAAATTTGTCAAAATAAAAGTGAAATTAAATTAGATTTAGGATTACACTTAGAATCCTCCCCCAGGGACGACACTATTCGGGAATCAAGTCAAACTGGTCAAATCGAGTCAAAAATATTTTTCTGACATATGTTCGACATTAAATTAGGATGAGAATATCATAGTAATGGTATTTTATACTCTAGGTTATTTATGTCAAAAGATTTTAGGCATTCGACTAAAGACACAAATATCGAGAATTTTTAAACACCGCTTTTACGAGTCAAACTGTTCGATTTATTTAAAAGAGTGTTGTTCTTAAATGTTTTACTCTCAAATATTCTTGATATATTCGTTTGATATTTATAATCAATAATAGAAACCAAAATCAAAAATAGAAATTAAAGACTAATTTAAGCCCTTATATCAATGTAATCTAATTTCCCCGTAAGAAGCACCACACAATTGTAATACACCCTACCATGCTTAATCACACATAATCCCATCCGTTTCTAATTTGATTTTTCCTATCAATCGGTGAGGTTTTTTTTTGAAATCTAACTTCATTATTTTTCTCCATCTCCCAACAATCAGTTTGCATACCATATTTGCTTGCTATATTACAGAATATTAAAATTTTCGTGATTTCTGTAAAAATAAAGAGTGATTTCAGCATAGATCTCCAACATTTTAGTGATTCTTGCAAGCATAAATAGTGATTTATCGTCGGATTATAACACATATAGTATGCATACTAATCGTTGGAGGATGAAGAAAAATATATTGAAGTCATATAGGCAAATGCTCAAATGAGACGCCCTCTTATAATGAGAACTGAGACTTAATTTGGACCATTCAATTTTTATAACAACTTTAAATCCGGACCACATATTCCATTTAACTTATATGCGTATAATATAAACATGTATCTATATTATTTCTCTCTCCTGAAACCATCACCTACAGATATAATCTTCTTCATTTTTCAATCATTTCTAAATTACCTCTCTTTCTCTCTCTTTACCTTCCTCTCTCTTTCTCTTCCACGCATCTCCCATCTCTCCCTCTTCTTCCTACTTGTCTCTCTTTTCTTCTTATCGTTTCATTTACTTTGAATTATTTTTTTAGATATACTCTTTCATTTCATCCAAACATTACTCGGGATGTATCATTGAAGGTTTGAAGTATTAATCGTGTCGAAAATCGAGTCCGACTTGAAGATGTGTACGGTTTTGGGCAAGAAATTGATAAATCTAAGTAAACAATGGCGGAAATTTGGAAGATGAAGTCATCGAAAAACGGTGTGATGATTAGAGCTTGTTACTCAATGATGCCTGTTGGTTTTTTTTTTGGAGAATTAATTTTTATAGCTTCAGAATGTATATAGGCGAAACTGTTTGGTGATTTGCTTTTAGATTTTTTGGTGATTTATGTTGAAAATTAGTGATTTGTCTTGAAATTCTGGTACTTTACCTCAATTTTTTAGTGATTTGTATTAGAGAATTTTTTGGTGATTCTGTAGGAGGTGGTAGTGGTGGCATAGTCCAGTAGCACTTTCTTAAAATTTGGTATTTTTTGGTTTAATACTGTGACTTTATAGGTAGTGTTGGTGGCGATGGTGTGGTGACGTGGAGGAGGTAGCGATGGAGGTGATATTTTGGGTGACAATGATTGGTGATAGGCCTGTCAATGGATCGGGTTTGGACCGGATTAGCCTGAATCCATATCCACATCCATTTAAATTTTCGGATCGGATCGGATTAAGTATCGGATTTTTTTAAGACCAATCCATATCCGCTCCATTACCCCATTAGGATTACGGGTAATCGGATCGGATATCCAATCCAATTAAAAAAATTCAAAAAAAATTATATTAATATTTAAATCTATTTAAATTTAAAATGATAAAATAAACAATTTTAAGATGTAAAAGTACACATTAACATCCAAATACAAGAAGAATAGAACATTAAAAATCAAAAATAAATATCTATTAATCCTGAAATGTAGCATACAAAATTAGAATGATCAAGAAATGAACTCTAATCATAAAAATAATTCAAATTAAAATATGAATTTAATTTTAGATGCAATATAATGATAACATATTCATTTTTAACGTAATACTTTTTCCAAGTTATAGTATAAAATACTACTAAAGGATTTTGAATCTCATATGATTTGACAATTATATATTATTTGTATAATTATAATTATATGAATATAAATATATGATAAAATATATAATTATATAATTATTATTCGGATCGGATTCTTAACGGATCAGATCATGTGAAATCCATATCCGTATTATATGGATCGGACTATTATCGGATCGGATTTTTATCGGATCGAATTTATTTTATATAAATCCATATCCAGTTATAAGGCCTCGGATCGAATCGGATCGGATCGGAGCTCCGATCCATTGACAGGCCAAGGTGATGGAGTTATGGATGACAGTGATGGTGATGTTTTATGTTGTACGTATATATTTGAATTAGTTTGGTGATTCTGTAGCTATTGGTGGAGATTGTGTTCTAAATATTGGTGATTTGAATATGAATTTAGTGAAAATATTTTATAGTGTAGGGTGATTATGACGATATATTCTGTATTAGTGATTTGGATTCAGATTTGATGATCCATGTGGTGACGATGGAGTATAAATGATGGTGTGGAATGGTGGTGGTGATGGAAATTGCAATGATGGGGCGGGTTATGGTGGCGATTGTGATGTCAGTTGTGATGGCAATACATGAGAGGTGGCAAAATATCATGGTATAGGAAAAGATAGTAAGCTGATGGCCAGAAGAAAAGATGGCACGTGTTTGGTTATTGGGCCTGATTTGTGGCCCAATGTACAGTTCTCATAATAAAAGGGTCTCATTAGAATAGCCCTCTATATATATTGAAAGGCATATGACAGCCTATTTGTAGTTCGAGGATACAACTCAACTTAAATTAGTATGTAACAATAAATAATAAGTATGAACTGTCCAGGAATCTCAGAATGTTCAATCTGTCAGAAGAAAAAGATTAAAGTCAATTTACAGACTTGAAGATTTACTACATTGAAAGAAGTTCAGACATCTGATCAAGCCTCAGTGAAGTATTCGACAATAAGTGGATTTATTTAGAAGATAGAGATTTCTATAGTGACAGTTGAAGAACAGTCAAAGTGCAGAACAGTTGAAGAGAGAAGAGAAAGAGAAACGGAATCACATTTAAAGTCAAAGATAAAGAATGATCATTGAAGTTAGTCGCTCATGAACCAGACAATACATCAAGCGTCAACAGAAAATTCAGTGGTACTTCTTTATTCATCTCAGTGATTCAGAATGTAGTAAGACATTTAATGGATTTATAATTATTCTCCTTTGATTAATTAAATCATGTAGTTGATTTAATTAATAAATTGATTCATCAAGAATTAATTTATTTCTTAAATTAATTATTAAATTAATTAAATCAGAATAATTATATAAAGTGAAAATAATTCAATTTATTTAAATGATTAAGTAAAATCATTTAAATCTGAAAAATTGAATTGATAAGACATAACGCATATGTCTTACCGAATGTCTTACTGGAAGCAAAGCTAATAGGACATAGTCTGTATGTCTTACCGATTGTCATATTGGAGCAAAACTATTAAGACATGAGCTATATGTCTTACCGAATGTCTTAATAGAAGCAAAGCTGATAAGACTTATTTCTTATGTCATACCGAAAGTCTTAATGAAGAAAGGAAGTTATTAAGACATAAGTTATGTCTTGCTGCATGTCTTATTAGTATTGTGAAATCAGAAAAGTGGCAGTAGCTTTTGTATAAAGATCAAGAGGATGGCGGCTAAAGAAAAACACAGAAACATTATATCAAAAAAAGAAGAAACCATCAGACATCTCTCTCTTCTTAACTCAAGAACAGCTCAAACATTTAATTCACCATAAATACTCAAGATCCTTGTTTGTAATATTGTATCCGTTGGAACTTGTTTATTTATCGTTCTTGTACTATTAGTTTTTACTCCTAATCTATATCTCGATTTTTATTAACAAATTAAGATAAGTTCATGTCGATTTTTCTAATTTATTTTTAATAACTTGATACTACTCTGTACTGATTTTGTAACAACCCTCAAGTTTAATATATCGTTATATTTAACTTGAACTTTGTTTCATTTAATTCCGCACAAATTTGTCTAACTTGAATTTAAATCTTAAGGACAAATTTTGATAAAAGGTATAGATTGTATTCAACCCCCCCTTCTACAATCATATTGGACCTAACAATTGGTATCTGAGCCGTTTGGTTGAAGTACAAATCAAGATCCTATTTTTACTCAATTAAAAATCGAGCCCGAATTTTTAACTCACTTAAAAATTCATCATGTCTTCAAAATTTGGCACCGTGAAGATACCCATCTACGACAAGGATAATTATGATATGTGGAAGAATAAGGTGATATTGTTTCTTGAAGTTGCAAATCCCAAATATATGGGTGTTTTGAAAAATGGACCAAAAGTACCAATGGTCTATTAACAACAAGTTGTTGTTGAAGGAGTTGTTGTTACTCCTGCAAGAGCTTATCAGAAAGATCCTGCTTCCTTCACTCCTGATAAAAAAGAGGATTCTGGACTTGACATAAATTTGAGACTCATTTTAATAGATTCCCTGGACTCAGTAATGTACAGTCATGTTTTTAATTGTAAAAATGCTAAACACATGTGGAAAACTATTGAAACCGTCAATGAATGAACTGATGAAGTTAGGGAGAACAGATTAAAAAATATAACCTCTGAGTATGAACACTTTAGATCAGGCCCTAATGAAAATATTCAAGAAGTGTTTGAAAGGTATAATAAATTGATCAACAACTTGCAGCTGCATGGCAAGTATTATACACTCAAGGAGATTAACAGGAAGTTCCTTCTATCAATGCCTGCTCATCTAGAACATATGATTACTGCCATTAGGGAATCCAGGGATATGAATGAAATTTCTCTTGAAAGACTCTTCGGCGTTCTAAAAACCTATGAATTGTAGCAAGCTCAACATAAAGAGATTTATGGTAAAGGTAGAGTTGCAAACACATCTACAGCTTTAGTTGTTGAGACTCCCCGGGAAATGGAAGCTAAGGTTGTTCGACCTTACAGCGCTGACAGGGAACAGTTTGAAGTTGAAGTTGGTCAGACACCTGCTACTCAGGATGGTGGAGAGTTTTATTCTTTAGAAGAGCTGGATCAGTTGGAGGATGAATCCATGGCTATGATGGTGAGACAGTTCAGTAACTTCAGATTCAGGAGAAATCCCAAGTTCAGGTTTAAATCTAACAACAATAGATTCCATAAAGGAGGCTCTTCATCCTCCGGTAGCAAGAGTGGCTATAAAACTGGAACTGTTGATAGAAGCAAGATTAGGTGCTTCAATTGTAATGAACTTGGACATTTTGCCACTGAGTGTCAAAGACCCAAGCAGAGTCAAAGGAGGGATTATGTTCCTGAAAAAAAAGACTGGAAAAGCCTATGTGGCTGCTGGTAAAAGCTGGGATGACACAGACAGTGAAGATGAAGAAGTTGGTAATCTTGCGCTGATGGCAAATTCTGACAATTCCAATGGTTCCAATGGTTCTACCTCACAGGTAATATATCCTGACATTGAAATAATACGTCATCTTGGTAGTACTTTGGATTATACTAAGAGAGAAAATGCATAAATTTGTTAAACACTAATCTTGAAAATCAAGTGTTAGAACTGCAAAATGTGCACAATTGTCAGGATAAGTAAAAAGAGGAAATAGAACTACTTAATAAAAGGGAAAAGTCCTTAGTGGAAGTAGTGTCTAAACAACTTACTAAAATCAGTGAACTTGAAACCAAGGCAAGAGCTTACTATAACTCTTGTAAAGTGGCTAAAGAGATTTTCAATAAACAAGCTATTGATCAAACCGTAGGAATTGGGTTTGACTACAATGAGGTTGTTGGAATGTTAGGCATAAATTCCCCTAATCCTGTTGGTGCTGAAGAAAGGGGAATACCACATGTGCTTAAGGCTTTCAAGAATCCTCTCTTTAAGAAGTCTATTGTAGAACCTTTAGATACCACTTCTTTAATCATTCAGGAAGAACTGAGAACTGAAGACAATGCAAATGCAAATGTCTGTTCTAAAAATGATGTGCTGTGCCAGTCAAGGTTGTTAATTCAACTAGTTTTTTGAAGACTGGATTAAATTGTAAGAATGTGAACAATAACAACATGTCTACCATGCCTACTATTTCTATTATTGATACTTGTTATAAAGCATGTGGTGCTGTGAATTGCATGTCGTGTGTTTTTAATGCTATGTCTGCTTACTTTAATAGTAATCATGCATGTTCTAATAAGACTGCCCCTCGACAACATATGAGTATAAATAAGCAAGTTAGATCCAGGACTGTCTCTCCATCTAATCATAGGTCAAGGACCTCAAGTCCTCCTATGGTTATGGTGAAGACATGGATACCCAAGCTGAAACCAAATAATGTTAAAGCTGTTTACAGGGTTAAGTGTCCAGTCCCTGTTGAAAATGTTGTTGTTAAGATTAAGAATGTTGTTTTGACTGATAAAGGCCAATTCTTCAAGTACTCTGGACCCAATCAAATTTGGGTTCCGAATAAAGTTTAACCTATTTATCAATGCAGGGTGTGGAACAGGTTGATCGTGTTATGTGGATTTTGAACAGTGGATGTTCAAGGCATATGACCGAAGATAGAGCCCTGTTGACAAATGTGGTGGAGAAAGCAGGCCCAGTGGTTACCTTTGGAGATAACATCAAAGTTAAAACTAATGGATATGGTAGATTGGAAGTTGGAAATGTTATCATTGATGAAGTGTCTTTTGTGAAAGGACTTGAACATAATCTGCTAAGTATCAGTCAATTCTGTGACAAGGGTTATGAAGTTTTCTTTAACAAAAAGAATTGTCTGATTTCACACAAGAGACATGAACAACCTGCACTGATTGGAGTTAGAAAAGGCAATCTGTATATAGCCAACATGAATTCTGGAAGCACTGAAGAAATCACTTGCTTCTATTCTAAAGTATCTACAGATGAGAGTTGGCTATGGCATAAGAAACTTTCTCACCTTAACTTCAAGACACTGAATTCTCTAGTTAAAAGAGAACTGGTAAGAGTTTTGCCTTCTATGGAATTTACTCAGGAAGGACTTTGTGATGCTTGTCAAAAAGGGAAATTGAAAAGAGCAACTCATAGGAGCACTGACACATCATCAATAAATGGGGTAGTAGAAAGAAAGAATAGAACCTTGATTGAAGCTGCACATACAATGTTAAGTGAATCAAGGCTTCCTTTATATTTTTGGGCTAAAGTTGTCAACACTGCAGTTATACCCAGAATCGAACTCTTATCAATAAAGATTTAATGAAGATACCTTATGAAATAATGTATGAAAAGAAACCAACACTCAAATACTTTCATCTATTTGGAGCAAAATGCTTTGTGCTTAAAGAAGGAGATAATCGTGGTGGAAAATTCGAGGCCAAAGCACATAAAGCAATTTTTATTGGTTATACAAGAAGAGCTTATAAGGTATATGCAATTGATCAACAGAAAATGCTTGAAAGTGTTAATTTAACATTTGATGACACTAAACTAACAGTATCCAAATAGAAGATCCATTTGAAAAGTTATCTTTTGATGACCTGTTAGATTCAGATTCAGATGGTGACATTCCATCTGATGTTGTTGTTGATGATAACAATAATGATGATGATGATCAGAGTGGTGGTGGTGGAAATAATGATAATATTGGAGATACCATTGACACTCCTGAAAAATCATCAAGTCAACCTAGCAACAACTCAGGGGGAGACAATGAAGGATCAACTAGTCATACTCAACATCACAATGAAGAACAAGGTGAATTATCAAGATCTAATCTTCCCAGACAGACTGTTTGGAATAGAACTCACCCCTTTGAGCTAATACTTGGTGATCCAGATGTTGGTGTAAGAACTAGAAGAGCTAATCAGAATCAATGTAATTATTCAAGGTTTCTGTCTGAAATGGAACCTAAGAAAACTGAGGAAGCTTTTTCTGATCCTGATTGGGTACTTGCTATGCAAGATGAACTCAATCAATTTAAACAACAAGAAGTATAGAAGCTGGTACCTAGTCCTACGGACAAGAAAGTGGTTGACACTAGGTGGGTATTCAGAAATAAACTGGATGAAGATGGCACTGTGACTAGAAACAAAGAAAGTCTGGTTGCTAAAGGTTATTCTCAAGTTGAAGGAATTGACTATGATGAAACCTATGCACCAGTGGCTAGACTTGAGGCTATCAGAATATTCTTGGCATTTGCAGCATTTTATAACTTCAAAATTTATCAAATGGACGTCAAAAGTGGTTTTCTGAATGGTAAGCTAGATGAAGAGGTTTATGTGGAATTGCCCCTGGCTTTGAAGATCCATAATTTTTGGATCATGTGTACTTTCTCTTCAAGGCTATTTATGGTCTTAAGCAAGCGCCAAGAAAATGGTATAACACTCTGTTAGGAATATGTTGTACTTGATGATAACTTCACAATTAATCAAATTGTATAAGGTTTTGTAGCTGTCAACGGATGAGGATTTATAACTCTATCCGTTGACAGGTAGCTCATCAATGGACGAGGTTTTGTAGCATACTGCAAGTATCTCTATGTTATCAGTTGATAGTGTTTTTATCCACAGTCATGTTGACTATCAACGGATAGGCAAAATAGGGTAGCCAATTGTAAATAAGCTATGCTATGTAATTCTGTCTAAGTGAAAGTGTATCAACAGATGAAGACAAAACTCTATCAACGGATACAACTCAAATCCACTCTATCAAAGGATACAGCTCAAGTCCCAATATCAACGGATACCGCTCAATACATCATCAACGGATGTCAGTGTACAACATCAACGGATAATCATTGACACTGTCTTCTATGATTAGCTGGGGATTAGCAATTGATAAGGACATGTTTGACTGACAGATCACATGAGTTGATAGTAGATACAAAAAGCAGTATGGCAGCCATACTTTGGAAACACAGAAGAAAGAAGCAATCTATTTACACTATGAATACAAGAAAGGTGCAGGAGACATGTCTGAACACAAGGACAACCTTTCGGCTACATGTGTATTTGGAGTGTAGTAGCAAGTCAACTAGAATATATTAGTATTATCTTATTCCAGTAGTACTTGTAAAACTTGGGATATATAACCAAGTGTAGCAACTCTTTGTAGGTTAAGAAAACAGACATATTTGCTTAGGGTTTCTTGAATATCCTTAGAAGCAAAGAGTTGTAAAACGGCAGCTGTGTACATTTTGTATCACAGAGTTTTCTTCAAATAAAAGCTTCAGGTGGTGCATATTAACCACCTGATTTTATATGTGTTTGTGTTTAAATCTTACATTGCAATTATCTCTGCATAAATTTCTGGAGTTCTTATCAGAAATTTATAAATATCAAGAATTGTATTCAACCCCCCCTTCTACAATTATACAAGTGTGTAATCTGGGAATAACAATTGGTATCAGAGCAAGCTTCTAACATATTTGAAGTTTAAAGATCAACACACTTCCAACATGTCTAAGAAGGATTATGGAGTAAAGATTCCAGTTCTTGATAGAGAAAATTACTTTCACTGGAAAGTAAAAATACGTCTACATCTCTCGTCTATTGATGAGGGTTTTGTGGATTGCATTGACAAGGGTCCTCACATTCCAATGACGACAGCAACAAGAGTTGGCCTGGCTGATGATGTGCCTGACACTCTCATTCCCAAACCTGTTTCTGAGTGGAGTCTTGAAGATATTGCAGAAGTCCACAAAGACAAAAAGGCCATGAATATTATGTTCAATGGTCTAGAATAGACATGGTTGACAATGTTATTAACTGTACTACCGCCAAGGAAGTATGGGACATTGTTCAAACCCTGTGTGAAGGAACAGAACAGGTAAGGGAAAACAAGATGCAACTACTAATCCAACAGTATGAACATTTTCACTTTAAGAGTGGAGAAACATTGAATGATACATTTAGTAGATTTCAAAAGCTACTAAATGGTTTAAAACTGTATGGAAGAATCTATCAAGTTAAAGATTCTAATCTCAAATTTCTGAGATCACTGCCCAAGGAATGGAAGCCAATGACTGTTTCTCTAAGAAACACTCAAGAGTACAAGACATTTACTCTTGAAAGGCTCTATGGAAATTTAAAGACCTATGAGCTGGAAATGGAGCAGGATGAAGAGATTGAGAAGTCTCAAAAGAAAAGTGGGTCAGTTGCACTTGTTGCCAACTTGGAGCAAAAGGAGGAAAGGACAGAAACTGCTAGTTCTACACCAAACAGGGAGGTTTGTAAAGGTAGAGCAGAATCAAGCAGGAGCAAGGAAAAGGTGTCTGAGGAATTGAATGCTCTTCAGCAGGATGAATTGGATGAGATAGATGAGCACTTAGCTTTTCTCTCTAGGAGATTTTCTAAGCTGAAATTCAAGAGAAACTCTGGGATGGCCAAGCCATTTAACAAGGATTTTTCCACAAGCAACTATGTGGATAAATCCAAAATTAAATGCTACAATTGTGGAATTGCTGGTCATATGATAAGTGAATGCAGGAAACCTAGATCTGAGGACAAGGGAAAGCCAACTGAGGTTGTTGACTATAAGAAGAAATATTTTGATCTTCTCAGGCAGAAAGTAAAGGCATTCTTGACCCAAGAGTATGACTGGGCTGTTGATGACAATCATTCTGATGATGATGTTGAGTTAGTCAACCTTGCTCTAATGGCTGATTCTGGAGAGCAGGAAGCAAGTTCAGCTAGCAATCAGGTATTTTCTACTAATCTCTCTGAGCTCACTAAAGAGGAATGCAATAGTGTTATAGATGATATGTCTACTGAACTATATCACTTAAGTGTTACTCTTAAATCACTTACTAAAGAGAATAATAGAATTAAAGAGTCTAATCTGTTGTTAAGTGATAGAAATGCTGCTCTAGAAACTCAATTTCTAGAATTTGAGAAAATGAGAGTTGATTGCAATAATGCTAAAAGTGAACTTGAAGCTGTATTAAAAAGAGAACTGATTTTAAAAGACCAGCTTGAAAAAGAACAAGGGTAATTGCTATATTTCAAAGTTGTAGGAATATTTCTCAAAACATAATAGAAGTTCAGGGAATAGAATCATTTGTGAAGGATACCTGGACTCAAAAGAAAAAGGAGCTAGAACCTGGCCTTGAGGATCTAGAGACTATTTGTGAATCAACGGATAGTGATCATCCGTTGACAGATGAACCGTCAACGGATGAGAGGTATCCATCGACTAACAAAAGGTCTGTTAGTAAGAAGGAACTTAGGAAACTGGATATCAAGTATGGTCCAGTAAACAAGAATTTTGTTAGTGGTGAGTGCAGCAAAACCAAATCCAGTGGGAAGGCTAAGACAGGTGATTTACACAACAAAAAGGCTGTTGGTAAATCAGACAATGAAAAGGTAGAAATTGAGGGCAAAAAGAAAAAGAACAGAAATGGTAAGATAGGCATCAATAAGAAAAACAATTACTCTCCTGACAAGTTTGCTCCTAGGAAAACTTGTAGTAATTGTAATAGTGTCAATCATCTATCTTCTAATTGCAAGATTGTCGACAAGGCTCCTGTTCATGTACCTCAACCAATGCCATGTATGCCTGCAATGCCTGTTATGCCTGGTTTGTATCAAAATGCTAGTTTTTCAAATCCATATGTGAACATGCCATATATGTCTAATCCGTACTTTCAATCTATGAATGTGCCACAAATGTCATGGAACATACCTAACATGAATAATATGTATGCCAATTTTCCACACATGCATGCATCCAATATTCATGCTAATGAGCATTTGTCAAACCCCATCACTCAAGCATCTACACCTAAGTTGAAGAATGCTAAGAGTGCAAAGTCAAAGGCTAACAAGAAAGGACCCAAGGAAGCTTGGGTACCAAAATCAACTTGATTTGTTTTTGAAATGTGTGCAGGGAAACAGAAGGAATCTATGGTACCTAGACATTGGATGCTCTAGGCACATGACAGGAGATTCAACCCTGCTCACAGAGTTCAAGGAAGGAGCTGGCCCTAGAATTACCTTTGGAGATGACAGCAAAGGATATACTAAGGGATATGGCCTGATTTCAAAAGACAATGTCATCATTGAAGAAGTGGCTTTAGTTGAAGGTTTGAAGCACAATTTGCTGAGTATCAGTCAGATTTGTGACAAAGACTATGAAGTAAAGTTCACAAAAGAAGCCTGTGTTGTTTCTGCCAAGGAAGACAACAATGTGGTATTGACAGGCTTTAGAAAAGGAAATGTTTACTTAGCTGACTTCAATTCAGCATGCTCAGAATCCATTACTTGTCTCTTCAGCAAAGCAAGTAAGGATGAGAGTTGGCTATGGCATAAGAAGCTGTCACATTTGAATTTTAAAGTTATGAATGATTTGGTAAGAAAGGATCTTGCTAGAGGAATCCCTCAATTGGAGTTTGTCAAAGATGGGCTGTGTGATGCCTGCCAATTAGGGAAACAAAAGAAATCATCCTTCAAAAGCAAGACAGAGTCATCCATTGTTAAGCCTCTTCAATTGCTGCATATGGATTTATTTGGTCCAGTAAATGTCATGTCTATTTCAAAGAAGAAATACTGTCTGGTGATTGTAGATGATTTTTCTAAGTTCACATGGACCTTCTTCCTGCACTCCAAGGATTGTGCAAGTGAAATCATCATCAATCATCTCAGAATGCTAAACAATGGTTCTGAAGACAGAGTACAAAGAATCAGGAGTGACAATGGTACTGAATTCAAGAATTCCACAATGAAGATTTTCTGTGAAGAGAATGGAATTGTCCATGAGTTTTCTGCTGCCAGAACACCTCAGCAAAATGGGGTTGTTGAAAGGAAAAACAGAACTCTCATTGAAGCAGCTAGAACAATGTTAAGTGAATCAAGGTTACCAACATATTTCTGGGCTGAAGCTGTCAACACTGCATGCTTTACTCAGAATATTTCCTTGGTCAATCAAGCTAGAGGAATGACTCCTTATCAGTTATTAACCAACAAGAAACCAACTTTAGCTTTCCTACATGTCTTTGGGTGTAAGTGTTTTGTGCTAAGGAATCATGGAGATAACTTGGGCAAATTTGAAGCAAAGGCAGATGAAGCTATTTTCGTTGGATATGCAGCAGGGAAAGCCTACAAGGTCTACAATCTAAGAACCAACATTGTTATGGAATCTGTACATGTTGTGTTTGATGATCAAAAGATTCTAGGCCAAAATGATGAAGGTTACCATAAAAAGTTGGAATTTGAGAATGAAGGTGAAGGAAGAATGTACTATGATGATGATGAGGAAAATGAAGATCATGACCACAGAGATCCACCTAGAGCTGTTATACCAACTAGAAGTGATGCTTACACTGAAAATGAAGCATCCGTTGACAGTCACTCTGCAACATCCGTTGACACTATTAGAGATGCATCCGTTGATAGATATTCTCAAGTATCCGTCGACAGGCAAAATGATGCATCCATTGACATTCAACTTCATAATTCAGCAAGGACAACAAACTCAGGGGGAGTTTCTCAAGGTCAAAATTCAATGCTAAATCAACATGATCATGGAAATGAAGCAACCTCATCAAGATCAAACCTTCCACCTGCAAGAAAATGGACTAGAGATCATCCATTTGAGTTAATCATTGGTGAATCAAATTCAAGAGTCCAAACTAGAAGGGCCACCCAAGCAGAATGTCTATACAGTAGCTTCCTGTCTCAAGAGGAACCTAAGAAAGTGGAAGATGCCCTCCTAGATCCAGATTGGGTGTTAGCAATGCTAGAAGAGCTAAACCAATTTGAAAGAAATAAAGTATGGAAACTTGTGCCCAAACCTGATGATAGAAGTGTCATAGGTACTAAATGGGTTCTCAAGAATAAGACAGATGAAAATGGCATAATTGTGAGGAATAAAGCTAGATTAGTGGCAAAGGGCTATTCTCAAGAAGAAGGAATAGATTTTGATGAAACTTTTGCTCCAGTGGCAAGACTTGAGGCAATAAGAATCTTTCTAGCCTATGCAGCACATGCCAATTTCAAAGTCTATCAGATGGATGTCAAAAGTGCCTTTCTAAATGGGGAACTGGAAGAAGAGGTCTATGTCCATCAACCTCCTGGTTTTGAGGATCCAGAATTTCCAGAATATGTATATCTTCTCATGAAAGCACTTTATGGTTTGAAGCAAGCACCAAGAGCCTGGTATGACACTTTATCTCAATTTCTTTTGGAGAACCACTTCACTAGAGGTACAGTAGATAAAACCTTATTTCATAGGGATATTAATGGCTCTTCAATACTTGTTCAAATCTATGTAGATGATATTATTTTTGGGTCTATAGATGAGAAGCTTTGCAAAAAGTTTGCCAAACTTATGCAAAGTAGGTATGAAATGAGCATGATGGGTTAATTAACTTACTTTCTTGGCCTTCAAGTAAAGCAAGTTAATGAGGGCATTTTCATAAGTCAAACAAAATATATTTATGATCTCTTAAAGAAATTTGACTTAATGTGTAACACCCCCAGATCCGGGGTCAGGGATCTGGTGGTTACGGTCTTACATCCATTCATAATACTTGACTTGAGTCCACAATAAATAAATCACATGCTGTGACCCCACAATAAATACCACTCACACACACAACAGTTATAGTCCCAGAGATGAAATTGAAATAAGTCTTACGTTAAACGGTTACGAATAAAAGTTATTACAATCCCAAAAGGATAACATCATAGGTTTAAAAGTTTTGCCGTTGATTACATTAATTATACATATAGTTAAACAGGAAACAAAAGCTGTCTAACTATGCTACCTCAGCAATGGCGGCTAGCATCTCAGCGGGTAGTGCGGTGGGTCGGGTGACCTGCTTGCGCCGAGTGCGCCTGACGCGAGCCATCTGTCCTAGCTGTTGTTGTGACATAATGTAAACAAAGCAAGGGTGAGCGAAAGCCCACCAACAATAATATATAACTGAACGATAATTTAAAACAATTCAAAGCTATCTTTCAAACCATATGCCATGCATTTACGGAAATGATGCCAATATAATATGAACGATGAAGTTACAAGGTAACTGAAAGTATTTGTTTGAAGAAATATCTGCTACATAAAACTAAGCGAGATATTCTTATTATTATTAAGAAGAGGAACTTGCAAGAAAAGGTTGCAATTCCAGTTATGACACTTTTCCAACTCTGCCAACAGTAATCATGTTGCAGGAAATAAATAAATTTGGATGATGAACCAATGATGGAGTATTCACCGCGCCCGCTGTTCCAATCTTGATGATCAGTCGAGATCGTACAGCTCAATTTAGATTTACTACCGGTAGAAGGAAGAACTGACGGCTTTACTTTTATACCGCCTTACTAGCTCTCCCCGGCCAACGGTTGGGCCAAAGGGGATGGACCGGCGCTACTCGGCCTCTTACACGACTCCTAGTTCAAATAGAATTCATGATTCTGAATGTAACGTTCGTCCCCCTTTCCCCAAGTATAATACTTGTTGATAAGACTCCACAAAGTAGTCGTATCTAATTGGAAAGGAAAATTTACCAATAGCTCCCAAGCTATTACTTGGTAACGGATATCAACTTGTTCCAGTAATCTTACCCCTCGAAAGATGAGAAGGTAAGCAACGACTTAATAAGTCAACAGCACCCGAGTTGCTAGTGAAGGGAATACTTTATGACCGGGAAGTCGACAAGATAAATAACATTTTCCAAGTAAGGTTCCCTTATTATTAAGGAGATAGACTCAAAGAAGAATGATGTCTGGGAACCTTTCTTGATATAAGATTAATAATAATATGACTCCGAGATATTTTCTGTAATAATCGAAGAAGATAACCTTATTGAGGTTATTCTAAGTATGGAATAAATATTCAGAGAATATTTATTGAATTAAAATATTTTACAGATTATTTAGGAATATGAAAGAATATCTTTAATCAAAGTATTTCTCAAAATAGTCCTTGAAGAAATATCAGGAGAATATTTATTGCATAATTAAATATTCAAATGAATATTCAAAATAATATTCATTACTTAATAAGTCCTGAAAGGAATATTTAAAATATTTAAAATAATATTCGATGATTAAATAGAACCCTGGATGAATATTCAAAATAATATTCATAATTAATTAGGAATTTAAATGAATATTGATAAAGTAATATTCATTTAATGAATAATATTCTAAATGAATATCAAGTAATATTCATTTAGTAATCCAAGCTTTAAAGGAATATTCGATATAGCATTCGATAAATAAATCAAGCTTCAGATGAATATTGAAGATAATATTCATCAAGTACTTAATATCTTAAATGAATTTTCAAAAGTAATATTTATTTACTAAAATAATATTCTAAATGAATATCCAAATAATATTCATTTAGTAGTCTCATCTTTAGAAGAGTATTCGAAATAATAATCGATAATCAATTCGACTCTGAATGAATATTGAGAAATATTATTCGTTGAATAGTTACGTTCAAATAATTATTTGAAGTAAGGATCGTTAAAATAATTAGTCTCGAACGAATATTCAAATAATATTCGTCGCCCGAATAATGGAAAATATTTACTTAAATATTTTCCTCCGAGGTAATCTTGATATATCAAGAAATATTGACTCCCGGTCTATAATGATGAATAAGATGTATACGCCCTTCTATGAGGGTCTTACAATAACCGGCTTATAACTGATACGATAGCTATCTAATTTATAAGCCAATAACAATCAGGGAACAAGCATAATGATATAACTTGAAAGCAGGCATGCATGCTATGGCATATGTGTATCAGAAAACACACACACATATATATATATATATATATATATATATATTTATTCAATCACAACAACAGCCTAAAAGAAGGGAATATAAACTTGCCTGGTAGTCGAGTACGGTAAGGGGTAGTGGTAGCGGGTCCCGGTTCAGCTTGGTGATCTATAAATAGCCAAGGCATTCGGGATTAATCACTTAACATATTAAAAGTTAAGTTATACTTAAATCGAAACACGTTCTCGAGTTATCTCGTTATACCCCTTTTAGTGGATTACTTTTTATCACTGATCCGACCCGACATTCGTTCGTTAATACGACATGTCATTGTACTCATACTTGGGACATACTTAAGTCATATGAGTTCTAAGGTTGATCGTTACGAACCAATATTATACTCCGAGTTTTATCGCCCGTTTCCTAAGTGTTTTACCGAAGTTATAAAAGAGTCGTCTTTTAGGGGTTCGTTCGCGTTTAACCTCGACTCGAACATTTTTAATAAATCGAAAAATGCTCTTTTTGACA
This sequence comes from Saposhnikovia divaricata, assembly GCA_036435485.1. Taxonomy (NCBI): domain Eukaryota; kingdom Viridiplantae; phylum Streptophyta; class Magnoliopsida; order Apiales; family Apiaceae; genus Saposhnikovia; species Saposhnikovia divaricata. Next base: position 161,991,939 of record CM071596.1, on the reverse strand, counting down.
TACGGTTTTCTTTCACACCTTCCTTCTTACCCCTAGTATTTATTTACCAAGATTCGCCATGACGTTACATAGTTTATGAGGGTTCAATTTCAGTTACGAACTTTCGTTTACGGATTCGAACTACTTTTAGTAATTTGGTCATAAATCCTAAACCGTAAGTCTGTTTCACGTGATCTTTAAATCAAAACGAAGCTTAGAACATTACCTATCCTATCATGGCAGATAAGGTCTCTGGACAGTAGGGGTTCGACATGGAAAATGGCATAAAAAACATGGTATTGTAAAATCGGGCATTATAACGGCTGTAAATCGAATATCTACCAATTTCGAATCTTCCCATAAACATAGTATCCAACCCAAACAACATATACATGACTTATATACATGAACTGAGGCCAAGCAATGCCTTTCCGTTCATCTAGCTATTTACATCATTTATCCAAGATCCATACACAATCATGCTTATAATCTTAACATAACCATAACTAAGCTATATCTATCATAAACATACTTAAATCTCAAACAAGGGTTAGGGTTTCAAGAGCTTTATACCTTCCTTAGATAGTGATATATCCTTACTAAGCCTTGTATGGTCCTTAGGAGTGATTATGCTTGCTAGATCAACCATGAAAAATCAAGAAAACAAAGTTAGTACATGATGAACACTATTCACCCTCCTCTTGTTTGATTTTTTTGAAAATGGAAACAAAGGAGTTTGGTGCTAAGATTTTGAGGAGATAAGTTTTATGAAATATAAGTCTCACCTTAAAAATTTCAAGAACAAACAATGGTGGGAAGGTTGAGTTTGGATTTTGAATTAGGATATGGCCGAATGGAATGGAAATGGGGGGGGGGGGGAGAGAGAGTTGCTTGGTTCTTTTTGATTTTTGTGTTTTAATCTCATCCACTCTCATCCATTTACAACATAATATCTTGTAAAAGTCACTTTATTAAAGTGATGAGGTGTTGGATGATGAAATGGCAAGACAAGTGTTGGTTTTATGGTGGTTTAGAGCTTAACTAGGTAGTTACTTTGTTAAGCACTTAGTTCTTCCTCTAAGGTGCTAGTTCCTTGCTTCTAGTTTAGTTACTAGATATTTATACTAGTAGCTTGCACAAGACTCTTGCTCCCTCTGCTTGTTTCTGTGTCCGGTTATTACCCGTTTCGATTGATCGTTCGTGGGAATATTTCACGGATTTCTAATTAGGGTTTACCGGGAATCCTCTTTAATATTAATACTTTCATTCTCCATCTTTCATTCTAACTTTCCAATTTATATTCCTTAAATCCATTCGTTAAATACTTAAGGCTATCAGTGTCCAGGGAACTCTCGGAGAAAATAAAAGTGCGGTTTTTCAGAATCCGACAGCTTTTACATACACTTATTTTCCCCCTGGATCACTAATACGAACTCGGAAATCCGTTCCGAATACTTCTATATAGTGTCGTCTCATATTATTACATACTCCCACCAAAACACTATTCATTCTGTATTCTTTACTTGTTCTCTAAGGGTTGTATAATTGTCCGTATTCTCTTTCGATCGTTCCTTAACCTTTTTACGGAACTACTGGATTAATCGTTATCGATCTGGATGACATGAGAGTATTCTCTTGCTTGAAGTTGCCATACCTTATTCCCTTAGAAGATATATTATTCTTACATATGTTGTCACCCTTTAGCATTCTTCAAGACATAAACATAATAAAGTCGAATTCCATTCATTCTTTCAAAATATCAATTATTACATTGTAGCCGTATCCACTATTCATTCTTACATCATTAAATACATAAAAGTTTTAATTCCACCCAAAATCTGGGTTCTTACATAATGGATTGTACATCTGCTAAAACACCTATGGCCACTGCAACTAAGCTTGAGTTGAATACTAAGGAAAAGTCTGTGGACATCTCAAGCTATAGAGGCATGGTAGGTTCACTTCTATACCTAACAGCCAGTAGACCTGATATAATGTTTTCTACTTGTCTTTGTGCTAGATTTCAAGCTGACCCTAGAGAGTCTCACTTAATAGCTATTAAAAGAATTTTCAGGTATCTCAAGGGAACACCAAACCTTGGCATTTGGTACCCAAGAGAATCTGGTTTTGATCTAACTGGCTATTCAGATGCAGATTATGCAGGTTGCAGAGTTGATAGGAAAAGTACTACAGGTTCCTGTCAATTTCTAGGAAACAGGCTTGTTTCATGGTTCAGTAAGAAACAAAACTCAGTCTCCACTTCTACAGCTGAAGCTGAGTACATTGCTGCTGGAAGCTGTTGTGCACAGATTCTATGGATGAGAAACCAACTCATTGACTATGGTCTAAAAGTTGAGAAGATTCCAATTTTCTGTGACAACACAAGTGCTATTGCCATCACAGGGAATCCAGTGCAACATTCGAGAACCAAGCACATTGACATCAAATACCACTTCATTAGAGAACATGTGATGAATGGTACAGTAGAAATGCACTTTGTGCCAAGTGAAATGCAGCTTGCAGATATCTTCACCAAGCCTCTTGATGAATCCACATTCACAAGATTGGTAGGTGAGCTAGGTATGCTTAACTTGTCATAATTCCTAGTGATATTTGATTTCAATGACTTGAAGCTAGAAATGTGTTTTGATTTACTTGAAAGTTAAAACTTTCAGAATAATTTTCTGCAGAAATTTTGTCTAAGGCAAAATTAGCTTATCAACGGATATCCTTTTATCCGTTGATAGTATAAACACATTACTAGATTTTTGCATGTCAACGGGTAACAGGCTATCCACGTCATCAACGGATAAACTGTATCTCAACTGTTCATTCTATATCCGTTGATATACATTTTTTTTATATAACCGTTGGTAACCGTGTATATCTAATCATGGCTGTACTTATTCTCTTTTTATTTATTATCTGACAGTTACTTTTGACCAATGGAGTAATTACTTTTAATTATTTCATTTTTAATTCTTGAAAAATATAAAAGGCGGACTTGTACTCTCACATCTCACTTTTATTCATTTTCAAGCATATCAAAAGTTAACTGCATCTTCTTCCCTAAAACTCTCTGTAACCAAAGTTCAATCACTTCAATGGCGCCTATTGTTAAGATGATGTCCTCCACTGGGTTTACCTATGAGAAGAACAATTTCGCGGCCTTTGTTGACACAGTGAATGCTCCAGAAGCTTACCACACTTTGATGAGTTTCGTGAAGAAATGCAAACTGTCATATGCTATGACGGCCACCACTCCCTTAATCCACGAGGTAATTGAAGAAATGTGGACATCTGCTGAGTACAATGGCACAGACGGTACAATTGCTTTTTCTTTAAAGGGTAAAAACTATGTGTTTAATTCTGATGTAATAACTGCTTGTCTAAAATTGCCTGAGAATAACTGTCTGAAAGTACCTATTGATGCTGAAATTGTTGCCATGCTTAATTCTATTAATTATGCCCTTAGTACTGAAAACTTAGGGAAAATTGTTAGGAAAGGAATGGTTAAAGAATGGAGCTATTTCTGTGATGCCTTCATTAAAACTTTTTCAGGAAAAATTAGTAATTTTGATGCTGTTACCCAGTCCATGCTAACTATGATGTGTATGCTCTTAAATGATAAATTCTATAATTTTGGCACATTAGTTATGTATGAGATAGCTGCAAAGTTGGGTAAAAAGGAAACTAGGAGCAAGAATATCTACTTTGCTAGATTTTTAATGCCCTTAGCACTGCATGTATCTGAGAATATGCTATCCATTGCTAACCCGGATAGCAAGTTCCAATGTTTTGTTCAGGAGAAGAGAGTCTTAAGTGACCTGATTCGAATGAACCTCAATGCAGGAGTACAATTGGTATATCTACCAATTGTTCAGGTAACTATCTCTAACTCTGAAACCCCTATCTCCAACCCCCAAATTTCTTTGCCTTCTAGTGTCACAATGGAGTCTGTAGTTGTGACCAAACAGGCTCCTACCAAAGTGACCAAATCCAGAGTTCCAAAATCGCAGTCTAAAAGGCCAACCTCAAGTGTCTCTCAAAAGACACCTGTTGTAAAACCTACCAAAATTCTTGAGGGGAGTGTGAAGGTGGTAGTGAGAGGTGAGGGACAGGGTGAACATCAAAGAAGCCCTAAGGATAAGGAAGGAGAGATGAGTGCAACCATAATTTCAGTCTCTCAAAAGACTGCTAATGTAACTTCAAGCCAAATTCCAGTTACACTCTCTCAACAGAGTGTGACTACTGAATTAAGTTCCCCACAAGGAACACTGCACAAGAGGGTTAGAGACACATATAGCCCAATCTCAAAAACCTATGGAAGAAGAGTGAAATCTAAAACCAAAGGGGAATCACAGGGTGCACACACTGTACAGGAAACTATACCTTCTCAAACTCAGTTTGATGTGGCTTCAATAAATGTGGAGTCACAGCCCCTTGATCTTAATCTTCAAATCGACACACATTACAATCCACCATCACCAACTCCATCTCTGGATGTGGATATGATATCTACATCAATTCCTGATTCTCCATCTTTAAGATTCTTGGAGAAGCCCCACTCTGTAATTGGTGGTCATCATCTTTTAGATGATTTGTTGGACCATCAATCTTCACTTCCAGAATTCTCAACACAGACTGTGGCCTCAAACTTAAAATCAATCTCCACAGATTCAGTGTTGGTTTTCTCTTCAACGGATAAAATTATTCATTCCTCAACGGATATCCTTCATCCGTTGACAAGTGTTTCTCCATCAACGGATGCGCCTCTATCTCGCCATCCGTTGACAGCTATAACTACTCCATCAACGGATATTCCTTATCCGTTGATAACTCACTCTACCACTGCTATATCTGACATTCCTGTGTCAAGTGTGGAGGAGTTCTCAGTAGTTGAAACACTTTTAGGATTGAGGGAAGGGAGTGAGAGGCTGCCTTGTGAGCAGGCAAAAGGAGAGGTAAATAATGAGAGGCTGGCCATTTCTTCCGGTCAGCAAAAAGGAGAGTTTGAGAGTTCCACCTTAGTAGGTGAAGGTGAGGGTGTGAGAGGTGTGAGCCAAGGGGAGCCCTTGATGCAAGAAAAGAGAGATGAGGGGAGAGAAGGGACTACAGGAGAAATAAGGATGGAAGAAGCAGCCATTGCTAGTGAGTCAATGGAGGTTGAGGATGCAGCCAAGGAAATGGAATATCAAAGAGAATATCAGTCCATGATTGACTCCATTTCTTTGGATGCTGAAACCTTTACTCACCCTGTTCCTGCCTATCAAATTCTGGCACAACAGGGCAATGTGGAAGCAGAGGAGGCAATGCACCTAGTGCACACCTCACAGTCTCTACTTAGAGCTAAGGAATCTATAGCAGCTCTGCCAACCACTGCTGAGAGTGAAGAATTTGAAGATTCTGAAGATGAAGACAGCCAGAGTCCTGAAGATGAAGGTGGTAGCAGTATTCATGATTTTGCATTTGCTCACAACTACACCTATCATCAACTTGATATGGAAATCATAAGGCAATATAAATCTGCCCTGGCTGAGCACCCAGAAGCAGATCCACAGAGAAAGGTTGTTCTTCAACAGGCATTTGACTCCCTTAAGTTACAAAAGATGCAAATGGTGATTCAGAGATCCAACTTAGAGGAGGTCAAACAAGAAATCAAGGATGTGAAGATCTCTGTGGATTCCAAGCTAGAGCAACTAGCAACTAGCTCCTACAACAAAGGTTCCTCAAAGAAGACAACCTGGCTAAGTCTGTGCAACTCCTCAATTCAAGAGTGGAAAAGATGGAATCCCAGATGGAGCAATTTCTTCAACATCAGAAACTGCAAACCCAACTTCTAGTGAAGTTAGTTGCAGCCCCAACTTCTAGTCAAACACTTGATGCTAACAAAAAGGGGGAGAAAGTGGAAGAGGCTGTGGCAACTACAAGTCAAATCTTAATTTCTGAAAGTAGGGAAGCAGCAAGTGAGGGGGAGCAGCAGCCTACCATAGTGGTCAATCCACAAGAATTCATTGTCACAGCTTCCCCCAACAAATCCAAACCTGAACAAGTAGCTCTATCTGAAGAGTTTGATTTCTCAAACTTGACAGAAGAGGAAAAGCTAGCCAAAATTGAAGCTCTACAAAAGATGAAAGAGGAAAACTATGAAAGAATAATGAGGACAGAGAGATTGATCAATCAATCTATTGCATCAACTCTGTTCTCTAGCCAAACCTCAGCTCCAACAATATCTACCACAATTCTGAAGGTGCTCACTCCAGCAATTGTGGCTCCTACATTTTATGATGCTGAGCCTTCTCATGTTAAAGAGTTTGAACCCTACATCAAAACAAGACCCTACTCACCACCAAAAGCAAATGGGAAGAACAAGTTACAACTGGACTTTCCATTTCCCAAGGATGATGAAGGGAAGCTGATGGGTAAGCAAATAAAGGAATTCAAGGAGAAGACTAACAGCTGTGTAAGAGAGTGGATGGCTGTAATCATAAGGAATGGAAAAGTTCTAAACATATCCAACAGCCATCCTAGATTTGTTGAAGCCAAGAGAGAAGAGACTTCAAGGCTACTAAGAGAATCTCAACCAAGCACTGAATATCAATATGAAAACTCAGATGAGAAGCAAGCAAGGCTGGCTCAAGAGTTATTGGATGAGGTAGAGGATGAATTGAGGGAACCTGAGGAAGTCCCCAAATTCAAAAAGAAAGGGAAATCAGTCCCCAAATCCAAATCTAAGAGAATAAAATCAAAGGCAAGGAGGGCTGTCTCTCCAGAAATTGAAAACAAGGAGACAGTTGGTTCATCACAACCTATTGATGTAAAAGTATTCAACCCAGATGTGAATTTCCATGGTGAGCCTATAGTACCTAAAGAGGAACCAATGAATCTTGACTCCATTGAGGTTCCTTCATTCTTGCTGAAGCCTCAACAGAAGCCTATACAGAAGAAAAGGAAACCAAGGAAGCAACCTTCAAAGGAACCAATTCAAGTTGCTAGGGTACCTGCTATTGTCAGGCAGCCAATCTTGGAAAACAAGGATGATTTTATCTATCAGGCAGATATTGAAGAATACTCTGGCATGAATCTTTATCTGGATGAATTGTCAGAAGTAAGAGGAATTGACAAATATAGACATTTGCCTGAAAGATTGGTCTTTGTATACAAGGGAGGAATGGAAAGGACATGGCCACTACAAAGGGTTCTTGGAGAAAATTATCATACCTTAACCAAAGTGTTCTCTGCAATCAAGAGATACACAGGGTTCTCCAAGATAGCAAAAGGGGAGATACTGGATAGAATAGAACAAATAAGGAGGGAATGGAACTCACCATCAAGTCTACCAAGGAAAATGAAGATCCCATACAATGGACAGAAAATCCACCTTCAACCTTTCTGGATGATGGAGTTCAGGGATGAAGATGGTAACAGGAGATTCTTCAGGTTAGAAGACCAACTACCAAAGGCTAGCTCTCAATACCTGAGATGGCTACAACAAAAGATAAATCCAAAGGTAGATGAAGAAGATGCCTTCTATAGGCAACTCCAAATACAGATTGAGTCCAACTCTGCCAATGAAGGAAAATCAAGGGTGATGCCAACAAGAGGAAAGAAACAGTCTTAAATCTGCTCAGTCTAGAGGAGCACTTCTCTGTAAATTTCTCAAACTTTCAGTTTTTAATTTTTGTAGCTTAATACAATTTATGCATTGTTCTTTATATATCTTTAGGAATGTTTTGTTATCATCAAGGTCCTGAATTTATGCTTTATTGCCATCAAGTATAAATTGGGGGAGATTGTTAGGAATATGTTGTACTTGATGATAACTTCAAAATTAATCAAATTGTATAAGGTTTTGTAGCTGTCAACGGATGAGGATTTATAACTCTATCCGTTGACAGGTAGCTCATCAACGGATGAGGTTTTGTAGCATACTGCAAGTATCTCTATGTTATCAGTTGATAGTGTTTTTATCCACAGTCATGTTGACTATCAACGGATAGGCAGAATAGGGTAGCCAATTGTAAATAAGCTATGCTATGTAATTCTGTCTAAGTGAAAGTGTATCAACAGATGAAGATAAAACTCTATCAACGGATACAACTCAAATCCACTCTATCAACGGATACAGCTCAAGTCCCAATATCAACGGATACCGCTCAATACATCATCAACGGATGTCAGTGTACAACATCAACGGATAATCATTGACATTGTCTTCTATGATTAGCTGGGGATTAGCAGTTGATAAGGACATGTTTGACTGACAGATCACATGAGTTGATAGTAGATACAAAAAGCAGTATGGCAGCCATACTTTGGAAACACAAGGAAAGAAGCATTCTATTTACACTATGAATACAAGAAAGGTGCAGGAGACATGTCTGAACACAAGGACAACCTTTCGGCTACATGTGTATTTGGAGTGTAGTAGCAAGTCAACTAGAATTAGATTAGTATTATCTTATTCCAGTAGTACTTGTAAAACTTGGGATATATAACCAAGTGTAGCAACTCTTTGTAGGTTAAGAAAACAGACATATTTGCTTAGGGTTTCTTGAATATCCTTAGAAGCAAAGAGTTGTAAAACGGCAGCTGTGTACATTTTGTATCACAGAGTTTTCTTCAAATAAAAGCTTCAGGTGGTTCATATTAACCACCTGATTTTATATGTGTTTGTGTTTAAATCTTACATTGCAATTATCTCTGCATAAATTTCTGGAGTTCTTATCAGAAATTTATAAATATCAAGAATTGTATTCAACCCCCCTTCTACAATTATACAAGTGTGTAATCTGGGAATAACACACTCTTTCTGAATTCTTACTTGAAAATGGTTTTGTTAGAGGTGTCATAGATAAAACTCTCTTTACAAAGAAACATAAGAATGATACTATAGTAGTTCAAGTCTATGTGGATGATATAATATTTGGGTCTACTAATGATCTTCTGTGTAAGAAATTTGGTAAGTTAATGCAGGGTAAATTTGAGATGAGCCTGATGGGTGAGATGAAGTTCTTTCTTGGATGGCAAGTAAGTCAAAGGTCAGACAGAATTCATATTTGTCAATCCAAGTATGTCAAAGAGCTACTCAAGAAATATCAAATGGAGGATTCATCTTCAGCAAGGACACTATCATCTATAGCTGTAAAATTTGGGGCATGTGAAAATTCAGCAAAGGTAGATGTCACAAGCTACAGAGGTATGATAGGTTCATTACTTTATCTCACTGCAAGTAGACCAGATATTATGTATGCTACATGCTTGTGTGCAAGGTTCCAAGCGGATCCTAGAGATGTGCATCTCGTTGCTGTTAAACAAATCTTGAGATATCTTAAGGGTACCCCGAACTTAGGTATTTGGTACCCTAAAGAATCTGTTTTAACCTTATTGGATATACAGATTCTGATTATGCAGGAAGTGTGGTAGATAGGAAAAGTACATCTAGGAATTGTCAATTCCTAGTTGAAAACTGGTTTCCTGGTACAGCAAGAAATAACAAACGGTTTCCAACTCAACAGCTGAAGCTGAATACATCATTGCTGGAAGCTGCTGTGCTCAGATCTTGTGGATTAGAAATCAGCTACGTGATTATGGCTTTGTACTTGACAAGATTCCTGTCTTATGTGACAATACAAGTGCCATAGCTATCTCCAATAATGCTGTTCAACACACGAGGACCAAGCACATCGACATCAGGTATCATTTTATTCGAGACCATGTCTGGAATTGTACTGTAGAGTTACATTTTGTACCCACGAAAGCACAAACAACAGATATTTTTACTAAGTCTCTTGACGAATCCACATTCACCAGAATTGTTGGTGAACTAAGTATGTTAAACAGTCCTAGTAATTGAACTAGTTAATATCTGAGGTTTGCTCTTTAATAATTTACAAGTGATTACTTTGTTAATATTTTTTCTTTATTAAAATCACTTGTATAATTATTTTATCAACTTATCATCTTGCTTGTTTATTGAAGGTAGTGTTTTTTGTAAGTTCGTTCACAGGGAAGGACCATCAATATTGACTTCAAGTAGATTATCTCTAAAAATCTAGAAGTGTGTAAATGGGGGGGGTTTGAGTTTGGTTGAGGTATTTTATCAAACACCTTGCATACAATAAATAAATTGCTACAAAAATACAATTAAGTTAATGGCAACTATCAAAATTTACCAACACAATGAGTAAATGAGCAAGATAAGAGATATACTTGACCCAAGGATATAGCAAATCAAGCACTTCAACCCAACAAGCAAAATATATCCAACTCTACCTAACCAAGAAAATTGGTGAAGCACACAATCACTTATTTCTCTTCTAAAAACACTAATTTAGTGAAGCACATAAATTAGATCTCTTGATAATAGCTACCAATAATGAAGCACTACTAGTATAACCAAATCAAGGAATTAAACAAAGAGAGGCTAGGACAAACCCAAGGATGAGAAGCTCAACCTAGGTATTTGTACTTGAATCTTGAAGTTTAGGCACGCCAAACCTTGTGCTACTACAATGAATGTACTAACAATTACGGATTAGCACAAACAATTAGCAATTGAAATTACAAGAAGAGCAAGATGAAGCAACTTACAAAACCCCAAGCGAAATCATAAACAATACAACAAAAGTATTCAAGATAGAGTGAAATAGATCTTACTTAAATTGAATGGGTTTAGTACAAGAGATGCTTCCTTGAGCCAAATAAATGGAGTTAGTTACTCATAATCAATGCTAGATTACAAGTAATTAATGTCTCCTCTCTAATTCCTACTAACCCTAATTGTGATCTTGAAGAGGCAAAGATGAGAGGAAAATAAGATGTGAAGATAAGATGTTGTTTTTGTTGGGTTTTACTACTTTTAGTACACAACAAGTGCTGCACAGCCTGTTGCACGGCCGTGCAGCAGCCCGTGAGAAAAACTGCCCAATCTGCACTACTTGTAACACTCTGCACACCCTGTTGCACTGCCGTGCAGTAGCCCGTGGGAGACAAAATCTTCAAGATTATATAATAAAAACCTCCCGGAAACATGAGCTTGCATCTTCTAACTTCCCTCTTGAATAATCTTTGCTTTCAAGCCCAAAATAATCCATCTTTTCAACCATTAAGCATGAGGCACTGAAAGATGAAAAACATAATTAATATCGATAAAACAACATTTGAAACTAACAAAAATTCAAGAGAATAAAGGACAAAATGTGTATAAAATACACATTATCAAATCTTCCCCCACTTAAACTTTTCTAGTCCCGAGAAAACTAAAATTAACATAACCGTATACTCCTAACTAGTACCACTTCCGTAGGTGATCACGGTTGCATTTGGCATATGCAACAAGCCCATGGAACCCCTAGGTAGCCCTAGTGGACGAGTTAGGTCTCGTGAGGGTTTATATATGATGTACCCACAAAATCACAAAAACCACAACAAACAAGAAGATAACAATACCTACTAATTAAGCTAACTACTACACTCACATGTCCGAGCCGTCTACTTGTAACTAAAATCAAACATATAGAGCTATTCACCTTGTCATCCACTAAAACGAGCTAACAACCAATTCAAGAATCAAGATAACACACCTTGTGCAATATGTAACAAAGACATTAAAGATAGAATGAATGCACTTCAATCGTGAACACTGGACAAGATTATCACAAAGCATACATGGCTTCGCATTAAGAAGATGAAATTGCATGGTGAAAAATCTCACATCTCTCAATTATGCATCACACAGGTATGGGCCAGAGATTTCACTCAACTCCAAGTCTAAATGCATGCGCTCTACTTGACCTTGCATGTCCACTTAAATTCCGTATTGCACCAAAAACAAGGAATTCATAAAATGGGTTGTAATGAGGCTAGGGTGAAGGTGTGAAAATTTAAGTTCAAGGAAGGTGTAAAAGTCTTGCTAGTTGAGTCAAATGACGCTTGCTTTCTTCGTACACCAAATTCTCAAACTAAAGTAGATCTCCACTCATTTAGAATTACAAAACACAACCACATTTACCAAGAAAATTTAAACAAAATAAAGTACAAGGATTTATTGCTTTTTTTTATTTCTCTCTTTTTTTTTATTTTTTTTACATCCCCTTTATTATTATTGTTTAGCAAAGGGAATGTATAACATAAATAAATACTACAAAGAACTTTGAACCACATCTAGATATACACATCAAACTACTTTCCACTTACAATAATTAGAATCCTTCCTCTTCACAACCTCTCCAAATTCACATGCTCATCAATCAATTCTTTCCAAGACTCAACTAGCTCAACTAGGTCGAGAGTGAAGTATTTGGCTTTGACTCATGTATAAAAGGAGAAAGTGACGAAGAAAAATATGGATATAAGCTTCAAAGGGGTAACTAAGGATTATTTTCATGGTTCACAAGCTAAAAAGGTCAAAAAGGTTATCCTAAATAGAATTTCCTTATTATGGTGCATCCATGAATGAAGGTTTAATGCAAGCCCTAGAGCAACAAACACACATAAAGAGGGAGCAACACACAAGCAAAAGAATCATCGTTCAAGGCCTCACAAGGTTTAAGTTGTAATAACATCTTCTCGATTTGATTCCATGCATTCTAAGAGATAATCGTCATGTTTACAATTTAATTACAACAATCTAGACTTTTCATGCCATTTTAAGTGAGTGTGTGCAAAAAAAGGTGCATCAAACTTATAGATTCACATCAAATTGGTAATGCTAGGCACGAAATAGGAGAAAACAGGACTACAAGCTCACAATGTCTTAAATTTTACAAACAGTAAACACACTCATGACTAAACTTATTTCCCAAATGAAAACAAAACGGACATCAAAATAAACAATCCAATCTTCCCCCACTTAAACTTTGCTAGTCCCGAGCAAACTAAAATTAACATAACCATATACTCCTAACCAGTACCACTTCCGTAGGTGATCACGGTTGCATTTGGCATATGCAACAAGCCCTTGGAACCCATAGGTAGCCCTAGTGGACGAGTGAGGTCTCGTGAGGGTTTATAGATGATGTACCCACAAAATCACAAAAACCACAACAAACAAGAAGATAACAATACCTACTAATTAAGCTAACTACTACACTCACATGTCCGAGCCGTCTACATGTAACTAAAATCAAACATATAGAGCTATTCACCTTGTCATCCACTAAAACGAGCTAACAACCAATTTAAGAATCAAGATAACACACCTTGTGCAAGATGTAACAAAGACATTAAAGATAGAATGAATGCACTTCAATCGTGAACACTGGACAAGATTATCACAAAGCATACATGGCTTCGCATTAAGAAGATGAAATTGCATGGTGAAAAATCTCACATCTCTCAATTATGCATTACACAAGTATGGGCCAGAGATTTCACTCAACTCCAAGTCTAAATGCAGGCGCTCTACTTGACCTTGCATGTACACTTAAATTTTGTATTGCACCAAAAACAAGGAATTCATAAAATGGGTTGTAATGAGGCTAGGGTGAAGGTGTGAAAATTTAAGTTCAAGGAAGGTGTAAAAGTCTTGCTAGTTGAGTCAAATGACGCTTGCTTTCTTCGTACACCAAATTCTCAAACTAAAGTAGATCTCCACTCATTTAGAATTACAAAACACAACCACATTTACCAAGAAAATTGAAAAAAAATAAAGTACAAGGATTTATTGCTTTTTTTTTATTTCTCTCTTTTTTTTCTTTTTTTTACATCCCCATTATTATTATTGTTCAGCAAAGGGAATGTATAACATAAATAAATACTACAAAGAACTTTGAACCACATCTAGATATACACATCAAACTACTTTCCACTTACAATAATTAGAATCCTTCCTCTTCACAACTTCTCCAAATTCACATGCTCATCAATCAATTCTTTCCAAGACTCAACTAGCTCAACTAGGTCGAGAGTGAAGTATTTGGCTTTGACTCATGTATAAAAGGAGAAAGTGACGAAGAAAAATATGGATATAAGCTTCAAAGGGGTAACTAGGGATTATTTTCATGGTTCACAAGCTAAAAAGGTCAAAAAGGTTATCCTAAATAGAATTTCCTTATTATGGTGCATCCATGAATGAAGGTTTAATGCAAGCCCTAGAGCAACAAACACACATAAAGAGGGAGCAACACACAAGCAAAAGAATCATCGTTCAAGGCCTCAAAAGGTTTAAGTTGTAATAACATCTTATCGATTTGATTCCATGCATTCTAAGAGATAATCGTCCTGTTTACAATTTAATTACAACAATCTAGACTTTTCATGCCATTTTAAGTGAGTGTGTGCAAAAAAAGCTGCATCAAACTTATAGATTCACATCAAATTGGTAATGCTAGGCATGAAATAGGAGAAAACAGGACTACAAGCTCACAATGTCTTAAATTTTACAAACAGTAAACACACTCATGACTAAACTTATTTCCCAAATGAAAACAAAACGGACATCAAAATAAACAATCCTTCCCCCACTTAAAACATGGCATTTCCTCGTGCATGACAAATAAAACGAAGTAGAGATAGGAGTGAAAGAGAACTCCCCTGAAAATAAATAACAAGAACCGGGAGCACCCCTCTTATTTACCAATCCAACTCCGAAATTGCAAGCCGAGAATTGAATTAATGCCACACACTACAATCAACTCAACAAAAATAACCGACAAGCCAAAATCCAACAACCCTCAAAGCCCTGCAATACACTAATTAAGGAAATAGAAATAATAAAAATATTTGTTTTTGGATTTTTTTTAAATAGAATGAAATAAAATAAAATAACTAACCAATTTATATTAAAATAAAAAAAATATAAAATCAAAATGAAATCAAATTTAAAACTGAAATAATAATAAAAGCAAAAATCAAATTTAAAACTAAAATAAAATAAAATAAAATAATTATCTAGTTTTAGAAAATTAAAAACTAAAATCAAAATTAAAGAGAATTAAAAATTTGTTTTTGATTTTTTCAAAATAAAAAAAATAAAGTAAAATAAAATAAAACAAATCACAAACCAATTAATAATGAAACAAAATAAAATAATATAAAAAATCAATTCAAATTTAAAACTAAAATAAAATAAAATCAAAATTAACAACTAATAATAAAATCAAAAATCAAATTTAAAATTAATTAGTTAAAAAAATATTGAAAATCAAAATAAAAATAAAAGAAAAATGAATAAAAATAAATGAAAGGAAAATAAAAATAAAAATAAAAAAAAACAAAAAAAACAAAAGAAAAAGAAAAAAAACAAAAAGAAAATAATGTGATGAAAAACAGGGGGGAAGGGCTGTGTTGAATGGAGAAAGAGTTGCCAAATATCCGTAAGTCCATTGCAGAAATCAAAAATTTGCAACTTATTCAACATGATGTATTCCAGGTTCAATTGAATGCCATGGCAACCCAGTTAAAATATGCAATCAACTCCTTGTTAAAGCCATCTTCGTCTAATTTACCAGCTTCACATCCTACTACTCTGGAGGATAACCCAACTGAGGGGGAGAAGTTGGATGATCAAGAAACATTTACTAGGCGTAAGGGCAAAGAAAAAGTTGTTGACACGAAATTAACTTTATTTTGGGAAAGGAAAAGTTAATGGAAGTATTAGTGCTATGTGGAAAGAAAGCAAGACAAACTTGAGGATATGTTCAGTCTAGAGGAACAATTAACTTGCACTTGGTTAATTTTAGAAATCTGGAAAACGTATATATATGATCCAGAATGCACTTTAATATTATTTATCTTTGTATTTTATTTTATTGTATCAGTTGAGTTATCCTTTAAGAATTTGCTTGTTAAACCCTAACAATCAAATAGGGGGAGATTGTAAAGCATAATGTAATGTAATATGTAATAGAGACATATATAACTCAACTAGGATAAAAGATAAATAATATTAACTCTATACAGGGATCGTGAAATTTGAAGAACAGGCATCAACAAGGATCAAGTCGCTGAAAGAAGTTCATTAACATGATCAAGTCTCAGTGACAAAATAAGATGTACAGACGATTCAGTTGAAGGGCCAAAAGATTCCAGTGATAAAGTTTTTATGATTGCACAATTCTTAGCAGTGTTCTTAAAGACATGATATGAAGACCACGAGTGAATGTTAGTCGTCTGTGAACCAGACCAGTTGCACTAGGCGTCAACACTTCAGAAAAGAATCGAAGTATCTAACTCAGAAAAACTATTCAAGAGGTATGATTGAGTTTAGAGCAGTATTGATATCCTCTAGTTAGTTGGAAGCTGAATATTTAAGGATGTCAAATTAAGAGGAAAATGAATAGTATCCGAAATTACTATTCATATGAATAGTATCCGAAATCACTATTCATATGAATAGTACTATTCATATGAATAGTAACCAACAGTTACTATTTGGGCTTGGTGAAATAGTGCCCGATTACTATTTGGGGATTGTTGGAATAGTGCTCGATTACTATTTGGGGGTTGTTCGAATAGTGTCAAATAGTAACTTTCTAAAACCTATAAATAGGCTTGTTTTATTTCATTTCAAAACACACCTCAACACACAACTCTCTCTTCTCTCTCTTATATCTTTTCTGTATAAGCAGCTAAACAGTCCATCTAGTAGGAAAGCCGGCTTAGCCCGCTTTCAGGAAGTGTCGGGTAGAAGGTCCTCGTGCCTAAACTATCCTTAGAAGTGTAAGCTGCTAGACAGTCCATCTAGTAGGAAAGTCGGCTTAGCCCGCTTTCAGGAAGTGTCGGGTAGAAGGTCCTCATGCCTAAACTATCCTTAGGAGTATTCAGGTTTTGAAGCTAATCCATTGGATTAGAAGTTGTAACACCCCTTCGAGTTTATTATCAATAAATATATATATATTCTCGGAATTATTTTTTTTTGGTAGTATCGTATTCAACCCCCCCTTCTACGATACTTCGGGACCTAACAGTCATCTCATTATTGGGACGTCCTTTGTACTTGGTATTTCCCTATTGGTATCCCGTCACACGTACTCAATAAGCATCATATTTTTGGGGTCAAACTTTCCTTTGTTCAACCATCTAAATTCTCATTTTCTCGGTCCATGGGTTTCTTTATTACTCAATCAATCTATTCCAAATTTCCCCGAATTCCCCCAACTTAAAGGGAGTTAATCTGTATGTCATTTATGCTTTCAATTTCAACTTTCCATTGTGACCAACAACCTTTGTCACGTCAGTTCCATACTTTTCTAGCTTCATTGCTAGGGTTTCTCAGGAGTCCGCAGATCTAGCTCCCTTATTGATCCTCAAACTTTCTTTCCTTTATATCCTCAACTCTACATTTCTTTCATTAGTCACCTTGTTTCTATTTCGACTATAATCTCTTTATGAACCATCACAGCATTATCATTTATCTCAAACCTCACGTCTTTCCGAAATTAAACCATCCTAAGTAAACCTTTACGATTTATCTAACTTGGATCCAATACAATCTATTTCTGTTTTTCATTCCGACACCTCCACAGTCGTTATCAATTAATTTCTCATAAGAATCACCACTACATTAATGTAGTTCATTATTGAATCACCATTGTTTGTCGTTTACGTAGTGCTTTACTAGCTAATCATACGGGTTTCATAATTGTCAGATCAAAATTCTCTACGAAGACAAAATAATCACTATTCCTTATCCATAAGGAATACTTCCTGAACTTGATGTAGATATTAATGAAGCCAATAAAATTGCAGAAGAGCTTCAAGCATCGCAGTTATGATAGGTTGATGAAATTATTAATCACATGTCTTCAGTAGATGACTAGAAGCTTAACGGTTCACTTAATCAATTTCGTACCATGGTCCTGCTTTTCCTCAAAATATGACCTCCTGAACTGTGTAATTTCCTTAAGATGATATCAGGAATCGAATCTTTACTTAAACTATTATTACAGTCGATTCTTGCACAATCATCAGAAGGAATGTAAATTCCTCCACTCCAATATGACCTTCAAGGTCCTTCCAAATATCATTCTGTTTCTTCGGTATGAGCATTTATAATTACTCCTCTATACTTAAAGTGTTGGCCACCTCATTGGCCTTTCCTGATAATAATAATTTCTTGTAATCAATGTTCTCTGGATCTACTCCAACTCAAATTTTTCTACCTCACCACTATTGGGTGAAAGCATTCTCCCTTAAGCTCTGCTGAAGGGGAAAAATATCTATCAGTCTTTTTCCATAAGTCATTGCTTGCACCTTTCTGTGTGAACTTTATCAGGGTTACTCCTAATCATACCTAGGATATTTCTTCTCTTAGTTCTTTCTTGTTTTAGGATAATCTCAACCTTTATTTGGTTCAATACATACTTACTCATGGTCTCACACATGCCTCACCTGGCATTATTATTATTATTATTATTATTATTATTATTATTATTATTATTATTGTCGTACATTCCTTACCAGAATTCTATTTTTGAAACTCAGAATCTTACCCTTTTTCTTTATAAGATTTATTAGGTCATCCTCATCATTCCTCCTGTATTTTCTGGGTACAGAGTATATCAAAGTATCATTAATCAGTCCTATAACAATTCTGTCTATGTACTTTCCGAAACTCCTTTCAATAAATCCCTAAAGATTATTGATGCCTTGGTCAATCCAAATTATCTCGTCCAAATTCACAATGTCTTTATTAGGGGTAATGCCATCCTTTGTGGATATTCTCTTCTCAATTCTATTTTCAAGAAATACTTACATCCTTTAATTAAAAATCAGATCACATATCCTTAATAAAGGTCTCTTTTCAATCGTTCTCATTTTGATAATCTACAGGTTGCTTAATGCTAGCCTTTTCTTTTGAATTGACGTCAGTCTACATGACCTTCCGAAAGACAACATATGTCTATCCGCTCTTCTTACAGAGCTTGATAATGGTAGCAAGGATGTTCTGGAAGATATTGGTCGTGTTCAATGTGAATCTCTTAATACCTATTACTCTTCTTGAGGATATTCTGTTTCAGATAACATTTATGAATCATACAGCACCATCTTTGACACTCTTCATAAACCTCCATTGATGTAAAATCCCATCGTCATGTATCTCAATTCACTTTACTTCTCTTTCTAGCTCATAAGCTGGTCAATCATATACGCCTTAATCACTTCACTTTATATCCAAAGTTCTCGCGGTTAGCGCTTGGTGAGAAGCACCCTGCTTTGTCCTTACATTGCTGGTCTAGTCAATTTATAATTCTTTGCCACATGGCCCCAAATGGCCGCGCTACAGTATATGAGTTTAGGATTAGCTAATGGCATTACTTTTCTAGCAATTGCCGGCATAGCGCCTCCTTCATCCATAGCGAAGATAACTTATCTAGGTTAGATTACGCTTATCAATATGCTTTTTCCCACTTACTCTTAAACTTTTTCTTTTAGTGTTTGTTCATTGCTTTCCTTTACACAGAAATCTTAGGTACTAAAGTAGCATAGTCACTCAACTTGAGCACTGCCACTCTTCGTTCATCCCTCTTCCTTGATACCTTCTGATCTTTTCAAAATTTTACTCCATATAAGTCTCAATCGACTTCTCGGTACCGTCTCCGGTCACCTCTCCTTTATTTTTATCTTTTCAACTTCTCTTATCAATCCCATGTGCTACATAAGCTTAACACTTTTGGCATAATAGCCATTTCATTTAAGTCAATCCCAGAATTTCTCAGTCCATTTTGGTCCATACATACATTTCCCTTTTACCGTCCAACCTCAACTTCATCATTTTGTCCCTTCAATCACTACGCCATAAACGCACGTACGCAACCCCCAAATAAAGTTGAAAAAGACCTGAAAAGCGTTGCGTAAGGTCTTACGCAACACCAGAGGGGCGTTGCCAATATCGGCGTTGCGTAAGACCCCTAATGCAATGCTTTTCCAAGCTATTGCAACACCACGAAAGCATTGCATAAAAGGCCTTATGCAACACCAAAATCACGTAAAGGCAACACTTAACGGTGTTGCATAAGATTTTTCAGCCATGTCAGCAGTGGGGTCACATGCCACGTCAGTATTGGATCCCACGAGGTGACACGTCAGCATGTTGACATATAAGCAAGGTACCACGTTAGCAAGGTGCCACGTCATCAGTGGGGCCCACAGTGTGCCACGTCAAAACTGGGGTGGCAATGCCACGTCAGCAGTGGGGTCCACCAAGGTGCCACGTCAATAATGGGGCCCCCCCTCATGCCACGTTAGCAGTGGGGCCCACATGCCACATCACAGTGGGGACCACTATCTAATGCAACACTTTTTGAGTCTAATGCAACACTAATTTTTTTTTTTAGCAACACCATTTTTTTAAAATGCAACGCCATTCTTTTTAAATGCAACACCATTTATTTTTTTCTACAACAACATTTTTTTTATTGCAACATTAAAACTATGATACTGCAACATAAAATAGGGTCAAATGCAACAGTTTTTTATAAAAAATTTGAAATGGCTGCTTTGTTCATACATAATACCAACCTGTCCAATCCAAGACAACAAAAAATTGAAGTACAAACCAACAATTGGCCAAGGATGCAGCCAGAACAAAAATAAAGTTCTACAAATTCCAAAGAATCACACCACCACTCCAAAGTTTGTTCTCGAGGTCCAAATATGTCCTACTGTTGTACTGGCTTCTTCAGCGGCCGACTCTTTCCCCGGTCTCCGTGCTCCTTCCTCAAGGCTTTCTTGACCATCAGCTGGACTTGATGATTGCTCAGGCACCATCTGGTCACGTGGACAAGAAGGACATTCATACAATCATTATGTTCATTTCTATACCCAGACAATCACGTAGACAAGAAGTACTAAGACAATCAGGTAACTCATTAATCTAATGTAGAAAGACATTCAGACAATCAAAACAGATACATCATAACATCATTATGTTAATTTCTGAATAAATGACACGATTATCTTTTTTTTTAAATATATAAACTTCTTAACAAGTGAACTGCTCTGTTTGGACAACTTGACACGAATCATGTAACTTTTCCTATACCCAAAATAACACCTGACTGACCATTGACATATATGTATCATCAAAAATTCGTAGGGAACATTGATCAAACAGTTAATGGACATTAAAAAAATGGCCTTCGGTTCTTACTGTCATGAACTAACAACAACATATTTATATAGACAATTAAACTAGAAAAGAACAAAAAATTAAGTATCAAACAAACAAATATTTATAAAAGATAAAATATACCAATACGAGCATAAGTTCCTTGAGGTGCTGCTATGCTAAGATCAGTGGGAACCAAGGCTTTGCCTCTAGCAAGTACTTTGATCTCTGATGCACTGCATTTCATAAACAAGCAAAAGTATTACACACACCCATACACATACACGAATTGATGATTGCTCGGGTCTAAATAGAGCCAACATGCTTCAGAGAGCTAATATCAAAGGACTTAATTTCTAGCAAACAACTAGCTAGACCTTGCCATAAATTTTATTTATACTACACCGTCTTCTAGGATACCAAAACACAAGATCTGGGCTGGAGAAATATATTGCTTCATCAATGCAGAAACTTGAGATTGTCCAGTGACATATAACAAGAAGATGGAAGTACCTGAATTCCAAGGTGAAGCAAGTATGGAAATTTCGGATTGACTTTTCCTGACCTATATCCAGCAGGTAAATAAATTCAATATGAGGAGAAAGGACAAAAGAGTTAATCTGAAGTCAGAGTCCCAGGTGTAACAAAGAAAATATATTAACTTGTTGTAAGGAATCAATCCTCGTGAAAAATAAATTGCATAACCACTGTTATCCACCACACATTTCACTCGATTCGGATCAAATGCATCTTCAGGTGCTAAGGCTGTCACAACAGTGCTAAATATTGCATCAGGAGCACCCTGAATAATAAAAAACATATTGAAAGTTAAGCAACTACGATACAGGGAAGGAAAGAAAGTAGAGTAAGTTCATCCTGGTACTAATGTTTCCCTACAACTTTAAACGATGTGTTATATCAGCACTCTAACTATCATCTTTCCTTTTAAGCTAAATAAAAGAATAATCTAATAGTTAACAAAAATGTCATAATTCTTAATATAGAAAATTAACCTACAATGCTTTCACAATCCCATCGATAATTTCAGGTTCAATTAGTGGTTCATCCACAATTTGAAGGGAAGTGATTACCGTAACTTTGTTTGGAAAATAAAGGAGCAGTTCAATAACCAGAAACGGAAAAGTACGGAAACATAATCATGTGGATGTAGGACAAGGTTTAAGAAAAAAAAAGTTGTGGAATAAAAGAATAAAAGGATAAAATCAAGTAAACTAATTATAGGCCTCACATATGAATAATCAGAGTTAGGTGCTTAATCAGAGTATTAACCATAGTTAGATAACTATCATAAAAACTGAATAATAGATGGGCATTCAAAAGTATGAATTCTGTTAACCATACGACTTTGTCCTGGTGTGTTGTATTAATTTTTGAACAAGCTAAGTACCAACACATCTCGAGATGTACTTACAATTTCTCTGTGAAAGTCAAGTTCCCTAAAATGGAAGGAATTGGTCCACTCAACATGTTGCAGCTTAAATCCCTGATCAGGAAAAGTTTTATTTAGCATTAATGTTTATTTTTCTTCTCCTACAAGTAACACATGGAAGACCCCCCCCCCACACCAAAAAAAATCCCTGCGCATACTCATAAGCATGTTACATTGTGTCGTATAAACTTAAGAAAAAATTTGAAAAAAAATGACCATGAGCTGAGTACATAATTGTTTCTCAGAACAATATTATTGCAAAATAATGACATAAAAGCACGTACAAGACTGCAAGTGCCTGCATCAGGCCAATCACGGACAGAATAATTCCAGTTAGTTGATTTCCTTGCAAAGATCTGGTATGCACCAAGAGTTTATAGCAATCAGCATGATTATAAATAGAATGTACACAAGCTGGCACTTGTTAAAGTTTAAAGTCGAAACTTACAAATTTGATACTTGTAAAAATCCAATGTTGAATGGAATTTCCCCAATCAGCTTGTTGTAAGACATGTCTCTAGTCATAGAAATAGAATACAAGGGTTTGAGTTTACATGTCATGCATCAATCATAATTATTTTCAGATTCACACACACACACATCTATATAGATTCACACACACATATATATAAATTAAATTTGGGATGTAATTTCGAGCAAAATCTTACTCTACTCAACCGCATATCCATTGTTCTTTATTCATTCAGCAACAGGGACCACTGAAGCAACAGCTGTAAATGACACAAAAAGTAAATTTAATCGAAAATCGTACAAAAGCAAATATATTCCAATTTAGAACACATGAGATCGAATAGATTGATGAGCACATAATTCAGTACACCATCAGAAAAATTGAAGAACCAGGCACTTGGTGTTATTTCATCACAAACACAACAAAATACAGATTTGACTAACTTTATAGATGACCCAAGCTTAAGAACCAACCACACTGCCAAAAGAAGCTCGATTAAATATAAAATGAATGAAATTTGAAAAGAAATTGGAAAAATACTTACTAAATCGAGCAGATTAGAGCTAAAAATGGGGAGAATCAACCGATTGAAGCTTCCTCTTCTCATAATTAGAGAAAGTCGACCAATTGTTAGGGTTTTCAATTTCAATTTTGCCTAATTAGGGTTCCTGTGATAGTGGGGTTTGATTTAGGGATTTGATTTAGAAAAGTTAGGGTTCTAAATTGGTGGTTTGAGAGAGGTAAAGTGTGGGAGAGATTTGTACGAGTGAGAGAATTTTGTTGAGAGAAAGTAGAGTGTTTGTTTACCAAGAGATTTTGAAACGTATGGCCCAAAATTTTCATTTAAGAGGGAAATTTTCCGCCCAAAACTTTCACCCAAATTTTCACCTCGAGCCCTGTGCTCCAAGTGTGTTATACTATTATGGATGATGTGTGTGCTCTGCTGGTTTTTTATTTTTAAAAAAATGTAATTTTAGTTTTTATATTTTTAGTTCAAAAATTTTTATAAATCAATTCAAATAAATTTAGAAATTTTTTAAAAAAATTACCACTTCACTAAATTCGTTAGATATTAACATCCGTATATTTAGAACGTCCAAAAAATAAATTAAAAAAATAGATTCATCATTCGGGACAAGACTAGTTAAAAAGAAGGTCTACTTTGACAGGTTTGACCATTATAAAACCAAACCAAATACATCTAGGAATTTTTTTTAAAAATTCTCTACTTCACTAAAACCGTTATATCTTGCCATCCGTACGATTGGAATGTCGAAAAAATAATTTTAAAAAATAGATTCATCATTCGGGACAAGACTAGTTAAAAGGAAATTCTACTTTGACCGGTTTGACCGTTATAAAACCAAACCAAATACATCTAGAAATTTTTTTAAAAATTTACCACTTCACTAAAATCATTATATCTTGCCATCCGTACAATTGGAACGCCGAAAAAATAATTTACAAAATAGATTCATCATTCGGGACAAGAGTAGTTAAAAGGAAAGTCTACTTTGACCGGTTTAACCATTATAAAACCAAACCAAATACATATTGGAATTTTTTTGAAAAATTACCCCATCACTAAAATTGTTATATCTTGACATCCGTACGATTGAAACATCGAAAAAATAATTAAGAAAATAGATTCATCATTCGGGACAAGACTAGTTAAAAGGAAAGTCTACTTTGACCGGTTTGACTGTTATAAAACCAAACCAAATACATCTAGCAAATTTTTTAAAAATTTACCACTTCAATAAAATCATTATATCTTGACACCCGTGCGATTGGAACGTCGAAAAAATAATTTAAAAAAATAGATTCATCATTCGGGACAAGACTAGTTAAAAGGAAGGTCGACTTTGACCGGTTTGACCGTTATAAAACCAAACCAAATACATATAGAAATTTTTTTTTAAAATTACCACATCACTAAATTCGTTATATCTTGACACCCGTGCGATTGGAACGTCGAAAAAATAATTAAAAAAAATAGATTCACAAGACTAGTTAAAAGGAAAGTCCACTTTAACCAGTTTGACCGTTATAAAACTAAACCAAATACATATAGGAATTTTTTTGAAAAATTACCGCATCACCAAAATCGTTATATCATGACATCCGTGCGATTGGAACGTCGAAAGAATAATTTAAAAAAATAGATTCATCATTCGGGGCAAGACTAGTTAAAAGGAAAGTCCAATTTGACCGGTTTGACCGTTATAAAACCAAACCAAATACATATAGGAATTTTTTTGAAAAATTACCGCATCACTAAAATCGTTATATCTTGACAACCGTGCGATTGGAATGTCAAAAAATAATTTTAAAAAATAGATTCATCATTCGGGACAAGACTAGTTAATAAATTAAAATAAATATCTAATGCAACACTTCAAGCAGCAAATGCAACACTACTGTTATCTAATGAAACGCTTCTGCCACGTCAGCATAGGAGGGTCCCACTTCTGCCACATCAGCAATTGTGGGTCCCACAATTGCCACGTCAGCATTGGTGGGCTTCTTGCCACGTCACCCTTGTGGGTCCTACACTGCCACGTTAGCAGTGGTGGGCCCCACACCTGCCACGTCAGATTTTAATATATATATATATATATATATATATATATATATATATATAATGCAACACTTGAAACAACAAAGGCAACACTATTGTTATCTAATGCAATGCTTCTGACACGTCAGCAAATGCCACGTCAGCATTAGTGGGCCTCCTGCCATGTCACCATTATGGGTCCCACACTGCCACGTCAGCAGTGGTGGGCCCCACACAAGCCACGTCAGAATTTTTTTTAAAAAAAAATCTAATGCAACACTTCAAACAGCAAATGCAACACTCCTGTTATCTAATGCAACACTTCTGACAAGTCAGCAAATGCTACGTCAGCACATGTGGGTCCCACTTCTGCTACGTCATCATTTATAAAAAAAGAATATCTAATGCAACACCAGTAGTTAGTGTTGCATGATGTGAAACACCGTGGGTAATATGTAACACTCAATTATATCTAATGCAACACCAGTTCAGCTCAGTTGCAAAAGACCCAAAATTTCTAGCTAACGAAACGCTTTCTGTGCAACGCTTTGTAAAAAGCGTTGCGTATGCTCACTTATGGCATAGTGAATCAATTGTAATAATCAGGGTCTGTCTACCAACCCATATAGCGGTTACCTTATCCAATCCACAGGGTTTACTCCAATTTCCACTCTGTTCAGTGACGTTCTCTGATAATCAGAAAGACAAGGTTCGCCAAAATTTGTTAAATTTCTTTCCAGAATTAGGAAAATTTAGGTTAATCTATCCACCCACTGGTAATACTAAGAAGATCAATTTCGAAACCTAAAGAAAAGTTCTTTGAACATCTAAGCAGGTGGAATTGTAAGCAGTTATAATAATGGAATGATTGACATAAAGTTGAAAGTTTTTTTTTTAACCACTGGAAAGGAACCAAATATATACATCCCATAGAAGGGAAATCGAAAGTTTCAAACTGAAACATGCCACATCTTCCTGATACATATACGTCCTAATAAAAGATACTACCAAATGTCAGTCTACCTAACCATTAGTCTCAAAAGGACCACTATCCTCGGGGTTAGTCGTTCCCCAATATTGGCACTATCAAGGCCATCCGAATTTGGTGAACTGTGCTGTCCGAATGCATCCGCAATTACTCTGCCGTGTTGCATAAGCACACCCCTAAACCTATATGGGGTGCATCATAATATATCACAAAGTCTTCCTTCTTCCATTAGCCAACGCCAACGCTGGGTCGTCACAAATTTCATCTTTAGCTCCAGGAAGATTTTCTCACATGTTCCACATTCATTCAAACTTCTTAGTCCTTTGTTAGTGTGGTTGGCCTTTCTCAATTGAAACTGCCTTTAAGTCGGTGGGGTCAACCAACACTACTCACTATTGATCGTATGTCATAACAACTGAACTTCATTTGACCAGAATTCATACTTCGAGACCTTGGCATACACTTGCTCCTTTAGGTTTCACCTTTAAATCATTTTCCATTACCTCTAACCACTGATAGTATTACTTGATCCATTTATGATTCAGCATCGGAGTAAACATAATGTAACTACTATAATCCATTCAAGGAAAGAAAGAATTAATATTCCTCTGAATCACATGCATCTAATATTTCTGGTTCATGTAACAACCCCGATTTTTGGTAGGAATTAAAACTTTTATTTTGGAATGGATATAGAATCAAATACTTCTATGTCATGAAGAATGCTATTGGTTGACAATCTAGATAAGAATTATCTATCTCCTAGGAAATTAAAATTTGATAATTCCAAGGGGGAAGGTTATTCTTATGTCATCCAAATTGATATCTGTTATCAGTCCAGTGGTTCCGTAAAAGGGTTAAGGAACGATCGAAAGAGAACCGGGACATCTATATATCCTTAAAAGAATAAGTGTGAATAGTGATTTTGCTGGAACTAGGAATATTATTAGACGATGCTACATAAAAGTACTCGGAATGAAATTCTGAGTTCGTATTAGTGATCTAGGGGGAAAAAGAGTGTATGTAAAAGTTGTCGGATTCTGAAAAACGGCACTTTTATTTTCTCCGAGATTACCCTGGACGTGAAAGGACCTAAGAGATTATTAAAAGGATTTAAGGAATATGGATCCGAGAATTATTAAGAATGATGGAGTATAGTATTATAAATATTTAGAAGGTTTCCGGTAAAACCCTAACTAGAAATTCTTGAGATATTCTTTGGAACGATCAATCGAATTGAGCAATAACCGGACAAAAGAGCAAGCAGAGATCAAGATGCATGCATGTGCAAATAAGAAATATCTAGTAACTAGGAAGTTACATAAGTAACTAGCAAGATTAGGAAGCTAACTAGTACTTAGCCTTACTTTATCACCTTAACCACCAAAGATCAACACTTTTCCACTTGATTAACATCATCCATTGAATCACCACTATATTAAAGCCACTTTATGGACTTGATATTATTTGACATAGCAATAATACAACATTGGATGAGATAATATCAAGAGAAAAGCAAGCAAAAACACCATTCTCTCTCTTTTTCTCCTATTCAGCTACTCAAGGAATTCAAGAATCAAAATCCACCTTCCACTCCTTGTTTAATCTTGTAATTTTTAAGGTGAGTTCTATATTTCAAGAAACTAATCTCCTAGAAATTTCAAGTCCAAACTCCTTTGTTTCCATTTTCAAAAAAATCAAGAAAGAGGAGGGTGAATAGTGTTCTTATGAACTAATCTTTGATTTTCTTGTTTCTTTGGTTGATCTAAGGTGTGTTAAGGCTAGACAAGGACCATACCAAGCTTAATAAGGCTATTACATACTCCAACGAAGGTAGACCTCTTGAAACCCTAGCATTTGATTTGAGATTTATATATGTTTTTGATGGGTTTAGCTTTGTATGGTTATAGTGGTGATTATAAGCATGATTATGTAGTTTGTTCTGTGATTTAAGAAGCATGATGATTTTGAGGTTAAGGTCAGTGGTTCTAGGGCTGGTTGAGATGAGAATCATGTTTATAAGTTGTATTGATGCCCGGTGTGGCTTGGTTTGATGATTAAGATTTTTGGAACGTCCAATTTATAGCCGTCGTAATACCGAATTTTTGCTAACACTTAGAAACCGAGCATGACAGTTAATATAATTTCCTGAACTTGGTAGTATTATTACTGCTCCTTGTAGATCTGTAGCCATAGATCGTTTTGGCATGAGAATCGAAACATCCCGACTTACAGTTTAGGAGTTATGGTCAAATTACTAAAATTTGTTCGAAACCGTATGTAAAAGTTCGTAACTTCAATTGAACCCTCGTAAAACATGTTACTCAGTGGAAAATCTTGGTAAATAAATACTAGGGGTCATAAGGAAGGTGTGAGAGAAAACTACATGTCAAACTGATCGTTTTCCGATTTTATAAAAATATTTGAATCGAGGTTAAGCGCGAACAAACCCTTAAAACTACACTTGGTTATAACTTTGGTGAATCACTTAGAAAACGGGCGATAAAACTCGAGGTATAATCTTGGTTCGTAAACGACCAACCTTAGAACTTATACGATTTAAGTATATACCAAGTGTAAGTTTGATGACATGTCTTAATAACGAACAAATGTCAGACCATATCGGTGACAAAAAGAGTTACACAAAAGGGTGCATAACGAGATAACTTGAAAACGTGTTTCGACTTAAGTGAAGTTTATACTTATACTTTTAAAATGTGTTAAGTGGTTAATCTCGAATGTTCTGATTGTTTATAGATCATCGAGCAGACCCAGGACACGCTACCTCCTCCCACACCCGGTTACCAGGCAAGTTTCCAATAACTTGGAACTGTTGTTGTGATAATATGTATATCTGTTGTTTCTGATACATATGCCATAGCATGCATGCATATTGTCAAATTATATTATGATACTTGTTCCCTAAATTGATATTGGCTTATAGACTAGATACGAATTATCAGTTATAAGCCGAATTGTTTTGGTAAGGCCCTTAGCGAAGGGCATATGATATTCATTCTTTAATATAGACTGGGAGTCGGTATTTTGAGATATGTAAATAGTCGTGGAAACCCGGAGGGATTCCAACGGCATATTATTACTTATTTTGAGGAATGTTATTATTAAACATTATTTATATTTCCATAAAGTATCAATTACTTGGAAATCTTTCGAGGAATGTTATTCGAGTATTATTTCAGTCGAGAGATATTAAATGAATGTTAGTTTCGAATATTCATTTAGAGTTGATTATTTAATGAATATTATTTTGATATTCATTCGGAATTCTATTCATTAAATGAATGTTACCTTCGAATATTCATTTAAGATTTTATTTACTTAATGAATATTACTTTAAAATATCCATTTGAAGTTCTATTTATTTAATGAATATTATTTTAAAATATTCATTTGAAGTTCTATTTACTTAATGAATATTATTTCAAATATTCATTTAATGGTTGATTTATTTAGTGAATAATTATGCATATTTATTTGAGGATTATTGACGAGTAATATTTTATATTAAGAATATTCTTTAAATACTTATGATTTAATAAGTATTATTTGAATATTTATTTAATTCTGTTAAACTAGTTCTAAAATGATTATATTATTCAAAGATTATCTTCCACCTTCAGATATTATGTAAAATATTTCGGAGTCTTTTTTATGACTATTTTATCAAGTAAAGGTTCCCAACTCTTTATTTTCCATTTAAATCTATCTTAAAAGGATTTAAATGTTCGCTCAAACTTCCGTATTATAGGGGAACCTTACTTGAGAAATGTTATTTATCTTGTTGACTTCCCGGTCATAAATCTTTTAAAACTATTCTTTTCAGTCGCAACTTGGTTGCTGTTTATCAATTGAATCTTTGAGTAACCTTCTCATCATTCGAGGGATAAGATTATTGGAACAAGATGGTATCCTCTAACAAGCAGCAGCTTGGGAGATATGAGGTTGAATTTTCCTTTCCAACTAGATACGACTACTTTGTGGAGTCTTATCAACAAGTACTATACTTAGGGAAAGGGGGATGAACTTTACGTTCAGAGTCATGAACTTCTTTTCGAACTTGGAGTCGTGTAAGAGGCCGAGTAGCACCGGTCCATCCCATTGGCCCAACCGTTGGCCGGGGAGATCTAACAGGGCGGTAGACAAGTAAATCTGTCATCTCTTCCTTTTTGTCATTAGTTCATCATTCAAATTCATTTATTTTCCGCAACATTATCATTGTTGGTAGTATTGGAAAAGTATTCATAATTGGAATTGTAATATTTTCCTGCAAGTTCCTCTTTTATGATAAATGATAATATCTTGCTTATCTCTGACATAGCAGATATTTCCACCTATATATATACATTTTGAGTTACCTTGTAACTTCATCGTTCGTGTTATACTGGAATCATTTCCGTAAATACATGGCATATGGTTTGAAAGATACTTTTGAACTATTATATATTATCGTTCAGTTATACATTATTGTTGGTGGGCTATTGCTCACCCTTGCTTTATTATTATATCACAACAACAGCTAGACCAGATGACTCGCACAAGGCGCACTCGACGCTGATGAGGACGATGAGACTACCAGAGCTGAAGATGAAGCTATTGGTAGGATAGATTCATTCTTTCAGTACCAAGTATATGGGCTAGTATGACTTATGTAAATGGATGGCAAAGAGTATGTATTTATATTGTAATTCTTTTGGGTTGTAAGAACTCAAAATGTGATTAATAAAATTTGATTGTTACTCTGATTTCATCTCTGGGACTATAATGGGTGTCCTTTATATTGTTGTGTTGGGTCATAAAGATGTAATTTATTTTATGTTGAAGTAATTTCAAGTATTGTGGACAGAAATGGAGACTGTAACGACCGGAACCCGGACCCCGGATCTGGGGGTGTTACAGAAATGGTATCAGAGCGTACGTTATAAACGCCAGAGATGAGGCGACGTTAAAACAATAAATTCACTAAGATAATAAGAAATCTTGCCAAGTTCATAGTTGGACTACATAATGTAGTGCTGACATATAAAACCCTTATGGGAACTCTTAGGTATCATGATAGTAACTTAGCTCGATATCGTATCGACGAGTAAGGCGATAGACCTTGAGGCATACGAGCAGCAGCTCGATGATGCTTTATTATATGCTGAAGATCAGCGGGTAAATTCGATAGAGTACCCTACTGGAGACCCGGAAGAGGTTCCTGCAGATAAGGAAAATCCTGTTAGGATAAGGAGCTTACCCTTGAGGAATGATCTGCAGCTAGAAAGACTGTGATGATTAAGGTATAGTGCTCAGAAAAGTGAGCATAAAGAACTGAGCTATTAGCAAGAGAACTGAAGATTCATGTTGGATTCGTAGCCGGACTTCTGGATGTAGTACCAGCAAGTAAGACGGATTGGAAGAATCACTTGAGATCTTATACGGGAATAGATAAGAATCCTTAGAGACGTTCATATTAACGAAGAAAGAGCTAGAGGGATGTATGATTATCAAAGACATCGATATAGGACGAGGAGCAGAGTCCCTAGGAATAGTTGAGAAGGAGGCAGTAAGTGCCATATCATTTGATAAATGAATTAGTATGAATATTGTCAGTAATAATTCGCCATGAGAAGGCACATGTCATAGGTTATAATTTATGGAACCAAATTAAGGTTAATGAGGTGGTTTTATTCAGGGAAATGTTCATTTTATGAATGAATCAGTTAGAAAGTAGAGACATTGGGAAGTGACAGCATGATTGGATATAGTTATATAAGGAAGTAGTAAGCAAGACAATGATCTCAGAACCTACCGGAAGATAAGACCAGTGAGTCAAGATGAACTCGTAATGAGACTGCTGTCAGAGACTGAGTATAGGGTTATTTCAACTCAGTGAAATGATGAACCAGAAATGTTAGATGCATGTGATTCAGAGGAATATTAAATTCTTTTTTTGAATGGATTATAGTAGTTACCTTAGGTTTACTCTGACGCGGAATTATAATGGATCAAGTAATACGATCAAGCAGTTAAAGAGAAAAATGTGAGAAAATCTTCCTGGAGCTAAAAGATGAAATTGGTGACGACCCAGCGTTGGCATTGCCTAATGGAAGAAGGAAGACTTTGTGATTTAATATGATGCATCTAATATAGGTTTAGGCGGTATGCATATGCAGCATGGTAGAGTAATTACGGATGCATTCGGACAACACGATTCATCAGGTTCGGATAGCCTTGGTAGTGCTAATTTTGTGGAACAACCAACTCCAACGGTAATATTCCTTCTGAGACTAGTGGTTAGGTAGACTGACATTTGGTAATATTGAATATCAGGACTTATAGGTATCATGACGTTGTGACAGGTTTCAGTTTGAAACTGTTCAGTCCCTTCTAAGGGATGTATATAATTGGTTCCTCTCCAGTGGTTAAACTTCCAACCTGATGACGATTATTTCGTTAATTATGACTGCTTATGGTTCTACCTGCTTGGAGGTTCATAGAACTATTCTTCAGGTTTCGAAACTGGTCTCCTTAATGTTACCAGTAGGTGGATAGATTGACCAAAATTTCCCTGATTCTGGAAAGGAATTCGGCACATTTTGGCAAACCTTGTCTTTCTGATTATCAGAGAACATCATTGAAGAGAATGGAAACTAGAGTGAACCCTGTGGATTGGGTAAGGTTGCCGTCATATGGGTTAGTATATGGACCCTGAGTATTACAATCGATGGTAGAGATAAAATGATGAAGTGAGAGTGGACGGAAACAGGAAATGTAAGTAAGAAACCAACAGGACTGAGAAATTCCGGGATTGACTTAAATGAAAAGGCTGTTATGCCAGGAATGGTAAGCTTGTGTGGCATGTGGGATTGACAAGAATAGTTGAAAAGATAAAAGTAGAGGAAATGTGACCGGAGACGGTGCCGAGTAGTCGATTAAGACTTATATGGAGTAAAGTTTTGAAAAGGTAGAAAGGTGTCAAAGAAGAAGGCACTATGCCGGAAATTTCTAGAAAAGTAATGCTATTACCCAACCTCTAAAATCATATATTTTTATTTTAGTGTGGCCAGTTGAGGCCAAGTCACAAAGGATTATCAAGTGACTAGACCAGCAATGAAAGGACAAAGCAGGGTTGCTTCTAAGTAAGCACCGACTACAAGGGCTTCTGATATAAAGGAAACATTACTGAGATCGTAGGAATCTTCTACTGAACCCTTTGCAACCCATGTTTTGATTGGGAATTTACTAGACTTTTTTTTTTGGAATGGGGACACCCGTACTAAAGTGATTCATGTGTATATGCTTGTCCAAGATTACGAGTAAAAATAGAAGTATAGTGACTTGAGATGTATGATGTTAGGGTATTATAAATACCATGAATATATTATGACTGAGAAAAGTAAACAATGAAGGCTTGATTAATGCATAATTTTGCATATTTTAGTACCTATTTATTGCTTGTATTTGCATCTTTAATTAATTAAATTGTTTCATTGCAGGTATTTTTGAATAAATGAAGAAATAAAGAAATAAGAGAAAAATGGAGCAAAAAGGATGCAATAAAAGAAGAAAAAGAAAAAAAAAGAAGAAAAGAAAAAAAGGAAAAAAAGGAAGAAAAATACAAATAAAAATAAAAAATAAAATTCAATTATGGTGGGCTACAAAATTTAAATGTGAAATGTGTTTTCACCACAAAAACATGTTTTGTATTTTTTTGATTTTTAGTGATGTAAAAGCCTACCTTTTGAGCCTATAAATATGGCCTCATTTCTTTGTAATAAGAATCATTAGGAGTAGACTTAGGATTAGGATTAGCTTTAGGACACCTCTAAATTATAGTTATAATTTTCTTGTAGCACTTGTAATTTTTTATTTTTATTTTCAGTTCATATCATTCCAGCTTTTATTGCTTTAATTCGAAGCCCAGTTATTATTTCTCTGTTTTATTCTGTTTATAGCCACAAGCTCTCTCTTTTCTTTATTAATCAAAAACAGCTTCTTCCCTTTTTATTTTTAGTCGAACAAAAGCAATCTCTTCCCTGTTCTTATTTCCATTCTTTCACAAAATCTCTCCTCCTTCTCTTTCCCACACAATCCAGCTCCTTTTCTCCTCTTCTTAATCTTTTGCTGCAACCATACACCCCTCCCCTGCTTCAATCACTGCGATTTCAAATGGCTCTGCTAAATTGATGTTTTTTTTTATTTCGAATTCTGTTTGCTGATTTCCCGAGTTTCGTGAGTGTAGTGTAGTCCGAGTTCCTTGTTTTTGCTTGTCGGGTTTTTGTGAATTGGTTAATAGAAAGATATCGTTCGTTGTTTTGGTGTTACTGAATTCGTGATTGAGTCCACCGAGTTGTTTATAACTGTGTCCATAAGTTTGAGTTTATGTTCAAACGCTGTTTGTTGTGATTGTGTTTGTCCGTTTGGTATCGAGTCGCAGTTTGTGTTTACTGAGTCGAGTCCTGTGTTTTTGCAAGTCGTATACCACTGGTTCCTGAGTTTTTGTGTTTTTGAAATGTTGAGTTTTCTGTTGTTAAAATTCGAGTCTGCATTTTCCTGTTTTGCGAGTCAAGTTTTCTGTTTTAGTGAGTCAATTTCGTTCATTTGGTAGTAAATCTGCTGAGGTTTTGAATTCTGCGTTGGTTTATTTATTCGCTGTTTTATGATTGAACTTTGTTGGCTGTCTTGTTTGTTCTTAAATCTGTGTTTACATCGCAGAGCCCATGTTTCGTTTGTATTTTCTGTTCTGTCGAGGTTATTACGATTTTGGTCTGAGTTTCCTGTGTGGTAATATTGCTGTGTGCAAGTCTCCTTTCGTGCCAGAGTTTTGGTCGGTATGTTAACTGTTTTTGTTAGTTTTGTAGTTTAATTAGCTACTAATTGTTTGTTTTCGCTAAGTCCTTAAGCTGCCCAGTTTGCTTGTTTTTCCCGTTTATTTATTGTTTTTTTCTTGGCTTAATTTTTGTTGAATTGTGATCGTTTGTTTGTGGGTCTGCTGGATTCGATGTTCTGTGTCTTTGAGTTTTAATGTGCGAGTGTGTGAATTTTCCTGTGTATATAGCTTGTCACTGAGTTCGTTTTGTTTTAATTGATGTCTGTTCGTAGTCGAGTAACCATTTTATTTGTGAGCTGAGTTCTGGTCATCTCGAATTTTTGTTAGTTTCATTAAGTTCGAGCCTTGTTTCATTGATTGTGTCTGAGTTCGTAATGATGTAGTATATTAATTAGATTAGTTTTAAATAATTTAGAAAAACTTTGTTTTAATTAATTAGTAAAAAAAAAAATAGTTTTCCATTTAGTAAATAAAAAGTATAAATCTGAATTTTTCAAAAACAAATTTTAATTCGATTTAAAAATTTTGGAGTAATTTATTTTTCTTCATTTTTAAAAAATAGATTAATTTTCTTTTAAATAAAAATCAATTTAGATGTAAATAGTAAAAATGCAAAAATTCAGATTTTAGTTTAAAATAGATTAATTTAATTTTGATTAAAAATAGTGTAAATTTTCTTTTAGAATTAAATAGTAAAATTAGAAAAATTCTCGAACATCAAATGTTCTAATTCGATTAAATTAGAATTAAGGATTTGCGAAAATATTATTCCCTGTGGATCGAATCTTAAAATACTAAAACGAGATCGTGCGCTTGCGATTTTAATTGTATCATTTCCGCCACATCAGGTTTTTGGCGCCGCTGCCGGGGACTAATTATTTTTCGCACCTTAATTTTAAATTTTTCGGATTAGTTTTACTTGCTTTGTTTTTGTTTTATTTTGCAGAAAATTGAAGATTCGGGAAGCTTGGGCAAATTGCGAAAGAAGATCTAGGAATTTTCGGAAGCGTGCTTCGGTAACCCGTATCTCTCTCTTTTCTCGCCTTTTTTAGAAAAATCACAAAAAAAAAAATCAAAAAAATCAAAAATCACAAAAAAATTAGAAATTAAAAATCCAAAAAAATTAGTTGTAAATACATAATTGTTGCATCATGCATTTAATCACTTAGGGCACATCATCTAGATTTTTATTTTATTGTTTTTAATTTTTCGTACCTAGTAAATTGTGGTGATCGTTGGCGGACCGAGGTACGTTAAATTTTTCTTTCTTTTAGTTAAAACACGTAGTGTAGAGCATCCATAATTGTTTATCGTTTTGTATATATATCGTTGTTTGTTGCATTAATTCGACGTTTGCCCCTAGGATTTCACGTTCAATTAGAAAGGTGCCTAAAAATAAACGTAATTAAGACTTATTCATGACCTTCAGTGTCTAAGGTTCGCCTGGCTGTTAAGATTCGGTGTCTAAGTGACGAGATTGGCCTCTTGGCAATGCCTGCTCTAATCTGGCCGAATCGGTCTGAATAATTCTTAATTTACGGAATTTTTTTAGTGTGTCTTAATGTTAGGAGCAATGTCTAGTTATTCTATTTAGGGAACATTTTTCTTTTGCTTTTTCACCCTTTATTTTGAGTGTTTATTTTGTGTGCTTATTTTGTGTGTTTAAAATTCGTGCTTAAAATAAAAAAAAAATTAAATAAAGAAAAAAATAAAAATAATAAAAATGTGGTCAAATTACAATTCTTATACTCAAGGGTTTGAAAATTATCATGAATTTGAGCAAGATAATAATATGTTTCAACAAACCCTTAGGAATGACCACTTTTCACCCAGCTACAATCTCGGGTGGAGGAATCACACAAATTTGTCATGGGATTATGATCAAAACTACCAAGCTCCTCAACCTTCTTTTCAAATGCCAAATCATTACTCTTATCACACTCAAAATAGTGAGGCATTTTTAGAAGCACCACCTCATTCATTTCATTCTCAAACCTCCTTCGAAGACCAAGTTAATTCTTTAGAAAATATCATGGAGGATTTGATGAAATCACAACAAATCTTCATGCAAACCGTGACCCAAGATAGACAGATTTTGAACTCTAATGCTCAAACCTTATCTAAGTTAGAGGTTCAAATGAGTCAGTTAGTCCACACCATTTCTGAGAGAGAGAATTTTATATCTGAACCCAATCCATCCCTCTTGAATCATGGTCTAGACCAAACTGAGCCAGTTGATAGGAGTGTCACATGGTCGAGTTTGGAGGATGGTGAAATTGAAACTATTCTTAATGAGGATTTTGAACTTAATCACGAAACTAATCGAGAAATTCATGAGTTGGTTAAAGATTTTGCTTCAGAAGAGATGCTAAATGAATTGAATGACATTTGTTCCAAACATGAGGATAGTTCTTTTGATCATAAATTCATTATTAAGGATTCCATAGGTGAACCACCGACACCCGATTTGAAGCCGCATAATTCCACTCTTGATCAATCTGTGATTGTTAATAATGAAACTCATCATGTTCTTTCTAGTGACATTGTTCATAACCAAGAAATTCAAGTAATTAATCTGCTTAAACAAAATAAAGAAGCATCTAATTGG
The DNA here is from genome assembly GCA_036435485.1 of Saposhnikovia divaricata. Classification (NCBI taxonomy): domain Eukaryota; kingdom Viridiplantae; phylum Streptophyta; class Magnoliopsida; order Apiales; family Apiaceae; genus Saposhnikovia; species Saposhnikovia divaricata. Next base: position 161,953,997 of record CM071596.1, on the reverse strand, counting down.
TCTATGAATGAAGTTATGAATATGAGTTTTATTCGTGCGCCTGATCGGATCATTCGAGTGGTCTATGTTATCTTTGTGGGTGAATTTCTGAAATATGCTGGGTGGTTAACAAAAATAGTTTTTCCAAGAGCAGGAATTGGTTAAGTAAATATTTGTTTTGTACCTCCCATAGTAGAATGTAGGTATGGGAGAGTTACAGTGTGTGTGTGTGTGTGTGTGTTTGTGTGTTATTTTTTTTTCATAGATTTTTTAGAATTTTTCAATCCCTGTCATTTTTTCTCATGCATTTTCTCCGCATTATCCCCTCATCCGCCCGCCTTCACTAAATTGATTTAGAAGAGGGCCATGCAAATATTTTTGTTGATTGAAAAAGAAAGATCATTGTGTGGCTCGAGGAGGACTTTGAAGACAAAAGCGAGAGCAGGGCTGGAGCTAAAAGAAGAAAAGAAAGCGGATAGCTTGTACTATATCACACCTAACCCGCTAATCTTTCTTCATAAATCAATGAGTTTTTTTGTCTATGTTAAAAATCATCCTTTCAGCTATACAGATACACAGAGCATATACTGAAAATTTCAACCTCCTCGGAAAAAAATCTCACCATCTAGCTGTCTTGAAAATGGCATTGCAGGGAAGCTTCTGGATTGCTAGAGTTAATCCTACTTCCATCCAGGAAACCATCCGGCACGAGCAGTTTCAGGCTTGGGCACAATTTTTGAATGAGCATTCAATAGTCCGCTATGCTTTAGTTACACCGGTGAAGCTGAACCATGATGCCTTGCGTGAGTTGTATTGCAGTGCGGTCGACACTTCTAGAGTAGACGAAAGTGCAATCACATTTCAACTGTTCGGTAGGTCGATTAGGGTCACCGAACGAGATGTTAATCGAATTCTTCATTTTCCTATGGAAAATCTCGTTGCTGATCCTACACCTGACCAGATTGAAGGGTTCTTCCGTCTCATAAGGTACCAAGATAGCAATTTCAGTACTGGTAATCTCTCTAGAACATATCTAACCCAGTACTGGAATTTCTTCTTCCACATTCTTAACCATGTTTTTTCCTCAGCTAGAACAAATCTAGATAGAATACCTGATTTTATTCAAAAAATAGGGTATGCGGTTGCAAATAATTCGAGGATTAATTTTGGTAAGATAGTGCTTAGTCAAATTATTTTGAAGATGAAGCACTTAGGAACAAGGGATGCCCGGACTCAAAGGGTCGAATGTCTATATCCAAGATTTCTACAGTTAATATTAAATGATTTTTTGAGTGATGCAGACAGGATACGCTTGGACAATGGTCAAGAGGTGGAATGTTCTTCCATGAAGAAGAATGTAATTAACTACTTAAGCAATAAGAGCTATACGGATGTGCCCACAGTCTTAACGGAATATCTAAAGACTATCCCACTTCCGTTGCTACCAAGGCCAGTAAGAACAGCACCACATATGAGGTTTGCTACATCAGCCGATCTACCTCCTGCTAAACGGAGTAAACCTAGCGAACCCGAGGCATTCAAGGGAAACTTGGGTCTTGTGCCGTTTAATCCATTCAAGTTTAACCTCCCGGAGAGAAAATCCCTGGATCTCTTTCCAGATTTATCACTCTTTTCCAGTGGTCAGCAACTTGCTTCACGAGAGGATGGAAGCTCCCGAACTTTCATTGCACCGTCCGACAAAGGGACTACCATGATTTCATTTGCAGATACGCATCTCGGTGAAAATTTTGGACAAAAGTTGAGAGAAACACGAGCAGAGCATGAGAGTGGGCAACCTGCTCAACCAAATGCACCAGTAACCAGAGCAGGATTCAACGGACTCCCTGCACGGGTCCAAACACTGGAGAAAGAGTTGCCACATATCCGTGAGTCCATTGCAGAAATCAAAAATCTGTAACTTGTTCAAAATGATGCATTCCAGGCTCAATTAAGCTCCATGGCAGCCCAGTTTGGTCATGCAATTAATTACTTGATGAAAACAGCTTCAGCTTCTTCTAATTTCCCAACTCCACATCCAACTATTCTGGAGGATAACCCAACTGAGGGGGAGAAGGTGGATGAGCAAGAAGCTAAAAGGCGTAATAAAGGCAAGGAAAAGGTTGCTGACACGGATTTAAATCTATTTTTGGGAAGGAAAAGCTAAGGGGAGTATTCGTGCTATGTGGAAAGAATTACGCAAGGAAAGCTTGAAGATATGTTCAGTCTAGAGGAACAATTATCTTGCTTATCTTGAGGGGAGTTTTCGTTCACTTTTGCTCATATCTCATTCTTTTATTTGCATACATTGAGGACAATGCATGAGATAAGTGTGGGGATGTTCTCATTAGGGTTTTTAGTGTAAATACATAAAATTTAAAAATTCCAAAAAAATTGAAAAAAAATTGAAAATTAATTGCCTCGTCTCATAGTGTGTTAACAAGGATAGGTACACATCTTGTGAGCTTATTTTGCATGATTATTTGACATGTCATATCTCTGAAAGTTATTTGTTACTTGATGATTCCTTGTACGTGCTTGCGAAAATTATAAAACTTGAGATTTGTCATTGTCAATTTTAGTGAGTACTAAAACATGCTTTCACCCTGTGAGATTTTGAGCCTAATTTATGATTGGTACATCTTATATCAATCGAATTTTTATTGTTGTGTGTTGTTCATCATTGAGTATGTCGCTCTAGAACTTGCTTTAAACCATTTTGAGATTACATGATATTTGCATGCATGAAAATGATAAAGGCACTAGGATTAACCGTATTTATCCAAACAGTACCCTTGAATCATATATCCATAGTGAACCCCTTTGAGCTTTTTATCCGATATTTTTGTGTATCACCAATCTAAATTTTTGAGCCTACTTGTTTATTCTTCTCTTGATTTACTAGTAGAGCACTTTGATTCATTTAGGGGTTGGTGAGCGCATAGTATGGGGATATCTTTGTTAAAGTGTGAAATTTTGGAGGGAATCATAAAGAAAAAAAATAAATAGGAAAAAAAAATTAGAAAAAAAAAAGAAAAAAAAGAAAAAAGAAAAAAAAAAGAAGAAAAAAAAAGAAAGAATAAAATAAAAATAGAGTTTTGTTCATTGGTTTGTGCAATATGAAAATGGAAAAGTACATCACAATATGTGCTTGGGGTTTAATTCTTGTGAAAGCTTGATCACCTTTTACATGATCGAAATTTCATGTTGAGTGCTTTAATTAAAATGAACATTGTGCTCTATTAGTTTGTCAAATTAGCCACTTGTTAGCCTTTTTCTTGATTTCCTACCCTTCACCTTAGCCACGTTACAACCCTTAACAAAGACCTTTTGATTTGTGCATGCATGTATACAAAGTAGTGGAGATTTGGTGGACAACCAAGCATATGGTAGCACATAACTTAATTGATTGAACTTGAGCGAATACACTTCACCTATACACTTGTGTGATTTGAGAGTTGTGTGAGAATTTTCTATCCATAGCATGTTACTCACTGAATGCGGCATTGATATATATATTTCATGATCTTTTTGTCTATATAGACTGTGTGCTTACTTGGATAGTCGTGTGCATATGATTTGTAAGTGAACAGACTGTCAGTATTGTGCGCTTGAGGTTCACTTTTGTGGAGTACTGTGATATGTTGCATATTTGAGACTTGGCAGAAAATTAAATTTGATTTTGTGGGTACATTCACTATAGGCCCTCAGGAGACCTCACTCGTCCACTAGGGCTGCCTAGGGGTTTAAAGGGCTTGTTGCATATGCCAAATGCAATCGTCACACCTACGAAAAGGAGTATAGGACTTTTTTTATCTAGATTTTCTTTTTGTTTTTTTTGTTTTACTCGAGGACGAGCAAAAGATAGGTATGGGGGCATTTGATTAATGCATAATTTTGCATATTTTAGTACCTATTTATTGCTTGTATTTGCATCTTTAATTAATTAAATTGTTTCATTGCAGGTTGAATAAATGAAGAAATAAAGAAATAAGAGAAAAATGGAGCAAAAAGGATGCAATAAAAGAAGAAAAAGAAAAAAAAAGAAGAAAAAGAAAAAAAGGAAAAAAAAGGAAGAAAAATAAAAATAAAAATAAAAATAAAGTTCAATTATGGTGGGCTACAAAATTTAAATGTGAAATGTGTTTTCACCACAAAAACATGTTTTGTAATAAGAATCATTAGGAGTACACTTAGGATTAGGATTAGCTTTAGGACACCTCTAAATTATAGTTATAATTTTCTTGTAGCACTTGTAATTTTTTTTTTTTTATTTTCAGTTCATATCATTCCAGCTTTTATTGCTTTAATTCAAAGCCCAGTTATTATTTCTCTGTTTTATTCTGTTTATAGCCACAAGCTCTCTCTTTTCTTTATTAATCAAAAACAGCTTCTTCCCTTTTTATTTTTAGTCGAACAAAAGCAATCTCTTCCCTGTTCTTATTTCCATTCTTTCACAAAATCTCTCCTCCTTCTCTTTCCCACACAATCCAGCTCCTTTTCTCCTCTTCTTAATCTTTTGCTGCAACCATACACCCCTCCCCTGTTTCAATCACTGCGATTTCAAATGGCTCTGCTAAATTGATGTTTTTTTTATTTCGAATTCTGTTTGCTGATTTCCCGAGTTTCGTGAGTGTAGTGTAGTCCGAGTTCCTTGTTTTTGCTTGGCGGGTTTTTGTGAATTGGTTAATTGAAAGATATCGTTCGTTGTTTTGGTGTTAATGAATTCGTGATTGAGTCCACCGAATTGTTTATAACTGTGTCCATAAGTTTGAGTTTATGTTCAAACGCTGTTTGTTGTGATTGTGTTTGTCCGTTTGGTATCGAGTCGAAGTTTGTGTTTACTGAGTCGAGTCCTGTGTTTTTGCAAGTCGTATACCACTGGTTCCTGAGTTTTTGTGTTTTTGAAATGTTGAGTTTTCTGTTGTTAAAATTCGAGTCTGCATTTTCCTGTTTTGCGAGTCAAGTTTTCTGTTTTAGTGAGTCAATTTCGTTCATTTGGTAGTAAATCTGCTGAGGTTTTGAATTCTGCGTTGGTTTATTTATTCGCTGTTTTATGATTGAACTTTGTTGGCTGTCTTGTTTGTTCTTAAATCTGTGTTTACATCGCTGAGCCCATGTTTCGTTTGTATTTTCTGTTCTGTCGAGGTTATTACGATTTTGGTCTGAGTTTCTTGTGTGGTAATATTGTTGTGTGCAAGTCTCCTTTCGTGCCAGAGTTTTGGTCGGTATGTTAACTGTTTTTGTTAGTTTTGTAGTTTAATTAGCTACTAATTGTTTGTTTTCGCTAAGTCCTTAAGCTGCCCAGTTTGCTTGTTTTTCCCGTTTATTTATTGTTTGTCTTCTTGGCTTAATTTTTGTTGAATTGTGATCGTTTGTTTGTAGGTCTGCTGGATTCGATGTTCTGTGTCTTTGAGTTTTAATGTGCGAGTGTGTGAATTTTCCTGTGTATATAGCTTGTCACTGAGTTCGTTTTGTTTTAATTGATGTATGTTCGTAGTCGAGTAGCCATTTTATTTGTGAGCTGAGTTCTGGTCATCTCGAATTTTTGTTAGTTTCATTAAGTTCGAGCCTTGTTTCATTGATTGTGTCTGAGTTCGTAATGATGTAGTATATTAATTAGATTAGTTTTAAATAATTTAGAAAAACTTTGTTTTAATTAATTAGTAAAAAAAAAATTCAATTTAGTAAATAAAAAGTATAAATCTGAATTTTTCAAAAACAAATTTTAATTCGATTTAAAAATTTTGGAGTAATTTATTTTTCTTCATTTTTAAAAAATAGATTAATTTTCTTTTAAATAAAAATCAATTTAGATGTAAATAGTAAAAATGCAAAAATTCAGATTTTAGTTTAAAATAGATTAATTTAATTTTGATTAAAAATAGTGTAAATTTTCTTTTAGAATTAAATAGTAAAATTAGAAAAATTCTCGAAAATCAAATGTTCTAATTCGATTAAATTAGAATTAAGGATTTGCGAAAATATTATTCCCTGTGGATCGAATCTTAAAATACTAAAACGAGATCGTGCGCTTGCGATTTTAATTGTATCATTTCCGCCACATCAAGGTTTATGAAGAGAGTATAGAAATGGTCAGAGATTCATCAGTATGCTGTAGATATTTTGTCTAAGGCAAGTACCTTTGCGAAGAACGATAAGTACTAAGAGATTCACGTTGAACTCGACCAAATATCTTCCAGAACATCCTTGCTACCATTACCAAGTTCTGTAAGAAAGCAGATAGACATACGTTGTCTTTTGGAAGGTCAAATAGGCTGACAACTATCTGAAAGAAGAGGTTAGCAGTAAGCTACCGATCGATTATCAAATGAGAACAATTGAAAAGAGACCCTTATTAAGGATACATGATTTGATTGCAAATTATAGGATGCAAGAATTCCTTGGCAGTTGAATTAAGGATAGGATTTCCATAAATTAAGACAAACCCTGGGGAATGCACAAGGGATGGCATTAACCCTAATAAAGACATTATGAATTCAGATGATATGAGTTGGATTTGCTAAGGCAATGATAAGTGGATTTTATATCCACTTAAAGCATTCCATATCGGCTTAAATTGATTACTTGGCCTCAAGTATGTGGTGTGTTTAATGTGTTTTCATTGAGTTTTGCAGAGCTAAGAGAGTTGGAGGTTAATTTGATTAAAATTCGGATTTTCCGGGTCGGCTGCGCAGTCTACACTGTTTTGGCCATATCTGGAGTTCTACAAGTCCGATTCTGACGATCTTACAGCTCACGCGAAGAGGAGAAGATTTTCTGCAAAAGTGAACAGTGACCAGGGTGCGCTGCAGCCTGGAGAGCGTGCTGTGGCGCGGTGTCCAAATACAACTGGAACGGCCCAAAAATACTGAAGAAAAGTCAGTTACGAATTTTCCTTCAAAACCGAATCAGTTTAGGAAACGTATTATGTGCCGAACTGCAGAAATTCAACTTTGACAAGGAAATTGCTATAATTCTTACTTCTAATAAGTATGGTAATTGCTCTGGGTGGCTAGAACATTCCAGAATCAGATCTACACATGGAATTTGCAATTCTATTCTCATTCAAGAACGGAAATTGCCATACTCATATTCCAACTCTAAAACGGCAATTGCTTGATGGAGAGGCAAATTGGGGCTATAAATACACATCTTGGGGGACAGAAAAAAACACATCATTACATATCAATTACTTAGGATTGTTTGTATCTTTTCATGTTTTCTTTTTATCATGGTTTCACTTGATCCCATGATGACGAGAGGTTCAATTACGAACTAATCGTTGTCATGGTAGTCTAATGGATTTATTTATGGAGCTTTAGTATTTTGATGCTTTAAAGATCTATGTGTGATGTATATTTGATATCCTTGTATGGTTATTCTAAATACTTTTAGATGCGTAGCTAACATCTAAATTGAATTGTTAATCTCTTGCGAAGCGAGAGTGGATCTTGAGATTTAGAACTTGCCATGCTAGCATAAGATAGGTTGATGTTTTAACATCATGATTTGTAGTGTAAATAGATATATTATGCTGCCTTATGTGATCAATATGGATAACTTGTGCTTAAATCGTTATGTTTTCAAATCTTATTGTTAGGTCCAATAAGATTGTAAAAGGGGGGGTTGAATACAATCTATGTCATTTTCTCGAAATTTGTTCTTTGAATAAAATTTATTTTAAACAAATTTTGTGCGGAATAATATAACACAGAATTCAAGTTGAATATATCAATATATTAACTTGACGGGTGTTACAAATTAATATCAAGAGATTAATAACTAATTAGAAAATTCGACATGAACTTTTCTAATTTTGCTAATTAAAATCAAGATATCAAGATATAAACTAGGAAACTTAATTCGCTAGTAGTACAAGAGTGATCAATAAACAAGTTCCAGCGGATCAGATATTACAATAGGCTTGAACTGAATTTATTGTGTGAATTAAAGCTTGAGCACTTGTGTGTAGAAGATGAGAGTGTTTTATGTTCTTGGTTCTCTTTTTTTCTTCTTGTTTTTTCCTGTCTGTTGCTTCTGTCCATGTGTTTGTTTTTATACAAAAACACAACAATTGCTTCTGTTGAACTGCTGCACATTGACACGGTGATAGTATAGATGCCACGCTGATAGTATAACTGGCACGGTGATAGTATAGCAGTCTAGGGATAGTAGAACTCATTCCCTTAAAATAGTATGGATTTACTTAGAAATAATATACATTTACCTAGAAATAGTTTACTTAAAACTTCGGTAATAGTATAAATATTTCGGTCATAATATAACTGGTAGAAATAGTATAGTTTAAATATTTCGGTAATAGTATAGTATATTATTACTTGATCAGTAATAATATCTATAATACTTCAGAAATAATATACTATTAATTCCAGAAATAATATAACTTCGGGGATAGTATAAACTCGGGGATAGTATAGTATACTATTACTAATGCAGTAATAGTATCTATATTATTCCAGAAATAATATACCACCTATTTCAGAAATAGTATAACTGAATTTCCAGAAATAGTTCAACTGAAATTCAGAAATAGTATAACCAAAATTCTCCGAAATAGTATAATCCATATATTATTACTGATTGAATAAATCAGAGATTAATTAACTTAATTAATTAATTAAATAAATTAATTCGAATTGAATTAATTTGTTTAATTAAATTAATAATATAGTTAATTAATAATTGACTTACTCCTTGTGAATCACTGTAAACTTTGAGAAACTTCCACTGGATAATTGTTGACGTTCGATGTACTGTCTGGTTCATGAACGACTAACTCCAATATCTGTTCTTCAATTTGACTCTCAGTTGTGATCCACATACTTTCTTAGCACTCTTTAATAACTCCTGTACAGATGCTGTCTCCACGGTAATCTCTGTCACTTTAAACGAATCTAATTTCTTCAATGCTGAACTGGGGCATGATCAGTAAACTGACTCTTCTTCCAGTGTAAAACATCAAAACTATAGATTGACTTTCTTCCTTCTTCTGACATATAGTACTTTGTGAGATTCCTGAGATAGTGAGCATTAATTACTTATTACAATCTAATTTAAGTTGAGTCGAATCCTCGAACTACAAATAGGCTGTATCATATGCCTTTCAATCTCCCCCTATTTGTTTGTTAAAAATTAACAAGCAAATTCCTAGAGGATAACTCAACTAACTCAACTTAAACTAGTAAAAGGTATAACTGTAATTGCAAAGTAAATAATGAAAATGGTTCTGGTTTATATTTAACATTTCCAGATTCAAACATAAAAGATAAATACAAGATAGATGATCCTCTAGACTGATCATATTTCACATTACCTATCTTGTTCTATCTAAGCTCTAAAGATATAACATGTAGAGCGATTCTTCACTTCGGGCTGTCTTCTCTCCTTATCTCTCCTTCTTCAGGTTCATCCAAGTCTGGAAGCATCTCGTGCAATTCTGCATCAGTAATTAATTCTCTTCTAGATGATGACACTGGATGAACTAGAGGTGTTCCAACTAGTGGTTTTTTAAGAGGTATTCCCAGCTTCTTTCTTAACTCACCTTGATAAAACTTGTACTTCTTCATGTTGTCTTGAGCATAAGACTTAATATGATCTGCAGCTTCACTTTTCAATGTAGTTGCAAAACCATGATTTCGTAGAGCATATTCAACATACACCAAGTGTCTGGCATGATGTTCACGGAGTTCCTTGGTCTGAAGATTAACAGTGTGAATGACATCTCCTATAAGAACTTTAACTTGAGGAGGATTACTAATTACTTCAGGACCTGCTTTTTCAGCGAAATCTAGGAATTTTTCATGAAGTAGTACACCAAGTTCATAAGAAGTTCTGACTTTTGGTCTCATTACCCAAAGTTCTGAAAGTGATCTATCATAGAAGAACTGAAGAGATACCTTTTGAGTTCCAACCTTATGACAATGAACAAAGATTAGTAACTCTTCCATCCGATCACTTGCACAAGTTATGCTTAATATTTCAGACTTCAAAGCTCTTAGATAATCGTCTTAGAAAGGGTTCTTCTCTTTAAACCTTTGAAACATATCACCTAACCGACGATCATCACAACCAGAAGTTTGTGGTGAATCTATGATTCTTTGAGCACGCTCCCACTTATCACCACTCTTGTACTTAATGTACATCCTTCTTGCTTGAAGCTTTTGAGAATGTTGCTGTTGAAGTGCTTCCTGTTCAGCCTTTTGAAGCCTTTCATTATGAGCCATCTGTTCCATTGTTCTTCTGAGTCTTTCTTCTCTCATTGTCAGATTAGCTTCATTTTGTTCAAGTTCTTGATTAGCTTCAAAATTCATTATTTGGAGTTCAGCAGGATCAGGAACTACAACTTCTTCATCCTCATCCCAGAAATTGAGATCTGGTTCTCCAAATGCTTCACCTTTATCTGAAAATTCTAAATCAGCAAAAACATCAAGGTTATCAGGTTCACCTGAGTAGTAATAACCTTCTACAGTGTCATCCTTCGGTGCTGATTGAGCTTTCTTTCCCTTGTCACCTTTATCAAATTCTCCCCCTGTTGATTTGTCTTTGTCTCCCCCTTTAGTACCAGCTCCCCCTGTTGACTTCTCCCCCTTAGTTGAGGAATCCTCTACAGATTTATCAAATGCACCATCTTCAGGGTCTTGCTCATCACCATCTCCACCTTTTCCTTGAAAGAATTCTACCTCTTCTGTTGTGGGGATGATAATGCGGCTAATCATGTTATATAAGTGTTTTAGCCCTTGACTTTGATGTGCACTTTGGCTTTCAATCCGATTAAGATGACTTTCAGTAGATAACTGATTTTCATGTACTTCTGTTTGAATGTCTTCAACCTTATTTGAAAGAGCCGTAATAATTCTGTCTTGAGTAACTGTTATGTCTGAGGAGTCTGAGATTATCTGTTGTTGAGAGAGTTCAAGAGTATTGATCTTGGTGTTAAATGCAGTCTTCATTATTTGAATGTCAGGTTTCACTCCCATAAGCTGACTGTTCACAGAGGTAGATGAAGAAGACGGTCCATCCACTTGTGCTCGAAGTAAATTTGCTTCAGCTTTAGTTGCCTCAAGTTCCTTTTCTAGAGCTTTAATCTTTTCTTCCAATGAACGAGTGTATGTGTCAGTGTGTGCACTCACCTGATTATCACTCTGAGTTTCACTCATCTGACGTGCATGTGTTTCACTCAATTTAGTGGTGATCCTCACATCACTCCTCACTATTTCCTTAGCTGCTCCAGAAAGTGTACCTGCAGGTAAAATCACCCTAGCCTCCTCTTGGAAGGTCAGTGGTGGTGCAATGGGAGTTCGCAAATCCCTATCCACAGTCATTTCTGTTATGTCAGTTGGAATTGAAGTCTGAATTGCTTTAGTGACAGAAAGACTGAGTTGCCTTCCACTTTCTCCAGTTGAAACTGCGAGTGGAAAATCCCTTGAGGGAGCCAGGAATGTTCCTCCTGGGAGGGGAGATGATGACTCTATTAATTTTGGCGGAGAGTCAAGATTTCCCTCATTAGCCTGTGAAGGCTCCTCTACCGTGACTATGGTAGGCACTGTTTCAGTTCCTAAGTGCTCTCCTCTCAATGTGTCCCTATTTTCATCCAGTTCTACATGTTCTCCCATTGTTAGTAATAACAGTGGGGTTGTGCTTGACACATTACAAGATGCCATGGCCGACTGGCGAAATTCAATGGACTCATCCTGTTGAGAGAATGGTTCCAGAAGCTGTTCATTTGCCATTTCAAAGTCCATATCCTTTTAGGAGGGTATGGATGAGCTTACAGTTGCCTCGGGTTCATTTCTACTCTTCTTTAGTAGAGGCAGAGTTGTGGGTTCACTCACTTCTTCACTACTTCTTTCAGTTCTTTTAAGCTGTGATTTCTTCTTTCTGACTTGATAGACTTTAACTGTTTTTGACTTTGTGTTTGGCTCTTTGACCTGGGATAGAGATTTTGGTTCTACAATCCCTTGGTCAGTCCTAACAACCACTTGGGTTCCAGAAGAAGATTGAGAGATAGAAGTAGTTAAGGGATCAGAATGTAATACCTGGTCAGCAGATGAAGTGACATGAGCCTCTTGTGATTGAAATTCCGGCTCAGCTTGTTCAAGAGCAGGTGCATTTTGTTCTGGATGCACAATAGCAAGTGCTTGTTGTTCTATGATTGGTTCTGGTTGCTCAAGTACAGGTCCAGGAATAATTGGAAGATGTATGAATGTGGACATGTACTGAGTAACAAGCACTGGTACGTTGTTGTAGTCATTCTGTTGCGAGGCAGCTCTTGTATGAAATTTCTTATGAAAAGACTTTGAATCTTGAGCTTCCTCATCAACAAATGTATTCTGTAACTCCTCAGAAACCAAGTGATTAAAAATAAGAGTGAAAAATCTAGGATAATAGATTAACACCTTTTCACCCTGTCTAAAATTCTTTTTAGCATTTACTATTCTTCTGAACATGTTCTTCCAAAGAATTTTACCTATATCAATTCTTCGATTGTGGACAACCGAATAACCAATATACTGAATCAGAGAAGGAATATTTGAAAAAGAAGTGTTAGCACAGTTAGCAAACACTCGAATTAAAGTATCAAACAACAAGTACCATTCAGCTACCAAACCATTTTTAGGCAAGTTGCTCAATTTCAACTGTCCCTGATAATTAATATCAGTGAAAAACTGAGTCAATTCAGTGTTGGACGGATTATCACCAAAATCAGCAGTAGGAAGATTCAACACTGTCTTGAGTACTGATTCATTGACTCTGAACTGTGAGTTCCCAACCTTGAATGTAAAGGCATTGGTAGATATAATAGCTGTAGAACACATCAGTCGTAGAGGTTCCAATTTCATTGGAGCGTCAAGAGATAAAGCACTACTGACGATTGGTTGTTCATTCAAGAAACGAATCCAGGGCTTGAATCTGTCAACCATACATTCTTCCGGATCATAAAAACCAACCATGTTGTGCTTAACTAGTTCGAATTCAACAGCCATTTTAATACAGATTTTAAGATTTTGAAATTTTTAATTTTTAGCACAAAATTCAATTAAACTTAATTAATTCAAATTAATAATAAATTAAAAATTCGAAAAATAAAAAAGTTCTTGAAAAATTCTCAAAATCTCATAGATACAATCACAAACAACCAGGTATTTTTAGTTTTCTGAAAATCGAACCCAATCTCTTGGAAAAACAGATCGAAATTTTCAATTTTCGAAAAATAAAATCACCAAGAACTCGACCAAATCGTGATTTTGAACGGTTAAAACAGAGTTTTTGATGCAAGAAATCAATAGATGTTCTTAGTTTGTGATTTGGTTGAGATTTTGAGTCGAAAATCCGGCAGCAATTCGATACCCGATATGTGTATATCGTGTGTATCAGTAGAGTAGTTCTCTGTGACTAAACACGAGAGATAGTATAACTAGAGATAGTATGACTAGAGATAGTATAGACTAGAGATACTCCACTGTGTATACTATCACCGGCAGCCCTATACTATTGCCGCAGCCTATACTATTTCTAAGATTAAATCTATACTATTTCTAGTGCCTTAGACTATTACCGAACACTTATATTATTTACAAATTAACTCTATTATTACTAACAATAATTCTATATTATTTATAGACACTTATACTATGACCGAACACTATATTATTAATAAGAAATTCTATACTATTTCTAAGATTCTAAACTATTTATAGAATTAACAACTATTTACAGATATAACAATAATTGCTAATAATCTATATTATTACTGAAAAATACATTAACAGATTTACCAGATTAAATTAAACAAGCTATGTACAAGTTATATACTTAGTAATTTACAGAACTAAAAAAAAACTTAATAAAATAATAATTTACAACAAATTATTTATTTACAACACAAAAATCAACATAGGTTAGCCCTTTTACGAAATCAAACAATAATAACAAAAGGACAAACACTACAAAACAAATAAAATTAAAATATTCACATAATTATATTATTTCTAATTTCATAATTGACCAAATAAAATATTAACATGATTGACAAGTGTTCGAAAATAATCAAGTGGAATTAATTAATGATAAAATAATTACACAAGTGATTTTAAACAACAAATATTCACAAAATCATCACTTGTTAAATTATTAAAGAACAGACCTCAGATATTAACCAAATTAATTACTAGGACTATTTAACATACCCAATTCACCAACAATTCTGGTGAATGTGGATTCGTCAAGAGACTTAGTAAAAATATCTGCTGTTTGTTCTTCCGTGGGAACAAAATGTAACTCCACGGTACCATTCATGACATGCTCTCGAATAAAATGATACCTGATGTCAATGTGCTTTGTTCTTGTGTGCTGCACAGGATTGTTGGAGATTGCTATGGCACTTGTATTGTCACACAAGATAGGAATCTTGTCAAGTACAAATCCATAATCCCGTAGCTGATTTCTGATCCACAAGATCTGAGCGCAACAGCTTCCAGCAGCTATGTATTCAGCTTCGGCTGTAGAGTTGGAAACTGTTTGCTGTTTCTTACTGTACCAAGAAACCAACCTGCCACCTAGGAATTGACAACTCCCAGAGGTGCTTTTTCTATCTACAATACTTCCTGCATAATCTGAATCTGTATATCCAATAAGATTAAAACCAGAATCTTTAGGGTACCAAATTCCCAAATTAGGAGTATCCTTAAGATATCTCAAGATTCGTTTTACAGCAATGAGATGCACATCTCTAGGATCCGCTTGGAATCTTGCACACAAGCATGTAGCATGCATAATATCAGGTCTACTTGCAGTGAGGTAAAGTAATGAGCCTATCGTACCTCTGTAGCTTGTGATATCTACCTTGGCAGAATTTTCACATGCTCCAAACTTAACAGCTGTAGATGATGGTGTTCTTGCTGAAGAAGAGTCCTCCATTTGATACTTCTTGAGGGGCTCTTTGACATACTTGGATTGACAGATGAATATTCCATCTGTCCTTTGACTGATTTGCAATCCAAGAAAGAACTTCAGCTCACCCATCATGCTCATTTCAAATTTACCCTGCATTAACTTAGCAAATTTCTTGCACAAAAGATCATTAGTAGACCCAAATATTATATCATCCACATAGACTTGGACTAATATAGTATCATTCTTATGTTTCTTAGTGAAGAGAGTTTTGTCTATGACACCTCTAACAAAATCATTTTCAAGTAAAAATTCAGAGAGAGTGTCATACCATTTCCTTGGTGCTTGCTTAAGACCATAGACAGCTTTGAAAAGGAAGTAGACATAGTCAATTAGATCTGGATCTTCAAAGCCAGGGGGTTGTTCTACATAGACCTCTTCATCTAGCTTGCCATTTAAGAAAGCACTCTTGACATCCATTTGATAAACTTTAAAGTTTGAGAATGCAGCGAATGCCAAGAATATTCTTATGGCCTCAAGTCTAGCCACTGGAGCATAGGTCTCATCATAGTCGATGCCTTCAGATTGTGAGTAACCTTTTGCTACCAGTCTTGCTTTATTTCTCGTCACTGTACCATCTTCATCAAGTTTGTTCCTGAATACCCACCTGGTGCCAACTACTGGTCTGTTTGTAGGTCTGGGTACCAGCTTCCAAACTTCTTGTTGTTTAAATTGATTGAGTTCATCTTGCATTGCAATCACCCAATCAGGATCAGAGAGAGCTTCTTCAGTTTTCTTAGGTTCCATTTCAGACAGGAACCCTGAGTAATTACATTGATTCTGAAAAGCTCTTCTAGTCTTCACACCAACAACTAGATCACCAATGATTAGCTCAAAAGGATGAGCTCTATTCCAAACAGTCTGTCTGGGAAGATTAGATCTTGATGATTCGCCTTGATTTTCATTGTGATGTTGTGTGTGACCAGTTGACCCTTGATTATCTCCCCTTGAGTTGTTGCTGGGTTGACTAGATGATTGTTTAGAGGAGTCAGGGGAATTTTGACTACTATCATTGCTTTCATCACCATCACCCTGATCATCATCATTGTTGTCATTAGCATCAGCAAAAATCTCAGGTGCATTGTCATCATCTGAATCTGTATCTGTCATGTCATCGAAAGATAGCTTTTCAGATGGATCCTTAGTTTGGATACTAGGGAGTTTAGTGTCATCAAATGTTACATTGACACTTTCCATCATCTTCTGTTCATCAATCACATACACCCTGTATGCTCTCATTGAATAACCAATAAAAATTGCTTCAAATGCTTTGCTATCGAATTTACCACCTTGATCATCACCTTCTTTAAGCACAAAGCACTTTGCCCCAAATACATGAAAGTATTTGAGTGAAGGTTTCTTATCAGCCATAATTTCATAGGGTGTCTTCATTTGATCTTTATTGATTAGAGTTCGATTCTGGGTATAGCACGCAGTATTGATGGCTTCAGCCCAAAAGTACAATGGAAGCCTTGATTCACTTAGCATTGTACGTGCAGCTTCAATCAAGGTTCTATTATTTCTTTCCACTACCCCATTTTGCTGAGGATTTCTTGGAGCTGAATATTGTCTGGTTATACCCTTCTCAGTGCAAAAGTCATTTAGAACTGCATTCTTGAATTCAGTTCCATTGTCTGATCTTATAGCTCTCACTGGATACGTAGAATCTCGCTCAATTAATTTGATGTGATCAATCACCAGTTGTGGAGTTTCATCTTTAGAATTCAAGAACAGGACCCAAGTGTATTTTGAGAAATCATCAACTATCACAAGAGCATATCTCTTTCTTGACATGGACATCACATTAACTGGACCAAACAAATCCATATGAAGTAATTGTAATGGTTCAGTTATTGAAGATGTGTCAGTGCTCCTGTGACTTGCCCTCTTTAGCTTGCCTTTTTGGCATGCATAACAAAGTCCTTCTTGAGTGAATTCCATTGAAGGCAAACCTCTCACCAATTCTCTTTTGACTAGAGAATTCATTGTTTTGAAATTGAGGTGAGAAAGTTTCTTGTGCCATAGCCAACTCTCGTCATTATATGCTTTAGTGTAGAAGCAAGTGACTTCTTCAGTGCTTCCTGAGTTTATATTGGCTACGTACAGATTGCCTTTTCTAACTCCTGTCAGTTGTGGCTTTTCATGTCTCTTGTGTGAAATTAGACAATTCTTCTTGTTGAAATGAACTTCATAACCTTTATCACAGAATTGACTGACACTGAGCAAATTGTGCTCAAGTCCTTTCACAAAAGACACTTCATCAATGATAACATTTCCAGCTTCAAGTCTGCCATATCCATCAGTTCTACCTTTGCTGTTATCTCCAAAGGTAACTACTGGGCCGGCCTTCTCCACCACATTTTTCAGCAGGGTTCTGTCTCCAGTCATATGCCTTGAACATCTACTGTCCAAGATCCAGGTCACTCGTTCAACCTGCTCAACACCCTGCAATGACAAACGGATTAAACTTTCTTCGGAACCCAAATTTGATTGGGTCCAGAGTACTTAAAGAATTGGCCTTTGTCAGGCAAAACAACATTCTTTATTTTAACAACAACTTTATCATTATTCAACAAACATTTCACTTTATAAACAGATTTGACAGTCTTTTGTTTCAGTTTAGATATCCATGTTTGTTTAGTAACAATATCATTGACTCGACATTTGACTTTGTAAACAGCCTTCATAAAACTTTGTTTAGGCTTTGGTACAAATGTCTATCTCCTAACATAAGGAGGACTGGCAGTCTTTGATCTAACATTATTCCTGTTCATATGTTGTCGAGGAGCAGTCTTATTATCACATGCATGATTACCATTAAAGTAAGCAGACATCACATTAAAGGCACAAGACATACAGTTGACAACACCACATGCTTTATGATTAGAATCAATGATTGGCATGTTATTCATGTTAGACATGTTATTGTTCTGCTTCAACTTGTTACCACCTAATCCAGTCTTAAAAGAACTCGTTGTTTCAACAACCTTGACTGGTACTTTAGGTACATCTTTCTTGGATGAAACATTTGTTGTGTTAACGTCTTCAACTGATTTAGCCTTAACAAAGACTGTGACATTTTTCTTGGATGACACATTCTTTGTATTATAGTTCTTAACAGTTTTATCCTTAACACATCTATTCTTAACAAGAACTGTGCCATTTGCACTATCCTCATTTCTCATTTCTTCTTGTATAACCATAGAACGAATATCTGGTGGACCAGCATCAGATTTCGTAAACATTGGTTTTTCAACATTCTTGAGAATATATGGTATACCTCTTTCTTTAGCTGGGATAGAATTAGGAGAATGATTACTCAAAGAACCAACAGCTTGACTGTAATCAAATCCTATTCCTACAGTTTGTTCTACTGCTTGTTTGTTGAAGAATTCTTTAGAAACCTTAACAGTATTATAACAAGCTCTAACCTGTGTTTCAAGTTCTCTAATCTTGGTTTCTTGTTCAGCAATCCTATCAACTTGTTTTACCATGTATTCTCCTAGACCCTTTTCTCTGTAGTTAAGTTGAGCTATTTCTTCTATATTCTTATCTTGATTAACCTGCACCTTTTTTAAATCTAACATTTGATTTTCAAGGTTAGTATTAACAAGACTTATTCTCTCGTACCCTCTTTGTGCATTATTCAAGGAACTACGTAAACTATCAATTAACTGAGCATCAGTAAGAATTACCGGTGTGGTATAATAAGTTGAAGATTCAGCATTTGCCACCAACGCAAAGTTTCCATATTCTTCATCTTCGCTATCTGTGTCATCCCAGCTTTTACCAGCAGCCACATAAGCTCTTCCACTTTTCTTCTTTTCAGAAGCATAATCTTTCTTCTGTGCTTGCTTGGGTTTCTGACACTCAGTAGCAAAATGTCCCAACTCATTACAATTGAAACAACGGATTTTGCTTCTGTCAACAGTTCCAGTTTTATAACCTCCCCTGTTACTAGAGGATGAAGAACCTCCTCTCTGAAATATGTTATTTGACTTAAACCTGAACTTTGGATTTCTTCTGAATCTGAAGTTACTAAATTGTCTCACCATCATTGCCATAGATTCATCTTCCAATTGATCTAGCTCTTCAAGTGAATAAAATTCTCCACCATCCTGAGTAGCTGGTGTTTGGCCAAGTTCTACTTCAGTTTGTTCCTTGTTGAAACTGATAGGTTGAACAACTTTAGTTTCCACTTCCTTAGGAACTTCAACCACTAGAGCTGTAGAAGAATTTGCCATTCTGCCTTTGCCATAGAATTCCTTTTGCTGTACTTGTTCTAATTCATATGTTTTCAGAACACCAAACAGCCTTTCAAGAGCAACCTGAGTTAAATCTCTAGATTCTCTGATGGCAGTGATTCTATGCTCCAAGTGAGTAGGCATAGTTAGTAAAAACTTCATGTTGATCTCCTTCTGAGTATATTGCTTGCCATGAACTTGCAAGTTGTTGATTATCTTGTTATACCTTTCGAACACTTCCTGAATGCCTTCATTAGGGCCAGCTCTAAAGTGTTCATATTCAGAAGTTAGAATTTGTAGTCTATTTTCCTTGACTTCATCAGTCCCTTCATTAATGACCTCAATAGTTTCCCAGATGTGCTTAGCAGTTTTACAATTTCTCACATGGATATACATTACAGCATCTAGGGAATCCAATAGAATGAGTCTCAAATTTTTATCCAATCCAGCTTCCTCCTTATCTTCAGAGGTATAGTTCTTAGGTTCCTTTGGATAGGATTTGGCATGGACTGTTACAGTTCCATTGACAACTGTTTCAGTATCATGTTGCATGGGAGTTACTGGTCCATTTTCCAAAACCCACAAAAATCTTGGGTTTGCTACATCAAGAAATAACTCCATTTTGTTTTTCCACATATCATAATTATCTTTATTAAAGATAGGAATTTTAACATTGCCTTTGGCTGACATGATGAATTTTTAAGAGAGTTAAAAATTCGAGGTTGATTTTTGATTGAGTAAAAATAGGATCATGATTTGTATATCAATCAAATGGCTCGGATACCAATTGTTAGGTCCAATAAGATTGTAGAAGGGGGGGTTGAATACAATCTATGTCATTTTCTCGAAATTTGTTCTTTGAATAAAATTTATTTTAAACAAATTTTGTGCGGAATAATATAACACAGAATTCAAGTTGAATATATCAATATATTAACTTGACGGGTGTTACAAATTAATATCAAGAGATTAATAACTAATTAGAAAATTCGACATGAACTTTTCTAATTTTGCTAATTAAAATCAAGATATCAAGATATAAACTAGGAAACTTAATTCGCTAGTAGTACAAGAGTGATCAATAAACAAGTTCCAGCGGATCAGATATTACAATAGGCTTGAACTGAATTTATTGTGTGAATTAAAGCTTGAACACTTGTGTGTAGAAGATGAGAGTGTTTTATGTTCTTGGTTCTCTTTTTTTCTTCTTGTTTCTTCCTGTCTGTTGCTTCTGTCCATGTGTTTGTTTTTATACAAAAACACAACAATTGCTTCTGTTGAACTGCTGCACATTGACACGGTGATAGTATAGATGCCACGCTGATAGTATAACTGGCACGGTGATAGTATAGCAGTCTAGGGATAGTAGAACTCATTCCCTTAAAATAGTATGGATTTACTTAGAAATAATATACATTTACCTAGAAATAGTTTACTTAAAACTTCGGTAATAGTATAAATATTTCGGTCATAATATAACTGGTAGAAATAGTATAGTTTAAATATTTCGGTAATAGTATAGTATATTATTACTTGATCAGTAATAATATCTATAATACTTCAGAAATAATATACTATTAATTCCAGAAATAATATAACTTCGGGGATAGTATAAACTCGGGGATAGTATAGTATACTATTACTAATGCAGTAATAGTATCTATATTATTCCAGAAATAGTATACCACCTATTTCAGAAATAGTATAACTGAATTTCCAGAAATAGTTCAACTGAAATTCAGAAATAGTATAACCAAAATTCTCCGAAATAGTATAATCCATATATTATTACTGATTGAATAAATCAGAGATTAATTAACTTAATTAATTAATTAAATAAATTAATTCGAATTGAATTAATTTGTTTAATTAAATTAATAATATAGTTAATTAATAATTGACTTACTCCTTGTGAATCACTGTAAACTTTGAGAAACTTCCACTGGATAATTGTTGACGTTCGATGTACTGTCTGGTTCATGAACGACTAACTCCAATATCTGTTCTTCAATTTGACTCTCAGTTGTGATCCACATACTTTCTTAGCACTCTTTAATAACTCCTGTACTGATGCTGTCTCCATGGTAATCTCTGTCACTTTAAACGAATCTAATTTCTTCAATGCTGAACTGGGGCATGATCAGTAAACTGACTCTTCTTCCAGTGTAAAATATCAAAACTATAGATTGACTTTCTTCTTTCTTCTGACATATAGTACTTTGTGAGATTCCTGAGACAGTGAGCATTAATTACTTATTACAATCTAATTTAAGTTGAGTCGAATCCTCGAACTACAAATAGGCTGTATCATATGCCTTTCACTTATAGAGATATAGGGTCTAAACATAATTGGTGTCTATTCATCTTCTATCTCTTTTGTGGATGTATGAGTAGTTTGGTGTTAGTATACCGAGAGGTAGCTTATACTTGTTTCGTGTTGTCCGATCACATATCATAACCATTGCATATAGTGATTAAAGGCGTCAGATATAAGCAAAGTATTTAATGAAGTTAGGATCCCATGTTTTCTCTTGCATAAGTAATTCGATTCCAATTCTCGTTAGTTAGTTAATTCTTAGTTGTTAATTTACTTCTTAGTTAATTTAGTTAATTAAACCCAAATTTGTTAATTGTCTTAGCAGTGAATAAAAACCATACATTGTTGCATAGGTACAAGAACTGAATTGAAAATAAACCTGATCTCTGTGGGAACGAACTCAACTTTATTCTATATTACTTGTGACCGCGTACGCTTGCGTGTATTAGTGTAAACAAGTTTTTGGCGCCGCTACCGGGGATCATTGGTGTTTTATATTTAGTTTATGTGCTTGTCATCAGTGGTCGTTAGAGTTCATTGACTCAGATTGTTTCTTACATAGTTGTTTAGTTCTATGTGTTTCAGGTAGCAATGGGAGAACCAGCAGCAACAGCGAAAGCATTAATGTATTATTCTCAACCAAAGATCAATGACGTCCAATTTAGCATTGTCAGGCCAGCTATTGTAGCTAATACTTTCGAAATCAAGCCTTGCATAATTTAGATGGTGTGGAATTCGGTTCAGTTTGGGGGTGCTCCGGTTGAAGTTCCTAACATGCACATCCGGAATTTCATTGAGATCTGCGACACTTTCAAGATCAACGGGGTGTCGGAAGATGCTATCAAATTGAGACTTTTCCAAATCTCTTTAAGGGATAAAGCTAAGGGCTGGTTGCACTCTCTACCAGCAGATTCTATTTTGACATGGGAGGATCTTGCTCAGAAATTTCTTACTAAATTTTTCCCCATGGCAAAGACCGCAGCAATCAGGAACGCTATTACTCAATTTGCACAGCAGTCTGGAGAGTCTTTGTGTGAGGCTTGGGAGCGATATAAGGAGATGCTAAGGAAGTGTCCACATCATGGGATGCCTGATTTGATGGTGATTAACTGCTTTTATAATGGCTTGGGTGCCCAGTCAAGACCCATGCTAGATGCAACATCAGGTGGAGCTCTATGGGCTAAGAGCTATGAGGAAGCTTATGAGTTGATTGAGATGATGGCTGCGAATGAATACCAGAATTCATTTCAGAGATTATCACAAGACAAAATAGCAGGAATTCTGGAAGTTAATACAGTCACAGCTCTAGTAGCTCAGCTAGAGGCACTTAATACGAAATTGGATTCTATGTCAAAGCATGGGGTGCCTCAAGTTGCTAGTGGTGGTGAGATATGTGAGGGCGCACATGAGCCAAGTCAATGTGCCATATCTTCTGAATCGGCACAGTTTGTGAGCAACTTCCAGCAACCTTCGCAACCAGCTCCAGCCACCTATCATTCCAAATTTGGCTGGAGCAACAATCAAGATTATCAGCAGCAACAGTTTCATGGGGATGATGGTCAATCTTCGAATGAAAAATCTGAATTGGATGAATTGAGGTTGATGATTAAAAGTCAGGCGGTATCTCTCAAGACATTGGAGAATCAGATTGGGCAAATTGCAAGTGCCTTTCTCAACGGACCGCAGGGAGTTCTTTCTAGTGCCACAGAGGTAAATCCAGGAAAACAAGATGGCATAGAGCAGGTTAATGCC
This sequence comes from Saposhnikovia divaricata, assembly GCA_036435485.1. Lineage (NCBI taxonomy): Eukaryota > Viridiplantae > Streptophyta > Magnoliopsida > Apiales > Apiaceae > Saposhnikovia > Saposhnikovia divaricata. The sequence continues at coordinate 161,930,735 of CM071596.1, read as the reverse complement.
ATAACACTCAGATCTGGAAAAGTCACGAACGATCAGAATTCAGCAATTGAGGATGAAGAAGGAATTCCTGATCAGGATCCTACAGAAAAAGAAGAAAATTCTATTTTTTCAGAATCTGTGGTGGATAGTGATGAGGAGGAAGAGTGTGAGTCACTAGGCTTGGCTGATCTTTGGGATTCTAAGGTGCGGGTTGATGAGGTTGTTTCATCGTCAAATCTTGAGGATAGTGCAATTGAGTCTTTTCTTGAGAAAGATGTTATGATTGAAGGTAATGAGGATCTTCATGAGTTGTATAGGAATTTTACTTCTGATGAGATGTTAGAGGAATTGAAGGTCATTTGTTCTAAGCATGAAATCCAACTTGAGGAGAGTTCTTTTGATCCTAAGTCAGTTGGGAAGACTTCTATTGGTGAACTACCCACTTTCGTTCCTAATCCGTCTATTTCCACTCTTGCTCAGTCTTTGGTGGTTAATAATTAAAATCATCATGTTGAAGAAACTTCCAGACTCGATTTTAAACCATCAGATCAGCTAAGGTATGTATATTTGGGTCAATCATCTACTTTGCCTATTATTATTGTTGCTAACTTGTCAGGTAGTGAAGAGAACAATGTTACGAACACTTTTGAGGAGCAAAGAAGGCGGAAACTTGTCGTCAAGGATATAGCCCCGGAAAAGATAGTTAAATGGCCATATAGAGATACGGTGCAGAAATTTTCAATAGAAAAGCCATTGCCATGTCTAGCTAAAGACTTTAAACAAAAGCGCTTCGTGGGAGGCAACCCATGTGTTTCGATGATTAGGCATGTTTCCTACTATCCCTCTTATTTACTTTCATTCAATGCGGACATTGAATATTTCAAGTTTGGGGGTGGTTCGAGGGATGAGTAGTAGATATGTAGTTGTTTATAGTAGTTATGTGTCATGTAGGATATCATGCTTTGCATTTTAGTTGTAATTCATACATGTTTTGTTCGTGTTATTATCATGTGTGTCCATAGTAGTTTGCATTTGCACCCATGCTGGATAGGAATTTTGTGTTGTTGACGCTTTTGATTGAGAAGTGATATGCTTTGTTCTTGTGCACACACATACACTAGTAAGTTGAAGCTAGTAGACTTATTGAATGTTGTGAGTAATTAGAAGGACATGAATATGTGCAAGTTGATTTAGTTTGCATGCTTTGAATACAAGTAGGTGCATTAGAGAGATTTTTGCTTAGGATTGAGTATGTTTTTCCCTACACCGAGTGAGCTTTTGAGCCTTATTGAATATTTGTTGCAATTTATTCGTTTGCTTGAGTGCCCACGGATTGTTTGCATTGCTAGCAGTTGTTTGAGGTCTTTCTTGAAATGCATGACATTATTTGACGATTAAAATGATAAAGGCATTTAGGAATAACCGCATATTTTCCCATATTACCACACCATATTTACATGATCAATTAGTTAACCCATTGAGCTTAATCCTATTTTTTCGGTGACATACCACATTACTTGCCTAGACCTTTTTCTTGTATTGGCCTTACATTAATTTGAACCCACATTGTCAAAGGCTAGTAGAGTGCTTAAGGGAGTAATAAGGTGTGCAAGGAGGGGTTTATTGTTGGTCATAATTTTGGGGGAAATACTGAACATTGGGTTTGGTTGTTTACTTGATAGTCGGCATGTGTAAGAAAATCGTGGGATCATTGTTATTGTTTATATTATTGCTTTATTTAGCTCTCGAAAAAAGAAAAAAAAGAAAAAAAAGAAAAAAAAATGAAAAGAAAAAAAATATATTATGAGAGCATATTTGTGTTGTTGTGATCCTACTTTAGTCGACTAGTCGAGTGTTTTGTTGGAAGAAAAATAATAAATTATGTGTGGGGGGAATTAGGGTGTTGCGTATGATTCATTATAGTTCCTACTAGCTTTTGACACTTTACCTGATTTGGCTTATTTGACATACCTTGTCCCTAGCCCCGTTACAACCCAATTAAAGACCTTTTGATTATCGTCATTGATGTATGTTGTGTTAAGAGTTAGATTGATACCAAATGTCAAGCATGATTATGATTTTGTTGGAATTGAGTGATACACTTACCCTTGTTCTTGAGTGAATATTCTTTTGTGAGTGGATTGTGAGCGTGTACTTGTTTTTGCGTATGAGATCCCGAGTTTTGTCTCAAAGATGTACTCTTGTAGGCTTAGCATGGTTAATAACTTATTCTTACACTTGACATGGACTTTTGAGAGCTTATGCATGTTCATTGAGTAGACTATATGAATGCTTGCACTTTCGACACCAAGACATCGCATTATTACTTTGATTCTTAAGTTGAAATGACATGAGAGGATTTGAATGTGTGGTAATGTATTAATAGTAAATCATTTGCATTTTCATAATAGTTGCATTCATGCATTGCATTGTGTTTGCATTGTTTAGTTAAATGAATTTTGTGGGTACATTCACTATAGGCCCTCACGAGACCTTACTCGTCCACTAGGGCTGCCTAGGAGTTTAAAGGGCCTGTTGCATATGCCAAATGCAACCGTGATCACCTACGGAAGTGGTACTAGTTAGTGTTAGTTGTTTATGCTTGAGGATAAGCATCAGTTTAAGTTTGGGGGTGTGATAAGTGGATTTTATATCCACTTAAAGCATTCCATATCGGCTTAAATTGATTACTTGGCCTCAAGTATGTGGTGTATTTAATGTGTTTTCATTGAGTTTTGCAGAGCTAAGAGAGTTGGAGGTTAATTTGATTAAAATTCGGATTTTCCGGGTCGGCTGTGCAGTCTACACTGTTTTGGCCATATCTGGAGTTCTACAAGTCCGATTCTAACGATCTTACATCTCACGTGAAGAGGAGAAGATTTTCTGCAAAAGTGAACAGTGACCAGGGTGCGCTGCAGCCTGGAGAGCGTGCTGCGGCACGGTGTCTTTGCTGGAAATTCCGAATTTTTGTCCTGAAAATTCTGATTCACTGTTTGGGCCAGTCCGTTTTTGACGATCTTACAGTCCATGCGAAGATAACGGAATTCTCTTTCATTCTACAGTGGTTCAGATGTCCAAATACAACTTGAAAGGCCCAGAAATACTGAAGAAAAGTCAGTTACGAATTTTCCTTCAAAACCGAATCAGTTTAGGAAATGTATTATGTGCCGAACTGCAGAAATTCAACTTTGAAAAGGAAATTGCTATAATTCATACTTCTAATAAGTATGGTAATTGCTCTGGGCGGCTAGAACATTCCAGAAGCAGATCTACACATGAATTTGCAATTCTATTCTCATTCAAGAACGGAAATTGCCATACTCCTATTTCAACTCTAAAACGGCAATTGATTGATGGAGAGGCAAATTGGGGCTATAAATACACATCTTGGGGGACAGAAAAAAAAACACATCATTACATTTCAATTACTTAGGTTTATTTGTATCTTTTCATACTTTGTTTTTATCATGGTTTCACTTGATCCCATGATGACGAGAGGTTCAATTACGAAATAATCGTTGTCATGGGATTCTAACGGATTTATTTATGGAGCTTTAGTATTCTGATGCTTTAAAGATCTATGTGTGATGTATATTTGATATCCTTGTATGGTTATTCTTAATGCTTTTAGATGCGTAGCTAACATCTAAATTGAATTGTTAATCTCTTGCGAAACGAGAGTGGATCTTGAGATTTAGGACATGCCATGCTAGCATAGGATAGGTTGATGTTTTAACATCATGATTTGTAGCATAAATAGAGATATTATGCTGCCCTATGTGATCAATATGGATAACTTGTGCTTAAACCGTTATGTTTTCAAATCTTATAGAGATATAGGGTCTAAACATAATTGGTGTCTATTCATCTTCTATCTCTTTTGTGGATGTATGAGTAGTTTGGTGTTAGTATACCGAGAGGTAGCTTATACTTGTTTCGTGTTGTCCAATCAGATATCATAACCATTGCATATAGTGATTAAAGGTGTCAGATCTAAGCAAAGTATTTAATGAAGTTAGGATCCCATGTTTTCTCTTGCATAAGTAATTCGATTCCAATTCTCGTTAGTTAGTTAATTCTTAGTTGTTAATTTACTTCTTAGTTAATTTAGTTAATTAAACCCAAATTTGTTAATTGTCTTAGTAGCGAATAAAAACCATACATTGTTGCATAGGTACATGAACTGAATTGAACATAAACCAGATCTCTGTGGGAACGAATTCAACTTTATTCTATATTACTTGTGACTGCGTACGCTTGCGTGTATTAGTGTAAACAGGCAACAATGACCTGTAAGGATTATTAAAAAGGGTTCTGGAAAGAACATGGATAGAATTATTAGAGTATTGATCAATGACGTTTTGATATACCCTGTACCTAGAAAATATAGGAGGAATGATGAGGACGACCTAAGCAACCTTACAAGGAAAAATTTAATAGTATGAGTTTCAAAATAGAAGTTTGGTAGAGAATGTAAGACACAATAACAATAATTCCAGATGAGGCATGTATGAAACCATGATGAGGTATGGTTGGAACCAAAGAAGGTTGAGATTATCCTAGAACAAGAAAGCACTAAGAGAACAAATATCCTAGGTATGATTGAGAATAACTTTGATAAAGTTCCCCCGGGAAGGTGGAAGCAATGACTTATGGAAAAAGACTGATAGATATATTTTTTCTCCTTCAGCAGAGCTTAAGGGAGAATGCTTTCACCAAACAGTGATGGGAATGAGGTAGAAAATTTTGAGTTGGAATGTATCCAGAGAACATATATTACAAGAAATTATTATTATCAGGAAAGGCCAATGAGGTGGCCGACAGTCTAAGTATAGAGGAATAATTACAAATGTTCATACCGAAGAAACGGAATGATATTTGGAAGGACCTTGAAGGTCATATCGGAGTGGAGGAATTTATATTCCTTCTGATGACTACAAGAATAGACGGTAATAATAGTTTAATTAAAGATTCAATTCCCGATATCGTCTTAAGCAAACTACACACCTTAGGAGGTCCTATTTTGAGAGAAACCAGGACCATGATACGAAATTGATTAGGTAAACCGCTAAATTTCCAGTCTTCTACTGAAGATATCTGATTAACAGCTTTATCAACCTGGCATAGCTGCGGGGATTGAAGCTCTTCTACAATTTTACCTGATTCATTAATATTTACATCAAGTTCAGGAAGTATTCCTTATGAATAAGAAATAGTGATTAGTTCGTCTTCCTAGAGAATTTTGGATATGACAATTATGAAACCCATCTGATTAACCGTTAAAGCACTATGTAAACAACAAACGATGGTGATTCTACTAAGAAAGTTGATGACAATGGAAAGATAAAGAAAGTGCTGCTATTGATAAGCTAAATGGCATGTTGATGAATGACAAGCAAGTTTGTGTTAGTTTAGTTCTGCGCAAACAAGATAGAGAATATGAGGTTGATGATTCATGATGCTAAATGTATTCCTGTAGAAAGAATTAATGAGACTTGGAGAGAAGGGCAGTTGAGCCCGAGACTTATTGGGCCACCTGAGAGTTTAAAAGTGTTCGTAAGGTGGCATTCGAGCCTGCTCTACCCCCAAAACTTATAGCATGATTGTAACGTGTTTCATGTGGTAAGGCTACGCCAGTAAAATGCAGATGCTTGATAGATGATAAGAGTACGAGCAGGTAGCTATACGACCTGGTCTGACTTACGAAGAACAACTTGTGGAAAATCACGGATAGAAAAGAACAAGTGATGAGAAGCAAGGTTGGCAGAAGTAGATTATATTGGATCTAAGTTAAAGGGATCAGCCAGATTCATTTCGGAAAGTTTAAATTGGAATAATGTGATGATTATAGAGTAAATGTGACGGGATACCAATAAGGAGGTACCAAGTGCAAAAGATGTCTCAATAAAGAGATGAAGGTGGAAGTAAATAACAGAAGTAAATAAGAATCAGATAATAAGAAGGATGTGATTGATAAAGAAAAGACTGGGAAAGCAGCTATGGAATGTGTAGCAAGGAATGTTATGAATGGATTAATAAATGGGCTTTCTAATGAGTTCTCGGATTGACAACTTGGTAGTGTTAGTATTATAGATATGAAAAAGCTAGTAGCGTGACATGGAATGTCAGTAACAATGGTGTCAAGTGAGAAACTAAGATTTAACCTGAGAGGTTGAAAGATTTTCCAAAAGTAAATGTTGCTAAGGTTGAACCAGAGTATAGGTCCATAGAATAGTGGACAAAGCAGCAAGATATGTTGACACGTGAGATTGCGATCAAATAGTATTGGATATAATTATGATTATTTTCTTCTTTGATGAACCTCTATAGTTCGGAGGTAAATTCTAAGTATGATAGTTTGCAATCATGAAAACTTTCTATAAATCTTTGAAATTCTTTTCTTTTCTTCTCTCTTATTCATCTTCTTTTTGAATTGAGAAGAACGACCATTTTAGGAGGGGAGGTACTGCTACGTGACTATCTGTCTGTGTGATAAAAGTCTAAGTGGAATACCACAACTTGTTTAATTGCTTGTCAAGTACTAAAGGATGGCCCCCTTCTGTACTGACTATGCAATATAATAAATGTTCATTGATCATAGTGATCTCTCAATAAATCTTTCCACTTCTCTATATTGATCGAGATTACGAAGATTAAGGTGATCAGGAAATACATAGTGCGAGTGAGGTTATCTCCGAATTCGCAGCACGATAGTGATACCAAAGCCACTGCGGATATCAATAGGGATAATAGTATAGGACTGAGTAAGAGCATAACCTGGATAATGTGTTGGACGAAAAGTAGCAAAGTTGATGGAAAAAGGATAAAGTGCGTATTGCAGCACCAGTAGATGTGCTAAGAAAGGGGTAGAACGACTAAGACTTGGACGGGAAGCTGAAAGGTGAAACGATAGACAAATGACTCTTGTTTCCTACTTCTTAGCCTTACTTTATCACCTTAACCACCAAAGATCAACACTTGTCCACTTGATTAAAATCATCCATTGCATCACCACTTTATTAAAGCCACTTTATGGCCTTGATATTATTTGACATAACAATAATACAACATTGGATGAGATAATATCAAGAGAAAAGCAAGAAAAACACCATTCTCTCTCTTTTTCTCCTATTCGGCTATTCAAGGAATTCAAGAATCAAAATCCACCTTCCACTCCTTGTTTGATCTTGTAATTTTTAAGGTGAGTTCTATATTTCAAGAAACTAATCTCCTAGAAATTTCAAGTCCAAACTCCTTTGTTTCCATTTTCAAAAAAATCAAGAAAGAGGATGGTGAATAGTGTTCTTATGAACTAATCTTTGATTTTCTTGTTTCTTTGGTTGATCTAAGGTGTGTTAAGGCTAGACAAGGACCATACCAAGCTTAATAAGGCTATTACATACTCCAAGGAAGGTAGACCTCTTGAAACCCTAGCATTTGATTTGAGATTTATATATGTTTTTGATGGGTTTAGCTTTGTATGGTTATAGGGGTGATTATAAGCATGATTATGTAGTTAGTTATGTGATTTAAGAAGCATGATGATTTTGAGGTTAAGGTCAGTGGTTCTAGGGCTGGTTGAGATGAGAATCATGTTTATAAGTTTTATTGATGCCCGGTGTGGCTTGGTTTGATGATTACGATTTTTGGAACGTCCGATTTATAGCCGTCGTAATGCCGAATATTTACTAACACTTAGAAACCGAACATGACAGTTAATATAATTTCCTGACCTTGGTAGTTTTATGACTGGTCCTTGTATATCTCGAGCCATAGATCGTTTTGGCGTGAGAATCGAAACATTCCGACTTACGGTTTACGAGTTATGGTCAAATTACTAAAATTGGTTCGGAACCGTAAGTAAAAGTTCGTAACTTCAATTGAACCCTCGTAAAACATGTTACTCAGTGGCGAATCTTGGTAAATAAATACTAGGGGTCATAAGGAAGGTGTGAGAGAAAACCACATGTCAAACGGATCATTTTTCGATTTTATAAAAATAATTGAATCGAGGTTAAGCGCGAATAAACCCTTAAAACTACACTTGGTTATAACTTTGGTGAATCACTTAGAAAACGGGCGATAAAAGTCAAGGTATAATCTTGGTTCGTAAACGACCAACCTTAGAACTTATACGATTTAAGTATATACCAAGTATAAGTTTGATGACATGTCTTAATAACGAACAAATGTCAGACCATATCGGTGACAAAAAGAGTTACACAAAAGGGTGCATAACGAGATAACTTGAAAACGTGTTTCGACTTAAGTGAAGTTTATACTTATACTTTTAAAAGGTGTTAAGTGGTTAATCTCGAATGTTCTGATTGTTTATAGATCATCGAGCAGACCCAGGACACGTTATCTCCACCCACACCCAATTACCAGGCAAGTTTCCAATACCTTGGAACTGTTGTTGTGATAATATGTATATCTGTTGTTTCTAATACATATGCCATAGCATGCATGCCTATTGTCAAATTATATTATGATACTTGTTCCCTAAATTGATATTGGCTTATAGACTAGATACGAATTATCAATTATAAGCCGTATTGTTTTGGTAAGACCCTTTGCGAAGGGCATATGATATTCATTCTTAAATATAGACCGGGAGTCGGTATTTTGAGTTATGTAAATTGTCGTGGAAACCCGGAGGGATTCCAACGGCAGATTATTATTTATTTTGAGGAATGTTATTATTAAACATTATTTATATTTCCATAAAGTATCAATTACTTGGAAATCTTCGAGGAATGTTATTCGAGTATTATTTTAGTCGAGAGATATTAAATGAATGTTAGTTTCGAATATTCATTTAGAATTGATTATTTAATGAATATTATATTGATATTCATTTGGAATTCTATTCATTAAATGAATATTACCTTCGAATATTCATTTAAGATTTTATTTACTTAATGAATATTACTTTAAAATATTCATTTGAAGTTCTATTTATTTAATGAATATTATTTTAAAATATTCATTTGAAGTTCTATTTACTTAATGAATATTATTTCAAATATTCATTTAATGGTTGATTATGCATATTCTTTAAATACTTATGATTTAATAAGTATTATTTGAATATTTATTTAATTCGGTTAATTATTCAAAGATTATCTTCCACCTTCAGATATTATGTAAAATATTTCGGAGTCTTTTTTATGACTATTTTATCAAGGAAAGTGTAAGAACACAAAATTTCGGTAGAATTAAAAATTTTCCTATTCTGATGCAGTGCATCAATGAATAGTGATTTGGTGGATGAATAATGATTTTGAGGATTAAGAAAAATTTTCATGCCACCTATGTACGAGACGTAGTGTGGATATTCCGAAGTTATGCTAGTAATCTACGGAGTAAATAAGTGTATGTAAATGCGATCGGAATTCAGAAATTCCAAATTCTATTTTCGTGTAATATTTGACCGAGCAGTGAATTATATATCAGTAATATCAAGAAATGAGATATTTAATTTGAGGAATTGAGGAGTTAATATTTTAGAATTTTATTATAAGTGATTTGAGAATTTGGAACGAAAACCATTGAGGAAGTGAAACAAACGTTCTAGAAACCGCTAAAAATTTACAATGAGATTAAGCGATTGAGCGAACGAAGCATGGATTAAGGATATGGTATATTAAGAGTCCAAGGAAGGATATATTATGAGAAAGAAAGAGGATTGAGAATAAACTCCTAGAATTGAGAAATAGAGAATGCTTGAGAAATCGGGAGAACGTTTTCTGAGATAAAGAGAAATAAACAAGGGATGTTGGAATTAATATTCATTCGAGGTATTGTGCCATATTAGAGCAATAATATGCAAAGTATAAGTTGTAACGTATTAATTTTATTCACGAGACAACAAGGAAATCAAATTGTTGGAAAAGGAAACAAACCAAGGGACTAATATGAAAGAAACAAAAGATGAGGACTTTGTTGCAATTGTTGTGGATAAGGAAATCCAAGTGAGCCAATGAGGTGTTGACAACACATTACAAGAAGATGCATCCAAATGAGATAGATATATAATACATGTATTAGTCATTATTTAGCGAACAAAACAAAACAAACACAAGAAAACACCCATTCTGCCCAGCAGAACAGCAGCTCAGTAAAATGGGCCTAGAGCCTTCATTACTCAATGTAATTTCGTGTTCTTTATATGGTTAGAAAGCTGTGAAGATGCTCTACAACTCTCATTTAGAAGCCTTGATCAGAAAAGCTTGGTAAGGGCCTCGTTTTCCATGATCTTTCAGTCGGATTCTAATAACTCCGAATTACTAACTTTGTTTTCTTCATTTCTTTTGATCATCCAAGCTTACCCAAGGCTATACAAGGACTATACAAGGTTTAGAAAGATATTACACACATCAAGGAAGGTATAAACCCTCTCAACCCTTAGCCATGACTTGTTTATAGTTCATATTGCTAGATCTACAAGTATTGGTGCATATCTTGGTAGTATGAGTTATAGATGATGAAATCTCGAAGTTACGTGCTTGTTATGATGGTTGTAAGGCTTGTACTTAGAGTATGTAACCCCATGTATGCTATAGAGACAAGTCTTGGTGGTTTTGATGATAGATGTGATGTATAAAGTGAGTTCTTGAATGTTTGAGAAAGGATATGTGCTGTGTAAATTCCTGGGAGCATGTACTGTCTTGTAGGAGGGTTTTGAACCCCTAAATCTTGTCACTCGAGGACCTAATTTATATGGTTGGAAAGATAATTGAATGTAGTCTCTATAAATATAAGGTTCATACCCAGGAGATGTGTAGATCTTGAGTTATGGCCGGATTAGTGCAGTGTGGTTCTGGAATTCGGACTGCACTTTGTTGTCCACTTGTGAACTGATTTAGGACCCCTTAAAATTATGCTAGTGTTATGAAATTTTGAAGGTAGTCAGATTATGTAGTTGTGAAGGCTGTCCAAAAAGAATTGGAATAAAATTTGTATTTTTCAATTTTATAAAAATGTTAGAGCGAATTGCGCGCGAGTGAAAAATCACCTAGGAGGTTAGTTTAACGTAGTTTTAAGAGTACTCACTTGTGTTTCAAGTTTGAGGAATGGATTCGAGTCGAATGGGTAACGAATGTGATAAAGTGATGACATGGTCATATGGGAGTGTTAGTGGTCACAAATTGGAGTATTTAAGTTGGTCTTACATCCTTTAAAACCTTATGATTAAGTAGTGTTGTTAAGGTACTAACGTACGAATATTTATTATGTATAGATCTTCGTTCCACGTCGCGAGCTCGACCACCCCACCCTACCAAGGCAAGTTTACTTTTCAAAACTTATATATAAGGATTTTCACTGTTGTGTTTGTGGCTTCTAAATGTATTATATGCTTATGCTTTACGAGATTATGTTGAAGTTTGAGATTTATGCATATGTGTTGTACACCCTTGAACTTAGAATGAAAGTGTTTCCTTCGGACAACGACTCTAGCAATAGAGGTCGTGGCAGTCCAAATATGCTATTGACCGGGGAGCGGTATATTATTGTATTGTGATTAAATTGCGAAAACCCGAAAAAGCATTCGGGAAGTATCGTATACTTAAATATTTATTATTTTTTTTACCCTATTAAAAATACTCAAAAATATTTATCTTGGATTGAAGGATTAATTTAATTAAATAATTACTTTATTAATTTTTATTAAATCCTAAAGTGTTATATATTAATTATTAATTATTATTTTAAATAAAACTAATCCAAGATACGTCTAGCGCTTTTAAACTCGAACTCTTTCGAACTCAAAATATTTTCAAAAACCCCTGGTCTGGTTTTACTTCCTTGCACGTTTTTAAGAATTATCGATCGACTGATGTCGGACCTCGACTACTCGATTTTTATCAAAAAACGTTTGAAGCAAAGATAAAAAGGGGACTCTGGCGTGTAGGGCCGTTGACGAACGACCCCGAGTTTGAGTGTAAGAGACCGTTAGCCAGGTGGTCCATCAAATATTCCGGCCTAGGTGTTGCCGAAAGATGATTACGGATGGAGTTTTCATCGAGGGTGATTGCGGATGGAGCTTTTACCCAAGGGATAGTTACGGATGGAGTTTCTATCCTTCTACCGGTAGAGAAGACCCGTGGATTATTGGACTTGGATGTGGCGACTAATCATCGTCAATCCCTGTCAGGTTTTATGTTTTCTTCAAGTCCCATCCTCCACTTTGGAAAAATACTCAGACACTGCTTCTTGGGCCTAAGTGCCAAGTTGCCGATAGTGTGGTTTTTGATAAGAAAAATATTGACATCGTGCAGTATCTGGAACTGCAAGATTTTCTATAAAGATTGGCACGTGTTAGTGCACTCTTGCAATTATTTCAAAGAATGAAATGTTTTTGAATGAGAAACCTTCTAAGATAATGGAAGGAAAGAGGTTTGCAATGATCTATTCCCTGTACAGTATGTTAACCGTAGAGTGTTTTGCCGAAAATGATATACTCATATGTATATATTTTCAAACTTGAGATATATTGAAATGGGAACCTTATAAAGGGTTCATATGTTATTATTAAAGCTCCTTAGTGAGTACAGATGTTTTATTCAAACTCGGACATATATATATTGTCCAATTATGTTTTGAAATCTGAGATATATACCCATATAGTTGGGAATGTTTTCGAAATAAACCACATTATTATTTTTCAAAATGGTGAACTTGCTGAGCATTATGTAGCTCATTCTTGCTTTATAAAAACTTTTCAGAAAGAGAAGATTTGGCCTATTAACTCCGCACCAGCAGAAGAGGAGTAGAAGATTTACCCCGGAGATGATTTAGTTCCTGATAAATACTACAGAGTAAGTCTGATAGGTTTTCAACTGTAATAGTAAGACTTGTCTTCAAGTGTAGTTGTATAAGTGGAAGTGCGTAAGATTCTGGATTGTACAGATGAATTGTAATATTTAGTGTTACTTTTGATTATCGTTTCTGAGGCTCTAACTTGTTTGTGCGTAAGATTGAGGTCTGGATGGATGTATTGTTGAGTTGTAAAGTTAATACAGGTATGATATGGTTGGATGGTGATGTGACGACTTGAATCTTTGACCTCGGATTTAGGGGCGTCACAGAAATGGTATCAGAGCGATAAGTTACAGTACTCAGAAACCAGATTGTTGAGAGTTAAGTCTAAGTAGGAGAATGACATAAGAGATCGTAGTAAACTTATTATTGGACTTCCGGAAGAGGTACCGGTGAGTAGAATGGACTGGAGTGTTTACTGGAGGTATTATACTAGGGTCGATAGAATCCTTAGAGACCTTCAGAATGATGAATAGAGGTTTGAGAGTCGTACATGACCTATCATAGGTAATGATATAGGAAGCAGAGCGAAATCTCAAGAGCAGCTGAGGTAGAGGCGATATTGCCAATATGATCGGATGACTAGGCTGGCATAAATTTTGTGGCCCATAGTCCTCCACAGTTTAGGAGGTGGCATTTGAAGAATCAAGAAGTTTAGACTTCCCTACATAATTAAGGGTACTTAGTACTTGGAATAATGAAAGTCTTTTACTTTGGCTATAAGATCCGATTTTTGATAAGTAACGGGTTTACCTGAAAGTTGGTCACTATGTCATTGTGGATTTCATTACCCTTGATGGCGAATTTTACATGTGTTATACGAGAATGTTATCATAAGACGAGTGTGCTAGATAATTCCACGCATGATTCGGACGCTAGAGCATGGTAGTTAAACTTAGAGAACAAACAAGTAGAATTAACAAAGGGACTCAAGAGAAGTTGAATATGGTTGCAACGAGCGATACAGTGATCTCAGAGTCTACCAAAAGAAAAGACCAGCGGGTCTAGTGTGGGATCCTTTGATAGAGATTTTATCAGGGACTACGTATATATGTATTGTAGACCTCAATATTTTTGGTATATGTTCACATACACACACCCGCCACTGAATCTATGGACTGCAATGAGATCCCTGAGAGATCTCTTTGATCTGTTCCCAGGGGGAACTGGCCACTTGTGATTCATGTCGGAAGGCATGAAGTAGGACCCTATGGACTTAGCAGGTGTCCCCGGAATGATGTGAAGCTTGGTCTTCAAGATAAAGCACGGAAATGACATATATATTTGTGAAACCCCAACTCGATAAATGACTTTAAGATGATGATTGAGAGACGCACTAGTTCGTGTATTTTATTACGAAGACGAAGAGATGGTGTTACCCTCATAATGGTGATAATGAGATGCACGAATGATCATTAACTTATTTTGGTGACTACCGGCAGGTGCATTACTTCATTTTAAACTGTTCACTAACCCTGTTACCTCGATTAGTTTATATTAGGTAAGCCTTCTAGCTTTCTACTTCAAACTTGTGGAATAACAACCAGTGTGATACTTTCCCTAAAGCAGGACTTATCCGAAGTAATTTTATTTGATCCATGAACATTCTATTCAAAAATTTATGATGATCTTGTTCGGCTCATGCCTATTTACACTTTCTTTCAATTATCCAAGGAAGGTTCAACAAATATTTCATTAATTAATCGATGAATATTACTTAACGAATATTGATATTTGATTGCTTCTTTCATACCTGCACTCTTCAGTTGAGCTCATAAATATTTAACAAATTACTGAGGACATGGATGATCTAATGTCCAAACATCCTTCATGAATTCTTTTCTTCTATTCAAGATGAGATTGTATATCGTACATTGAAATCATAGTAAGGATATCATTTTGATATTGGTATTCTGAATTTAATTCTATTGTAGGATCTGATAAAGCATGTGTACGGAGGCACCCTTGGGTGGACCGTTTCACTGGTAAGTAATATTTGATGAGAGGTTATCGATTGTTCCGATACCTAGAACATTCTCTTCAGATTTTATAGTTTTCTTTTTCAAACTTAATAACTTCTTATTTCCATTCGTTGTCCGAGTAGCCTAAAGTTTCTTCAGTGGCTACGATGTTGAAATTCTGTTCTATCCAATTGAAACTGGCTAGTCGATATGTCAATATGAATGACTAGTTGATTGTTCTAACTAGTCAAAATTGTAATGTTGTGACGAACACCTAGCTAATTGTCCTAGTTAGTGGTGATGTCTCAAACAGGTGAACTAGCAAATTTTGTCTAGCTAGTTGCTAGTGTTTCTTGAAAAGGACTAGTTATTGTTTCACTTGTCCAACTCCCAATTTAATTCATTCCGCAATGCATTTTGCATGTGGTAAAGTATGATGACGAAAGTTTTGACGTAACTTGATTGAGACCTAGTGAGGTCGCCCACTCAACTTGAATTCTACCCATCTTCGTATCAGACTTTATGTCACTTGAATATTCTGTTCTTTCATTCATATAATGAAGATTCATTTGAAACCATAGATTACTTGAATGATAAACTGCTTCATTTTTTTTATTGTCATAGAGTAGAATTGCTTTCGATCGATTGACCTCTATCAATGGGACTTTTAGATCCTCTATTTTTGAGGAAAAGTATTCGCCAGATGTAAGAATGGTATAAAGATCGTCTTTATAACTGTTGTATCCAACAATCATTGCCCTCGTGCAACACTCTCTATGATATCACATTACAAAATTATCAGGACATGAAGGAATAAACCTTGTTGTATTCTTTCTGTCCATCCTTACATCTCCAAAAATCGAGACTCCTAGTATTTTGAACCATCAACATTCTTGGAACATCCAATGTGGAATTCTTATTGAAATTATCTATTGGACCTTGTTATTTTGTAACCATTCCTTTCAAAAGTGATTAATTTAAGGTGAACAAGAGGTACAATTGTGAACCGTTGCACCAATATGAGATCAAAAAAAAACCAAATGTTGTAATTGTGCAGCCAGAGCGTTATGCCGAGTAATTATTTAAAGTAGGAATAACATGTCGGGGCATACCACAAGGACCTTTAATATTAGTGTGAGGAAGGTTATTAGAAATGATGAGGTGGTTGGGAGTACGCTCCTACCAACCGTTGTCAGGATGTTATATTAATGAATTTTGGAGTTACCAAGCCTTTTCCTGATCAAAGAAATTCAAATCGATTGCGATGTAAGACATATCCTTAGAGGAAACTAACATGGAAGTGAGATGGACAAGAAAGGAAGAAATATCGTGGCAAGAATATGAAGCTTTACTTAGCTTAAAGGGATTGATGCACATAGAGAGACATAAAGTTTAAAAGGCCCCTAATAGCAAATGGATGCATGGATATATCCCAATGATCCTTCGAGATTACCACCTAATCAAATTTATTGGGAATCGCAGCAGCATGCAGGCCTCAGACTGATTGGCGCCAGTTGTGAAAGAGGACGAGCGTATGACATCTTTCATATACCATCGAGAATCGATACCCCTAACTGGAGATGTAGGAATTGTTGACCCGTTAAAACGCGTAGTTGTTTTTCAAAGATAAGGTTGAAAAGCGGGTTTCACCAACTCAAGATCGACCTCTGTACTATGCCAAAGTTGGCATTTCACACTAATATAAACTTTATAAAATTATGGTAGTGTCATTTGAGTGGACTAATAAGTCAGAAGCCTTTATGGAACCTCCTCCGGGTTCTCAGTAGGGTACTCTATTCAATCTATAAGCCGATTGTCGGTCATATAATAGAGCATCATCGTGCTTCTGCACGTAAGCCTCAAGGTCTGTTGCCTTGCTCGTCGATACGATATCGAGCTAAGTTACTACTATGATACTTAAGAGTTCCCATAAGGGTTTTAGGTGAACTTGACAAGAGTTCTTATTATCTTAGTGAATTTATTGTTATAATGTCGTCTCATCTCTGGGATATATAACTCTCGCTCTGATACCATTTCTGTAACAGCCCCAGATCCGGGGTCGGGGATCCGGTCGCTACGGACTCAATTTCCATCCACCAAAACCAGCATAAATTAAATTACAAACTTGTGACCCAAAACAACAACATAAAACACACCAGTTATAGTCCCAGAGATGAAATCAGAGTAACTATCAAATATTATTAATCACGAGTTTGAGTTATTACAACCCAAAAGAATATAACTTACATACTCTTTGCCATCCATTTACATATGTTATATGGATAAATATATCCGATGCTTAAAAGCGGAAAACTAGCCTACCAATAGCTTCCTCCTCAGCAATGATAGCTACATCAGCGGGTAACTCTCTGACGGCTCCCACGCTCTTGCGCTAAGTGTGCCTTGGACGGGCCATCTGCTCTAGCTGTTGTTGTGATATAATAAAATAAAGCAAGGGTGAGAAATAGCCCACCAACAATAACGTATACTGAAAAATAATATATACAATAATTCAAAAGTATTTTTGAAACCATATGCCATTCATTTACGAACATAGTGCCAAAATAATATAAACGATGAAGTTACAAGGTAACTAAAAACATATATTCTGTAGAAATATCTGCTGTGCAAGGTAAAAGCAAGACATCATCATATGTCATAAAAGAAGGGAATTGCAAGAAAATATTACAATCCCAGTTTTGAACATTTTTCAAACTCCTGCCAACCTGAAAGAAGTCTCTTCGATACGTGTTTCGGGGGATGCCCGTCAACCTGAAAGAAGTCTCTTCGATACGTGTTACAGGAAATTCCTAATTTGGAAGATGAACTAATACTGGAGTTATCACGCGCCAGCTATCCCACTCCCCGATGATCAGTCGGAGATGGTACAGCCCAATATAGTTTACTTCCGGTAGAAGGAAGAACTGACGGATTTACTTGTCTACTGCCCTTTTTAGTAACTCCCTGGCCAACGGTTGGGCCTTGTGATGGACCG
Source organism: Saposhnikovia divaricata (assembly GCA_036435485.1). Lineage (NCBI taxonomy): Eukaryota > Viridiplantae > Streptophyta > Magnoliopsida > Apiales > Apiaceae > Saposhnikovia > Saposhnikovia divaricata. Next base: position 161,912,978 of record CM071596.1, on the reverse strand, counting down.
CGCGACTCGACCTCTTACACACGACTCCTAGTTCGAATAAATCCATGACTCTGAAACGTAAAGTTCATCCTCCTTTCCCCAAGTGTAATACTCGTTGATAAGACTCCACAAAGTAGTCGTATCTAATTGGAAAGGAAAATTCACCAATATTTCCCAAGATGATGCTTGTTAATGGATATAAACTTGTTCCATCAATCTTACCCTGTTAGGAATAATTCATGAGTTGTGATGTTAAGAATAGAATTTGCACATACTTCTTGTATTTCCTGATCTTATAAAGGATTTAGCACTTTATATAGGATATATGTGTTAGACAGTAAACTGTAGAGTTAAGTCAGGAACAGTGTGTCAAGGACTACATTTCAGGAACTATGAGCAGATCCTGATACGACAAGTCATATACTGATGGGTGTTGAGTCCTGATGCAAGGTGAAATCCTGATATCAGTCATAATACTGATGATGTCATTACGGATGCTACAGAAACTGGAAAGTGCTATAAAACAGGATTGTTGTTTTGAAGAACAAGCAAGAAGGTATCATGAAGGAAAGATTTTACTATTGATGGAAACTATCAACTGGATGGCAGAACATTATCATGTATAGATCATAAATTTCTGTTATTAGTTGATGGGTAGCATTATAAATACTCTTTCTATATCATTATAAAAAGTGTTCGTGAATGTGAGCTTAGTATAAGGTTTGTATTCGAGAGTTCGAAACAAACAGAGGGAGATTTGTATTGAGAGCAGCTGCTAAAGGTATTGTACACCTTTGGTAGAGTTTGTATTTGATCTTATTTAATACAAACAAGGTTGATTCATTTGTTTGTTCTTGTTTATCTAATTATGCAAAAATCAGACATGATTACTTAACTTGTATCCAACCCCCCTTCTACAAGTTATTCGAGTTAACAACTGGTATCAGAGCAGGTTGATTTTGAATAATCATAAAGATCTGTAATCTTGTCTGGTTACAAGGATGGTAATATTAAGATCCCTATGCTCAAGAGAAACGAATACACTCTATGGAAAGTGAAGATGTTGGATCACCTGGAAGCAACAAATCCTGATTATCTTGACAGAATAAGAGATGGGCCTTTTGTTCCAACAAGGGTTGTTACTCAAGCAACTATCGAAGGAAAAGTTATTCCAGAGCACATGGCAGAGAAGCCTAAATCTGAATGGTCAGATAAGGACAAGGAGAACTTTCTTAAGGATGCTGAAGTGAGAAACATATTATTCCACAGTCTTGATTCTATTCTCACTAACTATGTTCTCTATTGTAAGACTGCAAAGGAGATATGGGACAATTTAAAGGTTCACTGTGAAGGAACAAAAAACCTGTCAGAAAGAATATGAGGACACTTCTCATACAACAGTATGAGTACTTCGAATCCAAGTCTGGTGAGTCACTAACTGACACCTTTGATAGGTTTACTAAACTCATCAATGAGATTGCCATGCACGACAAATATTATGACTTGGAGGATATGAATACTAAGTTCATAAAAGCCTTGCCTGATTTCTACAAAGAGAAGATATCTGCAATTGAGGAAGCTAATGATCTGGATGAAATATCATTAAAGGTAGTCTATGGAAAACTTAGGGCTTATGAACTTGACAGGCAACAGAAAAATAGCAGGAGTGAAGGAAAAATGAAAACTGTTGCACTCACTGCTCAATCTGAATCAAAGAAGCTTCCGGAGGAAAAGTCTGAATCTATTGAAAGAGACTTAAGGAAGAAAAAGAGCAAAAAAAGTTTTGAATCAGAGACTGTAGATACAGACTCTGACAACAGTGATTCTGAATCAGAGATGCAGGAACTTTTTGCTATGTTTGATAAAGCTTTCAAGAAAGGAAGATTCAACAGGAGAAGATTTAGCAAAGGATCTTTTCAAAAGAAAGAGGAGAAGAAGAGTGACAAAAGCAAAAGTACAATTGTCAAGCTTGATAAGGCCAAGATCAAGTGCTTTAACTGCAGCGAGCTTGGACACTTTGCAAGTAAGTGTAAGAAGCCTATGAATTCAAGAAAAGGTAATGCACTCATGGTCACACAGAAGGATTGGGCAGACTCTAGTGATTCTGAAGATGAATTGGATTATGATAACATTGCTTTGATGGCAAGTGCTTCAGACAAGCCTGGATCTCCAAATAAAACTTCTTCATCTTCTGTCAAGGTATCTCTTCATTCTCTTGATTCGTTTGATAGCTTAGATTCTGATGATATTAGAACTATCCATGCTGAGTTTAAGAATCTTATGACTAATTTCAGAATTTTTACTAGTGAAAAAGATGATCTTAAGATTAAGAATGATGAATTAGTTGGTCGAAATAATATTCTTGAATCTGAGTTAATTCAAATGGAACATTATAGGTTAAGTTCTGATAAAGCTAGGCATGATTATAGTGTTATTCTTGAGGCTTATGACTATGTCAGAAAAGAACTAGAGGAAGAGAGAGATAGGTTTCACATGTGGAATACATCTTACAAAAAGACTCAGGACATTTTCAATAATCAGATACCTCGTAAGGTTTATACCTTAGGTTTTGAGAAGGATAAAAGTGAAACTCCTGTAACTGTTGTCCTGAATGATAATAGTAAAGTAGAAGCTAGCACATCTAAATCTGAAGGTAAAAAGAAAGTTTCTGAACCTAAACATGTTAAGTTTGTTGATTCGAATGGTACCCCAGTTGTGCACAAAAGAATTAACAATAGTAGTTCAGATGAGAGAGTATTAGAAAAACTTAAGAATGTCAACATAGGCTTTCTGTCTAAGTCTCAGCTGAAACATAGACTAGAAGGTGTTTCAGAGTCTAGCAAGATCAAGAGGAATAGGAATGGAAAAGAAGGTATTAACAAAGAGAATAATTACAAGAATGTACCTGATGCACCTAGGAAGAAATGCTATAAATGTGGAAATCATAATCATTTAGCCCTAGACTGCAATCAAAAACCTTCTTGGAAAACTGAGTCTAGATTCCCCAAGACTCAGAAAATTAAATACCAACCACAAAAAGCTTGTTATCATTGTGGTAGTTTATTTCATTCCATTTACATGTGTAAAGAATATCATGAACTGTATTATGACTATTATTCTCTGAAACCTGAAACTCCTAGTCACAAACAGTTTGTAAAATCATAGTTTAAGATAGACCCTGCAACAGGTAAATCCAAAGTAAAATCTTAAAAACCTGTTGTTTGTAAATCTAGTACGAAATGATCCAATCAATGTTGGGTCCTAAAAATTTCTAACTAGTTACTTTTTGTTTGCAGGGCACAGGAAAGAAGCATTCAATTATCTTGGACAGTGGATGCTCTGGACATATGACTGGAAAGAAGTTCCTGCTTACAAAGTTTGAGAGGAAAGCTGGCCCAGTAATATATTTTGGAGATGACAACAAAGGAGAAACTCTGGGATATGTCTAAATTGTTTTTGGGAATGTCATCATAGAAAACTTAGCACTGGTTGAAGGCTTGAAACACACACTTTTAAGCATAAGTCAACTGGGTGATAAAGGTTACCAATCAAACTTTGACAGTGAAGGATGTAAAATCTTGAACATAAAGAATGGAGACATTGTTCTAACTGGTCAGAGACATGGTAACATTTATGAAGCCAGCTTGAGTGACACATCTAAAGGAATTGTCAGATGTCTTTACAGCAAGGTATCAAATGATGAAAGCTGGAATTGGCACAAGAAGCTCTCACATCTTAACTTCATAAAACTTAATCAACTTGTTAAGCACAATCTAGTGAGAGGCCAACCTCAGGAAAATTATGTGCAAGATGGACTTTGTGATGCTTGTCAGCTTGGAAAATAAAAAAGAACCACTTTCAAGAGCAAGACTGAAAATTCAATTACTGAACAATTTCACATGCTGCATCTTGATCTATTTGGTCCAGTAAACATTATGTCTATCAGTAAGAAAATATTTGATCTAGTTATAGTGGATGATTACACAAGGTTCACATGGGAATTCTTTCTACATAAAAAGGATGAAGCTCCTCAGCAAATCATTGATCTTGTCAAGAAAATTCAGAATAGCTCTGAGTACAAAGTTAAAGTACTTAGGAGTGACAACGGTACAGAATTCAAGAATTCTACAATGGAGGAGTATTATGCAGACAATGGAATCACTCAACAGTTTTCTGCACCTGGAACACCTCAGCAGAATGGTATAGTAGAAAGAAAGAACTGGACTCTCATAGAGGCAGCAAGAACCATGCTTGCAGATGCAAAGCTTCCAACCTATTTCTGGGCAGAAGCTACCAACATTGCATGTTTCACTCGAAATTGTACCTTGGTAAATACTCATGGTAAGAATCCTTATAAGATGATCAAAGGAAAGAAACCAAGTGTGAAATATGTCCTGAAAGTTCATCAAGAACAACTTGGAAAGTTTGAAGCCAAATCGGATGAAGCAATCTTTCTAGGATATTCAGCCTCAAAGGCCTTCAAAGTATACAATCTCAGAACTCACATTGTTATGTAATCAATTCATGTTGCATTTGATGATAAGAAGTTTGGAATTTTACAAACTAATGAAAGCCATGACAATTTGGAATTTGAAAATCTTAAGGATTCTGAGAGACTCTCCAGTGATGATGAAAGTTCTCCAGAGGAAATATCTATTACTTCTCAAAAAAATGCTACTGTTGAGGGGGAGCAAGTTAATCAAGGAGAACACAGTACTCATCAGGAGCAGACTAGTCATTCAGAGTCTACTCCATCAGGAAATGATCCTTCAGAGTCTAGTGAAGCAAGATCAGAAACTAGTAGCAGTATGGAGTCTACTGATTCTTCTGATCAAGGGGGAGCTTTTGAAGGTAGAGAAAGTTCTTCTACAAGAGATACCACTAACTTAGGGGGAGAGTCTAGCAGGAGTAAGCTACCACCTATTAGAAAATGGACAAGGGATCATACTGAAGATTTGATAATTGGTGATCCAAATAGTGGTGTTCGAACTAGAAAATCTGTAACACCCCCAGATCCGGGGTCCGGGATCCGGTCGTTACGGTTTCCAATTCTGTCCACAACACTTGAACTTTCCTTAACATAAAATAAATTACATCTCTATGACCCAACACAACAATGTAAAACACACCCGTTATAGTCCCAGAGATGAAATCCGAGTAACAATCAAATTTTTATTAATCACATTATGAGTTCTTACAATCCAAAAGAATTTCAATACAAATACATACTCTTTGCCATCCATTTACATAATTCATACTAGACCATATACTTGGTACTGAAGGAATAAATCCATCCTACCAATAGCTTCTTCTTCAGCTCTGGTAGTCTCAACGTCCTCGCCCGCGTCGAATGCGCCTTGTGCGAGTCATCTGGTCTAGCTGTTGTTGTGATATAATAACAAAGCAAGGGTGAGCAATAGCCCACCAACAATAATATACAACTGAACGATAATATATAACAGTTCAAAAGTATCTTTCAAACCATATGCCATGCATTTACGGAAATGATGCCAGTATAATATGAACGATGAAGTTACAAGGTAACTTAAATAATTTGTTTATAGAAATATCTGCTACATCAAAAGTAAGCGAGATATTCTCATTGTCATTAAAAAGAGGAACTTGCATGAAAAGATTGCAATTCCAGTTATGAACACTTTTCCAGCTCTGCCAACAGTAATCATGTTGCAGGAAATAAATAAGTTTGGATGATGAACCAATGATGGAGTATTCACCGCGCCCGCTGTTCCAATCTTGATGATCAGTCGAGATCGTACAGCTCAAATTAGATTTACGACCGGTAGAAGGAAGAACTGACGGCTTTACTTGTCTACCGCCTTACTAGCTCTCCCCGGCCAACGGTTGGGCCAAAGGGGATGGACCGGCACTACTCGGCCTCTTACACGACTCCTAGTTCAAATAGAATTCATGATTCTGAATGTAACGTTCGTCCCCCTTTCCCCAAGTATAATACTTGTTGATAAGACTCTACAAGGTAGTCGTATATAGTTGGAAAGGAAAATTCACCAATAACTTCCAAGCTATTGCTTGGTAACGAATATCAACTTGTTCCAATAATCTTACCCCTCGAAAGATGAGAAGGTAACCAACGACTTAATAAGTCAATAGCACCCGAGTTGCGAGTGAAGAGAATACTTTATGACCGGGAAGTCGACAAGATAATTAACATTTTTCAAGTAAGGTTCCCTTATTATTAGGGAGATAGACTCAAAGAAGAATGATGTTTGAGAACCTTTCTTGATATATGATTAATAATAATACGACTCCGAAATATTTTCTGTAATAATCGAAGAAGATAAACCTTATTGAGGTTATTCTAAGTATGGAATAAATATTCAGAGAATATTTATTGAATTAAAAATATTTAAAGAATATTTAGGAATATGAAAGAATATCTTTAATCAGAGTATTTTTCAAAATAATCCCTGAAGAAATATCAGGAGAATATTTATTGAATAAATAAATATTTAAATGAATATTCAAAATAATATTCATTAATTAATAAGACCTGAAAGGAATATTTAAGACAATATTCATAATTAATTAGGAATTTAAATGAATATTCAAAAAGTAATATTCATTTAATGAATAATATTCTAAATGAATATCAAGTAATATTCATTTAGTAATCCAAGCCTTAAAGGAATATTCGAGATAATATTCGATAAATAAATCAAGCTTCAGATGAATATTAAAATAATATTCATCAAGTAATTAATATCCTAAATGAATATCCAAAAGTAATATTTATTTAATAAAATAATATTCTAAATGAATATCCAAATAATATTCATTTAGTAGTCTCATCTTTAGAAGAATATTCGAAATAATAATCGATAAATAATTCGACTCTGAATGAATATAAAAAAAATATTATTCGTCGAATAGTTACGTTCAAATAATTATTTGAAGTAAGGATCGTTAAATAAATAATCTCGAACGAATATTCAAATAATATTCGTCGCCCGAATAATGGAAAATATTTACTTAGATATTTTCTTTTGAGGTAATCTCGATATGTCAAGAAATATTGACTCCCGGTCTATATTTGATGAATAAGATGTATACACTCTTCTCTGAGGGTATTTTAATAACCGGCTTATAATTGATACGATAGCTATCTAATTTATAAGCCAATAACAATCAGGGAACAAGCATAACGATATAACTTGAAAGTAGGCATGCATGCTATGGCATATTATAACAGAAAACATACATATATATTCAATCACAACAACAGCCTAAAAGAAGGGGATTGAAACTTGCCTGGTAGTCGAGTACGGTAAGGGGTAGTGGTAGCGGGTCCCGTGTCAGCTTGGTGATCTATAAATAGCCAAGACATTCGGGATTAATCACTTAAAACTTTAAAGGTTAAGTTATACTTAAATCGAAACACGTTCTCAAGTTATCTCGTTATACCCCTTTTAGTGTATTTCTTTTATCATCGATCCGACCCGACATTCGTTCGTTAGTACGACATGTCACTGTACTTATACTTGGCATATACTTAAGTCATATAAGTCCGAAAGTCGATCGTTACGAACCAAAATTATACTCCGAGTTTTATCGCTCGTTTTCTAAGTGTTTTAACGAAGTTATAAACGAGTCGTCTTTTAGGGGTTCGTTCGCGTTTAATCTCGATTCGAATATTTTTAATAAATCGAAAAACGATCCTTTTGACATACGGTTTTCTCTCACGCCTTGCTTTTTACCTCTAGTATTTATTTACCAAGATTCGTCATGACTTTACGTATTTTATCGGGGTTCAATTTTAAGTACGAATACTTGTTTACGGCTCCGAACCACTTTTATGAATTTTATCGTAACTCCTAAACCGTAAGTCCGTTTCACGTGATCTTTATATAAAAACGAAGCTTATAACATAAGCTATCCTAACATGGCAGAAAAGTTTCTGGACAGTAGGGTCTTGATGTGAAAAATGGCATACAAAACATGATATTGTAAAATCGGGCATTATAACGGCTATGTTTACGCGTTTTCCAAAGTTTTTACACTTTATCTCGATCTAACAAAGATCAATCCAACCACACAAACACATGATAATCATCATGACTAGTCTATCAGCAACTCATCTTAACCATTACATGGTTCATAACCCAAATCATAATCATAACAACTACTAACATGGATCTAAACTTATAATAACATACTAATCACTAAATCATCCATAAATCTCGTAAGATCTTAAAATAACACCAAGGGTTTTCAAGTGGATTACCTTCCTTGGGATATGTCCTAGCTTTAATAAGCCTTGTATGTGCCTTTCCTAGCCTTAACAAACCTTAGATCATCATGGAAATCAAGATAAACAAAGTTAATTCAAGAAGGTTACTATTCATCCTCCTCTTTCATGATTTTTTGAAAATGGAAACTAAGGAATTTGAAGCTAAAATTTCTAGGGTATCACTTTTATGAAATATAGGACTTACCATAAAAATTTGGAGATGAAATGATGGTTGGAACTTGGATTTTGGTTCTTGAATTTAGCCAAAATTCGAATGGCATGAAGATGGGAGAGAGATGGAGTTGTTTGCCTTGCTCTTTGACCTCATCTTGTCCAAAATGAATTATTGAGATAATATCTAGGCATAAAGTACCTTTAATAAAGGTATGAGGTCATGGATGAGGTATTTTAAGGGGCATGTGTCTTGATCTTATGGTTGGATGAGAAGATGATGCTAAGTACTAGTTTGATCTCTAATTGTTCTAGTTCCTTGTTGTAACAAGCTTGGTTACTAGTCATATCCACTTGCACATGGTTGCCCCTTGGCTCTCTGCTTGATTCTTTGTCCGGTTATTGCTCAATTTGATTGGTCGTTCGGAGGAATATCTCGAAGATTTCTAGTTAGGATTTTACCGGAAACCTCCTTAATATTTACACTACCATCCTCCATTCTCTTTAATAATTCTTGAACCTATTTTCCTTAAATCCCTTTCATAATTCCTTAAGTCTTTCAGTGTCCAGGGAAATCTCGGGGAAAATAAAAGTGCTATTTTTCAGAATCCGACAACTTTTACATACACTATTTTTCCCCCTGGATCACTAATACGAACTCAGAATCTCGTTCCGGGTACTTCTATATAGTGTCGTCTCATAATATTCTCTTTTCCACCAAAACACTATTCATTCTTTATTCTTTACTTATTCTCTTAGGGGTTGTACAATTGTCCCTGATCTCTTTCGATCGTTCCTTAACCTTTTTACGGACCCACTGGACCAATAACAGTTATCGATTTGGATGACATAAGAATAATCTTCTCCTTTAGAATTATCAAATCTCAATTCCTTAGGAGATAGATAATTCTTATCTAAAGTGTCACCAATAGTATTCTTCATGGCATATAAACATTTGAATCCAACTCTATTCCCTTCATTCATTATCTCAATCGTTACATCGTAGTCGTAATCACTATTCACCATTACCTTAGTACATAATAAAAAGTTTTAATTATATCCAAAATTTGGGGTTCTTACAGTCTCCCCTCCTTAAAAGGATTCTGTCCCGGAATCAGATAGGAAGCAAAGAGTCGTTTTCCTGTCGTTCACTTTTTAGCTTCCCGGTAATTTCTTAGTCGTTCTACCCTTTCTCAGCACATCTTCTAATGCTACCAATCCATACTTTATCCTTTTTCCATCAACATTGCTACTTTTTGTACCACACACTGTCCATATTATGCTCTTACTCAATCTTATCCTTATTGATACCTGCAGTAACATTGGTATCACTATCATACTGCAAATTCGGAGGTAACCTCACTCACACTGTGCATTTCCTGTCGCTTTAATCTTTGCAATCTCGATCAATATAGAGAAGTGGAAAGATTTATTGAGAGATCACTATGATCAATTGAACATTTGTTATATTGCATAGCTAGTACATAAGGGGGCCAGCCTTTAGTACTTGACAAGCAATTAAACAAGTTATGGTATTCCACTTAGACTTCTATCACATAGACAGATAGTCACGTAGCAGTACCTCCCCTCCTTAAAGGGTTGTTCTTCTCAATTCATAAAGAAGATGAATAAGAGAGAAGAAAAGAAAAGAAAAGAATTCTAAAGGATTATAGAAAGTTTTCATGACTGTAAAATATCATACTCAGAATTTACCTCTGAACTATAGAGGTTCATTAAGGAAGAAATTAATCATAATTATATCCAATACTATTTGATCGTAACCTCACGTGTCAACATATCTTGTTGCTTTGTCCACTATTCTCTGGACCTGTACCCTGGTTCCACCTTAGCAACACTTACTTTTGGAAAATATTTGAACCTTTCAGGTTAAATGTTAGTTTCTCGCTTGACACCAATGTTACTGACATTCCATGTCATGCTACTAGCTTTTTCATATCTATAATATTAACACTATCAGGTTGTCATCCCGAGAATTGATCGGAAAACCCATTTATTAATCCATTCCTAACATTCCTTGCTTCCTATCTCGTAGTTGCTTTCCCCGTCTTTTCTTTATCAATCACATCCTTCTTATTATCTGATTCTTATTTACTTCTGTTATTTACTTCCACTTCATCTCTTTATTGAGACATCTTTTGCACTTGGCACCTCCTTATTGGTATCCCGTCACATTTACTCTATAATCATCACATTATTTCAAATTTAAAACCTCCGAAATGAATCTGGCCGATTTCTTTAGCTTAGATCCAATATAATCTACTTCTGTCAACTTGTTTCTCATCACTTATTCTTTTCTACCCGCGGTTTTTTTCACAGGTTGTCTTTCGTAAGTCAGACCAGGTCGTACACCTACCTGCTCGCACTCTTATCATCTGTTGAGCATCTGCATTTTACTGGTGTAGCTTTGCCACATGAAACACGTTACTACCATGCTATAAGCTTTGAAGGTAAAACTGGCTCGAATGCCACCTTCCGAACACTTTTAAACTCTCAGGTGGCCTAATAAGTCTCGGGCTCAACTGCCCTTCTCTCTAAGTCTCATTAATTCTTTCTACAGGAATACAGTTAGAATCATGAATCATCAACCTCATGTTCTCTATCTTGTTTACGCAGAAGTACACTAACACAAACTTTCTTGTCATTCATCAACATGCCATTTAGCTTATCAATAGCAACACTTTCTTTATTTTTACGTTGTCATCTACTTTCTTAGAAGAATCGCCATCGCTTTTTGTTTACGTAATCCGTTAATAGCTAACCTTACGGGTTACAAATCCTTTTGGGAGACAAAGTAATCACTATTCCTTATCCCTAAGGAACACTTCCTGAACTTAATGTAGATATTACATGAAGTAGATAAAATTGCAGAAGAGTTTCAAGCATCGCAGCTAGGTCCGGTTGATGAAACTATCACTCATGCAGCTTCCATAAAAGACTGGAAACTTAACGGTTTACTTTGTCAATTTTGTATCATGGTCCTGGTTTGCCTCAAAACGGGACCTTCTAAGGTACGTAATATGCTTAAGACTCCATCAGGAATCGAATCTTTACTTAAACTATTATTACCTTCGATTCTTGCACAATCATCAAAAGGAATGTAAATTCCTCCACTCCGATATGACCTTCAAGGTCTTTCCAAATATCATTTTGTTTCTTCGGTATGAACATTTGTAATTATTCCTTTATACTTAAACTGTCGGCCACCTCATTGGCCTTTCCTGATAATAATAATTCCTTGTAATCCATGTTTTCTGGATACATTCCAACTCAAATTTTTCTACCTAATTCCCATCACTGTTGGGTGAAAGCATTCTCCCTTAAGCTCTGCTGAAGGAGAAAATATATCTATCAGTCATTGCTTCCATCTACCCGTGGGAACTAAGCATTTTCCATAAGTCATTGCTTCCATCTACCCGTGGGAACTTTATCACGTTTTTTCCCACTCCTACTTAGGATACTTCTTTTCTTAGTTCTTTCCTTATCTTAGGATAATCTCAACCTTTATAGGTTCAATCCATACTCCCTCAGGGTTTCGTACATGCATCATCTGGTATATTTTTATTGTGTCTTACATTCTCTTCCAAACTTCTAGTTGGAAACTCAGAATATTAACTTTTCCTTGTAAGGTTTCTTAGGTCGTCCTCATCATTCCTCCTGTATTTTCTAGGTACAGGGTATATCAAAACGTCATTGATCAATACTCTAATAATTCTATCTCTGTTCTTTCCAGAACTCTTTTTAATAATCTTTACAGGTCATTGTTTCCTTAGCAAATCCAACTCATATCATCTGAATTTACAATGTTTTTATTAGGGTTAATGCCATCCCTTGTGCATTCCCCAGGGGTTGTCTTAATTTGTGGATGTCCTATATTTAATTCAACTGTCAAGGAATTCCTGAATCCTATAATTGGCAATGAAATCATGTATCCTTAATAAGGGTCTCTTTTCCATCATTCTCCTTTGATAATCGATCGGTGGCTTAATGCTAACCTCTACTTTCAGATAGTTGCCAGCCTCTTCGACCTTCCAAAAGACAACGTATGTCTATCTACTCTCTTACAGAACTTGGTAATGGTAGCAAGGATGTTTTGGAAGATATTGGTCGAGTTCAACGTGAATCTCTTAGTACTTATCGTTCTTCGCGAAGGTACTTGCCTCAGACAAAATTTCTACAGCATACTGTTCAATTTCTGACCATTTCTATACTCTCTTCATATACCTTCATTGTTTACTTTCCTTCATCATAATATATTCATGGTATTCATGATACCCTAATATCATACATCTCAAGTCATTATACTTCCATTTTTACTCGTCATCTTGGGCGATCATATACACATGAATCACTTTAGTACGGGTGACCCCATTCCAAAAAGTCTAGTAATTTCCCAATCGAAACATAGGTTGCAAAGGGTTTAGTAGAAGATTCCTATGATCTCATTAATATTTCCTTTATATCAGAAGCCCTTGCAGTCGGTGCTTACTTAGAAGCAACCCTGCTTTGTCCTTTCATTGCTGGTCTAGTCACTTGATAATCCTTTGTGTCTTGGCCTCAACTGGCCACACTAAAATTATATGATTTTAGGGGTTGGCTAATATCATTACTTTTCTAGCAATTGCCAGCATAGTGTCTTCTTCTTTGATACCTTTCTACCTTTCCAAAACTTTACTTCATATAAGTCTTAATCGACTACTCAGCGCCGTCTCCGGTCACCTTTCCTCTACTTTTATCTCTTCAACTATTCTTATCAATCCCGCGTGCCACGCAGCTTACCATTCCGGGCATAACAGCCTTTTCACTTAAGTCAATCCCGAAGTTTCTCAGTCCGGCTGGTTTCTTACTTACATTTCCTGTTTTCATCAATCTCACTTCATCATTCTATTTCTACAATCAATTGCGATAACTGGGGTCTGTCCACCAACCCATGTAGCTGCTACCTTACCCAATTCACGGGGTTTGCCCCAGTTTTTACTCTCTTCCATGATGTTCTCTGATAATCAGAAAGACAAGGTTTGCCAAAATTCGTTGAAGTTCTTCCCAGAATTAGGGAAATTTTGGTCAATCTATCCATCGACTGGTAACACTAAGGAGACCAGTTTCGAAACCTGAAGAATAGTTCTATGAACCTCCTAGTAGGTAGAACCGTAAGCAGTCATAATTAACGAAATAATCGTCATCGGGTTGGAAATTTAACCCCTGGAGAGGAACCAATTATATACATCCCTTAGAAGGGAATCAACAGTTTTAAACTGAAACTTGTCACAACGTCCTGATACCTATACGTCCTGATATTCAATATTACCAAATGTCAGTCTACCTGACTACCAATCTCAGAAGGAACATTACCGTCGGAGTTGGTTGTTCCACAAAAATTGGCACTACTAAGGCCATCCGAACCTGGTGAACCATGCTGTCCGAATGCATCCACAAGTACTTTGTCGTGCTGCGCAAGCACACATCTTAATCTTTTATGCGAAGCGTCGTTGGAAGCACAAAGTCTCCCTTTTTCCATTAAACAATGCCAACTCTTGGTCATTACCAATTTCATCTTTTAGCTCCAGGAAGATTTTCTCACATTTTTCTCTTTAACTGCTGATCGTATTACTTGATCCATTATAATTCTGCGTCGGAGTAAACTTAAGGTAACTACTATAATCCATTCAAAGAAAAGAAAGAATTTAATATTCCTCTGAATCACATGCATCTAACGTTTCTGGTTCATCATTTCACTGAGTTAATTTAACCCTATACTTATTCTCTGATAATAGTCTAATTACGAGTTCATCTTGACTCACTGGTCTTATCTTCCGATAGGTTCTGAGATCATTGCCTTGCTTACTACTCCCTTATATAACTTTATCCAATCATGCTGTCACTTCCCAATGTTTTCACTTTCTAACTGATTCATTCATAAAATGGACATTTTTCCTGAATAAAACAACTTTATCAACCTCAATTTGGTTCCATAAATTACAACCTATGACATCTGCCTTCTCATGGCGAATTATTACTGACAATATTCATACTTATTCATTTATCAAATGATATGGCACTTACTGCCTCTTCTCAACTATTCCTAGGGACTCTGCTCCTCGCCTTATATCGATGCCTTTGATAATCATACATCCTTCTAGCACTCTTTTCGTTAATATGAAAGTCTCTTATGATTCTCATCTACTCCCGTATAAGATCTCAAGTAATTCTTCCAATCCGTCTTACTTGTTGGTACTACCTCCAGTAGTCCAGCCACGAATCCAACATGAATCTTCAGTTCTCTTGCTAATAGCTTAGTTCTTTATGCCCACTTTTCTGAGCACTATACCTTAATCATCTCAGTCTTTCTGGCTACAGCCCTCATTCCTCGAGGGTAAGCTCCTTATCCTAACAAGATTTTCCTTATCTGCTGGAACCTCTTCCGGGTCTCCAGTAGGGCACTCTATTGAATTTACCCGCTGATCTTCAGCATATAAAGCATCATCGCGCTGATGTTCGTATGCCTCAAGGTTTGTCGCCTTACTCGTCGATGCGATATCGAGCTAAGTTACTATCATGATACTTAATAGTTCCCATAAGGGTTTTATAAGTCATCACTACATTAAGTAGTCTGACTATGAACTTGGCAAGAGTTCTTATTATCTTAGTGAATTTATTGTTTTAACGTCGCCTCATCTCTGGGGTTTATAACGTACGCTCTGATACCACTTCTGTAACACCCCCAGATCCGGGGTCCGGGATCCGGTCGTTACGGTTTCCAATTCTGTCCACAACACTTGAACTTTCCTTAACATAAAATAAACTACATCTCTATGACCCAACACAACAATGTAAAACACACCCGTTATAGTCCCAGAGATGAAATCCGAGTAACAATCAAATTTTTATTAATCACATTATGAGTTCTTACAATCCAAAAGAATTTCAATACAAATACGTACTCTTTGCCATCCATTTACATAATTCATACTAGACCATATACTTGGTACTGAAAGAATAAATCCATCCTACCAATAGCTTCTTCTTCAGCTCTGGTAGTCTCAGCGTCCTCGCCCGCGTCGAATGCGCCTTGTGCGAGTCATCTGGTCTAGCTGTTGTTGTGATATAATAACAAAGCAAGGGTGAGCAATAGCCCACCAACAATAATATATAACTGAACGATAATATATAACAGTTCAAAAGTATCTTTCAAACCATATGCCATGCATTTACGGAAATGATGCCAGTATAATATGAACGATGAAGTTACAAGGTAACTTAAATAATTTGTTTATAGAAATATTTGCTACATCAAAAGTAAGCGAGATATTCTCATTGTCATTAAAAAGAGGAACTTGCATGAAAAGATTGCAATTCCAGTTATGAACACTTTTCCAGCTCTGCCAACAGTAATCATGTTGCAGGAAATAAATAAGTTTGGATGATGAACCAATGATGGAGTATTCACCGCGCCCGCTGTTCCAATCTTGATGATCAGTCGAGATCGTACAGCTCAAATTAGATTTACTACCGGTAGAAGGAAGAACTGACGGCTTTACTTGTCTACCGAATTACTAGCTCTCCCCGGCCAACGGTTGGGCCAAAGGGGATGGACCGGCGCTACTCGGCCTCATACACGACTCCTAGTTCAAATAGAATTCATGATTCTGAATGTAACGTTCTGAAACCCTCTAATTTTGATGATCATACCTAGGTAGCAAGCTGGGAATATGTTCTGGATAAACTTTGTTGTTGCAGGTTAATTACTCAGCAGAAAACAGGGCATCTCAGCTAGCTGGCAAGGTATCTAAGCTAGCTGACTCAGTATCTCAGTTAGCTGGCTGTCTGTCCAGTATAACAGGGAAGTTTGACTATATGACTTTTTAATTAAGTCATAATTAATCAAGAGTGGTCTGAACATTCATGATAGAAATATTCATATTTTAAAAGCTCTTTTCATTCAATAGCTTTTTCACAAAAACATATTTCCTTAAGTAAGGGAATCTTTGTATTATTTAATGTTCTTCTAAAAGCAACCCATGTGCTTACTTTTCAAGCATGCACCTTTTAATACTCAAACTTTCCTTAATTCTACACATCCACCACTGATTGTCTAGTAGAAAGTATGAGAAGAAAACACATGTACTAATTATCAAATTCCTTATGCTCCTCATTTTCTATCTAACGGTTTTCTTCAAGCATTAATCACTTTCTTCTCTCTTTCCTCTGGTTTATTCTCTCAAATAAGAATCATTATAATCTTCAGTTTAATACTCATAAAACCTGCAGGTGAACGTTAGTAGGACAGTTAAATTGAACAAAGCCACACGTGAGAAGATATCTTCAAGACCGTTGCAAAGATTGTTCAAAATCTCATCTCCTACAACTCACTATAAAGGGCTGCGTGATTATTCATGAAGAACAACACCAGAGAATAAGAACCTTCAAGCTATATTCAAGAATACAAGAAACAACTCTGCACCTCATTTCAAAAGAGCTCCTGTACTATAATATATACATCGAGTCTTTATAGAGTTCGAATCCTTGAGTTGTAATTATTTTTATCCATTGTATTGTTCATCTTGTAAAGATAAGTAGTTGCTGAATTGTTGAGCTGGTGGAACTAGGATTCAAGGAGCATTAGGCTAGAGAAGTTTATACTTGGTTTAAGTATAGAACTTAGAGAGCTGTGTTCAGGAAACAAGAGGTTCCAGCTAGCTGCAGTTAGTAACTGGGTGACAAGGGAGATATATTATTGAGTCTTGTAATTGGTTTTTCGTGTGATCAATAATATATTCTCTTACCAAGTTGGTAAGGGACTAGGACGTAGACCATAGACGATTAGGGGTCGAACCTAGCTAAAAGTCTTGGTGTTCTTTACTTACTGCAATTTTGTCCTTCTGCATTGCATATCACAGCTAGCTGCCTATTCATTAATCTGTCTCTTTTGGTGAACCTAGTTAGCTGCCTATCGTACCCAGCTAACTGCCAGTATATATTTTCTTAGGCAGAATATTTTTATTTGGTCATTGTTAGTCATATCACCTATTCACCCCCCCCCCTCTAGGTGTATTTTCATTTGGTATCAGAGCTTTGGTATACTAATATTTCTGTAACAGGAAAAGTATCGATCAAATGGCTGACAATTACCTAGAAGGCAGGTCGGATTATAAGGCTCCACTTCTCACTGGATCAGAAAACTATAGTTGGTGGAAATGCAGAATGGAGACTTATTTGTCCAAGAAACCTCTGGTTCTAAGAGTTGTGCAGAAAGGGAACTATGAATTTCTCAATGACAAAAATGAACCAAAAGATGTTGATGATCTCACTCTCGATGAGATTATCAAGTGTGGCTATAATGGAGAAGCAAGAAACTCCATAATGAATGCACTTGATCAATCTGAATATGACAAGGTATCCTCTCTAAAAACAACAAAAGAAATGTGGGATGCTTTGGAATCCTATCACGAAGGTTCGAAAACTTTGAGAGAAAGTTAAACTTAGCAAATTGATGAATGACTTCGGAAATTTCAAGCTCAAGAATGGTGAAACTATCAAAGAGAGCCAAGCAAGGTTTCAAATCACTATCAACACTCTGAAGAGACTTGGAAAAACCATTCCTCAAGATGAAATAAACATGAAAATTCTAAGTGCAGTCCCATTTATATTCGAAGCTAAAGTCACTGCATTGGAATCAAGTCCCTTCATTGATTCTATGGATCATTTGGCCGTATTTGCAGAATTGGAACAATTTGAAAGCAAAATCAACAGCAGCAAGATGGAATCAGTCAAGGCTCCAGTTGAAAAGATGAAGAATTTAGCTTTGCACTCCAGTAGCAGCAAGCTGGATTCAGAATCAGAATCAGATTCTGATGAAGAACTAGCACTTCTATCCAGAAAAATCAAGAAGATGCTTGACTTAAGGAACAAGCTAAAGAAGGAGAAAGGTAGAGCTTCTGGAACAAAGAAAGATGTCAAAGATGAAGCATGTTTTGAATGTGGCAAGAAAGGACACTACAAAAGAGACTGCTATAAGCTGAAAAATAAGCAAAAGCAGCTAGCTGCCTCTAAAGACAAAAGGAAAGCTAAGGCATTTTTGACATGGAGTGATGATGAAAATTCGGATTCTGATAATGAGTCAAGTGATGAGATGGTGAACCTAGCTCTTGTTGGTCTTGATGATGAGAATAATGCTCAAGGAATTTTTCAAGATGGTCTTGTAGATAGTGATGTCTCGGATTCGGATGACAACAATAGTGAGGTAAATTATTTTTCTGATATGTATTCTCATTCCTCAAAGTTAGATGAATTAACCATGCAGGATCATAGTAATCTATCAAATGAAGTGGTTGAAGAATTAAGATATGAGAATGATAAACTCAAGAAGAAAAATACTCAACTTAAGAAGATCATATCTGAGTTAATGGATGAGAAGACACCTGCTACAAATCATACTCAAAAGCCTACTGATCTTAAGGCTGAGATATCCCAGCTTGAAGGTGTAAACAAAGTGCTTATCAAGAGAAATGATACACTTATGAAGGAACTCAGCGAGCTGAGAACAGAAATAGAAGCTCAAGATGCATGTTTAGAGGCATTTAGTCCAAGGGAATCATGCTCAAAGGAAATATCTCAACAAGCTGAAAGAATCAAAGAATTGGAAACGGAAATCAAGGACCTCCAGAAAGGAATGGGAAAATTCATTCAAGGAGAAGATACTCTCAAAACAATGATGAGATATGCAAAAGTTCCAATCGAAAGAGAAGGAGTTGGATCGGCTTCCAAAACACCTCTAAAGTATGATGGCAAACATGGAATCCCCTATGACTATGCCATGCCATGGAGAATTTGCCATAAATGTGGAAATAATGGCCATTTGGCAAATCATTGCAAAATTCAGAATGCCAACCCAGCTAGCTGGAACAGACAGACAGGTCACAGGCAGCTAGCTGACAGAACAGATGGAACAAGAAATACAGCTTCTAAAGTGATCCAAATGTGGATCAAGAAATCTGATTTAAATGTTTTATATGTTCTATCAACTAACCATTCTGGACCCAAGCAAATATGGGTACCAAAACGTTGAGTTGGCTCCTTATTTGTTTTATAGGTATGTCTTGTTGTCAAAGTGAGATCAAATCAATGGATTTTGGATAGTGGATGCACAAGACATATGAGTGGTGATAAATCACAATTCCTGTCTCTCAGTAAGAAAAAGGGTGGAAATGTCACCATTGGTGATAGCAAAACACTCCAGATTCTTGGGAAAGGGAAGATTGGTAATAGTGTCATTTCTATTGATAAAGTACAATATGTTCAAGGTCTTAAATATAATTTGCTTAGTGTAAGTCAGTTATATGATGATGGACATTCTGTTCTTTTTGATAAAGAAAAGTGTACTATTATTGTTGGCACTAACAAAGTCCCCCTAGTTGCTAGAAGGGAAGGAAATATATATATTTTGGACTTTGAAATGCAGGATTCATCTTGTTGTCTAGCTGGTGTTGATTCAAATCCAGAAATTTGGCATAGAAGGCTTGGACATGCTCATATGGACTTACTCAGCAAGCTGTCTTCGAAGAAGCTAGTTAGAGGATTGCCAAAATTGAAGTATGTCAAAATGGAAACTTGTTCGGCTTGCCAATTAGGCAAACAAATCAGGACTCCACATAAATCAAAGAAGATGGTATCAACTTCTAAACCTTTAGAACTACTTCATTTAGATTTATTTGATCCGGAAGCATATAAAAGCATTGGAGGTAAACAATACGCATTTGTTATAGTAGATGATTATTCTAGATATACTTGGGTATTGTTTCTTCGTACTAAAGATTGTGCTTTCAGTGAATTTGAAAAGCTAATTAAGTTACTTGAGAACAAGTTTAAGTTAAGACTTGTGAGAATAAGGAGTGATCGAGGTGGTGAATTCCAAAAGGACTTTATCTCATATTGTGAAGATAGAGGCATTTCACATGAATTCTCTGCTCTAAGAACCCCATAACAAAATGGAGTTGTGGAGAGAAAGAACA
Source organism: Saposhnikovia divaricata (assembly GCA_036435485.1). NCBI lineage: Eukaryota > Viridiplantae > Streptophyta > Magnoliopsida > Apiales > Apiaceae > Saposhnikovia > Saposhnikovia divaricata. Next base: position 161,892,536 of record CM071596.1, on the reverse strand, counting down.
GGTCATTGCAAGAAACAGCTAGAACATTGCTGCAAGAAAGCAAGCTGCCAAGGAGTTTCTGGGCAGAAGTAGTGAACACAGCTAGCTATGTTCTTAACAGAGTACTAATCAGACCTATTCTCAACAAGACTCCTTATGAATTGCTAAAGAACAAGAAGCCAAACATAGGCTACTTCAAGGTCTTTGGATCCAGGTGCTTTGTACTCAAATCCATTGATAGAGATGGTAAATTTGATGCCAAATCATATGAAGCTATATTTTTGGGTTATTCTACAACAAGTCGTGCATATAGAGTTTATAATATATATAAACGTACTGTTGAAGAGTCAATTGATGTCTCATTTCAAGAATCTAATGTTGATCTGTCAAGAGATGAGGAAGATATTGCAGGTTCAAATGATGCCAGCGAGCTGCCAAGGTCAGATACAGCAACTCAGCTAGCTGACAAAGAAGCAGATTCCAAAAATACAGCAACTCAGCGAGCTGCCAATGAAGCAGACTCAGGAAATGCAGCAACCCAGCGAGCTGCAGTAGAAACTGAATCAAGTTCAGCTAATGATAATCAAGCTGAAATCTCTCCTCCAGTAGATGAAACTTGTGATAAGGTGTCAAAACTCACCTTGGAAGATTCTAGAGGCCAGAGATCACAAGAAAAGATGCCAATTTATAATGGGGATGAATCCCCTCCTCCATCCAAGAGAATTAGAGCCAATGAAGAAGTTATGGCTCATCATCATTTTCCAAAGTCAACAAGGACAGTAAAGAATCATCCTCCAGAGTTGATTATTGGTGATAAATCAGAAGGCATCAAGACAAGGAGAAGCCAAGCTAACTTTTGTGCATTTTCTGCCTTCCTAGCTCAAGAGGAACCAAAGAATGTCAATGAAGCCCTGAAAGATGAAAATTGGATCATGGCAATGCAAGAAGAACTTAATCAATTTGAAAGATGTGATGTTTGGGAACTTGTAGAGCCACCTAAAGATGCTTCAATCATTGGTACTAAATGGGTTTTCAAGAATAAAGTTGATGAAGAAGAAACGGTTACTAGAAATAAAGCAAGGCTTGTTGCTCAAGGATATAATCAACAAGAGGGAATCGATTTTGATGAAACTTATGCCCCGGTTGCAAGGCTAGAGTCAATAAGAATGCTACTCTCATTTGCATGCTTCAAGAAGTTCAAGCTATATCAAATGGACGTGAAAAGCGCATTTCTTAATGGATACTTGAAAGAAGAAGTATTTGTCAAGCAACCTCCTGGATTTGAGAGTGACAAATTTCCTAATTATGTTTACAAATTGAAGAAGGCATTATATGGATTACGACAAGCTCCTAGATCTTGGTATGAAAGGCTAAGTAAGTTTTTGATAAAGAATGGGTTCATTCGAGGTAAAATCGATCCTACATTGTTTACTAAACTTACTGGTAATGATATTCTAGTTGTGCAAATATATGTAGATGATATTATATTTGGATCAACTAATGATAAGATGTGCAAGTGGTTTTCTAAGTGTATGCATAGTGAGTTTGACATGAGTATGATGGGTGAGCTCAACTACTTTTTGGGGCTCCAAATGTAACACCCCCAGATCTGGGGTCCGGGATCCGGTGGTTACGGTTTCCAATTCTGTCCACAACAATTGAACTTTCCTTAACATAAAATAAATTACGCCTCTATGACCCAACACAACAATATAAAACACACCCGTTATAGTCCCAGAGATGAAATCAGAGTAACAATCAAATTTTTATTAATCACGTTATGAGTTCTTACAATCCAAAAGAATTTCAATATAAATATATACTCTTTGCCATCCATTTACATAAGTCATACTAGACCATATTCTTGGTACTGAAAGAATAAATATATCCTACCAATAGCTTCATCTTCAGCTCTGGTAGTCTCATCGTCCTCGCCCGCGTCGAGTGCGCCTTGTGCGAGTCATCTGGTCTAGCTGTTGTTGTGATATAATAATAAAGCAAGGGTGAGCAATAGCCCACCAACAATAATATATAACTGAACGATAATATATAACAGTTCAAAAGTATCTTTCAAACCATATGCCATGCATTTACGGAAATGATGCCAGTATAATATGAACGATGAAGTTACAAGGTAACTTAAAGTAATTGTTTGTAGAAATATCTGCTACATCAAAAGTAAGCGTGATATTCTCATTGCCATTAAAAAGAGGAACTTGAATGAAAAGATTGCAATTCCAGTTATGAATACTTTTCCAGCTCTGCCAACAGTAATCATGTTGCAGGAAATAAATAAATTTGGATGATGAACCAATGATGGAGTATTCACCGCGCCCGCTGTTCCAATCTTGATGATCAGTCGAGATCGTACAGCTCAATTTAGATTTACTACCGGTAGAAGGAAGAACTGACGGCTTTACTTGTCTACCGCCTTACTAGCTCTCCCCGGCCAACGGTTGGGCCAAAGGGGATGGACCGGCGCTACTCGGCCTCTTACGCGACTCCTAGTTCAAATAGAATTCCTGATTCTGAATGTAACGTTCGTCCCCCTTTCCCCAAGTATAATACTTGTTGATAAGACTCTACAAGGTAGTCGTATCTAGTTGGAAAGGAAAATTCACCAATAACTTCCAAGCTGTGGCTTGGTATCGAATATCAACTTGTTCCAACAATCTTACCCCTCGAAAGATGAGAAGGTAAACAATGACTTAATAAGTCAACAGCACCCGAGTTGCGAGTGAAGAGAATACTTTATGACCGGGAAGTCGACAAAATAAATAACATCTTCCAAGTAAGGTTCCCTTATTATTAGAGAGGTAGACTCAAAGAAGAATGATGTCTGAGCACCTTTCTTGATATAAGATTAATAATAATATGACTCCGAAATATTTTCTGTAATAATCGAAGAAGATAAACCTTATCGAGGTTATTCTAAGTATGGAATAAATATTCAGAGAATATTTATTGAATTAAAATATTTTACAGAATATTTAGGAATATGAAAGAATATCTTTAATCAGAGTATTTCTCAAATAATCCTTGAAGAAATATCTAGAAAATATTTATTGCATAATTAAATATTCAAATGAATATTCAGAATAATATTCATTAATTAATAAGACCTGAAAGGAATATTTAAAATATTTAAAATAATATTCGAGGATTAAAGAGAACCCTGGATGAATATTCAAAATAATATTCATAATTAATTAGGAATTTAAATGTTTATTGAAAAAGTAATATTCGTTTAATGAATAATATTCTAAATGAATATCAAGTAATATTCATTTAGTAATCCAAGCTTTAAAGGAATATTCGAGATAAGACTCGATAAATAAATCAAGCTTCAGATGAATATTAGAATAATATTCATCAAGTAAGTAATATCTTAAGTGAATATTCAAAAGTAATATTCATTTAATAAAGTAATATTCTAAATGGATATTCAAATAATATTCATTTAGTAGTCCAATCTTTAGAAGAATATTCGGAATAATAATCGATAATCTATTCGACTTTGAATGAACATTGAAAAATATTATTCGTCGAATGGTTACGTTCAAATAATTATTTGAAGTAAGGATCGTTAAATAAAAAATCTCGAACGAATATTCAAATAATATTCGTCGCCCAAATAATAGAAAATATTTACTTAGATATTTTCTTTCGAGGTAATCTCGATATGTCAAGAAATATTGACTCCCGGTCTATATTTGATGAATAAGATGTATACACCCTTCTCTGAGGGTCTCACAATAACCGGCTTATAATTGATACGATAGCTATCTAATTTATAAGCCAATAACAATCAGGGAACAAGCATAATGATATAACTTGAAAGTAGGCATGCATGCTATGGCATATGTATAACAGAAAACATATATATATTCAATCACAACAACAGCCTAAAAGAAGGGAATTGAAACTTGCCTGGTAGTCGAGTACGGTAAGGGGTAGTGGTAGCGGGTCCCGGTTCAGCTTGGTGATCTATAAATAGCCAAGGCATTCGGGATTAATCACTTAACATATTAAAAGTTAAGTTATACTTAATTCGAAACACGTTCTCGAGTTATCTCGTTATACCCCTTTTAGTGGATTCCTTTTTTATCACTGATCCGACCCGACATTCGTTCGTTAATACGACATGTCACTGTACTTATACTTGGGACATACTTAAGTCATACGAGTTCTAAGGTCGATCGTTACGAACCAATATTATACTCCGAGTTTTATCGCCCGTTTTCTAAGTGTTTTACCGAAGTTATAAAAGAGTCGTCTTTTAGGGGTTCGTTCGCGTTTAACCTCGACTCGAACATTTTTAATAAATCGAAAAATGATCCTTTTGACATACGGTTTTCTTTCACACCTTCCTTTTTACCTCTAGTATTTATTTACCAAGATTCGCCATGACGTTACATAGATTACGAGGGTTTAATTTCAGTTACGAACTTTCGTTTACGGATTCGAACTACTTTTAGTAATTTGGTCATAATTCCTAAACCGTAAATCAAAATGCTTCGATTCTTTCGCCAAAGTGATCTATGTTCAAACATCTATCAGTAGGGTTCATTAACTTGCCAAGAACAGAGAGTTATGGCTACTGACCAGTTCGGTTTCTTAGTGTTAATGAAAATCGGGCATTACGACGGCTACGAATCGAGCGTTCTAAAATTCATTACGCAACAACCAAGCCACACCGGGCATCTAATCAATTACTACAGTTAATAATCATCTCTTAAAAGCTCAAGAATATCATACTTCATCAATATATCATCATAAAGCTAATCTAACCACAAAATCATGCTAACATGGTGGTAGAATACTACTAATATCACTTAATCCAAAATCACCATGAATCATGCATAAACTCAAAGTAAAGCTTAGGGTTTGAAATGATTTATACCTTCCTTAGAGAGTAGTATAACCTTCCTAAGCCTTGATCTATCCTTGGATGATCCTAAGCTAGCTAAATCCACCATGAAAAACAAGAAAAAACAAGATTAGTTCATAAAACCACTATTCATCCTCCTCTTTGATGTATTATTTGAAAATGGAAACAAGAGAGTTTGGCTTTGAAATTTTTATGGGATCACTTTTAGGAAATGTAAGACTCACCATAATTTTCACAAGATCAAAAGATGGTGGGAAGAGGGGTTTTGATTTTGGAATTAGTGAAGGGCCGAATGGATGTTTTCTTGCAAGGGTGGAGTATTTTGCTTGGTTTCTTTTGATTTCTATGATTTAATCTCATCCACTCTCATCCAATTACAACATAATATCTTGTATAAAGCTACTTTATTAAAGTAGTGAGGTGTTGGATGAGGAAATACCATGACAAGTGTTGAAAATGTGGTGGTTTTAGCCTAACTACATGGTTCCCTTGCTAAGTACTTAGTTGCATTCTCTAGGGTGCTAGTTCCTTGATTCTAGTTTGGTTACTAGATATTTTATACTAGTAGCTTGCACAAGACTCTTGCTTCCTCTGCTTGTTTCTGTGTCCGGTTATTGCCCGTTTCGATTGATCGTTCGTAGGAATATTTCACGGATTTCTAATTAGGGTTTACCGGAAATTCTTTTTAATATTAATACTTTCATTCTCCATCTTTCATTCTAACTTTCCAATTTATATTCCTTAAATCCATTCGTTAAATATTTAAGGCTATCAGTGTCCAGGGAACTCTCGGAGAAATTAAAAGTGCGGTTTTTCAGAATCCGACAGCTTTTACATACACTTATTTTCCCCCTGGATCAATAATACGAACTCGGAAATCCGTTCCGAATGCTTCTATATAGTGTCGTCTCATATTATTCTATACTCCCATCAAAACACTATTCATTCTATATTCTTTACTTGTTCTCTTAGGGTTGTATAATTGTCCGTATTCTCTTTCGATCGTTCCTTAACCTTTTTACGGAACTACTGGATTAATCGTTATCGATCTGGATGACATGAGAGTATTCTCTTGCTTGAAGTTGCCAAATATTATTCCCTTAGAAGATAGATTATTCTTACCTATGTTGTCACCCTTTAGCATTCTTCAAGACATAAACATAATAAAGTCGAATTCCATTCATTCTTTCCAAATATCAATTATTACATTGTAGCCATAACCACTCCTCAATGGTTTCCTACCTTCATTCTTAAATCAAATATAATAACATCCCAATATATCAAATCCTCAAAGTTAATATCTCAATTCTTGGATTATAATAATATTTAATCCACTGTCCGGTAAAATATTATACCGAAAAGAATTTGGAATTTCTGAATTCCGATCGTCTCTGCATTCACTTATTTCCTCCGCGTATTACTAATATGACTTCGAAACATCCATATCACGTCCCGTACATAGGGTGGCGTGAAAAGTTTTCCAACTTACAAAATCACTATTCATCCACCAAATTACTATGCACGTACAGGAAACACTATGCACGTACGGGAAACACTATGCACGTATGGGAAATACTATGCACGTACGGAAAACACTATGCACGTATTCATTTCCCTTCAAGGATCCATTAGCTCCTTCCTGGATGGTAGATTATTCTTATCTAGGTCCTCAACCATCGAATTACTCTATTCTGACAATATACCAATGCATCAGGATCATTGTCCAAAGCAATATCCATTCATTACAATCATTGTTCTTTGAAACCACCATTCATTAGAGCTGGTGACCTTGTTGTCGGAATCATTGTTCCTCATTTTATCATTACTTAATAAAAAGTTTTAATTATATCCAAAATTTGGGGTTCTTACAGTCTCCCCTCCTTAAAAGGATTCCGTCCCGGAATCAGGTAGGAAGCAAAGAGTCGTTTGCCTGTCGTTCACTTTTTAGCTTCCCGGTCAATTCTTAGTCGTTCTACCCTTCCTCAGCACATCTTCTAGTGCTACAATTCCTACTGTATCCTTTTTCCATCAACGTTGCTACTTTTCGTACAACTCACTATCCGGGTTATACTCTTACTCAGTCTTATCCTTATTGATACCTGCAGTAACATTGGTATCACTATCACCCTACGAATTCGGAAGTAATCTCGCTCGTACTGTGCATTTCCTGATCGCTTTAATCTTCGCAATCTCGATCAATATAGAGAAGTGGAAAGATTTATTGAGAGATCACTATGATCAATTGAACATTTGTTATATTGCATAGTTAGTACAGAAGGGGGCCAGCCTTTAGTACTTGGCAAGCAATTAAACAAGTCATGGTATTCCACTTAGACTTCTATCACATAGACAGATAGTCACGTAGCAGTACCACCCCTCCTAAAAGGGTTGTTCTTCTCAATTCATAAAGAAGATGAATAGGAGAGAAGAAGAGAAAAGAGTTCTAAAGGATTATAGAAAGCTTTCATGATTGTAGAATATCATACTCAGAATTTACCTCTGAACTATAGAGGTTTATCAAAGAAGAAATTAATCATAATTATATCCAATACTATTTGATCGCAACCTCACGTGTCAACATATCTTGCTGCTTTGTCCACTATTCTCTGGACCTGTACTCTGGTTCAACCTTAGCAACACTTACTTTTGGAAAATCTTTGAACCTCTCAGGTTAAATCTTAGTTTTCTCACTTGACATCATTATTACTGACATCCCATATCATGATACTAGCTTTTTCATAACTATAATATTGACACTATCAGGTTGTCATCCTGAGAATTCATTAGAAAACCCATTCATAACATTCCTTGCTTATCATTCCATAGTTGCTTTCCCAGCCTTTTCTTTATCAATCACATCCTTCTTATTATCTGATTCTTACTCATTTCTATTATTTACTTTCACCTTCACCTCTTTATTGAGACACCTTTTTGAACTTGGTACCACCTTATCGGTATTCCGTCACATTTATTCTATAATCATCACGTTATTCCAAATTAAACTTTCCGAAATGAATCTGGCCCGATCCCTTTAACTTAGATTCATATAATCTACTTCTGCCAACCTTGTTTCTCATCACTTGTTCTTTTCTATCCGTGGTTTTCCACAGGTTGTCTTTCGTAAGTCAGACCAGGTCGTATATCTACCGGCTCATGCTCTTATCATCTATCGAGCATCTGCATTTTACTGGCGTAGCCTGGCCACATGAAAACCCGTTATGACTGTGCTATAAGTTTTGGGGGTAAGTTTGGCTCGAATACCGCCGTCCGAACACTTTTAAACTCTCAGGTGGCCCAATAAGTCTCGGGCTCAACCGCCCTTCCCTCCAAGTCTCATTAATTCTTTCCATGGGAATATCTTTAACATCATGAATCATCAACCTCATATTCTCTATCTTGTTTGCGCAGAAGTACACTAACATAAACTTGTTTGTCATTCATCAACATGCCATTTAGTTAATCAATGGCAGCACTTTCTTTATCTTTACATTGTCATCTACTTTCTTAGAAGAATCACCATCGCTTGTTGTTTACGTAGTGCATTAATAGCTAATCCTACGGGTTTCAAATCCTTTAGGGAGACAAAGTAACCACTATTCCTTATCCATAAGGAACACTTCCTGAACTTGATGTAGATATTACATGAAGTAGATACAATTGCAGAAGAGTTTCAAGCATCGCAGCTATGTCAGGTTGATGAAACTATCTCTCATTCAGCTTTCATAAAAGACTGGAAACTTAACGGTTTACTTCGTTAATTTTGTATCATGGTCCTGTTCTGCCTCAAAACGGGAACTTCTAAGATACGTAATATGCTTAAGACTCCATCAGGAATCGAATCTTTACTTAAACTATTATTACCTTCGATTCTTGCACAATCATCAAAAGGAATGTAACTTCCTCCACTCCAATATGACCTTCAAGGTCTTTCCAAATATCATTTTGTTTCTTCGGTATGAACATTTGTAATTATTCCTTTATACTTAGACTGTCGGCCACCTCATTGGCCTTTCCTGATAATAATAATTTCTGGTAATCCTTGTTCTCTGGATATATTCCAATTCAAACATTTCTACCTCATTCCCATCATTGTCGGGTGAAAGCATTCTCCCTTAAGCTCTGCTGATGGAGAAAAAAAATATATATATATATATTTATCAGTCTTTCTCCATAAGTCATTGCTTCCACCTACCCGTGGGAACTTTATCACGTTTATTCCCAATCCTACTTAGGATACTTCTTTTCTTAGTTTTTTCCTTATCTTAAGATAATCTCAACCATTATAGGTTCAATCCATACTTCCTCCGGGTTTCATACATGCCTCATCTGGCATTATTGTTACTATGTCATACATTCCTTACCAAACTTCCATTTTGAAGTTCGGAATATTACCTTTTTCCTTGTAAGGTTTCATAGGTCATCCTCATCCTTTCTCCTGTATTTTCTGGGTACAGGGTATATCAAAATGTCATTGATCAATACTCTAATAATTCTATCTATGTTCTTTCCAGAACTATTTTTAATAATCCTTACCGGTCATTGTTGCCTTAGCAAGTCCAACTCATATCATCTGAAGTCATAATGTCGTTATTAGGGTTAATGCCACCCCTTGTGCATTCCCCAGGGTTTGTCTTAATTTATGGATACCCTATCCTTAATTCAACTGCCAAGGAATTCTTGCATCTTATAATTGGCAATCAGATCATGCATCCTTAATAAAGGTCTTTTTTTTTCAATCATTCTCATTTGATAATCGATCGGTGGCTTAATGCCGCCCTCTTCTTTCCGATAGTTGTCAGCCTATTTGGCCTTCCAAAAGGCAACGTATGCCTATCTGCTCTCTTACAGAACTTGGTAATAGTAGCAAGGATGTTTTGGAAGATATTGGTCGAGTTCAACGTGAATCTCTTAGTACTTATCGTTCTTCTCAAATGTACTTGCCTTAGACAAAATTTCTACAGCATATTGATCCATCTCTGACCATTTCCATACTCTCTTCATAAACCTTCGTTGTTTACTTTTCTAGCAATTACCGGCATAGTGCCTTCTTCTTTGATACCTTTCTACCTTTCCAAAACTTTACTTCCTATAAGTCTTAATCGGTTACTCAGCGCCGTCTCCGGTCGCCTTTCCTCTATTTTTCTCTTTTCAACTGTTCTTATCAATCCCGCGTGCCACGCAAGCTTACCATTCCTGGCATAACAGCCTTTTCACTTAAGTCAATCCCGGAGTTTCTCCGTCTGGCTAATTTCTTACTTACATTTCCTGTTTTCGTCCAATCTCACTTCATCATTTTATCACTACCGTCGATTGTAATGCTCAGGGTCCGTTTACTAACCCATTTCACAGCATCCTTACCCAAATCACAGGGTTTGCTCCTGTTTCTACTCTCTTCCATGACATTCTCTGATAATCAGTAAGACAAGGTTTGCCAAAATTCACCGAATTACTTTCCAGACTCAGGGAAATTCTGGTCAATCTATCCATCTACTGGTAACATTTAAGGAGACCAGTTTCGAAACCTGAAGAATAATCCTATGAATCACCAAGCAGGTAGAACTATAAGCAGTCATAATACGGAATTATTGACATAAAGTTGGAAGTTTAACCACTAGAAAGGAACCAAATATATATATCCCATAGAAGGGAAATCAAAAGTTTCAAACTGAAACATGCCACCTCTTCCTGATACATATACATCTTAGTTGTCGATAATATCAAATGTCAGTCTTCCTAACCACAGGTTTCAGAAGGAACACTACCGTCGGAGTTAGTCGTTTCATAAAAATTGGCACTACTAAAGTCATCCTAGTCTGGCGTACCGTGTTGTTCGAATGCATCCGCAATTACTCTGCCGTGCTGCATAAGCACACCACCTAAACCTGTATGAGATGCATCATAGTGTATCATAAAGTCTTCCTTCCCCCGTTAGGCAACACCAACGCCGGGTCTTTACCAATTTCATCTTAAAACATTCTCTATTACCTCTTAACCACTAATCGCATTACTTGATCCATTTGCAATTCAGTGTCAGAATAAACTTAAGGTAACTACTATAATCTATTCGGGGAAAAGAAGGAATTTAATATTCTTCTGAATCACATGCATCTAACGTTCCTGATTCACCATTTTACTGAGTTAAAATAAACTTATACTTAGTACCTGATAGTAGTCATATTACGAGTTCATCATAGACCCACTGGTCTTTTCCTCTGGTAGTTTCTGAGATCATCGTCTTGCGTACTACTTTATATAACTTTATCCAATCAGGCCATCACTTTCCACTATCTTTACTTTCGAAGTTGGTTCATTCATAATATGGACATTTCGCTGAATAAAACCACCTCAACAATCTCAATTTGGTTTCATAAAATATAACCCATGAAATCCGCCTTCTCAGGACGAATTACCATTGACAATATTCACACTAATCCATTTATCCGATAATATGGCACTTGTTGCCTCTATCTCAACTGCTCCTGGGTGCTCCCCGTCCTACATCGACGTCTTTGATAATCATGCATCATTCTAACTCCTTTCTTATTAATCTGAAAGTCTCTAATGATCTTTATCTATCCCCATATAAGACCTCAAGTAATCCTTCCAATCTGTCTTAATTGCTGGTACTACCTCTCGTAGTCCGGCTATAAATCCAACATAAAATTTCAATTCTCTTAATAATATCTCAGTTCTTTGTGCTCACTTCTCTGAGCACTATAATCTTAACTCTCGCTATCCCTCTGGCTACAGCCCTCATTTCCTTGGAGTAATCTCCTCATCCTCAATAGAATTTTCCTCTGCTGGAACCTCTTTCGAGTCCTCAATAGGGTACTCTATCGAATTCACAATCCGATCGTCAGCATATAATACAACATCATCATGCTGCTGCTCGTACGCCTCAAGGTCTGTCGCCTTACTAGTCGATACGAGAACGAGCTAAGTTACTATCATGATACTTAAGAGTTCCCATAAGGGTTTTATATGTCAGCACTACATTAAGTAGTCCGACTATGAACTTGGCAAGAGTTTTTATTATCTTAGTAAGTTTATGGTTTTAACGTCGCCTCATCTCTGGGATTTATAACGTAACGCTTTGATACCACTTCTGTAACACCCCCAGATCTGGGGTCCGGGATCCGGTGGTTACGGTTTCCAATTCTGTCCACAACAATTGAACTTTCCTTAACATAAAATAAATTACGCCTCTATGACCCAACACAACAATATAAAACACACCCGTTATAGTCCCAGAGATGAAATCAGAGTAACAATCAAATTTTTATTAATCACGTTATGAGTTCTTACAATCCAAAAGAATTTCAATATAAATACATACTCTTTGCCATCCATTTACATAAGTCATACTAGACCATATTCTTGGTACTGAAAGAATAAATATATCCTACCAATAGCTTCATCTTCAGCTCTGGTAGTCTCATCGTCCTCACCCGCGTCGAGTGCGCCTTGTGCGAGTCATCTGGTCTAGCTGTTGTTGTGATATAATAATAAAGCAAGGGTGAGCAATAGCCCACCAACAATAATATATAACTGAACGATAATATATAACAGTTCAAAAGTATCTTTCAAACCATATGCCATGCATTTACGGAAATGATGCCAGTATAATATGAACGGTGAAGTTACAAGGTAACTTAAAGTAATTGTTTGTAGAAATATCTGCTACATCAAAAGTAAGCGTGATATTCTCATTGCCATTAAAAAGAGGAACTTGAATGAAAAGATTGCAATTCCAGTTATGAATACTTTTCCAGCTCTGCCAACAGTAATCATGTTGCAGGAAATAAATAAATTTGGATGATGAACCAATGATGGAGTATTCACCGCGCCCGCTGTTCCAATCTTGATGATTAGTCGAGATCGTACAGCTCAATTTAGATTTACTACCGGTAGAAGGAAGAACTGACGGCTTTACTTGTCTACCGCCTTACTAGCTCTCCCCGGCCAACGGTTGGGCCAAAGGGGATGGACCGGCGCTACTCGGCCTCTTACACGACTCCTAGTTCAAATAGAATTCCTGATTCTGAATGTAACGTTCGTCCCCCTTTCCCCAAGTATAATACTTGTTGATAAGACTCTACAAGGCTATCTAGTTGGAAAGGAAAATTCACCAATAACTTCCAAGCTGTGGCTTGGTATCGAATATCAACTTGTTCCAACAATCTTACCCCTCGAAAGATGAGAAGGTAAACAATGACTTAATAAGTCAACAACACCCGAGTTGCGAGTGAAGAGAATACTTTATGACCGGGAAGTCGACAAAATAAATAACATCTTCCAAGTAAGGTTCCCTTATTATTAGAGAGGTAGACTCAAAGAAGAATGATGTCTGAGCACCTTTCTTGATATAAGATTAATAATAATATGACTCCGAAATATTTTCTGTAATAATCGAAGAAGATAAACCTTATCGAGGTTATTCTAAGTATGGAATAAATATTCAGAGAATATTTATTGAATTAAAATATTTTACAGAATATTTAGGAATATGAAAGAATATCTTTAATCAGAGTATTTCTCAAATAATCCTTGAAGAAATATCTAGAGAATATTTATTGCATAATTAAATATTCAAATGAATATTCAGAATAATATTCATTAATTAATAAGACCTGAAAGGAATATTTAAAATATTTAAAATAATATTCGAGGATTAAAGAGAACCCTGGATGAATATTCAAAATAATATTCATAATTAATTAGGAATTTAAATGTTTATTGAAACAGTAATATTCGTTTAATGAATAATATTCTAAATGAATATCAAGTAATATTCATTTAGTAATCCAAGCTTTAAAGGAATATTCGAGATAAGACTCGATAAATAAATCAAGCTTCAGATGAATATTAGAATAATATTCATCAAGTAAGTAATATCTTAAGTGAATATTCAAAAGTAATATTCATTTAATAAAGTAATATTCTAAATGGATATTCAAATAATATTCATTTAGTAGTCCAATCTTTAGAAGAATATTCGGAATAATAATCGATAATCTATTCGACTTTGAATGAATATTGAAAAATATTATTCGTCGAATGGTTACGTTCAAATAATTATTTGAAGTAAGGATCGTTAAATAAATAATCTCGAACGAATATTCAAATAATATTCGTCGCTCAAATAATAGAAAATATTTACTTAGATATTTTCTTTCGAGGTAATCTCGATATGTCAAGAAATATTGACTCCCGGTCTATATTTGATGAATAAGATGTATACACCCTTCTCTGAGGGTCTCACAATAACCGGCTTATAATTGATACGATAGCTATCTAATTTATAAGCCAATAACAATCAGGGAACAAGCATAATGATATAACTTGAAAGTAGGCTTGCATGCTATGGCATATGTATAACAGAAAACATATATATATTCAATCACAACAACAGCCTAAAAGAAGGGAATTGAAACTTGCCTGGTAGTCGAGTACGGTAAGGGGTAGTGGTAGCGGGTCCCGGTTCAGCTTGGTGATCTATAAATAGCCAAGGCATTCGGGATTAATCACTTAACATATTAAAAGTTAAGTTATACTTAATTCGAAACACGTTCTCGAGTTATCTCGTTATACCCCTTTTAGTGGATTCCTTTTTTATCACTGATCCGACGCGACATTCGTTCGTTAATACGACATGTCACTGTACTTATACTTGGGACATACTTAAGTCATACGAGTTCTAAGGTCGATTGTTACGAACCAATATTATACTCCGAGTTTTATCGCCCGTTTTCTAAGTGTTTTACCGAAGTTATAAAAGAGTCGTCTTTTAGGGGTTCGTTCGCGTTTAACCTCGACTCGAACATTTTTAATAAATAGAAAAATGATCCTTTTGACATACGGTTTTCTTTCACACCTTCCTTTTTACCTCTAGTATTTATTTACCAAGATTCGCCATGACGTTACATAGATTACGAGGGTTTAATTTCAGTTACGAACTTTCGTTTACGGATTCGAACTACTTTTAGTAATTTGGTCATAATTCCTAAACCGTAAATCAAAATGCTTCGATTCTTTCGCCAAAGTGATCTATGTTCAAACATCTATCAGTAGGGTTCATTAACTTGCCAAGAACAGAGAGTTATGGCTACTGACCAGTTCGGTTTCTTAGTGTTAATGAAAATCGGGCATTACGACGGCTACGAATCGAGCGTTCTAAAATTCATTACGCAACAACCAAGCCACACCGGGCATCTAATCAATTACTACAGTTAATAATCATCTCTTAAAAGCTCAAGAATATCATGCTTCATCAATATATCATCATAAAGCTAATCTAACCACAAAATCATGCTAACATGGTGGTAGAATACTACTAATATCACTTAATCCAAAATCACCATGAATCATGCATAAACTCAAAGTAAAGCTTAGGGTTTGAAATGATTTATACCTTCCTTAGAGAGTAGTATAACCTTCCTAAGCCTTGATCTATCCTTGGATGATCCTAAGCTAGCTAAATCCACCATGAAAAACAAGAAAAAACAAGATTAGTTCATAAAACCACTATTCATCCTCCTCTTTGATGTATTATTTGAAAATGGAAACAAGAGAGTTTGGCTTTGAAATTTTTATGGGATCACTTTTAGGAAATGTAAGACTCACCATAATTTTCACAAGATCAAAAGATGGTGGGAAGAGGGGTTTTGATTTTGGAATTAGTGAAGGGCCGAATGGATGTTTTCTTGCAAGGGTGGAGTATTTTGCTTGGTCTCTTTTGATTTCTATGATTTAATCTCATCCACTCTCATCCAATTACAACATAATATCTTGTATAAAGCTACTTTATTAAAGTAGTGAGGTGTTGGATGAGGAAATACCATGACAAGTGTTGAAAATGTGGTGGTTTTAGCCTAACTACATGGTTCCCTTGCTAAGTACTTAGTTGCATTCTCTAGGGTGCTAGTTCCTTGATTCTAGTTTGGTTACTAGATATTTTATACTAGTAGCTTGCACAAGACTCTTGCTTCCTCTGCTTGTTTCTGTGTCCGGTTATTGCCCGTTTCGATTGATCGTTCGTAGGAATATTTCACGGATTTCTAATTAAGGTTTACCGGAAATTCTTTTTAATATTAATACTTTCATTCTCCATCTTTCATTCTAACTTTCCAATTTATATTCCTTAAATCCATTCGTTAAATATTTAAGGCTATCAGTGTCCAGGGAACTCTCGGAGAAATTAAAAGTGCGGTTTTTCAGAATCCGACAGCTTTTACATACACTTATTTTCCCCCTGGATCAATAATACGAACTCGGAAATCCGTTCCGAATGCTTCTATATAGTGTCGTCTCATATTATTCTATACTCCCATCAAAACACTATTCATTCTATATTCTTTACTTGTTCTCTTAGGGTTGTATAATTGTCCGTATTCTCTTTCGATCGTTCCTTAACCTTTTTACGGAACTACTGGATTAATCGTTATCGATCTGGATGACATGAGAGTATTCTCTTGCTTGAAGTTGCCATATATTATTCCCTTAGAAGATAGATTATTCTTACCTATGTTGTCACCCTTTAGCATTCTTCAAGACATAAACATAATAAAGTCGAATTCCATTCATTCTTTCCAAATATCAATTATTACATTGTAGCCATAACCACTCCTCAATGGTTTCCTACCTTCATTCTTAAATCAAATATAATAACATCCCAATATATCAAATCCTCAAAGTTAATATCTCAATTCTTGGATTATAATAATATTTAATCCACTGTCCGGTAAAATATTATACCGAAAAGAATTTGGAATTTCTGAATTCCGATCGTCTCTGCATTCACTTATTTCCTCCGCGTATTACTAATATGACTTCGAAACATCCATATCACGTCCCGTACATAGGGTGGCGTGAAAAGTTTTCCAACTTACAAAATCACTATTCATCCACCAAATTACTATGCACGTACAGGAAACACTATGCACGTACGGGAAACACTATGCACGTATGGGAAATACTATGCACGTACGGAAAACACTATGCACGTATTCATTTCCCTTCAAGGATCCATTAGCTCCTTCCTGGATGGTAGATTATTCTTATCTAGGTCCTCAACCATCGAATTACTCTATTCTGACAATATACCAATGCATCAGGATCATTGTCCAAAGCAATATCCATTCATTACAATCATTGTTCTTTGAAACCACCATTCATTAGAGCTGGTGACCTTGTTGTCGGAATCATTGTTCCTCATTTTATCATTACTTAATAAAAAGTTTTAATTATATCCAAAATTTGGGGTTCTTACACCAAATCAAGCAAACTCAAGATGGAATATATGTACATCAGTCCAAATACATCAAGAACTTGCTAAAGAAGTTTGGATATGAGAATATCAAGGCAAAATCTACACCTATGGGTTCTGCCAGCAAGCTGGCTGCAGATGAAAGAGGTAAAGATGTAGATGTTCGAAAGTATAGAGGTATGATTGGTAGTTTATTATATCTTACAGCCTCTAGACCTGATATTATGTATAGTGTATGTGTTTGTGCTAGGTTTCAAGCTCAACCAAAAGAATCTCACTTGAATGCTATTAAAAGAATTTTTAAATATTTAAGTGGAACTACTACTCTTGGTTTATTTTATCCAATCACAAATGCATTTGATCTTGTTGGGTATAGTGATGCAGATTATGCAGGTTGTCAAACTGATCGAAAGAGTACAAGTGGTGTTTGTGCATTCTTAGGACAGAGTTTAGTATCTTGGCAAAGCAAGAAGCAAACTTCTGTTGCATTATCCACAGCTGAAGGGGAGTATTTAGCAGCTGGAAGTTGTTGCTCGCAAATGCTATGGATGAGACAAACACTTCTAGATTTTGGAATTAAATGTGGCAAAGTCCCCATTTATTGTGACAATACAAGCACTATCAACATATCAAAGAATCCAGTGAATCACTCAAGAACAAAGCATATTGATGTTCGACATCATTTCTTGAGAGACAATGTTGCAAAGGGAAAAATTGAGCTAATCTTTGTAAGTACAGAGTACCAGCTAGCTGACATCTTCACAAAGCCACTAGCTGAGGAGCGTTTCTCTGTGCTGCGTAGAGAATTAGGCATGTGTAATGTCTAGCCAGCCAGCTGCTATGGAAGGATGGAATTTTTATGTCTAGCCAGCTAGCTGCCATGGAAAGTCGGTACATTTTTATGATATTATGTACAATTTCATGCTCAAAAATTTTGTGCTAATTGTTTATATTTCTTAAGTGTTGATATTAAAATTGATTTTCTATTTGACATTATTTCAATATTCTATCTTGCTTAGCTATATAAAATTATGCATATGTGTTGTCTCTATTTTATTATTGGGTCAAATCATATTGGTTTTAATGAAATTGATTTTACCCCTTAATTAATAAAAGAGGGTCACTTAGTGTCTGACTCTTATTATCACTTAACCTCCCCTCAATTAAGATTAGGGTTTCAAGCCGCACCCACTCGACAATCACAGATCTCTCTCACAACCCTTCACCTGCTTAACAATCAACAATGGGAAAAACTCGAGCTTCCAAGAAAACCCCAGTTACTGTCTCCAAAACTCAAAAGGGGAAGAACAAGAGGCTATTCGATGAAGATGATGACCTAGAAATCACACGGGTTCAAGTGGACAGTGGCGATGAAATGTCGGAAATTCAGAAATCAGGACAACGAGATGGTGTGTCTGCAAAACGAACAAAGTACGGGATCTCGTTCACGACTGAGGAATTGGAATCACGTTTCAAGCAACTTGATTTGGGCAATCGACGTATTGTGTTTGGTCGGCCGCTTGCAGGTAACTCCTATGTTAAATGTGGAGCTATTAGTTGTTTTACTAAATTAGGGTTTGAGTCATTCATCAAAGACCTACCCCGAGAATGCTATCCCTCGTGTGTCTATGAGTTTTATGCGAACTTAGTCATTGAACAACCTGCTCTATTTGTCTCCTATGTTCGTGGTCAAAGAATTTCTTTAAATGCTCCTGTGCTTAGCTCTATTTTAAGCATTGAACAACCCTCTAATGTGTCTATTGGAACTAAAAAGGGTCCTACTGAATTAGAAAATTTTTCTGAATTGGACCAACTGAAAATTATTCGTGGGATGGATGATTTGACGGAATACACTCCTCCAACAACTAACACTGTGACTCCCTTGGCTCATGTGTTGTTTAAAGTGTGCATTGATAATGTTAACCCTCGTTCTGGCACTCGTTCGAATTTTTCTGGTCAAGATGTATCTGTTGTGTCTATGCTATTATTTGAGAAACCTTTTAACTTGGCTGGTCTCATATTGAAAAATATGATGGATGTGTTTGAAACAAACACTGCACCACTACCCTATGGTTGTCTATTGACAAGGGTGTTTCAGTGGTATGGACTTAATCTCAAGGATGAAGACTGTGAGTTGGCTAGAGAGTTTTTGGATGATAAAAGTCTATTGCAATCCCATCTCAAACTTGATTCTGATGGTAAGGTTATTCGCATGGATCCTCTCCCTCCTCCACCTGTTACCCCTCTTTCGTCTGCACATGTTATTGCTGGAAATGTTAATGTGGCTGGTATGGATCATTCTGAGGATTTCAAGCATCTCAAAGCTGCAATTCAGAAGCTATCTAATCAGGTTTCAGACATGGCTGAGGAAATGTCATCTCTCCGAGAGGCAATTACTGGTTCTCGCACTTCTGCCTCCACTAGGACAGGAGTTCACTCTGCAGACATCTCTGTTCTTCATGATTTTGCCAATATTGCTGCTAGAACTGCTGGAACTGTGCCAGTGGTTAGTGTTTCTGATCTTTCTCTGGATGCATCTGGTTCAAAGAATGCTGCTAAGCCCTCTGAAGCAAAGGATGATGAAGTTGATGATGAGTCCTAAATGTCCTCTTTTTAATGATTAAGGGGGAGAATCATTTTAGGATTAAAACTTGCTTATGTTGATTAAAACTGCTTATGTTGCTATGTTATGTGTGTTTTTAAACTTGGTTTTCTGAACTTGTCCTATGTGTGCTCAACAAATTTGCCTATGATGTTGGTTTAAGTTTAAACTCTGATGAATGTGGTTTCTATGTCTAAATCTATGGCATTTTAGCTAGTACTTATTTGTCTTTAATATGGTTGCTAGATTTAGGGGGAGTTTTTGTATTTCTCCTAAAATTGGTGTATAATCATCAAAAAGGGGGAGATTGAAACCCTCTAATTTTGATGATCATACCTAGGTAGCAAGCTGGGAATATGTTCTGGATAAACTTTGTTGTTGCAGGTTAATTACTCAGCAGAAAACAGGGCATCTCAGCTAGCTGGCAAGGTATCTAAGCTAGCTGACTCAGTATCTCAGTTAGCTGGCTGTCTGTCCAGTATAACAGGGAAGTTCGACTATATGACTTTTTAATTAAGTCATAATTAATCAAGAGTGGTCTGAACATTCATGATAGAAATATTCATATTTTAAAAGCTCTTTTCATTCAATAGCTTTTTCACAAAAACATATTTCCTTAAGTAAGGGAATCTTTGTATTATTTAATGTTCTTCTAAAAGCAACCCATGTGCTTACTTTTCAAGCATGCACCTTTTAATACTCAAACTTTCCTTAATTCTACACCTCCACCACTGATTGTCTAGTAGAAAGTATGAGAAGAAAACACATGTACTAATTATCAAATTCCTTATGCTCCTCATTTTCTATCTAACGGTTTTCTTCAAGCATTAATCACTTTCTTCTCTCTTTCCTCTGGTTTATTCTCTCAAATAAGAATCATTATAATCTTCAGTTTAATACTCATAAAACCTGCAGGTGAACGTTAGTAGGACAGTTAAATTGAACAAAGCCACACGTGAGAAGATATCTTCAAGACCGTTGCAAAGATTGTTCAAAATCTCATCTCCTACAACTCACTATAAAGGGCTGCGTGATTATTCATGAAGAACAACACCAGAGAATAAGAACCTTCAAGCTATATTCAAGAATACAAGAAACAACTCTGCACCTCATTTCAAAAGAGCTCCTGTACTATAATATATACATCGAGTCTTTATAGAGTTCGAATCCTTGAGTTGTAATTATTTTTATCCATTGTATTGTTCATCTTGTAAAGATAAGTAGTTGCTGAATTGTTGAGCTGGTGGAACCAGGATTCAAGGAGCATTAGGCTAGAGAAGTTTATACTTGGTTTAAGTATAGAACTTAGAGAGCTGTGTTCAGGAAACAAGAGGTTCCAGCTAGCTGCAGTTAGTAACTGGGTGACAAGGGAGATATATTATTGAGTCTTGTAATTGGTTTTTCGTGTGATCAATAATATATTCTCTTACCAAGTTGGTAAGGGACTAGGACGTAGACCATAGACGATTAGGGGTCGAACCTAGCTAAAAGTCTTGGTGTTCTTTACTTACTGCAATTTTGTCCTTCTGCATTGCATATCACAGCTAGCTGCCTATTCATTAATCTGTCTCTTTTGGTGAACCCAGTTAGCTGCCTATCGTACCCAGCTAACTGCCAGTATATATTTTCTTAGGCAGAATATTTTTATTTGGTCATTGTTAGTCATATCACCTATTCACCCCCCCCCTCTAGGTGTATTTTCACGTTCGTCCCCCTTTCCCCAAGTATAATACTTGTTGATAAGACTCTACAGGTTAGTCGTATATAGTTGGAAAGGAAAATTCACCAATAACTTCCAAGCTATTGCTTGGTAACGAATATCAACTTGTTCCAACAATCTTACCCCTCGAAAGATGAGAAGGTAACCAATGACTTAATAAGACAATTACACCCGAGTTGCGAGTGAAGAGAATACTTTATGACCGGGAAGTCGACAAGATAATTAACATTTTTCAAGTAAGGTTCCCTTATTATTAGGGAGATAGACTCAAAGAAGAATGATGTCTGAGAACCTTTCTTGATATATGATTAATAATAATATGACTCCGAAATATTTTCTGTAATAATCGAAGAAGATAAACCTTATTGAGGTTATTCTAAGTATGGAATAAATATTCAGAGAATATTTATTGGATTAAAAATATTTAAAGAATATTTAGGAATATGAAAGAATATCTTTAATCAGAGTATTTTTCAAAATAATCCCTGAAGAAATATCAGGAGAATATTTATTGAATAAATAAATATTTAAATGAATATTCAAAATAATATTCATTAATTAATAAGAACTGAAAGGAATATTTAAGACAATATTCATAATTAATTAGGAATTTAAATGAATATTCAAAAAGTAATATTCATTTAATGAATAATATTCTAAATGAATATCAAGTAATATTCATTTAGTAATCCAAGCCTTAAAGGAATATTCGAGATAATATTCGATAAATAAATCAAGCTTCAGATGAATATTAAAATAATATTCATCAAGTAATTAATATCCTAAATGAATATTCAAAAGTAATATTTATTTAATAAAATAATATTCTAAATGAATATCCAAATAATATTCATTTAGTAGTCTCATCTTTAGAAGAATATTCAAAATAATAATCGATAAATAATTCGACTCTGAATGAATATAAAAAAAATATTATTCGTCGAATAGTTACGTTCAAATAATTATTTGAAGTAAGGATCGTTAAGTAAATAATCTCGAACGAATATTCAAATAATATTCGTCGCCCGAATAATGGAAAATATTTACTTAGATATTTTCTTTTGAGGTAATCTCGATATGTCAAGAAATATTGACTCCCGGTCTATATTTGATGAATAAGATGTATACACCCTTCTCTGAGGGTCTTACAATAACCGGCTTATAATTGATACGATAGCTATCTAATTTATAAGCCAATAACAATCAGGGAACAAGCATAACGATATAACTTGAAAGTAGGCATGCATGCTATGGCATATTATAACAGAAAACATACATATATATTCAATCACAACAACAGCCTAAAAGAAGGGGATTGAAACTTGCCTGGTAGTCGAGTACGGTAAGGGGTAGTGGTAGCGGTTCCCGGGTCATCTTGGTGATCTATAAATAGCCAAGACATTCGGGATTAATCACTTAAAACTTTAAAGGTTAAGTTATACTTAAATCGAAACACGTTCTCAAGTTATCTCGTTATACCCCTTTTAGTGTATTTCCTTTATCATCCATCCGACCCGACATTCGTTCGTTAGTACGACATGTCACTGTACTTATACTTGGCATATACTTAAGTCATATAAGTCCGAAAGTCGATCGTTACGAACCAAAATTATACTCCGAGTTTTATCGCTCGTTTTCTAAGAGTTTTAACGAAGTTATAAACGAGTCGTCTTTTAGGGCTTCGTTCGCGTTTAATCTCGATTCGAATATTTTTAATAAATCGAAAAGCGATCCTTTTGACATACGGTTTTCTCTCACGCCTTCCTTTTTACCTCTAGTATTTATTTACCAAGATTTGTCATGACTTTACGTATTTTATCGGGGTTCAATTTTAAGTACGAATACTTGTTTACGGCTCCGAACCACTTTTATGAATTTTATCGTAACTCCTAAACCGTAAGTCCTTTCACGTGATCTTTATATCAAAACGAAGCTTATAACATAAGCTATCCTAACATGGCAGAAAAGTTTCTGGACAGTAGGGTCTTGATGTGAAAAATGGCATACAAAACATGATATTGTAAAATCGGGCATTATAACGGCTATGTTTACGCGTTTTCCAAAGTTTTTACACTTTATCTCGATCTAACAAAGATCAATCCAACCACACAGACACATGATAATCATCATGACTAGTCTATCAACAACTCATCTTAACCATTACATGGTTCATAACCCAAATCATAATCATAACAACTACTAACAAGGATCTAAACTTATAATAACATACTAATCACTAAATCATCCATAAATCTCATAAGATCTTAAAATAACACCAAGGGTTTTCAAGTGGATTACCTTCCTTGGGATATGTCCTAGCTTTAATAAGCCTTGTATGTGCCTTTCCTAGCCTTAACAAACCTTAGATCATCATGGAAATCAAGATAAACAAAGTTAATTCAAGAAGGTTACTATTCATCCTCCTCTTTCATGATTTTTTGAAAATGGAAACTAAGGAATTTGAAGTTAAAATTTCTAGGGTATCACTTTTATGAAATATAGGACTTACCATAAAAATTTGGAGATGAAATGATGGTTGGAACTTGGATTTTGGTTCTTGAATTTAGCCAAAATTCGAATGGCATGAAGATGGGAGAGAGATGGATTTGTTTGCCTTGCTCTTTGACCTCATCTTGTCCAAAATGAATTATTGAGATAATATCTAGGCATAAAGTACCTTTAATAAAGGTATGAGGTCATGGATGAGGTATTTTAAGGGGCATGTGTCTTGATCTTATGGTTGGATGAGAAGATGATGCTAAGTACTAGTTTGATCTCTAATTGTTCTAGTTCCTTGTTGTAACAAGCTTGGTTACTAGTCATATCCACTTGCACATGGTTGCCCCTTGGCTCTCTGCTTGATTCTTTGTCCGGTTATTGCTCAATTTGATTGGTCGTTCGGAGGAATATCTCGAAGATTTCTAGTTAGGATTTTACCGGAAAGCTCCTTAATATTTACACTACCATCCTCCATTCTCTTTAATAATTCTTGAACCTATTTTCCTTAAATCCCTTCCATAATTCCTTAAGTCTTTCAGTGTCCAAGGAAATCTCGGGGAAAATAAAAGTGCTATTTTTCAAAATCCGACAACTTTTACATACACTATTTTTCCCCCTGGATCACTAATACGAACTCAGAATCTCGTTCCGGGTACTTCTATATAGTGTCGTCTCATAATATTCTCTTTTCCACCAAAACACTATTCATTCTTTATTCTTTACTTATTCTCTTAGGGGTTGTAAAATTGTCCCTGATCTCTTTCGATCGTTCCTTAACCTTTTTACGGACCCACTGGACCAATAACAGTTATCGATTTGGATGACATAAGAATAATCTTCTCCTTTAGAATTATCAAATCTCAATTCCTTAGGAGATAGATAATTCTTATCTAAAGTGTCAACCAGTAGTATTCTTCATGGCATATAAACATTTGAATCCAACTCTATTCCCTTCATTCATTATCTCAATCGTTACATCGTAGTCGTAATCATTATTCACCATTACCTTAGTACATAATAAAAAGTTTTAATTATATCCAAAATTTGGGGTTCTTACAAAATCAATTCAAAATGAATGCTTGTATAGTTGTTTTCTCTTAAAGAATGAACCTAAGAAGGTTGAAGAAGCCTTAAATGATCCTGATTGGGTAATTGCAATGTAGGAAGAACTAAATGAGTTTGAGAGAAACAAAGTCTGGAAATTAGTACCAAGACCTAAAGGCAGATCTATTGTTGGGGCAAAATGGGTTTTTAGAAACAAGCTAGATGAATCTGGTATGATTGTAAGAAACAAAGAAAGACTTATGGCCAAGGGTTATTCTCAGGAAGAAGGAATTGACTATGATGAAACCTTTTCCCCTGTAGCAAGATTGGAAGCAATCAGGATGTTTCTTGCATTTGCAGCTTATTTAAAGTTCAAGGTACACCAGATGGATGTAAAGAGTGATTTTCTAAATGGCAAGCTTGATGAGGAAGTATATGTGGAGCAACCACCTGGTTTTTTTAATCCAAAGTTTCCAAATCATGTCTACAAACTTGACAAGGCACTCTATGGACTAAAGCAGGCACCAAGAGCATGGTATGAGACTTTGTCTAAATTTCTTCTTGAAAATGGTTTTACAAGAGGTACAATTGACAAAAATCTATTTTTTTAGAAATATTAAAGGTGAATTGCTTTTAGTTTAAGTTTATGTTGATGACATCATATTTGGTTCTACTAATGAAAAGTTATGTGCTAAGTTTAGCAAGCTTATGCAGTCTAAGTATCAGATGAACATGATGGGTGAACTAAATTACTTTTTAGGTTTGCAGGTCAAACATACTGAGACTGGTATTTTCATTAATCAGTAAAATTATATCAAAGATCTTTTAAAACGGTTTGACTTTCAAGATTGTTCAGTTGCAAAAACACCCATGGCAACAGCCACTAAGCTAGACTCTGATCCTAAGGGAAAGAGTGTTGATAACACTAGCTATAGAGGCATGATAGGTTCATTGTTATACTTAACTACAAGTAGACCAGATATAATGTTTTCTAACTGTTTATGTGCTAGATTTCAAAGTGATCCTAAGGAATCTCATTTAATTGCTGTGAAGAGAATTTTAGATATCTCAAGGGAACTCCAAATCTTGGTTTGTGGTATCCTAGAGAATCTGATTGCTCCCTAATTGGCTATTCAGACTCTGATTATGCAGGGTGTAAAATAGATAAGAAAAGCACTACAGGTACATGTCAATTCTTGGGAAACAGATTGATTTCTTGGGCAAGCAAGAAGCAACAATCAGTTTCAACCTCAACTGCAGAAGCTGAGTACATTGCAGCAGGCAGTTGTTGTGCACAGCTCCTTTGGATAAGAAATTAGTTGATGGATTATGGTATGACACTTAGTAATATTCCTATGTTTTGTGATAATACTAGTGCTATCAAAATTTCAAAAATTCCAGTTCAGCATTCGAGGACTAAGCACATTGATGTCAGGTATCATTTTATTAGAAAACATATTGAGAATGGTACTGTGGAACTTCATTTTGTTCCTATTGACAAACAGCTTGCAGATATTCTAACTAAACCACTTGATGAGGCTACATTCATTAGATTGGTTAGTGAGTTAGGAATGTTAAATTTCTAGATCTTTAACATCTGCATAAGTAGCAAGGTATGTTGTTTCAGCTTATAGACTTGATATCTTTGTCAGGATCTATATTTGATAGTTAAATGCTTAAGTTGTAACATCTTACTTTGATAAATTACAGTATGATAGACTTGTTAATAAGCATCAGGATCAGGATTGCTATCAGGATGCTGACGTCATCAGGATTTCTGTGTCAGTATCAGGATTATGAAAATTGTTTAGTTTGTGACTTAATGTTTTCCAATCCTGAAGTTCAATTCATTCAGTGCTCTAATTCTGAGTTTTGTTAAGTCTATGCTAGCAAGTTTAAACAAATGCATACAGATATTTTATACTTTATTCAAATCATTCTAATAAATAAACAATAGACAAGCAGATAACAAGAAAACTTGTATTTTCATTAATCAAAAGCATTACATACATGGAAATGAAATACAAACTTCTTTTTATCTAACTTCTACTATTAATCCTATTCTTGTCTAATGTTATTGGATCTTGCTTCTTTCATGCATCTAAGATACAGGACGAGGAGCATGCCAAAATCCATTTGGGGATTTGAACAGTCCCATCTGCTCTTGAATTTCTTATTAGGATGACTTGAATGAGAGCAGCTGGTACAACCCCATGTTTATTGAGGACTGATGGATAAATGAATAGCATCTCCATCAAGATCAACCCCAGACTCTTCACCAAATTCTTCATCCTCAAGGTGTGAAGATATTAGAGGAGGATTTTGTTCAACTGGTAGATGTTTTAGAGGAGAATTTTGGACATCATTTGGGTTGATACCAACCATATCTAACTCGATGAGAAAAGTCATCTCTTCAAAGAGATAGTCCACTTGCTCCTGATCATCAAGAGCATAGAACTTCTCAGAGGAAATGAACCAAAAGTTAGGGTTCATATGAATATTCGGGTTGAAAGCCATTAGGAAAGGAGTGATTTGCAGAGAAAAGATTGGAAGGTTTTTGGAGTGAAGATGGCATAAGATGTCAGTTGGTTTTATAGAAAGACGTGAGAAGCTGAACAGTAGCTTGGAGATTATCAATGCAGTCAGTCATTATTATTGTGCGTGTCTGTATTTCTTGTATTTTCAAGAAATGTTAAACGTATCTAACCAATTGATTTTGTTCAGATTATTGTTTATTTCTTTTTCAGATGAAAGAAAATGCCACGTGGAACTCCATTTAGTCTCTGGAATCAGGATGATATTGATCAGGAATTACAAGTGTGATCACATCAGGAGAAGGAAGCTGATCAAAATTGATTTTTATCTTGATTATACCCTGATTTATTTAATTGAAATCAATTTGGATTTTATTTTCCAAAAATCATGGGTAACTGCATTTTTCAGAAACTGAAACCTTTCAACCTACGTGTCAACGTGGGATAGTGGGTCTGAAGGATTTTTGAAATATACTTGTTTTGAAACTCTAATTGTTTATTGCTTTTTCTAAATTCACATTTTCTAAAGCAAAAACACTCTCGAGTTCTCAAAATCACTAATTAATTTCAAGATTTCTCAGGTTCTTTTTAGATCAAAATGGCACCTCAAAGAAGACTACCCAAATCAGTAGCTTTCAAGTTTGGTGACTTTGATTTTATGATGAACAATCATGTTGCACCAATCACCAACAAGGAAGGGGTGTCAACTGATTTTCACCCGATTATGGACTTTATGGCGAAAGGACCATTAAAGTATGCCTTGACAGCATCTCCACACATTAATTAAGTTGTTGTTTCACAAGCTTGGGAGAGTGCTGAGGTAATTGATTCTACTTAGAGTCAATCAGGTAAGATTGTTCTACACTTAGGACAAGACTCATTTGATATTACTGAATCTGTTATTAATTCAGTACTTCATTACCTGTTAGTATGAATTTTGAGAATGTACCATCTGATGATAATGTAAGAACTATGTTATCTGAGTTAGGTTATAATGGACCTTTAGATAACATGATCCAGTTAAATAGATCCTTTCTTAGGAAATAATGGTCTTTTTTCTTTGACCAAATTGCTAAATATTGTTTTACTGGTAAATGTAGTTCTTTTCAACAAATTACTTCTGTTACATCTCAAATTGCATATAGTTTGCTTTATAACAGAGTAATTAACATTGGTCATATTATCTTAAGTCAGATGTGTATCAAACTTGGGTCAAGAGATCACGATAGGAAAATGGTTTATTATCACATATTCATGCAATTGTTTATTAACCATTTTATTTCTGATGTTGAAGCTAGATTTGGTAGAGAACACTGTGTTTCTTCTTATGTATAGCAAAAAAGAATTTTCTCTGACATTATAAAGAAGGAAGGTGAAAAGAATCTAGATGAAATACCTGCAATACACTATCCACAACATGTTCAGGTACTTCTAAGAACTCATCTTCCTACTATCTATAATTCTTCTTTCTTCTTGTGGTGAAATGACTCAGGAATCTCATTTGGTGGAGAACCCCCCTGTGTCTATCCAAGTAACCCAAAACATTATAGTCTCTGAAACAATTCAAGAACCAAATTTTGATCCACAGCCTATTGTTTCAAAGAAACCAACCTCTGGTGTTTCTCAAAAGACATCAGTTATAAAGAAGAGAAGATTTGTTGTTTCAAGTAGTAGTTCTAGTGAAGATGATTATTTCCTGAAGAATATGGACTTCTACATCAAAGATTTGACTTAGTGAAGATGCATTTTTATGTATCTGTCAGAAAGGAATTATGCAAGTCATTTGGACTTTCTAAGCATGGTGCACTTCAATCACTTCATACATATTTGTTTCACAAAGATTTTATTGTTGAAGATGCTCCAGCTAAAGGTGAACAAAAAGAGGTAGTAGATATTGGAATGCAGTCAACAGGAGATACTATTGCACCAGTGGTGAATAGTAGGATAGATAAGATCACAGTCAATGCAACACAAGAACCATCTAGTCAGAGGTTGGATGACTCAGGAACCGTGATAGCTGATGCTGAAAGGTCTTCTGTGATGGCTGAAACTGCAAGTGAGATACCCTATGATATTGGAGGAATGACTTTGATTGATTTTCCTGAAGTTCAAACAAATTATGTTCAGTCAGAGTCTATCCACCTTGAGGGTGTGTCTCAGCAAAAAAACACTTGAAGACGGTAACACACAAAATGTAATGTCTAATGAAGTATTACTGAAGGCATTAAAGTCTAGTGTAGAACCTGAAAGTGGTATACTGGAGCCTGTAGTCTCTGGAAAGACATTAGATAATTGTGAGGGTTCAGAGACTATGGCAGCTCACTCCATAGAGGAAACCTCAAGCCCCTTGCCATATGAAGAACCCTCTCTCCATGTGAGTTCAGGTATAAAAACTTCTTCTAACCCCTATTCTTCTATAGGTCATGAGAGCACTTATCCAAATTTGAGTAATACACTTGAAAAGATGGACATAGATCCACAAACAGAGAGGCTGGCTCCTGACCAGGCAAAAGGAAAGGTAGAAAGAGTGTTGACTTTAGATAGTCAAAGTGAGAATGAGGGTATGGATGATCAACTCCATAGTGAGGGAGAGAAAATTAGGAAACCACTATCGTTTGATTTTAGGGATCAGGTTTTTCCTGACTCTTGGTCTGACAATCTTGGTATGGATGCTGGTACTTATTCTTTTATCAAAATGTATGAGAAGAATGACTTAGCAATGCACAATGCAAAGCCAGAAGTTAAATCTCAGAAGCAAAAAGAAAGGCTTGCAGGAATCATCAACAGAAGAGGTGAAAGGCTAAGACAATCTCTTACTTCACATGTACTAGAAGAACTTCCTAATGATCCTAGTATTCCTTTGTATGTACTTCCAATATCAGCTAGAATTGAGACATCAATTGTATCTGATCACTCTCAGGAGGAGTCAGGATTTGTAGATGTTAGTACACAGAATACTGGTGAAGGACTGGATGATCATATTTCAGCTCCAGATCAGAAAGATAAAGATGTTTGTACTTCTATGTGACGCCCCCAGATCCGGGGTCGGAGATCTAGGCGCTCACGGTCCATTTTCCATTAGTAACGTACCTGTTCTTGCGCACAATATATATAACACGGCCATCGACCCCACAACAAACACACACCACACTCACACACACAGGTTAGAGCCTCAGAAACGTCACACATTGATTAAACAGTAATAAAGTTATCAGAGTTATTACAGACCGAATTAAATAGTATTTATGCTACCAGCAACACTCCGATATGAAGCGAAGCTGGCGGCTTGAAAGTTTGTTACGATACACTGCCTTGCACAGGTCATGCTGATAAATAAAACGTACTAACAAAAGCTGCCAACCAATCCGGCTAATGGGGCCTACCGGTGGAATCTCAAGTGGAGGCTCGGGCCTAGTCACCTGCTTTCGAGCAGTCTGCCTGGGTCTTGCCATATCGCTTAGCTGTTGTGTTTGTAAAATTTGAAAACAAGCAAGAGTGAGCAACTATAGCTCAGCAAGAAATATATATAAGATAAGTAATATAACATCTCATATGATTGGCAGTTGATATATTTGTTTGTATCAATCAGTTATAAAATCACTTGTCATTGTTGGTAAATCTCGAAGGTGCGACAATATGTGCCCTTGTTTTCAAAATAAATTTGCAGTTCTAGATACTGCATTGAATCAACATCCTTCTCATCAAAATAGAACACTCTCAGCAACTTGGCACAAAAGCCTAAGAAGCAGTGTCAAAGCATTTTTCCAAAATGGAGGAATGGGACTTAAAGAAAACATAAAAAAACCTGACAAGGATTGACGATGATCAGTCGCCACATCCAAGTCCAATAATCCGCAGGTCTTCTCTACCGGTAGAAGGATAGAAACTACATCCGTAACTATCCCTCGGGTGAAAACTACATCCGTAATCACCCTCGATGAAAACTACATCCGTAATCATCCTTCGGCAACACCTGGGCCGGAATAATAAGTGATGGACCGCCTGGCTCACGGCCGCTTACACATCCCGGGAATCGTTCGTCAACGGTTCCCACACCTACCAGAGTCCCTTTTTCTTTTCTTTTAAAACTTGATTTTGATTGAAAACAGAGTAATTGAGGTCCGACATCAGTCGACCGATGATTCTTGAAATCATACAAGAAACAGAATCTGACCAGGGGTTTTCGAAAATGTTTTGAGTTCAAATGAGTTCGAGTTTGAAGTATTAAAAAGTATCTTGGATTGACTTTGTCTTTAAATAATAAACAGTAATTAATAAATAATATTTTAAGATTTAATATTAATAATTAATAAAATAATTATTCGGTAAAATAAACTCTTAATCCAAGATAAGGTTTCGAGTATTTACGAAGATATAACGATAGTTATTTGAATATACGATACCACCCGAATGACCCTTCGGGTTTTCGCACTATAGATACGATATAATAATATACCGCTCCCCGTTCAATAGTATATACGGACCGCTACGACCTCTATTGCTAGAGTCGTTGTCCGAAGAAAACATTTCAATCTAAGTTCAAGGGGTAAAAGCATACATATACTTGTTCAATCTCAATTGCATCGATACTTCGATAAACATGGCATTTGATATCATTTGAAAACTACAAACACAACAGTAAAAGTCCTTGTATATAGATAATTTTTGAAAAGTAAACTTGCCTTGGTTTGGTTGGGGTGGTCGAGCGTGCGAATTCGAACGATCTATACATAAACAATAATCGTTCGTTAGTACCTTAACAAATTTTCTCTAATCACGGGGTTTTAAGGGGGTACGAGATTAACTTAACGACTTCGTCTTATGACTCCCTAGCCCCACTACAGGTCCGTGACATCATTCGTTTACGCTCGTCACTTACTCGACTTAATTTAGTTACCACGTTCGAACCATAACCACTAACCCTAGAATAACGTTCCACTAATCGACCTTTTTCCATTGCGCGAATTTTACTCTAGCATTTTTATAAAATCCAAAAATTCATATTTTAATCCAATTCCTTTTGGGTGGTCTTCACCACTGCATTACTTACATTCTCAAATTTTTCCACGACCCCAAATATATTTTAAGGTGTTTAAAAAAGGTTCACAAGGGGGTTACTTAATGCAGTCCATAGTCCAGAAACAAAATTCACTCCTCCGGCCATAACTAAAAATCCACACATCACATAGCTATGAATCTTACTTTTCCAGAAACTACATTCAATTATCTTTCCAACAATATAAGGTAGGACATCAGGGGACATCATTTGGGTATTCAAAAGCGTGCTACAAGACAGGTCAAAGTTCCTGGACAGATTCAGCAAGCTCAAATCACTTAAATCAACCATTTTTCAAACTTCCATAACATAAACACCACTTAATACACTTAGATCATGACTCATAACACTCATGGAGATATATATCTTAACCATAGTCATAAAAATCACAATCTCAACATCAAACCCAAGATCCATGCTATCCATTACATATACTTTCAAGATAAGCCCTAAAATACATGGATCTACTACCATATTATATGAACAACACTTATCCAAGGGTGGTTTGAGATTTCATACCTTCTTGAGCTCCTAGAGGCCTGGAACAAACTTTACACAACTTAAAAACACCTTAGATGGCCTCCTACAACACTCACAATGCAAGATCTAAAAGATAAAACTTATGCTAACACTTTTCTAACTTTCAACAATTCATAACTCAAAAACTAATGGATGGAAGGCTTTGAAATTGATACCATACCTCTAATATGATCCAAGGAAGCCTTAGGAAGGATGTAAATGAATAAATGGTGGAGAGAAAACCTCTCCCTCTCTCCTTGTATGGTTCGGCCGAATGTAGTATTCAAGGGGGGGGAGTGTTTTTGTCTTTGTGTTTTGTTGGAATGGTAAAAAGAATGCTAGCATGCTAAGTATTATTGTGGTTAACAAGGAGTAGTCAAATGCCAAGCCTATAGCCTAGGTTGCATCCATGCCCTAGTGTCCCCCTAGGTGCATCATCCAACATGCTAGTTCCTTTATTTTTCTAACTAGCTAATTACATGGCACTTGCATGTATTTTCTTTCCTTGTAATATTATTCTTCCACTAATACTTGTTATTTAATCCTTATTTCGTATCGTAACTTAATTATTCTCTCGTAATAATATTTCGTCACGTAAAGATTTCCCCTATAATTCCTTAAGTATTTATTGCGTAAATTCCTCGAATGTCCATAATACCTCGTCATAATTCTTAATAAATCCTTTAATATTCTAACCATTCTCAAATTCCAAATTCATAAATATTACTAACAGTAGGACTCTTGCCTTCGCGATCTCTCTGTATATCTTACATCATAAATGCAACAACGCAGTTTCTCAGACAATCAATTCTATAAATCAACAGGGATGACTAGAAAGGTTCCATAATGACAATGTCACAAGATATTAAATAAAAGGAAATATTACCAAAAATTAGGGTTCTTACAACCTCCCCTCCTTAAAAGGATTCCGTCCCGGAATCAGGTTGAGAACAGTTGGGGGTGCTTTTCACGCATTGCGCTCTCTAGTTCCCATGTTGATTCTTCGACATTCTGATTTCTCCACAAGACTCTCACTAGTTTGACAACCTTGTTCCTCAGCACCTGTTCTTTTCTATCCATGATCTCTACGGGTTGCTCTACATATGTCAAGTCTGGTTGCAAATCCACTTGATCATGTTCGATCACATGTCGAAAGTCGGTATGGTAGGGTCGTAGCATGGACACATGGAACACGTTATGTACTTGCTGTAAGTTCGGGGTTAAAGCCAATTCATAGGCTAACTTCCCAACTCGTTTCAAGATCTCAAAAGGTCCAATAAATCTCGGGCTTAGTTTTCCCTTCTTACCAAATCTCATCAATCCTTTCCACGGTGATACTTTCAACATCACAAACTCTCCTACTTCATATTCTTTGTCCTTGCGGGTCTGGTCCGCATACTTCTTCTGTCTGTCTTGGGCTGCTACCAGCCGTCCTCTTATGAGCTCGATAGTTGCTCTTGTCTGTTGGACCAGTTCAGGCCCTAAAATCTTTCGCTCTCCTACTTCTTCCCAACACAAGGGAGACCGACATCTTCGTCCGTATAAAGCTTCATATGGGGGCATGCCTATACTCGCATGGTAACTGTTGTTGTAGGAAAATTCGATCAACGGCAAGTGGTCATCCCAACTTCCCTTAAAATCAATGGCACATACCCTCAACATGTCCTCGATGGTCTGGATGGTTCTCTCACTCTGTCCGTCTGTTTGGGGATGGTATGTAGTACTCATGTTTAACTTAGTCCCCACACAATCCTGAAAACTCCTCCAGAACCTGGAGTTGAATCTCGGGTCTCTATCTGATACAATGCTCACAGGAACCCCATGTCTAACCACAATCTCCTTTAGGTAAATATCCGCCAGCTTGTCGACAGTATATCTCTCGTTGATTGGAAGAAAATGTGCTGACTTGGTCAACCTATCGATAATTACCCAAATGGTATCATGATTCGCCTTGGTCCTTGGTAATCCGACCACAAAGTCCATCGCAATCTGCTCCCATTTCCACTCGGGTATCTCTAAGGGTTGCAACAATCCACTGGGCCTCTGGTGTTCGGCCTTTACTCTTTGACATGTCAAGCATTTACTTACCCACTCTGCCACGTCCTTTCTCATATTAGGCCACCAATAGTATTCTCTCAGATCTCTATACATCTTAGTGCCTCCAGGGTGAATTGAGTACCTCGAACTATGAGCTTCTTGCAAAATCTCATCTTTTAACTCTTGAACGTTCGGAATCCATATCCTAGATGCGTACCTCATAATTCCATTCCCGTCCTTCTCACACTTAATTTCTTCGCCAGTCAGGATTTTCTCCATCGAATTCTTTTCTTCTTCCATCTTCTTTTCCTGGCACAGCTTAATTTTTTCCAATAACGGTGGTTGGACTTTTATTTCCATTAGACTCTCTTGTCCAATTCCTGGTAGCCTCACTTCAATCTCCAGTTTCTCAAGGTCTTTGATCAATTCGTCCACTGACGTTATCATCTTAAGCTTCTCTTTTCGGCTAAGTGCATCAGCCACCACGTTGGCCTTCCCGGGGTGATAATGAATCTCACAATCATAATCTTTGATTAGCTCTAGCCATCTCCTCTGCCTCATGTTTAACTCTTTCTGAGTGAATATGTACTTTAAGCTCTTGTGGTCCGTGTAGATTTCACACTTTTCTCCGTACAGATAATGTCTCCAGATCTTTAAAGCAAAAACTATCGCTGCTAATTCCAAATCATGGGTGGGGTATCTTATCTCATACTCCTTAAGTTGTCTGGACGCATACGCAATCACTTTACCGTGCTGCATAAGCACACACCCTAAACCTTTATGGGATGCGTCGCTATAAATCACAAAATCTCCCTTATCATCAGGTAGGGCTAGTACTGGCGCTGTCACCAATCTCTTTTTCAACTCTTGAAAGCTCTCTTCGCATTTTTCAGTCCACACAAACTTCTCGGTCTTGCGAGTTAGTCGGGTCAAAGGGGCTGCTATCTTTGCAAAGTCTTGGACAAATCTCCTATAGTAGCCAACCAGTCCTATGAAACTTCTCACCTCTGTCGGAGTGGTTGGTCTCTCCCAATTTGATACGGTCTCTATTTTGGCTGGGTCCACTAGAATACCTTGTTCGCTGACCACATGCCCTAAAAATTGAACTTCCTTCAACCAAAATTCGCACTTCGAGAACTTAGCGTACAGCCTTTCTTCTCTCAATGCTCCCAATACAATCCTTAAGTGCTCTGCATGTTCTTCTCTCGTCTTGGAATAAATCAAGATATCATCGATGAAGACTATAACACACTTGTCCAGGTATTTCTTGAAGACTCGATTCATTAAGTCCATGAAAGCTGCAGGGGCATTCGTTAACCCAAATGACATCACTAGGAACTCATAGTGTCCATACCGGGTGCGAAAGGCCGTCTTTGGTATATCTTCTGGTTTAATCTTTAACTGGTGGTACCCGATCCGCAAGTCAATCTTAGAGAAATAAACTGCATCTTTCAATTGGTCAAACAGGTCATCTATCCTGGGCAAGGGATACTTATTCTTGATAGTCACTTTGTTCAACTCCCGGTAATCTATACATAGTCTCATGCTGCCGTCCTTGTTCTTCACGAATAACACTGGGGCTCCCCACGGTGACACACTAGGTCTTATCATCCCTTTATCCAACAATTCTTGTAACTGAGTGGCCAGTTCTTTCATTTCCACTGGGGCTAGCCGATACGGGGCTTTCGAAATTGGTGCCGTACTCGGAACTAAGTCTATAGCAAACTCGATGTCCCTATCGGGTGGTAGTCTGGGAAGATCGTCCGGAAATACATCCGCGAACTCATTGACGATAGGGATTTCCTGTAGATTTGGTGCCTCTTTCTTGGTATCCTTCACATATGCTAAATAGGCTTCGCATCCTTTACGTAACAGCTTCTTAGCTTGAATCATAGTCAGGAACT
This sequence comes from Saposhnikovia divaricata, assembly GCA_036435485.1. Taxonomy (NCBI): domain Eukaryota; kingdom Viridiplantae; phylum Streptophyta; class Magnoliopsida; order Apiales; family Apiaceae; genus Saposhnikovia; species Saposhnikovia divaricata. Next base: position 161,855,486 of record CM071596.1, on the reverse strand, counting down.
TTTGGCTTTGCCGTTTCCCACTAAATACTACTTCCTCGTCTCCCGGCAGTCTCAAATTTACTTTCTTCTTGACACAATCGATCTGGGCTCCGTGGGTTGTTAACCAATCCATACCTATTATTACGTCAAACTCCCCTAGCTTAAAAGGTATTAAGTCTACCCGAAAGTGTCGCCCTCCTATTTCTAGGTCGCAACCTGCTAACGGGAATAATTTCGCGATTAGCTATCTCTATTTGCAATCTGTCTTTCAAGGGTTCAGTCTTAAGGCCTAACTAACATACAAAATCTAGAGATATGAAAGACTAGGTAGCTCCCGAATCAAATAAAACATTTGCTTTAACTGAGTTGAGTAATAGGGTACCTGCAATCACATCTGTGTTCCTCACGGCATCCTACACCGTCATGTTAAAAGTTCTTGCAGTAGGGGCCTTGTTAGAAGCAGTTCCACTCACTCTCGATGCAGCTGGCCCAGAGGACATACATTCCCTCATTCGGTGCCCTGGTCTCCCACACTTGAAGCAATTACCTCCGACACTCGGGTTGTTACTAGTTCCGCGACAGGCGTTAGCATAATGCCCTGTCAGCCCACACTTGAAGCACTTCACATCTTGCAGGTTGCACACGCCCGCATGTTTCCTTCCACATTTGTTACATTCTGGGAGTTGGGCTCGGGATGGGGTAGAGTAAGACGATCCCTGTGGTCGGCCGCCCTGGCCCACACTCCAACTTTCCGCTCTCCTGGTTCCAAAGTTCCCGCTGGGTTGGGACATCGTTCCTCGCTTAAATTTGCTCGGAAAGTTTCCACCAGCAGAGTTTCCCTTTCGGCTATCCAACTTCCTCTTCTTTCCTTCTCTCTCCTTCTGCATCTGTTCACTTCCAGCTTCGACAATTGACGCTTTCTGCACCAGGGTGGCATAGTCTGTCAGCTCGAGAACCGCCACACGATTCTGAATCCATTATTTTAGCCCTAATTGAAATCTTCGGGCCCTCTTTGCCTCAGAGTTCACATACTCCGGCACAAACCTTGACAACTCAGTAAATTTGGCCTCATACTCGGCCACTGTCATGTTTCCTTGTTTCAGCTCCAAAAACTTTAGCTCCATTTGGGTCTCCATGAACCTAGGAAAGTACTTCTCCAAGAACAACTCGCTAAATCTCTCCCAGGTTACCACACCTCTTCCTTCCAAATTCTTCTTAGCTTCCCACCAATAGTTCGCCTCACCCTTCAGAAGGTAAGTGGCGAAAACAGTCTTCTGCTCTTCAGTGACACTTAGTATCTCGAAAGATTTTTCCATTTCCTTCAGCCAGGCCCTTGCCTCGACAGGGTCGGCAGTTCCTTTAAATTCCGGGGGTTTCAGGGATTTGAAGTTCCGGAAAGCATTAGCATTAGCATTCTGGGGTGGTTGCTGAACTGGGGGTCGGTCCAAGTTCTGCCTAAGCAACTCCATGAACTGTTCCATAGGGCCTCCCCTAAGATGCTCTACCTCTCGGGTGTCATCACCAGCTTCTTCTTCTTCATACTCAGAGTCGTCAAACAGATTATGATCGTTGCCCTCATTATCACTCAGGTTGACATTCTCCCCTTCACGGTTCTTGTGGCCTCCAGCCCCATGGTGGCTACCCTGGCCCTCAGAACTGATCGGGTGAGCTCGGGTGTTCATTCTCCTGGGTGGCATGATTCTGATAATAAAACAAAAAAAGGGGTCAGGGTTTTCCAATTACCTGACAGCGTTTGCACGGGTTAGGAGCGTATCGTTCCTCCGCATAAGGGTGGAAGTGCAAAAGTTTTAATAATCCGTTGTTGGAGATAAAATGTCAAACATTTTTTTTTTTTGGGAAAAATCCCTTTGGAATGCGAAAACATTTACAAGAGTTTTCAAAATTTCGAAACCTCAAAATATTTTTCAAAATTTCAAAACACATTTTTTTTTTTTTTGGAAATTGTAGAAAACAATTTGAAATCGCATATCGTAAATTTGAAACGGTATGGTTGTATTTGTGGCTTGTAGCAATTGTATAATCACAGTTGTATATCAAAACAGTAAAGCATGGCATCGGAAAGTAAAGCAGTTGAAGCAATTTTAAAGAAACTGAAACTAAATAAGTACGGTACAAGGGTTATCACACGTTTGGATGCTAGAGCCAAATACATAGTTCCGATGTCAAAGTCTAGCAAAAGTGGAACAAATACAAATACATCATTCGAATAGTCAGGCTACACGAAAGTAGGGCTACATCCATACATACTACCCGAAGTCACACCTACATATCTGTAGGTCAGTTTACTCATCCACTGGTCAGAAAGGATACCACTGCACAAGTCAACTATCCCGCAAAATCGACACACTAACGTCATCTGAACCTAGGGGACTGAGCTATAAGTAACACATCACGGGGCCACGCCACGACGGAGAAAGGTCCTCACTCGGGTAAATGCACGACGCACAACACGTCTAGCATCCCTAGCCTGGATCACTCCGCCCCCGCGGATCCCTAAACCAAGAATCCTATCGCGACTCCTCATCTCGATCCTGTGGAGTCGAGCCCTAATCCTCCTAGCAACAGTGGTCCTCATCTCAGCCTGGATCCTCAAGCGCGCCTCGCGCTCCTCCACTAGTGCCCGCCTCGCCTCGTTAAGTCGGGCCTCTGCAGATAGTAAGTCTCGGGTCAGGAACTGTACCACATAAGCATGCTCAGTACCCGACACTGGGGGTAGGTCCGCCGGTGGAGGTGGTATGACCGGAACCGGTGTAGGTGCAGCAGCAGCAGGAGCAGGAACAGGGGTAGGGTCAAGCTCCTCCTCGCTAGAAGTGTCATCCTCAGAGTCACCGTCCGATGAAACAGGGCTAGATGTCTGTGGAGAAGGTGGGGGTGACACAACACGACCCTCGCCGGATCTCACACTCTCCTCCTCAGTAGCTACAGGAGATGGGGTAACAGACTCTGGCTCGGACTCAAAGGGCTCCTCAACGGGATCCTCGTCATCAGTACTATCTATCACTGTAATCCAGGGGCCAAGCTCGGAGTCAACACCCACATCCTCCTCAGGGTCCTCGATCTCTCGCATCAGGGCCTCATCATGCTCCCTCTCGAAAGCCTCAGGGTCTGGTATCATCTACACAAGGGAAATAAAGTGGGTCACTAACCATAAAAGAAGGGTTTAGGAGTAGTTCCCTCACGGGCCTTAAAGTCAGGGCTATATCCGATAACCCGACTACCAACTCGATGAGAGTTCTAAGTATTATTAAAGTTGTTATTAAGGTTATCGTTATTGTTATTATTATTAGGGTTGCTTTCTTAAATTACTACCGTTTCTGAGAACTGTAACCTCGCTCTGATACCATTTCTGTGACGCCCCCAGATCCGGGGTCGGAGATCTAGGCGCTCACGGTCCATTTTCCATTAGTAACGTACCTGTTCTTGCGCACAATATATATAACACGGCCATCGACCCCACAACAAACACACACCACACTCACACACACAGGTTAGAGCCTCAGAAACGTCACACATTGATTAAACAGTAGTAAAGTTATCAGAGTTATTACAGACCGAATTAAATAGTATTTATGCTACCAGCAACACTCCGATATGAAGCGAAGCTGGCGGCTTGAAAGTTTGTTACGATACACTGCCTTGCACAGGTCATGCTGATAAATAAAACGTACTAACAAAAGCTGCCAACCAATCCGGCTAATGGGGCCTACCGGTGGAATCTCAAGTGGAGGCTCGGGCCTAGTCACCTGCTTTCGAGCAGTCTGCCTGGGTCTTGCCATATCGCTTAGCTGTTGTGTTTGTAAAATTTGAAAACAAGCAAGAGTGAGCAACTATAGCTCAGCAAGAAATATATATAAGATAAGTAATATAACATCTCATATGATTGGCAGTTGATATATTTGTTTGTATCAATCAGTTATAAAATCACTTGTCATTGTTGGTAAATCTCGAAGGTGCGACAATATGTGCCCTTGTTTTCAAAATAAATTTGCAGTTCTAGATACTGCATTGAATCAACATCCTTCTCATCAAAATAGAACACTCTCAGCAACTTGGCACAAAAGCCTAAGAAGCAGTGTCAAAGCATTTTTCCAAAATGGAGGAATGGGACTTAAAGAAAACATAAAAAAACCTGACAAGGATTGACGATGATCAGTCGCCACATCCAAGTCCAATAATCCGCGGGTCTTCTCTACCGGTAGAAGGATAGAAACTACATCCGTAACTATCCCTCGGGTGAAAACTACATCCGTAATCACCCTCGATGAAAACTACATCCGTAATCATCCTTCGGCAACACCTGGGCCGGAATAATAAGTGATGGACCGCCTGGCTCACGGCCGCTTACACATCCCGGGAATCGTTCGTCAACGGTTCCCACACCTACCAGAGTCCCTTTTTCTTTTCTTTTAAAACTTGATTTTGATTGAAAACAGAGTAATTGAGGTCCGACATCAGTCGACCGATGATTCTTGAAATCATACAAGAAACAGAATCTGACCAGGGGTTTTCGAAAATGTTTTGAGTTCAAATGAGTTCGAGTTTGAAGTATTAAAAAGTATCTTGGATTGACTTTGTCTTTAAATAATAAACAGTAATTAATAAATAATATTTTAAGATTTAATATTAATAATTAATAAAATAATTATTCGGTAAAATAAACTCTTAATCCAAGATAGGGTTTCGAGTATTTACGAAGATATAACGATAGTTATTTGAATATACGATACCACCCGAATGACCCTTCGGGTTTTCGCACTATAGATACGATATAATAATATACCGCTCCCCGGTCAATAGTATATATGGACCGCTACGACCTCTATTGCTAGAGTCGTTGTCCGAAGAAAACATTTCAATCTAAGTTCAAGGGGTAAAAGCATACATATACTTGTTCAATCTTAATTGCATCGATACTTCGATAAACATGGCATTTGATATCATTTGAAAACTACAAACACAACAGTAAAAGTCCTTGTATATAGATAAGTTTTGAAAAGTAAACTTGCCTTGGTTTGGTTGGGGTGGTCGAGCGTGCGAATTCGAACGATTTATACATAAACAATAATCGTTCGTTAGTACCTTAACAAATTTTCTCTAATCACGGGGTTTTAAGGGGGTACGAGATTAACTTAACGACTTCGTCTTATGACTCCCTAGCCCCACTACAGGTCCGTGACATCATTCGTTTACGCTCGTCACTTACTCGACTTAATTTAGTTACCACGTTCGAACCATAACCACTAACCCTAGAATAACGTTCCACTAATCGACCTTTTTCCATTGTGCGATTTTACTCTAGCATTTTTATAAAATCCAAAAATTCATATTTTAATCCAATTCCTTTTGGGTGGTCTTCACCACTGCATTACTTACATTCTCAAATTTTTCCACGACCCCAAATATATTTTAAGGTGTTTAAACAAGGTTCACAAGGGGGTTACTTAATGCAGTCCATAGTCCGGAAACAAAATTCACTCCTCCGGCTATAACTAAAAATCCACACATCACATAGCTATGAATCTTACTTTTCCAGAAACTACATTCAATTATCTTTCCAACAATATAAGGTAGGACATCAGGGGACATCATTTGTGTATTCAAAATCGTGCTACAACACAGGTCAAAGTTCCTGGACAGATTCAGCAAGCTCAAATCACTTAAATCAACCATTTTTCAAACTTCCATAACATAAACACCACTTAATACACTTAGATCATGACTCATAACACTCATGGAGATATATATCTTAACCATAGTCATAAAAATCACAATCTCAACATCAAACCCAAGATCCATGCTATCCATTACATATACATTCAAGATAAGCCCTAAAATACATGGATCTACTACCATATTATATGAACAACACTTATCCAAGGGTGGTTTGAGATTTCATACCTTCTTGAGCTCCTAGAGGCCTGGAACAAACTTTACACAAATTAAAAACACCTTAGATGGCCTCCTACAACACTCACAATGCAAGATCTAAAAGATAAAACTTATGTTAACACTTTTCTAACTTTCAACAATTCATAACTCAAAAACTAATGGATGGAAGGCTTTGAAATTGATACCATACCTCTAATATGATCCAAGGAAGCCTTAGGAAGGATTTAAATGAAGAAATGGTGGAGAGAAAACCTCTCCCTCTCTCCTTGTATGGTTCGGCCGAATGTAGTATTCAAGGGGGGGGGGGAGTGTTTTTGTCTTTGTGTTTTGTTGGAATGGTAAAAAGAATGCTAGCATGCTAAGTATTATTGTGGTTAACAAGGAGTAGTCACATGCCAAGCCTATAGCCTAGGTTGCATCCATGCCCTAGTGTCCCCCTAGGTGCATCATCCAACATGCTAGTTCCTTTATTTTTCTAACTAGCTAATTACATGGCACTTGCATGTATTTTCTTTCCTTGTAATATTATTCTTCCACTAATACTTGTTATTTAATCCTTATTTCGTATCGTAACTTAATTATTCTCTCGTAATAATATTTCGTCACGTAAAGATTTCCATTATAATTCCTTAATTATTTATTGCGTAAATTCCTCGAATGTCCATAATACCTCGTCATAATTCTTAATAAATCCTTTAATATTCTAACCATTCTCAAATTCCAAATTCATAAATATTACTAACAGTAGGACTCTTGCCTTCGCGATCTCTCTGTATATCTTACATCATAAATGCAACAACGCAGTTTCTCAGACAATCAATTCTATAAATCAACAGGGATGACTAGAAAGGTTCCATAATGACAATGTCACAAGATATTAAATAAAAGGAAATATTACCAAAAATTAGGGTTCTTACATTCTACTCAAGTGTTATTACTTGAATATCATTCTACACAAGCAACTTCTTCTTCAAGGCTTGAAAATAAGGTTATTTCTGCATCTGATTCTGAAGATACAACAAGCACTTCCAACTTTGAAGTTAATTATGACGTTCTAAAGGATATTCAGAAATCTCAAATTGATATTCAATCACAACTTCAAATTTTTGAAGATAACCATGTCACAATTATAAAAAATCAAGCAGTTCTGATGAATCTCATTTGTTCTGTTACTGAATCTCTTGGAATTAATGTTGCTGATGTCAAAAAGGGGGAGATAAAAACAATTCAAAGGCAACAGACTAGGGGAGATACAAGAAGAACTAAGGTGATAGAGGTGAATCTCAACAGGGAAATGGTAAAGGAAAAGAAGCATCAAATAGTTGAATTCTTTCTTCCAAGTACTAGATACTAATTCTACATCTAAATAAGGAGGTACTTAACTTCATGATCTTAAATTCATAAATTCTATTCTGGTTGTATTGTTATATGTTTTGACATCTACAACTTAGATTTATGCTTCAGATTCTAAAGCATAAATAGGGGGAGATTGTTAGGAATAATTCATGAGTTGTGATGTTAAGAATAGAATTTGCACATACTTCTTGTATATCCTGATCTTATAAAGGATTTAGCACTTTATATAGGATATATGTGTTAGACAGTAAACTGTAGAGTTAAATCAGGAACAGTGTGTCAAGGACTACATTTCAGGAACTATGAGCAGATCCTGATACGACAAGTCAGATACTGATGGGTGTTGAGTCTTGATGCAAGGTGAAATCCTGATATCAGTCATAATACTGATGATGTCATTACGGATGCTACAGAAACTGGAAAGTGCTATAAAACAGGATCGTTGTTTTGAAGAACAAGCAAGAAGGTATCATGAAGGAAAGAGTTTACTATTGATAGAAACTATCAATTGGACGGCAGAACATTATCATGTATAGATCATAACTTTCTGTTATTAGTTGATGGGTAGCATTATAAATACTCTCTCTATATCATTATAAAAAGTGTTCGTGAATGTGAGCTTAGTATAAGGTTTGTATTCGAGAGTTCGAAACAAACAGAGAGAGATTTGTATTGAGAGCAGCTGCTAAAGGTATTGTACACCTTTGGTAGAGTTTGTATTTGATCTTATTTAATACAAACAAGGTTGATTCATTCGTTTGTTCTTGTTTATCTAATTAAGCAAAAATCAGACACGATTACTTAACTTGTATTCAACCCCCCTTCTACAAGTTATTCGAGTTAACATACCCCTCGAGTGTTGAGGAGGTAACCAAAAAGACTCATCTCGATGTTTGAAAAGAATCAAGATGTGAGTGAAAAGGTAGTTTAACAAGTATATGACCGGGTAGTCAAAGAAATAACATCTCTCAAGTAAGGTTCCCTTATATTTTAGAAGATAGATTCGAATGAAGAATAGAGTTTTGAGAACACTATTCTAATAATATTCCTATTTCTACCAAAAACACTATTCATCACATATTCTCTCTTTAATTCTTATAATAGAAAAATGTCCTTGCGCTTTCCAGAGCGTTCCTTAACCCTTTTATGGAACCACTGGACTTATAACAGATACCGATTTGGATGACATGAGAATACTTCCTCTATTTGTATGCCATATCCTACTTTCTTGACAATAGATTATTCTTACCTAAGTTGTCAACCCATTGCATTCTTCATGACATATAAATATTGGAATCCATATCCATTCATTGGAACAACTGTTACACTTATAATTCATTACATAATAAAAGTTTTAATTACAACCAAAAATCTGGGTTCTTACAGAATCATACTTCCCTTCCATAGCTTGATAAAAGACAAAAGATCCCCCATCATGAACATTGATCTTTAATGACTTATACTCAATCTCTTTGTCTTTACCATCATCATAAGCATAATGTAGCTTGAAAGGTGGTACATTTTCCTTCTTTGCTCCATACATTCTTTTCAACAATTTATCAATTTCACCAGTCCAGTGCATAAGTGATGCATTATAATTCTGAGTAACTTTAGCATTTTTGTGTAACAAGAATCAAACATATGATAACTCTTCTTCCTTCTTGTGATATAAGAACGTAGACAAATCCATCCACCTCACTCTACCATCAGATAAGAAGTATACAAGAAAAACATCTGTTTCGTCTTTATCAACCATTCCTCTTCCTCTATCATATTCTTGATATGTCTTCACTCTCTGAACAAGCTGTACAGAAATCAACTTATTAAGATTTTTTTGAGTCATCTTTTCACCAAACTCGTCCAAGAGTGAATGAGGATCAGCCTTTAGCTTTGTAACATCTGAGGTATGCTTTCCAATCTCACTATGACCAAGTCCGGTCCTTTCTCTAGGAATTAGAGACTGTAAATTTTGACTCATAGTCCAGTAAGATGGTTCCTTTGATCTTGAATGAACTTGCTTCTAAACACCAGAAGTAGTAGATTGAACATTTTGTGATTTCATCACCTGCTCCTATGTAAATCCTACATTCTTCAAATTTATAGTAGTCCCTGACACTACATCTTTTACAACTTATTCCTATAGAAGAATTGATGCAGTATTTGGTACTTGAAGAGTTTTAGCTTTCTTTGTTACAGACTTTGACTGTCCAGAAACTTGCTTTTCTTTAGATCTCGACTGAGTAGATCTACCAGTATCAGTGCCTGTACCAACTTACTTTTCCCTCTTCCAACTTTACCACCACTGCCACCACCATCACCCTTATCTCTTCTATCAGACTTGTCTTCAGTAGCATCAGACTTGCAAGTATCTCTGATGACTATTCCTGTTTGTTTCCTCTTAATTGTTTTTATCTCCCCCTTTTTGACATCAGCAACATTTACTCCAAGAGTTTCAGTGAGAGAACAAATAAGATTCATCAAAACAGCCTAATTTTCCATGATAGTGACCTGGTTATCCTCTAATGTCTGAAGTCGATGTTGAACATCTGTTTGAGTTTGTTGAACACCTTCAATAAGAGTCTTATGCTTATAAAGATTGACTTCTATGTAGGAAGATACAAATTTCATAGAATCATTGGTAGCTTGAATTGCAGTATCAATACATGCAACCTGAGTAGCAAGAGCTTGAAGAGACCGATTTATATAAGAAAGATCAGCATCCAAAATTTGATGAGCATCTTCAAGAAGCCCACTTTGATAATTGAATTCAACAATGCCCTTCGCATGAGCTAATGTTGTAGGATCTGACACTTCATCTGGATAGATTCCATACATATTAAAGAATTCCAGTTTGTCCTTGGCCCTTATATTCTCAATCTTACCAATGTGTCTAATAAGTTTGAAAGAGTCAGGATCAGTAACAAATTGACTATGAGCAATTTCAGTAGGAAAATCTTGATCCCAATAAGTAAATATCTCCTTGTCTTCAGATTCAGCATTAGAATGAGTAGAATCAGTATCATCAATCTGATTGTTGAAATCAAGATGCAAAGGTGTGGCTTTCTCAAGAGCATGTTCTCTGTCATTTGCTTGAAGCAGTTGAATAAACGTGAAATTCAGAGAATCAAGACCCATATCATGAGCTTCTACTAGATTAGTAGGCCACATTTGATCAAAATAACCAAAGAAAGGTTCTTTAACCTTTGCAGATGATATTACCTATGAATCAATAACTACAGATGTAGAATGATGTTCAAGTAAAGGTACTTGAGTAGAATGACTTACAGTTACAACTGGAGTATCTGAAACTGAAGTAAAAAGGTATTATTGCCAAATTTCCAACATTACTCACATCCTGACCTTCACCAGTATCCTATGTGCTAACAGTTATAGACTCTGACTCCTCCATAGAGTGATCAGCTTCTGCAAATGTCTCAATCCTACCTGATATTGGTAACACATTCAGAGGGACACAAGGATCATGAGGTAAATCTTCTAGCACATTCTGAGAAAGTGACTCCCTTAGCCTATCTCCTCTTCGATTGATAGCATCCACAAGCCTTTGTTGATATTGCTGAGCTTTAACTTCAGGCTTTGAATTATACTTGGCTAAGTCCTGTTTCTCATACATCTTTATGAAAGAATAAGTACTAGCATCCATACCAAGAATTTCAGACCAAGATTCAGGAAAAATCTGATCCCAGAAATCAAAAAATGTTTATTTCCTAGTTTTCTCTCCCTCACTATGGAGTTGATCATCCATACCCTCATTCTCACTTTGACTTACTAAAGCCAACGCTGTTTCTACCTCTCCTTTTGCCTAGTCAGGAGCCAGCCTCTTAATTTTTGGATCTATGTCCATCTTTTCAAGTGTATCACTCAAATTTTGATAAGTGCTCTCATGACCTACAGAAAAATAGGGGTTAGAAGAAGTTGTTATACCTGAACTCACATGGAGAGAGGGTTCCTCATATAGTAAGGGGCTTGAGGTTTTCTCCATGGAGTGAGCTGCTATAGTCTCTGAACCCTCACAAACATCTACTGTCTTTCCAGAGACTACAGGCTCCAGTATACCACTTTCAGGGTCTACACTAGACTCTAATGTCTTCAGTAAAACTTCTTTAGACACCATAGTTAGTATGTCACCGTATTTAAGTGTTGTTTGTTGAGACTCACCCTCAAGGTGGATAGACTCTGACTGAACAATATTTTTTTGATCTTCAGGAAAATCAATCAAAGTCATTCCTCCCATATCATAGGGTATCTCAATTGCAGTTTCAGCCATCACAGAAGACCTTTCAGCATCAACTATCACAGTTCCTGAGTCATCCAACCTCTGACTAGATGGTTCTTGTGTTACAGTGACTGTGATCTGATCTATCCTACTATCCACCACTGGTGCAATAGTATCTCTTGTTGACTGCATTCCACTATCTACTACCTCCTTTTGTTCACCTTGAGCCGGAGTATCTTCAACAATGAAATCCTTGTGAAACAAGTATGTGTGAAGTGATTGAAGTGCACCATGCTTAGAAAGTCCAAACTTCTTTCTCAATTCTCCTCTGATTGATTTATAGAAATAAATCTTCATAAGATCAACTCTTTGGTATAGAAGTCCATATTCTTGAGGATGAGAAAGTTTGGGAACTCTTTCAATCAAAAAGTCTAGAACAGACCTGGTGTAACACCCCCAGATCCGGGGTCCGGGATCCGGTGGTTACGGTTTCCAATTCTGTCCACAACAATTGAACTTTCCTTAACATAAAATAAATTACGTCTCTATGACCCAACACAACAATATAAAACACACCCGTTATAGTCCCAGAGATGAAATCAGAGTCACAATCAAATTTTTCTTAATCACATTATGAGTTCTTACAATCCAAAAGAATTTCAATATAATTACATACTCTTTGCCATCCATTTACATAAGTCATACTAGACTATACTCTTGGTACTGAAAGAATAAATATATCCTACCAATAGCTTCTTCTTCAGCTCTGGTAGTCTCATCGTCCTCGCCCGCGTCGAGTGCGCCTTGTGCGAGTCATCTGGTCTAGCTGTTGTTGTGATATAATAATAAAGCAAGGGTGAGCAATAGCCCACCAACAATAATATATAACTGAACGATAAAGTATAACAGTTCAAAAGTATCTTTCAAACCATATGCCATGCATTTACGGAAATGATGCCAGTATAATATGAACGATGAAGTTACAAGGTAACTTAAAGTATTTGTTTGTAGAAATATCTGCTACGTCAAAAGTAAGCGAGATATTCTCATTGTTATTAAGAAGAGGAACTTGCATGAAAAGGTTGCAATTCCAGTTATGAACATTTTTCCAGTTTTGCCAACAGTAATCATGTTGCAGGAAATAAATAAGTTTGGATGATGAACCAATGATGGAGTATTCACCGCGCCCGCTGTTCCAATCTTGATGATCAGTCGAGATCGTACAGCTCAATTTAGATTTACTACCGGTAGAAGGAAGAACTGACGGCTTTACTTGTATACCGCCTTACTAGCTCTCCCCGGCCAACGGTTGGGCCAAAGGGGATGGACCGGCGCTACTCGGCCTCTTACACGACTCCTAGTTCAAATAGAATTCATGATTCTGAATGTAACGTTCGTCCCCCTTTCCCCAAGTATAATACTTGTTGATAAGACTCCACAAAGTAGTCGTATCTAGTTGGAAAGGAAAATTTACCAATAACTCCCAAGCTATTACTTGGTGACGGATATCAACTTGTTCCAGTAATCTTACCCCTCGAAAGATGAGAAGGTAAGCAACGACTTAATAAGTCAACAGCACCCGAGTTGCGGGTGAAGGGAATACTTTATGACCGGGAAGTCGACAAGATAAATAACATTTTTCCAAGTAAGGTTCCCTTATTATTAAGGAGATAGACTCAAAGAAGAATGATGTCTGAGAACCTTTCTTGATATAAGATTAATAATAATATGACTCCGAAATATTTTCTGTAATAATCGAAGAAGATAAACCTTATCGAGGTTATACTAAGTATGGAATAAATATTCAGAGAATATTTATTGAGTTAAAATATTTAAAGAATAATTGGGAATATGAAAGAATATCTTTAATCAGAGTATTTCTCAAAATAATCCCTGAAGAAATATTAGGAGAATATTTATTGAATAAATAAATATTTAAATGAATACTCAAAACAATATTCATTAATTAATAAGACCTGAAAAGAATATTTAAGGTAATATTCATAATTAATTAGGAATTTAAATGAATATTCAAAAGTAATATTCATTTAATGAATAATATCCTAAATGAATATCAAGTAATATTCATTTAGTAATCCAAGCCTTAAGGAATATTCGAGATAATATTCGATAATTAAATCAAGCTTCAGATGAATATTAAAATAATATTCATCAAGTATTCAATATCTTAAATGAATATTCAAACGTAATATTTATTTAATAAAATAATATTCTAAAAGAATATCCAAATAATATTCATTTAGTAGTCTCATCTTTAGAAGAATATTCGAAATAATAATCGATAATCAATTCGACTCTGAATGAATATTGAGAAATATTATTCGTTGAATAGTTACGTTCAAATAATTATTTGAAGTAAGGATCGTTAAAATAATTAGTCTCGAACGAATATTCAAATAATATTCGTCGCCCAAATAATAGAAAATATTTACTTAAATATTTTCCTCCGAGGTAATCTCGATATATCAAGGAATATTGACTCCCGGTCTATTTTTGATTAATAAGATGTATACGCCCTTCTATGAGGGTCTTACAATAACCGGCTTATAACTGATATATAACTATCTAGCTTATAAGCCAACAATAACATTCAGGGAACAAGTATATCAATTCAACTTGAAAGTAGGCATGCATGCAATGGCATATGCATATCAGCAATCATATATATATATTTATTCAATCACAACAACAGCCTAAAAGAAGGGAATTGAAACTTGCCTGATAGTCGAGTACGGTAAGGGGTAGTGGTAGCGGGTCCCGGTTCAGCTTGGTGATCTATAAATAGCCAAGGCATTCGGGATTAATCACTTAACATATAAAAAGTTAAGTTATACTTAATTCGAAACACGTTCTCGAGTTATCTCGTTATACCCCTTTTAGTGGATTACTTTTATCACTGATCCGACCCGACATTCGTTCGTTAATACGACATGTCATTGTACTTATACTTGGGACATACTTAAGTCATATGAGTTCTAAAGTCGATCGTTACGAACCAATACTATACTCCGAGTTTTATCGCCCGTTTTCTAAGTGTTTTACCGAAGTTATAAAAGAGTCGTCTTTTAGGGGTTCGTTCGCGTTTAACCTCGACTCGAACATTTTTAATAAATCGAAAAATGATCCTTTTGACATACGGTTTTCTTTCACACCTTCCTTTTTACCTCTAGTATTTATTTACCAAGATTCGCCATGACGTTACATAGTTTACGAGGGTTCAATTACAGTTACGAATTCTCGGTTACGGTTTCGATATACTTTTAGTAAACCGGCCGTAACTCCTAAACCGTAAGTCCGTTTCACACGTTCCTTATATCAAAACGAAGCTTATAACATAACCTATCCTATCATGGCAGAAAAGGTTTCTGGACAGTAGGGTCTTGATATGAAAAATGGCACACAAAACATGATATTGTAAAATCGGACATTATAACGGCTATGTTTACGCGTTTTCCAAAGTTTTTACACTTTATCACGATCACCCCATGATCAAATCAACCACTTAAACACATGATAAACATCATGACAAGATCAATAACATCTCCTTATAACCATCTCATGGATCATCAACCATAATCAACCACAAATCCATGGATCTAAACATATAACTAACATATCAACCACTAATCAACCAATCCTTCTTATTACTCATATAAACTCAAAGTAAAAGCTATAGTTTAGGATGTTTATACCTTCCTCGAAGTATATTCTAGCCTCACTAAGCTTGGTATGGTCCTTGGATTGCTTTAAGCTTGCTAAATCAATCATGAAAACAAGAAAATCAAAGATTAGTTTTCATTAAAACACTATTCATCCTCCCCTTTGAGGATTTATTTGAAAATGGTAAAAGAGGAGTTTGGGGCTAAGATTTCTAGGAGATTACTTTTATGAATTATAGGACTTACCATAAAAATTTGGAGACCAAATGATGGTTGGAAGGTTGATTTCCCCTCTTGAATTAAGGAAGAAGCCGAATGGTGTTCTTGGAAGGGGGGGGGAGAGTTTCTTGCTTGGTTGATTATCCAATAATGCATAAAGTGATTTGTGTGAGATAATATCTCATCCAAGTGGTGCTAGTGGAGTATGATGTATTGGATGATGAAAATTGCAAGGCATGTGTCAAGATTTGGATGGTTGTAAGCTAACTAGTTGGTTTGTTTTGCTAAGTACTAGTTTATTCCATGACCATGCTAGTTACTCTTGCCCACTTGGTTAGTAGATATTTGTTCTAGTAGCTTGCACAAGACTCTTGCTTCCTCTGCTTGTTTCTGTGTCCGGTTATTGCCCGTTTCAATTGATCGTTCGTGAGAATATTTCACGGATTTCTAATTAGGGTTTACCGGGAATCCTCTTTAATAATAATACTTTCATTCTCCATCTTTCATTCTAACTTTCCAATTTATATTCCTTAAATCCATTCGTTAAATACTTAAGGCTATCAGTGTCCAGGGAACTCTCGGAGAAAATAAAAGTGCGGTTTTTCAGAATCCGACAGCTTTTACATACACTTATTTTCCCCCTGGATCACTAATACGAACTCGGAAATCCGTTCCGAATGCTTCTATATAGTGTCGTCTCATATTATTATATACTCCCACCAAACACTATTCATTCTGTATTCTTTATTTGTTCTCTTAGGGTGGTACAATTGTCCGTATTCTCTTTCGATCGTTCCTTAACCTTTTTACGGAACTACTGGATTAATCGTTATCGATCTGGATGACATGAGGGTATTCTCTTGCTTGAAATTGCCATATCTTATTCCCTTAGAAGATAGATTATTCTTACCTATATTGTTACCCTTTAGCATTCTTCAAGACATAGAAATAATAAAGTCGAATTCCATTCATTCTTAAATCAAATATAATAACATCCCAAAATATCAAATCCTCAAAGTTAATATCTCAATTCTTGGATTATAATAATATTTAATCCACTGTCCGGTCAAATATTATACCGAAAAGAATTTGGAATTTCTGAATTCCGACCGTCTCTGCATTCACTTATTTCCTCCGCGTATTACTAATATGACTTCGAAACATCCATATCACGTCCCGTACATAGGGTGGAGTGAAAAGTTTTCCAACTTACAAAATCACTATTCATCCACCAAATTACTATGCACGTACAGGAAACACTATGCACGTACGGGAAACACTATGCACGTACTCATTTCCCTTCAAGGATCCATTAGCTCCTTCCTGGATGGTATATTATTCTTATCTAGGTCCTCAACCATCGAATTACTCTATTCTGACAATATACCAATGCATCAGGATCATTGTCCAAAGCAATATCCATTCATTAGAGCTGGTGACCTTGTTGTTGGAATCATTGTTCCTCATTTTATCATTACTTAATAAAAAGTTTTAATTATATCCAAAATTTGGGGTTCTTACAGTCTCCCCTCCTTAAAAGGATTCCGTCCCGGAATCAGGTAGGAAGCAAAGAGTCGTTTGCCTGCCGTTCACTTTTTAGCTTCTCGGTCAATTATTAGTCGTTCTACCCTTCCTCAGCACATCTTCTAGTGCTACGATTCATACTGTATCCTTTTTCCATCAACGTTGCTACCTTTCGTACAACTCACTATACGGGTTATACTCTTACTCAGTCTTATCCTTATTGATACCTGCAGTAACATTGGTATCACTATCACCCTACGAATTCGGAGGTAACCTCGCTCGTACTGTGCATTTCCTGATCGCTTTAATCTTCGCAATCTCGATCAATATAGAGAAGTGGAAAGATTTATTGAGAGATCACTATGATCAATTGAACATTTGTTATATTGCATAGTTAGTACAGAAGGGGGCCAGCCTTTAGTACTTGACAAGCAATTAAACAAGTCATGGCATTCCACTTAGACTTCTATCACATAGACAGATAGTCACGTAGCAGTACCTCCCCTCCTAAAAGGGTTGTTCTTCTCAATTCATAAAGAAGATGAATAAGAGAGAAGAAGAGAAAAGAGTTCTAAAGGATTATAGAAAGCTTTCACGATTGCAGAATATCATACTCAGAATTTACCTCTGAACTATAGAGGTTTATCAGAGAAGAAATTAATCGTAATTATATCCAATACTATTTGATCGCAATCTCATGTGTCAACATATCTTGCTGCTTTGTCCATTATTCTATGGACAAATACTCTTGTTCAATCTTAGCGATACTCACATTCGGGAAATCCTTCAACCTTTCAGGTTAAATCTTAGATTTCTCACTTGACATCATTATTACTGACATCCCATATCATGTTACTAGCTTTTTCATGCTATAATATTGACACTATCAGGTTGTCGTCCTGAGAGTTCATTAGAAAACCCATTCATAACATTCCTTGCTTCTCGTTCCATAGTTGCTTTCCCAGCCTTTTCTTTATCAATCACATCCTTCTTATTATCTGATTCTTACTCGTTTCTATTATTTACTTTCACCTTCACCTCTTTATTGGGACACCTTTTTGCACTTGGTACCTCTTTATCGGTATTCCGTCACATTTATTCTATAATCATCACGTTATTCCAATTTAAACTTTCCGAAATGAATCTGGCCCGATCCCTTTAACTTAGAGTCATATAATCTACTTCTGCCAACCTTGTTTCTCATCATTTGTTCTTTTCTATCCGTGGTTTTCCACAGGTTGTCTTTCGTAAGTCAGACCAGGTCGTATATCTACATGCTCGTACTCCTATCACCTGTTGACATCTGCATTTTACTGGCGTAGCCTGGCCACATGAAAACCCGTTATGACCGTGCTATAAGTTTTGGGGGTAAGGCTGGCTCGAATACCGCCGTCCGAACACTTATAAACTCTCAGGTGGCCCAATAAGTCTCGGGCTCAACCGCCCTTCCCTCCAAGTCTCATTAATTCTTTTTACGGGAATACGTTTAGCATCACGAATTATCAACCTCATATTCTCTATCTTGTTTGTGCAGAAGTACACTAACACAAACTTGCTTGTCATTCATCAACATGCCATTTAGCTTATCAATAGCAGCACTTTCTTTATCTTTACGTTGTCATCTCCTTTCTTAGAAGAATCACCATCGCTTGTTGTTTACGTAGTGCGTTAATAGTTAACCCTACGGGTTTCAAATCCCTTAGGGAGACAAAGTAATCATTATTCCTTATCCATAAGGAACACTTCCTGAACTTGATGTAGATATAACATGAAGCAGATAGAATTGCAGGAGAGTTTCAAGCATCGCAGCTAGGTCCGGTTGATGAAACTATCACTTATGCATCTTCCATAAAAGACTGGAAACTTAACGGTTTACTTCATCAATTTTGTACCATGGTCCTGGTTTGCCTCAAAACGGAACCTTCAAAGGTACGTAATATGCTTAAGACTCCATCAGGAATCGAATCTTTACTTAAACTATTATTACCTTCGATTCTCGCACAATCATCAAAAGGAATGTAACTTCCTCCACTCCCATATGACCTTCAAGGTCTTTCCAAATATCATTTTGTTTCTTCGGTATGAACATTTATAATTATTCCTTTATACTTAGACTGTCGGCCACCTCATTGGCCTTTCCTGATAATAATAATTTATGGTAACCCTTGTTCTCTGGATATATTGCAATTCAAACATTTCTACCTCATTCCCATCACTGTTGGGTGAAAGCATTCTCCCTTAAGCTCTGCTGATGGAGAAAAATATATTTATCAGTCTTTTTCCATAAGTCATTGCTTCCACCTACCCGTGGGAACTTTATCACGTTTATTCCCAATCCTACTTAGGATACTTCTTTTCTTAGTTATTTCTTTATCTTAGGATAATCTCAACCATTATAGGTTCAACCCATACTTCCTCAGGGTTTCATACATGCCTCATCTGGCATTATTGTTATGATGTCATACTTTCCTTACCAAACTTCCATTTTTGCAGTTCGGAATCTTACCCTTTTTCCTTGTAAGGTTTCGTAGGCCATCCTTATCATTCCTCCGGTATTTTCTGGGTACCGGGTATATCAAAATGTCATTGATCAATACTCTAATAATTCTATCTATGTTCTTCCCAGAACTCTTTTTAATAATCCTTACCGGTCATCGTTGCCTTAGCAAGTCCAGCTCATATAATCTGAAGTCATAATGTCGTTATTAGGGTTAATGCCACCCCTTGTGCATTCCCCAGGGTTTGTCTTAATTTATGGATATCCTATCCTTAATTCAACTGCCCAGGAATTCTTGCATCTTATAATTGGCAATCAGACCGTGTATCCTTAATAAAGGTCTCTTTTCAATCATTCTCATTTGATAATCGATCGGTGGTTTAATGCCACCCTCTTCTTTCAGATAGTTGTCAGCCTATTTGGCCTTCCAAAAAGGCAACGTATGCCAATCTCTTCTCTTACCGAACTTGTTAATAGTAGCAAGGATGTTCTGGAAGATATTGGTCGAGTCAACGTGAATCTCTTAGTGCTTATCGTTCTTCGCAAAGGTACTTGCCTCAGACAAAATTCCTACAGCATACTGTTCAATTTCTGACCTTTTCTATACCCTCTTCATATACCTTCATTGTTTACTTTCTTCCGTCATAATATATTCATGGTATTCATGATACCCTAACATCATACATCTCAAGTCACTATACTTCCATTTTACTCGAAATCTTGGACAGCCATATACACATGAGTCACTTTAGTACGGGTGACCCCATCCTAAAAAGGTCTAGTGAATTCCCAATCAAAACATGGGTTGTTCGGCAGAAGATTCAAACGATCTCATTAATGTTTCCTTTATATCAGAAGCCCTTGCAGTCGGTACTTTCTTAGAAGCAACCCTGCTTTGTCTTTTCATTGCTGGTCTAGTCACTTTATAGTCCGTTGTGACTTGGCCTCAACTGGCCACACATAAAAATATAAAAAAATATATGATTTTAAGGGTTGGCTAATAGCATTATTTTTCTAGCGATTGCCGGCATAGTGCCTTCCTTGATACCTTTCCACCTTTCCAAAACTTTACTTTATATAAGTCTTAATCGACTATTCGGCACCGTCTCTGGTCACCTTTCCTCTACTTTTATCTTTCATCTATTATTATCAATCCCGCGTGCCACGCAAGCTTACCATTCCTGGCATAACAGCCTTTTCACTTAAGTCAATCCCGGAGTTTCTCCGTCCGGCTAGTTTCTTACTTACATTTCCTGTTTTCGTCCAATCTCACTTCATCATTTTATCACTACCGTCGATTGTAATGCTCAGGGTCCGTTTACTAACCCATTTTACAGCATCCTTACCCGAATCACAGGGTTTGCTCCAGTTTCTACTCTCTTCCATAACATTCTCTGATAATCAGAAAGACAAGGTTTGCCAGAATTCACCGAATTCCTTTCCAGACTCAGGGAAATTTTGATCAATCTACCCACCTACTGGTAACATCAAGGAGACCAGTTTCGAAACCTGAAGAATAGTTCTATGAACCTCCAAGCAGGTGGAATCATAAGCAGTCATAGTTAACAAAATAATCATCATCGGATTGGAAGTTTACCCACTGGAGAGGAATCAATTATATCCATCCCTTAGAAGGGAATCAATAATTTCCAACTGAAATCTGTTACAACGTCCTGATATTCAATACTACCAAATGTCGGTCTACCTAACCCTTTATGCGAAGCGTCATTGGAAGCACAAAGTTTCCTTTTTCCATTAAGCAATGCCAGCTCTTGGTCATTACCAATTTCACCTTTTAGCTCCTGGAAGATTTTCTCACATTTTTCTCTTTAACTGCTGATCGTATTACTTGATCTATTATAATTCCGCATCGGAATAAACTTAAGGTACTACTATAATCCATTCAAAGAGAAGAAGGAATTTAATATTCCTCTGAATCACATGCATCTAACGTTTCTGGTTCATCATTTAACTGAGTTGAATTAACTCTATACTCAGTCTCTGGCAGTAGTCTCATTACGAGTTCATCTTGACTCACGGGTCTTATCTTCCGGTAAGTTCTGAGATCATTGTCTTGCTTACTACTTCCTTATATAATTTTACCCAATCATGCTGTCACTTCCCAATGTCTTTACTTTATACTGATTCATTTATCAAATGATATGGCACTTACTGCCTCATTCTCAACTATTCCTAGGGACTCTGCTCCTCGCCCTAAATCGATGTCTTTGATAATCATACATCCCTCTAGCTCTGTCTTTGTTAAGATTAAAATCTCTAAGGATTCTCATCTATTTCCGTATAAGATCTCAAGTAATTCTTCCAATCCTTCTTTCTTGCTGGTACTACATCTGGTAGTTCGGCTATGAATTCAACATGCATCTTCAGATCTCTTAATAATATCTCGGTTCTTTATACTCACTTTTCTGAGCACCATATCTTAATCATCACAGTCATTCTGGCTGCGACCCTCATTACCCATGGGTAAGCTCCTTATCCTCACAGGATTTTCCTTATCTGCTGGAACCTCTTCCGGGTCTCCAGTAGGGTACTCCATCGAATTACCCGTTGATCTTCAGCATATAAAGCATCATCGCGCTGTTGCTCGTATGCCTCAAGGTCAGTCGCCTTACTCGTCGATACGATATCGAGCTAAGTTACTATCATTATACTTACGAGTTCCCATAAGGGTTTTATATGTCATCACTACATTAAGTAGTCCGACTATGAACTTGGCAAGAGTTCTTATTATCTTAGTGAATTTATTGTTTTAACGTCGCCTCATCTCTGGGGTTTATAACGTACGCTCTGATACCACTTCTGTAACACCCCCAGATCCGGGGTCCGGGATCCGGTGGTTACGGTTTCCAATTCTGTCCACAACAATTGAACTTTCCTTAACATAAAATAAATTACGTCTCTATGACCCAACACAACAATATAAAACACACCCGTTATAGTCCCAGAGATGAAATCAGAGTCACAATCAAATTTTTCTTAATCACATTATGAGTTCTTACAATCCAAAAGAATTTCAATATAATTACATACTCTTTGCCATCCATTTACATAAGTCATACTAGACTATACTCTTGGTACTGAAAGAATAAATATATCCTACCAATAGCTTCTTCTTCAGCTCTGGTAGTCTCATCGTCCTCGCCCGCGTCGAGTGCGCCTTGTGCGAGTCATCTGGTCTAGCTGTTGTTGTGATATAATAATAAAGCAAGGGTGAGCAATAGCCCACCAACAATAATATATAACTGAACGATAAAGTATAACAGTTCAAAAGTATCTTTCAAACCATATGCCATGCATTTACGGAAATGATGCCAGTATAATATGAACGATGAAGTTACAAGGTAACTTAAAGTATTTGTTTGTAGAAATATCTGCTACGTCAAAAGTAAGCGAGATATTCTCATTGTTATTAAGAAGAGGAACTTCCATGAAAAGGTTGCAATTCCAGTTATGAACATTTTTCCAGTTTTGCCAACAGTAATCATGTTGCAGGAAATAAATAAGTTTGGATGATGAACCAATGATGGAGTATTCACCGCGCCCGCTGTTCCAATCTTGATGATCAGTCGAGATCGTACAGCTCAATTTAGATTTACTACCGGTAGAAGGAAGAACTGACGGCTTTACTTGTATACCGCCTTACTAGCTCTCCCCGGCCAACGGTTGGGCCAAAGGGGATGGACCGGCGCTACTCGGCCTCTTACACGACTCCTAGTTCAAATAGAATTCATGATTCTGAATGTAACGTTCGTCCCCCTTTCCCCAAGTATAATACTTGTTGATAAGACTCCACAAAGTAGTCGTATCTAGTTGGAAAGGAAAATTTACCAATAACTCCCAAGCTATTACTTGGTGACGGATATCAACTTGTTCCAGTAATCTTACCCCTCGAAAGATGAGAAGGTAAGCAACGACTTAATAAGTCAACAGCACCCGAGTTGCGGGTGAAGGGAATACTTTATGACCGGGAAGTCGACAAGATAAATAACATTTTTCCAAGTAAGGTTCCCTTATTATTAAGGAGATAGACTCAAAGAAGAATGATGTCTGAGAACCTTTCTTGATATAAGATTAATAATAATATGACTCCGAAATATTTTCTGTAATAATCGAAGAAGATAAACCTTATCGAGGTTATACTAAGTATGGAATAAATATTCAGAGAATATTTATTGAGTTAAAATATTTAAAGAATAATTGGGAATATGAAAGAATATCTTTAATCAGAGTATTTCTCAAAATAATCCCTGAAGAAATATTAGGAGAATATTTATTGAATAAATAAATATTTAAATGAATACTCAAAACAATATTCATTAATTAATAAGACCTGAAAAGAATATTTAAGGTAATATTCATAATTAATTAGGAATTTAAATGAATATTCAAAAGTAATATTCATTTAATGAATAATATCCTAAATGAATATCAAGTAATATTCATTTAGTAATCCAAGCCTTAAGGAATATTCGAGATAATATTCGATAATTAAATCAAGCTTCAGATGAATATTAAAATAATATTCATCAAGTATTCAATATCTTAAATGAATATTCAAACGTAATATTTATTTAATAAAATAATATTCTAAAAGAATATCCAAATAATATTCATTTAGTAGTCTCATCTTTAGAAGAATATTCGAAATAATAATCGATAATCAATTCGACTCTGAATGAATATTGAGAAATATTATTCGTTGAATAGTTACGTTCAAATAATTATTTGAAGTAAGGATCGTTAAAATAATTAGTCTCGAACGAATATTCAAATAATATTCGTCGCCCAAATAATAGAAAATATTTACTTAAATATTTTCCTCCGAGGTAATCTCGATATATCAAGGAATATTGACTCCCGGTCTATTTTTGATTAATAAGATGTATACGCCCTTCTATGAGGGTCTTACAATAACCGGCTTATAACTGATATATAACTATCTAGCTTATAAGCCAACAATAACATTCAGGGAACAAGTATATCAATTCAACTTGAAAGTAGGCATGCATGCAATGGCATATGCATATCAGCAATCATATATATATATTTATTCAATCACAACAACAGCCTAAAAGAAGGGAATTGAAACTTGCCTGATAGTCGAGTACGGTAAGGGGTAGTGGTAGCGGGTCCCGGTTCAGCTTGGTGATCTATAAATAGCCAAGGCATTCGGGATTAATCACTTAACATATAAAAAGTTAAGTTATACTTAATTCGAAACACGTTCTCGAGTTATCTCGTTATACCCCTTTTAGTGGATTACTTTTATCACTGATCCGACCCGACATTCGTTCGTTAATACGACATGTCATTGTACTTATACTTGGGACATACTTAAGTCATATGAGTTCTAAAGTCGATCGTTACGAACCAATACTATACTCCGAGTTTTATCGCCCGTTTTCTAAGTGTTTTACCGAAGTTATAAAAGAGTCGTCTTTTAGGGGTTCGTTCGCGTTTAACCTCGACTCGAACATTTTTAATAAATCGAAAAATGATCCTTTTGACATACGGTTTTCTTTCACACCTTCCTTTTTACCTCTAGTATTTATTTACCAAGATTCGCCATGACGTTACATAGTTTACGAGGGTTCAATTACAGTTACGAATTCTCGGTTACGGTTTAGATATACTTTTAGTAAACCGGCCGTAACTCCTAAACCGTAAGTCCGTTTCACACGTTCCTTATATCAAAACGAAGCTTATAACATAACCTATCCTATCATGGCAGAAAAGGTTTCTGGACAGTAGGGTCTTGATATGAAAAATGGCACACAAAACATGATATTGTAAAATCGGACATTATAACGGCTATGTTTACGCGTTTTCCAAAGTTTTTACACTTTATCACGATCACCCCATGATCAAATCAACCACTTAAACACATGATAAACATCATGACAAGATCAATAACATCTCCTTATAACCATCTCATGGATCATCAACCATAATCAACCACAAATCCATGGATCTAAACATATAACTAACATATCAACCACTAATCAACCAATCCTTCTTATTACTCATATAAACTCAGAGTAAAAGCTATAGTTTAGGATGTTTATACCTTCCTCGAAGTATATTCTAGCCTCACTAAGCTTGGTATGGTCCTTGGATTGCTTTAAGCTTGCTAAATCAATCATGAAAACAAGAAAATCAAAGATTAGTTTTCATTAAAACACTATTCATCCTCCCCTTTGAGGATTTATTTGAAAATGGTAAAAGAGGAGTTTGGGGCTAAGATTTCTAGGAGATTACTTTTATGAATTATAGGACTTACCATAAAAATTTGGAGACCAAATGATGGTTGGAAGGTTGATTTCCCCTCTTGAATTAAGGAAGAAGCCGAATGGTGTTCTTGGAAGGGGGGGGAGAGTTTCTTGCTTGGTTGATTATCCAATAATGCATAAAGTGATTTGTGTGAGATAATATCTCATCCAAGTGGTGCTAGTGGAGTATGATGTATTGGATGATGAAAATTGCAAGGCATGTGTCAAGATTTGGATGGTTGTAAGCTAACTAGTTGGTTTGTTTTGCTAAGTACTAGTTTATTCCATGACCATGCTAGTTACTCTTGCCCACTTGGTTAGTAGATATTTGTTCTAGTAGCTTGCACAAGACTCTTGCTTCCTCTGCTTGTTTCTGTGTCCGGTTATTGCCCGTTTCAATTGATCGTTCGTGAGAATATTTCACGGATTTCTAATTAGGGTTTACCGGGAATCCTCTTTAATAATAATACTTTCATTCTCCATCTTTCATTCTAACTTTCCAATTTATATTCCTTAAATCCATTCGTTAAATACTTAAGGCTATCAGTGTCCAGGGAACTCTCGGAGAAAATAAAAGTGCGGTTTTTCAGAATCCGACAGCTTTTACATACACTTATTTTCCCCCTGGATCACTAATACGAACTCGGAAATCCGTTCCGAATGCTTCTATATAGTGTCGTCTCATATTATTATATACTCCCACCAAACACTATTCATTCTGTATTCTTTATTTGTTCTCTTAGGGTGGTACAATTGTCCGTATTCTCTTTCGATCGTTCCTTAACCTTTTTACGGAACTACTGGATTAATCGTTATCGATCTGGATGACATGAGGGTATTCTCTTGCTTGAAATTGCCATATCTTATTCCCTTAGAAGATAGATTATTCTTACCTATATTGTTACCCTTTAGCATTCTTCAAGACATAGAAATAATAAAGTCGAATTCCATTCATTCTTAAATCAAATATAATAACATCCCAAAATATCAAATCCTCAAAGTTAATATCTCAATTCTTGGATTATAATAATATTTAATCCACTGTCCGGTCAAATATTATACCGAAAAGAATTTGGAATTTCTGAATTCCGACCGTCTCTGCATTCACTTATTTCCTCCGCGTATTACTAATATGACTTCGAAACATCCATATCACGTCCCGTACATAGGGTGGAGTGAAAAGTTTTCCAACTTACAAAATCACTATTCATCCACCAAATTACTATGCACGTACAGGAAACACTATGCACGTACGGGAAACACTATGCACGTACTCATTTCCCTTCAAGGATCCATTAGCTCCTTCCTGGATGGTAGATTATTCTTATCTAGGTCCTCAACCATCGAATTACTCTATTCTGACAATATACCAATGCATCAAGATCATTGTCCAAAGCAATATCCATTCATTAGAGCTGGTGACCTTGTTGTTGGAATCATTGTTCCTCATTTTATCATTACTTAATAAAAAGTTTTAATTATATCCAAAATTTGGGGTTCTTACACCTGGAAAGCTTGACTTTCATAGAAATTAACTTCATAGACATCCTGTATGTCAATGTGGTTTCCCAACTTGAATCAATATCAAGGCCTCTCTTGTCAGATTCTGACTTGGATATAGCTTTAGTTGTAGAGACCTGCAAGATGTTAGTTGGACTAGACTCTGTGTGTGTAGGTGATAATTGAATCTTTCTTCTTATTCTCCTGGTATAGTGAGCAACAGATTTAACTTGAGAAGACTCAAGAGGTGCAGACTCAGTGGTGATCTTGGGTTGAGATCTTTTTCCAACAGACACAGCCTTTTGAGAGACTGTACCTAGTAACTGTTTTCCCTTTTTAAGAACTACAGTCTTTTGGGAAATTGTAGCCTGGCTGTGACTAGGTCCTTCACCTCTTTGACCTAGCTTAGAAAGTTGAATTGTAGCTTTCAATTCTTCTCTCTCAGCAAGAGGTATATCATCATCTTCACTACTAGAACTACTAGAACTAGGAGCTACATATCTTCTCTTCTTTACAACTGATGCCTTTTGAGAAACATCAGAGGTTGGTTTCTTTGAAACAACAGGCTGTGGATCAAAACTTGGTTCTAGAACTGTTTCAGAGACTGTGATGTTTTGGGTTACTTGGGTAGACATAGGGGGTCCTCCTCCAATTGAGGTTCCTGAATCATTTCACCACCAAAGAAAGAAGAATTATAGAGAGTAGGAAGATAAGTTCTTAGAAGTACCTGAACATGATTTGGATAATGCATTGCAGGTAATTCCTCTGAATTCTTCGCACTATCCTTCTTTGTAAAATTCTCTTTTTCTGCACATAAGAAGGAACACAATTTTTTCTACCAAACCTGGTATTAGCATTAGGAATAAAATGGTTGATAAATAATTGGATAAATCTATGATAATAAACCATATTCCTTCCACTTTTATTATGACCAGTTTGATACTCATCTGATTCAATAGAATGTGACCAATGTTAATTACTTTGTTATAAAGCAAACTATATCCAATGTGAGAAGTAACAGCAATAATTTGTTCAAAAGAACTACATTTACCAGTAAAGCATTTAGCTAATTGATCAAAGAAGAAAGACCACTCTTTTCTAAGAAAAGGTCTCCTTAACTGGCTCATGTTATCTAAAGGTCCACTATATCCTAGTGAAGATAACATAGTTCTAATATCATCAACAGATGGTTCACTAATATAAGGCACATTAACAGGTAAGTGAAGTACTGAATTGACAACAGATTCAGTAATATCAAATGAATCTTGTCCTAGGTTTAGAACAATCTTACCTGGCTGACCCTGAACAGGATCAACTACCTCAGCATTCTCTCAAGCTTTTGAAACAGCAGCTTGATTAATCATTGGAGATGCTGTCAGTGCATAACGCAAAGGTCCTACAGCCATAAAATCCATCACTGGGTGAAAATCAGTTGACACTCCATTCTTGTTGGTGATTGCAGCAACATGATTATTTGTCATAAAGTCGAAGTCACCAAACTTGAAAGCAACTGACTTTGGTATTTTCTTTGACCAGCCATTGATTTTGATCTGAAAGAACTTAAGAATTCTTGAAAGAAATTAGTTAATTTGAGAGCTTGAAGGATGTTTTTTCCTTAAACAATTTGAATTAGAAGAAAGCAATAAACAATCAGAGTCTCAAAATAAAGATATATTCAAAAATCCTTCAGACCCACTAACCCACGTTCGCACGTAGATTGACATGTGTTAGTCCCTGAATAGACGTAATTACCCACGATTTTTGGAAAATACAATCCAAAATTGATTTTAATTAAAATCATGGTCTAGAAAGAATTCAAACCGATTTTTGAGACTAAAATGGAGTTGCATATGTGGCATGTCAAATATTTTCCTGAAAATAAACACCTATAATCCAAGCAAAATATTTTGATTAGATTTGAAAACGTCTTGGAAATATGAGAAGGTCAGTCATGCGCGAAGTAATGATGTCATTGCTGCATTGGAACACTTCAAAAGACTGTCCAACTTCTCACGGTTTTATAAATAATAACCTGATGTCATTTGCCTTACTCCATTCTAAAAACCACTCAAACACTCTCTGCAAAACATAAAGAGTTCTCCAATCACAATGGCTTTTAACCCAGATATTCACATGAACCCTAACTTTCGATTCCTGTCCCCTGAGGAGATAGATGCTCTTGATCATCAGGAGCAAATGGACTACCTCTTTGAGCATATGACTTTTCTTCTTAAGTTAGAAATGGCTGGAATCGATCCAAATAATTTCGAAAACCCTCCAAATGATCAAAACCTTCCTTTTGAACAAAACCATGCCCTTGAACAAAATCCACCTCATATGCTTGAGGATGAAGAATTTGATGAAGATGTTGAGGCTGATTTTAATGAAGATGCACTGCCTCCTGCTCCAACATGCAAAGTGCAGGTTGGAAAGAGAAAAAGGGATGATGATTTTGACCCTTCTTCTGGAGGATGTCGAGTCTTTGTTCCTCTTCCTGTCATTGTTGCTCAATAAATACAGAGCTACGTAGTTTCTGGCCTGCTTAAGGAGTTGATGAATTGATTGTGGAAGATTCATGGAAGAGACAACTCCAGCAGCCACAACATTAGACAAGAAGATTAGTAGTAACTATTAGACAAAAATAAAAATTGTATTTCATTTCCATGTATGTAATGCTTTTGATTAATGAAAATACAAGTTTCTTTTATCTGTCTTGTCTATTTACTGTTTATTGGTCAAAAAGATTGTTAGCATGAATGTATTGAATAAATGAGAATATGCAACAATCATTAGAACTAAACAACTAAGTAATTCAGAACCTAAATTACTAAGTCAGAGACTAAGAAAAAATTTCAAAGTCTAGTTCTTAATGACATGTTAATCATACTACAATTTATCTAGGCAAGATGTTATTAGCTTCAGGGTCTAAATGAAAGATATAGATACTGATGTAAATCAAATCTATAAGCTAATCAACGTACCTTGCTAATTATGCAGATGTTAAAGATATAGAAATTTAACATTCCTAACTCACTAACCAATCTAATGAATGTAGCCTCATCAAGTGGTTTGGTTAGGATATCTGCAAGCTATTTGTCAGTAGGAACAAAATGAAGTTCCACAGTACCATTCTCAATATGTTCTCTAATAAAATGATACCTGACATCAATGTGCTCAGTCCTCGAATGTTGAACTGGATTTTCTGCAATTTTGATAGCACTAGTATTATCACAAAACATAGGAATATTACTAAGTGTCATACCATAATCCATCAAATAATTTCTTATCCAAAGGAGCTGTGCACAACAACTGCCTGCTGCAATGTACTCAGCTTCTGCAATTGAGGTTAAACCTGATTGTTGCCTCTTGCTTGCCCAAGAAATCAATCTGTTTCCCAAGAATTGACATGTACCTGTTGCCCTTTTCCTGTCTATTTTACACCCTGCATAATCAGAGTCTGAATAGCCAATTAGGGAGAAATCAAATTCTCTAGGATACCACAAACCAAGGTTTGGAGTTCCTTTGTGTTAGGCCGAATACACAGATTATAATCAACTAAGTATGAGAGAATAACAATAAGTTCATAAATAACTTTAAAAACCGTTTGGAATTAACTTCTCTCTCAGTGATGTAAAATATCACAGAGAGCTGCTTAGGTTACAATGAAAAAATATTGTGTTACACGATCGATACCCTTCTAGGGTTAACCTAACTGTATTTATAAGGATATACAGCTACGTACAATCGATAATTGATTCTCCTATAAATCAGCTATACAAATATTATCAATTATGATTGCTACACGTCTTTCTAGTCAGCACGACTTCTTTTGACAGATATCCAATCTTCAAAGATATCGCTTCCATAATTATCTCCAATAATTCTGTTACTGACCAGCAAACGCTTCTGTTCAACAGAGTTTAGCTACTTCCTCTCGTCAGCGTATAGCAAACTCTGTCTAGCTTCCAACTGTCAGAGTTTAACTAAACTCTGATTGCTTCCTGTTTCAAGTTAAACTCTGTTTTTCCCTGTAAAACTTAAACACTGATATTAACCATATCAATTATATTTAACAATCTCCCCCAACTTGTTCATTAGTAAAAATGCACAAGTTAACAGTAATTGATGATGTCAAAACAATTTTATACAAACACAGTGTTTATTCAAATAAGCAGAGTTTAAACTTGACTTAACAAAAATCTACAGAAAACAAGAAAATTCTTACAGATTTCAATCTCTAATCTCTTCAAGAACTGGTGTTGTTCTGAGATAACCTATAAGCAATCTTCTCTATGCATTTTCAAGTTCAATCTTCATAGCTTCCTTGATCTCTCTCAACTGAGGATCACTCTCATCAATCTGATAAATAGCAGATCTTAGATCGTAGATTTTGTTCCCCCTCATATCATTTCCTAGTCTGATAAATTTTACTTCCTCTGACTGTGAGTTAAAATCAAGAACTGTGATTCCCATATCAGTCTTCAGCTTTGCAGTACCCTTCTTCATTTCAATGATATTTCCATTCCAGTCTCTGTACTTAGGAACATATCTGCTGTTACACTTTATTCCTCTAATTGCCAAATTTTGAAGCATTTTCTGTCTGAGCACATTTGCAACTGATTGAGTTCTTCGATTATTCACCTTGAAAAGATACAGAACATATTCTAATTCTTCCCAATATTTCAAACCAATATCATGCTCACCAATTTTAAATACTGTCCCATCAGCCATAAAGTATAAGAGAAAATCTTTCTTTAAACTCTTCTGATAAACTAACTTTACTGATTCCAGTCTGTCCAAACTCTCTTGAGTGACACCACGACCTGGAACATCCAGTGAAGAAGGATCTCTAGGACCAGTATGTTGCCTTTTATCTCTGTGTGAGCCTAGGTCAGCTTTATTGTTTCCAATCTTACCAGATAAGGCTCTTCCATCAGTAAAATCCATAGGAGCTTCAGGTACTAGATTTGGATCATGAAGTGTTCCTTTTCCAAAGACTGACTTCAACTGAGAAGATAGAGGTTTAGACACAACTTGTGTAGCAATAGAGGTTGTGTTTTCTTTCTTCTGTACAACTTGTGTAGAAACAGAGGTTGTACTTGCCTTCTTCGAAATTCTTTCTTCTTCAGCAATGCCTTTCAACTTTTGCTTAGAATCTGCATTTGTTGGTTTTCTGAATACCTGCATCCTTTGATCAGCACCAACTTGTTCTTTGATTTCAATGCCTTTAAGAACAGGCTTAGCAGCTTTCTCATTTTTCTTAGACTTCCTAGATTTCAAAGCTTTCTGATGTTCTGCTAGAAACATTTGCTCTTGAGCTTGAACATCTGCAAGTGTAACTCCATTTTCATTATCATCAAAAAACATCTTAGCAGCCAACTCTTCATCAGTTTTTCGATTGTTAGAGAATAACAAATCCCTTTGCCTTGAAGTACTTTGTACATTTGTATCCACTGCTAAACTTGATTTTGTAGACTTGCCAGCTTTTAAGTGAACATCAGACCTTGATCTTAACCTTATCTCTGGATTAGTTCCTTCATCATCAAGATCATCTCTTTTTGACTGAGTTTGAGACTGCTGCTTACACTTGGATTTAGTAACTCTAGCAACTCTCTCCCCCTTTTTGACATCATCAGGGATCAAGATGGAAGTAATTAACTCAAGAGAGTTGGCAATGGATTCAATCTTGTCAGCCATCAAAGTCTGATTCTCTTCAACTTTACTCAATCTCTGAAGTACAGTCTCTTGAGCTTTTGAGAAAGTTTGAAACATTTTGTTGTTGTCTCTTTGTAGAGTCATCTCTCTACTAACAACTTTATTTCTCACAGATATAATTGACACCTGATTTTCATTAAATCTGTGATTCAAGGCCTTAACCTGAATCACTGTTCCTTGCAAGCATGTCAGTATATCTGGATTTGAAATCTTTTTAGAATTATCCCTAAGAAATGATAAGTGGATTGATATCCACTTGGAGCGTTCCATATCGGCTTAAATTGATTGTCTTGGGCTCAAGTTTGTTGTAATTTTGATGTGTTTTGCTTAGTTGTGCAGATTTACAAGAATGTTGATTAAGGTGGATGCTTCTATCGTTTTTGGAGAATTAATTGATTGAAATTCGGATTTCTGAGACGGTTGCGCAGTCTACACTGTTTTGGACATATCTGGAGTTCTAGAAGTCCGTTTTCAGCGATCTTACTGCCCACGCGAAGCTTGGGAGATTTTCTACAATATGGGACAGGTGTTGCACGGGCAGGTTGCGCGTGGTTGGCGCAGGCTGCGCGACAAACAGACTGCTGGGCGCAGGTTGCGCTTGGAAAATCTTGAAAATTACTGTTTTGGCCATATCTTGAGTTCTAGAAGTCCGTTTGAGGCCCGTAAGCAGTCCACGCGAAGATAACGAGATTCTCTATCATTCTAAGGTGGTCCAGAGGTCCAACTATGATTGGAACGTTCCAGAAATACTTAAGAAAAGTCAGCTACGAATTTTCCTTCAAAACCGAATCAGTTTAGGAAACGTATTATGTGTCGAGCTGCAGAAATTCAACTTTGACAAGGAAATTGCTATAATTCCTACTTCTAATAAGTATGGTAATTTCTCTGGGCGGCTAGAACATTCCAGAATCAGATCTATACATGGAATTTGCAATTCTATTCTCATTCAAGAACGGAAATTGCCAATCTTCTATTCCAACTCTGAAACGGCAATTGCTTGGTGGGCAAGACTTCTAGAGCCTATATAAACACATCCAACCCTTGTAATTTGTATCATTAGGAGACACACCATTACATATCAATTACTTAGGATTATTTGTATCTTTTTATACTTTGTTTTTATCATGGTTTCATCAGATCCCATGATGACGAGAGGTTCGATTATGAACTAATCGTTGTCATGGGATTCTAACGGATTTATCTATGTAGCTTAGTAGTTTGATTGCTTTAAAGATTTGTGTGTAGTGAATTTTTGATATCCTCGTATGGTTGTGATTCATGTGTTTAGATGCGTCATGAACATCTAATTTGTTAATCTCTTGTGAAGCGAGAGTGGATCTTGAGATTTAGAACTTGTCATGCTAGCATAGGATAGGTTGATATTATTATCATGATTTGTGGCATACATAGAGATATGATGCTACCCTATGTGATCTAAGTGGATAACTTGTGCTTCAACCTTTATGTTTTCAAATTCTATAGAGATATAGGGTCTAAACATATTTGGTGTCTACCCATCTTCTATCTCTTTTGTGGATGCATGTGTAGTTTGGTATTAGTATACCGAGAGGTAGCTTTTACTTGTTTCGTGTTATCCGATCAGATATCAAAACCATCACATGCATTGATTAAAGGCATCAACTCTAAGCGAAGTATTTAATGAAGTTAGGATCCCATGTTACTCTTGCAGACGTAATTAGAATTCAATTCTTGTTAGTTTGTTAATTCTTAGTTTTATTAATTTGTTTCTTACTAAATTATAGTTAATTAAAATCTTGTTACTTGTCTTAGCAGTGCATAATAACCATACATTGTTGCATAGGTACAAAACTGAATTGAAACCTAAGATCTCTGTGGGAACGAACTTGACTTCTATCTGTATTACTTGTGACCACGTACGCTTGCGTGTTTTAGTGCAAACAAGTTTTTGGCGCCACTGCCGGGGATCATCGGTGTTTTATTTTTGGTTTATGTGCTTGTCAATAGTGGTCGTTAGCGTTCACTGACTTGGATTTCTTATCTATCTTGTTTAGTTCGTTGTGTGTTTCAAGTACTTGAGTGTTTGAAGATGGCATACGAGGAGTTGCCATGGTGGGCATATTCGAGGACATCCATGCCTTATCAATGTGAGCGGTGTTTTGGTGTTCATGATCCCTCACAATATTGTTACTACGAAGGAGTTGATCCATATGTCACTTATGAGGAACAACCATATTTTCCATACCATCCTCAACAGTACCAGCAAGATGTTCCAGATAGGTCATATTTATTTGGAAGTGAAGAGTTTCAACATCAGCAACCTACTCCTACTTTTCAGTCAGACGAGGTTGATGTTATGGAGGAGATTAGGATGCTTGCAAAGAGTTATGAGGAGTCTACCAAATCTATGGGGACACTACTTGCTCAAATTTTGAGTGCCTTGGAACAAGAGAAACAACAATTCATACCAGAGGCAATTCCAGAAAATAATGGTGAATTGGAGCAAGGTACTGCATGCTTAATTGAAGAAGACAAATTCCAAGGTGAGGTGTGCGTTCACAAGCCATGTGAGGAATTTGATCATGCTGGTGAGGTGGATGATTTGGAAAGGGCACTATTTGGGACAGACACTGATGAGCTGCACAAATTTCAAGAATTGGTATGTGCGTACCAAGAGGCTGAAGAACATGGGAAAGATGCAGGTCTTCTACTTGTCTCAAAGTGTGAAGATGGAGGTAGCACATTAGAGCCAATGGAGGAAGTTCTCTTTGAGGAACCAAAGGCTTCAGAAACTTACATTTATCCTCCTCCATTATATTCAACCGAAGCCCGTGAAGGTGTGTTGTTCTACAAATTGACAGATTTTGGGTCAGCTGATGAAGGCATTGGAATAGGACATATTTGTTATACGAATAGGCCAAGCGAGGAGAAGGGGCAGAAAGTGTGCCGTCGTGATGATGATGAAGTCTCACGAAGAGAGGACCAGGCAAACTATTATCATCCTTAATGGAGGCTTGGAAGTAACGTCAAGCTATTGACGTTAAAGAAGCGCTTCTTGGGAGGCAACCCAAGCATTGTTGTATATTGGTATGTTTTCTACTTTTCCTCGTATTTACTTCCATTCAATGAGGACATTGAATATTTTAAGTTTGGGGGTGGTTTGAGGGATAAGTAGTGTATATATATGTGATTGTTAGTCATTGTGTTCATGTAGGATTTCATGCTTTGCATATTAGTAGTAGTTCATGCATATATGTTCGTATTATTTACGTCTGTTTCATATAGGACATTCTGTTTTTTTGTTCGTATATCATGTGAGTTCATTTTAGTTGCATTTTCATGGTATGCATTTTTCATGATTCCTTAGAACGACCTAATTCTGATTGGTAGGTAGATGTCTAATTGAGTGTGGTAATGATGAATAGAGGGTTGATTTATAGTTCTTATGAAATTGACGTGCATGTTACGGGAACAAAACCTTTACACAGACTCATTGTTTGCTTTTGGGCTAGGTTGAGGTCATGCTTGTTTGGTTGTTTTAGATTTAATCACTTGATTATAATTAGAATTTTCGTTATTCCCTTGATGGCGTAGGAGCACTAAAGTCTAAGTTTGGGGGAAACCAGGAATTTCATGCTAACTGTTATTAATAATGGCTAGGTGTCAAATGACTAGTAGCCGGCTCATATTTTTATGAGTAGTCTAGGGTTGGAATTGAGAATTCTCATTCCAGATTGCATACATAAAAAAAAAGAGAAAAGAGAAAAAAATTAGAAAAAAAAGAGAAAAAAAAAAGTCAAAAGTGTCAATTGTTTATATGCAAAATTAACCAGGGTGAGCTCTTTAATACTCGAGCTATTAAGTTCGCGGGGACTTTGTGCCTAGTGACCTAAGGCTTTTATAGTCTGGGATCCACTAACCCAACGCTCGCTACATGGGTATTATTGTATAAGCCTTTTGGGGTCTCATCCATTGCACGGTTAAATAAGCATGATTGTATATATGTGTCGTAGTAGTTAGTAATAAAGCATGAATTTCTGTCTACCTTGGATAAGGATGGAGGTGTTCCTAGGTTATGAAGTGTCTACAGTCTATTCTATTTATAAACCTGTGATTGTCTTGGCGAAGAATATGTATGATTTTTGACCTAGTGTTGGGAGTATTTCTGATGAGCATCGCACACACGCACATTTCTGTTCATGTATTGTTAGTATACGGGGACTTAGTCGAGCTCTATTTGGATTTAGTTGCATTCTTTGAGGTATTTGCTTGCTAGTTGGTTTTGGTTAGTTTAAAGGGGATCGTTGCATTTTCATTTAGTGCATTCATGCATTGCATTGCATTAGGTTAAATGGATTTTGTGGGTTCATTCGCTATAGGCCCTCACGAGACCTTACTCGTCCACTAGGGCTACCTAGGGGTTTAAAGGGCTTGTTGCATATGCCAAATGCAACCGTGATCACCTACGGAAGTGGTACTAGTTAGTTAGTTAGTTGTAATTGTTTATGCTTGAGGACAAGCATCGGTTTAAGTTTGGGGGTGTGATAAGTGGATTGATATCCACTTGGAGCGTTCCATATCGGCTTAAATTGATTGTCTTGGGCTCAAGTTTGTTGTAATTTTGATGTGTTTTGCTTAGTTGTGTAGATTTACAAGAATGTTGATTAAGGTGGATGCTTCTATCGTTTTTGGAGAATTAATTGATTGAAATTCGGATTTCTGAGACGGTTGCGCAGTCTACACTGTTTTGGACATATCTGGAGTTCTAGAAGTCCGTTTTCAGCGATCTTACTGCCCACGCGAAGCTTGGGAGATTTTCTACAATATGGGACAGGTGTTGCACGGGCAGGTTGCGCGTGGTTGGCGCAGGCTGCGCGACAAACAGACTGCTGGGCGCAGGTTGCGCTTGGAAAATCTTGAAAATTACTGTTTTGGCCATATCTTGAGTTCTAGAAGTCCGTTTGAGGCCCGTAAGCAGTCCACGCGAAGATAACGAGATTCTCTATCATTCTAAGGTGGTCCAGAGGTCCAACTATGATTGGAACGTTCCAGAAATACTTAAGAAAAGTCATCTACGAATTTTCCTTCAAAACCGAATCAGTTTAGGAAACATATTATGTGTCGAGCTGTAGAAATTCAACTTTGACAAGGAAATTGCTATAATTCCTACTTCTAATAAGTATGGTAATTTCTCTGGGCGGCTAGAACATTCCAGAATCAGATCTATACATGGAATTTGCAATTCTATTCTCATTCAAGAACGGAAATTGCCAATCTTCTATTCCAACTCTGAAACGGCAATTGCTTGGTGGGCAAGACTTCTAGAGCCTATATAAACACATCCAACCCTTGTAATTTGTATCATTAGGAGACACACCATTACATATCAATTACTTAGGATTATTTGTATCTTTTTATACTTTGTTTTTATCATGGTTTTATCAGATCCCATGATGACGAGAGGTTCGATTATGAACTAATCGTTGTCATGGGATTCTAACGGATTTATCTATGTAGCTTAGTAGTTTGATTGCTTTAAAGATTTGTGTGTAGTGAATTTTTGATATTCTCGTATGGTTGTGATTCATGTGTTTAGATGCGTCATGAACATCTAATTTGTTAATCTCTTGTGAAGCGAGAGTGGATCTTGAGATTTAGAACTTGCCATGCTAGCATAGGATAGGTTGATATTATTATCATGATTTGTGGCATACATAGAGATATGATGCTACCCTATGTGATCTAAGTGGATAACTTGTGCTTCAACCTTTATGTTTTCAAATTCTATAGAGATATAGGGTCTAAACATATTTGGTGTCTACCCATCTTCTATCTCTTTTGTGGATGCATGTGTAGTTTGGTATTAGTATACCGAGAGGTAGCTTTTACTTGTTTCGTGTTATCCGATCAGATATCAAAACCATCACATGCATTGATTAAAGGCATCAACTCTAAGCGAAGTATTTAATGAAGTTAGGATCCCATGTTACTCTTGCAGACGTAATTAGAATTCAATTCTTGTTAGTTTGTTAATTCTTAGTTTTATTAATTTGTTTCTTAGTTAATTATAGTTATTTAAAATCTTGTTAATAGTCTTAGCAGTGCATAATAACCATACATTGTTGCATAGGTACAAAACTGAATTGAAACCTAAGATCTCTGTGGGAACGAACTTGACTTCTATCTGTATTACTTGTGACCACGTACGCTTGCGTGTTTTAGTGCAAACAAGAAACTCAGCTGCTCTTCCAGTAGGAAATATACAATCTTCCTTGTACCATTCTGCAGATTGTTTTGCCATGTATTCATTTTCAATTTCCTTTGCAGAAGGTCCAACAAAGTCTGGCTTCTCCCCTGTTTTCAGTCCATCAGTTTGAACTTCAACATTTGGAGCAAATCCAGCTTCTGCACTCTCTTCTTTAGAGGGATCATGTTCAGAATCATCAGCATCTGCAACTGAGGAAGTTTCTTCATTAAATTCTGGAATATATTCTTCTTGAGCAATCTGTTTTTCTGGATTAGCAGAGTTTGTCTTGACAATGTCTGAGGAAACATTTTGAGCAGGCTGATCAATTTCCTCACTATGATCTGAGATTTGATGTGCATCAGAGAATAACTCTGTGTGAGATGCAACCTCTGTTTCTTCTAGCACCACAGTAGGTTGATCTGCAACACCAGTTTCAGCAGAGTTTGCAGCCATGGGTGTTGGATCTTCAATTTCAACGGAGAATGACATGTAATTGTCATCAAACTCTTCCCTTGCAGGTAACTCAGTTCTCTCATCATTTTCAGCTGAAACCTCAGCAAGTACTGGTTCATCAACTCTGAGTTCATGTTCTGTTATAGTAGGTTCTGTCTCAATAGCAGGAGTCTCCTTAGAGATATCCTCTGGAGCTTCAAGATTCAATTCTTCATCAGACTCTTCAATAATCAGTCTCCTCCTTTTAACTTGAGGCACTTCTGTTCTTTCTTCTTCTGAAATAGAATCATCTAGAGTAGATGGAGATTGAGGTCTATTTGCTCTTTCCTTCCTAGCTCTCTTTAGCCTAGAAGCTTCAGCAGTCCTGTGCTTTCATGGTGGTCTTATAGCCCTGCTTTTCCTTGGCTTTCTTGGTTTGGATTGTGGTTGAGGTTGAGGTTGTGGTTGAGGTTGAGGTTGAGATGAAGATTGAGGTTGTGAAGTAGTGGCAACAGTGGATGAAGATGTGGGTTTAGAAGTAGGTTCAGTGTTTATGGTTATGTGAGGTTCAGTGTTTATAGGTTGAGAGTTTGGCTATAGAGGTTCAATTACAGGTTCAGGTTCTGGTGCTTGTGGTTCCTTTGGTTGATTGAGAAAGTTTCTAATGGCAAGTGGATAGATAAACTCTGGAACTTGATCCTTGTTAGCATCTTTATTTGTCAAGTCAGAGAACATTCTCTTATGGACTTGAAAGGGTTGGATAACATCCTCATCAGAAATTACCAAATTAGGCAAACAAGCAGAGAATAAACTTTGACAAAAACGTGAGAAATAAACAGTTGTATTAAACTCTGCTAGTTTTTCACCTAAATTCATAAGAACTAGTCTACCAAAATCAAAGTTACTTCCATTTAGAAGAGAATACCCGATTTGAAGACTATTAGTGGGAATTGCATCCCAGTTGGTGACTTTCTTTCCAAATGCTCGAGTGATGCAGCCAAAGAAAAAGCTCCACTCTTTCCTGAGCCCTGGTCTTTTAACATTCCCGAGCTTATCTAAAGGGCCAGAAAACCGCAGTTGTTGTAACATTTCCTTCAGTTCATTCTCACCAGCCACAGCGTATGAGGTGTGAGTGTCAAAATCCATAACATCTGGAATAGTTGCCGTAGTGATTATAAACTCTTGATCTTCATGAGTAAACACAATAGATGGAGTCCCATTCTCTCCACCATCATCATAAACATAGTTTTTCCAGAAATTAGAGATTTGTGTGGCAGAGAGTTTTGTAGGTTGAACAAGAGCTTGACCTATTTCAGAATCCCTTAGGAAGTTCTGAATCAAGTGAAACGATTCTGGAGCTTTATCATTGTTTAGTGGTGCTGCATAGTTGTTAGGAACGAAAGATAATCCCTGAGCAACAAAAGTCTTGGATGCCATTAGAACAGTTTAAAAATTGTGAGAAAGAAGAGTGTGTGGAAAAGTGTTTGTGAAAATGCTTAAGTGAAATAACAAAGAAATTGTGTGTAATGTTGTGTGTTCGTGGGTGTAAAAGTGAAAAAAAATGAATAATGAGTTTGATTAGATCTGTAATTGAAAATTAAAAACCCAATCGTTTTAGACATTAAACACGCAACCAATTTCTTATTAAGTGTGTGAGTGGGACACGTGTCACATAAATAGTGGAACAACCATGTACACGCGCAGTAATAATGCCTATTATTACTTCTATTCTCTCTCCTATTACCAATACGCTTTAACTGTCTGACACCATTAAACAACTGGCACGTATCACATGCAAATTTCAAAAACTCTTTTTGTACTCCAAGTGTATGCTTTGTCTGAAATAAAATATTACCTTAGAGTACTCAACAGAATCCAACAGTGTTTATCAATTCTCCAACTTAATTACTGTTATCCTTTCAAACACTGCACAGTTGTGAATATGAGTGTGTGTATAGCAGAGTTTACTAAATCAGTATTTAGAGCATCTAGTATTTCATAAAATCCATAAAATAAATCAGTAAACACTGGATGCACAAACTCTCATAGTAAACACTGAATGTATGATGAATGCTAAACTCTATAGTAAAAGATTTATATACAGTAATATTTAATTAATTTATAAACCCTTTTTTTTCTCTTTTTTTTCTCACCAGTAATCAGAGGTTGGAACTAGTCACCAAAAATCCTATAATTTTAGCCCTTATCAGTTTGATAAGTTCTTGGATCTTCCTAGTCTTCGACTAGTCACCAAAAATTAGAGAATTTTAGCCCTTGCTATATACCAGTAAGTTCTTGGGTCGTCCTAATTACAAACATGATCTCAAAGGAGTTCTAACAGTCTATATACATAAGCTTTGGGGGTGTTCTAATTAACAGAATCTAATTTAACAATGCATAACTAACAGAGTTTAGAGCTCATCAACA
This sequence comes from Saposhnikovia divaricata, assembly GCA_036435485.1. Taxonomy (NCBI): domain Eukaryota; kingdom Viridiplantae; phylum Streptophyta; class Magnoliopsida; order Apiales; family Apiaceae; genus Saposhnikovia; species Saposhnikovia divaricata. The sequence goes on along the minus strand of CM071596.1, from coordinate 161,813,497 downwards.
TCAGAAATTATTCATGAGAGGAAATGCACACAGTATTTACAGACTCAGAGTTTAGGATAAATAAACTAAGAGATGCTATAAATATGAAACAGTATCATGCTGTGATAATTTTCTGCACAATCTAAGATTAGATCACAAATAACTCAGAAGGATTCATGATTAATTACTGAGAATTATGCTTCATACAGATTTCTTCTGTTAAATATAATTGATATGGTTAATATCAGTGTTTAAGTTTTGCAGGGAAAAATAGAGTTAAACAGGAAGCAGTCAGAGTTTAGTTAAACTCTGACAGTTAGAAGCTAATCAGAGTTTGCTATACGCTGACTGTTGGAAGCTCGACAGAGTTTGTTAAACTCTGTCTGAAGGAAGCGTCTATTTGTCAACAGTGTTTGAAGAATTATTGAAGATAATTATGGAAGCAATATCTTTGAAGATTGGATAGCTGTCAAAGAGATTGAGTTGACTAAGGAGACGAGTAGCAATCGTAATTGATATCAATTGTATAGCTAATTTATAGGAGTATTAATTATCGATTGTATAGCTGCTGTATATTTTATAAATACAGTTAGGTTAACCCTAGAAGGGTATCGATCGTGTAATATCATATTGTTTTATTGTAACCTAAGCAGCTCTCTGTGATAAATTACATCACCGAGAGAGAAGTTAATTTCAAATAGTTTTTAAAGCTTTTAAAGAACTTATTGTTATTCTCTCATACTTAGTTGATTATAAGTGTGTATTCGGCCTAACAATTGGTATCAGAGCTTGAACTGTTAATTTAATACAGTTTAAGATCCACACACACAACTATAATCAATGGCAGAAATTCCTCCTCCTACATCAGGCTCTAGTGCCGAGAAGGCTCAACCTGCAACTGTGAGTCGATATGAAACAATCAGGTTTCCTATTCTTAAGCCAGCAGAATACTCAACCTGGAAGGTGAAAATGGCTATATTTCTGGAAGCTACAGATCCAGAATATCTTTACAGAATTTATGAAGGCCCTCATAAGCCTACAAAATTATCTGTTGTTGCTGCTGGACAGGAAGCTAAATCTATTCCAAAGGAGAAGAAAGATTTGACTCCTGAGGATATTTCATCCATCGGAAAGGATGCAAAGGTTAGACATCTCCTTCATAGTTCTTTGGATAATGTTATGTCTAACAAAGTGATCAATTGTAAAACTGAAAAAGAGATTTGGGATGCTCTAGAGGTTAGATGTCAGGGAATTACTGCAATTAAGAAGAATAGAAGGAACATACTCACACAGGAGTATGAACACTTTGAGGCTAAATCTGAAGAATCAATGACAGAAACCTTTGACAGATTCTGTAAGCTACTTAATGATCTGTCACTGGTTAATAAAGAATATGATCTAGAAGATTCAAATCTCAAGTTTCTTCTTTCTCTACCTGAAAAGTGGGATGTCAAAACAACCACTATTAGAGACAATTATGATCTGGCTGATACTGATATTGATGAGATCTATGGGCTGCTCAAAACTCATGAACTAGAAATGGAACAGAGAAGCAGAAGATCAGGTAGAAAGTCAAAATCTGTTGCTCTAAGAGTTGAAGAAAGACCCTCAAAGAAGGAAGCATTCAGGAAGAAGGCAAAAGGAAAAGCCTTGGTCATTCATTCTGAAAGTGAGTCATCAAACTCTGATGTTGACTCAAATGCAGATGAATCATCTGATTCTGAAGATGATGAGAAAATGATGGAAATGGCTGCTTTGATGGTAAAAACTTTCAAGAAGATGGGTTTCAAGAACTTCAAGAAAGGAAATAAATTCTCCAAGAATGATTCAAAGTTTGACAAGAAGAATTTCAGAAAATCTGAGAGAAAGGATACCAAATCTGGGAAAAGAGACAAGTCTGAGATTCAATGCTACAAGAAGGGTAAGAAGGAGATGGGTCATTATGCTCCTGAGTGCAAGAAGGATAAAACTGAGAAGGCACTCTTCACTAAAGGCAAAGATTGGGCAGATACCTCTGACTCAGATGTAGATGTAAACTATGCTCTTATGGCTACTACTGTTGATGAAGCTGTAGATTCTGAAAACAAGGTACCTCTAACTACCTATGCTTATAACATTGATGATATAACTGAATTAAGAATTTATTTTAAGTCCTTGCATATCAGTTATAAGGATCAGACTTTAGAAAATGAGAGAATCAAAACTGAGAATTCTGAACTCAAAGAGAGAAATAAGGTTGTAGAAGAGAAACTTGTTAAGATGCAGCAAGTTCAAAAGGAGAGAGATGATGCTGTCTAGCTTGAACAAGAGTTGTTAAGTCAGTATAAACAACTAGAATCTGAGTTGGAAAAGGAAAATCACATTATTAAAACTTGGACTCACTCAGTAAAAGACACTCAAGAAGTTTTTCAATCTGACACTGTAGGTCTAGGTTATTCTGAGAAAGATGAACTTAGATTTCAGAATACAGTTAAGATTAGACCACCTCTTCCACCTAAGAAATTTGGAACATTTGTTAATGGAATAAATGAACCTAGATTTGAAGGTGGAAAAGAAGCTGTTAAGAATGAACCAGTAAAAACTAATGTTAAACAGGTTAATATTGGTTTAATGACAGATAAACAACTTAAGCATAAGCTTAAGGAGTTAAAATCTGTTAAGAAACAGAAAGTGTCTAGAAAGAACAGAAATGGTAAAGTAGGCATTACTCAAGGCAACTATCCAATGCTTGCTACTTTAGCTCCAAGAAAGACATGTCATAACTGTGGTAGTACTAACCATCTTGCTAGTTTTTGCAGGAAGAACAAAGACATTAATTCTTTACCTTCCAAGTCTGAAGTAAAGAAAGATAATGTTAGAACTAGACCACAAACTTTATGCTAACACTATGGAAGCACTTAGCATTCTATTTACACTTGCAGAAATTATCATGCTATTTATCATAATTACTATGAGCTGAAACCTAATCTGAAATGGGTTAGAGTTAATTCTGCAAGTGTAAACTCTGATAAAGTTAGCTTAAACTCTGATAATGAAAATTCCGCTGCTAAAGCTAACAGAATTAAGAAAGCCAAAGGATCCAAGCAAGTCTGGATCCTTAAAACTAATCCTCAGTAATTGTTTGTGATTGCAGGGCATCAGGGAAAGCATCCTAGTAGTAGACAGTGGATGTTCAGGACACATGACTGGAAATAAAGCTCTGCTATCAGAGTATGTGGAGAAGGCTGGCCCAAAAGTTTCCTATGGAGATGGCAACATAGGACATACTCTGGGATATGGCAATATTAATCTTGGAAGTGTCATCATCACAAATGTAGCTCTGGTTCTAGGAATCAAGCATGATCTGCTATCTGTGAGTCAAATCTGTGACAGAGGTTTTCATGTAGATTTTCAACTTGAATACTGTGAGGTTATCAGCAAAACCACAGGGAAAGTTGTTTTAGTTGGACAAAGGCGCAACAATATCTATGAAGCAAGCTTGTTGACAAACTCTGATGGAAAAAAAAATGTGCCTGTCAACAAGAATGTCCAATGAGGAGAGTTGGAAGTGGCATAAGAAACTTTCTCATTTGAATCTGAACAACATCAATGAGCTGATAAGAAAGGATCTTGTTAGAGGACTTCCAAAGTCTTTACTAAATGTCGATGATCTGTGTGATTCATGTCAAAAGGCCAAACAGAGGAAGACCTCTTCCAAGAGCAAGTCTGAATCTTCAATTGTTGATCCATATCATCTGTTACATGTTGATCTTTTTGGACCAGTAAATGTCTTGTCAATTGGAAGAAAGAAATATGCTCTAGTTATTGTTGATGAATATACCAGATACACTTGGGTGTATTTTCTAGCAAAGAAGGATGAAACTGCATTAACACTGATGGAGCATGTAAAGCTACTGGACAAAGGATCAAAACACAAAGTCAAAATAATCAGAAGTGATAATGGAACTGAATTCAGAAATACAACAATGGAAGAATTCTGCAACAACAGAGGAGTTAAGCAAGAATTTTCAGCACCTGGTACACCACAGCAAAATGGTGTAGTTGAGAGGAAGAACAGAACCTTGATAGAAGCTACAAGAACTATGCTTGATGAAGCAAAATTGCCAACCTATTTCTGGGCAGAAGCAGTTCAAACTGCTTGTTTTACTCAAAATGCAACACTGATCAACAAGCATGGAAAAACACCATATGAGATGGTGAGGGAAAAGAAGCCAAACCTGAAATATTTTCATATTTTTGGGTGCAAATGCTTTGTGCTAAAAACTCATCCTGAACAGTTGACCAAATTTGAGTTGAAAGCAAATGAAGGAATTTTTGTTGGCTATCCAGTGTCAACCAAGGCATTCAGAGTTTACAATCTGAGAACAAGGGTGGTTATGGAATCTATTCATGTGTCATTTGATGACAGAAAAATCACTGGACTTGAAGATGTTGATGAACATGATCAATTGCATTTCGAAAATGAAGAACTAATCTCTGATGAAATAAACTCTGATGACACTAGTCCAACAAACTCTGTTGCTGCAAACTCTGAACCTCTACTGGTACACACAGAAGAAATAGTACAGTCTGAACAAAGAGGAGAACCAGTTGAGGGGGAGCATGATCATAGTGATGACTCAAATTCTGATAGTGAGTCAACTGAAAATTCTGGATCAAACTCAAACTCTGATGACTCAAACTCTGAAAGTCCAAATTCTGACAGTTCAAACTCTGAGAGATCAAATTCAGGGGGAGCCTCAGCGAATGAAGAAGAGCATCAAGATAATCAGGAGAACATTGATCAAGGAGGAGGATCAACTATTGATAGAAGTCATTTACCTACAGCTAGGAAATGGACAAAATCACATACACCTGATTTAATCATTGGAGATCCAGATGCAAAAGTTAGGACAAGAAGTGCTACAAAAAATGAATGTCTGTTCCATGCATTTCTGTCCAAATCTGAACCAAAGAAAGTGGAAGAAGCTCTTCAAGATGCTGACTGGATAACAGCAATGCAGGAGGAGTTAAATGAATTTGAGAGAAATGAAGTATGGACCCTTGTACCTAGACCAAAGAATAGATCTGTTGTTGGTACTAGATGGGTTTTCAGAAAACAAAACTGACAGTGATGGGGTTGTTACAAGAAACAAAGCCAGACTTGTGGCCAAAGGCTATTCACAGCAAGAAGGAATAGACTATGATGAAACTTTTGCTCCAGTTGAAAGATTGGAGGCAATAAGAATCTTTCTAGCATATTCTTCTCACAAGAAATTCAAGGTTTCTCAGATGGATGTGAAGAGTGCGTTTCTGAATGGAAAACTTGAAGAAGAAGTGTTTGTTGAACAACCACCAGGATTTGTAGATCCCAAGTATCCAGATTATGTCTACAGGCTTGACAAGGCACTCTATGGACTTAAACAGGCACCAAGAGCATGGTATGAAACTCTGGCTCAATTTCTTTTAGAATGTGGGTTCCATAGAGGTACAATTGATAAAACCTTGTTCTATTTCAATCTTGGTAGAGATCTGTTATTAGTTCAAATATATGTTGATGACATAATCTTTGGATCTACTAATGATAAACTCTGTAAGAAGTTTGCCAAGCTCATGCAGTCTAGGTATCAAATGAGCATGATGAGAGCTTAGTTATTTTCTAGGGCTACAGGTTATGCAAACAGATGATGGAATTTTTATCAATCAATCAAAATATACCAGAAATCTTCTAAAGAAATTTGGCATGCTTGAATGCTCATCTGCCAAAACTCCTATGGCAACAGTAATAAAGTTGGATAGAGACACAGGCTCATCAGTGGATATGACAAACTATAGAGGAATGATTGGGTCACTTCTTTATCTAACAGCTAGTAGACCTGACATCATGTATGCAACATATCTTTGTGCAAGATTTCAGGCAGATCCAAGAGAACCACATCTAACAGCTGTGAAGAGAATCTTCAAATATCTTAAGGGAACCATAACTTTAGGCTTGTCGTATCCAAGAGAATCAGACTACCAACTTCTTGGTTACTCTAATGTAGACTTTACAGGCTGTAAGATAGACAGAAAAAGTACTAGTGGAAGTTATCAATTTCTTGGTGATAGAATTGTTTCTTGGTACAGCAAGAAACAGAAATCAATCTCTACATCTATAGCTGAAGCAGAGTATATTGCTGCTGGTAGCTGTTCTGCACAGATTCTGTGAATGAAGAATCAATTACTGGATTATGGATTGAGGTACAGTAAAATACCTATTTACTGTGATAATCAAAGTGCTATTGCTATGACAGGTAATCCAGTACAGCATTCAATGACCAAGCACATCAGCATATGGTACCATTTTATCAGAGAACATGTAGAAGAAGGAAACATTGAGCTTCATTTTGTGTCTACAGAACAACAACTTGCAGATATCTTCACCAAGCCATTGAGTGAAGCAGTATTTACAAGGCTGGTAAATGAACTAGGAATGGTCTCTAATTTTGACTAGAGATATTGGTTAGACTCAAAACTCTACTTATGTACTGTGTTGCTCATATTTATGTGGTATGTTAATCTCTGATATGCACACTCTGCTCAATGAATGTTAAACTCTGGTAGCATGCTTTTAAGTCATGCACTGTCAACTGTTGAATAAACTCTGAGAAACTCTGATAATGTTTCTTTCTGAACATAAACACCGATGAAGATACATGTATGAAATATTATTCTTAGTGATTAGTCATGAATCTTTCTGAGTTATCTGTGATCTAATCTTAAACTGTGCAGAAAGTTAACACAACATGATACTGTTCTATATTTATAGCATCTCTTACTTTATTTATCCTAAACTCTGAGTCTGTAAATACTGTGTGCATTGCCTCTCATTCTGATGTTGATGAGCTCTAAAGTCTGTTCGTTTCTAATGTTAAATTTGATTCTGTTATTAGAATAACCCCAAAGCTAAACTATATAGATTTCTAGAACTCCTTTGAGATCATGTTTGTAACTAGGACGATCCAGGAACTTACTGGTACATAGTAAGGGCTAAAATTCTCTAATTTTTTGTGACTAGTCGAAAGCTAGGAAGACCCAAGAACTTATCAAATTGATAAGGGCTAAAATTATAGGATTTTTGGTGACTAGTTTCAACCTCTGATTACTGGAGAAAGTAAAAAAAATAAAAAATTGGGGGTTATAGGTTAATTATTACTGTATATAAACTATTTAATACAGAGTTTAACATTCATCATATATTCAGTGTTTACTATGAGAGTTTGTGCATCCAGTGTTTACTGATTTATTTTATGGATTTTATGAAATACTAGATGCTCTAAATACTGATCTAGTAAACTCTGCTCTAAACACACGTATATTCACAACTGTGCAGTGTTTGAAAGGATAACAGTAATTAAGTTGGAGAATTGATAAACACTGATGGATTTTGTTGAGTACTCTAAGGTAATATTTTATTTCAGACAGAATATATGCTTGGAGTACACAAAGAGTTTTTGACATTTGCATGTAATATTTGCCAGTTGTTTAATTGTGTCAGACAGTTAAAGCTTATTGGAAATAGGAGAGAGAACAGTAGTAATAATAGGCATTATTACTGCGCGTGTAAATAACTGTTCCACTGTTTATGTGACACGTGTCCCACTCACACACTTAACAAGAAATTGGTTGCGTGTTTAATGTCTAAAACGATTGGGTTTTGTTGTTCAATTACAGATCTAATCAAAATCATTTCATTATTCACTTTTTCATCTTTACAACCACAAACACACAACATCACAAACAATTTCTCTGTTACTTTCACTTAAACATTTTCACAAACACTTTTCCATATACTCTCTTCTGTCTTATACTGTTCTAATGGCAACCAAGAACTTTGTGGCTCAGGGATTAACTTTTGTTACCAACAATTATGCTGCAATTCTAGACACTGCTAAAGCTCCAGCATCATTTCATCTGATCCAAAACTTTTAAGAGACTCGGAGACTGGTAAGGCTCTTGTTCAACCAGAGACACTCTCAGCCACACAAATCTCAATCTTCTGGAAAAACTCTGTTTATGATGATGGTGGAGAGAATGGGACTCCATCAATTGTGTTTACCTATGAAGACCAAGAGTTTGTCATAACTCCTGCAACTGTTCGTGAGGTTTTGGACTTTGACACTCACACTTCATACTCTGTGGCTGTTGTGGGTCAATTGAAAGAAATGTTACAACAAATACGGTTTTCTGGTTCATTGGATAAGATTGGGGATGTCAAACGGTCAGGGCTCAGGAAGGAGTGGAGCTTCTTCTTTGATTGCATTACTCGTGCATTTGGCAAGAAGGTCACCAACTGGGATGCAATTCCTGGTGAAAGTCTTCAAATCGGGTATTCTCTTCTTAATGGGAGTAACTTTGATTTTGGTCATCTTGTACTTATGAATTTAGGTGAAAAACTTGCAGAGTCTAGTACAACTGTTTACTTCTCACGTTTTTGTCAGTCTTTATTCTCTGCTTGTTTATCAAATCTGACAATTGCTGTTGAGGATGTTATCCAACCTTTCCAATGTCATAAGAGAATGTTCTCTGATCTGACAAATAAGGATTCTAACAAAGAGCAACTACCAGAGTTTATCTATCCTCTTGCTCTCAGAAACTTCCTCAACCAACCACAAGAACAACAAGAACCACAAAATGAACCAATCATTGAACCTCCACAGTCACCACCTCAACCCACAAACACTAAGCCACCTCAAACCATAAACACTGAGCCAATCACTACAACTACATCTCCACAACCACAATCTTCATCACATCCTCAACCTCAACCACAATCCAAACCTAAGAAGCCAAAGAAAAGCAAGGCTATAAGGCCATCAAGAAAACAGAAAATGGCTGAAGCTTCTAAGCCAAAGAAGTATAAGGAACGGGCAAACAAACCTAAATCTCCTTCTATACCTGATGATTCTGTTTCAGCAGAAGAGAGAGTAGAAGTGAATCCTCCAGCTAAGAGAAGGAGATTAATTCTTGATGAATCTGATGAAGATGTTAATTTTGAAGCTCCAGAGGTGATTTCCAAGGATATACCTACTGTTGAGACATATACTGAAGAAGAAGCTGTCAAAACACTTGTAATGTACAAATGGATGAGGACAACAGAGAAGGTTTTGCTGCTACGGATGATTTTAATGAAACATTTATGCCATTCTCTGATCACATTAATGTTCCTTTTTCACCCATCATTGTAAATTCTGAAGAAACTAGTGCAGCTGATCTTCCAACTGTAGTACTTGATGAAACAGTGGCATCACACACTGAGTTATTCTCTGATGCTCACCAGGTTCTTGAACAAGGTGAAGAGGTTGAACAAGTTGAAGTTCCAAAGTCTGTTGAGGCTAGAGACACAACTGAAACTGAAACTGCAGTGAATGTTACCGAAACTGCAGAGATTGTTGAAGAAAATGTTGCAGTGCATACTGCTCAAGTTGAAAATACAGCTGTTGATGTTGAAGATGAAGCAAGTGCAGAGTCAAACTCTTCACAGAGTATACCGGTTCAAACTGATGCTAAGCACACACCTTTCTCTAAACCTTCAGATCAACATAACATTGAAGCTGAGAACTTTGCCAAGAATTCAAGGGATTGGTATAAGTCAGACTGTATTTTTCCTGTTGAAAGAGCAGCTAAATTTGTTCATCAATCTGCCACGAAGATCTCAAATCCGGATATTTTCTCAAGTCTGCAAGCAACCATTGTTCAAGTCAAAACTCTGAGTGGAAGATTTGATTTGTCTCAAAAAGCTATTAATGAATTGAGAGCTGATGTTGTTGCTAGAGATATGACTATGCAGAGGGATAATCAGACAAAGTTTAAGACCATTTCTAAATCTCAAGAAACTCTGTTTCAGAGGCTGGGTCAAGTTGAACAAAATCAGAATATATTGTCTGGGAAAATTGATTCCATTGCTACCTCCTTGGAGCTGATTACTTCTATCTTGATTCCTAATGATGTCAAAAAGGGGGAGAGAGTTGCTAAAGACAAATTGTGACAGCCCGGAAACCCGGTGTCACTAACTAGCAGCATGCATTGACCGGTAATATAAAATAAAGAGACACTTTCACAAGTCAGGATCTTTTCACAAGTTTTGGCTTTATAAAACAGGAACCTACATTCAGTTATTACAAACCTTAATACAATTAGTCCAAAAAGTCTATCTAAATACATTACCAATTTAAGTTTTAGAAATACTATTACACTCAGAAATCCCCTTAGTCCCGGGAGACTACCTGACGCTGACGCTCCTCCATCCTACGCAAATAGGCTCTCCCACCCATACCAGGATATCTCCTGGAAGAAGAGCGCCCACGATCCATCACTGACTGTCTGTAGGTTAAAGAGTAAAGCAAGGTGAGCGAAGAAAGCTCAATATATATATATATATATATATATATATATATATATATATATATATATATATATATATATATATATATATTATCAGCAGGTTATAAAACAGATGGTATCAAAAAAAACATGAATAATAAAGCAGATATTATCTTGACAATTTAAATCACAAGGCATGTATTAAATTCTAGAATATTTTTATTGCAGGAGGACATTTTATTTTAAACTTTTGTTCAAGCAAAATTTAGACTAATGTCTCAAACTGTAGATAGTTGGAATTATTAGACGCTTTTCTCAAAGTCTAAGTTGGTGATCAGCCACTTAGACCCGGAACCTCTGCGCTATGCATTGGCTCCTAAAATAATCAATCCGGATATATAAAGCACTTATTGACCATGGCTTTATAAAATGCTGGGCCGGCGTCACCCGGTCCTCTTACGCTAATCTGGCGACATCTTAGGCCTATTCTCAGGGTGCTGGGCCGGCGTCACGGTCCTCTTACGCAGTCATTCCAACATCTATGTGAAAATAGGGAATTATCTCGTAAAATATTTTTATCTCTGTTTAACTGTGTGAATCTAATGTAAAGAACACACATATATACTCAATTATCATCTCTAGTGTGTATGTCCCAATTAAGATAACACCTTCACTATATCATTATCCCTGGATCATATATAAAATATCTTGACTGAAAAGGAAATTTTCCTGTATTTAGCAGCATGGGTTTTTGCAGTAGACAATAACAATATGGAATCATGCTTGTATCATAATTTAAAATAAGTCACTTGAATGATAAGTGAGGATAGTAGCACTTGCCTGGTAGTAGCAGTAGCAGTAGTACTGGATGAAATAAAAGGAAACCCTAGTTTAATGGATCGTCTAACTCCGATGACTCTGTACTACGAAACCCTAAAACATAAAATTAGTGCCACGTTAGTCGTCTGATTAGTTGCATTAACTAATATAACTGACGACTCGATCCCTAAAATCTACCCTTTCGTTACCCGTTAATAATATAATAATGGGAGAGTGATAAGCAATTAATTAACACTTAGACCAAACACGCAAGCACATAATTTAATTAAAGGCAAAACTACACTTTATTATACCAATCATACATTTTAGCAGTTAACACATAATTGAATTCAATATCTTTTGATAAAATATTTTGGCACATAAGTAATTAATATAAAAAGTAATTAATCAATTAAAATAAGTAATTCACTAATCATATCTAATTAGATTTAATTAGATATTTTTATCTCAAAGATAAACCACTCTAAGTCCTTTTTAAATGATTAAAATTAATTTAAAACCAATTAATATAATTATTCAATTAACAATTAAATTAATTGAGCAATTATATCAATTAATTGTAAATTAAAATCAATTATATTAAATAAGACTTACAATTCAAAATTTTAAAATAAAAATAATAAATAAAATAAAATATTTAAATAAATAAAGCAAATAATCACATAAATAATTAATTGATCAAAGTGACTAATTAATTATATAAAGTAAATATACAAATGAATAATTAATTACATAAAGTAAATAATTAAATATATAATTAATTATTTAAAATGATTAATTAATTATTCAAATAAATTTTGGAATTATAAAAGAGTTTTCAAAAAGAAATATTTGCCCAAGTTAGTAGTAAAACAGAATGTTAATAGGGAAACAGACTGAGCAAAACAGGTGTAGTAATACATGCCATTCCGGTGACACCAAACCCTGGCAAAACTCACACAATGAGGTTCTAGCTTCAAAATCACCAGGCCAACTCCCAGCAACAACTTAAATAGCTAAAACACAAACAGGATAAAATGACATCAAGCATTTACCAAATCAGTCTATCTATGAAAAGTTTGAGGGACAAGATCATGCCATGACAATAACATATTCTTTAACACCTAACTCTGGTATGTCACAGTCTGCAAACTTCAGTTATACCCATATTATTCATCTACCACACCACCTTTATGTTACAAACCTAAATTACTTAACACATTATAGAACTATACCACCCACAATTTATCCCATTAACCTGCTCATAATATTCACTCACCTACAATACACAGCCATACTCACAAGAACAAATAACCAATTCTCACAGTTTCCTTTCTTTTGTTTTGTTCTCTCTCTTTTTTTTTCCAACGACCCCTGCCACTCAACAATATCCCACATGTAACCTGTAACCTGCACCTCCTGACAGCAACAGACCAATCTTCCTGGTTCTACTCCCCAGCAATGCTGGCTCAGACACACCCACCTCCATTTTTACACAACAATATTGACCACTGTCTATCTCAGTACAGACCACAACACCATATTCAATCAAGAGCACAATTTAACTAGCGAAAAATTTGGCCACACGGACGCTGTATTAACCCCACACACTCCAGGCCTAAAAATTTTAAGTACAACTACTTATTAGTTATGTTTTAACAGCAAGAATGTGATTCTCATATGCACTCTTAGCAAACAATCACCCTAACACCATTTGAATATCAAAATCAGCAACAAGTACCATATATATGGCCTTCCGGTTAAAATAAAAATTTCTGACAAAACCAAAACTCAAAAATTTTAAACAATCACAGGTCACAAGTTCAGGGGATTTTACAGGAAGGTATCATATCAGCAGCAACTAATACAAGGTCTTATTAACAAGAATCGCACACAAAACTAAATTAGTTTAAATTAAACCGGAAAAATATTTACCAGCCTGTGCTTGGGTGGTGTTTAACAGAGCTTGGCTTCTTGCTAGCTTATCTGCGTGCTTGAATCCTACAACCCAGGTGACAACTGCGGTGCGTGTGTATGTTTATGCATGTTCAAAGGGGTGGTGATGTGTGCGTGTATGAAAGTGGGAGAATGGAAAGGAAGAAGAGGGGTGGCGGTGGAAACAGGGGAGAGGCAGGAGAGATATGGGAGGAGAGAAAAAGAAATTATGAGAGAGAGAAGGTGAGAGGGCACAGAGAAGTATAGTAATAATACAAGGGGATTATCAATGCTTGTCAACTGAGGAAATAAGTATTTAAAGTCCACCGCCTCGATTCATTCCAAAATAAAATTCTGCTATACATCCTCAATATCGATCCCAAAACTTTAAACGGGTAAAATTAACATTAGTAATTTTCACAATAAATAATAATAATTTGCAAAATTCTTAAATAATCTAAAACTAATAAAAATGTAAAAGTATATAAAATTTTCGAGCATTTTAGTAAATTTATAAAATAAAAATTTTGACACAAATAAAAATGTATATTAGGGCTCTAAATATTTTATAATAATCCAAAAGCGACAATACCGTTAAAACAATCAATCTAAGTATATCAAATAATTAAAGGTATAATAGACGATACCTCACATATTAATATTGGTTAACAATTCAACAAATAATGATTTTTAAATCCTAACAATATAACTCAAATTTTATAAATAAAATAAATTTTACTCCACATAATTTCTAAAAATATTTAAACACTGTAAAATAATCTAACACATATTTCTACTAACACAAGATAAGCGGATAATTCAAATAATTATGGAATAATTTAGATAATCAACATAAATCACGAAATTCACTTATGCTAAGCAGATAACACATCAAATTGGAACAAAATAAAATTTAAATAATATCTATCTGGTAATTCACATAGAATAAAATCCCCGATCGTTACACAAATGCAAGCAATCTCAAACTCTGATCAGAAAGGATAATGCTGGAGATGGAGGAGCAAGTAATAAAGGAAGGGGCAAAACTGAAGAATTTCAAACTCTGAAAACTAGCAAGTCCTCTAAATCACTGTTTGTTGGGATAAACACTGATACTCAAGGTACTTCAAAGACCAAGAGTTTGCTATTATCTTCTAATCCACAGACTGATGAAGAATTGGCTGCTAAGTTGTTTATTGAAGAAAATGAGGAAGGAGTTACAATTGAGGACATTAAGGGGGTGGTATTGTATTATGACTTTTAATGACAATTTTTGGGATAATGACTTTTATGAATTTTATAGATTTTTAATGACTTTTAATGATTCTTGTTGAATCACCAAAATTTCGAAATACTTTTGATGACTCCTAATGAAATGACTTCAAAAAACTTTCATAGACTTTTGATAGATTTTGTGGTTTACTAGACTAACTACAAAGATCATATATTAGCCTATGCTGTGAAACCCTTTAACCTTTTTTCACTGCAATCCAATTTCAATCGTGTGTTCTCTGATTAATCTGGCCACTAAAAAATTGAGTACAAAGTATATTTCTTGTTAAATTGAGTATTCATTGAATATTTTTATCTGAGAATTATATATTAGTCACTATTGATAGCTAATTATGATGCAGAGCTATGTCATTAGCCAGCAATATTTTTATGATGCAAAACTATTTTAGAAGCCCATGAATTACTATAATGTTTGATGGATTCTTATTTTACTTTGTGTGTTATGATCTAATTTTACAAAATTGCAAAAGATCGCACCCTCAATAATATTGTTTACTAAAATGAATATAAATATGGAAATTGAAAACCAAGAAGAAAAAGAAAAAGAAGAAAAGCGAATGGAAATTTTAAAAAATTTATTGACAGTAAATGAAACAATATTATTCAAGATGATTTTTATAAAATTATTAGAAGTCATGTCAAATTTTATCAAAAAACTCATGACTTTTTTTTCAAGGGATGTAGTTATAATTTTTGTTAAAAGTCATTAAAAGTCATTCTCATTAAAAGTCATTGACTTTTTGAATAACACAATACTTATAAAGAGTCTCTAAATGTCTAAATTCAATACCGCCCTACTTTTAAATACTTCTTAAAAGTCTTAATTGAATAACACCATACTTTTAAAGACTCTTTAAATGTCAGAATTGAATACCCCATGACTTTTAAAATCATTAAAAGTCATTAAAAGTCTTAATACAATACCACCCCCTAAAGCTGAAGAAAAGAGTTTACAAGAAGAACTTCTCAAGGCTTTAAAGTCTGGTAAGTTAAAGAAAGGAAAAGATCCTAGGCCTGTTCTTAAAGGCATTGTGATCAAGGAAAGTGCTGATGTTAGTCAAAAGTTACAGTTATCAAAGGAAACAATGGCAGCAGAAGCTAAACTCAAGCTGAAAGGCATTGAAGGAGAAAGTTCACAAAAGAAAGTTACAACCTCTATTTCTACGCAAGTTGTACAGAAGAAAGAAAACACAACCTCTGCTGCTACACAAGTTGTGTCTAGACCTTTATCTTCTCAGTTGCAATCAGTTTTTGGGAAAGGAACACTTCATGATCCAAATCTATTATCTGGAGTTTCTATGGATTTTTCTGATGGAAGAGCCTTGTCTGGTAAGGTTGGAAACAATAAGGGTGGTCTAGGCTCACACAAGGACAAAAGGCAATATACTGGTCCTAGAGATCCTTCTTCACTGGCTGTTCCAGGTCGTGGTGTCACTCAAGAGAGTTTGGACAGACTGGAATCAGTACAGTTAGTCTATCAGAAGATTTTAAAGAAGGACTTTCTCTTGTACTTCATGGCTGATGGGACAGTATTTAGAATTGGTGAGAATGATATTGGCTTGAAATATTGGGAAGAATTAGAATATGTTCTATATCTTTTCAAGGTGAATAGTCAAAGGACTCAATCAGTTGCAAATGTACTCAGAAAGAAAATGCTCCAGAATTTGGAAATCAGAGGGATGAAGTGTAATAGCAGATATGTTCCTAAGTACAGGGATTGGAATGGAAATCTTATTGAAATGAAGAAGGGTACTGCGAAATTAAAGACTGATTCGGGAATCACAGTACTTGACTTCAATTCACAGTCAGAAGAAGTCAAATTTATCAGACTGGGAAATAAGATGAGAAGAAACAAAATCTATGATCTTAGATCTGCTATCTATCAGACAGATGATAGTGATCCTCAGCTAAGAGAGATTAAAGAAGCTATGGAGATTGAGCTTAAAAATGCAGAAAGAAGATTACTCATAGATTATCTCAGAACAATGCCAGATCTTGAAGAGATTAGAGATTAAAGTCTGTAAGAATTTTCTTGTTATTTGTAGATTTTTGTTAAGTCAAGTTTAAACTCTGCTTATTTTAATAAACACTGTGTTTGTATGAAATTGTTTTGACATCATCAATTATTGTTAACTTGTGCATTTTTACTAATGAACAAGTTGGGGGAGATTGTTAAATATAATTGATATGGTTAATATCAGTGTTTAAGTTTTGCAGGGAAAAACAGAGTTAAACAGGAAGCAGTCAGAGTTTAGTTAAACTCTGACAGTTAGAAGCTAAACAGAGTTTGCTATACGTTGACTGTTGGAAGCTCGACAGAGTTTGTTAAACTCTGTCTGGAGGAAGCGTCTATTTGTCAACAGTGTTTGAAGAGTTATTGAAGATAATTATGGAAGCAATATCTTTGAAGATTGGATAGCTGTCAAAGAGATTGAGTTGACTAAGGAGACGAGTAGCAATCGTAATTGAAATCAATTGTATAGCTAATTTATAGGAGTATCAATTATCGATTGTATAGCAGCTGTATACTTTATAAATACAGTTAGGTTAACCCTAGAAGGGTATCGATCGTGTAATATCATATTGTTTTATTGTAACCTAAGCAGCTCTCTGTGATAATTTACATCACTGAGAGAGAAGTTAATTTCAAACAGTTTTTAAAGCTTTTAAAGAACTTATTGTTATTCTCTCATACTTAGTTGATTATAAGTGTGTATTCGGCCTAACATCTTCATTGGTATTAACATTCAGACAAAAACATTATCAGAGTAGAGTTTATCCAACATGTCAACAGTGTATGACTTACAGAGCATGCTAACAGAGTTTAACAGTCATTGAGCAGAGTTTGCATAGCAGAGTTTAACATACCACAGAAATATGAGCAACACAGTACATAAGTAGAATTTTGAGTCTAACCAATATCTCTAGTCAAAGCCAGAGACAATCCCTAGTTCATTTACCAGTCTTGTAAATACAGCTTCACTCAATGGCTTGGTGAAGATATCTGCAATCTGTTGTTCTGTAGACACAAAATGAAGCTCAATATTCCCTTCCTCTACATGTTCTCAGATAAAATGGTACCTTATGCTAATGTGCTTGGTCATTGAATGCTGTACTGGATTACCTGTCATAGCAATAGCACTTTGATTATCACAGTAAATAGGTATTTTACTGTACCTCAATCCATAATCCAGTAATTGATTCTTCATCCACGGAATATGTGCACAACAGCTACCAGCAGCAATATACTCTGCTTTAGCTGTAGATGTAGAGATTGATTTCTGTTTCTTACTGTACCATGAAACAAGTCTATCACCAAGAAATTGACAACTTCCACTGGTACTTTTTCTGTCTATATTACAGCCTGAAAAGTCTGCATCATAGTAACCAAGTAGCTTGAAGTCTGATTCTCTTGGATACCACAAACCTAAAGTTATGGTTCCCTTAAGATATTTGAAAATTCTCTTTACAGCTGTTAGATGTGGTTCTCTTGGATCTGCCTGAAATCTTGCACAAAGACATGTTGCATACATGATGTCAGGTCTACTTGCTGTTAGACAAAGAAGAGACCCAATCATCCCTCTATAGCTTGTCATATCCACTGGTGAACCTGTGTCTTTGTCCAACTTTGTTGCTGTTGCCATGGGAGTTGTTGCAGATGAGCAGTCAAGAATGCCAAATTTCTTTAGAAGATTTCTGGTATATTTTGCTTGATTGATAAAGATTCCATCATCTGTTTGCTTCACCTGTAGCCCTAGAAAATAACTAAGCTCTCCCATCATGCTCATTTGATACCTGGACTGCATGAGCTTGGCAAACTTCATACAGAGTTTGTCATTATTAGATCCAAAGATTATGTCATCTACATATATTTGAACTAATAACAGATCACTACCAAGATTGAAGTAGAACAAGGTTTTATCAATTGTACCTCTGTTGAACCCACTTTCTAAAAGAAATTGAGCCAGAGTTTCATACCATGCTCTTGGTGCCTGCTTAAGTCCATAGAGTGCCTTGTCAAGCCTGTAGACATAATCTGGATACTTGGGATCTACAAATCCTGGTGGTTGTTCAACAAACACTTCTTCTTCAAGTTTTCCATTCAGAAAAGCACTTTTCACATCCATCTGAAAAACCTTGAATTTCTTGTGAAAAGCATATGCTAGAAAGATTCTTATTGCCTCCAACCCTGCAACTGGAGCAAAAGTTTCATCATAGTGTATGCCTTCTTGCTGTGAATATCCTTTGGCCACAAGTCTGGCCTTGTTTCTTGTAACAACCCCATCACTGTCAGTTTTGTTTCTGAAAACCCATCTAGTACCAACAACAGATCTATTCTTTGGTCTAGGTACAGGGGTCCATACTTCATTTCTCTCAAATTCATTTAACTCCTCCTGCATTGCTGTTATCCAGTCAGCATCTTGAAGAGCTTCTTCCACTTTCTTTGGTTCAGATTTGGACAGAAATGCATGAAACAGACATTCATTTGTTGTAGCACTTCTTGTCCTCACTTTTGCATCTGGATCTCCAATTATTAAATCAGGTGTATGAGATTTTGTCCATTTCCTAGATGAAGGTAAATGACTTCTGTCAACAGTTGATCCTCCCCCTTGATCAATGTTCTCCTAATTATCTTGATGCCTTTCTTCATTCTCTGAGGCTCCCCCTGAATTTGATCGCTCAGAGTTTGAACTGTCAGAATTTGGACTTTAAGAGTTTGAGTTTGATCGAGATTTTTCAGTTGACTCACTATCAGAATTTGAGTCATCACTATGATCATGCTCCCCCTCAACTGGTTCTTCTCTTTGTTCTGACTGTACTATTTCTTCTGTGTGCACCAGTAGAGGTTCAGAGTTTGCATCAATAGAGTTTGTTGGACTGGTTTCATCAGATTTTATTTCATCATAGATTAGATCTTCATTTTCGAAATGCAACTGATCATGTTCATCAACATCTTCAAGTCCAGTGGATTTCTTGTCATTAAATGACACATGAATAGATTCCATAATCACCTTTGTTCTCAGATTATAAACTCTTAATGCCTTTGTTGACACTGGATAGCCAACAAAAATTCCTTCATCTGCTTTCAACTCAAATTTGGTCAACTGTTCAGGATTAGATGTCAACATAAAGCATTTGCACCCAAAAATATGAAAATATTTCAGGTTTGGCTTCTTTTCCCTCACCATCTCATATGGTGTTTTTCCATGCTTGTTGATCAGTCTGGCATTTTGAGTAAAATAGGCAGTTTGAACTGCTTCTGCCCAGAAATAGGTTGGCAATTTTGCTTCATCAAGCATAGTTCTGGCAGCTTCTATCAAGGTTCTGTTCTTCCTCTCAACTACACCATTTTGCTGTGGTGTACCAGGTGCAGAAAACTCTTGCTTCAAACCTCTGTTCTTGCAGAATTCTTCCATTGTTGCATTTCTGAATTCAGTTCCATTATCACTTCTGATTATTTTGACTTTGTGTTGTGATCCTTTGTCCAGCAACTTTACATGCTCCATCAGAGTTAATGCAGTTTCATCCTTCTTTGCTAGAAAATACACCCAAGTGTATCTGGTATATTCATCAACAATGACTAGAGCATATTTCTTCCTTCCAATTGACAAGACATTCACTGGTCCAAAGAGATCAGCATGTAGAAGATGATATGGATCAACAATTGAAGATTCAGACTTGCTCTTGAAAGAAGTCTTCCTCTGTTTGGCCTTTTGACATGAATCACACAGACCATCAACATTTAACAAAGACTTTGGAAGTCCTCTAACAAGATCCTTTCTTATCAACTTATTGATGTTGTTCAGATTCAAATGAGAGAGTTTCTTATGCCACTTCCAACTCTCTTCATTGGACATTCTTGTTGACAGGCACATATTTTTTCCATCTGAGTTTGTTAACAAGCTTGCTTCATAGATATTGTTGCGCCTTTGTCCAACTAAAACAACTTTCCCTGTGGTTTTGCTGATAACCTCACAGTATTCAGGTTGAAAATCTACATGAAAACCTCTGTCATAGATTTGACTCACAGATAGCAAATCATGCTTGAGTCCTGAAACCAGAGCAACATTTATGATGATGACACTTCCAAGATTAATATTGCCATATCCCAGAGTATGTCCTGTGTTGCCATCTCCATAGGAAACTTTTGGGCCAGCCTTCTCCACATACTCTGATAGCAGGGCTTTATTTCCAGTCATGTGTCCTGAACATCCACTATCCACGACTAGGATACTTTCCCTGATGCCCTGCAATCACAAACAATTACTGAGGATTAGATTTAAGGATCCAGACTTGCTTGGATCCTTTGGCTTTCTTAATTTTGTTAGCTTTAGCAGCGGAATTTACACTATCAGAGTTTAAGCTAACTTTGTCAGAATTTACACTTGCAGAATTAACCCTAACCCATTTCAGATTAGGTTTCAGTTCATAGTAATTATGATAAATAGTATGATAATTTTTGCAAGTATAAATAGAATGCCAAGTGCTTCCACAGTGTTTGCATAAGGTCTGTGGTCTAGTTCTAACATTATCTTTCTTTACTTCAGACTTGGAAGGTAAAGAATTAATGTTTTTGTTCTTCCTGCAAAAACTAGCAAGATGGTTAGTGCTACCACAGTTATGACATGTCTTTCTTGGAGCTAAAGTAGCAAGCATTGGATAATTACCTTGAGTGAAGCCTACTTTACCATTTCTATTCTTTCTAGACACTTTCTGTTTCTTAACAGATTTTAACTCCTTAAGCTTATGCTTGAGTTGTTTATCTGTCATTAAACCAATATTAACCTATTTAACACTAGTTTTTACTGGTTCTTTCTTAATAGCTTCTTTTCCACATTCAAACCTAGGTTCACTTATTCCATTAACAAATGTTCCAAATTTCTTAGGTGGGAGAGGTAGTCTAATCTTGACTATATTCTGAAACCTAAGTTCATCTTCCTCAGAATAACCTAGACCTACAGTGTCATATTGAAAAACTTCTTGAGTGTCTTTTCCAGAGTGAGTCCAAGTTTTAATAATGTGATTTGCCTTCTCCAATTCAGATTCTAGTTGTTTATACTTACTTAACAACTCTTGTTCAAGATAGACAGCATCATCTCTCTCCTTTTGAACTTGCTGCATGTTAGCAAGTTTCTCTTCTACAACCTTATTTCTCTCTTTGAGTTTAGAATTCTCAGTTTTGATTCTCTCATTCTCTAAAGTCTGATCCCTATAACTGATATGCAAAGCCTTAAGATATATTCTTAATTCAGTTATATCATCAGTATTATAAGCATAGGTAGTTAGAGGTATCTTGTTTTCAGAATCTTCAGCTTCATCAACAGTAGTAGCCATGAGAGTATAGTTCACATCCTCATCTGAGTCAGAGGTGTCTGCCCAATCTCTGCCTTTAGTGAAGAGTGCCTTCTCAGTTTTACCCTTCTTGCACTGAGGAGCATAGTGACCCATATCCTTACACTTGTAGCATTGAATCTCAGACTTGTCTCTTTTCCCAGATTTGGTATCCTTTCTCTCAAATTTGCTGAAATTCTTCCTGTCAAACTTTGAATAATTCTTGGAGAATCTCTTCCCTTTCTTGAAGTTCTTGAATCCCATCTTCTTGAAGGTCTTTACCATCAAAGAAGCCATTTGCAACATTTCCTCATCATCTTCAGAATCAGATGATCCATCTGTGTTTGAGTCAACATCAGAGTTTGATGACTCACTTTCAGAATGAATGTCCAAAGCTTTTCCTTTTGCCTTCTTCCTTGATGCTTCCTTCTTTGAGGGTCTTTCTTCAACTCTTAGAGCAACATATTTTGACTTTCTGCCTGATCTTCTGCTTCTCTGTTCCATTTCTAGTTCATGAGTCTTGAGCAACCCATAGATCTCATCAATATCAGTATCAACCAGATCATAGTTGTCTCTAATAGTGGTTATCTTAACATCCCACTTTTCAGGTAGAGAAAGAAGAAATTTGAGATTTGAATCTTCTAGATCATATTCTTTATTAACCAGTGACAGATCATTAAGTAGCTTACAGAATCTGTCAAAGGTTTCTGTCATTGATTCTTCAGATTTAGCCTCAAAGTGTTCATACTCCTGTGTGAGTATGTTCCTTCTATTCTTCTTGATTGCAGCAGTTCCCTGACATCTAACCTCTAGAGCATCCCAGATCTCTTTTGCAGTTTTACAATTGATCACTTTGTTAGACATAACATTATCCAATGAACTATGAAGCAGATGTCTAACCTTTGCATCCTTACCAATGGATGAAATGTCCTCAGGAGTCAAATCTTTCTTCTTCTTTGGTATAGATTTAGCTTCCTGTCCAGCAGTAACAACAGATAATTTTGTAGGCTTATGAGGGCCTTCATAAATTCTGTCAAGATATTCTGGATCTGTAGCCTCCAGAAACATAGCAATTTTCACCTTCCAGGTTGAGTATTCTGCTGGCTTGAGAATAGGAACCCTGATTGTTTCATATCGGCTCACAGTTGCAGGTTGAGCCTTCTCAGCACTAGAGCCTGTTGTTGGAGGAGGAATTTCTGCCATTGATTATAGTTGTGTGTGTGTGGATTTTAAACTATATTAAATTAACAGATTAAGCTCTAATACCAATTGTTAGGCCGAATACACAGATTATAATCAACTAAGTATGAGAGAATAGCAATAAGTTCTTAAATAACTTTAAAAACTGTTTGGAATTAACTTCTCTCTCAGTGATGTAAAATATCACAGAGAGCTGCTTAGGTTACAATGAAAAAATATTGTGTTACACGATCGATACCCTTCTAGGGTTAACCTAACTGTATTTATAAAGATATACAGCTACGTACAATCGATCATTGATTCTCCTA
Source organism: Saposhnikovia divaricata (assembly GCA_036435485.1). Classification (NCBI taxonomy): domain Eukaryota; kingdom Viridiplantae; phylum Streptophyta; class Magnoliopsida; order Apiales; family Apiaceae; genus Saposhnikovia; species Saposhnikovia divaricata. Next base: position 161,790,290 of record CM071596.1, on the reverse strand, counting down.
TAAATCAGCTATACAAATATTATCAATTATGATTTCTACACGTCTTTCTAGTCAGCACGACTTCCTTTGACAGCTATCCAATCTTCAAAGATATCGCTTCCATAATTATCTCCAATAATTCTGTTACTGACCAGCAAACGCTTCTGTTCAATAGAGTTTAGTTGCTTCCTCTCGTCAGTGTATAGCAAACTCTGTCTAGCTTTCAACTGTCAGAGTTTAACTAAACTCTGACTGCTTCCTGTTTCAAGTTAAACTCTGTTTTTCCCTGTAAAACTTAAACACTGATATTAACCATATCAATTATATTTAACACTTTGAGATACCTAAAACTTCTCTTCACGGCAATTAAATGATATTCCTTAGGATCACTTTGGAATCTAGCACATAAACAGGTAGAAAACATTATATCTGGTCTACTTGCAGTTAAGTATAATAATGAACCTATCATGCCTCTATAGCTAGTGTTATCAACGCTCTTTCCCTTAGGATCAGAGTCTAGCTTAGTGGCTGTTGCCATGGGTGTTTTTTCAGCTGAACAATCTTGAAAGTCAAACCTTTTTAAACGATCTTTGATATACTTTGACTGATTAATAAAAATACCAGTCTCAGTCTGTTTGACCTACAAACCTACAACGTAATTTAGTTCACCCATCATGCTCATTTGATACTTAGACTGCATAAGCTTGCTAAACTTAGCACACAACTTTTCATTAGTAGAACCAAATATGATGTCATCAACATAAACTTGAACTAAAAGCAAATCACTTTTCACCTTTCTAAAGAACAGAGTTTTGTCAATTGTACCTCTTGTGAAGCCATTATCAAGAAGAAATTTAGACAAAGTCTCATACCATGCTCTTGGTGCTTGCTTTAGTCCACAGAGTGCCTTGTCAAGTTTATATACATGATTTGGAAACTTTGGATCAACAAAACCAGGTGGTTGCTCCACGTACACTTCCTCATCAAGCTTGCCGTTTAGAAAAGCACTCTTTACATCCATCTAGTATACCTTAAACTTTGAATGAGCTGCAAATGCAAGAAACATTCTTATTGCTTCCAATCTTGCTACAGGGGCAAAGGTTTCATCATAATCAATTCCTTCCTCCTCAGAGTATCTCTTGGCCACCAGTCTTCCTTTATTTCTTACAATCATACCAGATTCATCTAGCTTGTTTCTGAAAACCCATTTTGCACCAAAAATAGATTTGTCTTTAGGTCTTGGTACTAATTTCAAGACTTTGTTTCTCTCAAACTCATTTAGTTCTACCTGCATTGCAATTACTCAATCAGGATCCTGTAAGGCTTCTTCAACTGTAAGAACCCCAAATTTTGGATATAATTAAAACTTTTTATTAAGTAATGATAAAATGAAGAACAATGATTGTAATGAATGGATATTGCTTTGGACAATGATCCTGATGCATTGGTATATTGTCAGAATAGAGTAATTCGATGGTTGAGGACCTAGATAAGAATAATCTACCATCCAGGAAGGAGCTAATGGATCCTTGAAGGGAAATGAGTACGTGCATAGTGTTTCCCATACGTGCATAGTATTTCCCGTACGTGCATAGTGTTTCCCGTACGTGCATAGTGTTTCCTGTACGTGCATAGTAATTTGGTGGATGAATAGTGATTTTGTAAGTTGGAAAACTTTTCACGCCACCCTATGTACGGGACGTGATATGGATGTTTCGAAGTCATATTAGTAATACGCGGAGGAAATAAGTGAATGCAGAGACGATCGGAATTCAGAAATTCCAAATTCTTTTTCGGTATAATATTTGACCGGACAGTGGATTAAATATTATTATAATCCAAGAATTGAGATATTAACTTTGAGGATTTGATATTTTGGGATGTTATTATATTTGATTTAAGAATGAAGGTAGGAAACCACTGAGGCAGTGAAACAAGCGTTCTAGAAACCGCTAAAACGTTATAACGAGATTAATCAATAAAGCGAACGAATCCTTGATTACGGATTAAGTTCGTATCGAGATTAAATATCATACATGGTCATCACGAGGATTATATTAAGGATTGGGGAAGGTATTATGAATATCGAGAAATTTCCCGGTAAACCCTAGAGGTGAAACTACTTAGTTATTCGTCCGAACGATCAATGAATTGAGCAATAACCGGACAAAGAAACAAGCTGAGAACCAAGAGACAACCATGTGCAAGTGGATGAGATCACCACCATGGCATCATCACTTTATTAAGGTAGCTTTATGAAGATATTATCTAAGCTAAGTTAGCTTCTTCAAGAAGCTTGTTTTTCTACCAAACTAGAGGGGGCAACTTGCATTTGTGTCAAACAAATATCTTCCTAAATAATTCACTCATCCTTATCCCTTCTTCATCACAATAATGCAAGGAACCAAGCAAGTTTCATACATACAAGTATCATTGGAGACAAACTAAACTAGTTAGCATGAGGGTGTAACATAAGGCACCAATACATGTCCACATGGAAGCAAATCCTTAACCAAGCCTTAACCCATCAACTAGACTATAGTTAGCCAAACAAATATCTTGTTTTAATGATCACTTTATGCAATCAACCAAGCAAAACAACTCCACTTCTCTCGTCCATGGAGCATTCGAATTTTTCAAGAAATTCAAAGGAAGAAATCAAGCTTCCACTCCTTGTTTGATCTCCAAATTTTTATCCTAGATCCTATATTTCATAAAAATGATACCCTAGAAATCTTAGCCTCAAAATCCAATGTTTCCATTTTCAATAAAATCATCAAAGTAGAGGGTGAATAGTAACCTCAAGAACAAAACTCTTGGATCTTGATTTTGGTGAATGATTCAAGCTACATGGAGGCTATACAAGGACCATACAAGGATTATTAGGGCTTGTACACTCTCTAAGGAAGGTATAACTCTTAAGAACCATGGATCTCATTTTGAGTTTTTAGCATGTTCTTGATGATTTGGCTTAGTTATGATTATGGTAACATTATAAGCATGCTTGGTTAATGATTTAGTGATTTAAGTAGCATAATGATTATTATGGTAAAGCATGATGTTCTTGGGCTTGCTGAGATGAGAATCATGTATAAATGATGTATGGATGCCCGGTGTGGCTTGGCTTGATTGTTGTGAATTTTAGAACGTCCGATTTATAGCCGTCGTAATGCCCGATTTTTGTTAACCTTAAGAAATCGTGGTTGACAGTAGCCATAAGTCACTGTCCAGTTTCATGTTCTGCCATGGCAAGATAGATCATGTTATAAGCTTCGTTTTGATATAAAGATCATGTGAAACGGACTTACGGTTTAGGAATTATGGCCGATTCACTAAAAGTCGTTCGAAACCGTAAGTACGAGTTCGTTATTAAAATTGAACCCTCGTAAAATATGTAAAGTCATGACGAATCTTGGTAAATAAATACTAGGGGTAAGAAGGAAGGTGTGAAAGAAAACCGTATGTCAAAAAGAGCATTTTTCGATTTATTAAAAATGTTCGAGTCAAGGTTAAACGCGAACGAACCCCTAAAAGACAACTCTTTTATAACTTCGGTAAAACACTTAGAAAACGGGCGATAAAACTCGGAGTATAATATTGGTTCGTAACGATCAACCTTAGAACTCATATGACTTAAGTATGTCCCAAGTATAAGTGCAGTGACATGTCGTATTAACGAACGAATGTCGGGTCGGATCAGTGATGATAAGTAATCCACAAAAAGGGGTATAAAGAGATAACTCGAGAACGTGTTTCGATTTAAGTATAACTTAACTTTTAAGATGTTAAGTGATTAATCCGGAATGTCTTGGCTATTTATAGATCACCAAGCTGACCCGGGACCCGCTACCACTACCCCTTACCGTACTCGACTACCAGGCAAGTTTCAATTCCCTTCTTTTAGGCTGTTGTTGTGATTGAATATATATATATATATATATATGATTGCTGATATACATATGCCATTGCATGCATGCCTACTTTCAAGTTGAATTGATATACTTGTTCCCTGAATGTTATTGTTGGCTTATAAGCTAGATAGTTATATATCAGTTATAAGCCGGTTATTGTAAGACCCTCATAGAAGGGCGTATACATCTTATTAATCAAATATAGACCGGGAGTCAATATTCCTTGATATATCGAGATTACCTCGGAGGAAAATATTTAAGTAAATATTTTCTATTATTTGGGTGACGGATATTATTTGAATATTCGTTCGAGACTAATTATTTTAACGATCATTACTTCAAATAATTATTTGAACGTAACTATTCAACGAATAATATTTCTCAATATTCATTCAGAGTCGAATTGATTATCGACTATTATTTCGAATATTCTTCTAAAGATGAGACTACTAAATGAATATTATTTGGATATTCTTTTAGAATATTATTTTATTAAATAAATATTACTTTTGAATATTCATTTAAGATATTAAATACTTGATGAATATTATTTTAATATTCATCTGAAGCTTGATTTAATTATCGAATATTATCTCGAATATTCCTGAAGGCTTGGATTACTAAATGAATATTACTTGATATTCATTTAGGATATTATTCATTAAATGAATATTACTTTTGAATATTCATCTAAATTCCTAATTAATTATGAATATTACCTTAAATATTCTTTTCAGGTCTTATTAATTAATGAATATTGTTTTGAATATTCATTTAAATATTTATTTATTCAATAAATATTCTCCTGATATTTCTTCAGGGATTATTTTGAGAAATACTCTGATTAAAGATATTCTTTCATATTCCCAAATATTCTTTAAATATTTTAACTCAATAAATATTCTCTGAATATTTATTCCATACTTACAATAATCTCGATAAGGTTTATCTTCTTCGATTATTACGAAAAAATATCTCGGAGTCATATTATTATTAATCTTATATCAAGAAAGGTTCTCAGACATCATTCTTCTTTGAGTCTATCTCCTGAATAATAAGGGAACCTTACTTGGAAAATGTTATTTATCTTGTCGACTTCCCGGTCATAAAGTATTCCCTTCATCCGCAACTCGGGTGCTGTGACTTATTAAGTCGTTGCTTACCTTCTCATCTTTCGAGGGGTAAGATTACTGGAACAAGTTGATATCCGTTACCAAGTAATAGCTTGGGAGTTATTGGTAAATTTTCCTTTCCAACTAGATACGACTACTTTGTGGAGTCTTATCAACAAGTATTATACTTGGGGAAAGGGGGACGAACGTTACATTCAGAATCATGAATTCTATTTGAACTAGGAGTCGTGTAAGAGGCCGAGTAACGCCGGTCCATCCCCTTTGGCCCAACCGTTGGCCGGGGAGAGCTAGTAAGGCGGTATACAAGTAAAGCCGTCAGTTCTTCCTTCTACCGGTAGTAAATCTAAATTGAGCTGTACGATCTCGACTGATCATCAAGATTGGAACAGCGGGCGCGGTGAATACTCCATCATTGGTTCATCATCCAAATTTATTTATTTCCTGCAACATGATTACTGTTGGCAGAGTTGGAAAAGTGTCATAACTGGAATTGCAACCTTTTCTTGCAAGTTCCTCTTCTTAATAACAATAAGAATATCTCGCTTACTTTGATGTAGCAGATATTTCTACAAACAAATACTTTAAGTTACCTTGTAACTTCATCGTTCATATTATACTGGCATCATTTCCGTAAATGCATGGCATATGATTTGAAAGATACTTTTGAACTGTTATACATTATCGTTCAGTTATATATTATTGTTGGTGGGCTATTGCTCACCCTTGCTTTATTTTTATATCACAACAACAGCTAGACCAGATGACTCGCACAAGGCGCACTCGACGCGAGCGAGGACGATGAGACTACCAGAGCTGAAGAAGAAGCTATTGGTAGGATATATTTATTCTTTCAGTACCAAGAATATAGTCTAGTATGACTTATGTAAATGGATGGCAAAGAGTATGTATTTATATTGAAATTCTTTTGGATTGTCAGAACTCATAATGTGATTAATAAAAATTGGATTGTTACTCTGATTTCATCTCTGGGACTATAACGGGTGTGTTTTATATTGTTGTGTTGGGTTATAGAGACGTAATTTATTTTATGTTAAGGAAAGTTCAATTATTGTGGACAGAATTGGAAACCGTAACCACCGGATCCCGGACCCCGGATCTGGGGGTGTTACATCAACCTTCTTAGGTTCATTCTTTGAGAGAAAGCAACTATACAAGCATTCATTTTGTATTGATCTTCTAGTTCGAACACCACTATTTAGATCACCAATAATCAAATCTTCAGTATGATCCCTTGTCCATTTCCTAACAGGTGGTAGATTACTCCTACTAGACTCTCCCTCTATGTTAGTGGTATCTCTTATAGAAGAGTGTTCATTTCCTTCAAAAGCTCCCACTTGATCAGTAGAATCAATAGACTCCATCCTGCTACTAGTACTTGAACTTTCTCCATTAGTCCCTAAAGAATTAGTCCCTGATGAAGTAGACTTTGAATGATTATTCTTATCCTGACTAGTATTGTGTTCTCCTTGATTGATTTTCTCCCCCTCAGCAACAACAATCCTTTGAGAAGCAATAGAGATTTCCTCTGGAGAACCTTCATCATCACTGAGAGAATCTCAGAATCCTTAAGATTTTCAAATTCCAATTTGTCATGGTTTTCATCAGTTCGCAAAATTCCAAAGTTCTTGTCATCAAATGCAACTTGAATTGATTCCATAACAATGTGAGTTCTGAGAATATAAACTTTGAAGGCCTTTGATGCTGAATATCCTCGAAAGATTGCTTCATCTGATTTGGATTCAAACTTTCTAAGTTGTTCTGGATGAACTTTCATGACATAGCATTTGCATCCAAAGATGTGAAAGTATTTCACACTTGGCTTCTTTCCTTTGATCATCTCATAGGGAGTCTTTCCATGACTATTTATCAAGGTGCAATTTTGAGTAAAACATGCAGTGTTGATAGCTTCTGCCCAGAAATAGGTTGGAAGCTTTGCATCTGCAAGCATGGTTCTTGCTGCCTCTATGAGAGTTCTGTTCTTTCTTTCTACTACACCATTCTGCTGAGGTGTTCCAGGTGCAAAAAACTATTGAGTGATTTCATTGTCTACACAATACTCCTCCATTGTAGAAATCTTGAATTATGTACCATTGTCACTCCTAAGTACTTTGACTTTGTACTCAGAGCTATTCTGAATATTCTTTACAAGATCAATGATTTGCTGAGGAGCTTCATCCTTTTTATGTACAAAGAATACCCATGTGAACCTTGTGTAGTCATCCACTATAACTAGAGCATATATTTTCTTGCTGATAGACATAATGTTTACTGGACCAAATAAATCAAGATGCAGCATGTGAAATGGTTCAGTAATTGAATTTTCAGTCTTTCTCTTGAAAGTGGTTCTTCTTTGTTTTCCAAGTTGACAAGCATCACAAAGTCCATCTTGCACATAATTTGCCTGAGGTAGGCCTCTCACTAGATTGTGCTTAACAAGTTGATTAAGCTTCTTGAAGTTAAGATGTGAGAGCTTCTTGTGCCAATTCCAGCTTTCATCATTTGATGCCTTGCTGTAAAGACATCTGACAATTCCTTTAGATGGGTCACTCAAGCTGGCTTCATAAATGTTACCATGTCTTTTACCAGTTAGAACAATGTCTCTATTCTTCATATTCAAGATTTTGCATCCTTCACTGTCAAAGATTGATTGGTAACCTTTATCACCCAGTTGACTTATGCTTAAAAGTGTGTGTTTCAAGCCTTCAACCAGTGCTACGTTTTCTATGATGACATTCCCCAAAACAATTGAGCCATATCCCAGAGTTTCTCATTTGTTGCCATCTCCAAAAGATATTACTGGGCCAGCTTTTCTCTCAAACTTTGTAAGCAGGGACTTCTTTCCAGTCATATGCCCAGAGCATCCACGGTCCAAGATAATTGAATGCTTCTTTCCTGTGCCCCGCAAACAAAAAAGTAACTATTTAGAAATTTTTAGGACCCAACTTTGATTGGATCCTTTCTTACTAACTTTAGAAACAACAGGCTTCGAAGATTTTGCTTTTGATTTACCTGTTGCAGAGTCAATCTTAGACTCTGATTTCATAAACTGTTTGTGACTAGGAGTTTCAGATTTCAGAGAATAATAGTCATAATACAGTTCATGATATTTCTTACACATATAAATGGAATGAAGTAAACTACCACAATGATAACAAGCTTTTTGTGGTTGGTATTGAATTTTTTGAGTCTTGGGGAATCTAGACTCAATTTTCCAAGAAGGTTTTTGATTGTAGTCTAGGGTCAAATGATTATGATTTCCACACTTATAACATTTCTTCCTAGGTGCATCAGGTACATTCTTGTAATTATTCTCTTTGTTAATACCTTATTTTCCATTCTTATTTCTTTTGATCTTGTTAGACTCTGAAAGACCTTCTAGTCTCTGTTTCAGCTGAGACTTAGACAGAAATCCTATGTTGACATTCTTAGGTTTTTCTAACACTTTCTCATCTGAACTAATGTTGTTAATTCTCTTGTGCACAACTGGGGTACCATTCGAATCAACAAACTTAACATGTTTAGGTTCAGAAACTTTCTGCTTACTTTCAAATTTAGATGTGCTAGCTTCTTGTTTACTATTATCATTCTGAACAACAGCAATGAGTTTCACTCTTATCCTTTTAAAAACCTAAGCCATAAACTTTGCCAAGAATTTGGTTTTCAATGATTTCTTGAGTCTTTTTACCAGAGTTGTTAATGGTTTTCATCATCTCTCTCTCTTCCTCTAGTTCTTTTCTGACATAGTCGTAAGCCTCAAGAATAACACCATAATCATGCTTAGCTTTATCAGAATCTATTCTATAATGTTCCATTTGTATTAACTCAGATTGAAGAATGTTATTTCTATCAACTAATTCATCATTCTTAATCTTAAGTTCATCTCTTTCACTAGTAAGAATTCTGAAATTAATCATAAGATTTTTAAACTCGGCATGGATAGATCTAATATCATCAGAGTCTAAGCTATCAAATGAATCAAGAGAGTGAAGTGATACCTTAACAGAAGATGGAGAAGTTTTCTTTGAAGATCCAGGTTTGTCTGAAGTATTTTCCATCGATGCAATGTTGTCATAATCCAATTCATCTTCAGAATCACTGAAATCTGCCCAATCCTTCTGTGTGACCATGAGTGCATTACCCTTTCTTGAATTCCTAGGCTTCTTACACTCACTAGCAAAGTGTCCAAGCTCGCTGTAGTTAAAGCATTTGATCTTTGCCTTATCAAGCTTGACAATTATACTTTTGCCCTTGGCACTCTTCTTCTCTTCTTTCTTTTGAAAAGGTCTTTTGCTAAATCTTCTCATGTTGAATCTTCCTTTCTTGAAAGCTTTAGCAAATTTAGCAAAGAATTCCTACATCTCTGATTCAGAATCACTGTTGTCAGAGTCTATATCTGTAGTCTCTGACTCAGAACTTTCTTTTCTTTTCTTCTTCCTTGAGTCCTTTACAGTAGGCTCAACATTCTGTTCATCTGGAAGCTTCTTTGATTCAGATTGAGCAGTAAGTGAAACAGTTTTCATCTTTCCTTCACCTCTGCTCTTCTTCTGCTGCCTTTCCAGTTCATAAGCCCTCAGTTTTCCATAAACTGCCTCGAATGATATTTCATCCAGATTATTAGCTTCCTCAATTGCAGATATCTTCTCATTGAAGAAATCAGGCAAGGCTTTCGTGAACTTAGTATTCATATCCTCCATGTCATAATATTTACCATGCATGGCCATCTCATTGATGAGTTTAGTAAACCTATCAAAGGTATCAGTAATTGACTCACCAGACTTGGATTTAAAGTACTCATACTGTTGTATGAGAAGTGTCCTCATATTCTTCCTGACAGGTTTAGTTCCCTCACAATGAACCTTCAGATTGTCCCATATCTCCTTAGCAGATTTACAAGAAAGAACATAGTTAGTGGGAACAGAATCAAGACTGTTGAACAGTATGTTTCTCACTTTATCATCTTTAAGAACGTTCTCCTTGTCCTTATCTGACCATTAAGATTTAGGCTTCTCTACTGTGTGCTCTGGAACAACTTTACCATCGACAGTTGCTTGACCAACAACCTTTGTTGGAACAAAAGGCCCATCTCTAATTATGTCAAGATAATCAGGATCTATTGCTTCTAGATGATGCAACATCTTCACTTCGCAGAGAGTATACTTGTTTCTCTTCAGCATAGGGATCTTAGTATTACCATCCTTGTAACCAGACATAATTGCATATCTTTATGATTATTCGAAATCAACCTGCTCTGATACCAATTGTTAACTTGAATAACTTGTAGAAGGGGGGGTTGAATACAAGTTATGTAATCGTGTCTGATTTTTGCTTGATTAGATGAACAAGAACAAACGAATAAATCAAACTATTTGTATTAATTAAATCAAATACAAACTCTACCAAAGGTGTACAATACCTTTAGCAGCTTCTCTCAATACAAATCTCTCTCTGTTTGTTCACTCGTATACTCATGATGATCACAAATCTCACACATATTACATTGTTATTGATAGAGTATTTATAATGCTACCTATCAACTAATAACAGAAAGAATAATCTATACATGGTAATCTTTTGCCGTCCACTAGATAGTTTCAAACAATGCTTTGATTCTTTTCTTCATGCCCACTTCTTTCCATCTTCTGAATACAAGATCCTAAAGTATAGCACTTTCCAGTTCTGCAGCTTCGATACAGTCAGGGTCTGTCATAGTTCCTGAAAACTCTGTAGTCCGTGACCTCAGTCTCTGATCAAGTACTGTTCACAGTTTTGCAGATCTTAGATAATTGATATTCCTTTAATCAAATGCTAAACCCTTTATAAGATCAGGGTATTACAAGAAGTGTAATGTCATTTTATTCTACACATCACAACTCATGAATTTATTCCTAACACCAAGCTTGTCAAACAGCAGCTTGATTAATTTGTGGAGATGCTGTGATGTGCTAAAAAATAAAGAGATTTAAATTGCAAGTGCACAATTTCATCGTTTGAATACTTGAGATATCGATCCGTAGAGACTTATTATTTTCGCAAACCTTAAAATTTAATTTAGTGGGACTAGAACAATTGGGTTTTGGAAAATTCGGATTTTTACTATTTAATTCCTAATTCTAAATTCTAATTTATTCTAAAACTAAATTATTCTAAAAATTCTAAATAAAACTAGATTTTATTCTAAAAATATTGTTTTACTTGAAAAAAAATTATAGAAAATTTTTTAAAAAAATTCGACATGACTATTTCGTAAATTTAGCTAGCCAAACACAAACCAAATCCAGCATATGAGTAATCCAACTCATTAAACATTAAAAACTCAAAACAATAAACAAGACACAGAACACAAAACTACACTAGCCCAAACACAAAATGGACGAACTCAGCTAAAAAAGAACTCGACTAGACTCACTAAACGAATCTGCACTCACTAGACAAGGAACCCAATTCAATAATCACTTCAATCTCAACAAACAACTACTCAGCACCAAGAACGCAGAAAAGCAGCAAAAACGCACAACAATACACAGACTTAATGCAACCAACGAACGAATCAGAAAACGAAACAAAACAGAAAAACCAACTTGGCAGCCACAAACCCAGTCGAATCAGTAAAACAACTACACTAAGAACTCAACTAAAAAAAATTTAAATAACTTGATGTGTAGTTAACAAACATCAACTAAACTAAGAAATCAGTAATGACAACGAGTGAGACACAGCAGTAACCGAACAGCAAAAACAGAAAACTCGGCCATTCTAACAGACTTCAACAGACTCAAAAAGAAAATGCAAAACATAAAACTCAACAAATCAAAACACAAAAAAGAACTTAATAAACCCAGTCGACTCAGCTAAACCAAGCAACAACCAGCAGAAACTCGACAAAATAACAAGTTAAGAACTCGCCACAATACACGTACCCATCAACACAAAAACACTAGACAACTAAGAAAACAACAATGCAATTCGATAGTAACCACAACCATAACGATTACAACTCAAAGACGCGAAACTATATTTAGGTAACAACAAACTCAAACTCAAGCGACGAATTCTAACAGCCACTAAACTGAGAAATGGAGACAGGGAAATTGCTCAGGTCACATTAACGAAATCAAACACAAAATTTGCTAAAAAGAAGAAAGGGGATTTGCGTTTGTGTGTGTGAATCGAAGGAGGAGGAGAAGAGATGAAATGGGTTTGTGTTGTTTGCAGAAAAGGAAGATTTGTTTGATTATAGAGAAGAAAGAAAACAAAATGATGTGAGCTGGGTTTTGTACGAATAATACTGAAACAGGGGAGAGGGAGCTGCTTCGAATAAAAACAGAGAACTGAGAATAGAGCTTCGAATTAAAAATGAAAAATAAATAAAAACGTACTGAAAATTTATATACTAATATTTTTGTTTTTTTGTTATAAGTTAAAATACGAAAATAAAGAAATTACCAACGAAATTAAGAATTATACTACTAAAATGATGATTTAAAATTAAAATGCCCACAATAAAATGAAAATTTAAAGGGGCACAACTACGATTATTAACTAAGAACAAGAAAATAAAAATCGTTACATTCAACCCCAAGTGGTTAGCATTTCGCTACTTTGTCCACTAATCGGATTTACAAAAATAACGAAAGCAAGGCAACATAAAAGAGAGAGAAAAAGGAAACTTGAAATTGCATTAAATAAAAGAGAGTGTTTACAAAATTTAGAACTACAAAACAAGAAAAAGGAATGAAAATTACACTACCCTAAAACTACCCTAAAATCTAGGTTGATAAATACAAGGGGGTAAGGGGATATTTATAGAATAAGAATTAGGGTCTAGGGGTATGTTGGGTGAATCTCCACCATACACCTTCTAATGTGGTGGAGAAATCCTAGCCATTCAATTGTTTCCTTCCTCCTTAAGCTTTGTTGAGTGGATCTTGGCCATACACTTATTTAGTGTGTTGGGATGATCTCCACCTTTCATGTGTCTTGAAAGATTCCTTTTCCTCCAAGCTCCTAATTCTTTTTCCTCTTTTCATTTAAGTCCTTTTTCTTCCTCTTTTTCCCTTCCTTGCTCTTTATTTCTTTATTTTGCCATTTCTTTATTTATTCACGAACTTCCTGAAATGCAACAAAATAATTTATTAAAATACGAGTTCAAGCAGCAAATAGGTAATAAAAATATGTAAAAATATGCACTTATCAAATGCCCCCATACCTATCATTTGCTCATCCTCGAGTAAAACAAAAACAAAAAGATATCTAAGAGAAGTCCTATGCTCCTTTTCGTAGGCGTCACAGGTAATTTTAGGTTTACCAACACGTTAAACTCATAGACGATCTCTACAAGAGGAGTGTTGTCTCCTAAGGGATTACAGAAGATATACCCATAAAATCTTTGAGATAAATCAGTAAGTATCCAACTTTCCTCTTGTAATCTACCTTTCATTGGTGTCAATAAAACAAATTTGTAGGACAATATATGCCTTAAAGATTATTCTAATAATAGCCAAGTTATAGGTTCCCACAATCCACATGAGTCGACTCAAAAAGTTTACAAAAAATCCCAAGGTTTGTAGTGAATTTAAGGCCTTTGATGGATAAAGTGCATACGAACATTTTCTCTTTTTCAACCAATATTGAACTGACCCAATCTCTATCAAAACAAGTATCTAGCCAAACTTCACGTTCTTAGTAGTTAGACCGACTGTGCAATGGTTGAGGTTTCAAAAGACTTTTGCATTGATACCCATTTAGCGAGCTTTAGGTCAACAATCCCAGACCACAAAGGACCTTAGGTTGCTAGGCACAAAGTCCCCTCGGACTTACTTACTCGGGTTATCAATGAGCCCAACCTAGCCGATTTAGCTACTAAGAATTTATTAGAACTTAAGACTTTATTAGTACTAATGGTTGAAATGACCGTGCAATGATTGAGGTCTCAAAAGACTTATGCACTAATACCCATGTAGCGAGCGTTGGGTCAGCAATCCCAAACCACAAAGGGCTTTAGGTTACTAGGCACAAAGTCCCCTCAGACTTAATTACTCGGGTACTAATGAGCCCAACCTAGTCATTCCTTCCATTAGCACTCTACAACTACAAGCATTTATTGACTATTTTTTTTCTTTTTTTTCTTTTTTTAGACACTATATGAACAATTTATCGCAAAGGTTTGATTCGACATTGTTTTAACATGTGGGTTCTTTATCAGGTATCGAATAACATCCCTATACAATCTTTCCATCAAAGGTCTCGTGCAAATGTGCCGTCTTGGACTTTTAAGCAAAAATTTGTTCGACATAGGTTTCATGAGGAAAACCTTACTTGACTATGTTCAAATCATCTAAAGGCATTATACATATCATTTTCGAAAAATTGTTAAAACCAATTAGTTCTAAAATTTAAAGAGTGGGAAGGACAACTAAGCTAAAATATCTCTATTTTTGGATTTTTTTATTTTTTTGTATTTTTCAATTTTATGTATTTACACTAAAAACCTCCCTCATACCTAAATCGTGCATTGTCCTCAATGTATGCAAATGCAAGAGAAATGAGTAAAGGAGAATGAGGAGATAATACCTGACAAGGGATGACGGAGAGGAACAAAAATGAAAAACACTAATTAATTGTAAGAACCCTAATTTTTGGTAATATTCCTTTTATTTAATATCTTGTGACATTATCATTATGGAACTTTTCTAGTCATCCCTGTTGATTTATAGAATTGATTGTCTGAGAAACTGCGTTGTTGCATTTATGATGTAAGATATACAGAGAGGTTGTGAAGGCAAGAGTCTTACTATAGTAATATTTATAAAACTTGGAATTTGAGAATGGTTAGAGTATTAAAGGATTTAGTAAGAATTATGACGAGGAATTTTGGACATTCGAGGAATTTATACAATAAGTACTTAAGGAATTATAGGGGAAGTCTCTACGCGACGAAATATTATTACGAGAGAATAATTAAGTTACGATACGAAGTAAGGATTAAATAACAAGCATTGGTGGGAGAATAATATTACAAGGAAAGAAATTACATGCAAGTGCCATGTAACTAGATAGTTAGAAAAAGGAACTAGAAAACATAAAAGCAAAAGTGAATAGTGACTAGCATGGTGGGTGATGTACTTAGGGGACAATAGGGCATGGATGCAACCTAGGCTAGCTTGGCAACATGTGACTACTCTTTACTAACCATAATAATACAAGTCATACTATCATTTCTTTTTCTACCATTCCAAACAAAACAAAGCAAAAACACTCCCCCCCCTTTGTAAAGCTCTCGGCCGAACCACCTTGGGAGAGAGGGAGAGATTTTCTCTCCAAGTTTTCTTCATCTACAACCTTCCTAGGGCTTCCTTGCATATTATTAGAGGTATGGTATCAATTTCAAAGCCTTCCATCCATTGGTTCTTGAGTTATAATTGTTGGAAGTTTAGAGAAATGTTAACATAAGTTTATTATCTTTTAGATCTTGCATTGTGAGTGTTGTAGGAGGCCATCTAAGGTGTTTTTAAGTTGTATAAAGATTGTTCAAGGTCTCTAGGAGCTCAAGAAGGTATGAAATCTCAAACCACCCTTGGTTATGTGTTGTTCATATAGTATGGTAGTAGATCCATGTATTTTAGGGGTTATCTTGAATGTATATGTATTGGATAGCATGGATCTTGGGTTTTGATGTTGAGATTGTGATTTTTATGGCTAGGGTTAATATATATATCTCCATGAGTGTTATGAGTCATGATCTAAGTGTTTTAAGTGGTGTTTATGTTATGGAAGCATGAAAAATGGTTGATCTAAGTGATTTGAGCTTGCTGAGTTTGTCCAGGAACTTTGATCTGTGTTGTAGCACGATTTTGAACACCCAAATGATGTCCCCTGATGTCCTACCTTATATTGTTGGAAAGATAATTGAATGTAGTTTCTGGATATGTAAGATTCATAGCTAGGTGATGTGTGGATTTTTAGTTATGGCCGTAGGAGTGAATTTTGTTTCTGGACTATGGACTGCATTAAGTGACCCCCTTGTCAACCTTGTTTAGACACCTTAAAATATATTTGGGATCATGGAAAAATTTGAGAATGTAGGTAATGCAGTGGTGAAGACCACCTAAAATGAATTGGATTAAAATATGAATTTTTGGATTTTATAAAAATACTAGAGTAAAATTCGCGCAATGGAAAAAAATCGATTCGTGGAACATTATTCTAGGGTTAGTGGTTATGGTTCGAACGTGGTAACTAAATTAAGTCGAGTAAGTGACGAGCGTAAACGAGTGATGTCATGGACCTATAGTGGGGCTAGGGAGTCATAAGACGAAGTCGTTAAGTTAATTTCGTACCCCCTTAAAACCCCGTAATTAGAGAGAAATTGTTAAGGTACTAACGAACGATTATTGTTTATGTATAGATCGTTCGAATCCGCACGCTCGACCACCCCAACCAAACCAAGGCAAGTTTACTTTTCAAAACTTATCCCTATACAAGGATTTTCACTGTTGTGTTTGTAGTTTTCAAATGATATCAAATGCTATGTTTATCGAAGTATTGATGCAATTGAGATTGAATAAGTACATGTATGCTTTTACCCCTTGAACTTAGATTGAAATGTTTTCTTCGGACAACGACTCTAGCAATAGAGGTCGTAGCGGTCCGTATATACTATTGACCGGGGAGCGGTATATTATTATATCGTATCTATATTGCGAAAACCCGAAGGGTCATTCGGGTGGTATCGTATATTCAAATAACTATCGTTATATCTTCGTAAATACTCGAAACCCTATCTTGGATTAAGAGTTTATTTTATCGAATAATTATTTTATTAATTATTAATATTAAATCTTAAAATACTATTTATTAATTATTGTTCATTCTTTAAAGACAAAGTTAATCCAAGATACTTTTTAATACTTCAAACTCGAACTCATTTGAACTCAAAACATTTTCGAAAACCCCCGGTCAGATTCTGCTTCTTGTATGATTTCAAGAATCATCGGTCGACTGATGTCGGACCTCAATTACCCTGTTTTCAATCAAAATCAAGTTTTAAAAGAAAAGAAAAAGGGACTCTGGCAGGTGTGGGAACCGTTGACGAACGATTCCCGGGATGTGTAAGCGGCCGTGAGCCAGGCGGTCCATCACTTATTATTCCGGCACAGGTGTTGCCGAAGGATGATTACGGATGTAGTTTTCATCGAGGGTGATTACGGATGTAGTTTTCACCCGAGGGATAGTTATGGATGTAATTTCTATCCTTCTACCGGTAGAGAAGACCCGCGGATTATTGGGCTTGGATGTGGCGACTGATCATCGTCAATCCTTGTCAGGTTTTGTGTTTTCTTTAAGTCCCATTCCTCCATTTTGGAAAAATGCTTTGACACTGCTTCTTAGGATTTCGTGCCAAGTTGCTGATAGTGTTTTACTTTGATGAGAAAGATGTTGAATCAATGCAGTATCTAGAACTGCAAGTTTATTTTGAAAACAAGGGCACATATTGTTGCACCTTCGAGATTTATCAACTATGGCAAGTGATTTCATAACTGATTGATACAAACAAATATATCAACTGCCAATCATATGAGATGTATATTGCTTATCCTATATATATATTTCTTGCTGAGCTATAGTTGCTCACTCTTGCTTGTTTTCAAACTTTACAAACACAACAGCTAAGCAAAATGGCAAGACCCAGGCAGACTGCTCGAAAGCAGGTGACTAGGCCCGAGCCTCCACTTGAGATTCCACCGGTAGGCCCCATTAGCCGGATTGGTTGGCAGCTTTTGTTAGTACATTTTATTTATCAGCATGACCTGTGCAAGGCAGTGTATCGTAACAAACTTTCAAGCCGCCAGCTTCGCATCATATCGGAGTGTTGCTGGTAGCATAAATACTATTTAATTCGGTCTGTAATAACTCTGATAACTTTATTACTGTTTAATCAATGTGTGACGTTTCTGAGGCTCTAACCTGTGTGTGTGAGTGTGGTGTGAGTTTATTGTGGGGTCGATGGTTGTGTTTTATATATTGTGTGCAAGAAGAGGTATGTTACTAATGGAAAATGGACCGTGAGCGCCTAGATCTCCGACCCCGGATCTGGGGGCGTCACAGAAATGGTATAAGAGCGAGGTTACAGTTCTCAGAAACGGTAGTAATTTAAGAAAGCAACCCTAATAATAATAACAATAACGATAACCCTAATAACAACTTTAATAATACTTAGAACTCTCATCGAGTTGTAGTCGGGTTATCGGATATAGCCCTGACTTTAAGGCCCGTGAGGGAACTACTCCTAAACCCTTCTTTTATGGTTAGTGACCCACTTGATTTCCCTTGTGTAGATGGATGAGATACCAGACCCTGAGGCTTTTGAGAGGGAGCATGATGAGGCCCTGATGCGAGAGACCGAGGACCCTGAGGAGGATATGGGTGCTGACTCCGAGCTTGGCCCCTGGATTACAGTGATAGATAGTACTGATGATGAGGATCCCGTTGAGGAGCCCTTTGAGCCTGAGCCCGAGCCAGAGCCTGTTACCCCATCTCCTGTAGCTACTGATGAGGAGAGTGTGAGATCCGGCGAGGGTCGTGTTGTGTCACCCCCACCTTCTCCACAGACATCTAGCCCTGTTTCATCGGACGGTGACTCTGAGGATGACACTTCTGGCGAGGAGGAGCTTGACCCTACCCCTGCTCCTGCTCCTGCTGCTGCTGCTGCACCTACTCCTGTTCCGGTCATACCACCTCCACCGGCGGACCTACCCCCAGTGTCTGGTACTGAGCATGCTTACGTGGTACAGTTCCTGACCCGAGACTTACTATCTGCAGAGGCCCGACTTAACGAGGCGAGGCGGGCACTAGTGGAGGAGCGCGAGGCGCGCTTGAGGATCCAGGCTGAGATGAGGACCACTGTTGCTGGGAGGACTAGGGCTCGACTCCACAGGATCGAGATGAGGAGTCGCGATAGGATTCTTGGTTTAGGGATCCGCGGGGGCGGAGTGATCCAGGCTAGGGATGCTAGACGTGTTGTGCGTCGTGCATTTACCCGAGTGAGGACCTTGCTCCGTCGCGGCGCGGCCCCGTGATGTGTTACTTATAGCTCAGTCCCCTAGGTTCAGATGACATTAGCGTGTCGATTTTGCGGGATAGTTGACTTGTGCAGTGGTATCCTTTCTGACCAGTGGATGAGTAGACTGACCTACAGATATGTAGATGTGACTTCGGGTAGTATGTATGGATGTAGCCCTACTTTTGTGTAGCCTGACTATTCGGATGATGTATTTGTATTTGTTCCACTTTTGCTAGACTTTGACACCGGAACTATGTACTTGGCTCTAACATCCAAACTTGTGATAACCCTTGTACCGTACTTATTTAGTTTCAGTTTCCTTAATATTGCCTCAACTGCTTTACTTTCCAATGCCATGCTTTACTGTTTTGATATACAACTGTGATTATACGATTGCTACAAGCCACAAATACAACCATACTGTTTCAAATTTACGATATGCGATTTCAAATTATTTTCTACAATTTCCAAAAATGTTCCTACAATCTTTAAAAATAAAATTTAAAAAAAAAAAAAAAAAGATGTTTTGAAATTTTGAAAAATATTTTTTGAGGTTTCGAAATTTTGAAAACTCTTGTAAATGTTTTCGCATTCCAAAGGGATTTTTCCCCCAAAAATGTTTGACATTTTATCTCCAACATCGAATTATTAAAACTTTTGCATTTCCACCCTTATGAGGAGGAACGATACGCTCCTGACCCGTGTAAACGCTATCAGGTAATTGGAAAACCCTAACCCCTTTCTTGTTTTATTATCAGAATCATGCCACCCAGAAGAATGAACACTCGAGCCCACCCGATCAGTTCTGAGGGCCAGGGTAGCCACCATGGAGCCGGAGGCCACCAGAACCGTGAAGGGGAGAATGTCAACCTGAGTGATAATGAGGGCAACGATCATAACCTGTTTGACGACTCTGAGTATGAAGAAGAAGAAGCTGGTGATGATACCCGAGAGGTAGAACACCCTAGGGGAGGCCCTATGGAACAGTTCATGGAGTTACTTAGGCAGAACTTGGACCGTCCCCCAGTTCAGCAACCACCCCAGAATGCTAATGCTAATGCTTTCCGGAACTTCAAATCCCTGAAACCCCTAGAATTTAAAGGAACTGCCGACCCTGTCGAGGCAAGGGCCTGGCTGAAGGAAATGGAAAAATCTTTCGAGATCCTAGGTGTCGCTGAAGAGCAGAAGACTGTTTTCGCCACTTACCTTCTGAAGGGTGAGGCGAACTATTGGTGGGAAGCTAAGAAGAATTTGGAAGGAAGAGGTGTGGTAACCTGGGAGAGATTTAGTGAGTTGTTCTTGGAGAAGTACTTTCCTAGATTCATGGAGACACAAATGGAGCTAAAGTTTTTGGAGCTGAAACAAGGAAACATGACAGTGGCCAAGTATGAGGCCAAATTTACTGAGTTGTCAAGGTTTGTGCCGGAGTATGTGAACTCTGAGGCAAAGAGGGCCCGAAGATTTCAATTAGGGCTAAAACAATGGATTCAGAATCGTGTGGCGGTTCTTGAGCTGACAGACTATGCCACCCTGGTACAGAAGGCGTCAATTGTCGAAGCTGGAAGTGAACAGATGCAGAAGGAGAGAGAAGGAAAGAAGAGGAAGTTGGATAGCCGAAAGGGAAACTCTGCTGGTGGGAGCTTTCCGAGCAAATTTAAGCGAGGAACGATGTCCCAACCCAGCGGGAACTTTGGAACCAAGAGAGCTGAAAGTTGGAGTGTGGGCCAGGGCGGCCGACCGCAGGGATCGTCTTACTCTACCCCATCCCGAGCCCAACCCCCAGAATGCAACAAATGTGGAAGGAAACATGCGGGTGTGTGCAACCTGCAAGATGTGAAATGCTTCAAGTGTGGGCTGACAGGGCATTATGCTAACGCCTGTCGCGGAACTAGTAACAACCCGAGTGTCGGGGGTAATTGCTTCAAGTGTGGGAAACCAGGGCACCGAATGAGGGAATGTATGTCCTCTGGGCCAGCTGCATCGAGAGTGAGTGGAACTGCTTCTAACAAGGCCCCTACTGCAAGAACTTTTAACATGACGGTGCAGGATGCCGTGAGGAACACGGATGTGATTGCAGGTACCCTATTACTCAACTCAGTTAAAGCAAATGTTTTATTTGATTCGGGAGCTACCAAGTCTTTCATATCTCTAGATTTTGTATGTCGGTTAGGCCTTAAGACTGAGCCATTGAAAGACAGATTGCAAATAGAGATAGCTAATCATGAAATTATTCCCGTTAGCCAAGTATGTCCAGGTTGTGACCTAGAAATAGAAGGACGACACTTTCGGGTAGACTTAATACCTTTTAAACTAGGGGACTTTGACGTAATAGTAGGTATGGATTGGTTAACAACCCACGGAGCCCAGATTGATTGTGTCAAGAAGAAAGTAAGTTTGAGACTGCCAGGGGACGAGGAAGTAGTATTTAGTGGGAAACGGCAAAGCCAAAAGTTCCTGACTATGATTCAAGCTAAGAAGCTGTTACGTAAAGGATGCGAAGCCTATTTAGCATACGTGAAGGATACCAAGAAAGAGGCACCAAACCTACAGGAAATCCCTGTCGTTAATGAGTTCGCGGATGTATTTCCGGACAATCTTCCCGGACTACCACCCGATAGGGACATCGAGTTTGCTATAGACTTAGTTCCGGGTACGGCCCCAATTTCGAAAGCCCCATATCGGCTAGCCCTAGTGGAAATGAAAGAACTGGCCACTCAGTTACAAGAGTTGTTGGATAAAGGGATGATAAGACCTAGTGTGTCACCGTGGGGAGCCCCGGTGTTATTCGTGAAAAAGAAGGACGGCAGCATGAGATTATGTATAGATTACCGGGAGTTGAACAAAGTGACTATAAAGAATAAGTATCCCTTGCCCAGGATAGATGACCTGTTTGACCAATTGAAAGATGCAGTTTATTTCTCCAAGATTGATTTGCGGACCGGGTACCACCAGTTAAAGATTAAACCAGAAGATATACCAAAGACGGCCTTTCGCACCCGGTATGGACACTATGAGTTCCTAGTGATGTCATTTGGGTTAACGAATGCCCCTGCAGCTTTCATGGACTTAATGAATCGAGTCTTCAAGAAATACTTGGACAAGTGCGTTATAGTCTTCATCGATGATATCTTAATTTATTCCAAGACGAAGGAGGAACATGCAGAGCACTTGAGGATTGTATTGGGAGCATTGAGAGAAGAAAAGCTGTACGCTAAGTTCTCGAAGTGCGAATTTTGGTTGAAGGAAGTTCAGTTTTTAGGACATGTGATCAGCGAACAAGGTATTCTAGTGGACCCAGCCAAAATAGAGGCTGTGTCAAATTGGGAGAGACCAACCACTCCGACAGAGGTGAGAAGTTTCATAGGACTGGCTGGCTACTATAGGAGATTTGTCCAAGACTTTGCAAAGATAGCAGCCCCTTTGACCCGACTAACTCGCAAGACCGAGAAGTTTGTGTGGACTGAAAAATGCGAAGAGAGCTTTCAAGAGTTGAAAAAGAGATTGGTGACAGCACCAGTACTAGCCCTACCTGACGATAAGGGAGATTTTGTGATTTATAGCGATGCATCCCATAAAGGTTTAGGGTGTGTGCTTATGCAGCACGGTAAGGTGATTGCGTATGCGTCCAGACAACTTAAGGAGTATGAGATAAGATACCCCACCCATGATTTGGAATTAGCAGCGATAGTTTTTGCTTTAAAGATCTGGAGACATTACCTGTACGGAGAAAAGTGTGAAATCTACACGGATCACAAGAGCTTAAAGTACATATTCACTCAGAAAGAGTTAAACATGAGGCAGAGGAGATGGTTAGAGCTAATCAAAGATTATGACTGTGAGATTCATTATCACCCAGGGAAGGCCAACGTGGTGGCTGATGCACTTAGCCGAAAGGAGAAGATTAAGATGATAACGTCAGTGGACGAATTGATCAAGGACCTTGAGAAACTGGAGATTGAAGTGAGGCTACCAGGAATTGGACAAGAGAGTCTAATGGAAATAAAAGTCCAACCACCGTTATTGGAAAAGATTAAGTTGTGCCAGGAAAAGAAGATGGAAGAAGAAAAGAATTCGGTGGAGAAAATCTTGACTGGTGAAGAAATTAAGTGTGAGAAGGACGGGAATGGAATTATGAGGTACGCATCTAGGATATGGATTCCGAACGTTCAAGAGTTAAAAGATGAGATTTTGCAAGAGGCTCATAGTTCGAGGTACTCAATTCACCCTGGAGGCACTAAGATGTATAGGGATCTGAGAGAATACTATTGGTGGCCTAATATGAAAAAGGACGTGGCAGAATGGGTAAGTAAATGCTTGACATGTCAAAGAGTAAAGCCCGAACACTAGAGGCCCAGCGGATTGTTGCAACCCTTAGAGATACCCGAGTGGAAGTGGGAGCAGATTGCGATGGACTTTGTGGTCGGATTACCAAGGACCAAGACGAATCATGATGCCATTTGGGTAATTATCGATAGGTTGACCAAGTCAGCACATTTTCTTCCAATCAACGAGAGATATACTGTCGACAAGCTGGCAGATATTTACTTAAAGGAGATTGTGGTTAGACATGGGGTTCCTGTGAGCATTGTATCAGATAGAGACCCGAGATTCAACTCCAGGTTCTGGAGAAGTTTTCAGGATTGTGTGGGGACTAAGTTAAACATGAGTACTGCATACCATCCCCAAACAGACGGACAGAGTGAGAGAACCATCCAGACCATCGAGGACATGTTGAGGGTATGTGCCATTGATTTTAAGGGAAGTTGGGATGACCACTTGCCGTTGATCGAATTTTCCTACAACAACAGTTACCATGCGAGTATAGGCATGCCCCCATATGAAGCTTTATACGGACGAAGATGTCGGTCTCCCTTGTGTTGGGAAGAAGTTGGAGAGCGGAAGATTTTAGGGCCTGAACTGGTCCAACAGACGAGAGAAACTATCGAGCTCATAAGAGGACGGCTGGTAGCAGCCCAAGACAGAAGAAGTATGCGGACCAGACCCGCAAGGACAAAGAATATGAAGTAGGAGAGTTTGTGATGTTGAAGGTATCGCCGTGGAAGGGATTGATGAGATTTGGTAAGAAGGGAAAACTAAGCCCGAGATTTATTGGACCTTTTGAGATCTTGAAACGAGTTGGGAAGTTAGCCTATGAATTGGCTTTACCCCCGAGCTTACAGCAAGTACATAACGTGTTCCATGTGTCCATGCTACGACCGTACCATACCGACTTCCGACATGTGATAGAACATGATCAAGTGGATCTGCAACCAGACCTACCATATGTCGAGCAACCCGTAGAAATCATGGATCGAAAAGAACAGGTGCTGAGGAACAAGGTTGTCAGACTAGTGAGAGTCTTGTGGAGGAATCAGAATGTCGAAGAATCAACATGGGAACTAGAGAGCGCAATGCGTGAAAAACACCCCCAACTGTTTTCAACCTGATTCCGGGACGGAATCCTTTTAAGGAGGGGAGGCTGTAAGAACCCTAATTTTTGGTAATATTCTTTTTATTTAATATCTTGTGACATTATCATTATGGAACTTTTCTAGTCATCCCTGTTGATTTATAGAATTGATTGTCTGAGAAACTGCGTTGTTGCATTTATGATGTAAGATATACAGAGAGGTTGTGAAGGCAAGAGTCTTACTATAGTAATATTTATAAAACTTGGAATTTGAGAATGGTTAGAGTATTAAAGGATTTAATAAGAATTATGACGAGGAATTTTGGACATTCGAGGAATTTATACAATAAGTACTTAAGGAATTATAGGGGAAGTCTCTACGCGACGAAATATTATTACGAGAGAATAATTAAGTTACGATACGAAGTAAGGATTAAATAACAACCATTGGTGGGAGAATAATATTACAAGGAAAGAAATTACATGCAAGTGCCATGTAACTAGATAGTTAGAAAAAGGAACTAGAAAACATAAAAGCAAAAGTGAATAGTGACTAGCATGGTGGGTGATGTACTTAGGGGACAATAGGGCATGGATGCAACCTAGGCTAGCTTGGCAACATGTGACTACTCTTTACTAACCATAATAATACAAGTCATACTAGCATTTCTTTTTCAACCATTCCAAACAAAACAAAGCAAAAACACTCCCCCCCCCTTTGTAAAGCTCTCGGCCGAACCACCTTGGGAGAGAGGGAGAGATTTTCTCTCCAAGTTTTCTTCATCTACAACCTTCCTAGGGCTTCCTTGCATCTTAGTAGAGGTATGGTATCAATTTCAAAGCCTTCCATCCATTGGTTCTTGAGTTATAATTGTTGGAAGTTTATAGAAATGTTAACATAAGTTTATTATCTTTTAGATCTTGCATTGTGAGTGTTTTAGGAGGCCATCTAAGGTGTTTTTAAGTTGTATAAAGATTGTTCAAGGTCTCTAGGAGCTCAAGAAGGTATGAAATCTCAAACCACCCTTGGTTATGTGTTGTTCATATAGTATGGTAGTAGATCCATGCATTTTAGGGGTTATCTTGAATGTATATATATTGGATAGCATGGATCTTGGGTTTTGATGTTGAGATTGTGATTTTTATGGCTAGGGTTAATATATATATCTCCATGAGTGTTATGAGTCATGATCTAAGTGTTTTAAGTGGTGTTTATGTTATGGAAGCATGAAAAATGGTTGATCTAAGTGATTTGAGCTTGCTGAGTTTGTCCAGGAACTTTGATCTGTGTTGTAGCACGATTTTGAACACCCAAATGATGTCCCCTGATGTCCTACCTTATATTGTTGGAAAGATAATTGAATGTAGTTTCTGGATATGTAAGATTCATAGCTAGGTAATGTGTTGATTTTTAGTTATGGCCGGAGGAGTGAATTTTGTTTCTGGACTATGGACTGCATTAAGTGACCCCCTTGTGAACCTTGTTTAAACATCTTAAAATATATTTGGGATCATGGAAAAATTTGAGAATGTAGGTAATGCAGTGGTGAAGACCACCTAAAAGGAATTGGATTAAAATATGAATTTTGGATTTTATAAAAATACTAGAGTAAAATTCGCGCAATGGAAAAAAATCGATTCGTGGAACATTATTCTAGGGTTAGTGGTTATGGTTCGAACGTGGTAACTAAATTAAGTCGAGTAAGTGACGAGCGTAAACAAGTGATGTCATGGACTTATAGTGGGGCTAGGGAGTCATAATATGAAGTTGTTAAGTTAATTTCGTACCCCCTTAAAACCCCGTAATTAGAGAGAAATTGTTAAGGTACTAACGAACGATTATTGTTTATGCATAGATCGTTCGAATCCGCACGCTCGACCACCCCAACCAAACCAAGGCAAGTTTACTTTTCAAAACTTATCCCTATACAAGGATTTTCACTGTTGTGTTTGTAGTTTTCAAATGATATCAAATGCTATGTTTATCGAAGTATTGATGCAATTGAGATTGAATAAGTACATGTATGCTTTTACCCCTTGAACTTAGATTGAAATGTTTTCTTCGGACAACGACTCTAGCAATAGAGGTCGTAGCGGTCCGTATATACTATTGACTGGGGAGCGGTATATTATTATATCGTATCTATATTGCGAAAACCCGAAGGGTCATTCGGGTGGTATCGTATATTCAAATAACTATCGTTATATCTTCGTAAATACTCGAAACCCTATCTTGGATTAAGAGTTTATTTTATCGAATAATTATTTTATTAATTATTAATATTAAATCTTAAAATACTATTTATTAATTATTGTTCATTCTTTAAAGACAAAGTTAATCCAAGATACTTTTTAATACTTCAAACTCGAACTCATTTGAACTCAAAACATTTTCGAAAACCCCCGGTCAGATTCTGCTTCTTGTATGATTTCAAGAATCATTGGTCGACTGATGTCGGACCTCAATTACTCTGTTTTCAATCAAAATCAAGTTTTAAAAGAAAAGAAAAAGGGACTCTGGCAGGTGTGGGAACCGTTGACGAACGATTCCCGGGATGTGTAAGCGGCCGTGAGCCATGCGGTCCATCACTTATTATTCCGGCCCAGGTGTTGCCGAAGGATGATTACGGATGTAGTTTTCATCGAGGGTGATTACGGATGTAGTTTTCACCCGAGGGATAGTTACGGATGTAGTTTCTATCCTTCTACCGGTAGAGAAGACCCGCGGATTATTGGGCTTGGATGTGGCGACTGATCATCGTCAATCCTTGTCAGGTTTTGTGTTTTCTTTAAGTCCCATTCCTCCATTTTGGAAAAATGCTTTTACACTGCTTCTTAGGCTTTCGTGCCAAGTTGCTGATAGTGTTTTACTTTGATGAGAAAGATGTTGAATCAATGCAGTATCTAGAACTGCAAGTTTATTTTGAAAACAAGGGCACATATTGTTGCACCTTCGAGATTTATCAACTATGGCAAGTGATTTCATAACTGATTGATACAAACAAATATATCAACTGCCAATCATATGAGATGTATATTGCTTATCTTATATATATATTTCTTGCTGAGCTATAGTTGCTCACTCTTGCTTGTTTTCAAACTTTACAAACACAACAGCTAAGCAAAATGGCAAGACCCAGGCAGACTGCTCGAAAGCAGGTGACTAGGCCCGAGCCTCCACTTGAGATTCCATCGGTAGGCCCCATTAGCCGGATTGGTTGGCAGCTTTTGTTAGTACGTTTTATTTATCAGCATGACCTGTACAAGGCAGTGTATCGTAACAAACTTTCAAGCCGCCAGCTTCGCATCATATCGGAGTGTTGCTGGTAGCATAAATACTATTTAATTCGGTCTGTAATAACTCTGATAACTTTATTACTGTTTAATCAATGTGTGACGTTTCTGAGGCTCTAACCTGTGTGTGTGAGTGTGGTGTGAGTTTATTGTGGGGTCGATGGCTGTGTTTTATATATTGTGTGCAAGAACAGGTATGTTACTAATGGAAAATGGACCGTGAGCGCCTAGATCTCCGACCCCGGATCTGGGGGCGTCACATTAACACTACTCACGCACACTTGTACTCCCCCATACCTGAATTTCACGAGGGGAGGCAAAGGAAATAAATCGAATTAGCCGATGCCACGAGGAAACAAGGAATGACTTTCTGAGAAGATCTTAAGATTCCATTGAAGCTCTAACACCTTAGTGACTTTTGAAAGAAGACCAAAATATCCTTTCAAAGTAAAAGCATTGTAACCACTAGTGTTTTCCACAGACCAAAGTAAAGCTTCTTTATGTTGTTTAACAAATTAATTAATTGGATTTCTTTGTCTGGGTTTAAATCACTATTGATAATAGCAGAGAGAAGTTTGTCTTTTTTCAAGAAAATGTGATCGAAAGTGGAGGGGTGTGTTACGAAATCAAGTGGAGGTGGCTCACTAACGGGAGTTGTAACAATGGTACTAGGGTTGACATGGTCAGTATTAGATTCAGTTTCCCATTTAGAACATATGTGATTTAAAGCCCCTAAAAACTCATCGAATGTAGGTGGTTCACCAATGGGAGTTTTGACAACGGGCTCAACATTAACATCTTCGGGTGGGGTCTCCCACTTAGAACAAATGTTATCCAACTCTCTCAACATCTCTTCCGAGGTCATATCCCGAAACGACTCATGAAGCTCTCGACTGGTTTCGTGATTCCTTTGAAAATCCTCAACAAGAAGAGATTCAATCTCACTATCCGAAAGGTTTGACCAATTAATAGTGTCATCAACAAGATTAACCCCTATTGTTTGTTCATAAAGCTCATTGGGTTTTTTTCCGTCATTAAAGATATTAAGGTTAATTGTCATATTACCAAAGGTGAGTTTCATCGAACCATCCCTACAATTAATCAAGGCATTGGATGTAGTAAGAAAAGGTCATCCTAGAATGATCGGGATTTTGTTCTTAGGATTCGTGATGGGTTGAGTCGCGAGGACAACAAAATCAACCGGAAAAATGAAATCACCAACCTTTATTAAGACATCTTCAATTATTCCCTTAGGCATTTTAACAGAACGTTCAGCTAGTTGAAGTGTCATGTTCGTCTTTCTAAGTTCCCCTAACCCTAGGGCTTGGTAGACAGAAAATAGAAGGAGATTCACACTAGCACCTAAGTCAAGTAACGCCTTGTCCACAAAAGTATCGCCTATGACACATGAAATTGTAGGACAACCGGGATCCTTATATTTCACGGGAATTTGATTTGAGAGAATTGAACTAACATGAGAGGTCCAAAAGGCTTTCTTAGGGACATGGGTGGAGCGCTTATTAGTACACAAATCTTTTAGACACTTAGCATAAGTGGGAATTTGTTGAATGGCATCTAAAAGAGGAATGTTGATCTCGACTCACTTAAAGACTTCCAAAATCTTATCCATTTCAGCTGATTGTTTGTTTGAAAGGAGTCTTTGAGGATAAGGAGCTTTAAGCTTAAAGAATCATTCGCTAGACACATCAGGAATGGATTTTGAAAGTGGAACGACAAAGGAAGATGTGCTAGGTGAAGGAAGTTTGTAAGATGAAGAAGGTTCACTAGATGATGATGATTTATGAGAAGATTCTGGTGACACGGTAGTCGGGATTTGTATGGAATGATCAAGGCTAGGGTTCGGTGTAATAACTCGAATTTGGGGAGAATTAAAACTTTTTTTATTGTGGTTAAAGAGCACTAATGAATGGTGGTTTCAAAGAACAATGATTGTAATGAATGGATATTGCTTTGGACAATAATCCTGATGCATTGGTATATTGTCAGAATAGAGTAATTCGATGGTTGAGGACCTAGATAAGAATAATATACCGTCCAGGAAGGAGCTAATGGATCCTTGAAGGGAAATGAGTACGTGCATAGTGTTTCCCATACGTGCATAGTGTTTCCCGTACGTGCATAGTATTTCCCGTACGTGCATAGTGTTTCCTATACGTGCATAGTAATTTGGTGGATGAATAGTGATTTTGTAAGTTGGAAAACTTTTCACATACGGGACGTGATATGGATGTTTCGAGTCATATTAGTAATACGCGGAGGAAATAAGTGAATGTAGAGACGATCGGAATTCAGAAATTCCAAATTCTTTTTTGGTATAATATTTGACCGGACAGTGGATTATATATTATTATAATCCAAGAATTGAGATACTAACTTTGAGGATTTGATATTTTGGGATGTTATTATATTTGATTTAAGAATAAAGGTAGGAAACCACTGAGGCAGTGAAACACGCGTTCTAGAAACCGCTAAAACGTTATAACGAGATTAAGCGATAAAGCGAATGAATCATGGATCATGGATTGAATTCATATCAAGATTAAATATGTAAGAACCCAGATTTTGGGTGGAATTAAAACTTTTATGTATTTAATGATGTAAGAATGAATAGTGGTTACGGCTACAATGTAATAATTGATATTTGGAAATAATGAATGGAATTCGACTTTATTATTTTTATGTCTTGAAGAATACTAAAGGGTGACAACATAGGTAAGAATAATCTATCTTCTAAGGGAATAAGATATGGCAATTTCAAGCAGGAGAATACTCTCATGTCATCCAGATCGATAACGATTAATCCAGTAGTTCCGTAAAAAGGTTAAGGAACGATCGGAAGAGAATACGGACAATTGTACAACCCTAAGAGAACAAGTAAAGAATAAAGAATGAATAGTGTTTTGGTGGGAGTATAGAATAATATGAGACGACACTATATAGAAATATTCGGAACGGATTTCCGAGTTCGTATTAGTGATCCAGGGGGAAAATAAGTGTATGTAAAAGCTGTCGGATTCTGAAAAACCGCACTTTTATTTTCTCCGAGAGTTCCCTGGACACTGATAGCCTTAAGTATTTAGCGAATGGATTTAAGGAATATAAATTGGAAAGTTAGAAAGAAAGATGGAGAATGATAGTATTAATATTAGAAAGATTCCCGGTAAACCCTAATTAGAAATCCGTGAAATATTCCTACGAACGATCAATCAAAACGAGCAATAACCGGACACAGAAATAAGCAGAGGAAGCAAGAGTCTTGTGCAAGCTACTAGAATAAATATCTAGTAACCAAGTGGGCAAGAGTAACTAGATTAATTGGAACATAACTAGTACTTAGAAATCAAAACACTTGGTTAGTTTTTAACCATGCAAAACACAACACTTGTCCTCCAAAACTCATCATCCATGACATCACACCCCACTAACACACCAAGATGAGATATTATCTCTTAAAAAGTCACTTTATGCAAGATTGAACAAAGAAAAATCAAGAAACCAAGCAAACACTCTCCATTTTCTTTTTCTTCAAAACTTTCGGCCAAGGAGCTAGAACAGAGGCTTCCAACCATTGTTTGATCTTCAAATTTTTAGGGTAAGTACTACATATCATAGCTTAGATCCCCTAGATATTTCAGCCTCAAATTCACTTTCTTTCATTTTCAAATAAATCATCAAAGGTGATGATGAATAGTGTTTTCAAGAACTAATCCTTGTTTTTCTTGTTTTCATGGTTGATCCTACCTAAGTTAAGGCTATCCAAGGACCATACCAAGCTTATTAAGGTTATATCATACTCCAAGGAAGGTAGATCTCTTGAAACCCTAGAATTTGATTTGAGATTTATGAATGTTTTTGATGGATTTAGCTTGGTATGATTATAGTGATAATTATAAGCATGATTATGTAATTTGTTATATGATTTAAGATGCATGATGATTTTGATGCTAAGATAAGTAGCCTCTGGACTTGTGAGATGATTATTATGTGTATAAGTTGTTTAGATGCTCGGTTTGGCTTGGGTTGTTGATTGTGATTTTTGGAACGTTCGTATTATAGCAGTTATAATGCCGAAATTTCATTAACCATTGAAAACCATGCATCACAGTATGTCTAATGGCCGAAACTGGACAAGTATCTAACATGCCCTTGTAGATCTTGAGTCGTAGATCATTTTGGAAAAAGAATCGAATCAAACAGACTTACGGTTTAGGATTTATGACCGATTTACTAAAAGCAGTTCGAATCCGTAAACGAAAGTTCGTAACTTAAATTGAACCCCGATAAAATATGTAAAGTCATGACGAATCTTGGTAAATAAATACTAGAGGTAAAAATGAAGGTGTGAAAGAAAACAGTATGTCAAAAGGATCATTTTTCGATTTATTAAAAATATTCGAGTCGAGGTTAAACGCGAACGAACCCCTAAAAGACGACTCTATTATAACTTCGGTAAAACACTTAGAAAATGGGCGATAAAACTCGGAGCATAATATTGGTTCGTACCGATCGACCTTAGAACTTGTATGACTTAAGTATGTGTTAGTGTAGGTGCCCTAGAGGCAATACATTGTTTCTTAAATAAACATTATGTTATTTGATTATTAAATAAATGTATTTATTATGACTCTAATTACTGTGATATTTGTTTGCATAATAAATGTCCTTAGAATAATGATACACATTATATAGTTTAAGTTTACAACTTGAATTTGAGATTATATAATATCATATTCTTAAAGGTCCCTAGTCGAGTATTATTATACAGGACAATAATAATACATAAATAGACTAGTATGTTTTTGACTGATAACCACATCTCATTGGTTATAAGTATGGAGATACTAAAGTCAATACATAGGTACATGTAGGGTACATGGTACTGGACAGACCCACCGTGAGATTCTTCATGTTAATTAAGTCATAAGAAAGACTCACAGTGATAATGGTGTAATGATCCTTTGACTTGAGATCATTATATTTCTATACGAGGATAATATACTTTGACTACATTAAAAGTTACCTTTGACCGGGTAATGATAAAAGTGGACATCGGGTATATTGTGAATCGTATGAGAAATATGAATGATAGATAAAGGATTTAACCCTCCTATTATTAGGAGAGATATTATTGGCCTCTTGATTGAGTGAGACTATAAAATGCATGGCCGTGTCAAATAATGATTTGTTATTAATAGTCTACTCATGGATCAAGTAAACCCGGATTAAATTATGAAGAGGATGACAATAAACATGCCTCGAGTTTAATCTATAATATTTGGTTAAAGGGATTATATTACACGGGAACATTAATCACAAAAGGTTTATCGAATCACGATTTAATTATTATTTAATTGGGTAGCAATGATGTATTACTAGATACCCTCATTGTTTATAATTTTATTGGAAAATAAAATTATTGCTAAAATAAATAATAACCTACAGGGTCACACACATAGAACATTTTAAAGGAAGAATTAATTTAAATTATGAATTTAAATTAATTAATGATAAGTTGTATTTTATTATATTAATTAAGTGTGACTTAATTAAGCTATAATAAAATACAAAGATATATGAGATATGATTTTAATAATTAAGTTTGACTTAATTATTTATTTGAATAATAGAATTAGATTTTATTATCATATTTGGGCTAGGTTTTTGGCAAGGGTTTTTGGCTTTACACTATCCTATATATAAAGATATGGGGTAAAGGATTTTGGGTACGTGAAAATCAGTAGAGCCGCATCCCAAAAACCAAAACCCTAAAAAAAAAAACTAGATCTTATAATTTCATTGGAGGCTAGTACCTCCCTTCCGAACAAGAATCGTTCTTGGAGTGTTCGTGTGGATACCGTAGAGGAGGCTTCGAAGAGGAGCGCTCAATATTCGTGGGAGGCTTGCATCTCCATCATTGTTACGATTGTAAAGCTTCAAAAAGGTAAACATATTCTTACTACCATGATTATCGATATATTATACATGGATCCGAGGCTTGGTTTCGATTTTTATTTACTGTTTTCGCTGCGTGTATGCGATCGAAACCAACAATGGCATCAGAGCTGCTTGTATAATAGGATAATCTGGTTATATATGATATAAACGATCCGTTATATGCGTTTTTAAGAACTGATTTTTTGTTCGTACATGAACCCTACGTGATGCATGATATAACGATATGCATGTTTCGTTTTCTACTGGTTTTGATGCGTCCAGTGATCTGCCATGTATTAGTAAGATTAAAACGTAACATAATCTGGTCTTTAATGATGTACACGATCTGTTATAAGTGATACCAGAACTGTTTTTTTGTTTTTCCATCCCGATTAACCCTAATCCTACTGCATATTCATGCGTGAAAAGATGCTACTGTGATTCCTGTTTTGATTGTGTCTTCGATCTGTTGAAACCTGCTGTGTTTTAATGAGATTAAAACGTGACGTTAACATCTGTAAACCAGTCTATAATCATAATATAGGATCAGTAGTTCAGTTTATACATGAACATATACATACATGTTCATACGTATTTATTCATAATAGGTTTTGATTTTGAATCATTCTAGAATCTGTGATATATGTTTGTAATATGTTGCTGTGTTATCTGAGGTCTGTTTAATCAGTCTGGATGCAAAAATCGCGTACAATATGTTGAACACGATCGAACTGGGTTTTCAGAAATTCTGCAGAAAATCGCATGTACAGGTGATGCGCATACTGAGTATGCGCATCTGCTAAGGTTTCGGCCAGAAACGCATACGCAGAATGCGTTTCTCATAGAATTAACAGACAAAGTCATATGCGCATACCGAAGATGCGTATCTGCTGTTTTTATTAAAAAAAAAAAATTTCATTGGAGGCTAGTACCTCCCTTCCGAACAAGAATCGTTCTTGGAGTGTTCGTGTGGATACCGTAGAGGAGGCTTCGAAGAGGAGCGCTCAATATTCGTGGGAGGCTTGCATCTCCATCATTGTTACGATTGTAAAGCTTCAAAAAGGTAAACATATTCTTACCACCATGATTGTCGATATATTATACATGGATCCGAGGCTTGGTTTCGATTTTTATTTACTGTTTTCGCTGCGTGTATGCGATCGAAACCAACAATGGCATCAGAGCTGCTTGTATAATAGGATAATCTGGTTATATATGATATAAACGATTCGTTATATGCATTTTTAAGAACTGATTTTTTGTTCGTACATGAACCCTACGTGATGCATGATATAACGATATGCATGTTTCGTTTTCTATTGGTTTTGATGCGTCCAGTGATCTGCCATGTATTAGTAGGATTAAAACGTAACATAATCTTGTCTTTAATGATGTACACGATCTGTTATAAGTGATACCAGAACTGTTTTTTTGTTTTTCCATCCCGATGAACCCTAATCCTACTGCATATTCATGCGTGAAAAGATGCTACTGTGATTCCTGTTTTGATTGTGTCTTCGATCTGTTGAAACCTGCTGTGTTTTAATGAGATTAAAACGTGACGTTAACATCTGTAAACCAGTCTATAATCATAATATAGGATCAGTAGTTCAGTTTATACATGAACATATACATACATGTTCATACGTATTTATTCATAATAGGTTTTGATTTTGAATCATTCTAGAATCTGTGATATATGTTTGTAATATGTTGCTGTGTTATCTGAGGTCTGTTTAATCAGTCTGGATGCAAAAATCGCGTACAATATGTTGAACACGATCGAACTGGGTTTTCAGAAATTCTGCAGAAAATCGCATGTACAGGTGATGCGCATACTGAGTATGCGCATCTGCTAAGGTTTCGGCCAGAAACGCATACGCAGAATGCGTTTCTCATAGAATTAACAGACAAAGTCATATGCGCATACCGAAGATGCGTATCTGCTGTTTTTATTAAAAAAAAAAAAATTTCATTGGAGGCTAGTACCTCCCTTCCGAACAAGAATCGTTCTTGGAGTGTTCGTGTGGATACCGTAGAGGAGGCTTCGAAGAGGAGCGCTCAATATTCGTGGGAGGCTTGCATCTCCATCATTGTTACGATTGTAAAGCTTCAAAAAGGTAAACATATTCTTACCACCATGATTGTCGATATATTATACATGGATCCGAGGCTTGGTTTCGATTTTTATTTACTGTTTTCGCTGCGTGTATGCGATCGAAACCAACAATGGCATCAGAGCTGCTTGTATAATAGGATAATCTGGTTATATATGATATAAACGATTCGTTATATGCATTTTTAAGAACTGATTTTTTGTTCGTACATGAACCCTACGTGATGCATGATATAACGATATGCATGTTTCGTTTTCTATTGGTTTTGATGCGTCCAGTGATCTGCCATGTATTAGTAGGATTAAAACGTAACATAATCTTGTCTTTAATGATGTACACGATCTGTTATAAGTGATACCAGAACTGTTTTTTTGTTTTTCCATCCCGATGAACCCTAATCCTACTGCATATTCATGCGTGAAAAGATGCTACTGTGATTCCTGTTTTGATTGTGTCTTCGATCTGTTGAAACCTGCTGTGTTTTAATGAGATTAAAACGTGACGTTAACATCTGTAAACCAATCTATAATCATAATATAGGATCAGTAGTTCAGTTTATACATGAACATATACATACATGTTCATACGTATTTATTCATAATAGGTTTTGATTTTGAATCATTCTAGAATCTGTGATATATGTTTGTAATATGTTGCTGTGTTATCTGAGGTCTGTTTAATCAGTCTGGATGCAAAAATCGCGTACAATATGTTGAACACGATCGAACTGGGTTTTCAGAAATTCTGCAGAAAATCGCATGTACAGGTGATGCGCATACTGAGTATGCGCATCTGCTAGGGTTTCGGCCAGAAACGCATACGCAGAATGCGTTTCTCATAGAATTAACAGAAAAAGTCATATGCGCATACCGAAGATGCGTATCTGCTGTTTTTATTATAAAAAAAAAAAATTGCCAGGTTTTGCATGCTAAGATTAAATTATAAATGTTAATGTTTAATTTGGAGTATGCAAAATTTTATTAATTATTAATTTTGATTACTAGATTAATATTTAATTAAAGTGCGTTAATTTTATTATTTATGATTTGATCATATTTAATTTATGTTGTATAAAATTGTGATTATACAATATGTGATGTTTTTAATTGCTATGTGAGCATGATGCATGGTTATGGCCCCAAGACCTAGTTTTCAATTTATATTATTAATTTTTACTTTATGGTATATAATAATTAAATACGACTTGCATGTCGTTTTTCTTTTTGTAATTATTTTATCTCGAATGCAACTCGAGTTCTTTTGTAAAATGTTTCAAGAGGAGCTTGGAGGCAATCAAGGCAGCTTTGGAAGCGCAGCAAGAGATTATGTAATAATTAGTTATTACCACCATAGATTGACCTTGATTTTTCCATTAGCTTGGAAAAATCGCATAGGATTGGGCCATAACCATAGCATATTATTTTATGTGATGCACTTTACATATGATGCATGTGTAGAGTAGAAAGATGTATGCATGTTTTAATTAGATTAATGATGTATGCATGTATTAGATATGTCACCCATACCATGCTTGCCATGCTAAACAAGATAAAATCTGTAACGATTCGAGATTTTAAAATGAACAAACGATCATGAGATTTCTGTGTTTATGAAACACGGAATTAGATATGAATTTTCAATTATTTAGATATGGGGAGATTTTGTCAAAAACAGGTTTTACCTGTAAGGAAGTTGGGTATTAAGTGAGGCCACTTGTGACTCCTCCAACAACCTGGAAATCAAACTATTGATGAATATTGATTTGAAGTATTTAATTCAAGGAAAAATTGGGAATCTCTTTATGATGGGATCATGGTCGTTTTAATTCTAAACCCCTTAACAAAATATTAAGTTTTAATCAGATGCTTTCCAATGAATGAACACTCATTAAATCCTAGATCGATAAGGGGAATGACTGCCAGTGGCAGGGGACTCCTGTCTATCACGGTGAGATGTGATGAATATAAGCGGTTATATTCGACCGTTGTATCATTGGGTTTAACTTAACTAAGTCGTCATAATAAGGTGAAAATAAACGGTTATATTCAATTATTATGAACTTAGAAGCATAGAGTTTGGTTCAAAATCTATTAGATAGACAAGAACAATTGTTGTTCACCAAACTATCCAAGAATTATATATGATATAATTGACAACTGTTGTCTACCTAAATAATCATGTTTTAAGGACTACCAGTGGTTGACTTAGGATATGACGAAATATGGATCTTGGCTCACTAGAAAGATTTATGGGATATTCTTTCCGATTTAATAGTAAGGGCTATTAATTTGATAAAAATAGTGGGAGATATATTATGAATATATCATAATCATTTGAACATAATAATAATAACTCGGACAATCTAATGTTTATTATGTGCTTTTAACATTGTAGATACTGAATAATGACAAACAACACAAACTCTCTATCCGTTCGATCAATCCTTGAGAAGGATAGATTGAAGGAGGATCTGAGGAAGAAGAAGGCTCAACAAGCTTC
Source organism: Saposhnikovia divaricata (assembly GCA_036435485.1). Taxonomy (NCBI): domain Eukaryota; kingdom Viridiplantae; phylum Streptophyta; class Magnoliopsida; order Apiales; family Apiaceae; genus Saposhnikovia; species Saposhnikovia divaricata. Next base: position 161,751,912 of record CM071596.1, on the reverse strand, counting down.
TACTTCAGGAATATATGTTATAGAAGTCAATCTGTCTACTTCTACATCTTGGGTATTGGATACTGGATGTGCATCTCACATTTGTATAAATGTGCAAGAACTGCAGAGAAGTAGGACTTTGGCTAAGGGAGAAGTGGACCTACGAGTAGGCAATGGAGCAAGAGTTGCTGCTTTAGCCGTAGGAACTTATTATTTATCTTTGCCCTCTGGGCTTGTTTTAGAACTTGAAGACTGTTATTACGTGCCTGCGGTTCGCAGAAACATTATTTATGTTTCTTGTTTGGACAAGAAAGGTTTTTCATTTATAATAAAGAACAATAGTTGCTCTTTTGCTTTAAATGATTTAACCTATGGTGTTGCGCGTTTATTTAATGGTTTATATGTTCTTGATTTAGATAATCCTGTCTGTAACATAGAAAACAAAAAGTTAATGACTCAAATCAAACATACCTCTGGCATTGTCGTCTAAGCCATATAAATGAGAAACGCATTTCCAAATTACATAAAGATGGATACTTGGATAAGTTTGATTTTGAATCATACGAAAAATGCGAATCTTGTTTGCTTGGTAAGATGACTAAAGCCCCTTTTACTGGTAAGGGTCAAAGGGCCACTGAACGTTTGGAGCTAATACATAGTGATGTATGTGGCCCAATGCGTGTGATGGCTAGAGGAGGCTACTACTACTTCATAACATTTACTGATGACTTCAGTAGATATGGATATGTATATCTTATGAAGAACAAATCCGATTCTTTTGAAAAATTCAAAGAATACAAGGCTGAAGTAGAGAAGCAAATAGGCGGAGGTGCAAGTATTAAGATCTTACGATCCGATCGTGGGGGTGAATACTTAAGCACCGAATTTAAAGAGTATTTAAAAGAGTGTGGTATTGTATCACAACTCACTCCGCCAGGTACACCTCAATGGAATGGAGTTTCAGAGAGGAGAAATCGCACCCTGTTAGACATGGTACGATCGATGATGAGTCATGCAGATCTTCCAATAAGTTTCTGGGGTTATGCTTTAGAAACAGCAGCTTTCACACTTAACCGTGTTCCAACTAAAAATGTTCAAAAGACTCCATATGAGATATGGGAGGAGAAACGGTCAAGCATGAACTTTATGAAAGTTTGGGGATGCAAGGCGTTTGTAAAACGTCAAGTATCTGACAAGCTTGGACCTAAATCCAAAGAGTGCAATTTTGTGGGATACCCTAAAGAAACAAAGGCGTATTATTTTTATAGTCCTTCTGAGCAGAAAGTGTTCATTGCTCGAGATGCTGTTTTCATGGAAAGAGATTTTGTTTCCAAAAGAAACAGTGGGAGGACTATAGATATCGATGAAGATCGAGAACCACAAAATAGCATTGAACCTGAGGTGGAACAAGAGCAGAATAACGATAATGCTCAAGAAACACAGGTTGTTCGTAGATCAAGTAGGATTCGCCATGAGCCAGAGAGATATTATGGATTTCTCCTGACTCAAGGTGGTGATGTGATGCTTGTAGATAATGATGAGCCTCTCACCTACAAGGATGCTATGAATAGTCCAGATTCTGAGAGATGGCTGGAAGCCATGAAATCTGAGATGGATTCCATGTATGAAAACAAAGTATGGACTTTGGTTGCACCACCTGATGGGGTTAAACCCATAGAGTGCAAGTGGGTTTTCAAGAAGAAAACTGACATGGATGGAAATTTACAGACCTACAAAGCAAGACTGGTGGCGAAAGGTTTCAAGCAAATTCATGGTATTGACTATGATGAAACTTTCTCACCGGTAGCTATGGTCAAGTCCATCAGGATTTTGCTTGCGATTGCGGCTTATTATGACTATGAAATCTGGCAAATGGATGTCAAGACTGCTTTCTTAAATGGAAGCTTAGAAGAGGATGTGTACATGACACAACCTGAGGGTTTTGTCGATCCAAAGTTTGGTAGAATGGTTTGTAAGTTGCTACGATCTATTTATGGATTGAAGCAGGCCTCAAGGAGGTGGAACATCCGTTTTGATGAAACAGTCAAAGAGTTTGGCTTCAAACAAAATGAGGATGAGCCGTGTGTTTACAAGAAGGTTAGTGGGAGCCATGTGGCATTCCTAGTATTATATGTGGATGACATATTACTAATAGGGAATGACATTCCTTCTCTACAAGCTGTGAAGACTTGGTTGGGAAAAAGTTTCTCGATGAAAGACTTAGGCGATGCTACCTATATCTTAGGGATCAGGATCTATAGGGATAGATCTAAAAGATTAATCGGCCTAAGTCAGAGTACATACATTGACAAAGTATTGCATCGTTTTGGAATGCAAGAGGCAAAGAGGGGCTTTGTCCCGGTGTCTCATGGGATAGTGATCTCAAAGGAAAACTGTCCTAAATCATCAGATGATAAGGACCGTATGAGTAAAGTACCATATGCTTCGACAATTGGTTCTATAATGTATGCAATGATATGTACTCGTCCTGATGTCTCGTATGCTTTAAGCATGACGAGCAGGTACTAGTCTAATCCAGGTGAGGGTCACTGGACAGCTGTCAAGAATATTCTTAAGTACCTTAAACGGACTAAAGATTCGTTCTTGATATACGGAGGAGATGAGAAGCTGGTCATAAAAGGTTACACTGATGCTAGTTTCCAGACAGATAAGGACGATTCTGTGTCCCAGTCTGGATTCGTGTTTTGTCTAAATGGAGGTGCTGTAAGCTGGAAAAGTTCGAAGCAAGAGACAGTAGCTGATTCTACAATGGAAGCTGAGTATATTGCCGCCAGTGAAGCAGCCAAAGAGGCTGTTTGGATTCGGAAATTTATTACCGGACTTGGTGTGGTTCCGTCGATCGCAGATCCAGTTGATCTGTATTGCGATAACAATGGAGCCATTGCGCAGGCTAAGGAACCAAGGTCCCATTCCAAGGCAAAGCATATACTTAGAAGATATCATCTTCTTCGAGAGATAAACGAGAGAGGAGATATACATATATGTAAAGTGCATACCAATGATAATGTTGCGGACCCACTGACCAAGGCTTTATCGCAGCAGAAGCACGACGGTCACACTAGTTCCATGGGTATTAGATACATGGGTGATTGGCTCTAGTGCAAGTGGGAGATTGTTAGTGTAGGTGCCCTAGAGGCAATACATTGTTTCTTAAATAAACATTATGTTATTTGATTATTAAATAAATGTATTTATTATGACTCTAATTACTGCGATATTTGTTAGCATAATAAATGTCCTTAGAATAATGATACACATTATATAGTTTAAGTTTACAACTTGAATTTGGGATTATATAATATCATATTCTTAAAGGTCCCTAGTCGAGTATTATTATACAGGACAATAATAATACATAAATAGACTAGTATGTTTTTGACTGATAACCACATCTCATTGGTTATAAGTATGGAGATACTAAAGTCAATACATAGGTACATGTAGGGTACATGGTACTGGACAGACCCACCGTGAGATTCTTCATGTTAATTAAGTCATAAGAAAGACTCACAGTGATAATGGTGTAATGATCCTTTGACTTGAGATCATTATATTTCTATACGAGGATAATATACTTTTACTACATTAAAAGTTACCTTTGACCGGGTAATGATAAAAGTGGACATCGAGTATATTGTGAATCGTATGAGAAATATGAATGATAGATAAAGGATTTAACCCTCCTATTATTAGGAGAGATATTATTGGCCTCTTGATTGAGTGAGACTATAAAATGCATGGCCGTGCTCAAATAATGACTTGTTATTAATAGTCTACTCATGGATCAAGTAAACCCGGATTAAATTATGAAGAGGATGACAATAAACATGCCTCGAGTTTAATCTATAATATTTGGTTAAAGGGATTATATTACACGGGAACATTAATCACAAAAGATTTATCGAATCACGATTTAATTATTATTTAATTGGGTAGCAATGATATATTACTAGATACCGCTCATTGTTTATAATTTTATTGGAAAATAAAATTATTGCTAAAATAAATAATAACCTACAGGGTCACACACATAGAACATTTTAAAGGAAGAATTAATTTAAATTATGAATTTAAATTAATTAATGATAAGTTGTATTTTATTATATTAATTAAGTGTGACTTAATTAAGCTATAATAAAATACAAAGATATATGAGATATGATTTTAATAATTAAGTTTGACTTAATTATTTATTTGAATAATAGAATTAGATTTTATTATCATATTTGGGCTAGGTTTTTGGCAAGGGTTTTTGGCTTTACACTATCCTATATATAAAGATATGGGGTAAAGGATTTTGGGTACGTGAAAATCAGTAGAGCCGCATCCCAAAAACCAAAACCCTAAAAAAAAAATAGATCTTATAATTTCATTGGAGGCTAGTACCTCCCTTCCGAACAAGAATCGTTCTTGGAGTGTTCGTGTGGATACCGTAGAGGAGGTTTCGAAGAGGAGCGCTCAATATTCGTGGGATGCTTGCATCTCCATCATTGTTACGATTGTAAAGCTTCAAAAAGGTAAACATATTCTTACTACCATGATTATCGATATATTATACATGGATCCGAGGCTTGGTTTCGATTTTTATTTACTGTTTTCGCTGCGTGTATGCGATCGAAACCAACAGTATGTCCCAAGTGTAAGTACAGTGACATGTCATATTAACGAACGAATGTCGGGTCGGATCAATGATAAAAAGGAATCCACTAAAAGGGGTATAACGAGATAACTCGAGAACGTGTTTCGATTTAAGTATAACTTAACTTTTAAGATGTTAAGTGATTAATCCCGAATGACTTGGTTATTTATAGATCACCAAGCTGAACCGGGACCCGCTACCACTACCCCTTACCGTACTCGACTACCAGGCAAGTTTCAATTCCCTTCTTTTAGGCTGTTGTTGTGATTGAATATATATATATATATATATATATATATATATATATATATATATATATATATATGTTTTCTGTTATACATATGCCATAGCATGCATGGCTACTTTCAAGTTATATCGTTATGCTTGTTCCCTGATTGTTTATTGGCTTATAAATTAGATAACTAACGTATCAATTATAAGCCGGTTATTGTAAGACCCTCATAGAAGGGCGTATACATCTTATTCGTCAAATATAGACCGGGAGTCAATATTTCTTGATATATCGAGATTACCTCGGAGGAAAATATTTAAGTAAATATTTTCCATTATTTGGGCGACGAATATTATTTGAATATTCGTTCGAGATTATTTAACGATCCTTACTTCAAATAATTATTTGAACATAACCATTCGACGAATAATATTTTTCAATATTCATTCAAAGTCGAATAAATTATCGATTATTATTCCGAATATTCTTCTAAAAATTGGACTACTAAATGAATATTATTTGAATATCCATTTAGAATATTATTTTATTAAATGAATATTACTTTTGAATATTCATTTAAGATATTAATTACTTGATGAATATTATTCTAATATTCATCTGAAGCTTGATTTATTTATCGAATATCATCTCGAATATTCCTTTAAAGCTTGGATTACTAAATGAATATTACTTGATATTCATTTAGAATATTATTCATTAAATGAATATTACTTTTTGAATATTCATTTAAATTCCTTATTAATTAATGAATATTATTTTGAATATTCATTTAAATATTTATTTATTCAATAAATATTCTCTTGATGTTTCTTCAAGGATTATTTGGAGAAATACTCTGATTAATGATATTCTTTCATATTCCTAAATATTCTTTAAATATTTTAATTCAATAAATATTCTCTGAATATTTATTCAATACTTAGAATAACCTCAATAAGGTTTATCTTCTTCGATTATTACGGAAAATATCTCGGAGTCATATTATTATTAATCTTATATCAAGAAAGGTTCTCAGACATCATTCTTCTTTGAGTCTATCTCCCTAATAATAAGGGAACCTTACTTGGAAAATGATATTTATCTTGTCGACTTCCCGGTCATAAAGTATTCTCTTCACTCGCAACTCGGGTGCTATTGACTTATTAAGTCGTTGTTTACCTTCTCATCTTTCGAGGGGTAAGATGGTTGGAACAAGTTGATATTCGTTACCAAGCAATAGCTTGGAAGTTATTGGTGAATTTTCCTTTCCAACTAGATACGACTACTTTGTGGAGTCTTATCAACAAGTATTATACTTGGGGAAAGGGGGACGAACGTTACATTCAGAATCATGAATTCTATTTGAACTAGGAGTCGTGTAAGAGGCCGAGTAGCGCCGGTCCATCCCCTTTGGCCCAACCGTTGGCCGGGGAGAGCTAGTAAGGCGGTATACAAGTAAAGCCGTCAGTTCTTCCTTCTACCGGTAGTAAATCTAATTTGAGTTGTATGATCTCGACTGATCATCAAGATTGGAACAGCGGGCGCAGTGAATACTCCATCATTGGTTCATCATCCAAACTTATTTATTTCCTGCAACATGATTACTGTTGGCAGAGCTGGAAAAGTGTTCATAACTTGAATTGAAATCTTTTCATGCAAGTTCCTCTTTTTAATGACAATGAGAATATCTCGCTTACTTTTGATGTAGCAGATATTTCTACAAACAAATACTCTAAGTTACCTTGTAACTTCATCGTTCATATTATACTGGCATCATTTCCGTAAATGCATGGCATATGGTTTGAAAGATACTTTTGAACTGTTATATATTATCGTTCAGTTATATATTATTGTTGGTGGGCTATTGCTCACCCTTGCTTTATTATTATATCACAACAACAGCTAGACCAGATGACTCGCACAAGGCGCACTCGACGTGGGCGAGGACGATGAGACTACCTGAGCTGAAGAAGAAGCTATTGGTAGGATAGATTTATTCTTTCTGTACCAAGTATATGGTCTAGTATGACGTATGTAAATGGATGGCAAAGAGTATGTATTTTTATTGAAATTCCTTTGGATTGTAAGAACTCATAATGTGATTAATAAAAATTTGATTGTTACTCTGATTTCATCTCTGGGACTATAACGGGTGTGTTTTACATTGTTGTGTTGGGTCATAGAGATGTAATTTATTTTATGTTAAAGAAAGTTCAAGTGTTGTGGACAGAATTGGAAACCGTAACGACCGGATCCCGGACCCCGGATCTGGGGGTGTTACAGAAGTGGTATCAGAGCGTACGTTATAAACCCCAGAGATGATGCGACGTTAAAACAATAAACTCACTAAGATAATAAGAACTCTTTCCAAGTTCATAGTCGGACTACTTCTAGTAGTACTGACATATAAAACCCTTATGGGAACTCTTAAGTATCATGATAGTAACTTAGCTCGTTCTCGTATCGACTAGTAAGGCGACAGACCTTGAGGCGTACGAGCAGTAGCATGATGATGTTTTATTATATGTTGACGATCGGATTGTGAATTCGATAGAGTACCCTATTGAGGACTCGAAAGTGGTTCCAACGGGGGAGAATCCTATTGAGGATGAGGAGTTTACTCCAAGGAAATGAGGGCTGTAGCCAGAGGGATAGCGAAAGTTAAGATTATAGTGCTCAGAGAAGTGAGCACAAAGAACTAAGATATTATTAAGAGAATTAAAATTTTTTGTTGGATTTATAGCCGGACTACGAGAGGTAGTACCAGCAATTAAGACAGATTGGAAGGATTACTTGAGGTCTTATATGGGGATAGATAAAGATCCTTAGAGACTTTCAGATTAATGAGAAAGGAGTTAGAATGATGCATGATTATCAAAGACGTCGATGTAGGACGAGGAGCACCCAGGAGCAGTTGAGATAGAGGCAACAAGTGCCATATTATCAGATAAATGGATTAGTATGAATATTGTCAATGTTAATTCGCCATGAGAAGGCGGATTTCATGGGTTATATTTTATGAAACCAAATTGAGATTGTTGAGGTGGTTTTATTCAGCAAAATGTCCATATTATGAATGAACCAGCTTTGAAAGTAAAGATAGTGGAAAGTGATGGCCTGATTGGATAAAGTTATATAAAGTAGTGAGCGAGACGATGATCTCAGAAACTACAAGAGGAAAAGACCAGTGGGTCTATGATAAACTAGTAATATGACTACTATCAGGTACTAAATATAAGTTATTTTAACTCAGTAAAATGGAGAATCAGGAACGTTAGATGCATGTGATTCAGAAGAATATTAAATTCTTTCTTTTCCCCGAATAGATTATAGTAGTTACCTTAAGTTTATTCTGACACTGAATTGCAAATGGATCAAGTAATGCGATTAGTGGTTAAGAGGTAATAGAGAATGTTTTAAGATGAAATTGGTAACGACCCGGCGTTGGTGTTGCCTAACGGGAGAAGGAAGACTTTATGATACACTATGATGCATCTCATACAGGTTTAGGTGGTGTGCTTATGCAGCACGGCAGAGTAATTGTGGATGCATTCGAACAGCACGGTACACCAGACTAGGATGGCCCTAGTAGTGCCAATTTTTATGAAACGACTAACTCCGACGGTAGTGTTCCTTCTGAAACCTGTGGTTAGAAAGACTGACATTTGATATTATCGACAACTAAGATGTATATGTATCAGGAAGAGGTGGCATGTTTCAGTTTGAAACTTTTGATTTCCCTTCTATGGGATATATATATATATATTTGGTTCCTTTCTAGTGGTTAAACTTCCAACTTTGTGTCAATAATTCCGTTATTACAACTGCTTATGATTCTACCTGCTTGGATGCTCATAGAACAATTCTCCAGGTTTTGAAATTGATCTTCATAGTGTTACCAGTGGTTGGAGAGATTGACCAAAATTTCCTTGATTCTGGAAAGAAATTCAACGAATTTTGGCAAACCTTGTCTTTCTGATTATCAGAGAACATCATGGAAGAGAGTAGAAACAGGGGCGAACCCCGTGAATTGGGTAAAGTAGCCGCTATATGGGTTGGTGGATAGACCCCGGTTATCGCGATTGATTATAGAAATACAATGATGAAGAGATTGGAAGAAAACAGGAAATGTAAGTAAGAAACCAGCCGGACTGAGAAACTCCGGGATTGACTTAAGTGAAAAGGCTGTTATACCATGAATGGTAAGCTTGCGTGGCACGTGGAATTGATAAGAATAGTTGAAAAGATAAAAGTGGAGGAAAGGTGATCGGAGACGGTGCCGAGAAGTCGATTAAGACTTATATGGAGTAAAGTTTTGGAAAGGTAGAAAGGTATCAAAGTAGAAGGCACTATGCCAGCAATTGCTAGAAAAGTAATGCTAATTAGCCAACCCCTAAAACCATATATTTTTATTTTAGTGTGGTCAGTTGAGGCCGAGTCACAAAGGATTATCAAGTGACTAGACCAGCAATAAAAGGACAAAGCAGGGTTACTTCTAAGTAAGCGCCGACTGCAAGGGCTTTTGATATAAAGGAAATATTAATGAGATCGTAGGAATCTTCTACTGAACCCTTTTCAACCCATGTTTGGATTGGGAATTTACTAGACTTTTTGGAATGGGGTCACCCGTACTAAAGTGATTCATGTGTATATGATTGCCCAAGATTACGAGTAAAAATGGAAGTATAATGACTTGATATGTATGATGTTAGGGTATTATAAATACCATGAATATATTATTACCAAGGGAAGTAAACAATGAAGGTTTACAAAGAGAGTATAGAAATGGTCAGAGATGGATCAGTATGCTGTAGAAATTTTGTCTAAGGCAAGTACCTTTGAGAAAAACGATAAGTACTAAGAGATTCACGTTGAACTCGATCAATATCTTCCAGAACATCCTTGCTACCATTACCAAGTTCTGTAAGAGAGCAGATAGACATACGTTGTCTTTTGGAAGGTCAAATAGGCTGACAACTATCTGAAAGAAGAGGTTAGCATTAATCCACCGATCGATTATCAAATGAGAATGATTGAAAAGAGACCCTTATTAAGGATACATGATTTGATTGCCAAGTATAGGATGCAAGAATTCCTTGGCAGTTGAATTAAGGATAGGGTATCCATAAATTAAGACAAACCCTGGGGAATGCACAAGGGATGGCATTAACCCTAATAACGACATTATGACTTCAGATGATATGAGTTGGACTTGCTAAGGCAACAATGACCGGTAAGGATTATTAAAAAGTGTTCCGGAAAGAACATAAATAGAATTATTAGAGTATTGATCAATGACATTTTGATATACCCTGTACCCAGAAAATACAGGAGAAATGATGAGGATGACCTATGAAACCTTACAAAAAAAAGAAGTAATATTCCGAACTTCAAAATGGAAGTTTGGTAAGGAATGTATGACATAGTAACAATAATGCCAGATGAGGCATGTATGAAACCCTGAAGAAGTATGGATTGAACCTATAAAGGCTGAGATTATCCTAAGATAAGGAAAGAACTAAGAAAAGAAGTATCCTAAGTAGGATTGGGAATAAATGTGATAAAGTTCCCACGGGTAGGTGGAAGCATGACTTATGGAAAAAGACTGATAAATATATTTTTCTCCATCAGCAGAGCTTAAGGGAGAATGCTTTCACCCAACAGTGATGGGAATGAGGTAGAAAAGTTTGAATTGGAATATATCCAGAGAACAAGGATTACCAGAAAGTATTATTATCAAGAAAGGCCAATGAGGTGGCCGACAGTCTAAGTATAAAGGAATAATTACAAATGTTCATACCGAAGAAACAAAATGACATTTGGAAAGACCTTGAAGGTCATATCGGAGTGGAGGAAGTCACATTCCTTTTGATGATGGTGCAAGAATCGAAGGTAATAATAGTTTAAGTAAAGATTCGATTCGTGATGGAGTCTTAAGCATATTACGTACCTTAGAAGGTCCCGTTTTGAGGCAAACCAGGACCATGATACATAATTGACGAAGTAAACCGTTAAGTTTCCAGTCTTTTATGGAAGCTGCATGAGTGATAGTTTCATCAACCTGACATAGCTGCGATGCTTGAAACTCTTCTGCAATTTTATCTACTTCATGTAATACCTACATCAAGTTCAGGAAGTGTTCCTTATGGATAAGGAATAGTGATTTCCAGAGAACCTACCCAGAGTACCACTCGATCGAGAGATTTGATTCCTTTCGAATTAGGGAGAAATTGATATTATAATAATGATGGATTAGTTGATACCCAATGGAGCCAAATTGATTATGAGGGAAATAATTTAAGGATAAAGACGGAGTCAGAGATTTTGGAATCTAGTTCAGACTAAGAGATTATGACGCCAGAGAAATGAGGCTTGATTAGCTCATATGGTTGACCCCGAGGAAAGAGACACCAAGTATAATTATAATGATTTTGGGAGGTTGTACAAGGTTTAATAAGCTACCATATATCAATTTGGATGACATAATAATGAATATCGAGTGTTCAGATCCTAGTGCTGCATCCCGTTAGCCCAGTAGGAATAAAAGAATTATCAACTCAGATGCGAGGATTGTTGAATAAGAGTGCGATGAGACTCAGTGTGCCACCGTGAGGAACCGGTGTATTGTAAGAAAGAAATATGTTAGCACAAGATTGTGCATCGAACCTCGAGAGTTGAATGAGTCAACATTGAGTATAGGTACTGTTGTAGAAGATTGGCTGAGCAGCACAGGGACGCTGTGTATTTTCCAAACTTATTAGGAAATGGGACATCACCTGTCGGAAGTTAAAAAAATCGAGGATATACCCAAGATTGTGAATCGCACTAGGTATAGACACTATGAAATTGTAAGTGATGTCATTTTGGGTTGACTATTGCACCCACAACTTTTTGGAATTTAATGAATTGGCTGTGAGTTATCTGAGATAGTTTTCGCCCTAAGTATATCGAAACATCGTATATATGAAGGAAAGGTGCGAAATCAAAAAGGATCAAACATGATCGACTTTCAGACCTATCAGATCTGAAAATATGTGTGCTTGTGTGTATATGAAGATTATGATTTATGATAAAAGGATTAAGAGTCCTCGAACCAGACAACATTCCCCGCAAACAAATTCCCCAAGAGCGCCTTTCTTTCAGAAAGGAGAAGAGATGAGATAATAGAGAATGACTGAATGAACACAGGAGGTAGATTGGTATTCTGTGAGATGATTAAAGAAGAGGTTGGAATACCGGGGGTGATAGTAGTTAACAATGAGATAACGAGGCCAAAACAGTGATGGCGGACGAGCTCGTTGCTAGACATCAAGAGTTACTCGAATCGGTTGTTAGAATACTCGAACTAGTTTCAATACGGAGTACCCCGTCGACAATAGAGTTGACATTTATACAATGGGATTGGGAAATATCTAGAATTAATAGAGGATTCTGACAAGCAAGTTTTTGTTGATGTATTTCTGTGCAAACAAGATAGAGAATATGAGGTTCGAGATTTGTAATAAGAAAAGGTATCCTCGTGGAAGGAATTAACAATATTAGAATGAAAGGAAGTTTAGCCCAAGATTCATTGGGCCATCTGAGAGTTTAAACGCGTCAGGAAGGTGGCCTATGAGCCAGCCTCACCCAAACCGGTAAAATGGTCTTAACATGGTTCATGCGTATGTGCCTCATCAGTATACTATAGATGCCCGACATATGACAGAGTACGAGCAGATAGATATACATAATCGAATCTGAACTACGAAGGACAACCTGTGGAGATTATGAATAGAAAAGAGCAAGAGCTAAGAGATAAGGTTGTCAAGCTAGTGAGAGATTTGAAGAAAATCAAGAAGTGGAAGAATCCACCTGAGAAATAGAAAGTGCAATGGGATAGAAGTAACCCCAGTTATTCCTAAACTGATTCCGAGGACGGAATCCTTTTAAGGAGGGGAGACTTTAATAACCCGAATTTTGGGGAGAATTAAAACTTTTCTTATTGTGGTTAAAGAGCACTAATGAATGGTGGTTTCAAAGAACAATGATTGTAATGAATGGATATTGCTTTGGACAATAATCCTGATGCATTGGTATATTGTCAGAATAGAGTAATTCGATGGTTGAGGACCTAGATAAGAATAATCTACCGTCCAGGAAGGCGCTAATGGATCCTTGAAAGGGAAATTAGTACGTGCATAGTGTTTCCCATACGTGCATAGTGTTTCCCATACGTGCATAGTACTTCCCGTACGTGCATAGTGTTTCCTATACGTGCATAGTAATTTGGTGGATGAATAGTGATTTTGTAAGTTGGAAAACTTTTCACGCCACCCTATGTACGGGACGTGATATGGATGTTTCGAAGTCATATTAGTAATACGCGGAGGAAATAAGTGAATGTAGAGACGATCGGAATTCAGAAATTCCAAATTCTTTTTCGGTATAATATTTGACCGGACAGTGGATTATATATTATTATAATCCAAGAATTGAGATATTAACTTTGAGGATTTGATATTTTGGGATGTTATTATATTTGATTTAAGAATAAAGGTAGGAAACCACTGAGGCAGTGAAACAAGCGTTCTAGAAACCGCTAAAACGTTATAACGAGATTAAGCGATAAAGCGAATGAATCATGGATCATGGATTGAATTCATATCAAGATTAAATATGTAAGAACCCAGATTTTGGGTGGAATTAAAACTTTTATGTATTTAATGATGTCAAAATGAATAGTGGTTACGGCTACAATGTAATAATTGATATTTGGAAAGAATGAATGGAATTCGACTTTATTATTTCTATGTCTTGAAGAATGCTAAAGGATGACAACATAGGTAATAATAATCTATCTTCTAAGGGAATAAGATATGGCAATTTCAAGCAGGAGAATACTCTCATGTCATCCAGATCGATAACGATTAATCCAGTAGTTCCGTAAAAAGGTTAAGGAACGATCGGAAGAGAATACGGACAATTGTACAACCCTAAGAGAACAAGTAAAGAATAAAGAATGAATAGTGTTTTGGTGGGAGTATAGAATAATATGAGACGACACTATATAGAAGTATTCGGAACGGATTTCCGAGTTCGTATTAGTGATCCAGGGGGAAAATAAGTGTATGTAAAAGCTGTCGGATTCTGAAAAACCGCACTTTTATTTTCTCCGAGAGTTCCCTGGACACTGATAGCCTTAAGTATTTAGCGAATGGATTTAAGGAATATAAATTGGAAAGTTAGAAAGAAAGATGGAGAATGATAGTATTAATATTAGAAAGATTCCCGGTAAACCCTAATTAGAAATCCGTGAAATATTCCTACGAACGATCAATCGAAACGAGCAATAACCGGACACAGAAATAAGCAGAGGAAGCAAGAGTCTTGTGCAAGCTACTAGAATAAATATCTAGTAACCAAGTGGGCAAGAGTAACTAGATTAATTGGAACATAACTAGTACTTAGAAATCAAAACACTTGGTTAGTTTTTAACCATGCAAAACACAACACTTGTCCTCCAAAACTCATCATCCATGACATCACACCCCACTAACACACCAAGATGAGATATTATCTCTCAAAAAGTCACTTTATGCAAGATTGAACAAAGAAAAATCAAGAAACCAAGCAAACACTTTCCATTTTCTTTTTCTTCAAAACTTTCGACCAAGGAGCTAGAACAGAGGCTTCCAACCATTTTTTGATCTTCAAATTTTTAGGGTAGGTACTACATATCATATCTTAGATCCCCTAGAAATTTCAGCCTCAAATTCACTTTCTTTCATTTTCAAATAAATCATCAAAGGTGATGATGAATAGTGTTTTCAAGAACTAATCCTTGTTTTTCTTATTTTCATGGTTGATCCTAGCTAATTTAAGGCTATCCAAGGACCATACCAAGCTTATTAAGGTTATATCATACTCCAAGGAAGGTAGATCTCTTGAAACCCTAGCACTGATTTGAGATTTATGAATGTTTTTGATGGATTTAGCTTGGTATGATTATAGTGATAATTATAAGCATGATTATGTAATTTGTTATATGATTTAAGATGCATGATGATTTTGATGCTAAGATCAGTAGCCTCTGGACTTGTGAGATGCTTATTATGTGTATAAGTTGTTTAGATGCCCGGTGTGGCTTGGGTTGTTGATTGTGATTTTTGGAACGTTCGTATTATAGCCGTTATAATGCTGAAATTTCATTAAGCATTGAAAACCGTGCATCACAGTAGGTCTAATGGCCGAAACTGGACAAGTATCTAACATGCCCTTGTAGATCTTGAGTCGTAGATCATTTTGGAAAAAGAATCGAATCAAACAGACTTACGGTTTAGGATTTATGACCGATTTACTAAAAGTAGTTCGAATCCGTAAACGAAAGTTCGTAACTTAAATTGAACCCCGATAAAATATGTAAAGTCATGACGAATCTTGGTAAATAAATAATAGAGGTAAAAAGGAAGGTGTGAAAGAAAACAGTATGTCAAAAGGATCATTTTTCGATTTATTAAAAATATTCGAGTCGAGGTTAAACGCGAACGAACCCCTAAAAGACGACTCTATTATAACTTCGTTAAAACACATAGAAAACGGGCGATAAAACTCGGAGCATAATATTGGTTCGTAACGATCGACCTTAGAACTTGTATGACTTAAGTATGTCCCAAGTGTAAGTACAGTGACATGTCGTATTAACGAACGAATGTCGGGTCCGATCAATGATAAAAAGGAATCCACTAAAAGGGGTATAACGAGATAACTCGAGAACGTGTTTCGATTTAAGTATAACTTAACTTTTAAGATGTTAAGTGATTAATCCCGAATGCCTTGGCTATTTATAGATCACCAAGCTGAACCGGGACCCGCTACCACTACCCCTTACCGTACTCGACTACCAGGCAAGTTTCAATTCCCTTCTTTTAGGCTGTTGTTATGATTGAATATATATATATATATATATATATATATATATATATATATATATATATATATATATATATATATATATATATATATGTGTGTGTGTTTTTTGTTATACATATGCCATAGCATGCATGCCTACTTTCAAGTTATATCGTTATGCTTGTTCCCTGATTGTTTATTGGCTTATAAATTAGATAACTAACGTATCAATTATAAGCCGGTTATTGTAAGACCCTCATAGAAGGGCGTATACATCTTATTCGTCAAATATAGATCGGGAGTCAATATTTCTTGATATATCGAGATTACCTCGGAGGAAAATATTTAAGTAAATATTTTCCATTATTTGGGCGACGAATATTATTTGAATATTCGTTCGAGATTATTTAACGATCCTTACTTCAAATAATTATTTGAACATAACCATTCGACGAATAATATTTTTCAATATTCATTCAAAGTCGAATAGATTATCGATTATTATTCCGAATATTCTTCTAAAAATTGGACTACTAAATGAATATTATTTGAATATCCATTTAGAATATTATTTTATTAAATGAATATTACTTTTGAATATTCATTTAAGATATTAATTACTTGATGAATATTATTCTAATATTCATCTGAAGCTTGATTTATTTGTCGAATATCATCTCGAATATTCCTTTAAAGCTTGGATTACTAAATGAATATTACTTGATATTCATTTAGAATATTATTCATTAAATGAATATTACTTTTTGAATATTCATTTAAATTCCTTATTAATTAATGAATATTATTTTGAATATTCATTTAAATATTTATTTATTCAATAAATATTCTCTTGATGTTTCTTCAAGGATTATTTGGAGAAATACTCTGATTAATGATATTCTTTCATATTCCTAAATATTCTTTAAATATTTTAATTCAATAAATATTCTCTGAATATTTATTCCATACTTAGAATAACCTCAATAAGGTTTATCTTCTTCGATTATTACGGAAAATATCTCAGAGTCATATTATTAATCTTATATCAAGAAAGGTTCTCAGACATCATTCTTCTTTAAGTCTATCTCCCTAATAATAAGGGAACCTTACTTGGAAAATGATATTTATCTTGTCGACTTCCCGGTCATAAAGTATTCTCTTCACTCGCAACTCGGGTGCTATTGACTTATTAAGTCGTTGTTTACCTTGTCATCTTTCGATGGGTAAGATGGTTGGAACAAGTTGATATTCGTTACCAAGCAATAGCTTGGAAGTTATTGGTGAATTTTCCTTTCCAACTAGATACGACTACTTTGTGGAGTCTTATCAACAAGTATTATACTTGGGGAAAGGGGGACGAACGTTACATTCAGAATCATGAATTCTATTTGAACTAGGAGTCGTGTAAGAGGCCGAGTAGCGCCGGTCCATCCCCTTTGGCCCAACCGTTGGCCGGGGAGAGTTAGTAAGGCGGTATACAAGTAAAGCCGTCAGTTCTTCCTTCTACCGGTAGTAAATCTAATTTGAGCTGTACGATCTCGACTGATCATCAAGATTGGAACAACGGGCGCGGTGAAGACTCCATCATTGGTTCATCATCCAAACTTATTTATTTCCTGCAACATGATTACTGTTGGCAGAGCTGGAAAAGTGTTCATAACTTGAATTGAAATCTTTTCATGCAAGTTCCTCTTTTTAATGACAATGAGAATATCTCGCTTACTTTTGATGTAGCAGATATTTCTACAAACAAATACTCTAGGTTACCTTGTAACTTCATCGTTCATATTATACTGGCATCATTTCCGTAAATGCATGGCATATGGTTTGAAAGATACTTTTGAACTGTTATATATTATCGTTCAGTTATATATTATTGTTGGTGGGCTATTGCTCACCCTTGCTTTATTATTATATCACAACAACAGCTAGACCAGATGACTCGCACAAGGCGCACTCGACGTGGGCGAGGACGATGAGACTACCAGAGCTGAAGAAGAAGCTATTGGTAGGATAGATTTATTCTTTCAGTACCAAGTATATGGTCTAGTATGACTTATGTAAATGGATGGCAAAGAGTATGTATTTTTATTGAAATTCCTTTGGATTGTAAGAACTCATAATGTGATTAATAAAAATTTGATTGTTACTCTGATTTCATCTCTGGGACTATAACGGGTGTGTTTTACATTGTTGTGTTGGGTCATAGAGATGTAATTTATTTTATGTTAAGGAAAGTTCAAGTGTTGTGGACAGAATTGAAAACCGTAACGACCGGATCCCGGACCCAGGATCTGGGGGAGTTACATTCGGTTCATCATCGGACTTTTCTTCTTCGGGAGACTCGATACCTACTTGATTATCAACTTGGTTTCCTGACCTAAGAGAAATGATAGCATTAACATTTTCATGAGGTCTTTGATTGAGGGGGAATTTAGGGTTGACCTCGGGTTGACTCGGGAACTTTTTCTTCTCTTGCTCACACATGGCGTTGGCTAATTGACTCACTTGAACTTCTAACTTAGATATGGCATTGGATAATTGACTCACTTGAACTGCTAACTTAGATATGGTTTGCATGAAGGTTTGTTGAGATTGAACCAAATTAGTTGTCGATTTCAAAAGCGTATCAAGAGTTTTTTCCAAGGAATTAATTCTCTTATCCGACTCATGAAAGCCGAGAGGGTGGGCGGGAGATTGAGTTGGATAAGGAACGTGATTTTGAGTCAGGTTTGGAAAAGGACTTTGGTTCGGAGTTGGGTAAGAGTTTTGATTGGGCTTTTGAAAATGAGGAGGTTGAAAAGAAGGTGGCGGAGATTGGTAGTTTTGGCCTTGGTTCCACGAGAGATTCGGGTGATTCCTCCAACCGGGATTATATGTAGGTGCAAAATGATCATTCCTAGGGGTTGGTTGACCGCATTGACTTGTTGAAAGTCTTGAAGATTTTGCATCACTTGATTCGGGTACATAGACATGTATGAGGGCCCACTATGAGTTTCTAAAGCTTCGAGTCTCCTAGTAAGGGTGGCTAGCTTGGCATCGGTTGCAATATTTTTTCCAATTGAATGTAGACCCCTAGAAGAACTAGACGACTCGTTGGACTTATGAGGTTCCCTAGTAGACTCCCACAACATAGTCTTCTCGGCTAATTCTTTGAAAAATGCCCACCCTTCGTCCTCATCTTTTTCCATGAATTTACCTTGGCACATAGACTCTAACAAAGCGGTTGTTGGACTATTTAAGGCCTCGTAAACGATCTTACAAAGTCTCCATTTTTCTATTCCGAGGTGGGGGCATTGTGATAAAATATTTTTAAAATGATCAAAATATTTCCAAAAAGACTCATTTTCCTTTTGATGAAATTGATTTATCTCATTTGTGATTCTCGTAGTCTTATGGTTTTGAAAATATTTTTTAAGAAAAATTACCACAAATCCTTACCACGTGGAAATAGAATTAACCGGTAGGCTATACAACCATTTTTTTAGCATTTTCTTTAAGAGCGAAATTAATGAGCCTAAGCCTAATCGAGTCTTCGGTTAATTGCTGGAGTTTTTGTAAGGCACAAACCTCCTCGAATTCATGAAGAAAAAGATAGGGATCCTCACCATCGCTCCCGGTAAACTTAGGTAACATACTAATGTGATGAGCTTTGATTTCGAAATTATTACCGTTAACGGGAGGAAGAGTGATACACGACGGTTGAGCGGAACGGTTGGGATAGCAACGGTCCTTAAGAGACATGGCCATGGTTACTACTGGTTCGGAATTTTCTAAAGACTCGGATTCAGAAGAAGAAGAAATCTCAAATGATCTCACTAGCCTAGCAGAATTATCCCTAAGCCAAATAGTTCGCATAAACCATGAAAGTAAACAAATATCAAATAAGTACAAAAAATTAAACAAACAAAAGAAAGGTGAAAAATCAAAAGAAAAATTCTAGACCTAGGGTTCCTTAATAAAATAGAGTAGACCTTGCTCCTAACTTTAAGGACCACCAAAAATTCGATAAATCTAGAATTATTCGAACCGATTTGGCCAGGTAGGTACAAGCATTTCCAAGAGGCTAAAAACCAGGCTAGACACTAAATCCTAATTGGCCAGGTAAGCTTTCGCTTGCCTAGACACCAAAAAGTCGGAATAATTAAAGATTACATCCTTTTTTAGGTACCTTCCTAATTGAGCGCGAAAATCCTAGGGGTTATGTCTAATTCAATTTTATTAAAGGCTAGGGTATGCAAAATGAAGGATTAGTGGTTGTGGGCCAAGGAAAGTGTGATGAAATCCCTTCCCTTATCTTGTAAGTGGTATTGCCCTTAAGATTTATTTACAAATGAATGCAAAAAACAACGAGACATAAAAAAACTATAAACATTTATGGATGCTTTAAACTACGTGCTCTAATTTAAAGAAAATAAAGAATTTAACGCACCTTTGGGTCCTCCAGCGATCACCAGAATTTATAAGGTACGAAAAATTAAAAACAATAAAATAAAAATCTAGAGGATGTGTCCTAAGTGATTAAATGCATGATGCAACAATTATGTAATTTCTAACTTTTTTTTTGGATTTTTAAATTTTTTGTTATTTTTTTGATTTTTTTATCTTTTTGTGATTTTCTAAAATAATAAAAAGGCGAAAAGAGAGAAATACGGGTTACCGAAGCACGCTTCCAAAAATTCCCATTTTTTCCAAGCTTCGAGAGGAGATTCCCGAAATTTCCAACTTTCCTAAAAAACTGAGACAAAAATAGGACAACTAAAACTAATCCGAAAAATTAAAAATGAAGGCGCGAAAAATAATTCGTCTCCGACAGCGGCGCCAAAAACTTGATGTGCTAAAAAATAAAGAGATTTAAATTGCAAGTGCACAATTTCATCATTTTATTACTTGAGATATCGATCCACAGAGAATTATTATTTTCGCAAACCTTAAAATTTAATTTAGTCGGACTAGAACAATTGTGTTTTGGAAAATTCGGATTTTTACTATTTAATTCCTAATTCTAAATTGTAATTTATTCTAAAACTAAATTATTCTAAAAATTCTAAATTAAAACTAGATTTTATTCTAAAAATATTGTT
This sequence comes from Saposhnikovia divaricata, assembly GCA_036435485.1. Lineage (NCBI taxonomy): Eukaryota > Viridiplantae > Streptophyta > Magnoliopsida > Apiales > Apiaceae > Saposhnikovia > Saposhnikovia divaricata. Next base: position 161,731,070 of record CM071596.1, on the reverse strand, counting down.
TTACTTGAAAAAAATTATTTACGGATTTTTTTTTAAAAAAAATTGACATGACTATTTCGTAAATTTAGCTAGCCAAACACAAACCAAATCCATCATATCAGTAATCCAACTCATTAAACATTGAAAACTCAAAACAATAAACAAGACACAGAACACAAAACTACACTAGCCAAACACACAAAATGGACTAACTCAGCTCAAAAGGAACTCGACTAGACTAACTAAATGAATCTGCACTCACTAGACAAAACAGAAAATTTAAACAGAAAAACAAATTAGGCAGCCACAAACCCAGTCGAATCAGTAAAACAACTCGACTAAGAACTCCACTAATTTTTTTTTTAAATAACTTGATGTGTAGTTAACAAACATCAATTAAACTAAGAAATCAGCAATGACAACGAGTGAGACTCAGCGGTAACCGAACAGCAAAAACAGAAAACTCGGCCATTCTAACAGACTTCAACAAACTCAGAAAGAAAATGCAAAACACAAAACTCAACAAATCAAAACACAAAACAGAACTTCATAAACCCAATCGACTCAGCTAAACCAAGCAACAACCAGCAGAAACTCGACAAAATAACAAGCTCAGAACTCGTCACAATACACGAACCCATCAAAAGAAAAACACAAGACAACTCAGAAAATAACAATTCAATTCGATAGTAACCACAACCATAACGATTACAACTCAAAGACGCGAAACTATATTTAGGTAACAACAAACTCAAACTCAAGTGACGAATTCTAACAGCCACTAAACTGAGAAATGGAGACAGGGAAATTGCTCAGGATACATTAACGAAATCAAACAGAAAATTTTGTAAAAAGAAGAAAGGGGATTTGCATTGTGTGTATGAATCGAAAGAGGAGAAGAAGAGATGAAATGGGTTTGTGTTGTTTGCAGAAAAGGAAGATGTGTTTGATTATAGAGAAGAAAGAAAAAAAAATGATGTGAGCTGGGTTTTGTGCGAATAATACTGAAACAGGGGAAAGGCAGCTGCTTCGAATAAAAACAGAGAACTGAGAATAGAGCTTGGAATTAAAAATTAAAACAAATAAAAACGTACTGAAAATTTATATACTAATATTTTTGTTTTTTTGTTATAAGTTAAAATACGAAAATAAAGAAATTAACTACGGAATTAAAAATTATACTACTAAAACGATGATTTAAAATTAAAATGCCCACAATAAAATTGAAATTTAAAGGGGCACAACTACGATTATTAACTAAGAACAAGAAAGTAAAAATCGTTACTTTCAACCCCAAGTGGTTAGCATTTCGCTACTTTGTCCACTAATCGAATTTACGAAAATAACGAAAGCAAGGCAACATAAATGAGAGAGCAAGATGAGAAAAATAAAGGAAACTTGAAATTGCATTAAATAAAAGAGAGTGTTTACAAAATTTAGAACTACAAAACAAGAAAAAGGAATGAAAATTACACTACCCTAAAATCTAGGTTGAAAAATACAAGGGGTGTAAGGGGGTATTTATAGGATAAGAATTAGGGTCTAGGGGTATGTTGGGTGAATCTCCACCATACACCTTCTAATGTGGTGGAGAAATCCTAGCCATCCAATTGTTTCCTTCCTCCTTAAGCTTTGCTGAGTGGATCTTGGCCATACACTTATTTAGTGTGTTGGGATGATCTCCACCTTCCATGTGTCGTGAAAGATTCCTTTTCCTCCAAGCTCCTAATTCTTTTTCCTTTTTTCATTGAAGTCCTTTTTCTTCCTCTTTTTCCCTTCCTTGCTCTTTATTTCTTTATTTTTCCATTTCTTTATTTATTCATAAATTTCGTGAAATGCAACAAAATAATTTATTAAAATACGAGATCAAGAAGCAAATAGGTAATAAAAATATGCAAAAATATGCACTTATCATGCTGTCAATGCATAACTTAATGGTCCTTTCGCCATAAAGTCCATAACTGTAACAACCCCAGATCCAGGGTCGGGGATCCGGTCGTCACGGTCTTAATTTCTATCCACAACATCAACATAAATTAACTTACAACCTTGTGACCCAGAACAATAACATAAAACACACCCGTTATAGTCCCAGAGATGAAATCAGAGTAACCAACAAATATTATTAATCACAAGTTTTGAGTTCTTACAACCCAAAGGAATTATAATTTAACTATTACATACACTTTCCCATCCCTTTACATAGGTCATACATATAATAAGTCTAATGAATCAAAAGCTGACAGTCTAGTCTACTGGTTGCTCCTACCTCAGCAATGTCGATCATGACATCAATGGACAACCATATGACTGCTGTCCCTGCATGCAGCGAGTGCGACTTGTGCTGGCCATCAGATTTAGTTGTTGTTGTGATATAATAAATAAAGCAAGGGTGAGCAACGGCCCACCAAAAATAATATGTAACTATTCCGAAATAATATATAACAGTTCCGAAATATCTTTGAAACCATATGTCATGCATTAACGAACATAGTACCAGTATAATATAAAGGATGAAGTTACAAGGTAACTCGAATTATATCTTTCGTAAGAATATCTTCTATGCAAAGATAAGAACCAGATATCATCACTTTTTCTTAAAAAGGAAATTGCAGGAAAAATATGCAATTCCAGTTTTGAACAATTTTCAGTCCTGCCAACGATGATAATGTTGCAGAAAATAAATAGATTCTGGATAGTAAACCAATACTGGAGTATGTCGTGCCAGATGACACCGCCTTACGATGATCAGTTGCAGGTTGTGCATCTCAAGATTTGTTTTACTAGCGGTAGAAGGAAGAACATATGGACACCACCATACGCCGGATCTCCCTAGCCATCTTTGGGCTTAGACAGGACCGGCACCACTCGGACCCTACTTCTAGGATGGACTGTCCCACAGCCTCTTATACCAGTTTCAATGATGGACTGTCCCACAGCCTCTTACACAAATACTCCTAGTTCGAATAAATCCATGATTTTGAAATGTAAAGTTCGTCCCCCTTTCCCCAAGGATAATACTTGTTGATAAGACTCCACGAAGTAGTCATATCTAGTTGGAAAGGAAAATTCACCGATATTTCCCAAGCTGATGGTTGTTAATGGATATTGACTTGTTCCAATAATCTTACCCCTCGAATGATGAGGAAGTAACAAACAGACTCAATTTGATGGTTAGCAACCAAGTTGCGAGTGAAAAGAATAGTTTAACAAGTATATGACCGGGCAGTCAACGAAATAATAGCTCTCAAGGAAGGTTCTCTTATATTTTAGAAGATAGATTCGAATGAAGAATGGAGTTTTGAGAACCTTCCTTGATAAAATAATAATAATAATAAAACTCAGAGTAGTGTACATAATATTTGAAGATCGAAGATAGTATTTGAACGAAGTAACATATTTTAAAGCTAAGTTAGCAAGAATTAAATAAATAATAAAGGAATATTTATCATCTCATAATATTCAAAGAATATTCTAAGAATAAATAATTGCTCAAAGTAACCTTCGAATGAATATAGGGAATTTATTTATTAAATAAGTAATTCCTCGAATAAATATTTGAAATAATATCCAATAAAGACATCAACCTTAAATGGATATTCAAGAAGATATTCATTAAATAAATAAAAATCAAACGAATATTCCAAATAATATTCATTAAATAACTCAGAGGAATATTCAGGATAGTATTCGATAAATACTCAATCTTAAAGGAGTATTAAACAATATTCAACAAATATATAAAGGTCGAATGAATATTTGAAATAATATTCCTTAAGTAAATAATCTCGAATGAATATTCAAAATAATATTCATTAAATAAATAATCTCGAATGAATATTCAAAATAATATTCATAAAATAAATAAAGCTCCAATGAATATTCAAAGTAATATTCATTAAATAAATAAACTCAACTGAATATTTCAAATACTATTCAATAAATAAATAATGGAAAATATTTATTTAAATATTTTCCTCCAAAAATAATCATGATATATCAAGAAATACCGACTCCCGGTCTATATTCGAAGAATGAGATTCGTATGCCTTTCGCTAAGGGTCTTAGCAATATCCGACTTATAATCGATATATTATTTATCTATCTTATAAGCCAACATTAAATCAGGGAACAAGTATCACAATATGATTTGAAAGTAGGCATGCATGCTATGGCATATATATAACAACAATTAATCATATATAATATCACAACAACAGTTCCAAGTATTGGAAACTTGCCTGGTAGTCGGGTGGAGGTAGTGTGTCCTGGGTCAGCTCGGTGATCTATAAATAATCAGAATATTCGAGATTAATCACTTAACGTTGTTTAAAAAGCTAAGTATAAACTTAACTTACGTTATAACACGTTTTCGAATTATCTCGTTATGCACACTTTTTGTGTACTCTTATTAACCTCGTTTGGACCCGACATTTGCTCGTTATTACGGCTCGTCATTACACTTACACTTGGTATATACTTAATTCATGTAAGTTCTAAGGTAGGTCGTTTACGAACCAAGATTATACCTCGAGTTTTATCGCCCGTTTTCTAAGTGATTAACCAAAGTTATAACCAAGTGTGCTTTTAGGGGTTCCTTCACGTTTAACCTCGATTCAAACATTTTTATAAAATTGAAAAACGATACGTTTGGCACGAGGTTTTCTCCTACACCTTCCTTATGATCTCTAATATTTAATTACCATGGTTCGTCACTAACTTACATATTTTACCGAGGTTCAATTTTAATAACGAACTCGTACTTACGGTTTTGAACGACTTTTAGTAAATCGGCCATAATTCCTAAACCGTAAGTTCATTTGTTTCGATTCTTTCACCAAAACGATCTATGACTCGAGATCTACAAGGAACTGTCATATAATCAACTAGTTCATGAACTTATATGAACTGTTATGAATGGATTCTTAAGGTCTAATGAAAATCGGGCATTACGACTGCTATAAATTGATCGTTTCCAAATTTACCACAATCAAACCAAGCCACACCGGGCATACCATACATCTCATACACATAATATGCATCTCAACAAGTCCAAAACAGGCCTCTTTACCAACATGTTCATTATTTCTTAAATCACTAAATCAATCTCATAATCATGCTAGTTATAACACCATAATCATAACATAACTAACAATCACTAAGAACATCCATAAACTTAAAATAAGGGCTAGCGTTTTGATGAGATATACCTTCCTTGGAGAGTGCTAGAGCCTTAATAAGCCTTGACCTAGTCCTTGTGTGGCCTAAGCTAGCTTAGATCAATCAAAAGAAACAAGAAAACAAGGTTAATTCATGAAGAACACTATTCATCATCACCTTGGATGATTTATTTGAAAATGGAAAACATGGATATTGGAGCTAAGATTTCTAGGAGATTACTTTTATGAAATATAGGAATTACCATAAAAGTTTCAAGATCAAACAATGGTGGGAAGGATGATTTTGGTTCTTGAATTAACAAGAAGGCCGAATGGGGTATTTTTGAGAGAGAATGGGTTTGCTTGGTTGGTTGCTTGAACAATAATGCATAAAGTGATTTGTCTTGATAATATCTTGTGTTAAAGTTGCTTTAATAAAGTGATGATGCAAGGGATGATGTATTTCCAAGAGATAAGTATTGGTTGTTTTGGTTGGATGAGATGAATAAGCTAAGCACTTAGTTTGCTTTGCTAAGTATTCTAGTTACTCATGTAACTACTTGGTTACTAGATATTTTCTACTAGCACATGCATCTTGTCTTCCTGCTTGTTTCTTTGTCCGTTTATTGCTCAATTCACTAATCGTTCGGAGGAATATCCCAAGATTTCTAATTAGGGTTTTACCGAAAACCGTCTTAATATTTATACTACCATTCTCAATTCTCTTTAATAATTATTGAACCTATAATCCTTAAATCCTTTCAATAATTCCTTAAGTCTTTCAGTGTCCAGGGAAATCCCGGGGAAAATAAAAGTGCTATTTTTCAAAATCCGATAACTTTTACTTACACTCTTTTTCCCCTTGGATCATTAATACGAACTCAGAAATCCGTTCTGGGTACTTCTATATAGTGTCGTCTAATAATATTCGTATTTCCACCAAAAACACTATTCATCACTTATTCTCTCTTTATTCCTTATTGATAAGTGGATTTTATATCCACTATTTACCTTCCGTTTGGACTTTAATCGTTTGAGAGTTCTCGAGTTTCGTGGATTGTTGATTCGTTTTTATGTAATTTTGTAGGTTGCATGTGGAGGCATTTTCTGATGCTAAAATGAATTTAATTGGTTGGTGGTGGTTTTGATTGTATTTAGAGAAAGGAGGGAGCTAGGGGAAGAAGTTTGGAAGAAAAAGTATTAAATTTAAAATAAAGAATGTTGACATGTGTTGACAGTGGTTGTGGCAATGCTTTTCTCAGCATAACAGGCATTACAAAGGGCCGTGGCGCTTGCAACAGAGCAAAGGCGCATGTCTCAGCTTTGCGCGAGGTTTTCAGCTCATTCCAGGGATTCCCAAGCGCTAAGGCGCTGTTTCGAGGCGCTTAGGCGCGGTTGCACTCCTGTTTCTCTCTCGAGCCTTAATTTTATTTAAAAGCTTGGTATTTTCTCCGGGTCAAAAGTTATATTGGGCCAACTCATGTGGCTATTAGCTGGGCCTCTTTATTGTATTGTTTTAAGTTTTAAAAACATATGAACATATTATGAGGAGGATTATCATCAGTTTTATTAGGGAGACGATTAATTAGGGTTCTTTAAGCTTTGTCAAGCAAGGAGGCTATTTGACTTGCAACTTTTGTATTTTTCTCTTCTACAAATTGGGTTTAATTTTTCTATCTCATTATTCCTTCTTCTATTAATTAATTCTCTTTTCATTATTTAATTGTGTTATTTTAGAATCATGCTTTCATTAGAACCCATGGTGATAATTAGTTTAATTATGAACTAAATTATTATCATGGGGTTCCAATGGATTTGTTTACGTAACTTTTGTGTGTGACGTATAATCGATTGCTTGGTGATTTAGTTGTGATAATCTAATATGGTGTGAATTAGATATCGCCATATTAGCATCTAAATTTTTTATCCTTGATGAATGCGAAAGTGGATTCTAGGATTTAGATATCGCCATATTAGCATGAGTTCGTGATTTAATTTAATTAGTCATGATTAGTGGTATGAATTAACCATTGCATATTACCCCATGTAATCTTAAGGATAACTTGTGCTTAATTCTATTGTTTTTCCAGATTATATAGACATATATAATTTGATTGCAATGTGGTGTCTTCTTAAATTCTATCTTGTGTGGATTTTAAGTGGTTTGATACGAGAGTACTGAAAGGTAGCTCGTATTATTTTCGTGTTATCTGGTTAATTATCCTGTTTATCACCTGAATCGATTTTATGTGTCAACCTGTAGTGAAATATTCATTGATATTGGAATCCCATGTTTTCTCAATTATAAGATCTTTTGTTTGATAATCTGTTTTTGCTTAGTTAATTAAATTAGTTATTAAAAACCTCAAAAATTGATACTTGGTTAAGCAGTAAGAAGTAGCCATACACTGTTGCATAGGTATTGAATACACATTTACACTTAGTCTCTGCGGAACGAACTTTTATTTACCACTTGCTATTTGTGATCGCGTATACTTGCGTGTTTACGAATCAACAAGTTTTTGGCGCCGCTGCCGGGGACTTCGGTGTTAATTGTAGTTTATGTGCTTGTCATCAGTGGTCGTTATAGATTATTGACTTGATCCGTTTAATTACTTATCTTGTGTTCTTATTTTCCTTCATTTTTCAGGTACTTGAACGTGCATGCGAACACGATCTCAAACCAGAGCGGAACTAGAAAAGAAGGAAGAGATAGATTTACTAGAGGAAGAAGTTGAACCAACTAGTACAATGGGAGATCCTAATCCACCGGTACAACCAAAGGCACTCATGGAATATTCTAGGCCAAAGATCAATGATATTCAGTCTAGTATCATCAGGCCAGCTATCGCAGCAAATACTTTCGAGATTAAGTCTGGAACTATCCAGATGGTTCAGAACACAGTGCAGTTTGGGGGTGGTGCAACAGAGGACCCTAATATGCATATTAGGAATTTCATTGAAATCTGTGACACCTTCAAGTTCAATGGTGTTTCTGATGATGCTGTGAAACTGAGACTCTTTCCTTTCTCTTTAAGGGACAAAGCTAAAGGCTGGTTACATTCTTTGCCTGCTGGGTCGATTACTACTTAGGAAGAGCTGGCCCAAAAATTTCTCTCGAAATTCTTTCCTATGGCAAAAACAGCGGCCATAAGGAATGCTATTGCTCAGTTTTCTCAGACACAGGGCGAGTCATTATGTGAAGCTTGGGAGCGTTATAAGGAGATGCTCAGAAAATGCCCCCATCACGGGATGCCCGACTGGATGGTTATTAATTGCTTCTATAATGGACTGGGAGGCCAATCTATGCCTATGGTAGATGCTGCTTCTGGTGGAGCGCTGTGGGCTAAAAGCTACGAGGAAGCTTATGATCTAATTGAAATGATGGCTGCGAATGAGTACCAAAATCCTTCGCAGAGATTGCAACCAAACAAAGTAGCAGGAGTTCTTCAAGTTGATACTGCTACTGCTTTGTCAGCTCAGTTAGAAGCTCTTAACATGAAGGTGGATTCGTTGGCTAATCTTGGGATGCAACAGGTAGCTAGCATCTGTGAGCTATGTATAGGTGGGCATGACACTCGTCAATGCGCCATATCTAATGAGTCAGCTCAGTACGTCAGCAACTTGCAAAGGCCACAAGTCCCAGTTCCCAACACATATCATCCAAACAACAGAAATCACCCTAACTTTAGTTGGGGAAACAGTCAGAATAACACGCAGCAATCATCTTATCCTCCTCCTAACCAGCAGTTTGGGGGTAGACCGTTCAATCCTTCAGGGATGCAGCAGCAGTATGCACCGAGGCAGCCATATCAGCCTCCAGGTTTTTAGCAGCAGTCGAGTGAAAAATCTGAGTTAGAAGAATTGAGATCGATGGTAAAAAGCCAAGCGGTGTCACTCCAGAGTCAAGCATCTTCTCTCAAGACTTTGGAAAATCAGATTGGACAGCTCGTAAATGCCCTACTCCAAAGACAGCAAGGTAGTTTGCCTAGCAACACAGAACCCAATCCAGGCAAATGAGAGAGCAAGGAACAGGTACAAGCTATTACCCTGAGGTCAGGAAAAGTCACAGGGGGAACAGAAGTTGAGCAAAATTCAGAACAGGAAGAGCAAGAGGTAGTTGCGGAAAAGAAAAAACAGCCAATTTCTCAACCAGCTAAGCAATCAGTTCCTTCAGAGGCTACTCCTCCAGTCTATCCGCCTCCACCATTTCCTCAAAGGATGCAGAAACAGAAACTGGATCAGCAATTTGGCAAATTTCTGGAGGTATTCAAAAAGTTGCATATTAATATCCCATTTGCTGAAGCTTTGGAACAAATGCCTAGCTACGCCAAATTTATGAAAGGAATTCTTTCAAAGAAGATAAAGCTAGCTGATTTTGAGACGGTAGCATTGACGGAAGAATGTAGTGCAATTTTGCAACAAAAATTACCTCCAAAGCTTAAGGATCCAGGGAGCTTCACTATTCCCTGCACTATTGGAAACGTGTCGTTCAACAAATGCTTGGGTGATCTTGGTGCAAGCATTAATCTGATGCCTCTCTCAGTATTCATGACACTTGGACTTCCCGACCCAAAACCAACCAATATTTCTTTGCATCTAGCTGACAGATCGGTTACATATCCTCGTGGAATAGTGGAAGACGTCTTAGTCAAAGTGGACAAACTCATTTTTCCCGCTGACTTTGTTATCTTGGATTTTGAGGAAGACAAGAACATCCCTATCATCTTGGGAAGGCCATTCTTGGCCACTGGCAAAACGTTGATCGATGTTCAGAAAGGGGAGCTGACTATGAGAGTGCATGATCAAAACGTCACATTCAATGTGTTTAAATCCATGCAACTTCCAACTGAAGAGGAAGATTGTTTCAGACTTGACATGGTTAAATCATTGCAACATGAGGAAGGGAAGCAGTTGTCGAATGCAGATGCCTTGGTAAGCACTTTACAAGGGGACTATGATTCTGAAGATGAAGAAATGGCAGAGTTTGTTCAGTTGCTTAATGCTAATCCCTACCAAAGGAAATTCAATGCGCCACCGGAATCACTTGGCTTAGCGGAGCTTCAAAAATCACAGATTCGTCTAAAGCCATCCATTGAAGAAGCCCCTGAACTTGAACTTAAGCCACTGCCGGATCATCTAAGGTATGCATTTCTTGGTGAAGCTTCTACTTTACCTGTTATTGTTGCATCTAACCTGTCAGGTAGTGAGGAAGAAAAACTCTTGCGGATTCTGAGAGAGTTCAAGTCAGCCATAGGGTGGACTATAGCAGACATCAAGGGCATCAGCCCCTCTTACTGCATGCACAAAATTCCAATGGAGGAGGGAAGCAAGCCTTCTGTGGAACATCAGAGGAGGCTAAACCCCATCATGAAAGAGGTTGTCAAGAAGGAGATTCTTAAATGGCTAGATGCGGGCATCATTTATCCCATCTCGGATAGTTCTTAGGTGAGCCCGGTTCAGTGTGTACCAAAGAAAGGGGGTATGACAGTGGTACCCAATGAGAAGAATGAGCTTATTCCAACTCCGACAGTCACAGGTTGGAGAGTGTGTATGGACTACAGAAAATTGAACAAGGCTACTAGGAAGGATCACTTCCCTCTACCGTTCATTGACCAGATGCTGGAGAGACTAGCTGGTCACGAGTACTATTGCTTGCTAGATGGGTATTCGGGCTATAATCAGATTGCCATAGCTCCAGAAGATCAGGAGAAGACTACCTTTACATGTCCTTTTGGAACTTTTGCATTCCGACGAGTTTCTTTTGGTCTTTGTGGTGCCCCAGCCACTTTCCAAAGATGCATGATGGCTATCTTTTCTAATATGATTGGAATTAATGTGGAAGTCTTCATGGATGATTTTTCAGTTTTTGGGTCTTCTTATGATGAATGTTTGCATAATCTGAGCATGGTATTGAAACGGTGTGTTGAGACAAATCTAGTGCTCAACTGGGAGAAGTGCCACTTCATGGTACAGGAAGGCATCATTCTAGGTCACAAGGTGTCTAGAAAGGGTTTAGAAGTGGACAAGGCCAAGCTGGAGACAATCGAAAAACTTCCTCCTCCTATTTCTGTCAAAGGAGTTCGCAGCTTTCTGGGACACGCCGGTTTCTATAGGCGTTTTATAAAGGACTTCTCTAAAATCACAAAGCCACTTTGCAGTCTACTAGAGAAGGACACTCCTTTTAAATTCACTGAGGAATGTTTGGAGGCATTCGAGCACTTGAAAAAGAAGATGACAACTACTCCAGTCATCACAGCTCCTAACTGGAATGAGCCTTTCGAGATGATGTGTGACGCAAGTGATTTCGCTGTGGGCGTGGTGTTGGGGCAAAGAAAGATGAATGTATTTCATGTGGTTTACTATGCTAGTAAAACCCTTAACGATGCCCAACTGAATTACACCACCACTGAAAAAGAGCCGTTAGCAGTTGTTTACGGATTTGAGAAATTTAGATCTTATTTGCTTGGTGCGAAGGTCACGGTCTACACAGACCACGCAGCTATCAGATTCCTGCTTGCTAAAAAGGATGCTAAACCCCGATTGATTCGATGGGTACTCCTACTCCAGGAGTTCGAACTTGAAATTAAAGACCGGAAGGGGACAGAAAATCAAGTAGCTGATCATCTCTCAAGATTGGAGCGAGGCGAGGAAATTAAAAAGGATGAGACTCTTGTCAATGAATATTTTCCGGACGAGCAGTTGTTTCAGGTGCAAGGGGAAGTACCTTGGTTTGCGGATTTTGTGAATTATCTGGTGAGCAATGTCATCCCATCTGATTTTTCTTATGCTCAGAAGAAGAAATTTCTCCACGATGTGAAGTGGTACCGTCGGGACGAACCTTACTTATTCAAGAAAGGACCAGATCAGCTTCTCAGACGGTGTATTCCATATAGTGAGACAGAGGGGATTTTGCGAGATTGTCATGACACTATCTATGGTGGTCATTATGGGGGAGATAATACCGCTGCTCGAGTGCTTCAGGCAGGATTTTTCTGGCCAACTCTATTCATAGAAGCTCATCAGTTTGTGATGAGATGTGATCGATGCCAAAGAGTTGGTAATATTTCGAGGAGAAACGAGATGCCTCTAAATAATATGCTTGAAGTGGAGGTCTTTGATGTTTGGGGAATCGATTTCATGGGACCTTTTGTCCCCTCATGCAACAACCAGTACATTCTTTTGGCAGTGGATTATGTATCCAAATTGATCGAGGTGAAAGCCCTACCAACGAATGATGCTAAGGTAGTGCTCAACTTTCTACACAAACAAATCTTCACTCATTTTGGAACCGCTCGTGCTATTATCAGTGATGAAGGAACTCATTTTTTGCAATCGCCAGTTCACGGCTTTATTAGCCAAGTATCGAGTATCTCACCGCGTTGCAACAGCCTATCATCCTCAGACAAATGGTCAAGCCGAGGTATCTAATCGAGAAATCAAAAGAATCTTGGAAAAGGTAGTGAATCCTTTGAGGAAGGATTGGTCCCTGAAATTAGATGAAGCTGTATGGGCCTACAGGACAGCATATAAAACTCCATTGGGAATGTCACCCTTCCAGTTGGTTTATGGGAAAGCGTGTCATCTGCCAGCGGAGCTTGAGCATAAGGCATACTGGGCTTTGCAGAAGCTGAACTTTGACATGAAGTTAGCTGGTGAAAAGCGGTTGTTGAAACTAAATGAATTGGAAGAATTCCGTTCTCAAGCCTATGAGAACTCGAAGATGTACAAGGAGAAAGTGAAGAAGTGGCACGACAGAAAATTGATGCCCAAAACCTTTGAACCAGGCCAACTAGTACTTCTTTTCAACTCCCGGCTCAAACTCTTTCCCGGAAAGCTTAAATCAAGGTGGTCTGGTCCTTTCAAGGTGAAGACAGTGTTTCCACATGGCGCAGTGGAAATTTATGATAAATCACCTGACCAATCGTTTAAAGTGAACGGTCAGAGGCTTAAGCACTATTTTGGTGGTAGGGTGAACCGTGAAGCGGTCACCGCTGTTCTTGCAACTACTTGATTCTCAGTGAAAACGTCCGGCTAAATGACGTTAACGACAGCGCTTCTCGGGAGGCAACCCACGCGTATTGTAAGTTTTGTATTATTATTATTATTATGATTATTATTATTATTATTATTACTATTATTACTCCCGCAAGGTGCCTTGATGATTTTGTTGCAGTGTTTCAGGATACAATTATTTCGGATTTTTGCAAAATCTCGGGGAAAAAAAAAAATATTGCAAGGTCGAAATCCAGGAGCCAGGCCGCGCTAGAGCGCCTTCTCCAAGCGCAGGAGCGCCGCGCGCACTCTGCTTCTCCAGGAATCACCATGCGCTGAGGCGCTATCCTGATGCGCTAAGGCGCCTGTTCTATAAAAAAAAAATATCGACCAAGCAGCGCGCGTGCACAAGGGCAACAGCCCCTTAATCCTTCTGCTCTCTTTGTTCGAAACAAAAAAAAATAGAACACCTACTTCATCTTATATCCTCTCCTCAATTTTATTTCACTCCCATCTCATCTCCTAAAACCCTAAATCCATTCCCATATCAAATTCAAATCAACCACCTACCTCATCTCATGCCCTAAATTAGTATCTCTATACACCCATCTATATATACACCTATACATACATATTCCAAAACCCCATTCCAATTCCCTCCTCCATAAATTCCAAGTTTAAGGCTCAAGATTCAAGCTTGGTGGAGTTTGCTTGCAAGTTCACCCCTCAGATTCGTATTGGTATATTTCTCTTCAATTTTATTTATTTACGGATTGTGTTCTTGCAAATTTGTGGAGAGTTTATATGTTGGTGGATTTTGGGGGAAGTAACTTTGTTCATTATTTTAGTGAATTTTGGTGATATTGTATTGTTGGGTATTGTTGGAATTGGGATATTGTGGGTGGAGAATTATTTTGGGTGTTGTTAGTATCTTGTTGAAATTGTGGGATTGTTGAGTTGTTTGTGCTAAAAGAGGTGGATGGCTCTAAAAAGGGTAAGGGATGTGAGTAGTAGTAGTTCGGAGGAGGAGGTGCCGGCGGAGTATGATGTTAATAAATTTGTGTCTAAGAAGGCTCAAGACGAGTTTGAAAATTTGTTGACAAAAGGTGTTGTTCAAGAAAGGGCTTTCATTCCGTCGGCCGAGGATGGCGAATTAGGGGTTATGGTTACGGAGCATGGGTGGTCGGCTTTTTGTGCGGGACCAGTTTCGGTCCCATTGAGCATAGTAAGGGAGTTCTATGCCAATGCCAAGCAAGAGAAAAATGGGTTCACTTGGGTGAGGGGCCAAAGAGTGGATTATACGCCAAAGTACTTTCGTCGCATTCTGTCTCAGCCGAAGAAGCCCAGAGGTGTTGACGATTGGGTGCTTAAGACTCGGGAGGATGTGGACTTAGATGCCATTTTAACGGGGATGTGTATACCGGGCACGGTTTGGCAGTGCAAGGCCGGTACTAATCAGCAGAGTAAATTTCCTGCATCGGCATTGACTAGGTATGCTCGAGCTTGGTTCTTATTCATGTGTGCTCGTATTATGCCCACTACGCATCTCAGTTCTGTTTCGGTCGATCGGGCTATCATTTTGTGGGGTATTTTGACCGGGCAGTATATTGATCTCGGGTACCTGGTTTATAAGAATATCTTGAGATTCTTGGATGGCAGCACTACGGCCGGAATTCCACATGCGGTTCTTATTGCTGAGTTGTGTGTTCATGTGGGTGTTCTCTGGAGTCCTGATGAGACGTTGCATAGGCCGAAGGGTGCTCTTGATCACCATGCTATTCAGAGGTTGGCGGAGTGGCCGGGCGGCACACCTCATCCTAGGGGCCTTGGGTATATTGATGTTGCCGAGGGAGGTGGTGTTCCGCCACCGGTGGCGAGAGTGCGCCGACAGACAGACGGAGCGGGCCCTTCTCGTGCACAGTCGGGCCAGACGAGGCAGGGTACAGTGGTCTTTAGTGATGCTCAGTACAGGCGCCTGTTGAGGCGCTATGATACTACACATAATATGATGCACAGATTTGCTACAGACTTGACTCAGTCATTGGATGATGTGTACCGGCAGCTGGGAGTTCAGGTCACATGGCCCACCTTTGGAGCTCACCATGTTTATCCACCACCAGACACACCACCCGAGGAGGGTGGAGATGCCGACGAGTAGGGGAGTATCTCTTGTACCCTTTAAATTTACCTTCAATGAGGACATTGCAAATTTTAAGTTTGGGGGTGATTTTAGGGTATCAAGAGTGATTGCATTGCATATAGTTGCATATTCATGCTAGTTCATGTTAGTATTTGTGCATGTAGTTTTGCCATGCCATTTAGAGTGCATTTAAGATGCCATGTCATATAGTTTTTTTTAGGGGTGTCATCATTTTGTTCATGCATATCACATGATTCCACATGAGTGTTTATTTCTGGCTCGATAGGTCGACGTTAATTTGATTGTGATGACAATGAATAGAGGGTTGATTTAAGTACTTATGAAATTGACTTGCGTGTGTCGGAAACACAATCTTTTCACGATCTCACTGTTTGCTCTTGGGCTAGATCGAGTCATACCTGGTTTGGTTGTTGGGATTTAATCACCTATTTATATCTAGAATGTTCGTTATTCCCTTGATGGCGTAGGAGCACTTAAGTTTAAGTTTGGGGGAAAACAGGGATGTCATGCTTAGTGTTGTGTCGTAGTGTAATAATGGCTAGGCGTCAAATGGCTAGTAGCCGCTCATATTTAATATGAGTAGTCTAGGGGGTGAGATAGTGCACCCATGTGTGAAAAAAAAAGAAAAAAAATGAAAAAAAAAAAAGAAAAAAAAACAGGGGAAGAAAAAAAAAAGAAGAGTCGAAAAAAAAAATAGAAAAGAAAAAATAAAAAAAGAGTTGTGAGAATAAAAAAATGAGTGATTGTGAGAGTGTGTGTATGCTAATTGGCTAGGGTGGGCTCTTTAGTACTCGAGCAAGTAAGTTCTAGGGGATTTTATGCCTAGTGACCTAAGACTTTTCCGGTCTGGGATCCACTAACCTAACGCTCGCTAAAAGGGTGCTATTGTATAAGCCTTTAGGGGTCTCACCCATTGCACGGTCAAAAGCATGTGTGTTTTGAATTTTGTGCTATTCTGTGTAGTAAAGCATGAATCCTTGTCTACTTTAAATGATGATGGCGGTGTCTTTGAGTCATGAAGTGTCTAAAGTTCATTCTGTTTATAAACATGTGATTGTCTTGGCGAAGAATTGGTTATGTCTTTGGTCTAGTTTCGAGAGTATATCTAGTGAGAATTGCACACATCACGTTTCCGAGCATGTATTGTTAGTATACGGGGACTTAGTCGAGCTCTGTTCGGAGTTGTTGCATTCCTTGAGGTGTTGGCGTGTTGAGTTGGTTTCGGTATTTCGTGTGGGATCATTGCATTAGGACATGCTTTTGCATAATCATGGCATGTAAATTTTAGTTGCATTCATGCATCATGTTAGGGTTGAGTTTGCATTGCTCGAGGACAAGCAATGGTTTAAATTTGGGGGTTTGATAAGTGGATTTTATATCCACTATTTACCTTCCGTTTGGACTTTAATCGTTTGAGAGTTCTCGAGTTTCGTGGATTGTTGATTCGTTTTTATGTAATTTTGTAGGTTGCATGTGGAGGCATTTTCTGATGCTAAAATGAATTTAATTGGTTGGTGGTGGTTTTGATTGTATTTAGAGAAAGGAGGGAGCTAGGGGAAGAAGTTTGGAAGAAAAAGTATTAAATTTAAAATAAAGAATGTTGACATGTGTTGACATTGGTTGTGGCAATGCTTTTCTCAGCATAACAGGCATTACTAAGGGCCGTGGCGCTTGCAACAGAGCAAAGGCGCATGTCTCAGCTTTGCGCGAGGTTTTCAGCTCATTCCAGGGATTCCCAAGCGCTAAGGCGCTGTTTCGAGGCGCTAAGGCGCGGTTGCACTCCTGTTTCTCTCTCGAGCCTTAATTTTATTTAAAAGCTTGGTATTTTCTCCGGGTCAAAAGTTATATTGGGCCAACTCATGTGGCTATTAGCTGGGCCTCTTTATTATATTGTTTTAAGTTTTAAAAACACATGAACATATTATGAGGAGGATTATCATCAGTTTTATTAGGGAGACGATTAATTAGGGTTCTTTAAGCTTTGTCAAGCAAGGAGGCTATTTGACTTGCAACTTTTGTATTTTTCTCTTCTACAAATTGGGTTTAATTTTTCTATCTCATTATTCCTTCTTCTATTAATTAATTCTCTTTTCATTATTTAATTGTGTTATTTTAGAATCATGCTTTCATTAGAACCCATGGTGATAATTAGTTTAATTATGAACTAAATTATTATCATGGGGTTCCAATGGATTTGTTTACGTAACTTTTGTGTGTGTCGTGTAATCGATTGCTTGGTGATTTAATTGCGATAATCTAATATGGTGTGAATTAATTGATAGATTTGTAGCTAGCATCTAAATTTTTTATCCTTGATGAATGCGAAAGTGGATTCTAGGATTTAGATATCGCCATATTAGCATGAGTTCGTGATTTAATTTAATTAGTCATGATTAGTGGTATGAATTAACCATTGCATATTACCCCATGTAATCTTAAGGATAACTTGTGCTTAATTCTATTGTTTTTCCAGATTATATAGACATATATAATTTGATTGCAATGTGGTGTCTTCTTAAATTCTATCTTGTGTGGATTTTAAGTGGTTTGATACGAGAGTACTGAAAGGTAGCTCGTATTATTTTCGTGTTATCTGGTTAATTATCCTGTTTATCACCTGAATCGATTTTATGTGTCAACCTGTAGTGAAATATTCATTGATATTGGAATCCCATGTTTTCTCAATTATAAGATCTTTTGTTTGATAATCTGTTTTTGCTTAGTTAATTATATTAGTTATTAAAAACCTCAAAAATTGATACTTGGTTAAGCAGTAAGAAGTAGCCATACACTGTTGCATAGGTATTGAATACACATTTACACTTAGTCTCTGCGGAACGAACTTTTATTTACCACTTGCTATTTGTGATCGCGGATACTTGCGTGTTTACGAATCAACAAAAATAATGTCCAAAACCCTCCTCTTGAACATCTACTAGTTGAACAAAATCTCCCTCTAACCTCTGAACACCTTGAGGATGAAGAATTTGGTGAAGAGGCTGGGGCTGATTTTGATGGAGATGCAATTCATTTTTCCATCAATACTCAATAAACATGGGGTTGTGCCAGCTGCTCTCATTCAAGTCACTAGACAAGGAATCCAAGAGCAGATGGAATTGGTCGAATCCCCAAAATGGATTTTGGCATGCTCCTCGTCCTCAATCTAAGATGCATGGAAGAAGCAAGAGCCACTAACCATAACATTAGACAAGAATAGGATTATCAATAGAAGTTAGACAGAAAGAAGTTTGTATTTCATTTCCATGTATGTAAATTCTTTCAATTAATGAAATTAAAATATTTCTTTTCTATCTACTTGTCTCATGTTTGTTTATTAGTAAGATCTGAGTAAAGTATAAATTACCAGTATGCATGTGTTAAAGACTAAATAGAATAGACTTAATAATTCTCAGAATTAGACCACAGAATAAAATGAACTTCAGGATTTGAAAACATTAAGTCATAGACTAAACAATTTTCACAATCTTGATATTGACGCAGAAATCCTGATGACATCAACATCCTGATAATAATCCTGATCCTGATGATTATTAACAAGTCTATCATTCTGTAATTTATCAAGGCAAAGTGTTACAGGTAGAAAATTATCTATCAAATATAGATCCTGACATAAATATCAAGTCTATAGGCTAAAACAATATACCTTGCTACTTGTGCATATGTTAAAAATCTAGAAATTTAACATTCCTAACTCACTTACCAACCTAATGAAAGTGTTCTCATCAAGTGGTTTTGTTAGAATATCTGCAATCTGTTTGTCAATAGGAACAAAATGAAGTTCTACAGTACCATTTTCAATATGTTCTCTAATGAAATGATACCTGACATCAATGTGCTTAGTCCTTGAATGTTGAACTGCATTTTCTGCAATTTTGATAGCACTCGTATTATCACAAAACATAGGAATATTACTAAGTGTCATACCATAATCCATCAACTGATTTCTTATCCAAAGGAGCTGTGCACATCAACTGCCTGCTGCAATATACTCAGCTTCTGCAGTTGAGATTAATACAGATTGTTGCTTCTTGCTTGCCCAAGAAATCAATCTGTTTCCCAAGAATTGACATGTACCTATAGTGCTTTTCCTGTCTATCTTACACCCTACATAATCAGAGTCTGAATAGCCAATTAGAGAGAAATCGGATTCTATAGGATACCACAAACCAAGATTTGGAGTTCCCTTGAGATATCTAAAAAATCTCTTTACAACAACTAAATGAGATTCCTTAGGATCACTTTGGAATCTAGCACATAAATAGGTAGAAAACATTATATCTGGTCTACTTGCAGTTAAATACAATAATGAGCTTATCATGCCTATATAACTAGTGTTATCAACACTCTTACCCTTAGGATCAGAGTCTAGTTTAGTGGCTGTTGCCATGGGTGATTTTGCAACTGAACAATCTTGAAAGTCAAACCTTTTTAAAAGATCTTTGTTATACTTAGACTGATTAATGAAAATACCAGTCTCAGTCTGTTTGACCTGCAAGCCTAAAAAGTAATTAAGTTTACCCATCATGCTCATTTGATACTTAGACTGCATAAGCTTGCTGAATTTGGCACATAACTTTTCATTAGTAGAATCAAATATGATGTCATCAACATAAACTTGAACTAAAAGTAAATCAACTTTAACGTTTCTAAAGAATAGAGTTTTGTCAATTGTACCACTTGTGAAGCCATTTTCAAGAAAAAATTTAGACAAAGTCTAATACCTTGCTCTTGGTGTCTGCTTCAGTCCATAGAGTGCCTTGTCAAGTTTGTAGACATGATTTGGAAATTTTGGATCAAAAAAACTAGGTGGTTGTTCCACATATACTTCCTCATCAAGTTTGCCATTTAGAAAAGCACTATTTACATCCATCTGGTATACTTTGAATTTTGAATGAGCTGCAAATGCAAGAAACATTCTGATTGCTTCCAATCCTGCTACTGGTGTAAAGGTTTCATCATAGTCAATTCCTTCCTCCTAAGAGTATCCCTTGGCCACCAATCTTGCTTTATTTCTTACAATCATACCAGATTCATCTAGCTTGTTCCTGAAAACCCATTTTGCACCAACAATAGATCTATCTTTAGGTCTTGGTACTAATTTCCAGACTTTGTTCCTCTCAAATTCATTTATCTCTTACTGCATTGCAATTACCCAATCAGGAACCTGTAAGGCTTCTTCAACCATCTTAGGTTCATTCTTTGAGAGAAAACAACTATACAAGCATTCATTTTGAATTGATCGTCTAGTTCGAACATCACTTTTTGGATCACCAATAATTAAATCTTCAGTATGATCCCTTGTCCATTTTCTAACAGGTGATAGATTGCTCCTGCTAGACTCTCCCCCTAAATTAGTGGTATCTCTTGTAGAAGAATGTTCACTACCTTCAAAAGCTCCCCCTTGATCAATAGAATCAGTAGACACCATACTGCTGCCAGTACCTGAACTTCCTTCGCTAATCCCTGAAGTGTCAGTTCCCGATGGAATAGACTCTGAATGGTTGGTCTGCTCCTGACTGGTACTGTGTTCCCCTTGATTGTTTTGCTCCCCCTCAATAGTAGAATTCCTGTGAGAAGTAACAGAGATTTCTGCTAGAGAACCTTCATCATCACTGGAGAGTATCTCTGAATCCTTAAGAATTTCAAATTCTAACTTGTCATGGCTTTAATCAGTTTGCAGAATTCCAAATTTCTTTTCATCAAATGCAACATGAATTGATTCCATAACAATGTGAGTTCTGAAATTATATACTTTGAAAGCCTTTGATGCATAATATCCTAGAAAGATTGCTTCATCCGACTTGGCTTCAAAATTTCCTAATTGTTCTGGATGAACTTTTAGGACATAACATTTGCATCCAAAGATGTGAAAATGTTTCACACTTGGCTTCTTTCCTTTAATCATCTCATAGGGAGTCTTTTCATGACTATTTACCAAGGTGCAATTTTGAGTAAAACATGCAGTGTTGATAGCTTCTGCCCAAAAGTAGGTTTGAAGCTTTTCTCTGCAAGCATGGTTCTAGCAGCCTCTATGAGAGTTCTATTCTTTCTTTCCACTACACCATTTTTGCTATGCTGTTCCAGGTGCAGAAAACTGTTGAGAGATTCCATTGTCTGCACAATACTCCTCCATGGTAGAATTCTTGAATTCTGTTCCATTGTCACCCCTTAGTACTTTGACTTTGTACTTAGAGCTATTCTGAATATTCTTGACAAGTTCAATGATTTGCTGAGGAGTTTCATCTTTCTTGTGGAGAAAGAACACCCATGTGAACCTTGTGTAATCATCCACTATAACTAAAGCATATCTTTTCTTGCTGATAGGCATGATATTCACTGGACCAAATAGATCAAGATGCAGCATGTGAAATGGTTCAATAATTGAATTTTCTGTCTTGCTCTTGAAAGTGGTTCTTTTCTGTTTACCAAGCTGACAAGCATCATAAATTCCATCTTGCACATAATTCACCTGAGGTAGGCCTCTCACAAGATTATGCTTAAAAAGTTGATTAAGCTTCTTGAAATTGAGATGTGAGAGCTTCTTGTGCCAATTCCAGCTTTCTTCATTTGATGCCTTACTATAAAGACATCTAACAATTCCTTTAGATGTTTCATTCAAGCTGGCTTCATAAATGTTACCATGTCTCTAACCAGTTAGAACAATGTCTCCATTCTTCATATTCAAGGTTTTACATCATTCACTGTCAAAGATTGATTGGTAACCTTTATCACCTAGTTGACTTATGCTTAAAAGTGTATCTTTCAAGCCTTCAACTAGTGCTACATTTTCTATGATGAAATTCCCTAAAATTATTGAGCCATATCCCAGAGTTTCTCCTTTGTTGCCATCTCCAAAAGATATCACTGGGCCAGCTTTCCTCTAAAACTTTGTAAGCAGGGACCTCTTTCCAGTCATTTGTCCAGAGCATCCACTATCCAAGATAATTGAATGCTTCTTTCCTGTGCCCTGCAAACAAAAAGTAACTAGTTATAAATTTTTGGGACCCAACATTGATTGGATCCTTTCTTACTAGATTTAGAAACAACAGTCTTTAAAGATTTTTCGTTTCAGTTACCTGTTTCAGAGTCAACCTTAGCCTCTAATTTCATAAATTGTTTGTGACTATGAGTTTCCGATTTCAAAGAATAATAGTCATAATACAGTTCATGATAATCTCTGCACATGTAAATAGAATGGAATAAACTACCACAATGATAACAAGCATTCTGTGGTTGGTACTGAATTTTCTGAGTTTTGGGGAATCTAGACTCAGTTTTCCAAGAAGGTTTCAGATTGTAGTCTAGGGCCAAATGATTATGGTTACCACATTTACAGCATTTCTTCCTAGGTGCATCAGGTACATTCTTGTAATTATTCTCTTTGTTAATACATTCTTTTCTATTCTATTTCTCTTGGTCTTGTTAGACTCAGAAAGTCCTTCAAGTCTCTGTTTCAACTGAGACTTAGATAGAAAGCCTATGTTGATATTCTTAGGTTTTTCTAACACTCTCTCATCTGAACTATTATTGTTAATCCTTTTGTGCACAACAGGGGTACCATTAGAATTATAACGCCTTAGAAAATTCGTAATTATAAATATTATTAATTAATATTAAATGTGGAATATATAGTGTGAATTTTTTTTAGGATTAATTATATGTGATATCATGTTTACATGCTTATGTTATGGTGTATATGTGTAATGTATGTCCGTGTATTTTTATTTGAATTTTTATGATTAAAATCTATTTAAATTATGCATTATTGATCCTTGAAAATATTTTATAAAATCATCGGAGTATTTAAAAATTCCGAAATCTTTTGTGTTATCCTATTTATAATATTATTTAGTTTTTAAAATTATTGGGTGTATTATTTTGGGTGTTTCAGTATTTTAAAATGATTTTAAGAGTTTTATTTCAGATAAAGTGTTAAAACTTGTAAAATTCATATTTAATTCATTTTTGATCCTAAAAATATTTTAAAAATATGGGGAGATAGGTAATTTTATTTTGTATATTATAAAATTTAATTTAAATTTTTTCTAAAACATTACCTATTTAATTTTCATTTCATAAAGTGTTTTGTTTTCAGAATTTAGAATAATAAAGTCGTAAACTACCCTTATTCCCTTTAAATCCCAAAATTCATCCCTTTTTCTCCAAAAAAAAAAAAAACAAACTCAGTCCCGAGCTCTGTTCTATGCGTGTCACTGGAAACTTCCCGACCTCTCTTCAATCTCTCTCTCATTTCCCCTCTCTATAATTCACCAAGCCTTTCCCTTTCAATTTCTTGCGAAATCGTGTATATATATATGTATAAGGGGTGTGTTTTCGTGTGGGTACTGTGGGTTTGGTGCGTGAGTAGTTGAAACTGAACTAGGTGTCTTGAATTCCTCTTAGTTTAGCTAAATCAATTGTTTTGAACAAGGTTATCTATGGGTTATGGTTGTATTAGTAAGTCATTAAGTTTGTATGTGTTGCTCTTGTGTGTGTGCGTTACTACGGTGTTGAGTGTGTGATTTATCAAGGGGGTTGTATGTATATATATGTGCGACTGTGTGTGCTTGGGCGAGTCTGACTGTTATACCAGGACTTCCAGGCCGTGTTTGGGGTCGATTGTGAGGTTAAAGATGTGTAGGAGGCCATATAGGTGGTGGGTTGGACTGTAAGCGAAGGACAGACCCCTTAAGGGGCTGTTTTTCCCCGAGCCGGCGGCGGTTTGTAGTGGTTCTTTAGTTGTACAGCTAGTTTAAATAATTTCAAGTATTGTTGTTTTCTATATTCGATTGCAGGTATAGTTATCAAATTATAGCTTGAATTTTCAATTTAATAGTTTTAAAACCTTGTTGCTATAAATGGTTATATATCTAAATTGATGTCTTGATGATAAAGTCTTTAAATTATAGGATTTTGGATATTGTTTGTTGAATTGGCATTAGTTGGATTGTTGGTTGAATTGGCGTTAATTGAAAGTATATGATGTCCATGTCTGTTCTGTTCGGTTTTAAGTTGAGTAACTGTTTGGGTAATAAATTATGGCAAGTGTACTGGGGGTTAATTGTATTGAGACCTTGTGTGTTCCTGGCTTTGGTTAGAGGGGTTGGGAGGTAAAAAGGAAGGAAGGTTATGAAGCCTGCTAAGTATAATTTGTTGTTTTAAGGATTATTAATCAGAAATTGGTGAAGTACTAAGTTGTATGTGTTTTTAATTGAATAGTTGATTGATCTCGAACTGTTAGTAGTAGAATAAATTGCTTATTGTAATTAGAGCGATAATTATAATTGTTAAATTATTAAGGATATCAATATGATTTTAAGGATGGAGGAAGTTATACGCGTAATCTAGTCGGATTTGTAGTAGTATAAGTGTATGTATATGTTAAGCACGAGCTGTCAAGATTTATAAAGAGTATACATTATTATAATTGTGATGGATATGAGACTGCACTGAAAAATGGTAAAGCAAAGGTTGTTGTGATTGTTGAATTGGTTGATTTTATCATGACAGGGTAGACGATATTATAAAGGAGGTGCTATCCAATTTTTGTTAGAATTATTTTGTTATTCTTGTAGTAATTTGATAAGAAGTATTTGTTAATAGATATAATATACGTGTTAAAAGGTATAAGTTTATGTTAATAATATGTGCTAAGTGCTTTGTTATTTATGTGGTTATATATTATTATTTGGAGAATGTGATTAAATACGTGTTGTATGTGCTAAGTGGTGAAGCGTATATGACGCGTTTGGGTAGAGTAAAGTTAAACGGTTAAGGATTAAAAGTGTACTGAGGTAGTACTTTGCCTTTGTATAGGTACGAGTAGGAGGCCGGCTAAGTAGATGGAATATAAAGGAAGGAGAGAATTATCGGATTGACGAGTCTGTTCGTGTAAAAGCTGACAAGTGATAAAGGAAAGACGCATGTATGACCGAGTAAAGACCAGCGAATAAGAAATAAAGATTGATGAACAGTGAGTAAAGAATCAAGATGTTAGGAATTGGAAACTGCGTGTATCGAGGCAAGTTTACTATCCCCCACTTATTGTTAAAGTGATGTGAACCCATCTGTTTTATTTATATATTCTTTTGAATCCTTTCTTGCAAGCATTCATACCCTTCATATTTATGATTGAATGATGTGAACCTGTCCTTATTAATTGCGAGGTTTTCTTCCAAATCGTTTCACTAGGGCCTATACCTCTTACAATTGTTTCAAGTGACATTTTCCCTCAATTAGTATTCTTAAATTATCTTAAAATTTCTTATTCTCTTAAAAATTAATTTAAATAAATATTCTTAATCTTTATTAATATTCCAATACTTGATATTTTATCGGATTCCTCAATACCTATTATTCAGGTGTTGGCTCTTTAAAAAAAATTATTGTATATAAATATTCCTCATTTTTATTAATATTCTAATCACTACACCATAAAACGGTTATTGCAACCATATTTTTTATGGTTTGTCGAAAAACGTTGCTATTGAGAAACCAAATCACAGAAATTGCAATGACTTTGAAAAACATTGCAATAGCACTGGAAAAATTTAAAAGAGTTAAAAACATTCGGGCTACTGCAATGATTTAAGAAGTCGTTACTATACATAGCAATTTTGGGCCTAAAATTTAGGCGGGCTGTTCAAAACCTTTTAAAAATTTGCCCGTCTTAATAAAATGAAAAGAAAACGAGAATAATAGCACACAAACATACAAACAGACATACAAACATACACAATACACACATTTACAGACAAAATTGAAGAACGCTAAATTGAAGAAGACACTTATTAGGTCGAGTAAAACACAAACGGGAAGAAGATTAAAGCACAAGAAGGTATGTTCCCAATTATTCTTTTTTCCAAAATCTAATTTATATCGAGTTTCAGTTAGGGTTCTTATTTTTTCTGTTTTAATTGGAGATTATATTGTTAATTACGATTTCATGTATGTTTTTAAATTTACATATGTTTGGGTTTTAGTTTGGATTCATAATTTTGTGCTTTAATTTGGAGTCTTTAACTATGTTTCAATTCAGGAGTTTTTTGTTTAATATTTTGTTTAGAACATCTGTTTATATGCCTTGTTCTTCTTTTCTGTTTATAACTATGTTTCATATGTTTGGGTGTTTTTTTGGTTATTGTGATTGGTATATGATTATGTTATTGGGTTTTCTAGGTTAATTTTGAAACTGGGTTTTGAGGTTGATTTGGGGTTTCTAAAAGAAGGATTGTGTTTGTGACATCCAAGTGGTATGCATTGTTAAGAGCTTTGGTTGTGAATTGTGACGTGTAGTTTCTAATAATGTTGGAAAATCAGGGCTTGTATTACACAGCATATGAATTTTGATTCTAGCCACAATTCTGTACAAGCTGAAGCTGGGTGAAATTGTCACTACCAACCCAATCTTTGGTTTGTTTACTAACTCTAAATCTTATCTAGTTATCTGTAACTTTTGTTGTCAAAAATTGTTTGTTTTACATTCCAGATGGAACATTCCAGACGGAACACCAGCTGTCCCCAAACAAACTACTGGAGGCTGGGCATCTTCAACAACTACTCCTGCAGATATCAAATTTTATTCCGGTAATTGCTTCATTCCATATTTCGATTTGATTGACAAAGAAAGAAAGGGCTATATATGTAGAATAGTTCAGGCTTCCTGTGAATTGATATAATTTTTAATTACTTTGTTTCACTGATAGATGGGAATTTCGACAATGAATACTTCCAGCAAACTGAAGAGTCAAATCAGTTCAGGCAAGAGTATGAAATGCTAAAAATGAAGTAGGTATGTTCTTTACAATTTCTATGCTATATTCGTTTATGGGCTTCTAAAATTTGATTGAGTGCTCTTGTTGACCCAACTTGTCTGGTTTTGGACTCACTCAAATGCCACTTTTGATGGCAAGAAGGATGCATATTTCCAGGTTTAGTTCGAGGTTGTGTAGTTGATTGGGTGTCATAGCCTACAAGCAACTCTGAAAATTGACTCTGTTTTAAAGAAATATCTGATAGGTAAGACAGAGCAGATTATTTTTGCTGAAGTGTGACCAAAGTTGGTCGCCCTGGCTTGGACGCCAGGAGCAGAACTTGTCGGAAGCTCCAATATTCTGACAGATTATTCCTACAATTGGTATGAATTATTGTTTTGATCCTGAAGTTTTATCAAAGCTGGTATCAATGGTTTATTTGTTGTATCAAGCTACTGACTTGTGCTAATTGTTGGATTGTCTGAAAAGAAAGAATATCAATAGATTTTTCTATATACAATTCTCATTCTCTTATGCTTCGATTTTTATGCATGTTTCGTGTAGGAGGAATGAAACTACACTTGTATATCAAACTTCTTTCTTCAACTTCTAATGCCTTCAAAAATGTTTTCAGAAGCTTTTATGCCTCCCGTCTCAACTTAACTTAGAGTTCCATAATCTATTTTTGTTGTTCGACTCTCCCATCTATCTATTGGTTCAGTTGTTGTTGTCATATTGCCAATGGATTCTGCTCGGAGGGAGTGCCAATTTGCCACTCAATTTGCCTTTCCCAGGATTAAAAGGTGTGAAATTGGCTTTCAATCTCAAGTTCTTACCCCTGCTATTGACTGACTTTGTGTGTGTTATTCTATGACATGCTGCAATTTTTTCAACTTGCTGCAGTTTTCATCAATATATTCTGTAGTTTCCTGGAGCCACATTTAACATAGCCACATGTTTCAGTGCCGCAAATGGTATTATAGATTCCATTCTTGTTGAGTTCTATGAATATTAGAAACCAGTGTTGCTGAAATTTTCAGGGCTGGCCTTAGTTATATGTGTGTTCTAGTATATGTTATCTACACATATTTCTATATGAAATGTTCTGCTAATATTTCTACACATACTTCTTATTGTAGACAATACTCTTTTCCAAAATAGGTCTGATTTCATTATTGCTTTATCTTTTAAATTTGTTGTCAGAGTGAAGTTTTCAACATGTGAAAAAACATCGTATTGTTCTTTTTTCATTACA
The DNA here is from genome assembly GCA_036435485.1 of Saposhnikovia divaricata. Lineage (NCBI taxonomy): Eukaryota > Viridiplantae > Streptophyta > Magnoliopsida > Apiales > Apiaceae > Saposhnikovia > Saposhnikovia divaricata. The sequence continues at coordinate 161,702,747 of CM071596.1, read as the reverse complement.
TTTTAGTCACAATGTCACATAGATTGAACTTGGACATAATCAGAAGTGCTTAGTTGAGTTCTTATCTTATGGTAAATGTTTTTCCTTTCTAGATCATCTTTGGATTCAATATTATAGTTCAAATTTAAATGTCATTTCGGTGGTACATTACTAAAATAAGTACAAAAACTTTCTTAGTATACTGCAATGTTTTTTAGAACAAAAATAACTGTCCTGGTCCTTCATTGTTCATTTACATAGTCTATTTTGTAGTTAATATTTAATTACTAACTGAATATACTCACATATTTTCAGGAACTTAAACCCTCCACCTCCTGTTAAGCAAACGAGGAAGCTACTAAAGTAAGAGCCCTTTGATTTAGTGTCTCATCTTCAAAAATATAAATATGTATGAGAAAGTGAAGCCTCGATAATAATCTATTATCTTGTACTACAGAACTGGGCATGCTCTAATGTGGTTCGTGAGTTGGGAATTCCTTGTACCATGTCTTTCCTTTGAGCAAAAATGCTCAAGCACGAGAAGTTGCACTTATTCGCCTTCTATATATAGTGGGGTTAAGATCATTGGGTCTGTAGGCTCATCACGAATTTCTCGTTGTTGATTTGCAAAATCCAAGCACAAATATAAGGAAAAAACAACCGGCATATGTATTTTTTAACTTTATTTTGGTTTTCCGATATAATAATTGTTGAGGAAAATTTGATGTAAAGAATTGTAATTTTATTTGACTTTGAACAAACACATGTAATTGGATATTTGGCATTAAGTTGCCCCGGTTTATGAAATGCAAATGATGCTTGGATAGTGGATATAAATGGCCTGGTTTACTGTATTTTCAGCATGTTCCTACCAAATTTTTTTTTTTTGAAAAAATGTTAAAATAGGGTCAAAATACGTTGCATTAATCTATAAAAAATCATTGCAATTGGTCTGAAAAATGTTGCCTTTAAGTGTCAATAAAATACCTTCTTATGTTACTGCAATAGTTTTTAATTGTTGCTATAAAGTCTAAAATGTTGCTACTGAAAGTTATTGCAATGATTTAATTATGTTGCTGTATGGTATCAAAAGCGTTGCTAAATCGACCAATTGCAAGGCAACCGGATGCAACGCCCAAATTTTGCAAATTTGTTGCCATAGACTCTACTGCAACGAATATAGGCCTTAAGGCAATGTTTTCCTGTCGTTGCAATAGCCGTTTTATGGTGTAGTGAATACATGGTATTTTACAGGATTCCACAATCGTGGGATATTTTACATTCTTCAAAAGAAGTTAAGTGTGTTAGGTCCCGTATGAGGGCTATTTTAAGCTAGAAGGGGGGTTGAATAGCTTAATATCCAATTTAAAAATTATTATGGCGTTTTAAAATATTTTTCCCTTTTAAAATATTTTACCGAGTCGTTAGCAGTTTATAAGTGCGGAAAATAAACGACAAGTAAAGAAAATACCACACAGGAGATTTTATCCTGGTTCGCGATGGCACAACCCCTAAATGGATTCGCTCACCCCTACTCCAGTCCCCGAGCTCCTCTCCGGACTCGAGATTTTCCATTAAAATAAACTCGCTCCTTTAGTAGGCGGAGAAGCCTTTATAACCCTACAAATATGTCTTGGTGCGTAACTATCCGTTACCACCTCAAAATAAATGCGAACAAATACAAGACTCGTCTTGGTGTGTAACTACCCGTCACCACCTCAAAGTCATTGTAAAACCTACACAACTTATCTTAGACAGCAACTCCCTGCTACTTCTTCAAAGTTAATGTAGAACTTTTGTGTAGACTATTGATTCTTGGCTTTTGTCGGTCTTGGGTCTTAGATGATAGGCCTTGGGTCTTTCCTCTTCTTCACGGTGCAAAGACGACTAACTCCCCACTAGTATGTCTAGGACTTGGGTCTTAGAACGAGAATCACCTCACTTCAACTTCACCTCACTACAAAAGTTAGACAACAATATCTACGAAACAAATATGGTTAAGAATATATAATTTGGACTAGTATGTTACGGTACTAGATCCAAAAGGTAACTTTAATATTCGTATAGGAATATTAAGTTATATTGTAAGTATACTTTCTTTGATACTAAATTACGATCAAAGTATACTTTTGATTACTCCCGATAGATATAAATATTGGTGGAGTAATATTGGAAGTCTTTGTTAAAAGCTATAGTGCTTTAAGGCTTCGAATTGTATACCTTTGTTTGACTAATACAATGTCAAGGTATAAATAGAACTTCTAGCATGAAATAAACTTTTTAGCCACACGAAACGATAAAAGTAAGTGCAATAATTAAAACAAGTGGCTAACTTGTGCTCTTTAGAAGTAGTATTCTTTCTTTTGATAGATTGTTTAAATCCAAGAATACTTTAATAACAATACTCCGTTAAGATGAGATAAAATAAAATAACTCGGAGTTTGTTGATATATAAAGTCCGTTAAGCTAATAGGCTTAAGGCTTTTAAGATGTATACTTCCGTTTGACTAAATACAATGTCAAAGTATAATCTTCTTTTAACTTCTTGCACTAAATAATTTTATGGCCACGACAAGTAAAGTAAGTGCGATAAATAAGTGGTTAAACTTGTGCTCTTTTAAGAAGTTTAAGTTGTATGATGTATTTCGTTATTTGAATATCCCACGGAACACTAAAGATGTTAGTTGGGAATCCGAACGAAATAAATATTGTTACAACTTTGATGTATGTCAAATATAATCTCACAACTTTTGAGATTAAGTACTTTGATATGATCTTTCTTGTAATATAACGTTTCTTTTCAAAGATCAAGTACTTGGTTGAATTCTTTGCTTAAATATATTGCAATAGAGATATGAGTTGAACTTGTTTTTATATTGTCGTTCTCATTTATAAATAGACTTTTGGAATCTTATAGATCCAAGTATAGAGATTAAGATGAAGTATAGAAGTTAAGAGCAAATCTCAAATATAAATATGGTCGGTTAAGACACAAAGACGAAGCTAAAACTTACCACCTTTGGAAAACGATCGGAAAAGTTCACCGGAAAAATTCGTCGGAGGTTCGGCCAGATTTTGGCACTTGGTCAAACTTGGGCAGCCCTTCGGGAGGCCGGAAAGTGGTAGTAGATGAGCTAGCTTGGGAGAACTAAGCTTGGTTGGGTGGAACTAAGCTTGTTGAATCAAAAACCTTGTATATATGGATATATATTTAAGAGAGAGAGAAGGTTTTTGAGATGAAGTAGATGAAGAGAGTGTTTGAATATTGAAAGAGAGTGTCTGCTTCAAAAATCCCAGCAATTCTATGGCTCTTAGCTTGTATTTGAAATGGGTGGATGATGGGGTTTATTTATAGAGAGAGTTGGGTGAAAGGAATGATGGAGATTTGATTAAAAGGAGTGGTTGAGATTGATTTCACTTGGATTGATGACATGGAAAGTGGTTTGTGTTCGTTGAGGGTGGTTTTGTGTTTCTTTAAAGTGGGTTTGGTATTAGTAACCAGCTGTGTTTTATATTGTATCGGACTCGTATCAATTAACGATTAAATACGTAACATGTATCGTTAATTAAATATCCGATAAATATGAAAATACCCAATAAATAATTCTAAAATTATGGAACACTTAGGAAAATTATAAAATAATATTCTGGAAAGTTTGGTCAATTTTGGTCAAGTTGACTTGGTCAAACGTGGGACCAACTGCCTCGGTTTACGTGCCGGACCAAAATTCTCGAAAACTTCCGAAACTTTTACTATGCATATAAAATAGAATTTAAATTATCAATCTCAAGTTTCAAGTCATTCTAGCAAGTGGAAGTATTTTATTTGGATTCAAAACGATTAAATCAGCTTTCGGTTATGAATAAAATATAATTGGTCTTTTCTTGATAGAGATAAATCTTTTGACCAATATTTTGACTAGAGTAGATACTTTGAATATAATTCCTAATATATAAAATATATGGAGATGATAGGAAATAATTTTGAGCGATTAAAATAGTTTTCTCCGAAATATGATATAATTACGAAACGGGAGAAAAATTACTTTGAATATTTCTGGCACGAGATAAAAACAAGGATTAATATTCTATCAATGAATATTAATATGTTTGAGTATGGAAAGTCTTTTCTAGGATGTGAAAATATTTTGAGTGCGAAGACATAATTCTTTTTCGGATAAAACGGATCGTTTTTAAATGTAGCACGAGTTTTCAAAAGAATATTAAAACTCGAATATTCCTTCTTTGAGCTTGTCGCCTTATCGATGTTGCAATGGAGATCTAAAAAAATATTAAATCTCGATATTTATTTTTCGATCTTATTGCCATGGTGTAGAGATATATTCCATAAAATATATAATTTGATTTTTCAACAAAAATGGAATATCTCTTATATTTGAAAATTAGGATGATAAAATTTTGCTAGAGTTGACCATTTGACTTTTGACCGAATCAATTAAATAAATGATCTAGTGGAGAGAATTCTACGTGTATTTAAATTTTATGTTTAAATGGTACAAATACCAAAATAAATATTATATCGAAGATATCCTTTCAAAGTGATATTTTAAACAAAGGAAATCAAAGATTTAAAAAATTTATAAAAATCTTTTTGTAAAATTCCTGAATATGATTTATTATTTTCCCTCAATAAATACTTTTCAAGGAATGTTTTCTTCAAATTATTGTACACTATTTACTCTGAAATTATTTTCGCTATAAATGAATGTAAAATGATTCGAGGTTTATACTGTCGTTGAAGCATGTGTTGCTCAGTGACGGTTAAAACCAAGAATGAATTGAGCTGAGTTGGTTCGTTTTGAGATAGCTCCCGAGGTAGATGCAATAACAGCTTAGTGAGGAGATCTTTAGTTAGTTGTGAGAACTGGCAGTAGAACTTTTGAGAACTTTGGTTTGCAATAATATTATATTTTAAATTCAGGTTTATAATAATGATTAGTTAGAAGATGTCTTTCTTGTTTCATACAATTACCTATGAAAGATCTTGGATAGTAGAGTTGGGGCCAGTCAGCATGTTATATTTATATTTCCTTATAGGGTGTTTGCATCTAGATGGTGTCAGTGACCCTCCGATCTAGGCCCCAGGTCGGGAGGGCGTTACAGGTTGGTATCAGAGCTACGGGTTTTTGGTCACTGAAACAAGACAGGAATTTAGGATCACTAATAAAAGAAGTAGATACAATTAATATTCAAGAGTGATAGATGTAGGGAGTGACCTGATAAGTGGATTTTATATCCACTTGGAGCGTTCCATATCGGCTTAAATTGATTATCTTGGACTCAAGTTTGTTGTAGTGTTGATGTGTTTTTGTCTAGTTGTGCAGGTTCGTATTGGCTAGGGTTGGTGTTTTCCATTGATCTTGGAGTGAATTTTGAGTCAAGGAATTGAAGAACGGGAATTGACAAAAGAATCGGAAGAGAAAACGGATGAGAAATGAACAAACAGCAAAAAAGTCGGATTTCCCTGGTAGGTTGCGCAGTCTTCACTGTTTTGGACATATCTGGAGTTCTACAAGTCCGTTTGATGCCCGTAAGTAGTCTACGCGAAGCTTGGAGAATTTTATATCAATCTAAAGCAAAATAAAAATTCTGGCAGTAAGTGAGTGCGCAGACTGCGCCATAACAGCGCAGACTTCGCCCTAAATTGCCAAAAAGTGCACAACAGAGTGGGCAGGCTACTCAGTAAGGGGGCAGACTGCGCCCTAGGGTAGGAGTGAAGTGCGCAGGCTATGCCTTAGGTGCGCAGGGGTGCCCTGGTCGGCCAGAAATTGCTAAAAATTACTATTTTGCCCTAATTTGAGTTGTAATCGTATTTTTAGGCATGTTCTTGCACCAGAATCGAATTCTAATTGTATTTTAGGATATTTTCTTGCTCTGCAAGACTTCTAGGGCTATAAAAACACATCTTAGCAATGTAATTTGGATTGTTACATATCATAGCATAGAATTGCAAGGGAGAAAAGGGGAGAAAGATCAAACGCTCGTGACAAGCAACGGATCTCGATCTACTTCATCTTTTGTGTTCTTTTCTTAGGCGTTATTCTGGATTCTAGATTTGTTTTCTCAACTCTTTGTTTTAATAATATTCTTATTTTCATTCATATTTTGTTTCATACCATGTTTTCATCAAATCCCATGGTGACGAACGGTTCAATTATGAACTAATCGTTGTCATGGGATTCTAACGGATTTATCTATGTAGCTTAGTAGTGTGAATGCTTTAAAGGTCTGTGTGTGATGAATTCTTGATATCCTTGTATGGTCAATCTTAATGCTTTTGGATGCGTAGCTAACATCTAAATTGAATTGTTAATCTCTTGTGAAGTGAAAGTGGATCTTGAGATTTAGAACTTGCCATGCTAGCATAGCTTCATAATTGGTTATCAATATGATTCGTTGTATAGGATGAAAATATTTATATTGCCCTATGTGATCAATATGAGTAACTTGTTCTTCAACCTTTATGTTTTTAAATTCTATAGACATATAAGGTCTAAGCATAATTGGTGTCTATTCATCTTCTATCTCTTTTATGGATGTATGAGTAGTTTGGTATACGTATGCTGACAGGTAGCGTGTACTTGTTTCGTGTTATTCGATCAGTTATCAAAATCATCACATGCATTGATTAAAGGCATCAACTCTAAGCGAAGTAGTTAATGAAGTTAGAGTCCCATGTTTATTCTCATATAAGAAGTTCAGTTTTAAATCTCAGAAATTAATTAATTCTTAATTTGATAAATTGCATCTTAGTTTAGTTTAGGTAATTAAAACTCCAATTTGTTACTTGTCTTAGCAGTGAGTTATAACCATACATTGTTGAATAGGTACATTAACTGAATAGAAACTCAACCAGATCTCTGTGGAACGAACTTAATCTATATTACTTGTGACCCCGTATACTTGCGTGATATTGTGTTAACAAGTTTTTGGCACCGCTGTTGGGGATCATCGGTGTTTTAATTATAGTTTATGTGCTTGTCATCAGTGGTCGTTAGCGTTCACTGACTCGGATTTCTTACTTAGTGTGTTTGTTTTGTGGTGTTTCAGGTACCTGATAGTGTATACAAACACGTTCTCAAACTCATAAATTGGAAGAAGAACGTGAAGCAGCGAAAAAGATGGGAGAACCAGGTGTAGGAGCAGCAACAGTAGTTAAGGCTTTGAAGGACTATTCTCAGCCGAAGATCGATGACATCCAATCTAGCATTGTCAGGCCAGCTGTTACACCTAACAACTTTGAAATCAAGCCTAGCATAATTCAGATGGTACAGAACTCAGTTCAGTTTGGGGGTGCTCTTACGGAGGATCCTAATATGCACATTCGGGATTTTATCGAGATTTGTGACACCTTCAAGTCTAATGGTGTGTCGGACGATGCTGTGAAATTGAGGCTTTTTCCATTCTCTCTTAGGGATAAATCTAAGGGCTGGTTGCACTCTTTACAGCCGGTTCCATTACTACGTGGGAGGATCTTGCTCAGAAGTTTCTTACTAAATTCTTCCCTATGGCGAAAACTGCAGCATTAAGAAACGCACTAACTCAATTTGCACAGCAATCTGGAGAATCTTTGTGTGAAGCTTGGGAACGTTACAAGGAGATGCTACAAAAGTGTCCTCATCATGGGATGCCTGACTGGACGGTGATCAATGGTTTCTATAATGGGCTGGGAGCACAATCTAGACCTTTGCTAGATGCAGCATCAGGTGAAGCTTTATGGGCAAAAAGCTACGAGGAAATTTATGATCTTATTGAGATGATGGCAGCAAATGAATATCAAAATTCAACTCAGAGAATGCCACAGCAGAAGGTGGCGGGAATTCTTGATGTCAATGCGGTCTCAGCTTTAGCAGCTCAGCTAGAGGCAATGAATAGGAAAATAGATTTTTTGTCTAATCATGGGATTCGACAGGTAGCTAGTGTTTGTGAGCTATGTGCAGGCGCACATGAGACGAATCAATGTGCCATCTCTACTGAATCAGTGCAGTTTTTGAGCAACTTTCAGAATCAACAACAGCCAGCCCCGAATAATTATCATCCGAGCAACAGAAATCATCCAAATTTCAGCTGGAGCAACAATCAAAGTGCGCAACAAACTCAGCAGCCTTTTCAGCAATATGGAGCTTAGCCATACAATTCTTCAGGTTTTCAATAGCAAGGGCGACAATATCAACAGCTGTATGCTCCAAGGCAACCATTCCAACCTCCAGTTTTTTAGCAACAGCCTCAAGCTACTGCAGGGCAATCTTATAATGAAAAATCAGAAGTGGATGAGTTGAGGTTGATGGTTAAAATCCAGGCAGTTTCTATCAAGACCTTGGAGACCAGATGGGGCAGCTTGCAAGTGCTTTACTTAATAGGCAACAAGGAACTCTCCCTAGCGATACGGAAGCTAATCTAGGTAGACGGGAAAGCAAGGAATAGGTGAATGCAGTAACTTTGAGATCGGGAAAGGTTACATCAGATCCGAAATCAGCAGCTAAGGAAGATGAAGAAGTGCAGACTCAGCAAGTTGAAAATTCTGCAGTACCCGAAATTGAAAAATCTGACTTGGTAGCTGATTAGCTAGATAAAGAAGTGGAAAAGAACAAGGAACCTATTGTAAAAGCTTCACCGAAGCTTCCTACAGAGAGCAATCAGATCTACCCACCCCCTACATTCCCAAAAAGACTTCAAAAGCAAAATTCTGCTGAAAACTCTCCTCCGAAGCAGAAGTTGGTGAATTAGATCTATCCTCCTCCTCCATATCCTCAACGCTTGCAGAAACAAGATCAAGAAAAATAGTTTCAGAAGTTTATGGATGTCTTCAAGAAACTATCCATTAACATTCCTTTTGTTGAAGCATTGGAGCAGATGCCGAGATATGCAAAGTTCATGAAGGATATTTTGTCACGAAAGAGAAGGTTGGAAGAATTTGAGAAAGTGGCATTGACAGAGGAGTGCAGTGCGGTGTTGCAACAGAAATTGCCTCCTAAACTTAAGGATCCAGGAAGCTTTACAATTCCATGCACCATTGGAAAGTTGTTCTTTTGACAAATGCTTATGTGATTTGGGAGCTAGCATTAATCTCATGCCCTTGTCTGTTTTCAAGCAACTTGGTCTGCCTGATCCGAAACCTACCAACATCTCGTTGCAGTTGGCTGATCGGACGATCACTTATCCGAGGGGTATAGTAGAGGATGTCCTGGTGAAGGTTGATAAGCTCATATTTCCTGCCGATTTTGTGATTCTAGATTTCGAAGAAGACAAGAAGATTCCCATAATCTCTGGAATGCCTTTTCTAGCTACGGGCCGTACTTTGATCGATGTGCAAAAAGGAGAGCTTACAATGAGGGTGCAAGATCAGAATGTCACCTTTAATGTGTTCAAGGCCATGAAATTTCCGACAGAGGATGAAGAGTGTTTTAGTGTGGAAATGGTTGATACGGGTCAGAGAAAGAAGTTTGATCAGTTGTTGAGCGAAAAGTCGGACCCGCACATGCTAAAGCATCACATTAGTGATTCCAGTGACAGTTCTTCAATTCGAAATCTTTCAATGTCAAGCTCGGAAAACTTCCATCCCATTTGAAGTATGTCCTTCTGAATGGTGAGTTGGTGATTTTTAAAGCGTGTCAAGATAATGTGTTAAGAAGGTGGATCATGGATGATGAGGTAGAAGAGTGTTATGTTCAGTCAGTTGAGACGAATAAACACCTTAGAGGTGTGAGGAAGAAAAAGAAGGTGAAGAAGTCGATGGGTGCAAAAATCAAGGTGAAGAGTGGAAGAAAAGTTGTGCTGGGACAAAGCAATCAAGATGTCAATGTTCGTTTGAATGGTCTTTCTGTTGAGGACGGTTCGGTTATTCTTTTGAAACCGCCGTGAAGTGAGGAAGCAACGTCCGGTTAAATGACGTTAATGACAGCGCTTAATGGGAGGCAACCCATGTGGTTCTGATGAGTAGGTATGTTCTACTATTCCTCGTATTTACTTCCATTCAATGTGGACATTGAATCTTTCAAGTTTGGGGGTGGTTTGGGGGATAAGTAGTGTATTTGTAGTTATCTGTGATTATGTGTTATTGTGTTCATATAGATATCATATTTTGCGTATTAGTAGTAATTCATGCATGTATGTGCGTATTATTTATGTTTGTTTCACATAAGACATTCTGTTATTGTGTTTTATACCATGTGAGTTCATTTTAGTTGCATTTTCATATCATGCATATTTCATGATCCCTTAGGACGAGCTAATTCTGATTGGTAGGTAGATGTCTTATTGAGTGTGGTAATGATGAATAGAGGGTTGATTTATAGTTCTTATGAAATTGACTTGCATGTTTCAGAAACACAATCTTTACACAGTCTCATTAGGTTGCTTTTGGGCTAGGTTGAGGTCATGCTTGTTTGGTTGTTTTAGATTTAATCACTTGATTATATTTAGAATTTTCGTTATTCCCTTGATGACGTAGGGACACTAAAGTCTAAGTTTGGGGGAAACCAGGGATTTCAGGCTAGTTGTCAATAATGGCTAGGTGTCAAATGGCTAGTAGCCGACTCATATTTATATGAGTAGTCTAGGGTTGGAATTGAGAATTCTCATTCCAGATTGCATTGAAAAAAAAAAAGAAAAAAAATATGATAGTTGTTTAGATGCAAAATTAACCAGGGTGAGCTCTTTAATTCTCGAGCAATTAAGTTCTAGGGGACTTTGTGCCTAGTGACCTAAGGTTTTTATAGTCTGGGATCCACTAACCTAACGCTCGCTACATGGGTATAATTGTATAAGCCTTTTGGGGTCTCATCCATTTCACGGTTAAATAAGCATGCGTTATTGTGTATAGTATTATGTGTCGTAGTTGTTAGTAATAAAGCAAGAATTTCTGGCTAACTTAGATGAGGATGGAGGTGTTCCTCGGTTATGAAGTGTTTATAGTCTATTCTATTTATAAACTTGTGATTGTTTTGATGAAGGATAAGTATGATTTTGATCTAGTTTTGGGAGTATTTCTGATGAGCATCGCACACACGCACGTTTCTGTTCATGTAATGTTAGTATACGGGGACTTAGTCGAGCTCTATTTGGAGCTATTCGCATTCTTTGAGTTATTTGCTTGCTAGTTGGTTTTGGTGAGTTTAAGGGGATCGTTGCATTTTCATATTATTTGCATTCATGCATTGCATTGTTTTTGCATTGTTAGTTAAATGGATTTTGTGGGTACATTCGCTATAGGCCCTCACGAGACCTTACTCGTCCATTAGGGCTGCCTAGGGGTTTAAAGGGCTTGTTGCATATGCCAAATGCAACCGTGATAATCTACGGAAGTGGTACTAGTTAGTTAGTTAGTTAGTTAGTGTTTAGTTGTTTATGCTTGAGGACAAGCATCGGTTTAAGTTTGGGGGTGTGATAAGTGGATTTGATATCCACTTGGAGCGTTCCATATCGGCTTAAATTGATTGTCTTGGACTCAAGTTTGTTGTAGTTTTGATGTGTTTTTGTGTAGTTATGCAGGTTCGTAAATGTTGGCTAGGGTTGGTGTTTTCCGTTGATCTTGGAGTGAATTTTGAGTCAAGGAATTGAAGAACGGGAAGTGACAAAATAATCGAAAGAGAAAACGGATGAGAAATGAGCAAACATCAAAAAAGTCAGATTTCCCGTGTAGGTTGCGTAGTCTTCATTGTTTTGGCCATATCTGGAGTTCTACAAGTCCGTTTGAGGCCCGTAAGTAGTCCACGTGAAGCTTGGAGAATTTTCTATCAATCTAAAGCAAAATAAAAATTCTGGCAGAAAGTGAGTGCGCAGACTGCGCCCTAACAGCGCAGACTACGCCCTAAATCGCCGAAAAGTGCACAACATAGTTGGCAGACTGCTCAGTAAGGGGGCAGACGGCGCCCTAGGGCAGGAGTGAAGTGCGCAGGCTGCGCCCTTGCTGCGCAGGGTGCGCCCTTGTCGACCAGAAATTGTTTAAAATTACTATTTTGCCCTAATTTGAGTTGTAATCTTATTTTTAGGCATGTTCTTGCACCAGAATCGAATTCTAATTGTATTTTAGGATATTTTCTTGCTGTGCAAGACTTCTAGGACTATAAAAACACATTTTAACATTGTAATTTGGATTGTTACATATCATAGCATAGAATTGCAATGGAGAAAAGGGGAGAAAGATCAAACGCTCGTGACAAGCAACGGATCTCGATCTACTTCATCTTTTGTGTTCTTTTCTTAGGCGTTATTCTGGATTCTAGATTTATTTTCTCAACTCTTTGTTTTAATAATATTCTTATTTTCATTCATATTTTGTTTCATACCATGTTTTCATCAAATCCCATGGTGACGAACGGTTCAATTATATTAACGTATAGGGTCTAAGCATAATTGGTGTCTATTCATCTTCTATCTCTTTTGTGGATGTATGAGTAGTTTGGTATACGTATGCTGACAGGTAGCGTGTACTTGTTTCGTGTTATTCGATCAGTTATCAAAATCATCACATGCATCGATTAAAGTCATCAACTCTAAGCAAAGTAGTTAATGAAGTTAGAGTCCCATGTTTATTCTCATATAAGAAGTTCAGTTTTAAATCTCAGCAGTTAATTAATTATTAATTTGATAAATTGCATCTTAGTTTAGTTTAGGTAATTAAAACTCCAATTTGTTACTTGTCTTAGCAGTGAGTTATAACCATACATTGTTTAATAGGTACATTAACTGAATAGAAACTCAACCAGATCTCTGTGGAACGAACTTAATCTATATTACTTGTGACCACGTATACTTGCGTGATATTGTGTTAACAAGACCATAGGTTTAGGTTTTCCTTTCGCGATAGATTTAGGACTAACATAACTTAACTCGTTTATATTCTGCGTGTATATATATTTTATTATCATAGATGATAGAGTTGGATGATGATGCACCTTTACTTCCCGATTCCGATAGCTCATCCGAGGTGTCCGATCCTTCGGAGATTATGTCTGATGCTGATGCGGAGGTCGAGTCTGATACTGAGGTTATGTCCGAGACCGAGGTTGAGAGTCCCCCGCCCCGTGCCGATATTTCTTTCTCAGCCACTGAGTCAGTACCTGTGCCTATGACTGTTACCGATACCGTGCGTGTTCCAGTCCCAGTACCAGTTGTGACCCCATCTGTCACCGAGCACGGTGAGTCCTCCATTGGATCTTTTTCAGTTCTCGAGCCCATACCTGAGCCTACTTTCGAGGATATGGTTCGCAAGTGCGAGAGTCTAGCAGGTCAGAATGCAGAGTTGAAGGAATTTATTGAAAAGATGAAAGTGGAGGCGCAGCTTCGAGTAGATTTGACTGCTATTGATTGGAGGGGACGTATCAGGATGCTAGAAGATGCTGTTAGGCACCGTTTACACCGGAACCCCATCACACATGATGTATTAGCCGAGGCCCGTAGACTTTCAAGTGTGATTTGCTGGACATTGTGTGAGCTTCGTGAGACCCGAGGTTTTCGTGATTAGACTGTTGCTATGGAGATGGTTGGTGATTAGTTGTGATTACTACTAGTCTAGGATGTTTTCCTGTTTTCCTAGTACTGGTAGACGGATGGTTGTTGTTTAGTTTGTTTATTTATCTTTGGTTGTAGAAAGGTTAGAATACCCTTAACTTATGATGTTGGTTTATTTTCGTCGTAGTAACGTATGTTTATTCGTATATCCCTGTGTCCACTACTTTACTTAACACTTTTACATACTATCTTTACATACCGTATTTTCATACTTATTGATCTGTTCATATAAACCCTGTTGTACTACCTTAAAATTGTACTCATATCATATTGATTTATTGGAACCAATCGTCTATTGGTACCAGACAGAGGAACCCTATTTCTTTTGAACATATACATACTTGTTGTTTACCAACTATTTACCTTCTTATCAGAAAGATGCCTCCTGGAAGAAACCGTCAAGCTACCAACAATGATAACCAAGATCAACAAAGCCAACATAACCCTACCATGGCCCAGATGTTCCAATTACTTCAACAACAACCAGCTGCTTTTGTTCAATATAAATGTATTGATATGATGACCTAGAATTTTTCGCGAAATATAAATGTTTATTTAATTGTTAAATGTGGAAATTATGTGATTTATATGATGAATATATTTTTGTGAAGTCAAGATATGTGTGAAATCATGTTTATGTGATTTATTCCAATTGGTATGTGTCGTTTATGCTCGTAGAATTTTATTTGTATTTTTAGAGCATTAAAAGTATTTTTAAAGTGCATTTTCAATCTTTCAAAAATCATATAAAATCATTGGAGTCATTTTAAATCATGAAATCTTTTACATAATTATCCTTGTGATATGAATTAATTTTTATAATAATTGTGGGTATTTAATTGTGAATTTTAGCATTTTAAAATGATTTAAAAAGCTTTATTTCTTTTAAAGGTTCTTTATTTCAAAAATTCGTATAAAATTCATTTTTGAGCCTAAAATTATTTTAAAAATATGGGGAGCCTTGTAATTTCATAAAATTTATTTTAGAATTTTAAAAATCGTTTTTCTCCAAATGTCCCTATTTTATTTTGATTTAAAAGTGGGTTAAAAATTGATTTTTCAGAAAAGTAAATAGCAATTGGCAAATTACTGTTTTCCCTTCAGTACATTACATTACCACCACCATTTTCTTTCCTCCCCACTTCTTCTTTGTTGGTTTGGTCGAGAGCAGGTCTTTCTTCTCTCTCTCTTTGCCCGACTCTCTCTCCTCCATATCCGAGTGATTCTTGACTGTTTTCATGATCTACCACCGTATTTGTGACTAATTCTCTGCCCTCTATTCATTTCTGTGGATGCATGTTGTTTTCATGATGAAAATTTTGAAACCCTTTTTGGTTTCACTTCGGTTCTGAGCTGGGTAGTCGAGTTGTTACTTGAGTCAGTCGAGTATGGTGTTGATTATGTTGAGGCAGAGGTCGTAGAGGATACCCAGATGACTGGGGACCTCCGACGTCTACCACCGCCGGCAGTGAGCTCCGGTGAGCTGGTGGGAGGCTATGATGTAATTACTGAGCCTAATAAATCGTTATCAATTTCATAATTCAGTGTGTTAATAAATATTGATGCTGCATGATTGATTTCGAGTTCTTATATGAAATTTTCGAATTGTTAATTGCTTAAATTCGAAGTATATGTCTCGTTAAATGCTTATTATGGATTCGTTATTGTTATAGAATAATTTAGAGTATTAAATTAAATTTTTAGATTGATATATCATGAATTTTCGAAGTTGCAGGTGGATTTTTGTTTAAATTATGTTATTATGTATGTGGGTTTGGTTCGTTAGATTATAAATTAGTTGTTCGAGTTTTATACATGATTACATAGAATTAATATGAATTTTTTGAACTTATTCGAATTATTAAAGCTTCATATATATTGATTAAATTAAGATTGAGATGCATGTATGATTTTCTTGAATTATGGTATTAATTCGAATATTTGTAAGTAAATGTAAGTTGTAGGAATTTTGTGATTGATTCATGATAAGTAAAGATTGTTTTTTTAAATAGTATGGATGTGAGTAATGTAAACTAGGTGTAGTAGTATAATGTTGGGAGTGTAGGTGGATCTTAAATCCACCGGATTATTTGGTTGTGATTTGAGTCGGATATTTTTCGATGGGATAGTCCTATAAATAGAGGAGACTCTGCCCGATTTTCGTTAGAATTATAAGTCGTAAAGTGTATGATATAAAGTTATAAGTCAAATGGATAATATGTGTTATGTACCTAAGTGACTATATGATTGCAAATTAATAATTGTTAAGTGATTGTGTGCTTATCTGATCATAGTAGCTATTTGGTATGTATATCTGGTATGTGTTATATACATGATAAAGGTTAACGCGAAATAGGAATCGTTTGGGTAAAATAAGATGAGAGGTATCGGAAGTATAGTATTCTAAAATAGTACTTATGTTTATGTAGATACGAAGGACGTAGGACCTAGCGATAAAGGAAAGGCTAAGGTTGAGTACCAGTGACTGAGCTGTTAGCTGTTGCATTCTACCAGAGACAAGTAACTCTGTCTTTTCTTGAAGTTTACATTCCTGAACTGATATATCCTGTTGATTCTAGCATGTCTATCTTATACCACGTTAATCATAAATCTTGCTTAACCTATCTATTCATGCAACCAGAATTCTGTCCACGACTGTTTCATAAACTGTAAACCCTAAAACATCATAATTCTTTTTAATTGCTTCTTGACCATATATGTCAAACAGCTTGCTATAATTAAACCATATTGATTGACAGATAAACCAGTGTTCTACTTGACCTATGTCTGTGTCCAGTTTAACCTATGTTGTCCCTAAAATTTTAAAAACTTCTTTATGACCTAACCATTGATTCAAAAACTTAATTACCCTTGATACTATACTTTAAACTTGAAATCTGATCAACTACCTTGATGCCTTTGAGTCTATATCTTCTTGATTCAGACTTGTATCCCTATTTCATTGATAGTAGAGAACCTTGTCAAACCCCTTGACTTTTATCATTGCAAATCAAAATGAGTTGTTTTCTTAAAATACTTTGAAGATACTTAGACTTGGCTGATCTGTTATCAGATAGTCGAAGGAACTTCAAAGTAAGGGTTTTTGAAAAGATTTAGTACTAAAATGTTTTATGAAGTTAAAAAAAAGTTTTGCAAATCTTAATGTTTTAAAATAAGCTTTTAATAAAATGTTAGGAACTCCGTCCAAATGGTTTCCACGGATTCCTGACGATTGGAGAGACGGGGCGAACGGGTAATGCTGGTTCCGTCGGTTTGTGTATGTATTAGTGTAGTTCTGGGACTAAAGAATCATTAATGACAGATCATTAATGACAGATCATTGAGGATTAATGTCCAGAGGGACTCTGTGTCCGGTTTGGGGGCTTTATGGGCTGATCACCCGTATTGTCTGTTATGAAGTAAAAACCTCCAATCAGTTTTCTTAAAGTGATGATTACTTTTAATTTACTGTAAAATGAAATTGGTTTACCGATTGAAATGTCAATTACTTTACACAGTTTTGAAATATCTATTGTTATCCGTTATCAGTTAGTTTCCTACCAAATTCTTGTATTAAGATCATTGTTACTATTTTTCAATTAATCATACCATATCTTAAATTACTATCGTTAGTTGAAGTACCCTGTTATACTACTTTCAGTTGAGATCTTTAGTTACTTGCTGAGCACTGGCTCATTATTATTTTGTCTAACCCTTTTTACAGTAATCTAAGAATGATGGTTCGTACAATCCAAACTGCAAGAAAGTGCACTTACCGTGGTCCTGAGTTGATTCATTTTGAGATAGCTCCCGAGGTAGATGCAATAATAGCTCAGTGAGGAGATCTTTAGTTAGTTGTGAGAACTGGCAGTAGAACTTTTGAGAACTTTGGTTTGTAATAATATTATATTTTAAATTCAGGTTTATAATAATGATTAGTTAGACGATGGCTTGCTTGTTTCATACCATTACCTGTGAAAGATCTTGGATAGTAGAGTTGGGGCTAGTCAGCATGTTAAATTTATATTTCCTTATAGGGTGTTTACATCTAGAAGGTGTCAGTGACCCTCCGATCTAGGCCCCAGGTCGGGAGGGCGTTACATCTATTAAAGAAGCTGTTCAAGATGTGGATGTGGTTACCGGTACGCTTCCTGTAAACTCTTCTGAAGCTAAAGTTTTAATTGATTCTGGAGCCACCCGTTCATTTATTTCTGAAAGATTTCTTGATAAGTTACGTTGTGAGACTCAACCGTTAGAAAAGGCATTAGTAATAGAAGTGGCCAACTAGGATAATAAGATTTCTATAGATCGGGTGTGTCCTAATTGTAATATCTAGATAGGAGGATATCTATTCTACGCGGATCTATTAACTTTTAAATTGAAAAATTTGATGTCATATTAGGAATGGATTGGTAGATAGAGTGTGATGCAGAGATTGAATGTAAGAAGAAACAAGTTAAACTATATACTGAGGATGGTAGTGAAGTGACATTTCAAGGACAAAAGCAAGGTAAGAAGTTTCTGACGTTCATGTAAGCGAAACGGTTATTACGACAAGGTTGCGAAGCTTATCTAGCACACGTGGTTGATGTGGAGAAACAAGTTCCAAGGATGGAAGATATACCAGTTGTGAATGAGTTTCCTGATGTATTTCCCGAGGAATTGCCCGGAATACCTCCAGACCGAGAAGTTGAATTTACGATCGATTTAGCACCCGGAACCGAGCCTATTTTTAAAGCACCTTACAGAATGGCACCTGCTGAGATGAAGGAGTTAGCTGCTCAGTTACAAGATCTGTTGGATAAAGGAGTTATAAGGCCAAATGTGTCTCCGTGGGGAGTGTAAGAACCCCAAATTTTGGATATAATTAAAACTTTTTATTTTGTACGGAGGTAATGGTGAATAGTGATTACGACTACGATGTAACGATTGAGATAATGAATGAAAGGAATAGATTTGGATTCGAATGTTTATATGCCATGAAGAATACTATTTGTTGACACTTTAGATAAGAATTATCTATCTCCTAGGGAATTGAGATTTGATAATTCTAAAGGAGAAGATTATTCTTATGTCATCCAAATCGATATCTGTTATTGGTCCAGTGGGTCCGTCAAAAGGTTATGGAACGATCGAAAGAGATCAGGGACAATTGTACAACCCTAAGAGGATGAGTAAAGAAAAATGGATGAATAGTGATTTTGGTGGATTTAGGAATATTATTAGACGACGCTATATAGAAGTACCCGGAACGAAATTCTGAGTTCGTATTAGTGATCCAAGGGGGAAAAGAGTGTATGTAAAAGCTGTCGGATTCTGAAAAATAGCACTTTTATTTTCCCCGATATTTCCCTGGACACTGAAAGACTTAAGGAATTATTGAAGGGATTTAAGGAAAATAGGTTCAAGAATTATTAAAGAGAATGGAGGATGATAGTATAAATATTAAGACGGTTTCCGGTAAAACCCTAACTAGAAACGAATGAGTTATTCCTCCGAACGATCAATGAATTAAGCAATAACTGTAAGAACCCAGATTTTGGGTAGAATTAAAACTTTTATTTTTCCCGAGATTTCCCTGGACACTGAAAGACTCAAGAGATTATTAAAAAGATTTAAGGGATTTAAATTCAAGAATTATAAAGGAGGATTAAAGATGTGAGCAAAAATATTTAGAAGGTTTTTGGTAAAACCCTAACTAGAAACGATTGAGATATTCGTTCGAATGATCAGTGAAATTGAGAAATAACTGGACAAACGAGCAAAGCAGATAGCATGATTCATGCATGTGCAAGTGGATGGAGTAAGAGGAACCAAAGTATGTCACATGTAAGTCAACTATAAGCTAGGTGGTGTAAATGCATTTTTGCAAAAAGGATATGCATAACAAGGAGCCTACACTTGTCACAAGATAAAGCATCAAGATTAGGCTAGTGGATTATGATGTAGTCACTTTAAACTAGATATTATCTTAAGACATCTTCCAACAATTCATTTCAACCAAGCAAAGAAAGCAACCAAAGCAAAAACTCTCCATTTTCTTTCCTTGAAGCAACTCTCGGCCAAGAAGCTAGAAAAGGGGGTTCCCACCATTGTTTGATCTCCAAATTTTTAGGGTAAGTACTACATATCATAGCTTAGATCTCCTAGAAATCTTGGCCTTAAATTCGTCTTTTACCATTTTCAAATAAATCATCAAAGGTGATGATGAATAGTGTTTTCATATACTAATCCTTGTTTTTCTTTATTTCATGGTTGATCTTAGCTAACATAAAGCAATCCAAGGACCATACCAAGCTTAGTAAGGCTAGTACATACCCTCAAGAAGGTAACCACTTGAAACCCTAGCTCTTGTTTTGAGATTAAGAATATTCTGGGATGATTTAGCTCAGTTATGATCATGTTCATGCTATAAGCATGCTTAGTTTGTGATTTAGTGATTTGATTAACATGATGATTATGATGATAAAGTCAGTGGTTCTTGGACTTAATAAGATTAGAATCTTGTCTATAAGTTGTATTGAAGCCCGGTGTGGCTTGGGTTGTTGATTGTGATTTTTGGAACGTTCGAATTATAGCCGTTATAATGCCAAAATTTCGTTAATCAATGAAAACCATGCATCACAGTAGATCTAATGGCCGAAACAGGATAAGTATCTAACATGCACTTGTAGATATTGAGTCGTAGATCATTTTGGAAAAAGAATCGAATCAAACAGACTTACGGTTTAGGATTTATGGTCGATTTACTAAAAGTAGTTCGAAACCATAAACGAAAGTTCGTAACTGAAATTGAACCCTCGTAAATTATGCAAGTCAGTGACGAATCATAGTAATTAAATATTAGAGTTCATAAGGAAGATGTGAAATAAAACCACATGTTAATCGCATCGTTTTTCAATTTTATAAAAATGTTTGAATCTAGGTTAAACGCGAACGAACCCCTTAAAAGTATAACTTTGGTTATAACTTAGAAAACGAGCGATAAAACTCGAGATATAATCTTGGTTCGTAATCGATCGAATCTAGAACTTATACGACTTAAGTATACACTAAGTGTGAGTACGATGACATGTCTTAATGACGAACAAATGTCGAATAGTATCGGTAATAAAAAGAGTTACACTAAAAAGCGGTATAACGAGATAATTCGAAGACATGTTTCGACTTAAGTTAATACTTAACCTTTTTAAAAGTGTTAAGCAATTAACCTCGAATCTCTTGACTATTTATAGATCGCCGAGCTGACCCGGGATACCCTACCACTACCCCTACTCGTGCTCAATTACCAGGCAAGTTTCAACTATCCCTTTTTAGGCTGTTGTTGTGATAATATATGCTTTCTGTTATACATATGCCATAGCATGCATGCCTACTTTCAAGTCATATTAATATACTTGTTCCCTGATTGTTCTTTGGATTATAAGTAGATAGATAATATATCGATTATAAGCCGGATGTTGTTAAGACCCTTAGAGAAGGGCATATGAATCCTATTTGTTGAATATAGACCGGGAGTCAGTACTTCTTGATATATCGTAATTACTTTCGAGGGAAATATTTAAGTAAATAATTCCCATTATTTGGTTGACGAATATGATTTGAATATTCGTCCGCGATTATTTAATTAAAGATCATTACTTCAAATATTTATTTGAACAATATCTATTCAATGAATATTATTTTTCAATATTCATTCAAAGACGAACCATTTATCGAATATTATTTCAAATATTTCTATAAAACCTTCGATTATTAAATAAATATCATTCGGACATTCATTTAGAACATCATGTATTAAGGGAATATTATTCTCCAATATTCCTTTAAGGTTTAATTTATTAAATGAATATCACTTGGATATTCATTTAAATTATTAATTATTATATGAATACTATTTTTGAATATTAATTTGAAGTCTTATTTACTTAACGAATATTATTCCAAACATTCCTTTCAAAATTATTTATTAAATGAATATTATTTTAATATTCATTTAAGTAATTATTTATCCAATAAATATTTTCTTAATATTCCTTCAAGGATTATTTTGAGAAATACTCTGATTAAAAATATTCTTTCATTCATTAAATACTTCCGACTCAATAAATATTCTATAAATATTTATTCAATACTTAGAAACAACTTCAATGTTGTTTATTATTCTTCAAATATTATCTTCAACCTTCGATCATTCTGAAAATTCTTCGGAGTCATACGATTAATATTATATTAAGAAAGGTCCTCAAGATTCCATTCTTCACTCAAATCTATCTCTTGAATTATAAGGTAACCTTACTTGAGAAAGGTTATTTATCTTGTCGACTTCCCGGTCATAATATATCCATTTCACTCGCAACTTGGTTGCTACGGACTCATTAAGTCTGTGTGTACCTTCTCATCATTCGAGGGGTAAAATTGTTGGAACAAGTTGATATCCATTAACAAGTAAAAGCTTGGGAAATGTTGGTGAGTTTTCCTTTCCAACTAGATACGACTACTTTGTGGAGTCTTATCAACAAGTATTTCACTTGGAGAAGGGAGGACAAACTCTATGTTTCAATGCTATGGATTTATTCGAACTAGGAGTCGTGTGTAAGAGGCCGAGCAAGGCCTAATCATTGTTCAGGGAGTTACTATTAAAGGCAATCTACAAGTGGAGCCGCCAGTTCTTCCTTCTACCGGTAGTAAACTATGTTGGGCTGTACCATCCCCGACTGATCATTAGGGAGTGGGACAGTTGGCGCGTGACAACTCCAGTATTGGTTCATCTCCCAAATTGGGAATTCCCTGCAACACGTATCGAATAGACTTCTTTCAGGTTGACGGTGTCTTCCGCAACACGTATCGAAGAGACTTCTTTCAGGTTGTAGGACTTCAAAAAATGTTAATAACTGGAATTGCAATATTTTCCTTGCAAGTTCCTCTTTATATGATAAATGATAATATCTTGCTTATTTTCGACATAGCAGATATTCCCACATATATTTACATTTTGAGTTACCTTGTAACTTCATCGTTCATATTATACTGGCATCATTTCCGTAAATGCATGGCATATGGTTTGAAAGATACCTTTGAACTGTTATATATTATCGTTCAGTTAAATATTATTGTTGGTGGGCTATTGCTCACCCTTGCTTTATTATTATATCACAATAACAGTTAGACCAGATGACTCGCACAAGGCGCACTCGACGCTGGCAAGGACGATGAGAGTACTAGAGCCGAAGAGAAAGCTATTGGTAGGATAGATTCATTCTTTCGGTACTAAATATATGGACTAGTATGACTTATTTAAATGGATGGCAAAGAGTATGTATTCATATTGTAACTCTTTTAGGTTGTAAGAACTCATAATGTGTTTAATAAAATTTGGTCGTTACTCTGATTTCATCTCTGGGACTATAACGGGTGTGTTTTATATTGTTGTGTTGGGTCATAAGATGTAATTTATTTTTTGTTGAGGTAAGTTCAAGTATTGTGGACAGAATTGGAGACCGTAACGACCGGATCTCGGACTCCGGATCTGGGGCTGTTACAGGGAGCACCAGTGTTGTTTGTTAAGAAGAAGGATGGAAGTATGAGGTTGTGTATTGACTATAAAGAGCTTTACAAGTTTGCTATAAAGAACAAGTATCCACTACCAAGGATAGATGATCTGTCATTAATTTGAGATCAGGATACCATCAGTTAAAGATTAAGCTCGAGGATATTTCGAAGACTGCTTTTTGCACGAGATATGGAAATTATTAGTTTTTGGTAATGGCTTTTGGATTGACAAATGCGCCAATAGTGTTTATGGAGTTAATGAATCAAGTGTTCAAGAAGTATTTTGATAAGTTTGTGATTGTATTTATTGATGACATCTTGATATACTCAAGAACCCCTGAAGAACATGTCGAGCATCTGAGGATCGCGTTGGAAACCCTAAGGAAAGAAAGGTTGTATGCAAAGCTTTCAAAGTGTGAGTTTTGGTTAGAAGAAGTTCAATTCTTTGGACATGTCATTAGTCGAGAAGGAATTAGAGTGGATCCTGCGAAGATTGAAGCTGTAGTGAATTGGAGTACACCCAGAACCCCTACTGAAGTAAAGTGTTTTCTAGGATTGGCTGGATATTAAAGGAGATTTGTTCAAGATTTCTTGAAGATAGCTACACCATTGACCAAGTTAACTAGGAAGAACGAGAAGTTTATTTGGAGTGATAAGTGTGAAGAAAGTTTCCAAGAGTTGAAAAAGAGATTGGTTTCAGCACAAGTGTTAGTGTTGCCCGACGATCAAGGAAATTTCGTTATCTATATTGATGCCTCACATAAAGGATTAGGGTGTGTTTTGATGCAACTGATAAGTGGATTTTATATCCACTTGGAATGCTTCGTATCGGCTTAAATTAATTACTTGACCTCAAGTATGTGGTGTGTTTAATGTGTTTTCGTTGAGTTTTGCAGAACTAAGAGTTGGAGGTTAAATAGATTAAAATTCGGATTTTCCGGGTAGGTTGCGCAGTCTGCACTGTTTTGGCCATATCTGGAGTTCTAGAAGTCCGAATTCAGTGATCTTACAGCTCACGCGAAGACAACGAAAGTTTCTACAATCTTGGACAGAAAGTGAGGCGTGCTGCGGCCTGGGAAGGGCGCTGCGGCGCGGTAGATATTCTGCAGAATCTGAAATTTTGTCCTGAAAATCCTGATTTACTGTTTAGGCCATATCTTGAGTTCTATAAGTCCGTTTTGGATGATCTTACAGTCCACGTGAAGCTAACGAGATTCTATTTCATTCTAAAGGGGTTTAGAGGTCCAATTACGACTGGAACAGCCAAGAAATATTGAATAAAATTCAGCTACGAATTTTCCTTCAAAACAGAATCAGTTTAGGAAACGTATTTTGCAGAAATTCTATTATAATTCTGTTTTGGTAGTTTCTTGCTGGACAAGACATGGTGACCTATATAAACACATCCTATCATCATAAAATCAATTCACACTTCACATAACATTATAGGGAGAAGAGAGAGACTTGGAGAAGGATTTTCGACGCTCGTGACAAGCAACGGAGATCTAGATCTTCTTCATCATTTCTATTCTTCTATGCTCGTTTTGGATTTGTTTTCTAAACTCTATTACTCTTATTTAATATTCATATCTTGTTTTATTATCATGGTTTCACTCGATCCTATGATGACGAACGGTTCAATTATGAACTAATCGCTTTCATGGGATTCTAACGGATTTGACTATGTGGCTTAGTAGTTTGAATGCTTTAAAGATATGTGTGTGGTGAATTATTGATATCCTTGTATGGTTATGCTTAATTGATAGATGCATCGCGAAAATCTAATTTGTTAATCTCTTGTGAAACGAGAGTGGATCTTGAGATTTAGAACTTGCCATGCTAGCATAGGATTATGTATGCTTTGCCATCATAATTTGTAGTGTAAGATGAGAATACTTATATTGCCCTATGTGATCAATATGGATAACTTGTGCTTAAACCGTTATGTTTTCAAATCTTATAGAGATATGTTAAATATAATTGATATGGCTAATATCAGTGTTTAAGTTTTACAGGGAAAAACAGAGTTTAACTTGAAACTGGAAGCAGTCAGAGTTTAGTTAAACTCTGACAGTTAGAAGCTTGACAGAGTTTGCTATACGCTGACAAGAGGAAGCAGCTAAACTCTGTTGAACAAAAGCGTTTGCTGGTCAGTAACAGAATTATTGTAGATAATTATGGTAGCGATATCTTTGAAGATTGGATTGCTGTCAAAGGAAGTCGTGCTGACTAGAAAGACGTGTAGCAATCATAATTGATAATATTTGTATAGCTGATTTATAGGAGAATCAATTATTGATTGTACGTAGCTGTATGTCTTTATAAATACAGTTAGGTTAGCCCTAGAAGGGTATCGATTGTGTAACACAATATCTTTTCATTGTAACCTAAGCAGCTCTCTGTGATATTTTTACATCATTGAGAGAGGAGTTAATTCCAAACAGTTTTTAAAGTCTTTTAAGAACTTATTGTTATTCTGTCATACTTAGTTGATTATAATTGTGTATTCGGCATAACAATTGGTATCAGAGCTTAATCTGTTAATTTATTACAGTTTAAGATCCACACACACACACAACTATAATCAATGGCAGAAATTCCTCCTCCAACAACAGGCTCTAGTGCTGAGAAGGCTCAACCTACAACTGTGAGCCGATATGAGACAATCAGGGTTCCTATTCTCAAGCCAGCAGAATACTCAACCTGGAAGGTGAAAATGGCTATGTTTCTGGAGGCTACAGATCCAGAATATCTTGACAGAATTTATGAAGGCCCCCATAAGCCTACAAAATTATCTGTCGTTACTGCTGGACAGGAAGATAAATCTATTCCAAAGGTGAAGAAAGATTTGACTCCTGAGGACATTTCATCCATTGCTAAGGATGCAAAGGTTAGACATCTGCTTCATAGTTCATTGGATAATGTTATGTCTAACAAAGTGATCAATTGTAAAACTGCAAAAGAGATCTGGGATGCCCTGGAGGTTAGATGTCAGGGAACTACTGCAATTAAGAAGAATATAAGGAACATACTCACACAGGAGTCTGAACACTTTGAGGCTAGATCTGAAGAATCAATGACAGAAACCTTCGACAGATTCTATAAGCAACTCAATGATCTGTCACTGGTTAATAAAGAATATGATCTAGAAGATTCAAATGTCAAGTTTCTTCTTTCTCTACCTGAAAAGTGGGATGTTAAGACAACCACTATTAGAGACAACTATGATCTGGCTGACACTGATATTGATGAGATCTATGGGTTGCTCAAGACTCATGAACTGGAAATGGAACAGAGAAGCAGAAGATCAGGCAGGAAGTCAAAGTCTGTTGCTCTAAGAGTTGTAGAAAGACCCTCAAAGAAGGAAGCATTAAAGAAGAAAGTAAAAGGAAAAGCTTTGGTCATTCATTCTGAAAGTGAGTCATCAAACTCTGATGTTGATTCAAACACAGATGGATCATCTGATTCTGAAGATGATGAGAAAATGATGCAAATGGCTGCTTTGATGGTAAAGACCTTCAAGAAGATGGGATTCAAGAACTTCAAGAAAGGGAAGAGATTCTCCAAGAATGATTCAAAGTCTGACAGAAAGAATTTCAGCAAATCTGAGAGAAAGGATACCAAATCTGGGAAGAGAGACAAATCTGAGATTCAATGGTACAAGTGTAAGGAGATGGGTCACTATGCTCCTGAGTGCAAGAAGGGTAAAACTGAGAAGGCACTCTTCACTAAAGGCAGAGATTGGGCAGACACCTCTGACTCAGATGAGGATGTGAACTATGCTCTCATGGCTACTACTGTTGATGAAGCTAAAGATTTTGAAAACAAGGTACCTCTAACTACCTATGTTTATAATACTGATGATATAACTGAATTGAGAATATATCTTAAGGCTTTGCATATCAGTTATAGGGATCAGACTTTAGAGAATGAGAGAATCAAAACTGAGAATTCTGAACTCAAAGAGAGAAATAAGGTTGTAGAAGAGAAACTTGCTAACATGCAGCAAGTCCAAAAGGAGAGAGATGATGCTGTCTGTCTTGGACAAGAGTTGTTAAGTAAGTATAAACAACTAGAATCTGAATTGGAAAAGGCAAATCAAATTATTAAAACTTGGACTCACTCTGGAAAAGACACTCAAGAAGTTTTTCAATCTGACACTATAGGTCTAGGTTATTCTGAGGAAGATGAACTTAGGTTTTAGAATATAGTCAAGATTAAACCACCTCTTCCACCTAAGAAATTTGGAACATTTGTTAATGGAATAAGTGAACCTAGGTTTGAATGTGGAAAAGAAGCTGTTAAGAAAGAACCAGCAAAAACTAGTGTTAAACAGGTTAATATTGGTTTAATGATAGATAAACAACTCAAGCATAAGCTTAAGGAGTTAAAATCTGTTAAGAAACAGAAAGTGTCTAGAAAGAACAGAAATGGTAAAGTAGGCATCACTCAAGGTAATTATCTAATGCTTGCTACTTTAGCTCCAAGAAAGACATGTCATAACTGTGGTAGCACTAACCATCTTGCTAGTTTTTGCAGGAAGAACAAAAACATTAATTCTTTACCTTCCATTTCTGAAGTAAAGAAAGATAATGTTAGAACTAGACCACAGACCTTATGCAAACACTATGGAAGCACTTGGTATTCTATTTATACTTGCAGAAATTATCATGCTATTTATCATAACTACTATGAACTGAAACCTAATCTGAAATGGGTTAGGGTTAATTCTGCAAGTGTACTCTGACAAAGTTAGCTTAAACTCTGATAGTGTAAATTCCGCTACTAAAGCTAACAAAATTAAGAAAGCCAAAGAATCCAAGCAAGTCTGGATCCTTAAATCTAATCTTCAGAAATTGTTTCTGATTGCAGGGCATCAGGGAGAGTATCCTAGTCGTGGACAGTGGATGTTCAGGACACATGACTGGAAATAAAGCCCTTCTATCAGAGTATGTGGAGAAGGCTAGCCCAAGAGTTTCCTATGGAGATGGCAACATAGGACATACTCTGGGATATGGCAATATCAATCTTGGAAGTGTCATCATCACAAATGTAGCTCTGGTTCCAGGACTCAAGCATGATCTGCTATCTGTGAGTCAAATCTGTGATAGAGGTTTTCATGTAGATTTTCAACCTGAATACTTTGAGGTTATCAGCAAAACCACAGGGAAAGTTGTTTTAGTTGGACAAAGGCGCAACAATATCTATGAAGCAAGCTTGTTGACAAACTCTGATGGAAAAACTATGTGCCTGTCAACAAGAATGTCCAATGAAGAGAGTTGGAAGTGGCATAAGAAACTCTCTCATTTGAATCTGAACAACATCAATGAGCTGATAAGAAAGGATCTTGTTAGAGGACTTCCAAATTCTTTGTTAAATGTTGATTGTCTGTGTGATTCATGTCAAAAGGCCAAACAGAGGAAGATTTCTTTCAAGAGCAAGTTTGAATCTTCAATTGTTGATCCTTATCATCTTCTTCATGTTGATCTTTTTGGACCAGTAAACGTTATGTCTCTTGGAAGGAAGAAATATGCTCTAGTCATTGTTGATGAATATACCAGATACACTTGGGTGTATTTTCTAGCAAAGAAGGATAAAACTGCATTAACTCTGATGGAGCATGTAAAGCTGCTGGACAAAGGATCAAAACACAAAGTCAAAATAATCAGAAGTGATAATGGAACTGAATTCAGAAATGCAACAATGGAAGAATTCTGCAAGAACAGAGGATTGAAGCAAGAGTTTTCTGCACCTGGTACACCACAGTAAAATGGTGTAGTTGAGAGGAAGAACAGAATCTTGATAGAAGCTGCCAGAACTATGCTTGATGAAGCAAAATTGCCAACCTATTTCTGGGCAGAAGCAGTTCAAACTGCCTATTTTACTCAAAATGCCTCACTGATCAACAAGCATGGAAAAACACCATATGAGATGGTGAGGAAAAAGAAGCGAAACCTGAAATATTTTCATATTTTTGGGTGCAAATGCTTTATGTTGAAAACTGTTAAGTGGATTTTATATCCACTTTTGAGGCTTCTAAAGGGCTTGAATTGTTGTGAGTTCTTGAGTTTTAAGTGTCATTTGATGCATTTTTCTTGTTTTTGTAGGTTGCATGGCATGGTAAGGAAGGGCGTGCTATTGTGGGTTTTGCTTAAAGATCGAGGAATCGTGGCGTGCTTGGAGAAAAGGCTTGATCGTGCTTGGTTTTGTGTCCATGAAGGGCTAAAGAGTGCTAAGAGATCGAGGAGAAATGGTGGTTCAAAGTGCAAGAAGGTGCGAAGGAAAAGAGCAAGGAAAAAACTCAGAAAATGTGCTAAGGCAAAACAAGTTCAGAAATTTTACACTCCAGGAGGCCGCCTGGAAGGCCAGGAGGCCGCCTGGAGCTCCAAGCGGGCGCCTGCATACAAAAAAACTGCAGCTCGAAAATTTTGTTTTGGGGGCTTATTTATTACTTAGGTTGCAGCTAGGGTTGGACACACAATATAAGAAAAACATATTTCCTCTCTTGTAACATTATTCTAGATCTAATTTTACATTAAGGGAGGCAAGAACCATCATCATCTTTGAAAGTGACAGCTCAGGAGATCGATCAAGTTCTTGAACTAGGGTTTCAATTCTAGTTATTGTGTATTTCTCAAACTAAAAACTTCGTACTAGTTTCTAGTGAATTGTTTTTTCTATTCCAGTTGTGATTTCAATTTCCATTATTAGTTGTAATCAATATTTGCTTTTACCATGCTTTCAATTGAACCCACGATGGTGAATAGTTCAAATATGAACTAAACACTTTCGTGGGGTTCTAACGTAGTGAATTATGAAATCTCTTAATTGACTTCCTTGATGATGTGTATTTGTGATCAAACTTATGGTTGCCTGGCTTGGTTGTTTTAATGATTATAGAAGCGTAATTAACTTCTATTCTGTCAAATCTCTAATGAATGCGAAAGTGGATTTAGAGATTAGGGCTTGCCATGCTAGCATAGGTTATGCCAGATTCTCCGCATATTTGGTAGTATAGATTAATTCGAAGGACGTTACTCCCCTATGTAGTTAATAGCGGAACTTGTTAATTAAATCGAGTATATCACCCATTCACATAGATATATAGTGATTTGGATATAATTGATGCCCATATAACTTCTATCTTAATTGTGGATGTTTGTATGGAATGGTGTGAGTATATTGAAAGATAGCTCATACTAGTTTTGTGTTCCCGCTAGCTATCTTAATGATCACAATACATTGAATCTTGATGGTTAAACTAGATGAATTAATTCATGAAATTAGAACCCCATGTTTCTCTCATATAAGTTTTTATCACTTAGTAAATTTACAGTAGCTATTAATTTAGTTAAACCAAACCAATTTATTACTTGTCCAAGCTATTGTAGTTCAACCATACATTGTTGAATAGGCACATTTACTTGAATTCATCGAGTCTTCGTGGGAATGATCCCTACTTATCCATATTGCTTTTGACTGCGTATACTTGCGTAGTGATTTTAGCGAACAAGTTTTTGGCGCCGCTGCCGGGGACTTCGGTGTTATTTTTGAATTTAATTGACTTGGATTTTCTTTTTGTTATTCTCATCTACTCTTGTGTAGTTTGTTGGTGACTTGTTGTTTCAGGTACTTGTTGCATGCAAACTCGTTCTAGGACGTTGAAAGCTAAGCAAGCAAAAACACCAACAAAGACTAAAAGCATGGCAGGAATAGAAGAAGGCCCTGCTCCAGTAATACAGAGGGCATTAATGGACTATTCTAAGCCGAAAATTGATGACATTCAGTCGAGCATCATTCGGCCTGCAATTACGGCTCCAACTATTGAGATTTGCGACACTTTCAGGTTTAATAATGTGTCAGAGGATGCTGTGAAGTTGAGGCTCTTCCTGTTTTCTCTCAGGGACAAAGCTAAGGGTTGGCTACACTCTCTTCCACCGGGCTCTATCACTACTTGGGCAGATCTAGCTCAGAAATTCCTTACGAAATTCTTCCCTATGGCTAAAATTGCTACAATTCGGAATGCTCTTACTCAGTTCTCGCAGCAGTCAGGAGAAACACTATGCGAAGCGTGGGAGAGGTATAAGGAGATGCTATGAAAGTGTCCTCATCATGGTATGCCTGACTGGATGGTGATTAATTGCTTTTATAATGGACTTGGTGGGCAATCCGGACAGATGGTCGACGCCGCTTCAGGTGGAGCCTTATGGGCTAAGAGTTATGAGGCGGCCTATGATCTTATTGAGATGATGGCAGCCAATGAGTACCAGAATCCTACCTTGAGAATGTCTCAGCAAAGGGTGGCGGGAGTTCTGGAAGTTGATAAGGCCACTTCTTTGGTAGCTCAGCTAGAGGCAGTGAACTTGAGAGTGGATTCTTTAGCATCTCAGGGTTTTCAGTAGGTTGCAAGTGTATGTGAATTATGTGCAGGCACACATGATACCAATCAATGTGCAATTTCTAATGAGTCAGTTCAGTTCGTGAGCAACTTCCAAAGGCAGCAGCAACCAGCTCCTAGTACTTATCATCCAAACAACCGAAATCATCCAAATTTTAGTTGGAGCAATAATCAAGGGGGTTCGTAGTAGACAATTCAACAATTCCTTCAATCTCCGAATCAGCAGTTTGGTGCTAGATCATTTAATCCATTTGGATTTCAACAGCAGGGGAAACAGTTTCAATAGCAATATGCCCCAAGGCAATTCCAACCTCCAGGATTTCAGCAGCAACAACCTTATGGGAATTCTGGGCAGTCATCAGATGCAAAATCAGAATTGGAAGAGCTGAGAATGATGTGCAAGAGCCAAGCAGTGTCGATTAAAACTTTGGAAAATCAAATGGGACAACTTGCTAATGCCTTGTTGAGTAGGCCACCAAGAACACTGCCTAGTGATACTTAAACTAACCCAGGAAGAAAGGAGGGCAAGGAACACATAAAAGCAATCACTTTAAGATCTGGAAAAGACACACAAGGCACTGAACTGGAGAGGGAAAAGAAAATTCTGCCAGAGAAGGAAACTGATGAAGGGGAATTAGGTGGCCTGGATGACAAGGACAGCAGTTCAGAATCAGGTAAGGTAGTAGGGGAAAGTGCGCAAACTCCTAAGAAATCAGTCCTTGAGTCAAAGGAATTGAAAGATCATATATACCCTCCTCCACCATTTCCTCAACGGTTGCAGAAATAGAAGCTGGATAAGCAATTCGGTAAATTTCTCGAAGTGTTTAAGAAATTGCAGATTAACATCCCCTTTACAGAAGCACTGGAGCAGATGCCGAGTTACGCTAAGTTTATGAAGGGGATCTTATCATGAAAGCTGAAGCTTGAGGAATTTGAAACCGTTGCTTTGACGGAGGAATGCAGTGCTATTCTGCAATAGAAGCTGCCACCGAAATTAAAGGATCCAGGAAGTTTCACGATTCCGTGCACTATTGGGAATCTATCATTCCACAAGTGCCTATGTGATTTGGGAGCTAGCATAAATCTTATGCCATTGTCTGTTTTCTTATAACTTGGTTTGCCGGATCCGAAACATACCAACATCTCTTTGCAGTTGGCGGATCGTTCAATTACATATCCAAAAGGTATAGTTGAAGATGTTTTGGTCAAGGTTCATAAACTTATATTTCCAACCGATTTCATGATTCTTGACTTTGAAGAAGATAAAAAGATTCCCATAATTTTGGGGAGACCCTTTCTAGCTACGGGCCGTACCTTGATTGATGTGCAGAAAGGGGAGCTCACTATGAGGGTACAAGAGCAGAATGTTACATTCAATGTATTCAATGCAATGAAGCTTCCGTCAGATGAAGAAGAATGTTTTCAGATGGACTTTGTAGAGTCATCAGTGAAGAGGGAGTTAGATCAGTGGTTAATTGATGAACCTTTAATGAGGGCTCTGATAAGGGATTCTGATGAATAAGACAGTGAAGAAGTGAGGGAGCAGATTCAGTTTTTGAATTTCGCACCATGGAAAAGGAAGGTAGAGATGCCAATCGAGTCTCTTGGGTTGGAAGCTCTTAAAAAGTCACAAGTGAGGCTTAAGCCATCCATTGAGGAAGCTCCTTCTCTTGAGCTAAAGCCACTGCCGGACCATTTGAGGTATGCATATTTAGGTGCTTTATCTACTTTGCCTGTTATTATTGCGGCTAACCTGACAGGTAGTGAAGAAGAGAAATTGTTGCGGATTCTAAGGGAGTTCAAATCAGCTATTGGATGGACTATTGCAGATATTAAGGGAATTAGCCCTTCCTTCTGCATGCACAAGATTCTTCATGAGGAAGGCAGCAAACCATCTGTTGAGCAACAAAGAAGACTCAATCCCATCATGAAAG
This sequence comes from Saposhnikovia divaricata, assembly GCA_036435485.1. NCBI lineage: Eukaryota > Viridiplantae > Streptophyta > Magnoliopsida > Apiales > Apiaceae > Saposhnikovia > Saposhnikovia divaricata. The sequence continues at coordinate 161,669,351 of CM071596.1, read as the reverse complement.
AAGTGGTCAAGAAGGAGATTCTTAAATGGTTAGATGCAGGGATTATCTACCATATTTCAGATAGCTCTTGGGTGAGTCTTGTACAATGTGTGCCTAAGAAAGGAGGCATGACAGTGGTAACAAATGAAAAGAATGAACTCATTCCTACTCGGACAGTGACGGGGTGGCGAGTGTGCATGGATTATCGGAAGCTCAATAAGGCCACCAGGAAAGATCACTTCCCTTTTCCCTTCATTGATCAGATGTTGGATAGATTGGACGGTCATGAGTATTATTGTCTTCTTGACGGGTATTCGGGCTATAATCAGATTTGCATTGCCCCGGAAGATCAGGAAAAAACCACTTTCACTTGCCCGTTTGGCACTTTTGCTTTTCGATGGGTTTCTTTTGGTCTGTGTGGTGCACCGGCCACTTTTCAGAGATGCGTGATGGCCATATTCTCGGACATGATTGGGACTAATGTGGAGGTATTCATGGACGACTTATCAGTGTTTGGTACTTCTTATGATGAGGCTCTATCTAATTTGAGTCTAGTGTTGAAAAGATGCGTTGAGACCAATCTGGTTGTCAACTGGGAAAAGTGCCATTTCATGGTACAAGAAGGGATCATTCTCGGGCACAAAGTGTCTAAGCGAGGTCTTGAAGTGGATAGGGCTAAATTGGAGACAACTGAGAATCTTCCTCCCCCGATCTCAGTTAGAGGAGTTCGCAGTTTTCTAGGACATGCTGGCTTCTATAGGCGGTTCATAAAAGATTTCTCAAAAATCTCCAAACCATTGTGCAATTTACTGGAAAAAGACATCCCCTTCAAATTCGATGAGGAATGTTTGGTTGCGTTCGAACTCTTGAAAAAGAAGTTGACAACCGCTCCAGTCATTACGGCTCCCAATTGGGAAGAGCCATTCGAGCTCATGTGCGATGCTAGTGACTATGCCGTGGGGGCGGTTCTAGACCAACGGAAGGTGAATGTATTTCATGTGGTTTACTATGCTAGTAAAACCCTGAATGATGCGCAGCTGAACTACACAACCATAGAGAAGGAATTTTTGGCAGTGGTCTATGGTTTTGAAAAGTTCCGATCTTACTTGCTTGGCACCAAGGTGATTGTCTATACTGATCATGCAACCATCAGATATTTACTTGCAAAGAAAGATGCAAAGCCTAGGCTGATTCGTTGGGTGTTATTGTTGCAAGAGTTCGATATGGAAATCAAGGATAGGAAGGGCACGGAAAATCAAGTGGCCGATCATCTATCTCGGCTAGAGGATCATGGTAAGGATGCCATGGATAAGTCTCTCATCAATGAGTCCTTCCCAGATGAGCAATTGTTTGCGGTGCAAGGTGAAGTGCCATGGTTTGCCGATTATGTGAATTATCTGGTGAGCAACATCATTCCATCAGAATTCACTTATGCACAAAAGAATAAATTTCTCCATGATGTGAAGTGGTATCACGAGGATGAGCCATTCTTATTTAGACAAGGAGCGGATCGAATGATCAGGAGATGCATTCCGTACAGCAAAACGGAGGGAGTGTTGAGAGATTGTCATTCCACTACTTATGGTGGTCATTATGGAGGTGAGAAAACAGTAGCTCGAGTACTTCCAGCCGGATTTTTTTGGCCTACGCTATTTAAAGATGCTTATCAGTTTGTGTTAAGATGTGATCGATGTCAACGTGTGGGTAATATCTCTAAGAGGAATGAAATGCCTCTTAATACGCTACTTGAAGTGGAGATCTTTGACGTATGGGGAATAGACTTCACGGGACCTTTCATCTCGTCGTGTAATAATCAATACATTCTGTTAGCAGTGGATTATGTGTCCAAATGGGTCGAAGTAAAGGCATTACCGACCAACGATGCTAAATTGGTACTCAATTTTTTGAATAAGCACATATTCACGCGCTTTGGAACTCCGAGAGCCATAATCAGTGATGAGGGAACGCACTTTTGCAATCGTCAATTCAATAATTTGATGGCTAAGTATAATGTGACACATCGGGTGGCCACAGCTTATCATCCCCAAACAAATGGGCAGGCGGAGGTTTCTAACAGAGAAATTAAGAGGATTCTGGAGAAAGTAGTGAACCCCTCAAGGAAGGACTGGTCGTTAAAGTTGGACGAGGCTGTATGGGCTTACCGAACTGCGTATAAAACACCATTGGGAATGTCTCCCTTTCAGCTGGTATATGGAAAGGCGTGCCCTTTGCCTGCCGAGCTTGAGCATAAGGCGTTTTGGGCCTTATAAAAATTAAACTTCGATATGAAAACCGCAGGTGAAAAGCGCCTACTTCAACTGAATGAACTTGAGGAGTTTCGTGAGCAAGCCTACGAGAACAACAAGATGTACAAGGAAAAGGTCAAGAAATGGCATGATAAAAAGTTGGTACACAAGACCTTTGCAGTAGGTGATTCAGTTTTACTATTTAATTCTCGTCTTAAGCTATTTCCAGGGAAGCTCAAGTCGAGATGGTCAGGTCCATTTGTGATAAAGACGCTGTTTTCGCATGGGGCAGTTGAAATTTATGAGTCAAACCCTGATCAATCATTCAAGGTGAACGGACAGAGGTTAAAGCATTATTTTGGTGGAATGGTGAACCGGGAAGCGGACGTCACCACCCTTTCTGCAATATGAGTCAGTGATCTAATGTCAAGCTAATGACAGTAAAAAAGCACTTAGTGGGAGGCAACCCACGCGATCTTGCTGTTTTTCTAAAAAAAAAAATAGTGATTTCGGGTTCGAGGCGGCCGCGCGGGTTCCAGGCGGGCGCTTGGACCCCTAACCCCCTGGTCGGTTACACGATTTTGCTGTATTTCAACCCAAAAAAAAAAACACAAAAACAGTGGTTTCGGGTTCCAAGCGGCCGCGCGAGTTCCAGGCGGGCGCTTTTTTAATCACTTGATTATATGTAGAATTTTCGTTATTCCCTTGATGGCGTAGGAGCACTAAAGTCTAAGTTTGGGGGAAAATAGGGATTTCATGCTAGTTGTAAATATTTATCAATAATGGCTAGGTGTCAATCGGCTAGTAGCCGGCTCATATTTATATGAGTAGTCTAGGGTTGGAAATGAGAAAGGCTCATTCCAGATCGCAAAAAAAAAGAAGCAGAAGAAAAAAAAGAAAAAAAAAGAGTCATGTAAATAGTTTAATGCAAAATTAACCAGGGTGAGCTCTTTAATACTCGAGCAATTAAGTTCGCGGGGACTTTGTGCCTAGTGACCTAAGGCTATTATAGTCTGGGATCCACTAACCCAACGCTCGCTATGGGGATATTATTGTATAAGCCTTTTGGGGTCTCATCCATTGCACGGTTAAATAAGCATGCTTGTATATATTTTCATGGGTCGTAGTTGTTAGTAATAAAGCATGAGTTTCTGTCTACCTTGGATAAGGGTGGAGGTGTTCCTAGGTTATCACGTGTCTACAGTGTATTTTATTTATAAACCTGTGATTGTCTTGGCTAAAAGCATGTATGATTGTGATCTAGTTCTGGGAGTATTCTGATGAGCATCGCACACACGCACGTTTATGTTCATGTATTGTTAGTATACGGAGACTTGGTCGAGCTCTACTTGGATTTATTTACATTTCGTGAGATATGTGCTTGCTAGTTGGTTTAAGTTAGTTTGAAGGGGATCATTGCATTTCATTTTAGTACATTCATGCATTGCATTGCTTCGGATTTTGTGGGTACATTCACTATAGGCCCTCACGAGACCTCACTCGTCCACTAGGGCTGCCTAGGGATTTAAAGGGCTTGTTGCATATGCCAAATGCAACCGTGATCACCTACGGAAGTGGTACTAGTTAGTTGTAATTAGGCATTTTCGTTGTTTTTTGCTTGAGGACAAGCAATGGTTTAATTTTGGGGGTTTGTTAAGTGGATTTTATATCCACTTTTGTGGCTTCTAAAAGGCTTGAATTGTTGTGAGTTCTTGAGTTTTAAGTGTCATTTGATGCATTTTTCTTGTTTTTGTAGGTTGCATGGCATGGCAAGGAAGGGTGTGCTATGGTGGGTTTTGCTTAAAGATCGAGGAATCGTGGCGTGCTTGGAGAAAAGGCTTGATCGTGCTTGGTGTTGTCTCCATGAAGGGCTAAAGAGTGCTAAGAGATCGAGGAGAAATGGTGGTTCAAAGTGCAAGAAGGTGCGAAGGAAAAGAGCAAGGAAAAAAATCAGAAAATGTGCTAAGGCAAAACAAGTTCAGAAATTTTACACTCCAGGAGGCCGCTTGGAAGCCCAGGAGGGCGCCTGGAAGGCTAGGAGGCCGCCTGGAGCTCCAGGAGGGCGCCTGCATACAAAAAAACTACAGCTCGAAAATTTTGTTTTGGGGGCTTATTTATTACTTAGGCTGCAGCTAGGGTTGGACACACAATATGAGAAAAACATCTTTCCTCTCTTGTAACATTATTCTAGATCTAATTTTACATTAAGGGAGGCAAGAACCATCATCATCTTTGAAAGTGACAGCTCAGGAGATCGATCAAGTTCTTGAACTAGGGTTTCAATTCTAGTTATTGTGTATTTCTCAAACTCAAAACTTCGTACTAGTTTCTAGTGAATTGTTTTTTCTATTCCAGTTATGATTTCCATTTCCATTATTAGTTGTAATCAATATTTGCTTTTACCATGCTTTCAATTGAACCCACGATGGTGAATAGTTCAAATATGAACTAAACACTTTTGTGGGATTCTAACGTAGTGAATTATGAAATCTCTTAATTGACTTCCTTGATGATGTGTATTTGTGATCAAACTTAGGGTTGCCTGGCTTGGTTGTTTTAATGATTATAGAAGCGTAATTAACTTCTATTCTGTCAAATCTCTAATGAATGCGAAAGTGATTTTAGAGATTAGGGCTTGCCATGCTAGCATAGGTTATGCCGGATTCTCCGCATATTTGGTAGTATAGATTCGAAGGACGTTACTCCCCTATGTAGTTAATAGTGGAACTTGTTAATTAAATCGAGTATATCACCCATTCACATAGACATATAGTGATTTGGATATAATTGATGCCCATATAACTTCTATCTTAATTGTGGATGTTTGTATGGAATGGTGTGAGTATATTGAAAGATAGCTCATACTAGTTTTGTGTTCCCGCTAGCTATCTTAATGATCACAATACATTGAATCTTGACGGTTAAACTAGATGAATAAATTCATGAAATTAGAACCCCATGTTTCTCTCATATAAGTTTTTATCACTTAGTCAATTTACAGTAGCTATTAATTTAGTTAAACCAAACCAATTTATTACTTTTCCATGCTATTGTAGTTCAACCATACATTGGTGAATAGGCACATTTACTTGAATTCACCGAGTCTTCGTGGGAACGATCCCTACTTATCCATATTGCTTTTGATTGCGTATACTTGCGTAGTGATTTTAGCGAACAAAAACTCATCCTGAACAGTTGACCAAATTTGAGTTTAAAGTAGATGAAGGAATTTTTGTTGGCTATCCAGTGTCAACCAAGGCATTCAGAGTTTATAATCCGAGAACAAAGGTGATTATGGAATCTATTCATGTGTCATTTGATGACAAGAAAATCACTGGACTTGAAGATGTTGATGAACATGATCAGTTGCATTTCGAAAATGAAGATCTAATCTCTGATGAAATAAACTCTGATGAAACCAGTTCAACAAACTCTGTTGATGCAAACTCTGAACCTCTACTAGTACACACAGAAGAAATAGTACAGCCAGAACAAAGAGGAGAACCAGTTGAGGGGGAGCATGATCATAGTGATGACTCAAATTCTGATAGTGAGTCAACTGAAAAATCTGGATCAAACTCAAACTCTGATGACTCAAACTCTGAAAGTCCAAAGTCTGACAATTCAAACTCTGAGTGATCAAATTCAGGGGGAGCCTCAGAGAATGAAGAAAGGCAACAATATGATCAGGAGAACATTGATCAAGGGGGAGGATCAACTGTTGACAGAAGTCATTTACCTTCAGCTAGGAAATGGACAAAATCTCATACACCTGATCTAATAATTGGAGATCCAGATGCAAAAGTCAGGACAAGAAGTGCTACAACAAATGAATGTTTGTTTCATGCATTTCTGTCCAAATCTGAACCAAAGAAAGTGGAAGAAGCTCTTCAAGATGCTGATTGGATAACAGCAATACAGGTGGAGTTAAATGAATTTGAGAGAAATGAAGTATGGACCCTTGTACCTAGACCAAAGAATAGATCTGTTGTTGGTACTAGATGGGTTTTCAGAAACAAAACTGATAGTGATGGGGTTGTTACAAGAAACAAGGCCAGACTTGTGGCTAAAGGCTATCACAGCAAGAAGGCTTAGACTATGATGAAACTTTTGCTTCAGTTACAAGGTTGGAGGCAATAAGAATCTTTCTAGCATATGCTTCTCACAAAAAATTCAAGGTTTTTCAGATGGATGTGAAAAGTGCTTTTCTAAATGGAAAACTTGAAGTAGAAGTGTTTGTTGAACAACCACCAGGATTTGTAGATCCCAAGTCTCCAGATTATGTCTACAGGCTTGACAAGGTACTCTATGGACTTAAGCAGGCACCAACAGCAAGGTATGAAACTCTGACTCAATTTCTTTTAGAAAGTGGATTCAATAGAGGTACAATTGATAAAACAATGTTCTATTTTAACTATGGTGATGACTTGCTTTTAGTTCAGATTTATGTTGATGACTTAATCTTTGGGTCTACTAATGATAAACTCTATAAAAAGTTTGCCAAGCTCATGCAGTCCATGTATCAAATGAGCATGATGGGAGAGCTTAGTTATTTTCTAGGTCTACAGGTGAAGCAAACAGATGATGGAATCTTTATCAATCTAGCAAAATATACCAGAAATCTTCTCAAGAAATTTGGCATGCTTGACTGTTCATCTGCAGCAACTCCCATGGCAATAGCAACAAAGTTGGACAAAGACACAGGTTCACCAGTGGATATGACAAGCTATAGAGGGATGATTGGGTCTCTTCTTTATCTAACAGCAAGTAGACCTGACATCATGTATGCAACATGTCTTTGTACAAGATTTCAGGCAAATCCAAGAGAACCACATCTAACAGCTGTGAAGAGAATTTTCAAATATCTTAAGGGCACCATAACTTTAGGTTTGTGGTATCCAAGAGAATCAGACTTCAAGCTACTTGGTTATTCTGATGCAGACTTTGCAGGCTGTAAGATAGACAGAAAAAGTACCAGTGGAAGTTGTCAATTTCTTGGTGATAGACTTGTTTCTTGGTACAGCAAGATACAGAAATCAATCTCTACATCTACAGCTGAAGCAGAGTATATTGCTGATGGTAGCTGTTGTGCACAGATTCTGTGGATGAAGAATCAATTACTGGATTATGGATTGAGGTACAGTAAAATACCTATTTACTGTGATAATCAAAGTGCTATTGCTATGACAGGTAACCTAGTACAACATTCAATGACCAAGCACATCAGCATAAGGTACCATTTTATCAGAGAACATGTAAAAGAAGGGAATATTGAGCTTCATTTTGTGTCTACAGAACAACAGCTTGCAGATATCTTCACCAAGCCAGTGAGTGAAGCTGTATTTACAAGGCTGGTAAATGAACTAGGGATGGTCTCTGGTTTTGACTAGAGATATTGGTTAGACTCAAAATTTTACTTATGTAATGTGTTACTCATATTTCTGTGGTATGTTAAACTCTGTTATGCAAACTCTGCTCAATGACTGTTAAACTCTGTTAGCATGCTCTGTAAGTCATACACTGTTGACATGTTGGATAAACTCTAATAAACTTTGAAAATGTTTTTGTCTGAATGTTAATACCAATGAAGAGATTTGTATGAAGCATGATTCTCAGTAATTAATCATGAATCCTTCTAAGTTATTTGTGATCTAATCTTAGATTGTGCAGAAAATTAACACAGCATGATACTATTTCATATTTATAGCATCTCTTAGTTTATTTATCCTAAACTCTGAGTCTGTAAATACTGTGTGCATTGCCTCTCATGAATAATTTCTGATGTTGATGAGCTCTAAACTCTGTTAGTTATACACTGTTAAATTAGATTCTGTTATTAGAATACCCCCAAAGCTTATGTATATAGACTGTTAGAACTCCTTTGAGATCATGTTTGTAATTAGGATGACCCAGGAACTTACCGGTATATAGTAAGGGCTAAAATTCTCTAATTTTTGGTGACTAGTCGAAGACTAGGAAGATCCAAGAACTTATCAAACTGATAAGGGCTAAAATTATAGGATTTTTGGTGACTAGTTCCAACCTCTGATTATTGGAGAAATTTAAAAAAAAATAGGGGGTTATAAATTAATTAAATATTACTGTATATAAATCGTTTACTATAGAGTTTAGCATTCATCATACATTCAGTGTTTAAAATGAGAGTTTGTGCATCCAGTGTTTTCTGATTTACTTTATGGATTTTATGAAATATTAGATGCTCTAAATACTGATTTAGTAAACTCTGCTGTACACACACTCATATTCACAACTGTGCAGTGTTTGAAAGGATTACAGTAATAAAGTTGGAGAATTGATAAACACTGTTGGATTCTGTTGAGTACTCTAAGGTAATATTTTATTTCAGACAAAGCATATACTTGGAGTACAAAAAGAGTTTTTGAAATTTGCATGTGATACGTGCCAACTGTTTATTGGTGTTAGACAGTTAAAATGTATTGGTAATAGGAGAGAGAACAGCAGTAATAATAGCCATTATTACTGCATGTGTAAATGGTTGTTCCACTATTTACGTGACACGTGTCCCACTTACACACTTAACAAGAAATTGGTTGCGTGTTTAATGTCTAAAACGATTGGGTTTTTAATTTTCAATTACAGATCTAATCAAACTCGTTTCAATATTCACTTTTTCACTTTTACACTCACGAACACACAACTTTACACACAATTTCTCTGTTATTCTCACTTAAGCATTTTCACAAACACTTTTCAACACATTCTCTTTTCTTACAATTTCTAAAATGTTCTAATGGCATCCAAGCCTTTTGTTGCTCAGGGATTATCTTTTGTTCCTAACAACTATGCAGCACCACTAAACACTGATAAAGCTCCAGAACCGTTTCATTTGATTCAGAACTTCCTAAGGGATTCTGAAATAGGTCAAGCTCTTGTTCAACCAACAAAACTCTATGCCACACAGATCTCTACTTTCTGGCGAAACTCATGATGATGGTGGAGAGAATGGGACTCCATCTTTTGTGTTCATTCATGAAGACCAAGAGTTTGTAATCACTCCGGCAACTGTTCGAGATATTATGGACTTTGACACTCACACCTCATACGCTGTTGCTGGTGAGAATGAATTGAAGGAAATGTTACAGCAACTGAGGTTTTCTGGTCCTTTAGACAAGCTTGGTAATGTTAAAAGGCCAGGGCTCAGGAAAGAGTGGAGCTTTTTCTTTGACTACATCACTAGAGCATTCGGAAAGAAAGTCACCAACTGGGATGCAATTCCTACTGATAGTCTTCAAATCGGGTATTCTCATCTCTATGGGAGTAATTTTGATTTTCGTAGACTAGTTCTTATATATCTAGGTGAAAAACTAGCAGAGTCTAATACAACTGTCTATTTCTCACGTTTTTGTCAAAGTTTATTCTCTGCTTGTTTGCCTAATGTGGAAATTTCTGATGAGGATGTCATTCAACCCTTCCAAGTCCATAAGAGAATGTTCTCTGACTTGACCAACAAAGATGCCAACAAGGATCAAGTTCAAGAGTTTATTTTTCCACTTGCCCTTAGAAATTTTCTCAATCAACCACAGGAACCATAAGCACAAGCACCTGAACCTGTACTTGAACCTCCATAGCCAAATCCTTAACCTACAAAAACTGAACCTCACATAACCCTAAACATTGAACCACCATTTCAAGCTACATCTACATCCACTCCATCTACTGTTGCTACTACTTCACAACCGCAACCTCAATCACAACCTTCATCTCAACCTCAACCACAATCCAAACAAATTCCTAAGTCTAAGAAACACAGGGCTATAAGACCACCAAGAAAGAAAAGAGCCAACAGGCCAAAAGATGATGAGGCTGAAGTTCCTAGGCCCAAGAGAAGAAGGGTATTAATTGATGAATCTGATGATGAGATAGAAGCTGAAATTGAAGCTCCAGAGGATATCTCTAAAGAGACTCCTACTGTTGAGACACTTATTAACTCAGAACCTATTATAGCAGAACCTGAACTCAGAGTTGATGAACCTGTACTTGCTGAGGTTCAAACTGAAAAAGATGATAGAACTGAGCTACTTGCAATGGAAGAGTTTAATGAAAATTTCATGTCATTCTCTGTTGAAGTTGAAGATCCTATTCCAATACCCATGGCTGCAAACTCTGCTGAAACTGGTGTTGTTGATCAACCTACTGTGGTGCTAGAAGAAACAGAGGTTGCATCTCACACTGAGTTATTCTCTAATGCACATCAAATCTCAGACCATGGTGAGGAAATTGATCAGCCTGCTAAATATGTTTCCTCAGATATTATCATGATAAACTCTGCTAATCAAGAAGAACAAGTTGCTCAAGGAGAACCTGTTCCTGAACATGATGAAGAAACTGCCTCAGTTGCAGATGCAGATGTTTCTGAAAAAGATCTTTCTGATGAAGTGAGTGCAGAAGCTGGATCTGCTCCAAATGTTGAAGTTCAGACTGATGGACTGAAAACAGGGGAGAAGACAGATTTTGCTGGACCTTCTGCAAAAGATATTGAAAATGCTTATCTGGCAAAACAGACTGCAGAATGGTAAAAGAAGACTGCATCTTTCCTCCTGGAAGAGCAGCTGATTTTCTCAAGGATAGTTCTAAGAAGATTTCAAATCCAGACATTCTGACATGCTTTCAAGGCACAGTGATTCAGGTTAAGGCCTTGAATCACAGATTTAATGAAAATCAGAAGTCAATTATAGATCTGAGAAATGAAGTTGTAAGTAGAGAGATGAGTCTACAGAGAGACAATAACAAAATGTTTCAAACCTTCTCAAAAGCTCAAGAGACTGTACTTCAGAGATTGGGCAAAGTTGAAGAAAATCAGACTTTGTTGGCTGACAAGATTGAATCCATTGCCAACTCTCTTGAGTTAATTACTTCCATCTTGATCCCTAATGATGTCAAAAAGGGGGAGAGAGTTGCTAGAGTTACTAAATCTAACTGTAAGCAACAGTCTAAAACTCTATCAAAGAAAGATGATCTTGATGATGAAGGAACTAATCCAGAGAGGAGGTTAAGATCAAGGTCTGTTGTTCACTTGAAAGCTGTCAAGTCTACAAGATCAAGTATAGCAGTGAATACAAATGTACAGAGTACTTCAAGGCAAAGGGATTTGTTATTCTCTGACAATCCACAAACTGATGAAGAGCTTGCTGCTAAGATTTTCTTAGAAGAGAATGCTGAGGGAGCTACCTTAGAAGATGTTCATGCTGAAGAATTACTCTTGCAAGAAGAGCATTTGAAAGCTATGAAATCTGGAAAGGCCAAGAAAAGTGCTAAAGCCCCAAGGCCTGTTCAAAAAGGGATAGTGATTAAAGAAAATCTTGCTGGTAGTCAAGAAGAAGAAGAAGGAAAATTGATAAGAAAATCATCACTTGATGCCAGGTTGAAGCTTAAAGGTATAATGGGTCAAGAAGACAAAGGGAAAAAGGTAGAAACAACCTCTGTTGCTACACATGTTGTAAGTGAATCCCTACCTGTTCAAAATAATCAATTGTCTGCTCAAATGCAAAGATTTTTCTCCAAGCCTACAATTCCTGTTCAAGCACAGAAGAAAGGAGTTGGTACTTTTCAGCATGATATAGGTTTCTTAGGAAAACCTCCTGGTAAGAACACATCTGGTTTAGGTTCTCACAAAGATATCAGAATAAGCAACAGTCCTAGAAATCCTTCATCACTTATTTCTCCTGGAGCTGGTATGATTCAAGAAAATTTAGACAAACTGGAGTCAGTTCAGTTGGTTCGTCAAAAGAGTTTGGATAAATATTTCTTACTGTACTTCATAGAAGATGGAACAGTGTATAGGCTGAATGAAGATGACATCAAGCTAAAGCTGTGTGAAGAAATTCAATATGTTTTGTACTTATTCAGGGTTACAAATCGAAGAACAGCACTTATTTCTGATTCTATAAGAGAATATATGAAGAAAGCCAAGGTACTTACTGGTTCAAAAACTACAGAAGAGTATGTTCCTAAGTATAGAGACTATCATGGAAATCTTGTTGAAATGAAGAGGAATAGTGCTCGACTGAAGACTGACTTGGGTATAACTGTGTTGGACTTCAGTTCTGAATCAGAGAAAGCATATTTTATCAGGCTTGGAAATGAAATGAGGAAAAACAAAATTTATTCTCTGAGAGCTACCATTTATCAAACAGGAGAAGATGATCCTAAGTTGAAAGAGATCAAGGAGATAATGCAGAGAGAGCTCGAGAATGTAGAAAGAAGACTGCTTATAGACTACCTTAGAACAACACCAGATATTGAGGAGGTTAGGTAGAAAAAGTCTGTAAGTAATTCTTATTTTCTGTAAATTTTGTTAAGTCAAGATTAAACTCTGCTTATTTGAATAAAAATTGTGTTTGTATAAAATTGTTTTGACATCATCAATTACTGGTAACTCGTGCATTTTTACTAATGAACAAGTTGGGGGAGATTGTTAAATATAATTGATATGGTTAATATCAGTGTTTAAGTTTTACAGGGAAAAACAGAGTTTAACTTGAAACTGGAAGCAGTCAGAGTTTAGTTAATCTCTGACAGTTAGAAGCTTGACAGAGTTTGCTATACGCTGACAAGAGGAAGCAGCTAAACTCTATTGAACAGAAGCGTTTGCTGGTAAGTAACAGAATTGTTGTAGATAATTATGGAAGCGATATCTTCGAAGATTGGATAGCTGTCAAAGGAAGTCGTGCTGACTAGAAAGACGTGTAGCAATCATAATTGATAATATTTTTATAGCTGATTTATAGGAGAATCAATTATTGATTGTACGTAGCTGTATGTCTTTATAAATACAGTTAGGTTAGCCCTAGAAGGGTATCGATTGTGTAGCACAATATCTTTTCATTGTAACCTAAGCAGCTCTCTGTGATATTTTTACATCACTGAGAGATGAGTTAATTCCAAATAGTTTTTAAAGTCTTTCAAGAACTTATTATTATTCTCTCATACTTAGTTGATTATAATTGTGTATTCGACATAACAAGATATAGGGTCTAAACATAATTGGTGTCTACCCATCTTCTATCTATTTTGTGGATGTATGCGTAGTTTGGTATTCGTATACTGAGAAGTAGCGTATACTTGTTTCGTGTTATCTGATCAGTTATCAAAACCATCACATACATTCATTAAAGGCATCAACTCTAAGCGAAGTAGTTAATAAAGTTAGGATCCCATGTTTATTCTCATATAAGTAATTCGTCTTTAATTCTCATTAGTTAATTAATTGTTAGTTAATTTAGTTAATCAAAACCCAATCTTGTTAATTGTCATAGCAGTGATTAATAATCATACATTGTTGCATAGGTACATTAACTGATTTAAAACCTAATATCTCTGTGGGAACGAACTTGACTTCTATCGGTATTACTTGTGACCACGTATACTTACGTGATATTGTGTTAACAAATTTTTGGCACCGCTGCCGGGGATCATCGGTGTTTTATTTTAGTTTATATGCTTGTCATCAGTGGTCGTTAAAGTTCACTGACTCGGATTAGTTACTTACCTATCTTGTTTAGTTCGGTGTGTTTCAGGTACTTGATTGTTTGAAAATGGCAGGCAAGGAGTTGCCATGGTGGGCATATTCGAGGACATCTATGCCTCAGCAATGTGAGCAATGTTTGGGCGTTCGTGAGACCTCACAATATTGTTACTACGAAGGAGTTGATCCATATGTCACTTATGAGGAACAACCATATTTTCAATACCATCCTCAACAGTACCAGCAAGATGTTCCAAATATGTCATATTTTGGTAGTGAAGAGTTTCAACATCAGCAACTTACTCCTACTTTTCAGTCAGATGAGGTTGATGTTATGGAGGAGATTAGGATGCTTGCAAAGAGTAATAAGGAGTCTATCAAATCTTTGGAGACACTAGTTGCTCAAGTTTTGAGTGCCTTGGAACAAGAGAAACAACAATTCATACTAGAGGCAATTCCAGAAAATAACGGTGACTTGGAGCAAGGTACTGCATGCATAATTGAGGAAGACAAATTCCAAGGTGAGGTGAGCGTTCACAAGCTATGTGAGGAATTTGATCATGCTACTATGGTGGATGATTTGGAAAGGGCACTATTTGGGACAGACACTGTTGAGCTACACAAATTTCAAGAATTGGTATGTGCATATCAAAAGGCTGATGACCATGGGAAAGATGCAGGTCTTCTACTTGTCTCAGAGTATAAAGATGGAGGTAGCGCATTCGAGCCAATGGAGGAAGTTCTCTTTGAGGAACCAAAGGTTTCAGCAACTTACATTTACCCTCCTTCATTATATTCAAGCGAAGCCCGCGAATGTGTGTTGTTCTACAAAATGACAGATTTTGGGTCAACCGATGAAGGCATTGGAATAGGACATAGTTATTATACGACTAGGCCAAGCGAGGAGAAGAGACAGAAAGTGTGCCATCGTGATGACGATGAAGTCTCACGAAGAGATGACCAGGCCAACTATTATCATCCTTAATAGAGGCTTGGACGTAGTCAAGCTAATTGACTCTAAACAAGCGCTTCTTGGGAGGCAACCCATGTGTTAGGTATGTAGTAGTATGTAGTAGTGTGTCATTTGTTCATGTAGGAATTCATATTTTGCATGTTAGTAGTAATTCATTCTTATTTTGTATATATTGCATGTTTGTTTCATATAGGACATTCTGTTATTGTGTTTTATACCATGTGAGTTCATTTTAGTTGCATTTTCATGGCATGCATATTTCATGATCCCTTAGGATGAGCTAATTCTGATTGGTAGGTCGATGTCTAATTGAGTGTGGTAATGATGAATAGAGGGTTGATTTATAGTTCTTATGAAATTGACTTGCATGCTTCAGAAACACAATTTTTACACAGTCTCATCGTTTACTTTTGGGCTATGTTGAGGTCATACTTGTTTGGTTGTTTTAGCTTTAATCACCTAATTATATTTAGAATTTTCGTTATTCCCTTGATGGCGTAGGAGCACTAAAGTCTAAGTTTGGGGGAAACCAGGGATTTCATGCTAATTGATAATAAGTGTCAATAATGGCTAGGCGTCAAATGGCTAGTAGCTGGCTCATATTTATATGAGTAGTCTAGGGTTGGAATTGAGAATTGTCATTCCAGATTGCATAAAAAAAATCAGAGAAAAAAAAGAAAAAAAAAGAAAGAAAAAAAAAGTCATGTAAATAGTTTTATTGCAAAATTAACCAGGGTGAGCTCTTTAATACTCGAGCAATTAAGTTCGCGGGGACTTTGTGCCTAGTGACCTAAGGCTTTTATAGTCTGGGATCCACTAACCTAACGCTCGCTACATGGGTATTATTGTATAAGCCTTTTGGGGTCTCATCCATTGCACCGTTAAATAAGCATGCTTGTATATTATGTGTCGTAGTTGTTGTTAGTAATAAAGCATGGATTTTTGGCTAACTCAGATGAGGATGGAGGTGTCTTTAGGTTATGAAGTGTTTACCGTCTATTCTATTTATCAACCTGTGATTGTCTTGGCAAAGAATAGGTATGATTTTTGATCTAGTTTTGGGAGTATTTCTGATGAGCATCGCACACACGCACGTTTTTGTCCATGTATTATTAGTATACGGGGACTTAGTCGAGCTCTATTTGGAGTTAGTTGCATTCTTTGAGATATTTGCTTGCTAGTTGGTTTTGGTTAGTCTAAAGGGATCGTTGCATTTTCATATTAGTTGCATTCATGCATTGCATAGTTTTTGCATTGTTTAGTTAGATGGATTTTGTGGGTACATTCACTATAGGCCCTCACAAGACCTTACTCGTCCATTAGGGCTGCCTAGGGGTTTAAAGGGTTTGTTGCATATGCCAAATGCAACCGTGATCACCTACGGAAGTGGTACTAGTTAGTTGTATATAGTTATATTTGTTTATGATTGAGGACAAGCATCGGTTTAAGTTTGGGGGTGTGATAAGAGGATTTTATATCCACTTGGAATGCTTCGTATCAGCTTAAATTGATTACTTGACCTCAAGTATGTGTTGTGTTTAATCTGTTTTCGTTGAGTTTTGCAGAACTAAGAGTTGGAGGTTAAATTGATTAAAATTCGGATTTTCCGGGTAGGTTGCACAGTCTACACTGTTTTGGCCATATCTGGAGTTCTAGAAGTCCGAATTCAGTGATCTTACAGCTCACGCGAAGACAACGAAAGTTTCTACAATCTTGGACAGAAAGTGAGGCACGCTGCAGGCTGGGAAGGGTGCTGCGTCCTGGGAAGGGCGCTGCGGCGCGGTAGATATTCTGCAGAATCTGAAATTTTGTCCTGAAAATCTTGATTTACTGTTTGGGCCATATCTTGAGTTCTACAAGTCCGTTTTGGACGATCTTACAGTCCACGCGAAGCTAACGGGATTCTATTTCATTCTAAAGGGGTTCAGAGGTCCAATTACGACTGGAACGGCCAAGAAATTTTGAAGAAAAGTCAGCTACGAATTTTTTTTCAAAACAGAATCAGTTTAGGAAACGTATTTTGCAGAAATTCTATTATAATTCTGTTTTGGTAGTTTCCTGCTGGACAAGACATGGTGACCTATATAAACACATCCTATCATCATAAAATCAATTCACACTTCACATAACATTATAGGTAGAAGAGAGAGACTTGGAGAAGGATTTCCGACGCTCGTGACAAGCAACGGAGATCTAGCTCTACTTCATCTTTTCTATTATTCTGTGCTCGTTTTGGATTTATTTTCTAAACTCTATTACTCTTATTTAATATTCATATCTTGTTTTATTATCATGGTTTCACTCGATCCTATGATGACGAACGGTTCAATTATGAACTAATCGCTTTCATGGGATTCTAACGGATTTGACTATGTAGCTTAGTAGTTTGAATGCTTTAAAGATATGTGTGTGGTGAATTCTTGATATCCTTGTATGGTTATACTTAATTGATAGATGCATCGCGAACATCTAATTTGTTAATCTCTTGCGAAACGAGAGTGGATCTTGAGATTTAGAACTTGCCATGCTAGCATAGGATTATGTATGCTTTGCCATCATAATTTGTAGTGTAAGATGAGAATACTTATATTGCCCTATGTAATCAATATGGATAACTTGTGCTTAAACCTTTATGTTTTCAAATCTTATAGAGATATAGGGTCTAAACATAATTGGTGTCTACCCATCTTCTATCTATTTTGTGGATGTATGCGTAGTTTGGTATTCGTATACTGAGAAGTAGCGTATACTTGTTTCGTGTTATCTGATCAGTTATCAAAACCATCACATGCATTGATTAAAGGCATCAACTCTAAGCGAAGTAGTTAATGAAGTTAGGATCCCATGTTTATTCTCATATAAGTAATTCGTCTTTAATTCTCATTAATTAATTAATTATTAGTTAATTTAGTTAATCAAAACCCAATCTTGTTAATTGTCTTAGCAGTGAGTAATAATCATACATTGTTGCATAGGTACATTAACTGATTTAAAACCTAAGATCTCTGTGGGAACGAACTTGACTTCTATCTATATTACTTGTGACCACGTATACTTGCGTGATATTGTGTTAACAGCAACATGGTAATGTTATCGCGTACGCTTCGAGACAACTTAAACTACATGAGCAGAAGTATCCAACACATGATTTGGAGTTAGCTGCAATTGTGTTCGCGTTGAATATTTAGAGACATTATTTGTATAGAGAGACGTGTGAGATTTTCACGGATCATAAAAGCTTGAAGTATATTTTCACCCAAAAGGAGTTAAATACGTTGACTACGTCAAAGAAATTGATTCAAAAATTTGAGAAGTTATCATAAAAGCGAATGCGTTGAGTAGAAAAGAAAGATTGAATACGTTGACTACGTCAAAGAAATTGATTCAAGAATTTGAGAAGTTAAATTTGGAAGTGTTTGATTCAGAGGATTCTAATTAGTTTTTTAATACGATGACTTTTCAACCAGAATTTCTAGAGAAGATTCGAAGATGTCAAGAAGAAGTTATGAATCACGATATGAATACGTTGAATGGTGAAGAGATCTGTACCCATAAAGATGATCAAGGTATTCTAAGGTTTTCTACAAGGATATGGATTCCAAATGTTCCAGAATTAAAGAGTGAGATTTTGAGTGAAGCTCATAGTTCAAGATTTTCAATTCACCCTGGAAGCACGAAGATGTATCGAGATTTGAAAGAGAATTTTTGGTGGCCCCGCAGGAAACGAGAAATTGCTGAGTGGGTAAACAAGTGTTACACCTGTCAAAGAGTCAAAGCAGAACATCAAAAACCGAGTGGATTGCTGCAACCATTGGATACACCTGAATGGAAATGGGAACATCTAGCTACGAATTTCATAGTAGGATTGCATAAGACCAGAGCAAACCATGATGCGATTTGGGTTATTATTGATCGATTGATGAAGTCTGCTCATTTTCTACCGATTAACGAAAGATTTTCACTGGATAGGTTGGTCCAGTCGTATTTGAAAGAGATAGTATCATGTCATGGAGTTCTTGTGACTATAGTGTTTGATCGAGATCCATGATTTAATTCGAGATTTTGGTGACAATTTCAAGAATGTTTAGGAACTCAGCTCAAAATGAGTATAGCTTATCATCCACATACTGATGGACAGAGTGAAACGACTATTCAAACGATAGAAGATATGCTTAGAGCTTGTACATTGGATTTCAAGGGAAGTTGGGATGAACATTTGCCATTGATAGAGTTTTCGTATAATAACAGCTATCACGCGAGTATAGGGATGCCACCGTATGGATCTTTGTGTGGAAGGTAGTGTAGATCACTATTGTATTGGGAAGAAGTTAGTGAAAGGAAGATTTAGGACCAGAGTTAATTCAGCAGACAAAGGAAAAGATCGAAATTATACAGAAGAGGCTGGTTACTGCTCAGGATCGACAAAGAAAATATGCCAATTTGGATGGGAAGGATATAAGTTTTGAAGTGTAAGATCATGTATTGTTGAAGGTATCACCTTGGAAAGGAGTAACGAGAATTGGTAAGAAAGGAAAACTGAGTCCGAGGTACGTAGGACCCTTTGAGATTTTGAGACGGGTTAGAAAGGTCGCTTACGAATTGGCATTACCACCGCACATGTATCACATTCATAATGTTTTCCACGTGTCTATGCTCAAGAGGTACAATTAAGATGTGAGTCACGTAATTGAGTATAAACCCATCGAGATACAGCCGAATTTATCTTACGAGGAGCAACCGATAGAAATTCAAGATAGGACAGTAAGAAAGCTTAAGAATAAAACTGTCAGTTTGGTTAAGGTATTGTAGAGGAATCCTAAAGTGGAAGAGTCGACTTGGGAGCTTGAGAGCAAAATTCACGCGAAGTATCCTCATCTGTTTACTTAGGTAAGATTCTGAGGACAGAATCCTTTTTAAGGGGGGAAGTATATAATGACCTAGAAAGTCGCGTAATTTATTAAGTGCTTATTTGACTTAAAATATGATTTATATGGTGAATATATTTTTGTAAAGTCACAGTATTTGTGGAATCATGTTGATATGATTATGTGATGATTGGTAAGTATTATATGTGTTTGTGGAATTTTATTTGTATTTTTGGAGCATTAAAACTATTTTAAATATGCATTTTTAATCTTCTAAATTTTTTATAAAATCATTTGAGTCATTTAAAATCATGAAATCTTTTACATTATCGTCTTTGTGACATTAGTTAGTTCTTAAAATTGGTGGGACTATTTATTTATGTGTGTAAGAATTTTTAAATGATTTAAAAAGCTTTATTTCATTTAAATGTCTTTTATTTCAAAAATTCATATAAATTTCATTTTTAACTCAAAAATTATTTTAAAAATATGGGGAGGTTTATAATTTCATAAATTTTATTTTAGAATTTTAAAAATTATTTTTCTCCTAATTTATTTCAATTTTAAAAATTACTAAAAATGATTTTTAAAAGAAAAATATATTTTTAGCAATTGTATAATTACGAAAATACCCCTGAGGGTATTATATCAAACCACCACCATTTCCCTTCTTCCCCGTGCACTGTTCTTCACTGCCTCTGGTATATTCTTCTTCTTCTTCGATTTTCTTCCCTTTTCAATGCAAATATCATGTTAAAATTTTTGTTTTAATCTTCTTTATCTTATCCTTATGCTTAATTAGTGTTTTCTTTAAGTTTTGAGTGAGGTTATGTATGTATATATCGACCATGTGTGCGTATATGGGTGTAACTCAACATGCAAGCCTTGTCAGTTGATAATTTGTGGATTAAATGATGTTGTGGAGTCTTTTAGAGCTAAATCAAGTTTTGGGGATTAGGGTTTGAGGTGTTCTCGCCGTTTTGACCGAAACCCACCAATGGTGGTGTTTTCTGGTGGTTCAAATGGCCGGTGATGGTGGTCTTGTGATTGTATAGTTGTGGTATATCCTCTTAATTGATAATTGATGTGTACTTTGAGTTGCATGTAATTGTTTTGTAATTTATGTGTATAATTCGAATTTTTTGAATTAATTGTTAAAGGATATGAATGA
This sequence comes from Saposhnikovia divaricata, assembly GCA_036435485.1. Taxonomy (NCBI): domain Eukaryota; kingdom Viridiplantae; phylum Streptophyta; class Magnoliopsida; order Apiales; family Apiaceae; genus Saposhnikovia; species Saposhnikovia divaricata. The sequence continues at coordinate 161,648,611 of CM071596.1, read as the reverse complement.
AATAGATTGTTATATGTTTAATTCTTGTAATTAGAGATGTTAGTGATGTTAATTAGTTGCTAATTATCATGCATGTGTGATTTTTCAGAAATATATAGATTTAATTCAAATTTTTTATTATCAATGATGAATCATTCGAATTTTATGAATAATTAAAAATTGATTTTGATGCCTATATGTTAAGTGTTAGTAAGTTGATATATAAGAATAATTTTTAAATTTATTATAGAATTAAAATTCGAATTTTTGATAATAAATATGAATTATGTGATTTTGAATATTAAATAATTAAGGTTTGATAATCGTTAAGTGGTAATTAGTTAAAATTGATAATTCTTGGTGTTGATTGTATAATTTTAGACTTGTATGATAGCCTAAATGATATAGATGGAACTAGTATGATGTAGTTAAGTTTACATGTTCATATTAGTAATAGTTGTATGTTAAGGTAGTGTAGTTTCCCTAGTTAAAGTCGTAAACTTATAGTTTATAGATGATAAGTATCCTTGACTGGCATTGGTCTTGAAAATGACAAGTAGTATGATTTTGACTTATAAATGAACTTAAAGTCCATTGTGATTGTTTTGGGTTGTGATTTGAGTCGGTTATGTTCTAGTCCATTATACAAGGAGATGCTGCCCATTTTTCGTTAGAATTATAAGTCATAAAATGTGTAGTAGTATCATATAAACGACTTATAAATCAAGTTGATTTTGTTTGTTAAGTGCTATGTGCTATATGTTACGTTTTAAGTGATTAGCTGATTACGAGGTGATTTGGTATATATAACAAGTATATGTTATATATATTATTTGATAAGATGTAATAGGAATCATATGGGGTGGAATAGAATTAGATGTATAAGAAGTATAGTATACTAAAATAGTGATATGGTTTATGTAGATACGAAAGACATAGGCCCTAGCAATCGAGGGAAGGCCAAAGTCGAGATTCAGTAAGCTGAGCTGTTGGTATCTACCTGAGGCAAGTATCTATGTCTCTTCTTGAAGTTCATGTTCTTGAAACTGTTTATCGTTTGTTGAATCAAGTATATGTATCTTGCTATCTTTACGCATGCGAACCTATCTTTGCATGTACCCAATTTCTATTGTCAATCACTTATATGATCATACATGAACCCTAAAATAACATAATTCTTTCTAATTGCTTCTTGACCATATTATGTCATAGAGACTTTCATATCAAACCTAATTGACTGACAGATAAACCATTCTTTAAATGACCTGTGTCTGCAACCAGTTAAACCTGTGTTGACCCTAAAACCTTATAAAAAAAACTCCATTGTGACCTGATCACTAATCTAAGAACTTGACTACCCTTCTTATTATTTCTTAAACTCTATAACTTGGTTAAATTGCCCTAAGAACTGTTATAACACACATCTTTAACCTTTCACTCCAAACACTTTTGTTATTCCCTGATTAAATGACATAAAGCCTTCGAGTCAATATCTTCATGATTCAGACTTGTAAACCTTATTTTTTTGGATTCAGTATACTTGGTCAAACCCTTCGACTTTTATCATTGCAAATCAAAATGTTTTACAAGTTAAAAGTGTTTTCAAACTAAAAGCTTTTATAAGCTTTACTGTTTTCAAAATAATGTTTTATAAAAGATTTAGAACTCCGTCAAAATGGTTTCTACGGTTTCCTAAATATTGGAGAGGCGTAAGAGATCGGCGTAAGAGACCAGTCCAGCATTTTTATAGGCCAATGTGTTACCTCTTGGGAACCCAAGCTAACCTAATGAAAGGATCTAATGTCCAGAGGGACTTCGTATCTGGTATGGGGACTTTACGTGGCTGATCACCCGTATTGTCCGTGTCGTGCAAAACCTCCAATCAAGTTTTAAGAAGAAGTTGAATTATGTTTTAAATACTGTGAAATAAAATTGGCTTACCATTTGAAATGTCAATTGCTTTACACATATCTTGTTATCCATTGTTATCCTGTTTATCAGTTAATATCCTGTTATTATCAAGTGCCAGTATTACTTTTGTTGTCCCAGTTATTCATCTTGCTATCCTGCTATTGTTGTTACTAGTTATGCATCTTAGTTACTTGTTTAGCGTTGGCTCACTTTTATTTTACTCTAACCCTTTTGACAGTAATTTGAGAATCATGGTACATACTATTCAGACTGCGAGGAAGCGCACTTACTGTAACCCTACTGTGGTTTCTTTCGAGTTGTCATCCGAGGTAGATACTATAACAGCTCAGTGAGGAGTTTTTGAGTTAGTCTGTGAGATCATGTAGTTAGAACTTTTGAATCAAGGGTTTATAATAATTATAATTTGGTTATAGTTTGTAATAATAACTTAGTTAGACATTTGGTTTGCTTGTTTCATGCCATTACCTGTTAAAGGTCCAGGTGAGTAATGTTAGGGTCAGTCAGCATGCTATATCTATATTTATATATATTGTTTGCATCTAGTGTGTGAGTGACTCCCCGATCTAGACCCCAGATTGGAAAGGCATCACAGTCCATTCCTAAAGTATAACCTAATCATGGTCTTCGAATTTCGGGTCTTTTGATTATTATAAGCCAATCGTACTTCTCTATTATACACATGTATAGTTTTTCATTTTGTACATTCGTTATGATATGGTTATTAATTATTTGTTTTTGCAACTTTTTTTAATATTGATTTTTGTTTTCTTATATTTATTCTTTGTTAGGCCCCAAAAGATTGGTTAATAAGCTAGAATGGGGGGTTGAATAGCTTATTACCTTTTTAAAATTTGAGCTTGGCATTTTAAATTTTCTTTACTCTTTTAAAGTATTTGTTACTTATAAGCAAGTAAATCGAGTGCGGAAAGTAAATAGATAAAGAAATAGAGTACAACACAGTAGATTTTATCCTGTTAGGTCCATTAAGATTGTAGAAGGGGGGTTGAATACAATCTATACCTTTTTATCAATATTTTTCCGGTAGAGTAAAATTTAATTTAGACAAATCTTTGCGGAATTAATTGAAACAAAATTCAAGTTAAATATAACGATATATTAAACTTGACGGTTGTTACAAAATCAATATAGAGTATTATCAAGTTAATAAAAAGTAATTAGAAAATTCGACATGAACTTTCCTAATTTAGTTAATAAAAATCGAGATAAGAACTAGGAAAATTAATTTGCTAGAAGTACAAGAGTGATCAATAAACAAGTTCTAGCGAATCAAATATTACAAAGGGCTTGAACTGAATTTATTGTGAAAATTAAAGTCTGGCATATGAGAAGTAAAGATGGGTATTCAATGTTGTAGCTCGATCTTTTCACTATCTGTCTCTCGTGTTTTTCTGTTTCACAGCTTGTGTCTATTTATATCAATTTGGTGTTGAAAAGTCTTCTACCATGTTTTAACACTAAACAGACTATCCAAAAGACTATCCAAAGGCTTGAAGACTATCCACTTGAATTTCAGACTGTCAGCATGACTATCAGGCTGTTCCAGACTGTCGGTATGACTATCAAAGCTGACAGACTATCCACATCTTTCCAGACTATCGGAATGACTATCCGGATAGTCTTTAATACTTGATTTTCTGGAAGACTTCCTTGCAGACTATCAACCATGCAGATTATCCTTTTTCTCTTCAGACTATTTCCACTCCATTTATTTTAGACTTTCACACAGACTATTTCAGATAGTCTTTTAACATTAAATCATAGTCTAAAAACACTTCAACTAGACTTTAGCAATTCATATTAATTCTGAATTAATTAATTCAATAATTAACTTAATAAATTAATTAATTCTAGAAGAATTAATTTATTAATTAAGTTCACTAAATACTTTAAATTAATTAAGAAAGAATTAACATAATTCTTTTAATAGTATAACTGTAACACCCCCAGATCCGGGGTCCGGGATCCGGTGGTTACGGTTTCCAATTCTATCCACAACAATTGAACTTTCCTTAACATAAAATAAATTACGTCTCTATAACCCAACACAACAATATAAAACACACCCGTTATAGTCCCAGAGATGAAATCAGAGTAACAATCAAAGTTTTATTAATCACATTTTGAGTTCTTACAATCCAAAAGAATTTCAATATAAATAAATACTCTTTGCCATCCATTTACATAAGTCATATTAGACCATATTCTTGGTACCGAAAGAATAAATATACTCTACCAATAGCTTCTTCTTCAGCTCTGGTAGTCTCATCGTCCTCGCCCGCGTCGAGTGCGCCTTGTGCGAGTCATCTGGTCTAGCTGTTGTTGTGATATAATAATAAAGCAAGGGTGAGCAATAGCCCACCAACAATAATATATAACTGAACGATAATACAGAACAGTTCAAAAGTATTTTTCAAACCATATGCCATGCATTTACGGAAATGATGCCAGTATAATATGAACGATGAAGTTACAAGGTAACTTAAAGTATTTGTTTGTAGAAATATCTGCTACGTCAAAAGTAAGCGAGATAATCTCATTGTTATTAAGAAGAGGAACTTGCATGAAAAGGTTGCAATTCCAGTTATGAACATTTTTCCAGCTCTGCCAACAGTAATCATGTTGCAGGAAATAAATAAGTTTGGATGATGAACCAATGATGGAGTATTCACCGCGCCCGCTGTTCCAATCATGATGATCAGTCGAGATCGTACAACTCAATTTAGATTTACTACCGGTAGAAGGAAGAACTGACGGCTTTACTTGTATACCGCCTTACTAGCTCTCCCCGGCCAACGGTTGGGCCAAAGGGGATGGACCGGCGCTACTCGGCCTCTTACACGACTCCTAGTTCAAATAGAATTCATGATTCTGAATGTAACGTTCGTCCCCCTTTCCCCAAGTATATTACTTGTTGATAAGACTCCACAAAGTAGTCGTATCTAGTTGGAAAGGAAAATTTACCAATAACTTCCAAGCTATTACTTGGTAACGGATATCAACTTGTTCCAGTAATCTTACCCCTCGAAAGATGAGAAGGTAAGCAATGACTTAATAAGTCAACAGCACCCGAGTTGCGAGTGAAGGGAATACTTTATGACCGGGAAGTTGACAAGATAAATAACATCTTCCAAGTAAGGTTCCCTTATTATTAAGGAGATAGACTCAAATAAGAATGATGTCTGAGAACCTTTCTTGATATAAGATTAATAATAATATGACTCCGATATATTTTCTGTAATAATCGAAGAAGATAAACCTTATCGATGTTATTCTAAGCATGGAATAAATATTCAGAGAATATTTATTGAATTAAAATATTTTACAGATTATTTAGGAATATGAAAGAATATCTTTAATCAGAGTATTTCCCAAATAATTCTTGAAGAAATATCGAGAGAATATTTATTGCACAATTAAATAATCAAATGAATATTCAAAATAATATTCATTACTTAATAAGTCCTGAAAGGAATATTTAAAATATTTAAAATAATATTCGATGATTAAATAGAACCCTGGATGAATATTCAAAATGATATTCATAATTAATTAGGAATTTAAATGAATATCGATAAAGTAATATTCATTTAATGAATAATATTCTAAATGAATATCCAGTAATATTCATTTAGTAATCCAAGCTTTAAAGGAATATTCGATATAATATTCGATAAATAAATCAAGCTTCAGATGAATATTGAAGATAATATTCATCAAGTACTTAATATCTTAAATGAATATTCAAAAGTAATATTTATTTAATAAAATAATATTCTAAAAGAATATCCAAATAATATTCATTTAGTATTCTCATCTTTAGAAGAATATTCGAAATAATAATCGATAATCAATTCGACTCTGAATGAATATTGACAAATATTATTCGTCGAATGATTACGTTCAAATAATTATTTGAAGTAAGGATCATTAAATAAATAATCCCGAACGAATATTCAAATAATATTCGTTGCCTGAATAATGGAAAATATTTACTTAAATATTTTCCTTCGAGGTAATCTCGATATATCAAGAAATATTGACTCCCGGTCTATAATGATGAATAAGATGTATACGCCATTCTATGAGGGTCTTACAATAATCCGGCTTATAACTGATACGATAGCTATCTAATTTATAAGCCAATAACAATCAAGGAACAAGAATAGTGATATAACTTTGAAAGCAGGCATGCATGCTATGGCATATGTATATCAGAAAACATATATATATTTATTCAATCACAACAACAGCCTAAAGAAGGGAATTGAAACTTGCCTGGTTGTCGAGTACGGTAAGGGGTAGTGGTAGCGGGTCCCGGTTCAGCTTGGTGATCTATAAATAGCCAAGGCATTCGGGATTAATCACTTAACATATTAAAAGTTAAGTTATATTTAAATCGAAACACGTTCTCGAGTTATCTCGTTATACCCCTTTTAGTGGATTACTTATTATCACTGATCCGACCCGACATTCGTTCGTTAATACGACATGTCACTGCACTTATACTTGGGACATACTTAAGTCATATGAGTTCTAAGGTTGATCGTTATGAACCAATATTATACTCCGAGTTTTATCGCCCGTTTTCTAAGTGTTTTACCGAAGTTATAAAAGAGTCGTCTTTTAGGGGTTCGTTCGCGTTTAACCTCGACTCGAACATTTTTAATAAATAGAAAAATGATCCTTTTGACATACAGTTTTCTTTCACACCTTCCTTTTTACCTCTAGTATTTATTTACCAAGATTCGCCATGACGTTACATAGTTTACGAGGGTTCAATTACAGTTACGAACTTTCGTTTACGGATTCGAACTACTTTTAGTAAACCGGCCGTAATTCCTAAACCGTAAGTCCGTTTCACGTGATCTTTATATCAAAACGAAGCTTATAACATAAGCTATCCTAACATGGCAGAAAAGGTTCTGGACAGTAGGGTCTTGATGTGAAAAATGGCATACAAAACATGATATTATAAAATCGGGCATTATAACGGCTATGTTTACACGCTTTTCCAAATTTTTATCATCATCAAATCATCCTCCAACAACAACCAAGTCAAGACCTAAAGTTTATCATCTATTCTAAGTCATGATATCTCAAGAACAACTCAAATCCAACAAGTATGAAATATCCATAACAACCAATTATGCATACATGGATCTAAGCATACTAACACCTCTCCATCATATATCCATCCAAAAAGATCCATAAACTCAAAGTAGTACTAAGGGTTCTTGAGCTTTATACCTTCCTTGGAGAGTGAATAACACTTGTTAAGCCTTGAATGATCCTTAAGTAGCCTTGGTATACTTGAATCAATCAAAAGAAAACAAGAACACAAAGTTAATACTTAAAAGTTACTATTCATCATCATCTTCTTGATTTTATATCTCAAGATTGGTATGGAATTTGAAGATGAAATTCATAGGATATCTTAGTTATGAAATATAGGACTCACCTTAATTTTCTTGAGATTTAACAATGGTTGGAAGTTGGACTTTGGATCTTGAATTATGCAAGAAGTCGAATGGAATTTTCAAGGGGGGGGGGAGTTGCTTGGTTTATGTTGTTTTAATCTCATCCACTCTCATCTATTATCAAGATAATATCTTGTATAAATTCACTTTATTAAAGTGATGAGGTGTTGGATGAGGAAATACCATGACAAGTGTTGAAAATGTGGTGGTTTTAGCCTAACTACATGGTTGCCTTGCTAAGTACTTAGTTGCATTCTCTAGGGTGCTAGTTCCTTGATTCTAGTTTGGTTACTAGATATTTTATACTAGTAGCTTGCACAAGACTCTTGCTTCCTCTGCTTGTTTCTGTGTCCGGTTATTGCCCGTTTCGATTGATCGTTCGTAGGAATATTTCACGGATTTCTAATTAGGGTTTACCGGGAATCCTTTTTAATATTAATACTTTCATTCTCCATCTTTCATTCCAACTTTCCAATTTATATTCCTTAAATCCATTCGTTAAATACTTAAGGCTATCAGTGTCCAGGGAACTCTCGGAGAAAATAAAAGTGCGGTTTTTCAGAATCCGACAGCTTTTACATACACTTATTTTCCCCCTGGATCACTAATACGAACTCGGAAATCCGTTCCGAATGCTTCTATATAGTGTCGTCTCATATTATTATATACTCCCACCAAAACACTATTCATTCTGTATTCTTTACTTGTTCTCTTAGGGTGGTACAATTGTCCGTATTCTCTTTCGATCGTTCCTTATCCTTTTTACGGAACTACTGGATTAATCGTTACCGATCTGGATGACATGAGAATATTCTCCTGCTTGAAATTGCCATATCTTATTCCCTTAGAAGATAGATTATTCTTACCTATGTTGTTACCCTTTAGCATTCTTCAAGACATAGAAATAATAAAGTCGAATTCCATTCATTCTTTCCAAATATCAATTATCACATTGTAGCCATAACCACTCCTCAGTGGTTTCCTACCTTCATCCTTAAATCAATATAATAACATCCCAAAATATCAAATCCTCAAAGTTAATATCTCAATTCTTGGATTATAATAATATTTAATCCACTGCCCGGTCAAATATTATACCGAAAAGAATTTGGAATTTCTGAATTCCGATCGTCTCTGCATTCACTTATTTCCTCCGCGTATCACTAATATGACTTCGAAACATCCATATCACGTCCCGTACATAGGGTGGCGTGAAAAGTTTTCCAACTTACAAAATCACTATTCATCCACCAAATTACTATGCACGTACAGGAAATACTATGCACGTACGGGAAATACTATGCACGTATGGGAAACACTATGCACGTACTCATTTCCCTTCAAGGATCCATTAGCTCCTTCCTGGATGATAGATTATTCTTATCTAGGTCCTCAACCATCGAATTACTCTATTCTGACAATATACCAATGCATCAGGATCATTGTCCAAAGCAATATCCATTCATTACAATCATTGTTCTTTGAAACCACCATTCATTAGAGCTGGTGACCTTGTTGTCGGAATCATTGTTCCTCATTTTATCATTACTTAATAAAAAGTTTTAATTATATCCAAAATTTGGGGTTCTTACAATAACCTTCACTTTAAACCACTGAAATAAACAAAGAACTTCCACTGAATATATGTTGACGCTCAATGCACGGTCTGGTTCATGAACGACTAACTCCAATCTCTGTTCTTCGTTTTGACTCTGAGCTGTGGTCTATGTCTTTTCTCAACTCTGTATAATTCTTCTGTACTAATACTGTCTCTACAGAAATCTGTGTCATTCTAAATAATCCATTTGCTTCAATGCTATACTGAGGCTTGATCAGCTAACTAAATCTTCTTCCAGTGTAGAACATCAAAACTAAAGATTGACTTTCTTCTTTCTTCTGACATATAATACCTTTCGAGATTCCTGTGACAGTCAATATTATTATTTATTGTTACACACTAATCTAAGTTGAGTTGAATCCTTGAACTACAAATAGGCAGTGTCATATGCCATTCAATCTCCCCCTATTTCTTTGTTAGAAAATAACAAGAAAATTTCTAGAGGATAACTCAACTAACTCAACTTAAACAAGTAAAAGATAAAAATATTAACTTTCAAGTAAATAATGAAAGAGTTCTGGTTTATATTAACATTTTCCAGATTCAATCATAAAGATAAATACAAGATAGATGATCCTCTAGACTGATCATATAAAACAATTAACCTATATTTTTCTATCTAGGCTCTAAAGATATAACATGTAGAGCAGGTCTTCAATTCGATGTGCCTTGATCACTTAACTCTCCTTCTTTCTAGTTCTTCTATTTCTGGCAGTAACTTGTGCATTTCAGAGTCGTAGAGACGATCTCTTTCAGATGTTAAGCCTTTAGGAAAGATTGGTTGAAGTCCAAGTTTCTTTCTCAGTTCACCTTGGAATTTTTATACTTTTCAATATTTTCTTGAGCATAAGATTTAATATGATCTGCAGTGTCCCTTTTTGCTTGAGATGGAAATCCATGTGTTCTGAGAATATGCTCAATGTATACCAAGTTCTTGGAAGTATACTCATACAAAGCATCTGTGTTAAGGTGACATGTCTGAAGTATGTTACCTTTGAGAAATTTTACTTGACTAGGCTCCTCTATTACTTCTGGACCAGCCCTTTCAGCATATTCTTTAAGTTTCTCATCGAGCAATACACCTAGTTCAGAAGCTGTTCGTACCTTTGGCCTAAGAACCCAAAGCTCTATCAGTGATCTACCATAAAAGAACTGAAGAGATACTCTGAATGTTCCAACTCTTTGACAGTCAACAAAATCATCAACTCGTCAATTCTGCTATCAACCTTAGCTGATATCCTCATAATTTCTTTATTTAAAGCATCTAAGTATAAATGATTCGTTGGATTGATGTAACACCCCCAGATCCGGGGTCAGGGATCTGGTCGTTACGACCTCAGTATCCATCCACAAAACCAATATAAATGAGATTACAACCTTGTGACCCAAAACAACAACACACCCGTTATAGTCCCAGAGATGAAATCAGAGTAACAACCAATTTTATTAATCACAAGTTTGAATTCTTACAACCCAAAGAATTTCCATTAACTATAACATGCTCTTTGACATCCATTTACATATTCCAAATAAATAATTACATTAGCTACTCGAAAGCTAATATCTAGCCTACCAATAGCTTCTTACTCAGCAGTGGCAGCTATGATCTCAGCAGTTAATCCTCTGACTACTATCACTGGCTTGCACCGATTTCGCCTTGTGCGGGCCATCCGGTCTAGCTGTTGTTGTGATATAATAAATAAAGCAAGGGTGAGCAATAGCCCTCCAACAATAATATAACTGAACAGTGAAAATATATGTAACAGTTCAAATATCTTTGAAGCCATATGCCATGCATTAACAAAGATACTGTTAGTATAATGTAAAGGATGAAGTTACAAGGTAACTCAAAAATATACTTCTGTGGAAATATCTGCTATGTCAAATATAAGCAAGATAGCATTATTTATCATAAATGAGGAACTTGCAGAAACATATTGCAATTCCAGATTCAATCACTTTTTCACCTGCCAACACCGATAGTGTTGCAGAAAATTCCACTTTGACAAATGAACTAATTCTGGAGCATTGACGTGCCAGGAGACATAACATTCACGATGATCAGTCGTAGGTTATGCTCTCCACCTCTTGTTCTCTACATGTAGAAGGAAGCACCGATGGATTTACTTGTCTACTGCCCTCTAGAACCCCCCGGCCAACGGTTGGGCCATTGCTGGACCAGCGCCACTCGGCCACTTACGCGGCTCCTAGTTCGTATAACATCCATAACTCTGAAACATAAAGTTCGTCCCCCTTTCCCCAAGTATGATACTCATTGATAAGACTCCACAAAGTAGTCGTATCTGGTTGGAAAGGAAAATTTACCAATATTTCCCAAGCTGCTTCTTGTTAATGGATACCAACTTGTTCCAACATTCTTACCCCTCGAATGATGAGCGGGTACACACGATTCAATGAATATTAGCAATCAAGTTGCGAGTGAAAAGAATGGTTTCAAGAATTTATGACCGGGAAGTCAACAAGATAAATAACATTTCTCAAGTAAGGTTCCCTTATAATTTGGAAGATGGATTTGAATGAAATATATAATTTTGAGAACCTTTCTTAATTTAATAATATTAAATAGGCTCAGAATAATTTACATAATACTCGAAGGTCGAAGATAATATTTGAACGAAATAAATCATTTTTAAACGAGTCAGAAGAATTAAATAAATATTCCAAAGAATATTTATTTAATCAAAATATCAAAGGAATAATCCTGATATAAAATATTACCCAGAATAATCCTCGAATAAAGATTCACAAATAATATCCATTGAATAATTAATGAATATTTAAATAAACAGTACTTATCAAATAAATAAAGCTCGAATGAATATTTGAAATAATATTCACTGAACAAATAGTGAATATTCAAATTAATAATACTTATCGAATAATTAAAACTCAAACGAATATTCGAAATAATATTCACCGGATAAATAGTGAATATTCTAATTAATAATACTTATCGAATAATGAAAACTTGAACGAATATTCGAAATAATATTCTCCGGATAAATAGTGAATATTCTAATTAATATTCCTGATTGCAGGAATAATTACTAAATGAATATCCGAAACAATATTCGATAATTGAATAGACTTTAAACGAATATTAAAAATAATATTCGTTGAATAAATGAAGTTCAAAAGAATATTTAAGATAATATTTATTAAATGAATGAGGCTTAAAAAGAAATTCAGAAATAATATTTAATAGGTAATTAATATCGAATGAATATTCAAATTAATATTCATTAAATAAATATTGGGAAAATATTTATTTAGATATTTCCCTTCAAAAATAATCGCGATATATCAAGAAATACTGACTCCCGGTCTATATTCAACGAATACGATATATATATGCCCTTCTCTAAGGGACTTAACAACATCCGGCTTATAACTGATACGTTATCTATCTAGCTTATAAGCCAACAATAATCAAGGAACAAGTATAACAATATGAATTGAAAACAGGCATGCATGCAATGGCATATGTATAACAACAGTCATATATATATATATATATATATATATATATATATATATATTATCACAACAACAGTTCCAAGTATTGGAAACTTGCCTGGTAATCCTGTAGGGGTCGTGTGCCTCGAGTCAATCCGGTGATCTATAAATAGTCACAATATCCGAGGTTAAACACTTAATACTTTTAAAGGCTAAGTACAAACTCAACTTAAGTTGAAACACGTTTTCGAGTTTTCTCGTTATGCACCCTCTAGTGTAACTTTTATTAACTTCGTTAGGATCCGACATAATATTGGAAACTTGCCTGGTCCTGTAGGGGTCGTGTGCCTCGGGTCAATCCGGTGATCTATAAATAGTCACAATATCTGAGGATAAACACTTAGTACTTTTAAAGGCTAAGTACAAACTCAACTTAAGTCGAAACACGTTTTCGAGTTTTCTCGTTATGCACCCTCTAGTGCAACTTTTATTAACTTCGTTAGGATCTGACATCCGCTCGTTATCAAGGCATGTCATCACACTTACACTTGGTATATACTTAAGTCGTATAAGTTCTAAGGTCGGTCATTTACGAACCAAGATTATACCTCGAGTTTTATTGCTCATTTTCTAAGTGATTTACCAAAGTTATAACCAAGTGTCCCTTTTTAGGGGTTCATTCGCATTTAACCTCGATTCGAACATTTTTATAAAATCGGAAAACGTTCCGTTTGACATGAGGTTTTCTTTCACACCTTCCTTATGATCTCTAATATTTAATTACCAAGATTCGCAACTAAATTAGCTACATTAAGGGGATTCAATTTCAATTACGAACTCGCACTTACGGTTTCGAACAACTTTTAGTAAATCGCCCATAATTCTTAAACCGTAAGTCCGTTTGTTTCGATTCTTGTGCCAAAACGATCTATGACTCGAGATCTATAAGGTTATGTCATAATATCATTAAGATCAGAAGTTTATCCTAACTGTTATGCACGGTGTTCTAGAGGTTAACGAAAATTGGGCATTACGACGGCTATAAATCGAACGTTTCTAAATTCGTTACATCAAAACCAAGCCACACCGAGCATACCAACAATCTTACACTTATCATACTCATCTTAACAGTACATGAACATCTTACTACACCATCATAACATCATAATACTTAGGTCCAATAACAAATTACATAATCGTGCTTTTAAGATCATCTTAATCATCACTAATCTAACAATCACCAAGAACATCCATAAAACTTAAAGTAGATCTAGGGTTTATGAGGTTTATACCTTCCTTGGAGGATGTAATAGTCTTGATAAACCTTGTTTAGTCCTCAGAACTCATTAACCAAGCTTAAACTAGCAAGAATCATCAAGAATATAATTAGAGATTTTCGGAGTTTCTATAACCCAGCTGAAAGATCATGAAAAACGAGGGCCTTACCGAGCTTTTCTGGATGAGGCTTCTAAAGGAGAGTTGTAGAGCATCTTAACAGCTTTCCAACAAGCTAAAGAACACCAAATTTCATTGCGAAACGAAGGAGATATGGCTGTTTGAAAAATCGTCACAGAAACTGTCAAAATCTGGACAGTTCGGTTATCCATATTGGGAAGGAGATTTGCTTAGGCTATACTACTTGGATTGCTATGAAATTTTGAGCGACTGTTGCCCATGGGGTGGAGAAGATATGGTTAAAATTTGGTGATTTTATCATGGATAGAAATGGAGATATGAATTTTTCTTTCAAGGTGGTTCTTGCTGGGCAGTTTTAAGAAATGGAGAGAAATGGAGTTTCTTTGCTTTGTTTTGCTCTCATCCTTATCCAATACACCTCATTGTGATAATATCTCATAAAGTGGCTTTTGATAAAGTGATTAGGTCATGGGTGATGTTTTATGCATGGACAAGTGTTGATAACTTGTGGTAAGTTGATAAAGTGATGCTAAGTACTAGTTAGCTTTCTAATCTTCTAGTTCTTTGTTGTAACTAGCTTGGTTATTAGATATTTCTACTTGCACATGCATGCATCTTGATTTCTTGCTTGCTTCTCTGTCCGGTTATTGCTCAATTGATGGATCGTTCGAACAGATATCTCAATCATTTCTAGCTATGGTTTTACCGGAAATCTTCTTAATATTTATACTACCATTCTCATTCCTCCTTTAAAATCTTTGAATTTAAATCCCTTAAATCTTTTTAATAATCCCTTAAGTCTTTCAGTGTCCAGGGAAATCTCGAGAAAAGTAAAAGTGCTATTTTTCAGAATCCGATAACTTTTACATACACTCTTTTTCCCCTTGGATCATAGTACGAACTCAGAAATCCGTTCCGGGTACTCCTATATAGTGTCGTCCAATAATATTCCTAATTCTATCAAAACACTATTCATCCCCTTTTTCTTTACTTCTTCTCTTAGGGTTATACAATTGTCCCGGTTCTCTTTCGAACGTTCCTTAACCCTTTTTCCGGAACCACTGGATTAATAACAGATATCGATTTGGATGACATAAGAATAACCTCCTCCTTTCAAATTACCAAATCTTAATTTCCTAGGAGATAGATAATTCTTATTTGAATTGTCAACCAATAGCATTCTTCATGGCATATAACAATTGAATCTGAATCCATTAAATATTCGTTCATTCGTTGAACCCATTGTTACATCGTAGTCGTAACCACTATTCATATCTACACTTATAATAAAAGTTTTAATTCTACCAAAAATCTGGGTTCTTATAATTGACCTTTTTTAACTCATCAAAGATAGGAAGTAGACGAGGATTATCATATTCAGTAGTTTGAGGTATGTCTATTGCTCTTTTAGCATAATCCCATTTGTCACTAAGCTTATACTTAATATAACTTTTTCTTGCTTGTACCTCGAGAACATGTTGACGTTGCATTGCTTCCTCTTCTGGTTTCTGAAGCTCTAAATTGTGTTCAATCAACTCAGTTGTCTTCCGAAGCTTGTCTTCTCTCATTGGCAGATTAGCTTGTTGCTTTTCAAGTGATGCTTCAAATTCAGGATCCACTGGCACTTCCTCTTCCCAGTGACTAAGATCTTGTTCAGGTTCCCTTTCACACTCACCAGGGAACTTCAAATCATTAATATTAGCAAAAATATCAAAGTCATCAGGTTCACCTGTGTAGTAATCTTGAGTGTCTTCCTCTTGAATGGCTTCAATTGCTTTCTTCTTCCCCTTATCACTCCTATCTTTACCTTGATCATTTTTAGGTTTATCTCCAGATTTATCTCCTCCCCCTCTTGATTTCTCCCCCTTAGTTGAGGAATCCTCTACAGATTTATCAGTTGTACCAGCTCCAGGGTCTCTGTAATAACCCTAATTTTTGTGAATATTTGAAACCTAGATGAATAGTGATTCTACGGGTGTACGAAAAAAAATTTACAACCACGCTATGTACGAAATATTAGATGAGGGTTTCGATTTGATATTATGTCTTTACGATGCAAATGAGTGTATGTAAAAATCGTTAGTTTTTGACAAAACTCATTATTTCTAATGGTCATATTTTACGAGATATCGAGGAATGTGAAAACTATGCCAAGATCGGGGGAAATTATAATTTAGAAATTCCATGGAATAGGTATATTAAATCGAGGTACTTGGAATATTGAAGATTACTCGAAGAAATCTCCACAACTAAATGTTTCAAGGATTAATCAAACATAGTATGGAAAATTAAGAGATAAATATCGGATAATAGCCAAGATGACAAAACACATGCAATTTCTATGCAAGCCATGCAAGTTGGCTATTCCACCAAGTCAAACAAGTCAAAAGGAAACAAGGAACTAGTTAGTTAGTTTGCTAACTAAACATTAAGCAAAATAGTTCCCTAATATATGGACGATCACCAAGCATTATGGTCAAGTGTTGTAAGAACCCATATTTTAGGTAGAATTAAAACTTTTTATTATATAATGATGTAAGAATGAATAGTGGTTACGGCTACGACGTAATAGTTGATCTTCTGAATGAATGAATTGAATTCGATTTAAATATTTATATGTCCTGAAGAATGATAATGGTTGACAACTTAGATAAGAATAATCTATCTCCTAGGGGAATAAGATATGGCAATTCCAAGCAGGGGAATATTCTCATGTCATCCAGATCGATAATGATTAGTCCAGTGGTTCCGCGAAAGGGTTAAGGAACGCCCGAGAGAGAACAAGGACATTGTCATTAATATATGGAATAAAAGAAGAAATAAAGAGTGAATAGTGCTTTTGGTGGAAATGAGAATATTATTAGACGATGCTATATAAGAGTATTCGGAACGGATTTCCGAGTACGTATTAGTGATCCAGGAGGAAAATAAATGTATGTAAAAGCTATCGGATTCTGAAAAATCGCACTTTTATTTTCTCCGAGAATTCCCTGGACACTGATAGACTTAAGGATTTAACGAAGGGATTTAAGGAATTTAAATTCGAAAGTTAATAAGAAGGATGGAGAATGATAGTATTAATATTAAGAAGGTTTCTGGTAAAACCCTAATTAGAAATCCGTGAGATATTCTTACTAACGATCAATCGAAATGACTTAGTTAGCCTGTAACCATCCAAAACACAACACTTGTCTTGCCAAATACATCATTCCATGCATCATCACTTTATTAAAGCAACATAAGATGAGATATTATCCAAGACCACTTCACTTTATGCGTAACCAAGCAAAACATCAAACTCTCTCTATCCTTCTTCCATTCGGCTTTTGCTTAATTCCAAGGGAGAAATCCCACTTCCAACCATCATTTTATCTTGTAATTTTTATGGTGAGTCCTATATTTCATAAAACTAATCTCCTAGAAATTTCAAGCCCAAATTCCATTGTTTCCATTTTCAAAGAAATCAAGAAAGATGAGGGTGAATAGTGTTTCTTATGAACTAACTTTGAATTTTCTTGTTTTTCATGGTTGATCTAGCAAGCCTAAGCACTCTTAAGGATAGATCAAGGGTTAGTAAGGATACATCACTCTCTAAGGAAGGTAACAAGCTCAAAAACCCTTAGTAGCAATTTGAGTTTTATGAGTTTTATGGGTAATTTAGTGTTAGTATGCTATGTTATGCCTAGATCTATGTTGTTAGTTGATTATGGTTGTTGTTTGGATTATGATCCACGATATGGTTGAGATGAGATGTTGTTATACTAGTCATGATGTTATCATGTGTTAGAATTGATGGGGTGTAGTGCTTGATTCATTCACGGTGATGTGAAAACTTTGGAAATCGTGTAAATATAGCCGTCGTAATGCCGAATTTTCGTTAATCATTAAAAACCGTGCATCACAGTAGCTTGAACTCACTGTCCAGTTTCATATTTGCCATGATAAGATAGATAATGTTCCAAGCTTCGTTTTGATATAAAGAACGTGTGAAATGGACATACGGTTTAGGATTTATGGCCGATATACTAAAAGTAGTTCGAAGCCGTAAACGAGAATTCGTAACTCAAATTGAACCCTCGTAAAATACGTAAGTCAGTGGAAAATCTTTGTAATTAAATACTAGAGGTAAAAAGGAAGGTGTGAGAGAAAACCTCATGTGAAACGGATCATTTTTCGATTTTATAAAAATGTTTGAATCAAGGTTAAACGCGAACGAACCCCTTAAAAGTATAACTTTGGTTATAACTTAGAAAACGAGCGATAAAACTCGAGGTATAATCTTGGTTCGTAATCGACCGACTTTAGAACTTATACGACTTAAGTGTATACTAAGTGTGAGTATGATGACATGTCTTAATGATGAACAAATGTCGGATCGTATCGGTAATAAAAAGAGTTACACTAAAAGGTGTATAACGAGATAATTCGAAAACACGTTTCGACTTAAGTTGATACTTAGCCTTTTAAAAAGTGTTAATTGATTAATCTCGAATATTCTGACTATTTATAAATCGCCGATCTGACCCGGGACACATTACCACTACCCCTACTCGTACTCGATTACCGGGCAAGTTTTAAATCCTTTTTAAAGGTTGTTGTTGTGAATATATATATGATTCAATTTTGTGTTACATATGCCACAGCATGCATGCCTACTTTCAAGATATATTGTGATACATGTTCCTTGAATTATTGTTGGCTTATAATCTAGATATTGAATAATCAGTTATGAGCCGGTTGTTGATAAGTCCCTTAGAGAAGGGCATATATATCGTATTCATTGAATATAGACCGGGAGTCAGTACTTCTTGATACATCGTAATTACTTTCGAGGGAAATATTTAAGTAAATAATTTTTCATTATTTGGTTGACGAATATTATTTTGAATATTCGTCCGAGATTATTTAATTCACGATCATTACTTCAAATATTTATTTGAACGATACCTATTCAATGAATATTATTTTTCAATACTAATTCAAAGTCGACTCATTTATCGAATATTATTTCGAATATTCCTTTAAAGCTTGGATTACTAAATGAATATTATTTTGATATTCATTTAGAATATTATTCATTAAATGAATATTACTTTGTGAATTATTATTAATATTATATCAAGAAAGGTTCTCAAAATGTCGTTCTTCCTTCGAATCTATCTTCCAAATAATAAGGGAACCTTACTTGAGAAATGTTATTTATCTTGTTGACTTCCCGGTCATAAATCTTTCGAAAAGTATTCTTTTCACTCGCAACAAGAATTGCTATCTATTGCATCTGTGTACACTCTCATCATTCGAGGGGTAAGATTAGTGGAACAAGATGGTATCCTCTAACAAGCAGGAGCTTGGGAGATATGATGTTGAATTTTCCATTCCAACTAGATACGACTACTTTGTGGAGTCTTATCAACAAGTATTATACTTGGGGAAAGGGGGACGAACTTTGCGTTCAGATTCATGAACTTCCTTTCAAACTTGGAGTCGTGTAAGAGGCCGAGTAGCGCCGGTCCATCCCATTGACCCAACCGTTGGCCGGGGAGTTCTAACAGGGCGGTAGACAAGTAAATCCGTCAGCTCTTCCTTCTACCGGTAGTAAATCTAAATTGAGGTGTACAATCTGCGACTGATCATCGTAAGGATTGGAACAACGGGCGCGGTGAATACTCCAGCATTAGTTCATCATTCAGATTCATTTATTTTCTACAACATTATCATTGTTAGCAGTATCGGAGAAGTATTCATAATTGGAATATATATGTTTTGAGTTACCTTGTAACTTCATCATTTACCTTATACTGGTATTATCTTCGCTAATGCATGGCATATGGTTACAAAGATGTTTGAATTGCGGTATATATATATATATATATATATATATATATATATATATATATATATATATATATATATATATATATATATATATATTTGCTTATTTATTATGTCACAACAACAGCTAGGACAGATGGCTCGCGTCAGGCATACTCGGCGCAAGCAGGTTACCCGACCCACCGGAGTCCCTGCTAATATGCTAGCTGCCATTGCTGAGGTAGCATAGATAGACAGCTTTTGCTTCCAGCTTAACTATATGTATAAATAATGATAATCAACGGCAAAACTTTTAAACTTATGATGTTATCCTTTTTGGCTTGTAATAACTTTTATTCGTAAACCCCTTTATGTAAGACTTATTTCAATTTCATCTATGGGACTATAACTGTGTGTGTGAGTGGATATTATTGTGGGGTCACAGCATGCTACTTATTGATTTTGGACTCAAGTCAAGTATTATGTACAAAATATGAGATAGTAACGACCCGATCCCCGACCCCGGATCTGGGGGTGGTACAAGTGTAGGCTTGGAAAACTAGCTAGCTATCTACCACATGATGCATATATGCAATACATATCACACCAAATCATTTTACACCAAAACAAAAGCAAGCAAACTCTCTCTCCCCCTTCTTTTCTCTCATCTCGGCCAAAACAGAGGCAGCAGCTTAAAACTGCCATATCTCCTTCATTTCTCACTCAAATTTTGTGTTCTATAGCTCATTGGAAAGGTATTGAAATACTCTACAACTCTTATTTAGGAGCCTCGTCCAGAAAAGCAACGTAAGGACCTCGTTTTTTCAGTTCTTTCAAGAGGGGTATAGTAACTCCGAAAATTTCTAAGTTGTGTTCTTGATAAGGTAAAAAACTTTGAGTGGATAGAGGAAAGCCAAGAGGCCTTTGAGCAGGTGAAGAAGTATATGTCTGAGGCCCCGCTGTTGGCCAAGCCAAGTACGGGAGAAATCCTCTATCTTTACTTGGCAATTTCAGGTCAAGTTGTGAGTGCGGTGCTGGTAAAGGAGGAAAACAAGGTTCAGAAACTCGTATACTATGTGAGCAAAGTGTTACACGGAGCAGAGTTGAACTACTCCACTGTTGAGAAGTTTGCCTTAGCATTGGCAACTGCCTCTAGGAAACTACGGCTCTATTTTCAGGCACATAATATAACGCCCTAGAAAATATCGTATTTGTTATTATTATTATTATTATTTAGTTATTTAATATTAATTGTGGATTATAGGGTGTGAAAATTTAATTTTTTTAGATAAAATATATGTGATGTCATGTTTACATGTTATATGGTGAATTATGTGTGCCAGAATTTGTCCGTGTATTTTTATTTGCATTTTTTATGATTTAAATCTATTTGAATTACGCATTATTGATCTTCTTAAAATTTTATAAATTCAACGGAGTTATTAAAAATCACGAAATCTTTTGTAATATCATCTTTGTATATTTAATTAGTTTTTAAAATTATTGGGTGAATTATTTTAAGTGTTTAAATATTTTAATATGATTTTAAGAATTTTATTGTATTTAAAGGATCAAAACTTATAAAATCCATATTTAATTCATTTTTAATCCTAAAAATATTTTAAAAATATGTGGGCATTCATAATTTTGTACTCTACATTTTAAAATTATAAAGTTTCACCAATTTTCTATTGATTTCGTTTTTTTATAAAAAAGGATAAATAATTGATTTAATTAGATTTTCATAATTCTTTTTAATCATAAAATTTCCCCTTATCCTTTTATTCCCAAAACCCCAGCTCTCCAGTGGATATCTATCGGGTTGGGTTCTTAAAATCGCTAGATTGTTCTCCTCACTTCTCTTTCTAATCTCACCCATTTATCTCTCAAATCTATCTCTTTCTCTCTCTCTCTCTCTCTCTCTCTCTCTCTCTCCCCCTTTCGTTTTCACTCGCCCAAAATCTCTCTCGATCCTGATTAGCCTCTCTCCGTTCTCTCTGTTCGTCCTCTCCCCTGTTCTTGCTACCATGTTGCTGTGTGTGGGCATAAAGAACGCGTGTGTGTGTGTGTGTGGCATCTTTTAAGCTTCGATTCGAAGCTGGTGTATAATGATTCTTACTATGGATTTCAAGTCTCTCCCTCTCCCTTGTTCGTGACTGCTGGCTGCGATTACTATGTGTGTATTATCGATTGTGAGAGCGCGTGTTCGAACTGGGTGTGATCATGGGTTAAGCTTAAAGTTGCAGATTACTACTTGATATGGTTGTATTGATGTGTCTGGATGGTTGTATGTGTATTTCCTGTGTTTTCGTTTTACAAGTTTGAATTCTTTTAATAGTCCGAATTATGGTATAAAGGATGTATGGGTAGATGGAAGGAGCTGTGTGGTTTGCAGGGGATTGAGGGAAAAGGAGAAAGAGTAAAAAGAAAGACAGGAGTGGCATTGGTGTATGTGACTGTGTTGAGTTTATGTATGTGCGTGTATGTGTAAGTGTAGGTATGTTTATGGTATGGAAGTGGTGAAAGAGTAGGAGAAGGAGTGGTGTTAGTGTGGCCATAGGTGTGTTTTTATGGTGCAAAACAGGGAAGGGGCTGAGAGAGATTTAGAAATAGTGAGTAAAATAGAAAAAGGAGAAAAGTGTAGAGAGTAAGTAAGGGGTGTATTTCAGTACGAATGTGTGTTCTCGTGCAAGTGTTATGTGAGGGTTGGTGTGTTTGAATCTGTGTAATCAAGAGGGGGCAGGGGTGACAGAGGAGTAGAAGAGAGAAAATAAGGAGTGTCTGATTGTACTAAAGTATATATGTCTTTGCGAGTTTTGGGGCAAGGGCACAGGAGTGTGTTTAAGTGTATGTAATTGGAGTGTGTTAGTGAGAGCAACTGTGCGTGTATGATTATGTCGTGATATACTAAGGGCATGTTTAAACGGTTATTAAGTGGTTCATATAAACATGTTAAGTGTCAATGTAGTATACCATGATATTAATTGTGATTTGTGACTTAAATATAAGGATTGATATACATTGGATTGTCAAATATGTTCAAGGCTATAGTAAGTTAGCACTTTTGTTTAAATTGAGATTAATGGTGTTAAATGATGATCTATTTTAAGTATTGACATTGCTGAACGTGTCAAGCGTTTATGAGATTTTAATTGATTATATGTTGATATTGTTAAAGGAATTAGGAAGTATTAATAAAGTGCCTTACCCTGAGGTCTTTCCGTCAATACCTCGAGAGATGTTATATGTCATTATGTGCTTCGTGTTTACGTGACTAATATATGTATAATCTGTATGTGCAAATTATACGTGATATTAGTGTTATAGTATTTACACGAATTAGGAAACGTATGGGTAGACTCAAATAAAGCGTGAGGTTTTAGTTGGGTATGTACTGAAGTAATTTACTTCCATGTAGGTACGAGTAGGAGGCACTAGCCGTGCTAATGTACTTAAGGAAGAATTTTAAGGAAGGAAATTGTCTATCGAATTTGACGAGTGGACTCAATTAGAGAATAATGAATTATGGAGGAAGGTCGAATATATAGTCGAGCAGAGGCCAACATATAAAGAAGTGGATACGGATGTAAATTGAATAACGAGTTAATGTGTTGGAGTTGGAACTCTGTATATCGAGGCAAGTTTACTATCACTCACTTATCGTTCAAGTGATGTTAATCTGTTTCTATTATTTATATATATGTGTCCTTTCAATTCCTTTCTTGTAATCATTTGTACCATTCAATTTCATTTTTAATTAATGTGAACTTGTCTTGTCAATTAAATGATGTTTCTTTCAAATCATTTTGCTAGTGCCTAAACTCTTCATTTTTATTGCCGGTGACTTTGTTCTTCTATTAATTTACAAACATTCATTCTCAAATTATTCTGTCACTATTTGTTTTCCTCACCTATCGTTCAGGTGTTGATTTCTTCTAAAATTATTTTATTTCAATATTTCTCGTCTATACTGGGATTCTTCAAAATACGTTTTCTCTCAAATTGATGTACTAATTCGAGGTTTATACTGTCGTTGAGGCATGTGTTGCTCAGTGACGGTTAAAACCGAGAATGAATTGAGATCTTCTTAATTATTCAAACTCATTACTGTCATGCTGGTTTGGCAGCTGAAGCCTATAGGTGCTTAGCTGACAAGAGTGAGACCTTGGGTTATTGAGAATTTCTTAAATCCTCGATTTAAATTATTCAACTCTTTTATGTAAATTCAAATTTTGCCATTAAAATTATACCAATTGGTAATCATTGAAATGAGTGGATTTAGCCAGTGAAGTAACTTAAATGTTCTGTTGAACTTTTTGTATTCCTTGTTTTCCTTATAATTGCTGTTTCATTTCCAGAATCTTAATACTTGCTCCGTTATTTAATTTATTTATGTTTCCTTGTTAAATTATGATTCAATCTTATTGAACCATGCCATGATTAGTTTAATCTTGTTGCCTTACTGTTTATAATTCCTTATATCAATTGCTTCCTTGACTCTTAATCTTTTATTGTCGCTCATTAAAATGGACTACTTAATTAAAGATGTTTTTAAAATTCCTTATACTGGGCTGATCTAATATCAGTGAGTATAAAGGACTGAAAAATTAAATGTTTTAAAGGTTTTAAAGATTTTATTTTGGAGGATTCCCATAAAATGTTTTCTACGGATTCCCTCAGATTGGGGGCGTAAGAGGCCGGGTGACGCTGGTCCAGCATGTTTTATTTTTGTGCTATAGTTCTGGTGGGACCAGTCCAGCACCTTTTAAAGGCCAATGTGTTGCCTAATTGGGAACCCAATTTATGTCCAGATGGATCGAGTGTCCGGGCTGGGGACTTTACGTGGCTGATCAACCGTATTGTCCGGAGTCGTGGAAAAACTCCAATCAACTTAAATGATTTTAAAAAGATTTTATGGAAAGTATGTTTTAATGATGAAATGGTTTTAAGAAAATAAATGTTTTCATGAAAGATGATTTGAAGAAAATGGAAAGTTTAATCCTATGATGGAAATTGAATTACTCCTTTGAGAAATATTGATCATTGATATTGTTCATCAATGAATTATTGAGATATTATTTTTTCACTATATTATTAACTTGCTGAGCATTGTTGGCTCGCTCTTGCTTTATTTTCCCTAACCTTTCAGTTAGGATTAAGGGTGGATGTCTACATCTTACAAATCATATGAGAGCAATGAGGCAGCCTATACAGGATAGATCTCGAAGTTAGAACGGGTAAGCACGGATTTGAACTAAGCTTTAGATTAGACGGTATATTTATTATATTCAAGGTAGTTAAAGAAATTGTAATATTTTGTATAGTTTAGTTTCTTGTTTCATACTATAACCTGGAATCGATCCTCGGTGAGGAATCGTTGGTGTATTAAGTTTTAATTGTATTTGTTAAATTGGAATTTAGTTGGGTTGAATTACAGGTGGATAGTCCGATTTACAAATATTTCATGCCAAAATTTTTTTAAATTCCCTTGTACAAATTCTATTTTGTTATGAACAGTATATTTTTTTGTATTGGGAAGTCGAGGCGTTTCAGGTTGGTATCAGAGCGACAGGTTATGGTCACTGAAACAAGTTAGGATGATTAGGTATACGTATTTAAGTGGGACGTTAGATAGGACAATTTAGGATAAGATTCGCCTTAGGATATTAGGACGACTGTTGCGACTTTACTTGGTATTTCGACATAACGCACGAGTAGAAATTCGATAAATCCGGAGACTCAATTTAGGACGAGGCAGATAATTCGTAACAACATACGCTAATTATATAATCGGAGCTATCAGCATGGAAGATGTTACGTGCAGACCTTCGTGTACCTTCTAGAGTTTCTTTTGCAACTTTAGTTACCCTACAAGCGATATAGAAAGTGCGAAAGGGTGGTAAACAAGATGCGAAATGTGATTTTTGGCATGTGATGGAGTAAGGACATGGTTATTCATTACTAGTAGTTGATTTCATTTAATTTATTGATTAAGGAGATTTAACCTTTCTTTCTGTTTCTTCTTATCTTGAAAATACCCCATCACCTTTGATAATCAACTATATTTCAATTGATGGAAAATTTTTCAAATTCATTTAAACACATTTCTATTTTTCAAAGATACCTTTATTTTTCAGGGGATCACTTGATTCAACATGATGCATATAAATTATTGAGACCCTTGAATTCTTTCTAATTTCCCCGAATAATTGTTATTCTTTATTCAACATTGTATATCTATAAACTTTTTGAAACTTTTGGAATTTGTTTTGTTTTTCTTGAATACTTAACCTTATTTATTCTGACTGGGATGAAAAACCCTATGTATATAGGGGATTCAGGGACATCTTATCTATGTGATAGAAGTCTGGTGGGACGCCACTAATTGTGTTTGTCATGAAAGTACAGAAGGCTGGCCCCCTTCTTGTGCTATGGCGGTTGACCTAAGTGACAAATGCAACCTGAAACTAGTTCAATGATCATATTGATCTCTCAGTTAAATTCTCTTATAAAATTCTTATCAAACAAAACTCATCTTGTACTCATGCATGTTAACGCCTGTCTATTCTATCGATCCCTTTTGTTATAAACCCTTGTGATTTCTAAAAGTTATCAATGATTGTGGTGTAAGCTACATTTATGTCGAATGAAAATTTGGATGAGCAGGTTTGAGAATTGAGGCTAAAGGAAGTATGGACAAGGAGCAGATAACAAGGACATGACATTATTAATTTTGTTAAGGTAATAACAATGGATATAGATGGTATGTGATAGTTATGTTGAGCAAAGATTTAAGATCAGAAGACATCACGAGATATTTGAGGATATAAAAAGGACATGCACATGATTACTAAGTACAAGCTTTGCAATTGGAAGAACTATAATTTTCAGGATATGACGAAAGGATCGAAACGAGTGCCGTGGCAACGAAGCAATAATGAATCGGGAAAGGCCTAAGATGCTAGCAGAGATAGAAAACTTGGAAGGACCAGCTAGGAAATTATCGAAGGTTGTCAAAGATTTTACCAAGATAGCTACAGCAGTGGACAGCCTACAAATCAGGAAACGAAGGGATAAAGGTGGAAATAGGTTTTAGGAGTCAAAGAAGAGATCGAAAATTGCTCAAGTGTCAGTACAACCGGATGAACCAGGAAAGATAAATAAGCATATAATGCTCAAGGAAATGTTCAAGGAAGTTGATGAATGAAGAAGAATGAGATAGTTCAAGGGAATGAGTTATTGATAAATGTTGGAATTATAATGTTTAGAGTTTATATTCTAACGATTTGTAAGATATGTAGAGTAATGGTTCGAAAGTCGAGTTTTGATATTAGGGGATATTAGAGTTGGAGTTTAATTGGGTTGAAAGTTTGATTTTGAATGGTATTGAGGGGCAGTAACCCCGGGATAGTTTGTATTGCGAATAAGATATATACATTTCAAGGTAAATGATAATTAGTTTCGAAAAAGGCTACTCAGTAAAACAATGGGATTAAGGATGGATAGAAGTTTCCTAGTTATTCCCTCCTCGAGTAACATTGTACGTTGAAAGGGGAGTAAGAATGATTGGGGGATTTCTTGATATTCTTTTTCTCAATGTTTTATTTGGGCTATCTAAATTACGAATAGGAGCGTGAAAGTGGTATCAATTGTTCTAGTCGCGTGGATTTTGTTTCAAAGATTTAATTATTTACCTGTTTACAACAAGTCAAGGAAGATTTCTTCGCTTATATGTTTGCTGCAAATCAAGGCAGGTTTTGTATTAGTATTGTATATGAATGAATTGTTTATTGATGATTGGAGTAGTAATTGAGGTACTTTCATACAAGGCATAGTCCATTATACGAATAGATCATGTTTCGATTTTTGGTAGAAAAGGATCGTCACGTGCGAGTGATTAGTATCTAGAAGTAACGAGATATGCAAACCAAAGGATTAAGTTTATTTTGGAAATTCGAAGGCCTACAGAATGAGCCTATCGATATGTGAATTGATATAAAGGAATGCTAGTGTGAAAGAAATGACATGGAAATTGAAAGAGAAATGTTTGAGAAATACTATCATGAGTTTTCTTAAGATTGATTCTGATGACAGAATCCTATTAAGGGGGGAAGGATATAATGCCCTAGAAAATATCGTATTTGTTATTACTATTATTATTATTATTATTACTATTATTATTATTATTATTATTATTACTATTATTATTATTATTATTATTATTATTATTATTATTATTATTATCATTATTATTATTTAGTTATTTAATATTAAATGTAGATTATAGGGTGTGAAAATTTTTTTTTAGGTAAAATATATGTGATGTCATGTTTACATGTTATATGATGAATTATGTGTGCCAGAATTTGTTCGTGTATTTTTATTTGCATTTTTGATGATTTAAATCTATTTGAATTATGCATTATTGATCTTCTGAAAAAATTTTAAATTCAACGGAGTTATTAAAAATAATGAAATCTTTTGTAATATCATCTTTGTATATTTAATTAGTTTTTAAAATTATTGGGTGAATTATTTTAAGTGTTTAAATATTTTAATATGATTTTACGAATTTTATTGTATCTAAAGGATCAAAACTTATAAAATCCATATTTAATTCATTTTTAATCCTAAAAATATTTTAAAAATATGTGGGCATTCATAATTTTGTACTCTACATTTTAAAATTATAAAGTTTCACCAATTTTGCTATTGATTTCGTTTTTTATAAAAAAAAGGATAAATAATTGATTTATTTAGATTTTCATAATTCTTTTTAATCATAAAATTTCCCCTTATCCTTTTATTCCCAAAACCCCAGCTCTCCAGTGGATATCTATCGGGTTGGGTTCTTGAAATCCCTAGATTGTTCTCCTCACTTCTCTTTCTAATCTCTCCCATTTATTTCTCAAATTTCTCTCTCTCCCTTTCGTTTTCACTCACCCAAAATCTCTCTCGATCCTGATTAGCCTCTCTCTGTTCGTCCTCTCCCCAGTTCTTGCTACCATGTTGCTGTGTGTGGGCATAAAGAACGCGTGTGTGTGGCATCTTTTAAGCTTCAATTCGAAGCTGGTGTATAATGATTCTTACTATGGATTTCAAGTCTCTCCCTCTCCCTTGTTCGTGACTGCTGGCTGCGATTACTATGTGTGTATTATCGATTGTGTGAGCGCGTGTTCGAACTGGGTGTGGTCATGGGTTAAGCTTAAAGTTATAGATTACTACTTGATATGGTTGTATTGATGTGGCTGGATGGTTGTATGTGTATTTCCTGTGTTTTCGTTTTACAAGTTTGAATTCTTTTAATAGTCCGAATTATGGTATAAAGGATGTATGGGTAGATGGAAGGAGCTGTGTGGTTTGCAGGGGATTGAGGGAAAAGGAGAAAGAGTAAAAAGAAAGACAGGAGTGGCATTGGTGTGTGTGACTGTGTTGAGTTTATGTATGTGCGTATATGTGTAAGTGTGGGTATGTTTATGGTATGGAAGTGGTGAAGAGTAGGAGAAGGAGTGGTGTTAGTGTGGCCATAAGTGTGTTTTTATGGTGCAAAACAGGGAAGGGGCTGAGAGAGATTTAGATATGGTGAGCAAAAGAGAAAAAGGAGAAAAGTGTAGAGAGTAAGTAAGGGGTGTATTTCAGTATGAATGTGTGTGCTCGTGCAAGTGTTATGTGAGGGTTGGTGTGTTTGAATCTGTGTAATCAAGAGGGGGCAGGGGTGACAGAGGAGTAGAAGAGAGAAAATAAGGAGTGTCTGATTGTACTAAAGTATATATGTCTTTGCGAGTTTTGGGGCAAGGGCACAAGAGTGTGTTTAAGGGTATGTAATTGGAGTGTGTTAGTGAGAGCAAGTGTGCGTGTATGATTATGTCGTGATGTACTAAGGGCATGTTTAAACGGTTATTAAGTGGTTCATATAAACGTGTTAAGTGTCAATGTAGTATACCATGATATTAATTGTGATTTGTGACTTAAATATAAGGATTGATATAATTATTAATAAAGTGCCTTACCCTGATGTCTTTCCGTCAATACCTCGAGAGATGTTATACGTCATTATGTGCTTCGTGTTTACGTGACTATTATATGTATAATCTGTATGTGTAAATTATACGTGATATTAGTGTTATAGTATTTACACGAATTAGGAAACGTATGGGTAGACTCAAATAAAGCGTGAGGTTTAAGTTGGGTATGTGCTGAAGTAATTTACTTCCATGTAGGTACGAGTAGGAGGCACTAGCCGTGCTAGTGTACTTAAGGACGAATTTTAAGGAAGGAAATTGTCTATCGAATTTGACGAGTGGACTCAATTAGAGAATAATGAATTATGGAGGAAGGTCGAATATATAGTCGAGCAGAGGCCAACATATAAAGAAGTGGAGACGGATGTAAAGTGAATAACGAGTTAATGTGTTGGAATTGGAACTCTGTATATCGAGGCAATTTTACTATCCATCACTTATCGTTCAAGTGATGTGAAACTGTTTCTATTATTTATATATATGCGTCCTTTCAATTCCTTTCTTGTAATCATTTGTACCATTCAATTTCATTTTTAAATAATGTGAACTTGTCTTGTCAATTAAACGATGTTTCTTTCAAATCATTTTGCTAGTGCCTAAACTCTTCATTTTTATTGCCGGTGACTTTGTTCATCTATTAATTTACAAACATTCATTCTCAAATTATTCTGTCACTGTTTGTTTTCCTCACCTATCGTTCAGGTGTTGATTTCTTTTAAAATTATTTTATTTCAATATTTCTCGTCTATACTGGGATTCTTCAAAATACGTTTTCTCTCAAATTGATGTACTAATTCGAGGTTTATACTGTCGTTGAGGCATGTGTTGCTCAGTGACGGTTAAAACCGAGAATGAATTGAGATCTTCTTAATTATTCAAACTCATTACTGTCATGCCGGTTTGGCAGCTGAAGCCTATAGGTTCTTAGCTGACAAGAGTGAGACCTTGGGTTATTGAGAATTTTTTAAATCTTTGGTTTAAATTATTCAACTCTTTTATGTAAATTCAAATTTTGCCATTAAAATTATACCAATTAATAATCTTTGAAATGAGTGGATTTAGCCAGTGAAGTAACTTAAATCTTCTGTTGAACTTTGAATTTTCTGTATTCCTTGCTTTCTTTATAATTGTTGTTTCATTTCCAGAATCTTAATACTTGCTCCGTTATTTAATTTATTTATGTTTCCTTGTTGAATTATGATTCAATCTTATTGAACCATGCCATGATTAGTTTAATCTTGTTGCCTTACTGTTTATAATTCCTTATATCAATTGCTTCCTTGACTTTTAATCTTTTATTGTCGCTCATTAAAATGGACTACTTAATTAAAGATGTTTTTAAAATTCTTATACTGGGCTGATCTGTTATCAGTAAGTATAAAGGACTGAAAAATGAAATGTTTTAAAGGTTTTAAAGATTTTACTTTGGGGGATTCCGTTAAAATGTTTTCTACGGATTCCCTCAGATTGGAGGCGTAAGAGGCCGGGTGACGCCGGTCCAACATGTTTTATTTTTGTGCTGTGGTTCTGGTAGGACCAGTCCAGCACCTTTTAAAGGCCAATGTGTTGCCTAATTGGGAACCCAATTTATGTTCAGACGGATCGAGTGTCCGGGCTGGGGACTTTACGTGGCTGATAACCATATTGTCTGGAGTCGTGGAAAAACTCCAAACAACTTAAATGATTTTAAAAAGATTTTATGGAAAGTATGTTTTAATGATGAAATGGTTTTAAGAAAAGAAATGTTTTCATGAAAGATGATTTGAAGAAAATGGAAAGTTTAATCCTATGATGGAAGTTGAATTACTCCTTTGAGAAATATTGATCATTGATATTGTTCTTCAATGAATTATTGAGATATTATTGTTTCACTATATTATTAACTTGCTGAGCATTGTTGGCTCACTCTTGCTTTATTTTCCCCAACCTTTCAGTTAGGATTAAGGGTGGATGTCTACATCTTACAAATCATATGAGAGCAATGAGGCAGCCTCGACAGGATAGATCTCGAAGTTAGAGCAGGTAAGCACGGATTGGAACTAGGCTTTAGATTAGACGGTATATTGATTGTATTCAGGGTAGTGAAAGAAATTGTAATAATTTGTATAGTTTAGTTTCTTGTTTCATACCATAACCTGGAATCGATCCTCGGTGAGGAATCGTTGGTGTATTAAGTTTTAATTTTATTTGTTACATTGGAATTTGGTTGGGTTGAATTACAGGTGGATAGTCTGATTTACAAATATTTCATGCCAAAATTTTTTTAAATTCCCCTGTATCAAATTCTATTTTGTTATGAACAGTATATTTTTTTATATTGGGAAGTCGGGGCGTTTCACATAAGATTGAGGTCTTTACAGGACAACCATTGAGGAATATTTTGCACAGCCCTAAAGCCAGTGGTAGGCTCATAAAGTGGGCAATTGGGTTGGGAGAATTAGATATTAAGTACAAGCCAAGAACGTCCATCAAAGCTGAGGCACTTGCAGACTTCGTGGTTGAATGCACCATTGACAACAAGAAGTCGGGGGGCAGGAGATACCTCAGGAAGGAAATAAGGTAGACAAGGAACCTATGATCGACGAGAAGGAATTCTGGATGCTATATTTTGATTGGGCATCAAAAACAAAAACAAGTGGTGCAGGTCTTGTCCTACAAAGTCCTGATGGATTCACGATTGAATACTCCTTGAAGTTGGACTTTCCAACAACCAATAATGAGGCAGAGTATGAAGCTTTGATAGCTGGGCTTGGTTTGGCAGGAGTACTGAGGGTCAAGAATCTTAAAGTTTGTGGAGATTCGAGGCTAGTTGTGGCCCAAGTCAATGGGGAGTTTGAGGCAAAGGATGAAACCATGGCCAAGTACTTAAGGCTTGTGAAGGCAATAATGACTCAATTTGATGAGTGCTACATTGAGCACATTCCGAGGGAGGAAAACACCAAGGCTAATGCCTTATCCAAGTTTGCCTCCTCTGAGATAGAGAATTACTCTGGAAGTGTCTACTTCCAAGTTCTGAGAACCCCTACCATCGATTCAAAGTTAGTCGCACCTATCGGGGTGAGGGAATGTTGGATAGATCCCATAAAAGCACACCTTGAAACCGGTTGGCTCCCGACTAATGCCGTGGAGGCACAAAAATTATCTGTGAGGACATTGAGGTATGCTCTGATTGAAGGGATACTCTACAAGAAGTCTTTTGTGATTCCTTATTTAAATTGTTTAAGACCTGAGGAGGCCAAATCAGCCATTGAGGAGGTCCATGATGGAATTTGTGGACAACACTTGGGGGGCAGGGCCCTAGCTCACAAGATAGTCAGACTCGGATTCTATTGGCCTGAGAAGATGGCCGATGGCAAGGAATATGTGAAAAAGTGTGATCGGTGCCAGAAACACGCACCAGTGGTTAGGCAACCATCAGAGATGTTGATATCCGTCAGCTCCCCCATTCCTTTTGCCATGTGGGGGATGGATATACTTGGGCCCTTTCCTTTGGCCACTGATCAAAGAAAGTTCTTGGTTGTAGCTATTGATTACTTCACGAAGTGGATTGAGGCTAAATCTTTGGCTCAAATCCTAACCAAACAAGTTATGCAGTTCTTCTGGGAGAACGTCATGTGTAGGTATGGGATACCGCGGATCCTGGTTACGGACAATGGACTACAATTCAACAACAAAGAGTTTAGGGATTATTGTGATGAGAATGGAATTGAGCTTCAGTTTACCTCGGTTGCCCACCCTCAAGCCAATGGGCAAGCTGAGGTTGCCAATCGAATCACCTCGATGGACTTATGAAAAGGGTGGAACGCTCCAGAAACACTTGGGTGGATGAGTTACTACCCATACTCTGGGAATACCGAACCACATGCAAGGTGACTACTGGAGAAACTCCCTTCATGTTAGCTTACGGGGCTGAGCTGTGGTACCCGTGGAAATTATGCATGCATCTCCACGAGTGGAAGCCTTCGAACTAGACACCAACGAGGACGGAATGAGACTAGCCCTCGACTTGATCGATGAGGTAAGGGAAGAAGCCCATGCTAGGAATACTGAACATCAGAAGAAAGCCTCCTTCTACTACAACCTAAGGGTGAAGGAAAGGTTCTTCCGTCAGGGGGACTTAGTACTCAGAAAGATTGAAGCATCCAGAGTTGGACAAAAGGGGAAGCTGGCACCAAATTGGAAAGGCCCATATCGGGTCAAGAGCACGCTGGGATGAGGATCATACAAGTTGGAGACTTTGGAAGGGAATGAGGTGCCTCGCACTTGGCATGCATCGAATCTCAAGGTCTATTATGTTTGATTATCCTATGTAGGACGTAGCTCATATCTATTAGGAAAGTAGAAATAAGGTCGACGAAACCATTTTGGAGTTTTTAAACTCTGAGTAAGAAGTAGAGTATTATGTAAGGGCTAGACCCATTTCAAGTTTTAATGCAATTTGGTTTTCTCCTCTCTTGCTGGCTATTCTATGTCTGTTATGTGTCAAAGCATATTTAAAATTGCTAGCTAAAATAAGCCAAAATACAAAAGACAAAACAAGTAAAAGGAAATACCAGATGATGCATAAAACAAATGAACAAGCCCGGAGGCTATAAGTTACGGTTTACAAGTCAAGAAAGCAAAATATCGAAAGTCAAGCCACGCAGGGCCAGAATAAATAAGCTCAAGGAGCCTTAGTGGCAGTCTTGCCAGGACTCTTGGCAGGAGAATCTCTATCAGACTGGTAGCAGTAGTCGACTCCTCGGCATCAGCCTGAAGAGAGGAGTGCTCTGGATCCAAGATCCTATCAGTAGCATCATCTCCTTCCTCTTCCTCCTCCTCCTCGTCCTCCTCCATAGGAGTAATCCTCTGGGACTCTAATAGCTTGGCCAGCTCTAAAGGAGCCTCAGGGCAGGGAAAGTCTCCAATCTGGAACAACCCCGGATGCCTCTCTGAAACGGCATCTAAAGCCCCCTTCCAGCCACTAAAATAGTTAGCCAGATAGGTGAGGTCATCGTGCTTACCTATCAGCTTCTGAAAATCTTCAGAGTTCATGTACTCGTCAATGATATCCTCCTTTCCCTGCCTAAGCTCAGCAATGCTACCATAGGCCTTCTCCAGCTCCTCCTTCTTCGACTTTAACTTCTCTTGCAGGTCCCCAATAGTCACTTTGGCCTGGTCTAGATCCTTCTTATGAGTTCCAGCCTGGGACCGCCAAGATTTAGCATGATGCAGAGCAGACTGGAAATATGTGTCACCCTGAAAGCGCAAGTTGAAAGTTAATAAACAAAAAATGAAGATTGAAACCAAAAGAAAGGAAGAAAGTGCTTACAATGGCAAGGGCTTGAGAACCCAGTAACTCAACTGCCTCTAAGTCACTAGAAACAACTATGTCGCTATAGTCAACAGGAGTGATTGAGTGATAGGACCAATCCTTCGAATGCTTGGTACTCCCGACAACTGTGTCCTGTTTTCTGATGCCCCAAGCAGGCCGAAAACAGAGGTCTTAGCAGAGGAGACAGCCCCACCTCCATCCCCTACATCAACAACATCATGAGGCCTAAAAAGCAGGCTCTGTGGGCTGTCCCCTATGAACTTTTGCAGCCCGTTTTCTCTTCATATGGAAAGTTTCACCAGTTAGGTGCTGTTGAAGATCATTTATGGCTTTAGCAGCTGAAAAATCAAGATAAAATTAGGTAAGTGTATAAGCATAACCAGCAAATAAATAAAAGTTAGGTTAGGGACAGGTGAAGTTTACCCTTATCCGAGACAGAAGAAAGACCCACGGACTTGAGTGAAAATTCCTCAAGAAGGGTAAAGAAGTGAGTTTCCCCCTTGTCTTCAATAAGGGTGGTGAAAGCAGCTTTTTCTGCATCATTCTGCTCTATATCATCTGGATTCCCGTTGGCAACCTTCCCAAAAGAACTACGAAAGAGGGTGCCCCAATCACCCCCCTCCCATACAAGATACATGAACTCCTCTTTCCACTTAGGATTGTTATCACGGATTGAGGAGGGATCATAGATGTTTGGGATGGTGGCACGAAGGCTAATATATACCCAGCTAGGATAAGTAATTGCACTATTTTTAAATTGAAAAATTTTCCTAAAAAGGGAAACAGTCAGTGGAAAATTGTTTTTTAAACAAAGAACCATGAAACAAAGAATGGCTCTCCAAGCATTTGGGACAAGTTGACAAGAATTTATTCGAACGTCTACCAACAGTGTAGGAATGAAGTTATGAAATGGAAAGCGAAGCCCAGCCATTAGTGCATCCTTATAGATACAAAGGGCATTGGGCTTCCAATGGAAAGAATGATCTCCTGGTTCAGCGGGAACTAATTTAACAGGGGATCGAATATGAAAAAGTTTGTTCATCTTTTCGCTCTTTTTGGCATCAAAAAATCGTGAATGATGATTATAGGAATCTAATGCAGAAACGGAGGGATATTCATCCCCCCTCTGATTAATCATATCTATCAAAGAAGTATATTTTGAACGGATAGGAGGGAAAGAGGTACCTCGCAACGAAGAATTCATCTTGCTTAATCTCCTAGCTTCTCTGTCATCCGCCATTGAAATGCTTGGGAAGGAGGCTTCGAAAGATGATCTTCAAAGAAAACCCAGAAACCACTGTGAGAGGAAGAGCTTCACCGGAAAACTCTCACCGGAAATCGCCTTAGAACAAAGAGAACTCTAAAGAGAATTTTTTGAGTACAAGTGAGAAATGAGAAGTGAGCTCACAATCTTTTATACTAGAAACAACCGGCCATTTATCCGGTTAGAGTGACGTGCCAACAGGCTATAGTCGGTTACGGCCCATAGGCCCAAATTCAAGCCCAGAATCTAGAAGCATATAGAAGCTTCTAGATTAATCGAGAATAATTGGGATCCTAAAAAAAAACTCTACGACCTCAATCTAGGTCGTACAACGAGTTCGATAAATGACACGACAAGGCTCTTTTGTGGCTCGTACAGGACTTCGATCCACCTCATGGATTGAGTTCGTAGACTTGGCGAACACTCAAAGAAATGGGCCTTACACGACCTGAATTCACCTCGTATTTTGAGGCCGAGATGATCACGATCTCCTCATTCTGGTCTCCTTACACAACCTCAATCCACCTCATGATTTGAGGTCATAGTGTTTGTGACCTTCTCCGTATGGTGCCCTTGCACGAACTCATTCCACGTCGAGAGATGAGATCGAAGTACAAGCGACCAGGCTGTCCTGAAGAGCATACACGATCTCGAATTAGCTCATGATTTGAGGTCGAAGTTGTCACGACCTCCCTCATTTGATGACCTTACATGACCTCAATCCACCACGAAGATTGAGGTCGCAGGTTCCACGACCTCCTCGTTACGGTACCCTCACATGATCTCGATCTACCTCATGGAGTGAGGTTGATGCCTCTACGACCTGCCTCATTTGGCGTCTCTATACGACCTGAATCCACCTCGTGGATTAAGGTCGGTGTTCTCATGACCAGACTGATTCAAGGGCTTTACACGACCTCGAACCAGGTCGTACAGTGAGGTCGCAGATTGCACGACCCGGTCACCCTATCACGATCACAGGTCAGGTTTAAAAAAATAATAATAAAAATCCGAAGGCAGTATGCCAAAGATATTTTTGGTAAAAAGATGAAGAAATGTTGTAAAATACCTGTGAGTAAGGGAAAAATGTGAGAAAATTATTTAAAATTTTCTGTAAGGCTTAAATACAATTGATAAGCCTTAAAAAAGGAATATCATCGCAAATTTGTAGGTCACTCCACACTTCGCATTCAAGACGATACCTGTGAAACACTAGTGTACATAAACCTTTTAACTTCAATGAAAACCTGATCAGTTTTCT
The DNA here is from genome assembly GCA_036435485.1 of Saposhnikovia divaricata. Lineage (NCBI taxonomy): Eukaryota > Viridiplantae > Streptophyta > Magnoliopsida > Apiales > Apiaceae > Saposhnikovia > Saposhnikovia divaricata. Next base: position 161,611,019 of record CM071596.1, on the reverse strand, counting down.
TAGAAGTTGGGGGGCAAATGATATTGGTTGAAAGTAAGCCCTAAAAACACATTTAATATTACATTGAATGAACCTAGATTAGTACAAAGACAAAGCCCAATTATGAGGCCCAAATCCTTAATTGCAATAATAAATTCGTAATTAATAAATCTGCCAAATATGAGACTCCAATATTGAGTCCAACTTGGAATCAAATCACTTGTGGAGTAGCCTCCAAGGCATACAACTTCAATACTTATCCACTTCCTTTCTGGAAGGATCTAGAAGTGGGCCAAAGCTATGACTTGTCCACCAAGTATCCTATTTCTACCCCAATTCTAGGATTTTCATCACCTATATAAGGACCTGTTCCTTCACAAATAGAACTACGTTTTTTGGCTTGATTCTTGATAACTACAAGATACATAGGCATCTTGTGAGGACCCGAGTTAAGTCACGAAACACTTGATCAGCCATAAAAGCTCGAAGCTCCCTAACCCTAGAAATAAATACACCCTATTTTTCGATCCATAGCAATTCTAATTGGGCCTTAAACAAGTTCAGTCCAATGGGAGTAGCTGGTATGGTGGTCAAATACCTAAATGGAAAGTGTAGTCTCTCAATTGGAAACCACACTCTCGGATTCAAATTACAAGTAGCCGCTTCTCTTAATTTTGGATTCAAACTTCATCCACAACGATTTTATCCCTAAATTCATCCCTAATTTCATTGGCTTAATACCCTTCTACTCTTAATCACTCCTGCTCCTCTTTCTTGGTAAGTCATGTGTTATTTTTGAATTTTATGCTTTAATATGCTCGTAATTGCTGTAGTTATGCTGTAATAAGCTCGTAATTGCTTTAGTTGATATGTATTAAAGCTTCAAAGTATATGTTGTAGTTATGGATAAGTCTTGGATGTTAATCGATAGAAATAGTGAACCATATATGGATGGAGTTGTAGCATTTATCGATTTTGCGGTTTCTAATTTGAAGATGTCAATGAACACTATTCCATGTCCATGTGTAAGTTGTTTAAACCACTACTCTCTTTATGTGGATGAGGTGCATTACCACCGACTCCTTAAGGGATTCGATCCGAATTATACAAGGTGGATTAAACATGGAGAGAAAGACAAGCCAATAACTTCCAACCAATTTGATGCAGTAGAATTTCCAACAGATGCTACAGAAACAATAGAAATGGTAAAAGCTACGGAGGATAATTTCATAGATGACATGACAAGTTTCAAGAACTACTTGCAGATGCGGAGAAGCCCTTGTATAAATATTGTCCTAACTTCACAAAGTTGTCTGCAACAGTTGAACTACTAAACTTGAAGAGTAAGCATGGAATGACAAATAAGTGCTTACTGAATTGTACTTCTGTTGAAAAGGATGCTACCTGCAGAAGGTAACGAGATGGTGAACAACGCATATGAGGCCAAAAAGATAATGACAGCAATGGGTTCAGGCTATGAAAAGATACATGCTTGCATTAACAACTGCATTCTGTACAGGAAGGAGTACAAGGACTTGGTGGTATGTCCAACTTGTGGAATGTCATGGTGGAAGGTGGATGAGAAGACTAAAGTCATATACGAAAATGTTCCTACAACGGTATTATGGTACTTCCCCCTTATTCCACGATTGAAACGACTTTATAAAGTGAAAAGCATATCAAAAGATTTGATATGGCTCCACCAGTTCCAAAAAGCCCGGTGTTTTACGCCACCCATCTGATTCATGCATGGAAAGCAATAGATGACAGATTTCTGGAAATTGCCTCTGATCCAAGAAATCTTCGGCTTGGCATTTCCATAGACGGGGTCGACATAAACAGAAGGAATAGGAATCACAGTGTGTGGTCGGTATTAACTGTCATTTACAACCTTCCACCTTGGTTGTGTATGAAAATAAAGTTCATCATGCTTTCGTTATTAATATCAGGAACGCCTGGAAACGATATCGATGTGTTTTTGGATCCTTTGATCGATGTTCTGGAGCTCTTGTTTGAAGAAGGAGTTGAGACATATGATTCCTATGCACAGGAACAGTTCACTTTACGTGCTGTTGTCTTATGGACGATTAATGATTACCCTGCTCTTGGTGCATTATGTGGCTGTCCTTATAGTGGATTCCATGGTTGTGTGGTGTGCAGGAAAGAAACTCATTGTGTAAGACTTCCATTCTCTGCCAAGCAGAGTTATGGTGGTCACCGAAGATATCTACCATACAGTCATCCCTTCAGAAAGCAAACTAAGGTGTTCAATGGAAAAGAAGAGTGGGGAACTGCTGCAGATCCTATGACAGGGGAAGAAATATTCAAACTCATGGATCGTTCCCCTTAGTGACGAATCCCTCTACCCAAGGGATGAATTCCCTTCAGATGGTGGTCCCCCCTCTCGGAGGACAATCCGCTCCCCCCATCGCTCAGATCTCTACTACCTTGATCCCCGTAAGCACGAACCCGGCGTATGGCTTGCCCAACTATCCCCCGTATCAGGCCGGAACAAGTGGTCATGCCCTTCAGATACGCGAGCCTTACAATCCACCTTACATTAGAGGTTTAGGACCCAATCAAGGCCAACAATACCATGACTACTCAGGCCCATATTCTGATGACTCATCCTCGGAGGAAGATAGGGATGAAGCCTCAAGGAGGTGACGTCCGAGCAAGGAGCCTATAGGACAGGCTCGCCGAAGAATCCATGATGGGCCCCCTCAGACAGTTGCCGAGAGAATCAAGGCACACGAGGCCAAGATCCTAAGGCTGAAGGATGACATGGCAAGAGAGCAAGCCAGGAAAAATCAGAATCGAACCCCTCCGGCTTCAAGGGAGATTCCCCTAATCGACTTAGAGAGGTCTTCAAGGAGATAAAGAACGGTAGATACCCCAAGATCAACAAGGGTGGAAACTTCCAGGGGAGACCCTAAGGATTTGATGCCGCTGGGAGACCCTGACGATCCCACACCCCCATTCACTGAAGAGGTGGTGAATGCTTATGTTTCTAGGAAGTTTAAGATGCCCACTATTAAGGCTTACGATGGAACGGGCGATCCCGCCAATCATGTTAGGACATTCTCAAATGCGCTGTTGTTGCAGCCGGCTAGTGACGCTCTCAAGTGTAGGGCGTTCCCTCAAACCCTGTCGGGCATGGCACAACGTTGTTATAGCAGTCTTCCCCCGAATTTAATTGGCTCTTTTAAGGAGCTGAGTGCCGCTTTTGTTAGCCAATTCATTAGTGGAAGAGTTCATGAGAAAAGTTCTGCAGCTCTTTTGTATGTGGTACAAGGGAAGAATGAAAATTTTAGAGATTACCTCAAGCGATTCACCAAAGAGACATTGAATATCATAGACTTGGAAAACAAGGTGGCCATGGTAGCCCTGGAACATGGAACCACTGACCTCTTCTTTAAGAGGTCGCTGGCAAAACACCCCCTGAGAACATGGCTGAGCTCCAACGAAGGGCTGATAAGTATATTAAAGCAGAGGATAGTCTAAAGAAGGAGTCAGGAACGGGAAACACCGTGAACGGTGACAATTCTAAGAAGCGGAAGCTGGAGCAAGAATATGATTGGAGAGATAAATACCCGCGCACGGGCAGATATTCCGATTCAGCTCCTAAAAAGGGGAGTCCAGGGCAAAGGTTTACGGAGTATGCAAGGTTGAATGCCCCAAGAAGCCAAATCCTGATGGAGATAGAAAAGGACAGGGACGTGAGATGACCGAAGCCACTAAGGACTGATCCTGAGAAAAAAAACAGGAATCAGTGTGGGACACGATACCGACGATTGTAGACAATTGAAAGATGGGATTGAGTTCTTGATCCACGGGGGAAAATTGAATAAATTTTGCAAAGATGGGGATCGGGGAAACCCAAGGCGGGATTATGATAGGAAAGATGAGGATCGTAACCGCAATCAGCAGCCCCGGGGGCCAGTGATAAAAATGATCTTTGGTGGCCCAACAGCGGCCGGGACAAGTAGAAATTCCAGAAAGGCGTATGCACGAGAGGTGATGCACATCGTAGGGGAAGCCCCGAAGCGTACAAAGACGGAAGTCTAAATTGGATTCGATGATTCGGACCTTGAAGGGGTGAAGTTTCCACATGATGACCCACTGGTTATCTCACCTGTGATAGGCAACTCCCAAGTGAAGAGAGTCTTGATTGACAATAGAGCATCAGTGGACATTCTGTTCCATGATGCCTTCTTGAAGATGGGATATACTGAGTTTCAATTGACACCATCAAACATGCCCTATATGGGTTCAACGGAGTGGAGTCGAAAGTTGAGGGGACAATTCAGCTACCCATGACTATAGGGCAGGAGCCACGGGAGGCTACTTAGATGTTAAATTCCTTGGTTATCAAAGCCACGTCCACATACAATGCTATCTTAGGTAGGACGGGAATTCATGCTTTTAAGGCGGTTGCGTCTACCTATCATTTAAAGATTAAGTTCCCAACCAGAAATGGAGTAGGAGAAGAGAAAGGAGATCAAAAGATGGCAAGGAGTTGTTATGCGGCTACACTGAGGCCGGATGGAACTGGGGGGCAGGTCCTCCCGATCGAGGATATGGACGTTCGAGAGAATGAAGAGCGGAAAGGAAAACCAACAGAGGACTTGGTTCCCATACCTTTGGAGTTGGAAGATTAAGAGAAGGTTACTCACATCGGGGCATCTTTGAAAGACCCCTTGAAAAGCAGGTTGATTGCCTTCTTGCAAGACAATAATGATGTCTTTGCGTGGACAGCAGCTGATATGCCAGGGATAGATCCCCAATTGATAACACACAGCTTGAATGTGGATCCAAACTGGAAGATGGTGAAACAAAAGAAGAGAAATTTTGCACCTGAGAGGCAAGAAGCCATAAAGCAGGAAGTTGACAAACTCCTAGAGGCAGGGTTCATTGAGGAAATCCAGTTCCCGGAATGGTTGGCCAATCCTGTAATGGTCAAGAAGGCTAATGGAAAGTGGAGGATGTGTATAGACTTCACTGATCTGAACGATGCATGCCCAAAGAACTATTTTCCCTTGCCAAGGATCGATACGTTGATAGATGCCACGGCTGGGCACGAGATGTTAAGCTTCATGGATGGCTTTAGTGGCTATAACCAAATCAAGATGCAAAAGGATGATATTCCTAAGGTATCATTCATCACCGACTTCGGTGTGTATTGTTACCTGGTCATGGCTTTTGGACTGAAAAATGCAGGAGCTACCTATCAGAGGTTGGTAAACAAGATTTTTGCTCATCTCATTGGAAAGACTATGGAAGTTTACGTGGATGATATATTGGTGAAAAGCCTACACAAGGTAGATCACATTGAACACATGCGGGAGGCATTTGAAGTGTTGAGACACCATAAAATGATGTTGAACCCAACCAAGTGTGCTTTTGGTGTTGGGTCAGGGAAATTCTTGGGTCTTATGGTCTCAAAGCGGGGAATTGAGGCTAACCCCGACAAAATCAAGGCTATTTTGGACATGGAACAACCACGTTCTACAAGGGACGTAAAGAAGTTAATCGGAGGATTGCTGCGTTAGGGAGGTTCGTCTCCAAATCCGGGGACAAGTGTTTGCCGTTCTTTAAAACCTTGAAGAAGGTAAAAAACTTTGAGTGGATAGAGGAAAGCCAAGAGGCCTTTGAGCAGGTGAAGAAGTATATGTCTGAGGCCCCGCTATTGGCCAAGCCAAGTACGGGAGAAATCCTCTATCTTTACATGGCTATTTCAGGTCAAGCTGTGAGTGCGGTGCCGGTGAAGGAGGAAAACAAGGTTCAGAAACCCGTATACTATGTGAGCAAAGTGTTACACGAAGCAGAGTTGAACTACTCCACTGTTGAGAAGTTTGCCTTAGCATTGGTAACTGCCTCTAGGAAACTACGACCCTATTTTCAGGCACATAAGATTGAGGTCCTTACAGGAAAACCATTGAGGAATATTTTGCACAACCCTAAAGCCAGTGGTAGGCTCATCAAGTGGGCAATTGAGTTGGGAGAATTCGATATTAAGTACAAGCCAAGGACGGCCATCAAAGCTCAGGCACTTGTTGACTTCGTGGTTGAATGCACCATTGACAACTAAGAAGTCGGGGGGCAGGAGTACTGAGGGTCAAGAATCTTAAAGTTTGTGGAGATTCGAGGCTAGTTGTGGCCCAAGTCAATGGGGAGTTTGAGGCAATGGATGAAACCCTGGCCAAGTACTTAAGGCTTGTGAAGGCAGTAATGACTCAATTTGATGACTGCTACATTGAGCACATTCTGAGGGAGGAAAACACCAATGCTGAAGCCTTATCCAAGTTTACCTCCTCTGAGATAGAGAATTACTCTGGAAGTGTCTACTTCCAAGTTCTGAGAATCCCTACCATCGATTCAAAGTTAGTCGCACCTATCGGGGTGAGGGAATGTTGGATAGATCCCATAAAAGCACACCTTGAAACCGGTTGGCTCCCGACTAATGCCATGGAAGCACGAAAATTATCTATGAGGTCATTGAGGTATGCTCTGATTGAAGGGATACTTTACAAGAAGTCTTTTGTGATTCCTTATTTAAAGTGTTTAAGACCTGAGGAGGCCAAATCAGCCATTGAGGAGGTCCATGAAGGAATTTGTGGACAACACTTGGGGGGCAGGGTCCTAGCTCACAAGATAGTCAGACTCGGATACTATTGGCCTGAGATGATGGCCGATGCCAAGGAAAATGTGAAAAAATGTGATCGGTGCCAGAAACACGCACCAATGGTTAGGCAACCACCAGAGATGTTGACATCCGTTAGCTCCCCCATTCCTTTTGCCATGTGGGGGATGGATATACTTGGGCCCTTTCCTTCGGCCACTGCTCAAAGAAAGTTCCTGGTTGTAGCAATTGATTACTTCACGAAGTGGATTGAGGCTAAACCTTTGGCTAAAATCACAACCAAACATGTTATGCAGTTCTTCTGAGAGAACGTCATGTGTAGGTATGGGATACCGCGGATCCTGGTTACGGACAATGGGCTACAATTCAACAACAAAGAGTTTAGGGATTATTGTGATGAGAATGGAATTGAGCTTTGGTTTACCTCGGTTGCCCACCCTCAAGCCAATGGGCAAGCTGAAGTTGCCAATCGAATCATCCTCGATGGACTTAAGAAATGGGTGGAACGCTCCAGAAACACTTGGGTGGATGAGTTACTACCCATACTCTGGGCATACCGAACCACATGCAAGGTGACTACTAGAGCAACTCCCTTCATGTTAGCTTACGGGACTAAAGTTGTGGTACCCGTGGAAATTATGCATGCATCTCCACGAGTGGAAGCCTTCGAACCAGACACCAACGAGGAAGGAATGAGACTAGCCCTTGACTTGATCGATGAGGTAAGGGATGAAGCCCATGCTAGGAATACTGAACATCAGAAGAAAGCCTCCTTCTACTACAACCTAAGGGTGAAGGAAAGGTTCTTCCGTCAGGGGGACTTAGTACTCAGAAAGATTGAAGCTTCCGGAGTTGGACAAAAGGGGAAGCTGGCACCAAATTTGGAAGGCCTATATCGGGTCAAAAGCACGCTGGGATGAGGATCATACAAGTTGGAGACTTTGGAAGGGAACGACGTGCCTCGCACTTGGCATGCATCGAATCTCAAGGTCTATTATGTTTGATTATCCTATGTAGGACGTAGCTCATATCTATTAGGATAGTAGAAATAAGGTCGACGAAACCATTTTGGAGTTTTTAAACTCTGAGTAGAAGTAGAGTATTATATAAGGGCTAGACCCATTTCAAGTTTTAATGCAATTTGGTTTTCTCCTCTCTTGCTTGCTATTCTATGTCTGTTATGTGTCAAAGCATATTTAAAATTGCTAGTTAAAATAAGCCAAAATACAAAAGACAAAACAAGTAAAAGGAAATACCAGAAGATGCATAAAACAAATGAACAAGCCCGGAGGCTATAAGTGACGATTTACAAGTCAAGAAAGCAAAATATCGAAAGTCATGTCACGTAGGGCCAGAATAAATAAGTGGAAGGAGCCTTAGTGGCAGTCTTGCCAGTACTCTTAGCAGGAAAATCTCTATCAGTACTAGTAGCAGTAGTCGACTCCTCGGCATCAGCCGGAAGAGGGGAGTGCTCAGGATCCAAGATCCTATCAGTAGCATCATCTCCCTCCTCTTCCTCCTCCTCCTCGTCCTCCTCCATAGGAGTAATCCTCTGGGACTCTAATAGCTTGGCCAGCTCTAAAGGAGCCTCAGGGCAATGAAAGTCTCCAATCTGGAACAACCCCGGATGCCTCTCTGAAACGGCATCTAAAGCCCCCTTCCATCCACTAAAATAGTTAGCCGGATAGGTGAGGTCATCGTGCTTACCCATCAGCTTCTGAAAATCTTCAGAGTTCATGTACTCGTCAATGATATCCTCCTTTCCCTGCCTAACTCAGCAATGCTACCATAGGCCTTCTCCAGCTCCTCCTTCTTTGACTTTAACTTCTCTTGCAGGTCCCCAATAGTCACTTTGCCCTGGTCTAGATCCTTCTTATGAGTTCCAGCCTGGGACCGCCAAGATTTAGCATGATGCAGAGCAGACTGGAAATATGTGTTACCCTGAAAGCGCAAGTTGAAAGTTAATAAACAAAAAATGAAGATTGAAACCAAAAGAAAGGAAGAAAGTGCTTACAGTGGCAAGGGCTTGAGAACCCAGTAACTTAACTGCCTCTAAGTCACGAGAAACAACTATGTCGCGATAGTCAGCAGGAGTGATTGAGTGATAGGACCAATCCTTCGAATGCTTGGTACTCCCGACAACTGTGTCCTATTTTCTGATGCCCCAAGCAGGCCGAAAAATAGAGGTCTTAGCAGAGGAGACAGCCCCACTTCCCTCTCCTACATCAACAGTGTAACACCCCCAGATCCGGGGTCAGGGATCGGGTCGTTACGGTCTCATAACTCATACATAATACTTGACTTGAGTCCAAAATCAATAAGTAGCATGCTGTGACCCCACAATAATATCCACTCACACACACAATTATAGTCCCAGAGATGAAATTGAAATAAGTCTTACATAAAGGGGATTACGAATAAAAGTTATTACAAGCCAAAAGGAAAACATCATAAGTTTAGAAGTTTTTCCGTTGATTACATAAATTATACATATAGTTAAACAGGAAACCAAAGCTGTCTAAAAGGAGTTAGAACTTGCCTGGAAATCGAGTACTGGTAGGGGTAGTGGTAGGGTGTCCCGAGTCAGCTCGGCGATCTATAAATAGTCAAGAGATTCTGGATTAATCACTTAACACTTTTCAAAAGGTTAAGTATTAACTTAAGTCGAAACATGTTTTCGAATTATCTCGTTATACCCCTTTTTAGTGTAACTCTTTTTATTACCGATACGATCCGACATTTATTCGTCATTAAGACATGTCATCATACTCACACTTAGTGTATACTTAAGTCATATAAGTTCTAAATTCGATCGATTACGAACCAAGATTATATCTCGAGTTTTATCGCTCATTTTCTAAGTTATAACCAAAGTTATAGTTTTAAGGGGTTCGTTCGCGTTTAACCTTGATTCAAACATTTTTATAAAATCGAAAAACGATCCGATTCACATGAGGTTTTCTCTCACACCTTCCTTTTTACCTCTAGTATTTAATTTCCAATATTTTCCACTGACTTGCATATTTTACGAGGGTTCAATTTCAGTTACGAATTCTCGTTTACTGTTTCGAACTACTTTTAGTATACCGGCCATAACTCCTAAACTGTAAGTCCGTTTCACACGTTCTTTATATCAAAACGAAGCTTGGAATATTATATATCTTATCATGGCATATTTCTTGGCTAGTCATTGAGTTACATCTACTAAAAATTTTGGCATTACGACGGCTATAAATCGAATATTTACCAATTCCAAACCTTCCCATAAACATAGTATCCACTCCAAACAACATATATATGATATATAACCATGAACTGAGGCCAAGAAATGCCTTTCTGTTCATCTAACTATTTTTAACATTTATCCAAAACCCAATCATAATCATGCTTACAACCTATTAACAACATAACTAACTTATATTCCTCAAGAACATGCATAAAACTCAAAGTAGACCTAAGGTTTCAAGGGCATTATACCTTCTTGATAATGTGTTCTAGCCTCACCAAGCCTTGTATGGTCCTTAGGAGTGCTTAAGCTTGCTAGAATAATCAAAAGATTCAAAGAAAACAAAGTTAATACATGAAGAACACTATTCATCATCACCTTTCTTGATTTTTTTCAAAATGGAAAAAGATGAATTTGAAGCTAAGATTTTGAGGAGATCATTTTTATGAAATGTAAGACTCACCTTAAAAATTTCAAGATCAAACAATGGTTGGAAGTTAGATTTTTATTTTGCAATTTCTTGCTTGGTCGAATGGAATGAATAAAAGAGGGGGAGAGAGTTTTTCTTGTTTCTTTGCTTGGTTATGTAATGAAATGAATTATTAAGATGAGATTTAGATAATATCTCATCCAAAAGCCACTTTAATAAAGTGATGATGTAAAGGATGATGAAAATGGATGGACAAGTGTTGAGATTTTGATGGTTCTCATGTAACTAGTGGTTTGATTTTGCTAAGTGCTAGTTAATCTCCAAACATGCTAGTTACTTATGTAACTAAGTAGTTACTAGATATTTATCACTTGCACATGCATGTATCTTGCTTCCTCTGCTTGATTCTGTGTCCAGTTATTGCCCGTTTTGATTGATCGTTCGTAGGAATATTTCACGGATTTCTAATTAGGGTTTACCGGGAATCTTCTTAATATTAATACTATAATTCTCCATCTTTCTTTCTAACTTTCCACTTTATATTCCTTAAATCCCTTCGTTAAATCCTTAAGGCTACCAGTGTCCAGGGAACTCTCGAAGAAAATAAAAGTGCGGTTTTTCAGAATCCGACAGCTTTTACACACACTTATTTTCCGCCTGGATCACTAATACGAACTCGGAAATCCGTTCCGAATACTTCTATATAGTGTCATCTCATAATATTCTTACTGCCACCAAAAACAATATTCATTCTTTATTCTTTACTTATCCTCTTAGGGTTGTATAATTGTCTCTGTTCTTTTTCGATCGTTCCTTAACCTTTTTATGGAACCACTGGATTAATCGTTATCGATCTGGATGACATGAGAATATTCTCCTGCTTGGAATTGCCATATCTTATTCCCCTAGGAGATAGATTATTCTTACCTAAGTGGTCAACCATTATCATTCTTCAAATATATAAATATTTAAATCGAATTCCATTCATTCATTCAGAAGATCAACTATTACATCGTAGCCGTAACCACTATTCATTCTTACATCATTAAATAATAAAAAGTTTTAATTCTACCCAAAATCTGGGTTCTTACAGTCTCCCCTCCTTAAAAGGATTCCGTCCCGGAATCAGTTTGAAAACAAATAGTGGTACTTCTCTTGCATTGTGCTTTCAAGCTTCCAGGTTGATTCTTCTACATTGTGGTTCTGCCACAAAACTCTGACTAGCTGAATGACCTTGTTTCGGAACACTTGTTCTTTCCGGTCTATGATTTCCACAGGTTGCTCTACATAGGTCAAGTCTGGTTGCATGTCCACTTGCTCATACTCTACAATGTGCTTGGCATCCGGATTATACTTCCTCAACATCGAAACATGGAACACATTGTGCACCTACTGTAGATTCGGGGGCAATTCCAGCTCATAAGCTAGTTCCCCAATCCGTCTCAAGACCTCAAATGGTCCAATGTATCTGGGACTCAACTTTCCTTTCTTTCCAAATCTCATTAAACATTTCCAAGGTGACACTTTTAAGAACACTAGGTCTCCTACTTCATATTCTTTGCCTTTCCGAGCTAAGTCAGAATATTTCTTTTGTCGATCCTGGGCTGCTACCAACCGTCCTCTGATTAGATCTACTGCATCTTTAGTTCATTAGACCACTTCGGGCCCGAGCATCTTTCGCTCTCCAACTTCATCCCAATACAAGGGAGATCGCCATTTCCTTCCATAAAGGGCCTCATAAGGTGGCATTCCTATACTTGAATGGAAACTGTTATTGTAGGAAAACTCGATCAATGGCAAGTGATCATCCCAATTTCCTTTGAAGTCTATAGCGCAGATTCTCAACATATCCTCTAGCGTTTGGATGGTCCTTTCACTTGGCCCGTCTGTCTGGGGGTGGTAGGCTGTGCTCATGTTCAGCCGGGTCCCTACACATTCTTGAAAACTTCTCCAAAACCTGGAGTTAAATCTAGGATCTCGATCGGATACTATTGCGACTGGGACTCCATGTCGACCCACTATCTCTTTTAAGTAGATATCCACTAGTCGGTCGACCGTGTACCTTTCATTGATCGGGAGAAAGTGAGCTGACTTCGTCAGTCGATCTACAATTACCCATATGGCGTCATGATTAGCCTTGGTCCTTGGTAAACCTACTACGAAATCCATGGCTATGTGTTCCCATTTCCATTCTGGAATCTCTAAGGGGTGTAGAAGTCCGCTGGGCTTCTGGTGCTCTGCTTTCACTCGCTGGCAGGTCAAGCATCTGCTTACCCACTCTGCTACGTCCTTTTTCATATTGGGCCACCGGTAATACTCCTTCAAATCCCTATACATCTTGGTGCTACCGGGGTGCACCGAGTATCTTGAGTTGTGTGCCTCGTATAAAATCTCATCCTTGAGTTCCTGAACATTTGGGATCTATATCCTGTACGTGTACCTCATGATAACTTCCTTGTCTCTTTCACACTTAATTTCTTCCCCGGTCATTATCTCTTCCGTGGAGTTCTCTTCTTCCTCCATTATCCGTTCTTGACACAGTCTAATCTTTTCTAACAATGGAGGTTGGATTCTAATTTCCATCAACTTTTCTTGGCCCCCTTCGGGTAACTTAATCTCAATTTCCAACTTCTCAAAATCTTTCACTAACTCTTCCTCTAAAGTTATCATCTTGAGCTTCTCTTTCCTACTAAGGGCATCAGCCACCATATTGGCTTTGCCCGGGTGATAACGAATTTCACAATCGTAATCCTTGTTTAACTCTAGCCATCTCATCTGGCGCATGTTAAGCTCTTTATGAGTGAAAATGTAGTTGAGGCTCTTATGGTCAGTGTAAATCTCGCACTTTTCCCCATACAAGTAGTGTCTCCAAATCTTTAAAGCGAAGACTATGGCTGCTAGTTCTAGATCATGCGTGGGATACCTGACCTCATAATCCTTCAATTGCCTAGACGCATATGTTATTACCTTGTCGTGCTGCATAAGCACGCATCCCAATCCTTTATGCGAAGCATCACTGTAAATCACGAAATCTCCTTTTCCATCAGGTAATGCCAACACTGGGGCTGTCACCAACCTCTTCTTTAGTTCTTGGAAACTCTTCTCGCATTCTTCAATCCATTCGAATTTCTCAGTTTTACGGGTAAGTCGATTTAACGGAGCTGCGATCTTCGCAAAATCTTGGATAAATCTTCTGCAATATCCGGCTAGTCCGATGAAACTCCTTACCTCGGTTGGAGTAGTTGGCCATTCCCAATTTGAAACTGCTTCTATCTTGGAGGGGTCAACCAACACTCCTTCTCTATTGATCACGTGCCCTAAGAATTGCACTTCATTTTTCCAGAACTCACACTTTGAGAATTTGGCATATAACTGCTCCTTCCTGAGTATTTCTAAAGTTATCCTCAAATGTTCAGCGTGTTCTGCCTCTATCTTTGAGTAGATGAAAATATCATCAATGAAGAATATCACGAATTTGTCCAAATATTCTTTGAACACTCTATTCATTAAGTCCATGAAAGCTGCTGGGGCGTTGGTCAATCCAAATGACATCACCAAGAACTCATAATGTCCATATCTAGTACGGAATGCAGTCTTCGGGATATCTTTAGGTTTAATCTTCAGTTGGTGATTTCCCGTTCTCAGGTCAATCTTAGAGAAGTAAGCGCCTCTTAGCTGGTCAAACAAATCGTCTATCCTGGGTAGTGGATACTTATTCTTTATGGTTAGCTTGTTCAACTCTCGGTAGTCGATGCATAACCTCATGCTCCTGTCCTTTTTCTTAACGAACAACACTGGTGCGCCCCAAGGGGACACACTGGGCCTTATCATGCCCTTATCCAACAATTCCTGTAACTGTTTAGCTAGCTCTTTCATTTCTACTGGGGCTAATCGGTACGGGGCCTTCGAAACCGGTGCCGTCCCCGGGGCTAACTCGATGGCAAACTCAATTACCCTATCAGGTGGTAGTCCGGGAAGATCTTTTGGAAACACGTCCTCGAACTCTTTAACTACCGGAATGTCTTGCAATCTTGGCGCTTCCTTCTGAGTGTCTATAATGTAAGCTAAATAAGCCTCGTTCCCTTTTCGTAACAATCTCTTGGTTTGCGCCATGGTCAGAATTTTCTGGGTCTGTCGCATCCCCTTAAACACTATTTCTTTCTTCCCTGGGGTTTGCAACCTAACCTTTTTCCCTTTACAACCTATCTGCGCATTATTGCGAGATAGCCAATCCATTCCCAAAATGACATCAAATTCCCCTAGCTAAAAAGGAATTAAATTGACTGATATGGGCTAAAAATAAGCCCTAAAGACACATTTAATATGGCATTAATTAGACCCAGCATGGTCCAAACGTGGGGCCCATTAATGAGGTCAGAATCCCTATTTTAATATTAATTTCGTAATTAATATTGGGGGAAATAAACAGCTCAGCAATAAGAGTTGGATAAGGATATTATCTCCATCAGACTTAGCCACCAAGGCATCCAATTCGATATGGAAACTGATTCCTATAAGGAATAGATCTAGAACCTTCCTCAAAGACTTGTCCACCAAGTCTCCAAATCCTACCATAATTCTAAGGCTTCTCAGCCTATATAATGGGCCTGACCCCTCATTCTCAGAACTACGTTTTCTTGGCTTGATTATCTATTACTAGGATACGTAGGCATTCTGTGAGGACCGCTTAGTCTCGAACGCAGAAGCAGCCATTAAAGCACGAAGCTCACGAACCCTAGCATTAAATACACAAACCCTAGCCACAATAATTTCAACCTAGTTTTTATTCCACAACATTTGGCGCCGTCTGTGGGAAGACAACATCAACCATGGTTCAAACACGAAGAACAACACCAGTTGTAACTGAGGCCGTGCCACTCAACTCTGCTCCACCCCTCACCGAACAGACTCCCCCAGCATCAGGGGCGATCATCCAACAAGCTCCGCCAGCATCAGGGACGATAACCCAATCTCAAGTTTCTCAACAACCAGGGGTGATTCCCCACGTTGAGAGTACGCGGCCTATGATCGACTAATCAGGACGAGGAACCAACCCTCTTCAGATGGTGGTCTCTCCTCTTTTTAATCCTGACAACCCACCACCAGGGGTACAGATCCACACCACGGATCTCCCCTTGAATACTAACCCGAGGTATGGTCTGCCTAACCACCCTCTAGCCGCTCGAGGAGCAGGGCCAAGCGGATATGCCATGCAAACACAGGATCCATCTTATATTAGAGGATTGGGTCCTTATCAGGACGACTACTCTGGTCCTTATACTGAAGATTCGTCGTCTGAGGACGATGATCGAGACGAAGCCCCAAGGAGGCGACGTGCTAGTAAGGAACCTCTAAGGAGGAATCCAGCAAACCGTGATGGTCCTTTAACAATTGCAGAGAGAATTAAGGCTTATGAAGCCGAGATTCAGAAGCTGAAGGACGACCAAGCAAGGGAGCAAGAAAGACAGAACCCTAATCAGACTCGACCTCCTCCGACTTCAGGAGGGATTCCCTTCATAGATTTGGAGAGGTCTTCAAGGAGACGCCGAAGGGATGAAGCCCCAACCAGAGGAACTACAAGGGTGGAACTCCCCAAGAGTAACCCCAAAGACCTGATGCTACAAGGAGATCTTGATGATCCAACCCCTCCATTCACTGAGGAGGTGATGAACGCACATATCTCCCGAAAGTTTAAGATGCCCACAATCAAAGCTTACGATGGAACGGGGGATCCCGCAACTCATGTGAGAACGTTTACAAGCGCATTGTTACTGGAGCCTGCTAACGACGCCCTTAAGTGTAGGGCGTTCCCCCAAACCCTGTCGGGCATGGCGCAACGTTGGTATAGTCGTTTACCTCCAAACTCGATTAGCTCTTTCAAGGAGTTGAGTACCGCTTTTGTCAGTCAATTCATTAGTGGAAGGGTGCATGAGAAGAGCTCCGCATCTCTTATGTATGTGGTGCAAGGAAAGAATGAAAATCTGAGGGATTACCTCAAGCGATTCACTAAGGAGACCCTGAATATCACTGATTTAGAAAATAAGGTGGCAATGGTAGCCCTGGAACACGGAACCACTGACCTCTTCTTCAAGAGATCATTGGCGAAGCATCCCCCCGAGAACATGGCTGAGCTCCAACGAAGGGCTGATAAGTATATTAAAGCTGAGGATAGCTTGAAGAAAGAAACCACCGTAGGTGGAGGAGGAGGTAACAATGACTCCGAGAAGCGAAAGCAAGACCAGGACTATGATGATCAAGAGTATGATGCTAGGGACAAGTATCCCCGAACTAGCGAGGACTCCGACTCTGCCCCTAAGAAGAACCAAGGGTCAAGGTTCACTGAGTATGCAAGGTTGAATACTCCTAGGAGTCGAATCTTGTTGGACATTGAGAATGATAAGGATTTCAGATGGCCGAAGCCACTCAGGGGTGATCCCGCAAAGAGAAACCAGAGTCAGTATTGCAGATTCCATAGAGACGTGGGGCATGACACAGACAATTGCAAGCAACTCAAAGATGAGATCGAGTTTTTGATCCGTAGAGGGAAGCTGAGACACTTCACTAAGGGTGAAGACCGTGGTAATCAGAGAAGAGACTATAATAGAAGGGATGACGATCAAGATCGCAACCCACAACCCCGAGGGCCAGTAATCAACATGATCTCAGGAGGCCCGACTGCGGCCGGGACAACTAGGAACTCTCGAAAGGCTTATGCCCGAGAGGTGTTGCACATCGTGGGAGAGGCCCTGAAGCGTGCAAAAATTGAGGTAGCGGTTAGTTTTGATGACTCAGACTTGGAAGGGGTGAAGTTCCCCCATGACGACCCATTGGTCATAACTCCTGTGATTGGAAACTCGGAGGTGAAGCGAGTCTTGATAGACAATGGAGCTTCCGTTGACATTCTGTTTCATGATGCGCTTGTGAAGATGGGATACACTGATTCTCAGTTGACCCCCAATAACATGCCTATATATGGATTCAATGGAGTAGAATCCAAAGTTGAAGGGACTATTCAGCTGCCTGTAACTATCGGGCAAGAGCCCAAGGAGGCCACTCAGATGTTGAACTTCCTGGTAATCAAGGCGGCTTCAACGTACAACGCTATCCTTGGAAGGACTGGACTTCATGCATTCAAGGCTGTTGCCTCAACCTATCATGTGAAGATCAAGTTCCCTACCAGGAATGGTGTTGGAGAACATAAAGGTGATCAGAAGATGGCACGAAGCTGTTATGTAGCCTCGTTAAGGCCTGATGGAGTCGGGGGGCAGGTCCTTCCGATTGAAGACATGGATGTCCACAGTGGTAAGGAACACAAAGAAAGGTCAGCAGAGGACATCACACAGAAGCCTCGGACAGCCATTGAGGCTAAGGCGTTAACTGACTTTGTGGTTGAGTGCACCATTGGCAACCAAGAAGTTAGGGGGCAGGAGGTAGTACCCCGAGCAGGAAGTGAACTGCAGAATAAGAATGAGGAGACCAGAAGGAGTGGCGGGTGCTCTATTTTGATGGAGCATCAAAAACAAAATCAAGTGGTGCAAACCTAGTCTTGAAAAGGCTCGATTGGGCTTAAGTTATCCTAGTAGGACTTAGCTTCATATTTATATAGTAGAAGTAGAAATAAGGTTTATTAAAACCATTGCAGAGCATGTTGCTCCGAGTAGGACAGTAGTACTCTATGTAAGGGTTGAACCCATTTCAAGTTATTAATGCAAGTTTGTTTTCCATTCATTGATTGTGATTTTATTTATGTGCCAAGCACCTGATGTGTGAGTCAAAGAAGACCAAGTACCGAAAATAAAAGAATACACGAATGAAAACAAACAAATGCATACCCCGAAGGGTAGAGTTAGGTTACAGCAGATAAGAGTTTAAGTCCTTGAAGGACCCTGGATAAAGACAAACGTTGAAGTCTTGATGGAACACCCGCTGAAGAAACATATTGCATAGCCCGAAAGCCAATAGAAGGCTCATCAAATGGGCAATCAAACTAGGAGAATTCGATGTTAAGTACAAGCCTAGGACGGCCATCAAAGCCCAGGCTCTAGCTGACTTCGTGGTTGAATATACCATTGACAACCATGAAGTCGGGGGGCAGGAGGTAATAGACCAGGAAGGTCAGCAAGGTGAGAAACCCCTGGAAGAGAAGAAGGAATATTGGATGCTCTATTTTGATGGGGCATCAAAAACAAAAAACTCTATTTTCGTGGGGCATCAAAAACAAAAACCAGTGGTGCAGGTTAAGTTCTGCAAAGCCCCGATGGGTTCACACTCGAGTATGCCTTGAAGTTGGACTTCCAAACAACCTACAACGAGGCGGAGTATGAAGCTCTGATAGCCGACCTTAGACTGACAAGAGCCCTGAGGGTCAAGAACCTGAAAGTCTGTGGAGACTCAAAGTTGGTAGTCTCACAAGTCAATGGAGAGTTTGAGGTTAGAAAAAAGAATATGCCCAAATACTTGAGGATTGTGAAAGCTGCGATAGCCCAGTTAGATGAGTGCCAGGTATATCCCAACCAAGGGAGGAGAATACAAAGGTCGATGCCTTATCTCAATTCAAGGGTCGAGACCCATTCTGGGAGCGTCTACTTCCAAGTCCTGAAGACCCCCACCATCGATTCGAAGTTGGTGGCACCGTTTGATGTAGGAAGCTGTCAGATAGACCCTATCAAATCTCATCTTAAGACTGGTTGGCTCCTTGATATTTCCTGAAAGCACGGAAACTGTTAATGAGAGTGTTGAGATAAGAAGTCCTTTACAATTCCACACTTGAGGTCTTGAACTTCAAATCTCAAAATTTAAGCCTTGATGGCCAACAAGGTTATCTGCCTCCAAACGAACCTGACAAGAGGCATCAGGCTACTTAAAACCTAGCCAAGGTTCTACAAGTATAAGAAGAAGGTTGGAAACCTAGAAGTAAGATAGAGGGTTGACAACCAGCCAAGGCACACCAGACTTGAAGTCAAGTGCTCAGTGGCAAGTGAACTTCTTGAACGATCAACCGAGAAGCAAGACCCCCACTATATGAAGCAAGAGGGCAAAAACTAAGGGACTCCATCATTTCAACATCTTAGAATGAGAGTTAAAGGTTGAATGGTTGATGATAACCAACAACCACGAATGAATTCTCGTTTTCGAATCAAGGACTCAACAAACGAATTAAGGCCCTGAAGGTCACGAAAGCTAAGAAACGGGTCGTTTCAAGGTTCTACAGGAATCTCAAAAATTCGAAAATAATAAGGCTGAGAGCCCGACAAAAACCAAAGAAACGGTCCACAAATAAAAATTGGCCCAAAGGATAGGAGCCTAGAACACCAACGCCCAAGAAGCTAAATCTCCTAGGCGTTGGATCAAATAAAGCCTCCTTGGCGGGGATACCCACGCCAAGGCTGGAGTAACAAATGAAGGGTATTAAAGTACCCACGCCAAGAAGACTTAAAATCATAAGACAAGGTATCACAAAGTGCCTCCTTGGCGGGGGTACCCACGCCAAGGTTGTACGAATACCCACGGTCAGGAAGCCATATCTCCTAAACGTGGTTGGCAAAAACATCTCCTAGGCGGGGATACCCACGCCTAGAGTGGTTGTACAAATGAAGGCATGAAATACCCACGCCCAGGAGACCAACTTCCTTGGCGTGCCTAAGGAGAAGGTCTCCTTGGCGGGGGTACCCACGCCCAGAATAAATTTTGAAAATTGAAGGCATGAAATACCCACGCCAGGAGACCAACTTCCTTGGCGTGCCTAAGGAGAAGGTCTCCTTGGCGGGGGTACCCACGCCCAGAATAAAATTTGAAAATTGAAGGCATGAAATACCCACGCCCAGGAGACCAACTTCCTTGGCGTGCCTAAGGAGAAGGTCTCCTTGGCGGGGGTACCCACGCCCAGGGCTCCTCTTCGAACGACAAGCCATTTTTTAGAAATTAAAAAAGGAATAAAATCCTTAAAAATTCTGAAAATAGGCTAGAAGTGATGATAAAATGGGTAAAAATACCTATTAAATCAAAAACAAAATGTTAGAATAATTTATAAAATTATTTCTAAGGCATGAGGCCCAACATTTTATTTTTGGTAAAAATTATCGAAAATAAAATGTATAAAACCTGATGGTTTAAAAAAAAACAAAAAAACAAAAAAACAAAAAAAAAAGGTCACCCACGCCACCCCAGGCTTTTCTCCTGGGCGTGGCACACAAAGACTCCTCCTAGGCGGTGGTACCCCCGCCCAGGGTGTACCACAAGATGAATGGTTGAATTGCCAAACTGCAATTTGATACCCCAAGTTCTATCTACTTTACAAAAAGGTCCCTGCACTTCACAATTTGACAGAATAAATACCTGTTGGTACATAAAAATTCCTAAATTATTAGGAAAAATTACGAAAAATACCCGTGGGTACATAAAAATTCCTAAATTATTAGGAAAAATTAAGGAAAATACCTGCTGGTACATAAAAATTCCTAAATTATTAGGAATAATTACGAAAAATACCTGTGGGTACATAAAAATTCCTAAATTATTAGGAATAATTAAGGAAAATACCTGTTGGTACACAAAAATTCCTAAATTATTAGGAAAAATTAAGGAAAATACCTGCTGGTACATAAAAATTCCTAAATTATTAGAAATAATTTAGAAAAATACCTGGGGGTACATTAAAAATTCCTAAATTATTAGGAATAATTTAGAAAAATACCTGTTGGTACATAAAAATTCCTAAATTATTAGGAATAATTAAGGAAAATACCCGTGAGTACATAAAAATTCCTAAATTATTAGGAATAATTAAGGAAAATACCTGTTGGTACATAAAAATTCCTAAATTTTTAGGAAAAATTACGAAAAATACCTGTGGGTACCTAAAAATTCCTAAATTATTAGGAATAATTACGAAAAATACCCGTGGGTACATAAAAATTCCTAAATTATTAGGAATAATTTAGAAAAATACCTGTGGGTACATAAAAATTCCTAAATTATTAGGAATAATTAAGGAAAATACCTGTTGGTACACAAAAATTCCTAAATTATTAGGAAAAATTAAGGAAAATACCTGCTGGTACATAAAAATTCCTAAATTATTAGGAATAATTACGAAAAATCCCTGTGGGTACATAAAAATTCCTAAATTATTAGGAATAATTAAGGAAAATACCTGCTGGTACACAAAAATTCCTAAATTATTAGGAAAAATTAAGGAAAATACCTGCTGGTACATAAAAATTCCTAAATTATTAGAAATAATTTAGAAAAATACCTGGGGGTACATTAAAAATTCCTAAATTATTAGGAATAATTTAGAAAAATACCTGTTGGTACATAAAAATTCCTAAATTATTAGGAATAATTAAGGAAAATACCCGTGAGTACATAAAAATTCCTAAATTATTAGGAATAATTAAGGAAAATACCTGTTGGTACATAAAAATTCCTAAATTTTTAGGAAAAATTACGAAAAATACCTGTGGGTACCTAAAAATTCCTAAATTATTAGGAATAATTACGAAAAATACCCGTGGGTACATAAAAATTCCTAAATTATTAGGAATAATTTAGAAAAATACCTGTGGGTACATAAAAATTCCTAAATTATTAGGAATAATTAAGGAAAATACCTGTTGGTACACAAAAATTCCTAAATTATTAGGAAAAATTAAGGAAAATACCTGCTGGTACATAAAAATTCCTAAATTATTAGGAATAATTACGAAAAATCCCTGTGGGTACATAAAAATTCCTAAATTATTAGGAATAATTAAGGAAAATACCTGCTGGTACACAAAAATTCCTAAATTATTAGGAAAAATTAAGGAAAATACCTGCTGGTACATAAAAATTCCTAAATTATTAGAAATAATTTAGAAAAATACCTGGGGGTACATTAAAAATTCCTAAATTATTAGGAATAATTTAGAAAAATACCTGTTGGTACATAAAAATTCCTAAATTATTAGGAATAATTAAGGAAAATACCCGTGGGTACATAAAAATTCCTAAATTATTAGGAATAATTAAGGAAAATACCTGTTGGTACATAAAAATTCCTAAATTATTAGGAAAAATTACGAAAAATACCTGTGAGTACATAAAAATTCCTAAAATATTAGGAAAAGTACAGAAAAATACGAGGAAAATTATAGAAATATTTTCTTGACAAATTGAGCAATAATTTATGCTAATAATGCATAAAAGCTATATAAAAGTGCCGAAATTGCTAAAAGCAAGCACAAGTTAAAGCCTCGAATAAGGTAAATCGTCGTAAATGTGTAGGTCGCTCCACACTTTACAATCAAGATGATACTCGTGAAACACTAGTGTAAACCAAAATTCCCATATAAGGGTAGGAAAATTAAGAAGTCCCAGGTAAGGGATAAAAACGATCCCGAGTCTCGATTAAGGCAAATATAACTTCTACGAAAACCTGATCAGTTTTCCTAGAAGTTGGGGGGCAAATGATATGGGCTAAAAATAAGCCCTAAAGACACATTTAATATGGCATTAATTAGACCCAGCATGGTCCAAACGTGGGGCCCATTAATGAGGTCAGAATCCCTATTTTAATATTAATTTCGTAATTAATATTGGGGGAAATAAACAGCTCAGCAATAAGAGTTGGATAAGGATATTATCTCCATCAGACTTAGCCACCAAGGCATCCAATTCGATATGGAAACTGATTTCTATAAGGAATAGATCTAGAACCTTCCTCAAAGACTTGTCCACCAAGTCTCCAAATCCTACCATAATTCTAAGGCTTCTCAGCCTATATAATGGGCCTGATCCCTCATTCTCAGAACTACGTTTTCTTGGCTTGATTCTCTAATACAGAGATACGTAGGCATTCTGTGAGGACCACTTAGTCTCGAACGCAGAAGCAGCCATTAAAGCACGAAGCTCACGAACCCTAGCATTAAATACACAAACCCTAGCCGCAATAATTTCAACCTAGTTTTTATTCCACAACATTGACATAGAAGGATCGTCCTCCTATTTCTAGTTTACAATCGGGGTGAATTCGATTAACCGGTACGACTTCCTGATTAGCTATCTCTACTTGTAAGGAATCTCTTTGTTGCTTGGTTTTAAGCTTCAATTTATGCGCAAAATCTCTAGATATAAAAGACTTAGTTGCTCCCGAATCAAATAAGACATTTGCACTGACTGAATTGAGAGAAAATGTACATGCTATCACATCCGTGTCCCTCACCGCATCTTGCACTGTCATATTAAAGGTCCTAGCAGTTGGTGGCCTATTTGAGGCAGGCCTGCTTGCCCCTGATGCTGCTGGTTTGTTCCATGGGCAGTCCTTCCTCATGTGCCCTAGCTGTCCGCACTGGAAACAAATGGTGCTTTTAGGGATGATCGTGGTGCAAGAGGTAGCATGGTGCCCATCACGCCCACACTTATAGCAGTTTATCTACTTCAGGTTGCACACACCGGAATGCCTCTTCCCACAAGTAGCACATAATGGTAAGGGGGTCTAGACTGATGGGAACGGGACATTCCCGATTGCTGGCCGCCCTGGCTCACCGTTGCACTTCCAGATGGCTTAAACCCTTCTCTTCTCCCAGGTAGGGAAATGGTCCCTCTGTTAAACTTGGTTGGGGGTTTCCCTCCAGTGGACCCTCCGCCCATGCTGGCATACTTTCTCTTTATTCCCCTTTTTTCTATTTCTCTATGCATCTGATCACTTCCAGCTTCCACAATGGTTGCCTTCTGCACCAAGATGGTATAATCCGTAATTTCTAAAACCGCCACTCTATTCTGGATCCACTGTTTTAACCCTTGTTGAAACCTGTTAGCTCTCCTTTTTTCGGTATCCACAAATTCCAGCAAAAACCTCGACAGCTCAGTAAACTTGGCCTCATAGTCAGCCACTGACATATTGTTCTGTTTCAGTTCCAAAAACTTAAGTTCCATATGAGTTTTCATGAACTTTGGGAAGTACTTCTCCAGAAATAATTGTTTAAACCTTTCCCAGGTTACGATAGCATCAGTCTCCATGTTCTTTTTGGCCTCCCACCAATAATTGGCCTCTCCCTTCAGTAGGTAAGTAGCAAAAACAGTCTTCTCAGCCTCATTGATACTCAGAATCTCGAAATATTTTTCCATTTCCTTGATCCAGGCCCTCGCCTCAACGGGGTTAGCCGATCCGTGGAACTCTGGGGGCTTAAGGGACTTAAAGGCCCTGAAGGAATTTGCCACTGAAGTGTTGTTTCCTGGCGGTGGTTGGGGGTATTGGTTTAAATTCTGCCTAAGCAGATCCATAAACTGGCCCATGGGGTCTCTGCCCTGGTTCTCCCCTTCCTGCTCCACTTCAGTTTCTCCACCCTCTATTTCCCCCTCAAAGTCCTCAGAGTACAAGGGTTCATCCTCTGCTCCTTACTGGGAATCTTCTTGCTCATTATAGTCCTGATCTTGTTCTTCATTATATTCATGGTTTTCCTCATATTGGTTCTAACTCTCTTGGTTAGTAGATTCACGGGGGTTAGCCCTAGTGCCTATTCGTCTTGGAGGCATTTTACTGAAAATTTGGACAATTATACATTAGGTTCATTTACCTGTTTTAAAGGATTTTTCCTTGCATAATTCGTTACATGATTGGATTTAGGATCCCACAATTTCTATCTCATGGCAACTTAATCGAAAGCAGTACATATGCTAATAAACTCGTGATCGCATCCCAACAAAATTGAAATAACTGAAAGGGAAACAAATATATACTAGGTACCGAAAAGGTACAACATCTGAGTTACAACGATAGTTTAAAGTACAACCATCCTAACAACAACAACAAGTCAAAAGTGAAATATGATGTCTATCTGTCTAGTCTGCAAAAAGGGAAAATAAGTACAATGAAACCATCCCTACAAAAGCCGGCACTACTACGTCCGTACATGACTAGACAACTAGACTACTGCATCACTACATCTGAAATCAGCCGCCACGACGAAACATCATCCGAACCCTCCACATGGCGATGCAGAAAATCTCCTCGGCATCTGCTCTGGCTACCATACCATGCCCATTAGTAGGCAACTGTCGCACCCTCACCTGAGCCCTCAGCTCGATGCGGGTCACAGCCTTATACCCAACCCGATCACTGATAGTCCTTCGGCCCTGTAACCTCATTCGGGCGGCTTTCTCCGCTGCTAGCTCCCTCCTAGACTCTGCTAATCTGGCATCTGCCACTGACAACTCTCTATACAGCCCGTTCATAATCAAGTTGTGAACACATATTGGGACTCCCCCTATCGGGACATGAGGTGGGGTGGATGGCTCAGTCGGGGCTGCAGTCTCTGTTTGCTGGGGCTCTAGGGTAGGCTCCTCAAACTCATCGAAAAATGGGCTCACAAGTAGTGGTGGTGGGGTAGGGGCTCTCTCAACAGAGAGGGGTGGCACTAGTAGTCCAGAACTCCCTACATCATCATCCACTGGCTCATCCTCATCTACCACCTGTCTAACAACAGCAGCCATGACTTGCTCAGTGGTCATATCAGTGTCCTCCTCCATGGTCCTAATCTTAGATACAACCCAAAAATCCTCATCCTCAACAACTAACTCAGCGTCCTGCCCTGTCTGGACCCCCTCTGGGTCCTTCTCCCCCTAAGGCTCAACAACATCAGTATCAGCATCAACCTGGACCTCCTCAGGGTCCTCCTCCTCAAGCTCAGTATCCTCATCAGGTAAGTGCTCATAATACGGGTCCCTAGTCCGGAACATATCCTCATCATGCTGTCTCGCAGCTGCCTCCTGGGCAGACATGTCACTCGCCTACACAAGACGAACTATGTTACTATTATGATACTTAAAAAGTTCCCGTAAGGGTTTTAGGTGAACCTGGCAAGGGTTCTTATTATATTAGTGAATTTATTATTATATAACGTCGCATCATCTCTTGGGATATATAACTCTCGCTCTGATACCATCTCTGTAACACCCCCAGATCCGGGGTCAGGGATCGGGTCGTTACGGTCCCATAACTCATACATAATACTTGACTTGAGTCCAAAATCAATAAGTAGCATGCTGTGACCCCACAATAATATCCACTCACACACACACAGTTATAGTCCCAGAGATGAAATTGAAATAAGTTTTACATAAAGGGGTTTACGAATAAAAGTTATTACAAGCCAAAAGGAAAACATCATAAGTTTAGAAGTTTTGTCGTTGATTACATTAATTATACATATAGTTAAACAGGAAACCAAAGCTGTCTAACTATGCTACCTCATCAATGATGGCTAGCATCTCAGCGGGGAGTCCGGTGGGTCGGGTAACCCGCTTGCGCCGAGTGCGCCTGACGCGAGCCATCTGTCCTAGTTGTTGTTGTGACATAATAAATAAGCAAGGGTGAGCAATAGCCCACCAACAACAATATAACTAAACAGTGATGATATATATATATATATATATATATATATATATATACAGTAGTTCAAACAACTTTGAAACCATATGACATGCCTTAGCGAAGATAATACCAGGATAAGGTAAATGATGAAGTTACAAGTAACTCAAAACATATATATTCCAATTATGAATACTTTTCCAATACTGCCAACAATAATACTATTGCAGAAAATAATGAATCTGGATGATTGAACTTATGCTGGAGTATTCACCGCCCCCACTGCCAATCCTTACGATGATCAGTCGCAGATTGTACAACTCAATTTAGATTTACTACCGGTAGAAGGAAGAACTGACGGCTTTACTTGTCTACCGCCCTACTAGCTCTCCCCGGCCAACGGTTGGGCCAAAGGGGAAGGACCGGCGCTACTCGACCTCTTACACGACTCCAAGTTCGAAAAGAATTTCATGACTCTGAACGCAAAATTCGTCCCCCTTTCCCCAAGTATAATACTTGTTGATAAGACTTCATAAAGTAGTCGTGTCTAGTTGGAAAGGAAAATTCAACATTATATCTCCCAAGCTGTTGCTTGTTAGAGGATACAATCTTGTTCCGATAATCTTACCCCTCGAATGATGAGAGGGTACACAGATGCAATAGATAGAATTTCTAGTTGCGAGTGAAAAGAATACTTCTCGAAGATTTATGACCGGGAAGTCATCAAGATAAATAACATTTTTCAAGTAAGGTTCTCTTATTATTTGGAAGATAGATTCGAAGGAAGAACGACATTTTGAGAACCTTTCTTGATGTAATATTAATAATAACCCAACTTCGAAGAAATTTTATAATTATCGAAGGTCAACGATAATATATGAAGTCATTTCAGAGTATTAGATAAATATTCAGAGAATATTTATTGTATCAGAAATAATTACAGAAGGCTTATGACTACGAGCGAATATTTAAATCGAAGTATTTCTTAGAATACTTCTCGAATAAATAAGGAGGAAATATTCATTGAATAATTAAATATTTAAATGAATATTCAAAATAATATTCGTTCATGTAATAATACTTGAAAGGAATCTTGAAATAATATTTGATAAATAAATAGATCATCAGATGAATATTTAAAATAATATTCGTCAAGTAATTAGGAACTTAAATGAATATTCACAAAGTAATATTCATTTAATGAATAATATTCTAAATGAATATCAAAGTAATATTCATTTAGTAATCCAAGCTTTTAAAATAATATTCGAAATAATATTCGATAAATGAATCGATTTTGAATGAATATTGAAAAATAATATTCATTGAATAAATAGCGTTCAAAAAATTATTTGAAGTAATAATCGTTAATTAAATAATCTCGGACGAATATTCAAATAATATTCGTCAACCAAATAATGGAAAATATTTACTTAATATTTTCCTCGAATGTAGTTACGATATATCAAGATGTACTGACTCCCGGTCTACATTCAATGAATACGATATATATGCCCTTCTCTAAGGGACTTAGCAACAACCGGCTTATAACTAATTATTCGATATCTAGTTTATAAGCCACAATAATTCAAGGAACAGGTATCACAATATATCTTGAATGTAGGCATGCATGTTATGGCATATGAAACACAAAATCGAATCACATATATATATTCACAACAACAGCCTTTAAAAGGAGTTAGAACTTGCCTGGTAATCGAGTACGAGTAGGGGTAGTGGTATGGTGTCCCGAGTCAGTTCGGCGATCTATAAATAGTCAAGAGATTCGAGATTAATCACTTAACACTTTTCAAAAGGTTAAGTATTAACTTAAGTCGAAACATGTTTTCGAATTATCTCGTTTACCCCTTTTTAGTGTAACTCTTTTTATTACCGATACGATCCGACATTTATTCGTCATTAAGACATGTCATCATACTCACACTTAGTGTATACTCAAGTCGTATAAGTTCTAAATTCGATCGATTACGAACCAAGATTATATCTTGAGTTTTATCGCTCGTTTTCTAAGTTATAACCAAAGTTATACTTTTAAGGGGTTCGTTCGCGTTTAACCTTAATTCAAACATTTTTATAAAATCAAAAAAACGATCCGATTACATGAGGTTTTCTCTCACACCTTCCGTTTTACCTCTAGTATTTAATTTCCAAGATTTTCCACTGACTTACATATTTTACGAGGTTTCAATTTCAGTTACGAATTCTCGTTTATGGTTTCGAACTACTTTTAGTATACCGGCCATAACTCCTAAACCGTTAGTCCGTTTCAAACGTTCTTTATATCAAAACGAAGCTTGGAACATTATCTATCTTATCATGGCAGAATTCGAGGCTAGGCAGTGAGTTACATCTACTTTCCAATTCGTTTTTCTTAAGGTTAACGAAATTTTGGCATTACGACGGCTATAAATCGAATATTTACCAATTCCAAACCTTCCCATAAACATAGTATCCACTCCAAACAACATATACATGATTTATAACCATGAACTGAGGCCAAGCAATGCCTTTCCGTTCATCTAACTATTTTTAACATTTATCCAAAACCCAATCATAATCATGCTTATAATCATGCTTACAACCTATTAACAACATAACTAACTTACATTCCTCAAGAACATGCATAAAACTCAAAGTAGACCTAGGGTTTCAAGGGCATTATACCTTCTTGATAATGTGTACTAGCCTCACCAAGCCTTGTATGTTCCTTAGGAGTGCTTAAGCTTGCCAGAACAATCAAAAGATTCAAAGAAAACAAAGTTAATACATGAAGAACACTATTCATCATCACCTTTCTTGATTTTTTTTGAAAATGGAAAAAGATGAGTTTGAAGCTAAGATTTTGAGGAGATCATTTTTATGAAATGTAAGACTCGCCTTAAAAATTTCAAGATCAAACAATGGTTGGAAGTTGGATTTTTGTTTTGCAATTTCTTGCTTGGTCGAATGGAATGAATAAAAGAGGGGGAGAGAGTTTGCCTTGTTTCTTTGCTTGGTTATGTGATGAAATGAATTATTAAGATTAGATTTAGATAATATCTCATCCAAAAGCCACTTTAATAAAGTGATGATGTATAGGATGATGAAAATGGATGGACAAGTGTTTAGATTTTGATGGTTCTCATGTAACTAGTGGTTTGATTTTGCTAAGTGCTAGTTTATCTCCAAACATGCTAGTTACTTATATAACTAAGTAGTTACTAGATATTTATCACTTGCACATGCATGTATCTTTCTTCCTCTGCTTGATTCTGTGTCCGGTTATTGCCCGTTTTGATTGATCGTTCGTAAGAATATTTCATGGATTTCTAATTAGGGTTGACCGGGAATCTTCTTAATATTAATACTATCATTCTCCATCTTTCTTTCTAACTTTCCACTTTATATTCCTTAAATCCCTTCATTAAATCTTTAAGGCTATCAGTGTCCAGGGAACTCTCGGAGAAAATAAAAGTGCGGTTCTTCAGAATCCGACAGCTTTTACATACACTTATTTTCCCCCTGGATCACTAATACGAACTCGGAAATCCGTTCCGAATACTTCTATATAGTGTCATCTCATAATATTCTTACTTCCACCAAAAACACTATTCATTCTTTATTCTTTACTTATCCTCTTAGGGTTGTACAATTGTCCCTATTCTCTTTCGATCGTTCCTTAACCTTTTTACGGAACCACTGGATTAATCGTTATCGATCTGGATGACATGAGAATATTCTCCTGCTTGAAATTTCCATATCTTATTCCCCAAGGAGATAGATTATTCTTACCTAAATGGTCAACCATTAGCATTCTTCAAGACATATAAATATTTAAATCGAATTCCATTCATTCATTCAGAAGATCAACTATTACATCGTAGCCGTAACCACTATTCATTCTTACATCATTAAATAATAAAAAGTTTTAATTCTACCCAAAATCTGGGTTCTTACAAACAGCATCATGAGGCCTTAAAAAAGTAGGCTCTGTGGGGTGTCCCCTAGGATCTTTTGCATCCCGTTATCTCTTCATACGGGAAGTTTCAGCAGATAGGTGCTCTTGAAGATCATTTATGGCTTTAGCAGCTAAAAAATCAAGATAAAATTAGGTAAGTGTATAAGCATAACCAGCAAATAAATAAAATTTAGGTTAGGGACAGGTGAAGTTTACCCTTATCCGAGACAGAAGAAAGACCCACGGACTTGAGGGAAAATTCCTCAAGAAGGGTAAAGAAGTGAGTTTCCCCCTTGTCTTCAATAAGGGTGGTGAAAGCATCTTTTTCTGCATCATTCAGCTCTATATCATCTGGATTCCCGTCGGCAACCTTCCCAAAAGAACTACGAAAGAGGGTGCCCCAATCACCCCATCTCATACAAGATACATGAACTCCTCTTTCCACTTAGGATTGTTATCAGGGATTGAGGAGGGATCATAGATGTTTGGGATGGTGGCACGAAGGCTAATATATACCCAGCCAGGATAAGTAATTGCACTATTTTTAAATTGAAAAATTTTCCTAAACAGGGAAACAGTCAGTGGAAAATTGTTTTTTAAACAAAGAACCATGAAACAAAGAATGGCTCTCCAAGCATTTGGGACAAGTTGACAAGGATTTATTCGAACATCTGCCATCAGTGTAGGAATGAAGTTATGAAATGGAAAGCGAAGCCCAGCCATTAATGCATCCTTATAGATACAAAGGGCATTGGGCTTCCAATGGCAAGAACGATCTCCTGGTTCAGCGGGAACTAATTTAAGAGGGGAGCGAATATGAAAAAGTTTGTTCATCTTTTCGATCTTTTTGGCATCAAAAAATCGTGAATGATGATTATAGGAATCTAATGTAGAAACGAAGGGATATTCATCCCCCCTTTGATTAATCATATCGATCAACGAAGTATATTTTGAACGGACAGAGGGAAAGAGGTACCTCCTGACGAAGAATTCATCTTGCTTAATCTCCTAGCTTCTCTGTCATCAGCCATTGAAATGCTTGGGAAGGAGGCTTCGAAAGATGATCTTCAAAGAAAACCCAGAAACCACTGTGAAGGGAAGAGCTTCGCCGAAAAACTCTCACCGAAAATCGCCTTATAACAAAGAGAACTCTAGAGAGAATTTTTTGAGTAGAAGTGAGAAATGAGAAGTGAGCTCACACTCTTTTATACTAGAAACAACCGGTCATTTATCCGGTTAGAGTGATGTGCCAACAGGCTATAGTCGGTTACGGCCCATAGGTCCAAATTCAAGCCCAGAATCTAGAAGTGTATAGAAGCTTCTAGATTAATCGAGAATAATTGGGATCCTAAAAAAAAAACTCTACGACCTCAATCTAGGTCGTACAACGACTTCGATAAATGACACAACAAGGCTCTTTTGTGGCCCGTACACGAATTCGATCCACCTCGTGGATTGAGTTCGTAGACTTGGAGAACACTCGAAGAAATGGGCCTTACATGACCTGAATTCACATCGTAATTTTAGGTCGAGCTGATCATGATCTCCACATTCTAGTATCCTTACACAACCTCAATCCACATCATGATTTGAGGTCAAAGTGTTTGTGACCTTCTCGGTATGGTGCCCTTGCATGAACTCATTCCATGTCGAGAGATGAGATCGAAGTACAAGCGACCAGGCCGTCCTGAAGAGCATACACGATCTCGAATTAGCTCATGATTTGAGGTCGAAGTTGTCACGGCCTCCCTCATTTGATGACCTTACATGACCTCATTCCACCACGAAGATTGAGGTCGCAGGTTCCACGACCTCCTCGTTACGGTACCCTCACACGATCTCGATCCACCTCATGAAGTGAGGTCGCTGCCTCTACGACCTGCCTCATATGGCATCTCTATACGACCTGAATCCACCTCGTGGATTGAGGTCGATGTTCTCACGACCAGACTGATTCAAGGGCTTTACACGACCTCGAACCAGGTCGCACAGTGAGGTCACAGATTGCACGACCTGGTCACCCTGTCACGATCTCAAGTCAGGTTTAAAAAAAATACGAAGGCAGTATGCCCAAGATATTTTTGGTAAAAAGATGTAGAAATATTGTAAAATACCTGTGAGTAAGGGAAAAATGCGAGAAAATTATTTAAAATTTTCTGTAAGGCTTAAATACAATTGATAAGCCTCGAAAAAGGCATATCGTCGCAAATGTGTAGGTCGCTCCAGACTTTGCATTCAAGACGATACCTTTGAAACACTAGTTTACATAAACCTTTTAACTTCAATGAAAACCTGATCAGTTTTCTTAGAAGTTGGGGGGCAAATGATATGGGTTGAAAGTAAGCCCTAAAGACACATTTAATATTACATTGAATGAACCTAGATTGGACCAAAGACAAAGCCCAATTATGAGGCCCAAATCCTTAATTGCAATAATAAATTCGTAATTAATAAATTAGCCAAATATGTGACTCCAATATTGAGTCCAACTTGGAATCAAATCACTTGTGGAGTAGCCTCCAAGGCATACAACTTCAATACTTATCCACTTCCTTTCTGGAAGGATCTAGAAGTGGGCCAAAGCTATGACTTCTCCACCAAGTATCCTATTTCTATCCCAATTCTAGGATTTTCATCACCTATATAAGGACCTGTTCCTTCACAAATAGAACTTCGTTTTTTGGCTTGATTCTTGATAACTACAAGATACGTAGGCATCTTGTGAGGATCTGAGTTAAGTCACGAAACACTTGATCAGCCATAAAAGCTCGAAGCTCCCTAACCCTAGCAATAAATACACCCTATTTTTCGATCCATAACAATTCTAATTGGGCCTTAAACAAGTTCAGTCCAAAGGGAGTAGCTGGTATGGTGGTCAAATACCTAAATGGAAAGTGTAGTCTCTCAATTGGAAACCACACTCTCGGATTCAAATTACAAGTAGCCGCTTCTCTTAATTTTGGATTCAAACTTCATCCACAACGATTTCATCCCTAATTTCATTGGTCTTCATACCTTTCTACTCTTAATCAACCCTGCTCCTCTTTCTTGGTAAGTCATGTGTTATTTTTGAATTTTATGCTTTAATATGCTCGTAATTGCTGTAAGTATGCTGTAATAAGCTCATAATTGCTTTAGTTGATATGTATCAAAGCTTCAAAGTATATGTTGTAGTTATGGATAAGTCTTGGATGTTAACCGATAGAAACAGTGAACCATATATGGATGGAGTTGTAGCATTTATCGATTTTGCGGTTTCTAATTTGAAGATGTCAACGAACACTATTCCATGTCCATGTGTAAGTTGTTTAAACCACTACTCTCTTTCTGTGGATGAGGTGCATTACCACCTACTCCTTAAGGGATTCGATCCGAATTATACAAGGTGGATTAAACATGGAGAGAAAGACAAGCCAACAACTTCCAACCAATTTGATGCAGTAGAATTTCCAACAGATGCTACAGAAACAATAGAAATGGTAAAAGCTACGAAGGACAATTTCATAGATGACATTGACAAGTTTCAAGAACTACTTGCAGATGCGGAGAATCCCTTGTATAAATATTGTCCTAACTTCATAAAGTTGTCTGCAACAGTTGAACTACTAAACTTGAAGAGTAAGCATGGAATGACCAATAAATGCTTTACTGAGGGTAACAAGATGGTGAACAACACATATGAGGCCAAAAAGATAATGACAGCAATGGGTTCAGGATATGAAAAGATACATGCTTGCATTAACAACTGCATTCTGTACAGGAAGGATTACAAGGACTTGGTGGTATGTCCAACTTGTGGCATGTCACGGTAGAAGGTGGATGAGAAGACTAAAGTCATATACGAAAATGTTCCTACAAAGGTATTATGGTACTTCCCCCTTATTCCATGATTGAAACGACTTTATAATGTGAAAAGCATATCAAAAGATTTGATATGGCACTCCACCAGTTCCAAAAAGCCTGGTGTTTTACGCCACCCATCTGATTCACCTGCATGGAAAGCAATAGATGACAGATTTTTGGAAATTGCCTCTGATCCAAAAACTCTTCAGCTTGGCATTTCCACAGATGGGGTCGACGTAAACAGAGGGAATAGGAATCACAGTGTGTGGTCGGTATTAACTTTCATTTACAACCTTCCACCTTGGTTGTGTATGAAAAAAAAGTTCATCATGCTTTCGTTATTAATATCGAGAACGCCTGGAAATGATATCGATATGTTTTTAGATCCTTTGATCGATGATCTGGAGCTCTTGTTTGTAGAAGGAGTTGAGACATATGATTCCTATGCACAGGAACAGTTCACTTTACGTGCTATTGTCTTATGGACGATTAATGATTACCCTGCTCTTGGTGCATTATGTGGATGTCCTTATAGTGGATTCCATGGTTGTGTGGTGTGCAGGAAAGAAGCTCATTGTGTAAGACTTCCGTTCTCTGCCAAGCAGAGTTATGGTGGTCACCGAAGATATCTACCATATAGTCATCCCTTCAGAAAGCAAACTAAGGCGTTCAATGGAAAAGAAGAGTGGGGAACTGCTGCAGATCATATGATAGGGGAAGAAATATTCAACGAGGTTAAATTTTTTCGGAATAAGTGGGGGAAGGGATTTAAGGATAAAGATTCAGAACTCATGGATAATTCGACTGGAAGAGGGGGAAAACAAAAAAGAGAAAATCAAAAGGGGGTGGTAGCTCAAATTTCGGACAGATTGAACAGACCTATTGGAAGAAATTCAACATATGGAATCGACGACTTAGGTATTGGCGGGATAATTTGGCCCAACATTGTATTGATTTCTTGCACACTGAGAAGAATGTGGCTGAGAGTATTATCGGAACATTACTAAATGTTCCGGGCAAGATGAAAGATGGGTTGCAAGCTCGAAAGGATATGGCACATTTTGGGATAAGACAAGAGTTGCAGGTTAAAAGTCAAGGCGACAAGACATTACTTCCTACAGCCTGCTACACATTAACTAAAGATGAAAAAGACATGTTCTGTGACACATTACACAACTTAAGGGCTCCGCAAGGTTATTGTTCCAACTTTTCTAGTTTGGTGAATGAAAAGGATAGGAAGCTTATGGGACTTAAATCACATATTACCATATGCTTACGCAACAGTTCTTGCCAATTGCAATACGGTCTATCATGCCTGAACCCACAAGAAATGCTATTATCAGACTTTGTTTTTTTTTTCAAATCAATATGTAGCAAAGAAATCAATGTGGAAGAACTCGATAAATTGCATGAGGAGCTTTGTGTGACACTGTGCTTGATGGAGAAATACTTTACCCCATCCTTTCTTGATGTTATGCTTCATCTAACTGTGCACCTTGTTAGAGAGGTAATTATGTGGCCCAGTATGCTTTCGGTGGATGTATCCCTTTGAGAGGATGATGAAAGTTATTAAAGGGCATGTGCGGAACAAAGCTTACCCAGAAGGATGCATTGCTGAGGAGCATATTGCAGAAGAAACAATTGCGTTATTCAAAGAATACAAAAAAGACATGAGCTCTATTGGTATTCCAGAACACCAGCACAACACATCTGAAAATGGTAATGGAGAGGGAATTCCTTTGTCAGCTGGTAAACCACTTGAAGTTGTGCCGTATATCGAGTAAGGACTCCTACTAAACATGTTTATTTGTGTTTTTGTTTTATTTAAAAGTAGGATCATATTTGATACTCATTTTTGTACTTGTAGACAACACATGACATTTTTGAAAAACAAGCATCCTGGTAAACAACAAGCATGGCTGGAGAAAGAGCATAGCACAACATTTGGTCACTGGTTACGCAACAAGTTAATATTTAAATCAGTATGATCTTAGTTTTTTCTCAATTATAATTTGTGTAACCTGAATCTCATCATTGTTATTGTGTAATTTAGGTTGAAAGCGAGTTATCGATCTCCAAAGAAAGTGTATCAGAAACACTGAAGTGGATCTCACATGGAGCACGCAGAATCTTGAACAAATACGATGTATATGACATCAATGGCTATACACTTCATACAAAAATTCGTGATGGCAGAATTCACCAGAAAAGTGGGGTTTGTGTAGAGGCAACTGAGATGCACATTTCTAAAGAAGTAGTAACCTATGGAAAGAACTTTTATTATGGGGTTCTACGAGAGATATGGGTACTAGATTATCATATTAAGAAAATTCCTCTTTTCATGTGCAACTGGGTTGACAATAGAAATGGTGTCAAACAAGATGGCATGGGTTACACGTTGGTCGAACCTAACAGATTAGGCCACAAGGATGATCCGTTCATATTGGCCTCACAAGCACGATAAGTGTTTTATGTTAAAGACCAGCTGGATAAAAAAATGTCTATTGTCCTGATGACACCTCCCAAGAATTATAGGGATCTGTACGATGATGTCAATGAGGATTTCAGTACTGTAATTCTTCCTCATAATGATAATATATTACCACATGTAGATCCACGTGACTTGGGTAATGAATCTCGTGATGATT
The DNA here is from genome assembly GCA_036435485.1 of Saposhnikovia divaricata. Classification (NCBI taxonomy): domain Eukaryota; kingdom Viridiplantae; phylum Streptophyta; class Magnoliopsida; order Apiales; family Apiaceae; genus Saposhnikovia; species Saposhnikovia divaricata. Next base: position 161,573,941 of record CM071596.1, on the reverse strand, counting down.
ACTTTAGACAGGACTATAAGGGTATTATTATATGTAATGCTAAATGAATCTGGTAATTATTATCATTATGTTTGTCATTATCCATGTTTTTTATGTAATGCTAAATTCTATTATTTGGTTAAATTCTATGCTCTGTTTTAATTCCTATTTTTTTCTCCAGGTGTGTGCAAAGAAAAAGGCCTGATCATGATGTCGTCTTCAAATTCCTACAGCTCAAACCAAAATCGAAGTGATCTCTGCTACTGTGGTCTTCCTGCTCGGATTAGAACATCAAACACACTTGATAACCCTGGAAGAAGATTTCGGGTGTGCCATAAATCAAATTCATTGGTAAGCTGATGTTTATCAGTTTCATCTGTTTAATTTAAGAAACAGCTTTCAATTTGAATTCCCTTTTCAAGTCTTCTGGACCCAAATGTTCGTTTTGGGAATGGATTGATCCTGAACCAGTTGACATGAAGATCAAGATCCAGAAAGAAGTTGATGATGTGAAGACTGAGCTGCAAAACTGCATATCAACAGTTGAAGATCTTCGAAAGGAGGTTGATGTCATACGTGGGAAGTTGTATAATGTTATCATTGTCTTGGTCATTTTCTTTGTTTTTTATTTGATGAAGAATTAATATGTAATGGTGAATTCCAATGTTGGCCGAAGGACATGGATTTGTTGAATTGTTTTAAGCTTCATTATCAAGTTTTAAGGTCATCTGGTATGCAACTTGGATAAATCAAGTTTGTGTTTGCCATTTGTGGTTAGTCTGCTATATACCAATACTTCATGTCTAGTTGGTCAAATATTTTGCCACAAATGTATTAATATGACATATCAGTTGGAAATGAGGTTCTTCAAAACAGAATACTCTGTTTTATGAGGGTACTCCTGAAACAGAGTACTTTTTAGTCACACAATAATACAGTCACTAGTTTTTAGCTTCCTTAAGCGAACAGAGCTCTGACATATGCTGAAAAGTCTACTTTTTAGTCACATAAAACTGTAGTGACCATAGGTTATTTCCCATTTAGCCACATCACCGAAAACGACTATGGCCATTTCGTAACATTTAGACACAACAAAGAAGCGTCGCTAGTCATTGTCACACTTCTATCTTTCAAGTATGACTATAAATTTTGGAATTGGTCAAAGTCAACAAAAAACCATGCAATTTTATCTCTCAATTGTCATACATTTTTAAAGTTGTGACTGAATCTTACAAAAAAATATATTTTTGGTCACTCAAAAAACAATTGTGTGGCTAAAACTTGGGAAGATGACCTTTAGCCACTCGTTTTTTCCAAAGTGTCACAGCCCTTACTGTACAAGAGAGTGACGAAAGCCCAAATTTAACGTAGTGAGTTGTTGTAATTTAGATTCTTGTTTCATACTATAACCTGAGATTGATCCTTGTTGAGGGGTCGTCTGTATAATTAAGTTATACTTAATTGTATTGGTTGTGGCACCAAATCTGGACCCCGGATTTTGGGCGTCACGGGACTGTTTCATAAAATGTAAACCCTAAAATAGCATAATTCTTTTTAATTGCTTCTTGACCTTATATGTTAAACAGCTTTCTATATTTAAACCATATTGACTAACAGATAAACCGATGTTCTACTTGACCTATGTCCGTGTCCAGTTTAACCTATGTTGACCCTAAAACACATAATCTTCTTCATGAGCTAAACACTGATCCAAGAACTTATTTGTCTTTAATATTATTCCTTAAACTTGAAATATGATCAATTGCATTGATACCTTTGAGTCTATATCATCTTGATTCAGACTTGTATCCCTATTTCATAGATATCAGAGAACTTAGTCAAACCCTTTGACTTTTGTCATTGCAAATCAAAATGAGTTGTTTTCTTAAAATACTTTGAAGTTACTTTTTACTGGGCCGATCTATTATCAAAGAGTCGAAGGTACTTCGAAGTAAAGGTTTTTGAAGAGATTAAGTATTGAAATGCTTTTATGAAATTAAAAAGAGTTTTGCAAATCTTAATGTTTTAAAAATGAAATTTTATAAAATGTTAGGAACTCCGTCCAAATGTTTCCACGGATTCCTGACGATTGGAGAGACGGGGCGAACGGGTAATGCTGGTTCCGTCGGTTTGTGTATATATTATTGAAGTTCTGGTCTGTCCAGTTTGACACCTTTATAGGCCAATGTGTTGCCTCTTGGGAACCCAAGCTATCCTAATGAGAGGATTAATGTCAAGAGGGACTCTGTGTCCGATATGGGGAATTTATGGGCTGATCACCCGTATTGTCTGTTATGAAGTAAAAACCTCCAATCAATTTTCTTAAAGTGATGATTACTTTTAAATTTACTGTGAAATGAAATTGGTTTACCGATTGAAATTTCAATTACTTTATACAGTTTTGAAATATCTATTGCTATCCCGTTATCAATTAGTCTCCTGCCAAATTCTTGTATTAAGATCATTGTTACTGTTTTTCAATTAATCATACCATATCTTGAATTACTGTCGTCAGTTGAAGTACCCTGTTATACTGCTTTCAGTTGAGATCTTTAGTTACTTGCTGAGCGTTGGCTCATTATTATTTTGTCTAACCCTTTTGACAATAATCTAATAATCATGGTTCGTACAATCCAAACTGCAAGGAAACACACTTATCGTGGCCCTGAGTTGGTTCGTTTTGAGATAGCTCCCGAGGTAGATGCAATAACAGCTCAGTGAGGAGATCTTTAGTTAGTTGTGAGAACTGGCAGTAGAACTTTTTAGAACTTTGGTTTGTAATAATATTACATTTTAAATTTAGGTTTGTAATAATAATTAGTTAGACGATGGCTTGCTTGTTTCATACCATTACCTGTGAAAGATCTTGGATAGTAGAGTTGGGGCCAGTCAGTATGTTATATTTATATTTCCTATTAAGGTGTTTGTATCTAGAGTGTGTCAGTGACCCTCCGGTCTATGGGTTTTGGTCACTGAAACAAGCCAGGAATTTAGGATCATTAATAAAAGAAGTAGATACAATTAGGATTCAAGAGTGATAGATGTAGGAAGTGATTATAGGTTTAGGTTTTCCTTCCGCGATAGATTACTAGGACTAACATAACTTAACTTGTTTAAATTCTGCGTGTATACATATATATTATTACTACAAGAGATGGAGTTGGACGATAATGCCCCGTTACTTCCCGATTCTGATAGCTCATCCGAGGAGTCCGATCCTTCGGAGATTATGTCTGATGCTGATGCAGAGGTCGAGTCTGATACTGAGGTTATGTCCGAGACCGAGGTTGAGAGTTCCCCGACCCGTGCCGACATTCCTGCCCCTACCACTGAGTCAGTACCTATGCCTATGTCTGTTACCGATACTGTGCATGTTCCGGTCCCAGTTGTGACCCCATCTGTCACCGAGCACGGCGAGTCCTCCATCGGATCTTTTCAGTTCCCGATCCAGTACCTGATCCTACCTTGGAGGATATGGTTCGCAAGTTCGAGAGTCTAGAAGGTCAGAATGCAGAGTTGAAGGAACTTATTGAGAAGATGAAAATGGAGGCGCAGCTTCGAGTAGATTTTACTACTATTGCTTGGAGGGGACGTATCTGGATGTTAGAGGATGCTGTTAGGCACCATTTACACCGGAACCCTATCACACATGATGTATAGCCGAGGCCCATAGACTTTCGAGTTTGATTTGCTGGACATTGTGTGAGCTTCGCGAGACCCGAGGTTTCCGTGATTAGACTGCTGCTGTGGAGATGGTTAGTGAGTGGGACATTCGGTAGAGCCCACTAGTGTTAGCTGTGATTACTACTAGTCCTGGATGTTTTCCTGTTTTCCTAGTACTGGTAGATGGATGGTTGTTGTTTTAGTTTGTTTATTCAACTTTGTTTGTAGAAGGGTTAGTATACCCTTAATTTTGATGTTGTTAGATCGTTTTCGTCGTTGGCGACGTATGCATATTTCGTATATCCCTATGTCCACTGTTTTACATATCGCTTTTACATACTGTCTTTACATACCGTATTTCCATTACTTATTGACCTGTTCATATAAACCCTGTTGCATTACCTTAAAACTGTAATTGATCGTCTATTGGTACCAGACGGTTGGAACCTATTTTCTTTCATATATACCTACTTGTTGTCTACCAACTGCTTACCTTCTTATCAGAAAGATGCCTCCCAGAAGAAACCGTCAAGCTACCAACAATGATAATCAAGATCAACAAAACCAAGATAACCCTACCATAGCCCAGATGTTCAAATTACTTCAACAACAAACAGCTGCTTTTGTTCATCACCAACAACACCAACCTGCCCAATCTGCTACAACCTTTAAATCTTTTCAAGCTGTTCACCCACCTGAGTTTAAAGGTACCTTGAACCCTGTTGAATCTAAGCCATGGTTGATGGATATCGAAAAGTCCTTCGCACTAGTTAGGGTTGATGAGGTCTAGAAGGTAGAATTTGCCAGTTTTTATTTGAGATTAGAAGCAAATTTTGGTGGGAGTCTGTTAAGGCCGCAGAAGGAAATGCGATTACATGGCCAAGATTTGTAGAATTGTTTAATGAAAAATATCTACCAAGTTATTTACAGGACCAGATCGAAATTCAGTTTATGGAGTTAAAACAGGAAGGGATGATTGTTGCGGAGTATGAAGCTAAGTTTACAGAGCTATCTAGGTTTGCACCCCAGTATGTAGGAAACGAAGCTAGCAAGGCTAGGAAATTTCAGCATGGATTAAAGCCCTGGTTAAGGAGTAGAGTTGCTGCATTTGAGTTGAGAACCTATTCTGTTGTCGTTCAAAAGGCGATGATTATAGAAGGGGAAAGTGATTTGAACCAGAAGGAGAAATCTGGTAAAATGAGGAAGTTTGAGAAAGTGGAGAAGAGCCAAGAGACAGAAGGTCAGAGGAGTTTTCCGAACAGAGGAAGGTTTGGAAATCGACAAGGAGGACAGAGAAATTTTCAGAAGTTTGGAGGTGGTAACGGAGGACAAGACTGTAGATCCCAAGGAGTAAACCCTCAGGCTTTAACAGGACCCGTACTACCAGATTGCAAGATTTGTGGGAGAAAGAACCCGGTTATCTGTAATAATCCTAATATAGTCTGCTACAAATATGGAAAGAAAGGACACTACGCTCAGGAATGTTCGGAAGCGAAGTCAGTAGGATTAACTTGTTACAAGTGTGGTAAGGTTGGTCATATTGCTAAAAACTGCAAGGAGCCTGTCCAGACTGCTAATGTTTTGAGGATCACCGCACCACCAGCACCGCGACAAGTGACGTATCAAGAACCTCAACCCAGAGCTCGTACTTTCAACATGTCTATCAAAGAAGCTGTTAATGATGCCGATGTGGTTGCAGGTATGCTTTCTGTCAACTCTTTTGAAGCTAAAGTATTGATTGATTCTGGAGCTACTAGGTCATTTATATCTGAAAGATTTCTTAATAAGTTACATTGTGAGATTCGTCCGTTAGGAAAGGCGTTAGTAGTATAAGTTGCTAATCAGGATAAGATTTTTGTAGACCGGGAGTGTCCTAACTGTAATATTGAGATTGGAGGATTTATTTTCTATGTGGATTTATTACCATTTAAGCTAGGAGAGTTTGATGTTATTCTAGGAATGGATTGGTTGACTGAGTGCGATGCCCAAATTGAGTGTGGAAAGAAGCAAGTTAAGTTGCGTGCTGAAGATGGTAGTGAGGTAGTATTTCAAGGACAGAAGCAAGATAAGATATTTCTAACATTCATGCAAGCGAAGCGGTTGTTAAAGCAAGGATGTGAAGCTTATTTGGTACATGTGGTTGATGTGGAGAAACAAGTTCCAAGAATAGAAGATATTCCCGTTGTGAATGAGTTTCCTGATGTGTTTCCTAACGAATTACCCGGATTACCTCCAGATAGAGAAGTGGAATTTCCGATTGATTTAGCACCCGGAATCGAGCCTGTATCCAAAGCGCCTTATCGAATGGCACCTGCCGAGATGAAAGAGTTAGCAAAACAATTGTAAGATTTATTGGATAAAGGAGTTATAAGGCCGAGTGTGTCCCCATGGGGAGCTCCAGTGTTATTTTCTAAAAAGAAGGATGGAAGCATGAGGTTGTGTATTGATTATTGAGAACTCAACAAATTGACTATCAAGGATAAGTATCCATTGCCAAGGATTAATGATTTGTTTGACCAACTGAAGGATGTTGCTTACTTTTCTAAGATCGATTTGAGATCAGGTTATCACCAATTGAAGATCGAGCCAGAAGATATTCGGAAGACTGCTTTTCGCACGCGATATGGACATTATGAGTTTTTAGTGATGGCTGTCGGATTGACGAATGCGCCAGCTGTGTTTATGGATTTAATGAATAGAGTGTTCAAGAGGTATTTGGATAAATTCATTATTGTATTTATTGATGACATCCTTATATACTCAAGAAACCCTGAAGAGCATGCCGAGCATTTGAGAATAGCGTTGGAAACCATGAGAAAGGAAAGATTGTATGCAAAGTTTTCTAAGTGTGAGTTTTGGTTGCAAGAAGTGCAATTCTTAGGTTATGTGATTAGCAAAGAAGGAATAAGGGTAGACCCTACGAAGATTGAAGCTGTGGTAAGTTGGAGTAGATCAAGAACTCCTGCTGAGGTGAGAAGTTTCTTAGGATTGGCCGGTTATTATTGGAGATTTGTGTAAGATTTTTCAAAGATTGCTACGCCATCGACCAAGTTGACCACAAAGAATGAGAAGTTTATTTGGAGTGACAAGTGTTAGTATTGCCAGATGATAAAGGAAATTTTGTTATCTACAGTGATGCTTCGCACAAAGGATTAGGATGTGTTTTGATGCAACACAGAAACGTTATCGTGTACGCTTCGAGACAACTTAAGCCGCATGAGAAGAAGTACCCAACACATGATTTATAGTTAGCTGCGATTATATTTTCGTTGAAGATATGGAGACATTACTTGTACGGAGAAAAGTGTGAAATTTTCACCGATCATAAAAGCTTGAAGTATATCTTTACCCAGAAAGAGTTGAATATGAGGCAAAGAAGATGGTTAGAGTTGATTAAGAATTATGATTGCACGATAAGTTACCATCCCTGAAAGGTGAATGTTGTAGCTGATGTGCTAAGTAGAAAGGAAAGGTTGAATATATTGAATATACCAAAGGAGTTATTTCGAGAATCTAAAAAGTTAAGTTTAGAAGTTTATGATTCAACAGATGTAGATGAGTTCCTTAGTACGATGACTTTTCAACCAGAGTTTTTGGAGAAGATTCGAAGATGTCAGGAAGAAGTGATGAATTGCGAAATAAATACGTTAACCGGAGAAGAAATTTATACACAGAAAGATGATCAAGGTATTTTAAGATTTGGAAAGAGAATATGGATTCCTAATGTGGAGGAGTTGAAGAATGAGATTCTGAGTGAAGCCCATAGTTCGAGATATTCTATTCATCCTGGAAGTACGAAAATGTATCAAGATTTGAAGGAAAATTTCTGGTGGCCAGATATGAAGCGAGAAATTGCCGAATGGATAAGTAAGTGTTATACCTGCCAGAGGATCAAAGCGGAACATCAAAAGCCAAGCGGATTGTTACAACCGTTAAATATTCCCGAGTGGAAGTGGGAACACCTTGCCATGGATTTCGTCGTGGGATTACCAAAGACTAAAGCGAATCACGATGTGATTTGGGTAATTATTGACCGATTGACGAAGTCTACACATTTCCTACCGATTAACGAAAGATTCTCATTGGACAAGTTAGTGCATCTATATTTGAAGGAGATAGTATCACGTCATGGAGTTCCTGTTTCAATATTATCTGATCGAGACCCAAAATTTAATTCGAGGTTTTGGCGACAATTTCAAGAATGTCTAGGAACCCAACTGAAGATGAGTACTGCTTATAACCCGCAGACTGTCGGACAAAGTGAGAGGACTATTCAGACTATAGAAGATATATTAAGAGCTTGTGCATTGGATTTCAAAGGAATGCCATTGGTTGAGTTTTCATACAACAACAGTTACCACGCGAGTATCGGAATGCCCCCGTATGAAGCCTTGTATGGGAGAAAATGTAGATCGCCTATGTATTGGGAAGAAGTTGGTGAGAGGAAAATTTTAGGACCAGAGCTGCTCCAGCAGACAAAGAAGAAAGTTGAAATTATTCAGAAGAGGTTAATTACTGCCCAGGTTCATCAAAGGAAATATGCTGATTAAAAAGAAAGGACATGAATTTTGAGATAGGAGATCAAGTATTGTTGAAAGTATCACCATGGAAAGGAGTTACGAGTTTTGGTAAGAAAGGAAAGCTGAGTCCAAGATATGTAGGACAATTTGAGATTTTGAAGCGAGTTGGAAAGGTTGCTTACGAGTTGGCGCTACCACCGCACATGCACCATATTCATAATGTGTTCCATGTATCTATGCTTAAGAAGTACAATCCTGATGCGAGTCACGTAATCGAGTATGAACCTATTGAGATCCAGTAAGATTTATCTTATGAAGAGCAACCAGTAGATATTCAAGATAGAAGTGATAGAAAGCTTAGAAATAAGGTTGTTAAATTAGTTAAGGTTTTGTGGAGGAATCCTGGAGTCGAAGAGTCGACTTGGGAACTTGAAAGCGAGATGCTTGCCAAGTATCCTTATCTGTTTACTTCGGTGAGATTCTGGGGATAGAATCCTTTTAAGGGGGGAAGGCTATAATGACCTAGAATTTTTCGCAATTTACAAATGTTTATTTAATTGTTAAATGTGGAAGATACGTGCTATATATGATGAGTATATTTTATGAAGTCAAGATATGTGTGAAAACAGGTTTATGTGATTATATGATGATTGGCATATGTCGTATATGCTCGTGGAATTTTATTTATATTTTTGGAGCATTAAAATTATTTTTAAAGTGCATATTTAATCTTTTAAAAATCATTGGAGTTGGTTTAAATCATGAAATCTTTTGCATTATCATCTTTGTGATATTGTTGAGTTATGAAAATTAGTTTGGATATTTAATTGTGTGATTTGGTATTTTAAACTGATTTAAAAAGCATTATTTCTTTTAAAGAGCCTTTATTTCAAAAATTCGTATAAAATTCATTTTTGATCCAAATATTATTTTAAAAATATGGGGACGCTCCTATTTTCATGAACTTTATTTTAAAAAATTTCTATAAATATTTTACCCCATTCTTTTATTTTATTTTGAATTTAGAATGATTAAAAAATTAGATTTTCAGCAAAGTAAAATAGTAATTATGAAAAGACAGTCTTGCCCCTGTCTTATTTGACAAGTGGCGACTGCCTCTTCTTCTTTCCTCACTTTATCTCTCGGTTGTTCTCTCCGTTCTCTCTCTCTGTGAGTCTCTTTGCCTCGGTTCTCGTGAACCACCACATGCAATGGCCATTTCTTGGCCGATTCTTTTGATTCTTGTCTTAAAATGCTCCTGCTAACCTCTAGTTCACTATATTGCTTCGTTTTTGCTGATTCGAGTATATATATATATATATATATATATATATATATATATATATATACATGTTCGTATGTATATATGCGAATATGTATGAGTTTTATGATGGGGTTGTGAAGAATCATTCGGTCTTGATGATTATCTGTGCATATCCTTCGATTTTATAAAGTTTTGTAGTAGAAATTCGAGTTGGAAGTCATGAATCTTGAAACCCTCGAATTTTTACCTCCGACAATGATTTTTCCGATGAGCTGGGGTAACGACGATGATGATCTTGAGTCTAATATATGTTTTAAATTTCAGTTACTTCGATTTGATGCATGCATGTGTGGTATACGAATTTTCACTTCGTTTTTATTCGAATTATGTGTTAAAAATCTAGTGAATTGATTCGTTAAATTTTTGTTAATTGTTCGAGTATATGATTTTAATTCGTATTAATTTCTTGAGATGTTTTCGAATTATATGAGCTACATATATGATCTCTTTTATTTAATTATTGAATAATTAGAATTTCGGGATTTAATTATGAATTAATAGGAATTATTCGAATCTATATGTAAATATATGAATTATTCGATTTATGATAAACTATAATTTTGATTTATGCTTGTTTATTAATTGTATGTGTAAGTTCGAATTAAAATGATTGCATGTGTGAATTTTCGGATGTATGTAAGTTAAAATTCAAACTTTAGATTATAAGGATGAATTATATGAGTTCTGGTGATTAAAAAAAATATGAATGTTTATTTATTAATTTCGGATTATGTTAGAAGCATGATAAGTGATAAAAAGTATGATCTTGAATTGTGAATTAGTAGAAATCCATTGGAAGTGTAGGTGGATCTTAAATCCATCGAATTGATTTGATTATGAATTGGAGTCGGATATTTTCCGACGGGATAGTCCATATTATAAAGGAGACTCTGTCCAATTTTAATGAAATTATAAATAGTAAGATGTAAATCAGAATAGCATGATTGCTTACAAGTTAGGTTTATCTGCTTAATGTATAAGTGGCTTATGTGAGTTGCATGTTCTATGTGTTACGTGCTTAAATGGTTATCTGTTTACAAGGTGGTTTTAGTATATTATCAGGTACGTATGTTATATGTTAAGTATAATGCGTTATAAGAATCATTTGGGTAGAATAGGATTAGACGACTAAGAGGTATAGTGTTCTAAAGTAGTGATTATGGTTTATGTAGATACGAAGGACGTAGGCCATAGCAATAAAGGGAAAGCTAAGGTTGAGTTTCAGTAGGCTGAGCTGTTGAGCTGTTGCATTCTACCGGAGGCAAGTAACTCTGTCTTTTCTTGAAGTTTACATTCCTGAACTGATATATTCTGTTAATTCAAGCATGCCTATCTTATACCATGTTAATCCTAAATCTTGCTTAACCTATCTATTCATGCAACTAGAATTCTGTCCATGACAGTTTCATAAACTGTAAACCCTAAAATAGCATAATTCTTTTTAATTGCTTCTTGACCTTATATGTCAAACAGCTTGCTATAATTAAATCATATTGACTGACAGATAAACCAGTGTTCTACTTGACCTATGTCCGTGTCCAGTTTAACCTATGTTGACCCTAAAACACATAAACTTCTTCATAAGCTAAACACTGATCCAAGAACTTAATTGCCTTTAATATTATTCCTTAAACTTGAAATCTGATCAATTGCCTTGATACCATTGAGTCTATATCATCTTGATTCAGATTTGTATCCCTATTTTCATTGATGTCAGAAAACCTAGTCAAACCCTTTGACTTTTATCAATGCAAATCAAAATGAGTTGTTTTCTTAAAATACTTTGAAAATGCTTAGACTAGGCTGATCTGTTATCAGAGAGTCGAATGAACTTCAAAGTAAGGGGTTTTGGAACGATTTAGTATTAAAATGTTTTACGAAGTTAAAAAGGAGTTTGCAAATCTTAATGTTTTAAAATAATCTTTTAATAAAATGTTAGGAACTCTGTCTAAATGGTTTCCACGGATTCCTGACGATTGGAGAGACGGGGCGAACGGGTAATGCTGCTTCCGTTGGTTTATGTATTTATTAGTGTAGTTCTGGTCTGTCAAGTTCGACACCTTTATAGGACAATGTGTTGCCTCTTGGGAACCCAAGCTATCGTAATGAGAGGATTAATGTCCAGAGGGACTCTATGTCCGATATGGGGACTTTATAGGCTGATCATCCGTATTGTCTGTTATGAAGTAAAAACCTCCAATCAGTTTTCATAAAGTGATGATTACTTTTAATTTACTATGAAACGAAATTGGTTTACCGATTGAAATGTCAATTACTTTACACAGTTTTGAAATATCTATTGCTATCCTGATTATCAGTTGATACCCTGTCATTACCAAATACCAGTATTGCTTTTACTGCTTCCAGCATATTTATGTCATATCTTGAATTACTGTCATCTTCTGCGATACCATGTTATACTGTTTTTAGTTGAGAACTTTAGTTACTTGTTGAGCGTTGGCTCAAGATCCACTTTCACTTCACAAGAGATTAACAAATTAGATGTTAGCTACGCATCTAACAATTAAGCACAACCATACGAGGATATCAGATATACATCACACACAGATCTTTAAAGCAATCAAGATACTAAGCTCCATAAATAAATCCGTTAGAATCCCATGACAACGATTAGTTCAAAATTGAACCTCTCGTCATCATGGGATCTAATGAAACCATGATAGAAGACAAGATATGAAAGAAAGTAATAATATTAATAAAACAAAGAGTTGAGAAAACAAATCTATGATACAAAAGATGAAGTAGATCTAGATCCGTTGCTTGTCACGAGCGTTGAATCCTTCTCTCCTTTTCTCCCTTGCAGATCTAAGCTATATTATGTACAAGATATATAATTATCTAATTCTCTAATTCTAATTATCTAATTTACAAGGGGTTGGATGTGTTTAAATAGGCTCCAAAAGTCTTCCCCAGCAAGAAAATACAAAAACAGAATTATAATAGAATTTCTGCAAGATACGTTTCATAAATTGATTCTGTTTTTTAAGGAAAATTCGTGGCTGACTTTTCTTCAGATTTTCTGGAACGTTCCAAACGTAATTGGACCTCTGGACCACCTTAGAATGATAGAGAATCTCGTTATCTTTGCGTGGACTGCTTACGGGCCTCAAACGGACTTCTAGAACTCAAGATATGGCCACAACAGTGTAGACTGCGCAACCCTTCTCAGAAATTCGAATTTTAATCAATTAATTCCCCAAAAATTATAGAAGCATCCACCTTAGTCAACATTCTCGTAATTCTGCACAATTAAGCAAAACACATCAAAACAACAACAAACTTGAGTCCAAAACAATCAATTTAAGCCGATATGGAACGCTCCAAGTGGATATAAAATCCACTTATCACCATGGTTCGTACAATCCAAACTGCAAGGAAGCGCACTTACCGTGGCCCTGAGTTGGTTCGTTTTGAGATAGGTCCCGAGGTAGATGCAATAACAGCTCAGTGAGGAGATCTTTAGTTAGTTGTGAGAACTGGCAGTAGAACTTTTGAGAACTTTGGTTTGTCATAATATTATATTTTAAATTCAGGTTTGTAATAATAATTAGTTAGACGATGGCTTGCTTGTTTCATACCATTACCTGCGAAAGATCTTGGATAGTAGAGTTGGGGCCAGTCAGCATGTTATATTTATATTTACTTTTAGGGTGTTTGCATCTAGAGTGTGTCAGTGACCTCCCGATCTAGGCCATAGGTCGGGAGGGCGTCACAGTTGGAATGTTTTATACATTCCTTATTTCTTCTTCTGGATTACTGAATAAGGAACCATTGTCCTATACTACGCTGGTGATTGGAGTTAACAAGTATAGTTTTGTGTAAGAGACCCATATTGTACCCACCTTACCTGCTATTCGGCCTTATTTTCAGTTTCATTGTTAGCTCAGGTGATTTAAATTATTAAAGTATTTATTCGTTTAGCATTGACAATAGTTTCGAAAATATACTATTGATCTTGTATCATTTTTAGTTGAAACTCTCTTTTGGTAAGACACAATTCACTCCTATTTAAATTTCATATTTAATTTACATTAAATTCGTACAAAATATTTAGCTCACTCTTAATTGTTTCCATTGTAAATAGAGGTAAGAGGGGAGGGTGATAATATCACCCAATTTTTAATAGAACTTTTATTTGGATATTTAGGCCATGAATTCTTATCTTATTTGGATTATTGAAATTGGTTTATTGCAATTTTGTATGACTTGGAATTATTTTAGACATAGTTTTAACTAAGGCTTTTTTGATAAATATATAGGAAAAAATAAATTTTTGCACATTTACTTTTGTTAAGAATAGCTATGTGCAATTTTACTAAACTAAGTTCTAAATTGCAAAAATACTAGAAATTAGGGCACCCCTTCGCCCCGCCCAGCCTGCCCAGCTTTTTTTTTTTGAGGTGGGGTGATTTTGGTGGATTTGGGTTGCAAGGCCCCGCAGGGGCCATATTCAACTGAATGCAACTGAATGCAACCACATGCAACTGAATGCAACCACATACAATTTTTTTTTTTAAGGTGGGGTGATTTTGGTGGATTTGGGTTGCAAGGCCCCGCCAGGGGCCATATTCAACTGAATGCAACCACATGCAAATTACCCCACGTGGCAAGTTACTGTTCATCCGAATTATTTTTAAAAAAAAGTTTTTTTAAAAAAAAAATTAAAATTGGGTTGGAAAAGGAAAGATAGTATTTTTGCAATTAAGATAGTAAATATGCAATTAATTAAAGAAGATGGCATTTTTGCAAAAAGAAACTTTAAACCTGGTATTTTTGGTAAATTCTCTTTTAACTATTATAATAGTAGGGCGTTGCATTATTAATAATTGTATGTAATGTTTAAATAGGTTTCAATGTATTTTAATTGAAATAATATTTTAGGAGAGAATTGAATCCATTAAAAATAAAGTGGTGAAGTGTTCCAAGTAGCAGTGTTGTTAAAGGCGCGATTAATTGCGCGATTAATGGCGCTTCGCGCTTAGTTGCAAGGTGTGCGATTCGAAAATGTGCGATTTAGCACGATTCTGAAATCGTCCAAAAGGCGCTCATGAGACGCTAAAAAGCGCAAAAAGGCGCAAAAAGGCGCTCATAACAGTAAAAGACATGAATACCCTTAAAAAGGAGGGTAAAAGGAAAAAACCCCTAAAATTATTTCACACAACTAATGGTAGATCTTTTGAAGTCTGATAGATGATAATGAAGAGGTAGAGCGATAATTTGAGGGGCCGGAGATTGAGTTAGATGACACCGAAGCTTTGAATTAGAGAACTTTATAAATGAAGGCTTCATTATTGATATTATTATAATTTATTTATGTTATTTGTTATGTTTGAATGTTAAGATTATGTTAAGTAATAGTTTATTGTTAAATATGTGCTTATCTTTTTTTGGTAAAAAGGCGCGCGATTAATGGCGCTTCGCGATTCGCGTCTCAAATTTGGGTCTTGCGCTTTTTTTATAATTAGCGCCTTAAACAACACTGCCAAGTAGCATGGACTTAGAGCATCTCCAAGAGACTCTTTATATAGGCTCTTAACTTCAAAAATAAAGAGCAATGGTTAAAATAGAGTTCCAAGAAACTCTTAGTGACTCTTTATAAACTTAAGAGGCCTTAAAAGTTTCTTCTCTTTCCTCTATTTTAAGAGCTTACACATGGCTCTTAACTAGTTTTTATTAATAAAAAATTCTTTCCCTCCAAATCATCTATTATTTTTCTCTTTCTTTCATTTCACTTTCTGTCTCATTTTGTCCTAGTGGGTCCAAATATGAATAAAAATAAAATAAAGAGGAGATATAAAGAGCATTGTTGGAGTTGACACTCTTTATAATGTTCTAACTTACTAGGAACTTAATTATTTATAATATATTTAAGAGCCAACTAGGAGACTCTCGGAGATGCTCCAAGAAAGAAGCGAGAAAGTGTAAATATTTGATATAAAAATTGCGGTGTGAAAATAGTCCAGGTCATATTGAGTGGTAGGGGTGTACACGGGTTGGCTAACCCGACCAAACCAATCCAACCCAACACTATTTCGTTCGATCCAAATTGAATTTTTTCAACCCGATATATGTTCGGGTTTAAAAACCGTCAACCCGATATTAATGGGTTGGGTGTGGGTTTTGATTTTTTCAAACCGACCCAATCCAACCCGATCCAGTTAAAAATAAAGGAAGTTACAAAAAATTGATAAATACGTATCGTGTCCATTGTTGTTGTCCCAATACATGAGTCTCAATAATTTAGTAAGCTTTTAATAAAGAAAAATAATCTTTTTACAAATATGAGTATAATACAACTAGTGAATATAAATACAATATAACCGGCTTTTTAATATTTGTTTCGGGGGTTTTCTGTATAACATAAGTATATTATAGCTAGTGAATGTGAAATGTAATCTATGTAATGGATCTAATGATCATGGACTAGTTCTTTTTTCTCTAAATTTGAAATTTAGTGCTGATGCGTTATACTTACTACGTTTGATGAAAAAGGAAAAAAATATTTTAAATATTTATTAAACCGATTAACCCGACCCAATCCAATCCAAAACGATTACAACAAATTAGATTGGGTTACGAATTTAATTTTTATGGATTGGATTGAAAATTTACTAACCCAATTTAATTGGGTTGGATTGAAAATTTCCCCTAACTCGTCCAACCCGATCCGAGTACACCCCTATTGAGTGGGCAGCCGGAGCCACCGGTGCTACGATTTTGTACAACAACAATATTAAGAAAAAAAAATTAATTAATTAATTTTACAACACACATATTATATCATATGTAGTGATTTGGTTTAGGCATTTTGACAACACACATAAGATTCGCGAATGAAATAATTAGCAGCAGCTTTGGATGTGTAAAGATAGAAATTGAATCGAATGGCGTGTTCTGACGGAGATGTGGAGCGATGGATCGAGCAATTGATGGAGTGTAAAGCGTTAGGTGAAGCGGATGTCAAGGTATTGTGTGAGAAAGGCAGGGCTGTTTTGGTTGAGGAATGGAATGTTCAGCCTGTTAAGTGTCCTGTCACTGTTTGTGGTGATATTCATGGTCAGTTTTATGATCTTCTTGAGTTGTTTCGCATTGGTGGCAACTCTCCTCATACTAATTATCTTTTTATGGGCGATTATGTCGGTTAGTTCCTCATCATCATCCCCTTTTACATATTAATAAATATGTATCTCTTCATTCTTGTCAATTCTTTCTTAATTCGATTGTGATGTTATGAGAGAGAGAGAGATTCTTGTGACTTGATAGGTTGGAGTGGTTAGCTGTTCTCATTGGATTGTTTGTTCTGTTGTTTGTAAGATGTTGTTTATGTTTTTATTTTGATAGTTTTAAGTGCTTAGGTGTTTACTTTGGATTGGATTGTTAGTTTGCGTACCATAGAAATACACGATATTTATTGATGAAATAATAATGTATATTTGTGGGATTTTGTGTGTATTGGTGATTTCTATAAATTGAAAATTTCAAGTCAGTAGTTGTTCCATTTGGATTGTTAGTTAGGTTTTTTGTAAAAAAACTGCTGTAGAATACATGATATCTATAGAAGAAATATTTTTAATGTTGGAATTAGCCATTCTTTAAAATTTACATGTGAGATTTTTGTAAATTGAAAGTTTGTAGCGAATAGGTGTTCTGATTGGATCGTTAGTTAGGTTATTTGTAAAAAGACTATTATAGACATACATGTTATTTGTAAAGAAATGGTGTGGTGTGTACGTTATATTTGTAAAAGCACTAATATATTTTACTTTTTGATAATTTTTTTAAATTGGAAGTTTGATATGCTCTAATTGGATTGTTAGGTTATTTAAAATAACATGCTTTAGGAATACTTGATCTTTATATAATAAATCATAAGTGTAGAAGTTTGGGGCATTTAGGATCTAGTTTTTTAGAAATCGAAAATTTGATTTAAGAAGGTGATTATATGTGTTAGGGTATGACAGTTATTAGCTGGATTTGAGGGTGGATTACGTGTTCATATTTGTTGTTTATAGCACTGATCAGTTTCCACCAAATTTAAATGTTTGTTAGGATATGGGATAATACTATTTGTTAAGCATGTTGTGGCGATGATGGCTGACTAGTTCGTGATCAGTTGGCACCCCTTTTGACCTGTTATGTCATAACTGTGGAGTCAAACTTAAATATTGGCATTCTTAAATTCATGTCTTCGACACCAAGACTCCTCTCTTTTACTACTGGCTGTGTCGTGGTGTGTTTATGCATCTTGTCAATTTGTGGTTTTTCTGAAACGTGGCTGTGTCTTTTCTAAATCGTAATGAGTAATGACTACAATATAGTTGACACTGGATTTGGATTCTGTAATTGATAGATAAATTAGTATCAATCTGTTGTGAAGTTGTATACTTTGTATCTAACACTTGATTAATTGTGGATCCTTGAGTGTCCATTCTCGGGAAACTTTTTTATGTTTGAATCCTCTTTTTAGAATCCCTATCCATCTAAGTTAATAATATGAACTGTCCGATGCCTAGGAAGAATGTGAATTAATTCTTGCTTAATATGAGAAATGATTATATTTTAGCAGCTAGGTTTGTAATAAAAAGGTAGTTGTGCATTCACTCTTGTCAATCATAGTATATTCTCATGCCTTATTTTGTATTCTTTTCATTTATAGACGTAAAAAGTTTATGGACTGAAATTTTTCTGAACTGATGATGCGATACATGGTTTTATTATAACGTAATCGATAATACATGTCGTATTAAATGTAATCTGCTGTGGATGTTTGATTCTCCTTTTTAGGTAACTAGCTTAAAACCAGGGCAATGCACGGATTTTTTTAATATTATATAATTTTATATTAATTTGTATTGATAATTTTAAGATACGAATTCTGTAGGTTTAAATTTTTTAAATGATATGATTTAGTTGTAATAATTATATATATGGTGCCCATTATATTTTTAGAAAAATAGGGATTTTAATTAGAAAATATAGAAAAGATAATACGTTTAATCTGAAAAAGGTAATCGATTAGTTATTAGAATTAGCAAGGTATTATTAATTTAATATTATTATTGTATATTATTACCCTGTACTGTTTTTTTTAAAAAAAGAAATTTTAGTTAGAAAAAATATAGACCAAAATGTGTTTTACCTGAAAAAGTATATTGATTAGTTATTATATAATTTTTTTATTAATTTGTATTGATAATTTTAAGATACGAATTTTGTAGGTTTAAATTTTTAAATAATATGATTTAGTTATAATAATTATATATATGGTGCCCATTATATTTATAAAAAAAATGGGATTTTAATTAGAAAATAGAGAAAAGAAAATACGTTTAATCTGAAAAAGGTAATCGATTAGTTATTAGTATTAGCTTGGTATTATTAATTTAATTTTATTATTGTATATTATTAGCCCATACTGTTTTTTTTTTAAAAAAAGAGAAATTTAGTTAGGAAAAAAAATGAACAAGAGGTGTTTTACCTGAAAAAGTAAATTGATTAGTTATTAAAAAAATAACTAATCTTTCAATATTTTGTACTCCCTCCATCCCTCTAGGTTGTTTACATCGGAGATGGGCACGGAGACCAAGAAAAGGTATAAAAAATGATTAAAGTTAGATGAAAGGTGGGTAAAGTGGTGGGACCTATCAATATTTAATAATAGATTTGAGATAATGGAGGAAAGCAGTGGGTGTAATACTTTTTTTCATTATTAAATATGAGATAGTGGGGGAAAGTAGTGGGTGTAATAGTGGGGAAAACTTACTATTTATGGTAACGTAAAGAAATGAGAGGGACATCCCAAAATAGTAGCTGTAAAGAAATGAGAGGGACAGAGGGAGTACATGGGAAAGGAAATTGATTAGTTATTTATAATTATATATTTTTAACATCTTTTAATATTTTGGTTTTAATATAATAGTATAGATAGATATGAGTAAGGATATTTAGATAAAAACGTACTAATATATAAGTAAGGGTAATTAAGTAAAAACGCGAAGTACCAAAAAATAGGTACCTAACCTTTTAATGTTACGGCTATTATAATATAGTATAGATTTAAATTTATTAGATAGAATTACCAGTAATGTTTTTAAAAAATGAGAAATTTTAGTTAGATAAAATGTAAAAGATGATGTGTTTTACTTAAAAAAGGAAATTGATTAGTTATTAAAAAAAAAGTAACATATTTTACATAAAAAGTAAATTAATTAGTTATTGGTAACCATAATATTAATATTTATTTTTATTAATTAGGATAATCGTACTGAAACCAAACCAACAAACTTTCAATGTTTTGGTTTTAATATAATAGTATAAGTATAGATAGATAGAAGTAAGGGTATTTAGGTAAAATCGTACTAATATATTAGCAAGGATAATTAAGTAAAAACACGAAGTACCAAAAAATAGGTACCAAAGAACAGGTACCAAAACTTTTAATGTTTAGGCTATTATAATATATAGTATAGATTGGTAACTTCATGTGAATGCAATACGATCTGCAATTTTTCTCATGAACGTGTCATTATCTAATATATTATAGCAATGGATTATACCATACGTTGGGTGTAATTCTCCATATTAAGGACATGTTCTTCATTATTGTTTCATAGTTCTTAGTTTAATGATAGTACTTACAAATATGGGAAAAAGACCTAAATATGGCCGTGAAAATGATAATTTGGTGAGTGACACTTATTCCACTTTATGTATATGATCACATCTAGTTATTGATGCCTTTTATCCTATTCCTTTGTAAGTGCTGTGCAATGAAACGTTTTTTTTCTGAGTATATAGACTATAGAAATGTTAGTGCTTTTACATGGAAGTTACTAGTTTTAGTGGTTCTACGGGTTGCCTTGATTAAGTAGGATATTATCCAACTATAGTAGAAGTCTTCATTACGAAAACATATTTGTCACTCAAATCAGTCGACTCTCTAACATAACTATCAAGTGAGTATTCTTAATAGCCTAATGTTGAACATGTGTGGTACAGCCACCATTCAGTTAACCATTCCCTGATTGTACGGCATATAAATAAACATATTGACTCCTGTTCTGGAGTAGACAGCATTTTCTTCTTTCCCGTAATCAAGCTCATATAAGCTCATGTTTCTTTTTTCCTTTGAACAATTATGTATGTTGGAAATATGAATTTTAATCATACTAAATTCTTGCAGATCGTGGGTACTATTCTGTAGAGACTGTCAGCCTCTTAGTGGCCCTAAAAGTTCGATACAGAGATAGGATTACAATCCTCAGGGGAAATCATGAAAGCAGACAAATCACTCAAGTGTAAGACCTTCTATTAAATCACATGTGGTCATTTCGAGGTGCAAGCAACTTTTTTCTGGTCAACTAATAATAAATGTCTATGTCCTATCTTGTAATCCGTAAGCAAATACATTCCTGGTCTAATGTTCTTCACAGATCTTGTTATATTTCATGTTGAAGTTGATGAGCTTAAAGTTTGTCAGAAAAGTTTAAGAGAATGTAATGTGTGATTGCAAGTCACTGGTCTGGAATTATCTCCTTACAGTTTGCTACAGAGATGAACTATACCCTTCATATTATGTTTAGTAGTAGCTGGTTTGTTTACAAGACTTTTAGCTGGTTCCAAAATGTGTTATTCATGTTCCTCCCTTCTCCAACTTCAGGTATGGTTTTTATGATGAGTGCTTGCGGAAGTATGGGAATGCGAATGTTTGGAAATTTTTCACTGACCTTTTTGATTATCTACCTCTTACTGCCCTTATAGAAAGTCAGGTTTGTGTTACATCAACGTTAATATTTTATTTTGGTTGTCACAACTTATAACAATATTGAACTAATAAAAATGCAGGTATTCTGTTTGCATGGAGGGCTTTCACCATCTTTGGATACTCTAGATAATATCAGATCCTTGGATCGTATACAAGAGGTGCATTATCAATTGCTATGCTTGGAAATCGTATAATGTGTAATGCCATGTGTAGTTTGTATATTTTTTTCCAAGAACGATATATATTACCGTGTCGGTTTTGATTACAACTGTCATTTGACCTAGCATTACTGTTAAACTATATGTTCCTATGGCTCCCTACATGCAATTCTCTTCCATCCGAAAGAGTAAAGGGATAGAGGTGGCCTTTGCTTTATCTGTTTCTTCCTGTACCTCGGAGTGAACAATCAAGCAAAGAAATGCCTTCTTATTATTGTTTATAGATATAAGCTGTTTTGTTTGAATATCTGTGATCACCAAATAAAATGGAATAGTTATGCCTATGCAAGTATGACATATACTTTTTGTTAACCTCGTATACTATTAGTAGTGTACTTCAGCAATTTGCACATATTTCTTATGTTTATGTCACTTTGACTACATATGAAATATGCTAGGTTCCACATGAAGGACCAATGTGCGATCTTTTATGGTCTGATCCAGACGACCGGTGTGGCTGGGGAATATCTCCTCGGGGAGCTGGTTATACCTTTGGACAGGACGTAGCTGATCAGTTCAACCACACTAATGGTCTATCTCTGATTTCAAGAGCCCATCAATTAGTGATGGAAGGTTTTAACTGGTGTCAGGTTTATGAACCTGATTGCTAGAAGGTCTAGGAGATTTAGTTTTTTGGTTGTTATTTAAATTATTTTAATCTAATCTCCTTTTACAATACTTCAGGAAAAGAATGTGGTAACAGTATTCAGTGCTCCAAACTACTGTTACCGCTGTGGAAATATGGCAGCAATTCTGGAAATTGGGGAGAACATGGACCAAAATTTTCTACAGTTTGATCCAGCACCTAGGCAGATTGAACCTGACACCACCCGTAAGACTCCTGATTACTTCTTATAGTTTCAACCAGGTACCAGCCTTTTTGTAGATCGTGGTCACCCCAATGGGTTGTCTTGGAAAAGTAGTTTTGTTCTCGAGAAAGTGGCTACATAATTCTTTTATTTGGAGTTGCTCTGCTGCCGACTTAGCATCCAAGAAACGCAGGGAGAACCCGATAGAACAGAAGGCAGCAACCTTTTTATTATGTATATTGTCCAAGATTTACATAAAATATTGTGTTATGTAATTTTTACAGTAGGAATCAGATTTCAGGATTTTGTTTTGTCCATTTGCGTGGAAGTCGGTAATGCTTATATACTGGCTAAGCACCTACAAGTTGTAGAGTTAGTTAATTTTCTTTTCTTTTAAATAGTTGATAAAAAAAATGCAATTTACTAGTCTGAGAAATTGTATATTATTGATAATTATATAATGCCGCTTGTTGTCCAATGATTCTTATATATACGTGCAAGATCTGTGGAGTTTCACGTATGTTCTGCAGCTGAACATGTTTGTAAAACACTGTGTTTTGCATTAATCTGCAAGCAGAACGGCAAGAACTTCACCATAATTGGGATTCTATAGAATCCAACATGCATTCAAATATTTATTTTTGACAAAAGCATCCATTAGAAATGTGCTGAAGAACGTTGTGAGCAAGTCCAACCAGAGATTATTTCTGTTTATGAAGGAATCCAGAGTAAGGAGCACGTGACCACATGTTTATAAGTTGGGAAAGGTCTAAGATATTGAAAATAGGAAAATGCTATAGTCCCTAAATGCTATATTGAAAATAGGTAAATGATATTCATTACTCTTGAAAATAACACACAAACATCTTTCAGATATTACTAATTAATGTACAACCATCTATACAAGTAATCACCTAATCAATTACATAATCTAGCTAATCTTAGAAGTCTATTGGAACCTAATTGATTTCCTCATAGTTCCAAACAACCTTGACAAAATACTAAATATTATCATAAATGTCATCATGCAACACTAATGATGTTGTTATCTCCATTATTGCTGTTGAAGCTGCCGGACATTTCTTGAAAATTTGCCTGTGGTGCCTGCTTACTGAGAGAAGACGATGCCGGTGAGTCGATGGACAGATTAAGAGATAGGGGCAACATGGGTTCTGGCTCCTGCCCGGGAGTTGATGAGTTGTTTAAGCTCAGGTCTGCCATTTTGGAGGATGGAGGGATCGGAAATTTTGGTATTGGACGGATGAATTTAGTTTGTTGGAGTGTTAGATTTTCTATAGATTTGACTCTTGCTAATGGTAAAGCTGCTTGATATTCTTCGGCTTTATTACCCATATACTGTGGATTAAGAGATTTCAGTAATAACAAATAATGTACGTACAAAATATAGAGAGTAATGTACTTGTATAACAAGCTCCTTTTTCTGTAATTACTAATTAGGTGTCTCGTTATGTTTACCACCCATTTGATCTTTTTAACTTATAACAAACTCCTTTTTCCGTAGTTAGGTGTCTCGTCATGTTTTTCAGGGTGTTTAGCCATTCCGATTAAAATATCTCAACAGAAAGTAAGGATAAGACTGCATACACCAAAATCTTTTATCTATTCTGTTGATAAATATTGATCATGAGGTTTTGTACTCGACTACATAATCCATCTTTTTTATGAATGAATGTATTGGTAGTCGAAAATATAGTTGAGGCTAGGCTGATGAACATACCGTGTCTTGAGTGGTGATGTCAAAAAGACTAGATCGGCGGCGACGCCTATTATGGTTGTTTCGGCGGATGAAATATTTTTGAGCATGACTTGCCACTTGAGTAGGCGTTCTTGTCTTGACAAAATTTCTTGATATTCCTCTCCAATCTCCCTTCCCTACCCTCTGCAATCCCATTAAGAAGAGTCTATGCTCCTCCTCTGTCCATGCCACTCCTAAATATTCCATCAAACAATTTATCATTCATCCAAGTCATCTACGAACAACAACATAAATGTATGTATTAAATAAATCAATGAGAATTTTGCACTTGTAATATTTGCGGATTAAAACTAAAATTGTTGCCGGTCGAATCTTTTAGTATAATGGGTTTTTAAATTTGAACGGAAGGCGAATTAATAAGCAAAGAAAATAAAGTTAGCAAATTTTTGGTTTAAACCATGCACATGTAGTATTAGGTAAAAGAAAAAAGAAAAACGTTCAACATGTATATATATCATGCTTATGTTACAAACAGGATGTAAAATTGACCTCTTTTGCGCTCACGGCTGCCTCCAGAGGCATGAACAACATCATCAGATGCATAACCGGCAGCAAGAAGATCGGAGTTGGAGTCCTGAGCATGTTGATATTGAGCAAGATTATTCATACTAGCACTCTTTCTAAAAGAGGAGGTCGCTTCCATGACTCTCACACCAAACAACATGATGCCTTTACCTCCACCCTCAGATTGACCTTCGTTTCCAGATTGAGAACAAAATGCGTCCATTTTAGAGCTACTAGTTGTAGTCCATACAAAGGGATAGTAGGATAATAAAATGACAAGTGTTTTTGGTAAAACTTTAGCGGCTTACAAATTGTGCACTAACATGAATATAAATATTAAGAGCATTTGTACTGTTCCATTGCTTCTCTCGCACCACACATCAGAGAGATCAGGACCGTTGATATATTGTACTCCACGCTAGTGTGTTTTTCTTTCTAATATTTATTTTTATGTTTAAAAGCATCTTGGATTGAATGTGGACACTACATTTATTTAGTTTCAATTTTTATATATGTATTGACAATGCAATAAGCAATTTTCGATCAGGTTACACGTTGTTATCGATAATTCTAAAATTATACAAGATGTCAAATAGTAATTAAGTTATCCATTATTCTAAAATTATCTTCCTAACAACATCCGTATAAAAATTTACATATTTTCAATCCTATATATGATTACCATTTAAATTTTGTTTATTGTCATGAAATGGTTGACCCTTTGATATTGGGTGGATGTATTGATTGTAATAGGCGATTAAAACACGAGATGAAACCAAAGGATATGATTTGATAATATAAAAAAATACATAACGTGTTTTCTTTAGTGAGTCGACAATATTAATGTTGAAAGCAACGTTATTGGATGAGAATGGTTGCTTAATAGAAGAAAGTATTTTATAGAAATAAATAACTAAACAAAGGGATGGTGGAGATAGAGCTCGTTTCCACCGTCGAATTCGCATATTCTTTCCTTCCATTTTATTTTAATAAAGTTTTTCTTGTCTCTATTGCCACATTAAATTCAAGTCATATCATCCTCTTTGATTCAGTGGTGGCTGTTTCTTTATTCAATTAAAATTACAGTGTCCTTTTTCAAAGCAAATCTTTATTGGAATATTATTTGCTCTTTTCATTTTCATTTGCTTCCTCTTCGTTGTTTTCATTTTTATTTGCTTCCTTTTCCTCATTTTATTTGTTGTTTCTCGTACATTATATTCATTAAAATTATTATTTATATTAGTCACATAAACATGTCTTTATATATCTAAAAACAAACCTATTTGATCATATTAATACTTTGTATTACCTACATTACCCTTTAATTGAAAAATCATTAGTTAGATTTTTGTCTTGTAATTAGTAATAGGCATCAACTTCATCTGTGTATTATATAAAAAGTTACATAATAATGCTTAAAAAAAAATTATGGATCATGCCTTAAGATTGAAGTAGAAGGCTGAAGAACAAACACACCTGAAGTTTGAAAAATGAAATTTTGCCCAAGTACAAATTCGAGAAGTAATTTGTTCGATTAGAGAAGTCAAGGATTCGATATGTCAAAGATACTATTCGATATCTCAAGAATTCAACAAGTTCAATGTAACGCCCCGACTTCCCAATACTTAAAATATACTTTTTATAATAAACTAGACTTTGATACAGGGGAGTTTTAGAAAATTCGGCATGAAGTATTCGTAAATCGGACTATCCACCTGTAATTCAAACCAACCCAAGTTCCATTTAACAAATACAATTAAAACTTAATACACCAACGATTTCTCACCGAGGATCGATCTCAGGTTATGGTATGAAAAAAGAATCTAAACTATACAAATTATTACAACTTCTATCTCAAATTCCAATTTATCTCAAATTCCAATTACAAACCTTTATACCGTCTAAACCAAAGCGCAAGCCCATTTAGCATATGCCCGTGCTGGCTCTGTATCTAACTTTTAAAGAATGCACCATCGCTCTCACTTGAATTATAAAGCGTAGGTATTCAACTCCTTAACCCTAACTGGAATGGGAAGGTAAAAAAAAGCAAAAGTGAGCCAACAACGCTCAGCAAGTTAATAATATAGTGAAACAATAATATTTCAATGATTCATTGATGAACAATATCAATGACCAATTAATCTCAAGGAAAGAATGCATGCAATTTCCATCATAAGATAACTTTCCATTTCTATCAAATCATAAATTTCATGAAAATATTCCTTTTCTGAAAACCATTCCATTATTAAAACATACGTTCCATAAATCCTTTTTAGAATCGTTTCAGTTGATTGGAGTTTTTCACGATTACGGACAATACGGGTGATCAGCCACGTAAAGTCCCGATACCGGATACGAAGTCCCTCTGGACCTTGAAATTGGGTTCCGAATTAGGCAACACATTGGCCTTTCAAATACCGGACTGGGCACTCCCCAGCCTCTTATGCTAACAAATATGCTGGACCGGCGTCACCTGGCCTCTTACGCCTCCAATCTGAAGGAATTTGTAGAAAACATTTTGACGGAATCCCCCACATTAAAATTTATAAAATCTTTAAAACATTTCACTTTTAAGTCCTTTATACTCACTGATAACAGATCAGCCCAGTATAAGGAATTTTGAAAACAAACATCTTTAATTAATTAAACCATTTTAGGGAGCAGCATTAAAAGATTAAGAATCAGGGAAGCAATTGATATATGGTATTATAAACAGCAAAGCAATAAGATTGAACTAAGGAGGGTATAGTTCAGCAAAACAGAATCATATATCAACAAGGAAACATGATAAATTAAATAACTGAGCAATTATTTAGATTCTAGAAATGGAACGATAATTATAAAGAAAGCGGGGAAATAAAGAAAATTCGAAGTTCAACAGAAGATTTAAGTTACTGTACTGGCTAACCACTTATTTCAGGGATTATCAATTTATGAAATTTCGCTGTAAGGTTTGAACAAACAGAATAGATTTGAATAGATTAAAATGAAGATTTAAGAAATTCTCAATTACCCAAAGTCTCAATCCTGTCGGCTAAGCACTCATAGTCTTAAGCTGCCAAAACCGGCATGACAATAATGAGTTTGAATTATTAAGAAGATCTCAATTCATTCTCAGTTTTAACCGTCACTGAGCAACACATGCCTCAACAACAGTATAAGCCTCGAATTAGTTTACAACAATTCGAAGAGAAATGCTCTTTGAAAAATATTAATAAAGACGAAAAATATTAAATTAAATTAATTTTAAAAGAATTCAACACCTGAACAATAGGTGAGGAAAATAAACAATGACAAAATAATTTGAGAATGAGTGTTTGTAAATTAATAGAAGAAAAATGTCACTGGAAATAAAAATGAAAGGTGTAGGCACTAGTGTTTGCACTAATACACGCAAGCGTACGTGGCCACAAGTAATATAGATATAAGTCAAGTTCGTTCCTACAGAGATCTGGTATAGGTTTTAATTCAGTTAATGTACCTATGCAACAAAGTATGGTTTTTATTCACTGCTAAGACAATTAACAAATTTTGGTTTTGATTAACTAAGATTAACTAACAAACAACTTAATTAACTAAGAATTACTTAACTAATGAGAATTGAATTCGAATTACTTATGGGAATAAAAACATGGGATCCTAACTTCATTAAATACTGCGCTTAGAGTTGATGCCTTTAATCAAAGTATGTGATGGTTATGACATCTGATCAGACAACACGAAACAAGTATAGGCTACTTCTCAGTATACGAATACCAAACTATTCATACATCCACAAAAGAGATAGAAGATGGGTAGACACCAATTATGTTTAGACCCTATATCTCTATAAGATTTGAAAACATAACGGTTGAAGAACAGGTTATCCATTAAGATCACATAGGGCAACATAATATTTCTCAATTTACGCTACAAATCATGATGTCACACATACATCAACTTATCCTATGCTAGCATGGCAAGTTCTAAATCTCAAGATCCACTCTCGCTTCATAAGAGATTAACAATCTAGATGTTAGCTACGCATCTAACAATTAAGCATAACCATACGAGGATATCAAGAATTCATCACACACAAATCTTTAAAGCAATCAAACTACTAAACTACATAGATAAATCCGTTAGAATCCCATGACAACGATTAGTTCATAATCGAACCGCTCGTCATCATGGGATCTGATGAAACCATGGTGAATAACAAAGTCTGAATGTAAATAATAATACTAGAGTATGAGTTTAGAAAACAAATCCGAAAACTGGAATCCAAAGTACGCCTAAGAAAAGAATACAAAAGATGAAGTTGATCTAGATCCCGTTGCTTGTCACGAGCGGTTGTGAATCCTTCTCTCCTTTTCTCTCTTATGTCTCTAAGTTATATCCCATTCAAGGATGTTACGACGTGTTTATATAGTCCCTAGAATACTTCTCCAACAAGAAAAGTCCCAAAAATACAATTAAAATTCAAAATAGGAGAAAATCAGCAATTTCCCAGACGGAGGCAGCGCCCCTGCGCCACATTGGAGCGCCCATGCGCTGTCCAGCCTATTTCAGGCGCCCCTGCGTCAGTATGGACCGTAGCCGCGCTGGTAGTTCCTGCCAGATTCTGATCTTTTGCTTGTTTTCTTCGTTTAAGCTCCGGTTTCTCCCGTTTCTTTTGCGCTAACTGCCGTCTTCATTCCCATGACAAATGAATCTCTGTGATAGCATAAGAACTCACTCCTTTCTTCATTCCAATCTCGAAATCCACACCAAAATTCACGGAATTATAAAACTCTAACCAACGATTTATAAACCTGCACAACTAACGAAACACATCAAAAATACAACAAACTTGAGGCCAAGTGAATCCATTCAAGTCGATATGGAATGCTCCAAGTTGATATAAAATCCACTTATCACACCCCCAAACTTAAATTGATGCTTGTCCTCAAGCATAAACAAATATAACTATATACAACTAACTAGTACCACTTCCGTAGGTGATCACGGTTGCATTTGGCATATGCAACAAGCCCTTTAAACCCCTAGGTAGCCCTAGTGGACGAGTGAGGTCTCGTGAGGGCCTATAGAGAATGTACCCACAAAATCCATCTAAATAAACAATGCAATGCATGAATGCAACTAATATGAAAATGCAATGATCCCCTTTAACTAACCAAAACCAATTAGCAAGCAAATATCTCAAAGCATGCAACCAAATCCAAATAGAGCTCGACTAAGTCCCCGTATACTAACAATACATGAATAGAAACATGCGTGTGTGCGATGCTCATCAGATATACTCCTAACACTAGATCGAAATCATACCCATTTTTCGCCAATCACAAGTTTATAAATAAAATAGACGGTAAACACTTCATAACCTAGGAACACCTCCATCATCATTCGAATTAGATAGGAATTCATGCTTTATTACTACAACTATGAAACATAATAAAACAGGCATGCTTATTTAATCGTGCAATGGATGAGACCCCAAAAGGCTTATACAATAATACCCATGTAACGAGCGTTAGGTTAGTGGATCCCAAACTATAAAAGCCTTAGGTCACTAGGCACAAAGTCCCAGTGAACTTAATTGCTCGAGTACTAAAGAGCTCACCCTGGTTAATTTTGCATTTAACAATTTAAACATAACAACTTTTTTTTCTTTTTTTTTCTATTTTTTTTATTATATATATGCAATCTAGAATGAGTATTCTCATTTCCAACACTAGATTACTCAAAATATGAGCCGGCTACTAGCCATTTGACGCTAAGCCATTATTGACAAATATTAACAATTAGCATGAAATCCCTGGTTTCCCCCAAACTTAGACTTTAGTGTCCCTATGCTATCAAGGGAATAAACAAAATTCTAAATATAAACAAGTGATTAAATCTCAACAACCAAACAAGCATGTCCTCAACCTAGCCCAAAAGCAAACGATGAGACTGTGTAAAAATTTTGTTTCTGTAGCATGCAAGTCAATTTCATAAAAACTATAAATCAACCATCTATTCATCATTACCACACTCAAATAGATATCAACCTACCAATCAGAATTAGCTCATCCTAAGGGATCATGAAATATGCATGCAATGCAAATGCAACTAAAATGGACTCACATGGTATAAAAGCTAAATAACAAAATGTCCTATATGAAACAAACATGCAATAATACGCACAAATATGCATGAATTACTACTAAACATGCAAAAGATGAAATCCTACATGAACCAAGACTCAACTAACACTACTTATCCTCCAAATCACCCCCAAACTTAAAATCTTTAATGCCCTCATTGAAGGTAACACAAGGGATAGTAGAAAACATACCTAACCGTCAGCAGGGTCACCCTCCTCGGGTGAATCCGGTGGTGGATAAATAGTACGAGCTCCAAAAACTGGCCACTGGACCGTAATACCCGTAGACTGGAAAGTAGTCTCAAAGCCGCAGTCATATCTTCAACATACTGACGGTTGCTGTCATGAATGGCATCAATCCGCCTCATCAGACGACGAAAGTATGTATCCAATGCCGTCATATCAACCATACCCTGCGAAGTACCTGCTCTCGCAACCCTAGGAACATGTGGCGGAGCGCCCGCTCCCTGACCACCAGCACCACCAGCACCAGCTACAATGTAGCCTAACCCTCTAGCATGGGGAATGCCGCCCGGCCATTCCACCATCCTGTATATCGTAGTATCATCAATAACAGCACCAGCCATCTACAAAGGCTCATCCTCCGCCCAACGAACACCCACAGCGGAACACAAGCCCGTGACAATCGAATCATGAGGAATAGCACCTATCGTACTACCTCCCAAAAACCGAAGCATATTCTGGTGAATGAGATGACCCAAATCAATATATTTCCCCTTCAGCATGCCCCACAGCAGAATATCCCTATCAACTGTCACATCCGTCATATGAGAGGATGGTATAATATTAGAGCAAATGAAAAGATACCATGCCCTAGCAACCCTATTCATGGCAGAAGCATGGAAGTTAATCTGCTCAGAAGTACCCGCCCTACACTTCCACACCGTACCCGGAACACACAACTCAACAATAATAGAATCTAAGTCCACATCCTCCCGTGTCTTTTTCACCCAATCATCGGCTCCCCTAGGCCTAGCTGGCTACCTAATACAGTAAAACCTTGTTAAATTAATACTCGATAAATTTATATTCTCTCTAAGTTAATAATTTCTTCCGGTCCCAACTTGGGCCAGTTCAAAAAATGATCAATTTCGATAAGATAATAAGATAATAATTTTTTTGAAAAACCCTATATAAATATATGGTCTCAATAATATTATAAAATAATAATCTCTTTATAATCATAAAAATATATATTACCATTTTGTAAAATATGATTCTAGGTTCTTAAAATTTGAATCTATATGAAACTCAACTTTGACCATCTTTGTTGCATCTAAAAGTTCGACTGTGGTGTTTTTGTAAAGCATTAAAAAGTTATAAATCAATATTTTTCATGTCTTGGGTGCTTTTTTACGTGAAAAAGGTTCAAAAATTGTTGTTTTATCCTTGATATTATCTAAATTTACATGAATATATACTTTCAATCTCGTACTCATTAAATTTGTAAACAATATTATATTGAATTAATTAAATTAAGTATAAAAAATAAATTGTACAATTCATTCTATTTAAATGTCTATAATTGGAAATTAATTTTCTTTGATGTAAAAAATTCTCTATATACATATAGCTTTGCAAAAAAAAAATCACTTTAAATTAATAATTATTAATTTATCGATTAATTAGTACCTCTCTAAATTAATAGAATTCTCCGATCCCAACTATATTAATTTATAGAGATTTTACTGTAAGTGAATAGCAGGGGCCGTATAGTCCACAGTCAACCCCCTCACCACAGCATACCCATCCTTATCAGGATTAGCATTCGCATAAAACTCTCTAACTATGCTCAATGGAACCGCCGTTGCCATCTCACAAAAAGTAGCCCAACCCATATCACTAATCGTCTGAATCATCTCTAACTGATGAAGAGGCAACAACTCCCTCTCCTTGATAACCCCCTTAGACATTAAATGAGTAAACTACGCCTTAGCCTTCGGAGATACAAACTGTAACACCCCCAGATCCGGGGTCCGGGATCCGGTGGTTACGGTTTCCAATTCTGTCCACAACACTTGAACTTTCCTTAACATAAAATAAATTACGTCTCTATAACCCAACACAATAATATAAAACACACCCGTTATAGTCCCAGAGATGAAATCAGAGTAACACTCAAATTTTTATTAATCACATTATGAGTTCTTACAATCCAAAAGAATTTCAATATAAATACATACTCTTTGCCATCCATTTACATAAGGCATACTAGACCATATTCTTGGTACTGAAAGAATAAATATACCCTACCAATAGCTTCTTCTTCAGCTCTGGTAGTCTCATCGTCCTCGCCCGCGTCGAGTGCGCCTTGTGCGAGTCATCTGGTCTAGCTGTTGTTGTGATATAATAATAAAGCAAGGGTGAGCAATAGCCCACCAACAATAATATATGACTGAACGATAATGTATAACAGTTCAAAAGTATCTTTCA
This sequence comes from Saposhnikovia divaricata, assembly GCA_036435485.1. NCBI lineage: Eukaryota > Viridiplantae > Streptophyta > Magnoliopsida > Apiales > Apiaceae > Saposhnikovia > Saposhnikovia divaricata. Next base: position 161,540,781 of record CM071596.1, on the reverse strand, counting down.
AACCATATGCCATGCCTTTACGGAAATGATGCCAGTATAATATGAACGATGAAGTTACAAGGTAACTTAAAGTATTTGTTTGTAGAAATATCTGCTACATCAAAGTAAGCGAGATATTCTTATTGTTATTAAGAAGAGGAACTTGCAAGAAAAGGTTGCAATTCCAGTTATGACCCTTTTCCAACTCTGCCAACAGTAATCATGTTGCAGGAAATAAATAAATTTGGATGATGAACCAATGATGGAGTATTCACCGCGCCCGCTGTTCCAATCTTGATGATCAGTCGAGATCGTACAGCTCAATTTAGATTTACTACCGGTAGAAGGAAGAACTGACGGCTTTACTTGTGTACCGCCTTACTAGCTCTCCCCGGCCAACGGTTGGGCCAAAGGGGATGGACCGGCGCTACTCGGCCTCTTACACGACTCCTAGTTCAAATAGAATTCATGATTCTGAATGTAACGTTCGTCCCCCTTTCCCCAAGTATAATACTTGTTGATAAGACTCCACAAAGTAGTCGTATCTAGTTGGAAAGGAAAATTTACCAATAACTCCCAAGCTATTACTTGGTAACGGATATCAACTTGTTCCAGTGATCTTACCCCTCGAAAGATGAGAAAGTAAGCAACGACTTAATAAGTCAACAGCACCCGAGTTGCGAGTGAAGGGAATACTTTATGACCGGGAAGTCGACAAGATAAATAACATTTTCCAAGTAAGGTTCCCTTATTATTAAGGAGGTAGACTCAAATAAGAATGATGTCTGAGAACCTTCCTTGATATAGGATTAATAATAATATGACTCCGAAATATTTTTCGTAATAATCGAAGAAGATAAACCTTATTGAGGTTATTCTAAGTATGGAATAAATATTCAGAGAATATTTATTGAATTAAAAATATTTAAAGAATATTCAGGAATATGAAAGAATATCTTTAATCAGAGTATTTTTCAAATAATTCTTGAAGAAATATCGAGAGAATATTTATCGCATAATTAAATATTCAAATGAATATTCCAAATAATATTCATTAATCAATAAGACCTGAAAGGAATATTTAAAATATTTAAAATAATATTCGATGATTAAATAGAACCCTGGATGAATATTCAAAATAATATTCATAATTAATTAGGAATTTAAATGAATATCAATAAAGTAATATTCATTTAATAAATAATATCCTAAATGAATATCAAGTAATATTCATTTAGTAATCCAAGCTTTAAAGGAATATTCGATATAATATTCGATAAGTAAATCAAGCTTCAGATGAATATTGAAGATAATATTCATCAAGTACTTAATACCTTAAATGAATTTTCAAAAGTAATATTTATTTAATGAAATAATATTCTAAATGAATGTCCACATAATATTCATTTAGTAGTCTCATCTTTAGAAGAGTATTCGAAATAATAATCGATAATCAATTCGACTCCGAATGAATATTGACGAATATTATTCGTCGAATGATTACGTTCAAATAATTATTTGAAGTAAGGATCGTTAAAATAATTAGTCTCGAACGAATATTCAAATAATATTCGTCGCCCAAATAATAGAAAATATTTACTTAAATATTTTCCTCCGAGGTAATCTCGATATATCAAGGAATATTGACTCCCGGTCTATTTTTGATTAATAAGATGTATACGCCCTTCTATGAGGGTCTTACAATAATCGGCTTATAACTGATATATAACTATCTAGCTTATAAGCCAACAATAACATTCAGGGAACAAGTATATCACTTCAACTTGAAAGTAGGCATGCATGCAATGGCATATGTATATCAGCATATATATATATATATATTTATTCAATCACAACAACAGCCTAAAAGAAGGGAATTGAAACTTGCCTGGTAGTCGAGTACGGTAAGGGGTAGTGGTAGCGGGTCCCGGTTCAGCTTGGTGATCTATAAATAGCCAAGGCATTCGGGATTAATCACTTAACATATTAAAAGTTAAGTTATACTTAATTCGAAACACGTTCTCGAGTTATCTCGTTATACCCCTTTTTGTGGATTACTTTTATCACTGATCCGACCCGACATTCGTTCGTTAATACGACATGTCATTGCATTTATACTTGGGACATACTTAAGTCATATGAGTTCTAAGGTTGATCGTTACGAACCAATATTATACTCCGAGTTTTATCGCCCGTTTTCTAAGTGTTTTACCGAAGTTATAAAAGAGTCGTCTTTTAGGGGTTCGTTCGCGTTTAACCTCGACTCGAACATTTTTAATAAATCGAAAAAATGATCTTTTTGACATACGGTTTTCTTTCACGCCTTCCTTTTTACCTCTAGTATTTATTTACCAAGATTCGCCATGACGTTACATAGTTTACGAGGGTTCAATTACAGTTACGAACTTTCGTTTACGGATTCGAACTACTTTTAGTAATTTGGTCATAAATCCTAAACCGTAAGTCCGTTTCATGCGATCTTTATATCAAAACGAAGCTTGAAACATAATCTATCCTATCATGGCAGAAAATGAAGCTGTACAGTGAGTTATAGCTACTGTGATGCTCGGTGTTTAATAGTCTAACGAAAATTCGGCATTACGACGGCTATAAATCGAACGTTCTAAAATTCATAACAATCAATCCAAGCCACACCGGGCATACTATACATGGTTTTCATCTTAACCAGTCCAAGAAGGTTTCAATTAACCATCATAATCATCAAAACTCTTAAATCATCACTACTAACTACATAATCATGCTTTTATGCATATAACAACACCATAATCTTAACTAATCTAAAACCATCAAGAACATATATAAAACTCAAAGTAAGATCTTGGGTTCTTAAGAATTATACCTTCCTTGGAGAGTGTACAAGCTATAATAACCCTTATATAGTCCTTGTATGGCTTTAACAAAGCTTAAATCATCCAAAGAAACCAAGAAATCAAAGTTAGTTTCTTGAAAACACTATTCACCCTCATCTTTGAGGATTTATTTGAAAATGGAAAACATGGAGTTTGAAGCTAAGATTTCTAGGAGATCATTTTTATGAAATATAGGACTCACCATAAAAATTTGGAGATCAAACAATGGTTGGAAGGTGGATTTTGAAATCTTAAAACTCCAAAATTCGAAGTGCCTTGGTTTTGGGGGAAAAACAGTGAACTTCTCGAATTTATTTACCCATCCAAACGATCTTCAAAAATTATGAAATTAAATCCCCAACTTCACCTTGATGTGTAGAAGCTCCATGAATTTTTTCATGATTTTTAGATGAGTAGATCTAGGTGAAAAAAAATGGCAAAGACCCCTGCCCTGGAAAATGCAACTGCTGGAAAAATGGGGGAGAGGTGGTGTTTGCTTGGCTAGTTGTCAAATGATATTTGTGATATGTATAAGTGGGTATAGCTGCTAATACTCCTCTTAATACAAGTGTCAAAGGTTTATGGTGTGTTAGAAAAATTGATGATGTGAAGCCTTGTTGTTTTCTTCTTGTCCATCCACCTCATTACTTCCTTTCTCATTTCTTTTCTTCATTTCATTTCCACCAAATATTCTTATATATAACCCCAGCTGATCAAGTAGGGTTTTTTTTATCTCGTTACGTATTTAATCCGTAATTTCTTTCGCGTTTGCTTGATCGCTTAATCTTGTTATAAAGTTCTAGCGATTTCTAGAACACTTGTTATTCTAACTCAAAGGTTTTCATTCTAAATCCTCAAATCATACTTAATAAATAAAATCCTTGAATCCTTAACATTATAATACTCTTGTCTTGATCGTATTGATAGGCTCTTTACGGTTCGGTCAAATATTGTACCGAAAAAGAATTTGGAATTTCTGAATTCCGATCGTCTCTGCATTCACTTATTTCCTCCGCGTATTACTAATATGACTTCGAAACATCCATAACACGTCCCGTACATAGGGTGGCGTGAAAAGTTTTTCAACTTACAAAGTCACTATTCATCCACCAAATTACTATGCACGTACAGGAAACACTATGCACGTACGGGAAATACTATGCACGTATGGGAAATACTATGCACGTATTCATTTCTCTTCAAGGATCCATTAGCTCCTTCCTGGATGGTAGATTATTCTTATCTAGGTCCTCAACCATCGAATTACTCTATTCTGACAATATACCAATGCATCAGGATCATTGTCCAAAGCAATATCCATTCATTACAATCATTGTTCTTTGAAACCACCATTCATTAGAGCTGGTGACCTTGTTGTTGGAATCATTGTTCCTCATTTTATCATTACTTAATAAAAGTTTTAATTATATCCAAAATTTGGGGTTCTTACAGTCTCCCCTCCTTAAAAGGATTCCGTCCCGGAATCAGGTAGGAAGCAAAGAGTCGTTTGCCTGTCGTTCACTCTTTAGCTTCCCGGTCAATTCTTATGAGTTCTACCCTTCCTCAGCACATCTTCTAGTGCTACAATTCATACTTTATCCTTTTTCCATCAACGTTGCTACTTTTCGTACAACTCACTATCCGGGTTATACTTTTACTCAGTCTTATCCTTATTGATACCTGCAGTAACATTGGTATCACTATCACCCTACGATTCGGAGGTAACCTCGCTCGTACTGTGCATTTCCTGATCGCTTTAATCTTCGCAATCTAGATCAATATAGAGAAGTGGAAAGATTTGTTGAGAGATCACTATGATCAATTGAACATTTGTTATATTGCATAGTTAGTACAGAAGGGGGCCAGCCTTTAGTACTTGACAAGCAATTAAACAAGTCATAGCATTCCACTTAGACTTCTATCACATAGACAGATAGTCACGTAGCAGTACCTCCCCTCCAAAAAGGGTTGTTCTTCTCAATTCATAAAGAAGATGAATAAGAGAGAAGAAGAGAAAAGAGTTCTAAAGGATTATAGAAAGCTTTCATGATTGTAGAATATCATACTCAGAATTTACCTCTGAACTATAGAGGTTTATCAAAGAAGAAATTAATCATAATTATATCCAATACTATTTGATCGCAATCTCACGTGTCAACATATCTTGCTGCTTTGTCCATTATTCTATGGACAAATACTCTTGTTCAATCTTAGCGATACTCACATTCGGGAAATCCTTCAACCTTTCAGGTTAAATCTTAGGTTTCTCACTTGGCATCATTATTACTGACATCCCATATCATGTTACTAGCTTTTTCATAACTATAGTATTGACACTATCAGGTTGTCATCCTGAGAATTCATTAGAAAACCCATTCATAACACTCCTTGCTTCTCATTCCATAGTTGCTTCCCCAGCCTTTTCTTTATCAATCACATCCTTCTTATTATCTGATTCTTATTTACTTCTGTTATTTACTTTCACCTTCACCTCTTTATTGAGACACCTTTTTGCACTTGGTACCTCCTTATCGGTATTCCGTCTCATTTACTCTATAATCATCACGTTATTTCAATTTAAACTTTCCGAAATGAATCTGGCCCGATTCCTTTAACTTAGATTCATATAATCTACTTCTGCCAACCTTGTTTCTCATTACTTGTTCTTTTCTATCCATGGTTTTCCACAGGTTGTCTTTCGTAAGTCGGACCAGGTCGTATATCTACATTCTTGTACTCCTATCATCTGTTGAACATTTGCATTTTACTGGCGTAGCCTGGCCACATGAAAACCCGTTATGACCGTGCTATAATTTTGGGGGTAAGGCTGGCTCGAATACCACAGTCCGAACATTTTAAACTCTCAGGTGGCCCAATAAGTCTCGGGCTCAACCGCCCTTCCCTCCAAATCTCATTAATTCTTTCCATGGGAATATCTTTAACATCATGAATCATCAACCTCATATTCTCTATCTTGTTTGCGCAGAAGTACACTAACATAAACTTGTTTGTCATTCATCAACATGCCATTTAGTTAATCAATGGCAGCACTGTCTTTATCTTTACATTGTCATCTACTTTCTTAGAAGAATCACCATCGCTTGTTGTTTACGTAGTGCATTAATAGCTAACCCTACGGGTTTCAAATCCCTTAGGGAGACAAAGTGATCACTATTCCTTATCCATACGAAACACTTCCTGAACTTGATGTAGATATAACATGAAGTAGATAGAATTGCAGAAGAGTTTCAAGTATCGCAGCTAGGTCCGGTTGATGAAACTATCACTTATGCATCTTCCATAAAAGACTGGAAACTTAACGGTTTACTTCATCAATTTTGTACCATGGTCCTGGTTTGCCTCAAAACGGGACCTTCTAAGGTACGTAATATGCTTAAGACTCCATCAGGAATCGAATCTTTACTTAAACTATTATTACCTTCGATTCTTGCACAATCATCAAAAGGAATGTAACTTCCTCCACTCCAATATGACCTTCAAGGTCTTTCCAAATATCATTTTGTTTCTTCGGTATGAACATTTATAATTATTCCTTTATACTTAAACTGTCGGCCACCTCATTGGCCTTTCCTGATAATAATAATTTCTGGTAATCCTTGTTCCTTGGATATATTCCAATTCAAACATTTCTACCTCATTCCCATCATTTTTGGGTGAAAGCATTCTCCCTTAAGCTCTGCTGATGAAGAAAAATATATTTAACAGTCTTTCTCCATAAGTCATTGCTTCCACCTACTCGTGGGAACTTTATCACGTTTATTCCCCATCCTACTTAGGATACTTCTCTTCTTAGTTCTTTCCTTATCTTAGGATAATCTCAACCTTTATAGGTTCAATCCATACTTCCTCATGGTCTCATACATGCCTCATCTGGCATTACTGTTACTATGTCATACATTCCTTACCAAACTTCCATTTTGAAGTTCGGAATATTACCTTTTTCCTTGTAAGGTTTCATAGGTCATCCTCATCCTTCCTCCTGTATTTTCTGGGTACAGGGTATATCAAAATGTCATTGATCAATACTCTAATAATTCTATCTATGTTCTTTCCAGAACTCTTTTTTTTTTTCTAATAATCCTTACCGGTCATTGTTGCCTTAGCAAGTCCAGCTCATATCATCTGAAGTCATAATGTCGTTATTAGGGTTAATGCCACCCCTTGTGCATTCCCCAGGGTTTGTCTTAATTCATTGATATCCTATCCTTAATTCAACTGTCAATGAATTCTTGCATCTTATAATTGGCAATCAGATCATGTATCCTTAATAAAGGTCTCTTTTCAATCATTCTCTTTTGATAATCGATCGGTGGCTTAATGCCACCCTCTTCTTTCAGATAGTTGTCAGCCTATTTGGCCTTCCAAAAAGGCAACGTATGCCTATCTCCTCTCTTACAGAACTTGGTAATGGCAGCAAGGATGTTTTGGAAAATATTGGTCGAGTTCAACGTGAATCTATTAGTACTTATCGTTCTTCTCAAATGTAATTGCCTTAGACAAAATTTCTACAGCATACTGATCCATCTCTGACCATTTCTATACTCTCTTCATAAACCTTCGTTGTTTACTTCCCTTAGTCGTAATATGTTCATGGTATTCATGATACCCTAACATCATGCATCTCAAGTCACTATACTCCCATTTTACTCAAAATCTTGGACAACCATATACACATGAGTCACTTTAGTACGGGTTACCCCATCCCAAAAAGGTCTAGTAAATTCCCCATCAAAACATGGGTTGCAAAGGGTTTAGTAGAAGACTCCTACAATCTCATTAATATTTCCTTTATATCAGAAGCCCTTGCAGTCGGTGCTTACTTAGAAGCAACCCTGCTTTGTCTTTTCATTGCTGGTCTAGTCACTTTATAGTCCGTTGTGACTTGGCCTCAACTGGCCACACTAAAATAAAAATATATGATTTTAGGGGTTGGCTAATAGCATTACTTTTCTAGCAATTGCCGGCATAGTGCCTTCTTCTTTGATACCTTTCTACCTTTCCAAAACTTTACTCCATATAAGTCTTAATCGACTACTCGGCACCGTCTCCGGTCACCTTTCCTCCACTTTTATCTTTTCAACTATTCTTATCAATCCCGCGTGCCACGCAAGCTTACCATTCCTGGCATAACAGCCTTTTCATTTAAGTCAATCCCGGAGTTTCTCCGTCCGGCTAGTTTCTTACTTACATTTCCTGTTTTCGTCCAATCTCACTTCATCATATTATCACTACCGTCGATTGTAATGCTCAGGGTCCGTTTACTAACCCATTTTATAGCAACCTTACCCAAATCACAGGGTTTGCTCCAGTTTCTACTCTCTTCCATGACATTCTCTGATTATCAGAAAGACAAGGTTTGCCAAAATTCACCGAATTCCTTTCCAGACTCAGGGAAATTTTGATCAATCTACCCACCTACTGGTAACATCAAGGAGACCAGTTTCGAAACCTGAAGAATAGTTCTATGAACCTCCAAGCAGGTGGAATCATAAGCAGTCATAGTTAACGAAATAATCATCATCGGATTGGAAGTTTACCCACTGGAGAGGAATCAATTATATCCATCCCTTAGAAGGGAATCAATAATTTCAAATGAAACCTGTCACAACGTCCTGATATTCAATACTACCAAATGTCGGTCTACCTAACCCTTTATGCGAAGCCTCATTGGAAGCACAAAGTCTCCTTTTTCCATTAAGCAATGCCAGCTCTTGGTCATTACCAATTTCACCTTTTAGCTCCAGGAAGATTTTCTCACATTTTTCTCTTTAACTGCTGATCGTATTACTTGATCTATTATAATTCCGTGTCGGAGTAAACTTAAGGTAACTACTATAATCCATTCAAAGAGAAGAAGGAATTTAATATTCCTCTGAATCACATGCATCTAACGTTTCTGGTTCATCATTTAACTGAGTTGAATTAACTCTATACTCAGTCTCTGGCAGTAGTCTCATTACGAGTTCATCTTGACTCACTGGTCTTATCTTCCGGTAGGTTCTGAGATCATTGTCTTGCTTACTACTTCCTTATATAACTTTTACCCAATCATTCTATTACTTCCCAATGTCTTTACTTTCTAAATGATTCATTCATAAAATGAACATTTTCCTTAATAAAACCACCTTATTAACCTCAATTTGGTTCCATAATTTACAACCTACGACACCTGCCTTCTCATGGCGAATTATTACTGACCATATTCATACTAATTCATTTATCAAATGATATGGCACTTACTGCCTCCTTCTCAACTATTCCTAGGGACTCTGCTCCTCGCCCTATATCACTGTCTTTGATAATCATACATCCCTCTAGCTCTTTCTTTGTTAAGATGAAAATCTCTAAGGATTCTCATCTATTTCCGTATAAGATCTTAAGTAATTCTTCCAATCCTTCTTTCTTGCTGGTACTACGTCTGGTAGTCCGGCTATGAATTCAACATGCATCTTCAGATCTCTTAATAATATATCAGTTCTTTATACTCACTTTTCTGAGCACCATATCTTAATCATCACAGTCATTCTGGCTGCGACCCTCATTACCCATGGGTAAGCTCCTCATCCTAACAGGATTTTCCTTATCTGCTGGAACCTCTTCCGGGTCTCCAGTAGGGTACTCCATCGAATTACCCGCTGATCTTCAGCATATAAAGCATCATCGCGCTGTTGCTCGTATGCCTCAAGGTCAGTCACCTTACTCGTCGATACGATATCGAGCTAAGTTACTATCATTATACTTACGAGTTCCCATAAGGGTTTTATATGTCATCACTACATTAAGTAGTCCGACTATGAACTTGGCAAGAGTTCTTATTATCTTATTGAATTTATTGTTTTAACGTCACCTCATCTCTGGGGTTTATAACGTACGCTCTGATACCACTTCTGTAACACCCCCAGATCCGGGGTCCGGGATCCGGTGGTTACGGTTTCCAATTCTGTCCACAACACTTGAACTTTCCTTAACATAAAATAAATTACGTCTCTATAACCCAACACAATAATATAAAACACACCCGTTATAGTCCCAGAGATGAAATCAGAGTAACACTCAAATTTTTATTAATCACATTATGAGTTCTTACAATCCAAAAGAATTTCAATATAAATACATACTCTTTGCCATCCATTTACATAAGGCATACTAGACCATATTCTTGGTACTGAAAGAATAAATATACCCTACCAATAGCTTCTTCTTCAGCTCTGGTAGTCTCATCGTCCTCGCCCGCGTCGAGTGCGCCTTGTGCGAGTCATCTGGTCTAGCTGTTGTTGTGATATAATAATAAAGCAAGGGTGAGCAATAGCCCACCAACAATAATATATGACTGAACGATAATGTATAACAGTTCAAAAGTATCTTTCAAACCATATGCCATGCCTTTACATAAATGATGCCAGTATAATATGAACGATGAAGTTACAAGGTAACTTAAAGTATTTGTTTGTAGAAATATCTGCTACATCAAAGTAAGCGAGATATTCTTATTGTTATTAAGAAGAGGAACTTGCAAGAAAAGGTTGCAATTCCAGTTATGACCCTTTTCCAACTCTGCCAACAGTAATCATGTTGCAGGAAATAAATAAATTTGGATGATGAACCAATGATGGAGTATTCACCGCGCCCGCTGTTCCAATCTTGATGATCAGTCGAGATCGTACAGCTCAATTTAGATTTACTACCGGTAGAAGGAAGAACTGACGGCTTTACTTGTGTACCGCCTTACTAGCTCTCCCCGGCCAACGGTTGGGCCAAAGGGGATGGACCGGCGCTACTCGGCCTCTTACACGACTCCTAGTTCAAATAGAATTCATGATTCTGAATGTAACGTTCGTCCCCCTTTCCCCAAGTATAATACTTGTTGATAAGACTCCACAAAGTAGTCGTATCTAGTTGGAAAGGAAAATTTACCAATAACTCCCAAGCTATTACTTGGTAACGGATATCAACTTGTTCCAGTGATCTTACCCCTCGAAAGATGAGAAAGTAAGCAACGACTTAATAAGTCAACAGCACCCGAGTTGCGAGTGAAGGGAATACTTTATGACCGGGAAGTCGACAAGATAAATAACATTTTCCAAGTAAGGTTCCCTTATTATTAAGGAGGTAGACTCAAATAAGAATGATGTCTGAGAACCTTCCTTGATATAGGATTAATAATAATATGACTCCGAAATATTTTTCGTAATAATCGAAGAAGATAAACCTTATTGAGGTTATTCTAAGTATGGAATAAATATTCAGAGAATATTTATTGAATTAAAAATATTTAAAGAATATTCAGGAATATGAAAGAATATCTTTAATCAGAGTATTTTTCAAATAATTCTTGAAGAAATATCGAGAGAATATTTATCGCATAATTAAATATTCAAATGAATATTCCAAATAATATTCATTAATCAATAAGACCTGAAAGGAATATTTAAAATATTTAAAATAATATTCGATGATTAAATAGAACCCTGGATGAATATTCAAAATAATATTCATAATTAATTAGGAATTTAAATGAATATCAATAAAGTAATATTCATTTAATAAATAATATCCTAAATGAATATCAAGTAATATTCATTTAGTAATCCAAGCTTTAAAGGAATATTCGATATAATATTCGATAAGTAAATCAAGCTTCAGATGAATATTGAAGATAATATTCATCAAGTACTTAATACCTTAAATGAATTTTCAAAAGTAATATTTATTTAATGAAATAATATTCTAAATGAATGTCCACATAATATTCATTTAGTAGTCTCATCTTTAGAAGAGTATTCGAAATAATAATCGATAATCAATTCGACTCCGAATGAATATTGACGAATATTATTCGTCGAATGATTACGTTCAAATAATTATTTGAAGTAAGGATCGTTAAAATAATTAGTCTCGAACGAATATTCAAATAATATTCGTCGCCCAAATAATAGAAAATATTTACTTAAATATTTTCCTCCGAGGTAATCTCGATATATCAAGGAATATTGACTCCCGGTCTATTTTTGATTAATAAGATGTATACGCCCTTCTATGAGGGTCTTACAATAATCGGCTTATAACTGATATATAACTATCTAGCTTATAAGCCAACAATAACATTCAGGGAACAAGTATATCACTTCAACTTGAAAGTAGGCATGCATGCAATGGCATATGTATATCAGCATATATATATATATATATATTTATTCAATCACAACAACAGCCTAAAAGAAGGGAATTGAAACTTGCCTGGTAGTCGAGTACGGTAAGGGGTAGTGGTAGCGGGTCCCTGTTCAGCTTGGTGATCTATAAATAGCCAAGGCATTCGGGATTAATCACTTAACATATTAAAAGTTAAGTTATACTTAATTCGAAACACGTTCTCGAGTTATCTCGTTATACCCCTTTTTGTGGATTACTTTTATCACTGATCCGACCCGACATTCGTTCGTTAATACGACATGTCATTGCATTTATACTTGGGACATACTTAAGTCATATGAGTTCTAAGGTTGATCGTTACGAACCAATATTATACTCCGAGTTTTATCGCCCGTTTTCTAAGTGTTTTACCGAAGTTATAAAAGAGTCGTCTTTTAGGGGTTCGTTCGCGTTTAACCTCGACTCGAACATTTTTAATAAATCGAAAAAATGATCTTTTTGACATACGGTTTTCTTTCACGCCTTCCTTTTTACCTCTAGTATTTATTTACCAAGATTCGCCATGACGTTACATAGTTTACGAGGGTTCAATTACAGTTACGAACTTTCGTTTACGGATTCGAACTACTTTTAGTAATTTGGTCATAAATCCTAAACCGTAAGTCCGTTTCATGCGATCTTTATATCAAAACGAAGCTTGAAACATAATCTATCCTATCATGGCAGAAAATGAAGCTGTACAGTGAGTTATAGCTACTGTGATGCTCGGTGTTTAATAGTCTAACGAAAATTCGGCATTACGACGGCTATAAATCGAACGTTCTAAAATTCATAACAATCAATCCAAGCCACACCGGGCATACTATACATGGTTTTCATCTTAACCAGTCCAAGAAGGTTTCAATTAACCATCATAATCATCAAAACTCTTAAATCATCACTACTAACTACATAATCATGCTTTTATGCATATAACAACACCATAATCTTAACTAATCTAAAACCATCAAGAACATATATAAAACTCAAAGTAAGATCTTGGGTTCTTAAGAATTATACCTTCCTTGGAGAGTGTACAAGCTATAATAACCCTTATATAGTCCTTGTATGGCTTTAACAAAGCTTAAATCATCCAAAGAAACCAAGAAATCAAAGTTAGTTTCTTGAAAACACTATTCACCCTCATCTTTGAGGATTTATTTGAAAATGGAAAACATGGAGTTTGAAGCTAAGATTTCTAGGAGATCATTTTTATGAAATATAGGACTCACCATAAAAATTTGGAGATCAAACAATGGTTGGAAGGTGGATTTTGAAATCTTAAAACTCCAAAATTCGAAGTGCCTTGGTTTTGGGGGAAAAACAGTGAACTTCTCGAATTTATTTACCCATCCAAACGATCTTCAAAAATTATGAAATTAAATCCCCAACTTCACCTTGATGTGTAGAAGCTCCATGAATTTTTTCATGATTTTTAGATGAGTAGATCTAGGTGAAAAAAAATGGCAAAGACCCCTGCCCTGGAAAATGCAACTGCTGGAAAAATGGGGGAGAGGTGGTGTTTGCTTGGCTAGTTGTCAAATGATATTTGTGATATGTATAAGTGGGTATAGCTGCTAATACTCCTCTTAATACAAGTGTCAAAGGTTTATGGTGTGTTAGAAAAATTGATGATGTGAAGCCTTGTTGTTTTCTTCTTGTCCATCCACCTCATTACTTCCTTTCTCATTTCTTTTCTTCATTTCATTTCCACCAAATATTCTTATATATAACCCCAGCTGATCAAGTAGGGTTTTTTTTTATCTCGTTACGTATTTAATCCGTAATTTCTTTCGCGTTTGCTTGATCGCTTAATCTTGTTATAAAGTTCTAGCGATTTCTAGAACACTTGTTATTCTAACTCAAAGGTTTTCATTCTAAATCCTCAAATCATACTTAATAAATAAAATCCTTGAATCCTTAACATTATAATACTCTTGTCTTGATCGTATTGATAGGCTCTTTACGGTTCGGTCAAATATTGTACCGAAAAAGAATTTGGAATTTCTGAATTCCGATCGTCTCTGCATTCACTTATTTCCTCCGCGTATTACTAATATGACTTCGAAACATCCATAACACGTCCCGTACATAGGGTGGCGTGAAAAGTTTTCCAACTTACAAAGTCACTATTCATCCACCAAATTACTATGCACGTACAGGAAACACTATGCACGTACGGGAAATACTATGCACGTACGGGAAATACTATGCACGTATGGGAAATACTATGCACGTATTCATTTCTCTTCAAGGATCCATTAGCTCCTTCCTGGATGGTAGATTATTCTTATCTAGGTCCTCAACCATCGAATTACTCTATTCTGACAATATACCAATGCATCAGGATCATTGTCCAAAGCAATATCCATTCATTACAATCATTGTTCTTTGAAACCACCATTCATTAGAGCTGGTGACCTTGTTGTTGGAATCATTGTTCCTCATTTTATCATTACTTAATAAAAGTTTTAATTATATCCAAAATTTGGGGTTCTTACACAAACTTCTCCACATTATCACCACTCATACTTGAATCCTCATCCGACGATGGACGAGCACTACTACTACCCCTTTGATGCTTCGATGCCATCACAATCAATATACTCAACAATAAGACCAACTAATATTCACCAAGCAATTTCACACAAAACCACCCGAATAACCATAACACCACAAAATCCCAAAATTGCAAGAACACAAATTCGTAATAAACAAGATTAGATTAGAACTATACCCACACGAATCCGAGATGTGAACTTGCAATTAAAAATCCCCCAAACTTGAATCAATCTTGCTTGAAGCTTTAATTGGAATGGAGGTTTAAGATGTTGGTAAAGATATGGTTTTGTGTATATATATAGAGGTGTATATATATGAGATGGAATTTATGATGTGTTTAGAATTAGGAATGGATTGAGAGGTGTTAGGGTTTGAATTTGAGATGAAATAGGAGATAGATATTGGAATTAGAAGTAGGATACAAGGAATATATGTGATTTTAACACAAAATTCGTGCTGAGCAGAGGGAAGTGGCGCGGCTGCGCTAGTATGTAGCGCAGGGGCGCTGTTGGCAAATGTTGAATATTTATTGATTTATTTATTTTAAATAACAATACAATACAAAATGCTTACACAATTGCGTGGGTTGCCTCCCACGAAGCGCTCTTTTTACGTCAATAGCTTGACGTACTCCCGAGAAATCAAGTAGTCGATAAAATGGCGTGTAACACCCCCTTCCTAAAATGGGAGGAGATATTACCTATAATCCATAAACCTGCAAACAGAGCACTAAAATAATCTCTAAATAACGATTAAACAATCTAATAATCTCCAAAATTAAAATAAACCTCCAAATTACAGTTCAAACCAATAAATACGAAAACCACAAATCTGTAAATAAATAATCCAGTCTAAATAATTCTAGAAGTCCATAAATCCTAAGCAACGAAATAATGGGTAGCACTCCATCACACAGTCCCAGATTCCCCTAAGCACCTGCCAGAAAAAGAATATGGCATGAGCCAAACGCCCAGTACGGATTTTGAATACAATTTATAAAACAGAAAAACAGATAAGTATATTTGACAGTTATAATAAAACATTTATTTTAAAATATGCATGGCTGAAGCAAAGAGGGGTTAGGATATTTCATACCGAGATCAGAACAGAACAGATACAGATACACACATCATAGGATACCTAATGTGTGCAACAAATCGGATAACGTGTACGGCATATACAACGTCACTGTCAAAACAAATCACAAATCACAAAATCTGGGTGCACCCACGTATCCTGAAACAAATATCAAAATGCGCAAAAGCTCGCCACCTGAGCAATCAGAAGGATACGCCGTGACCAATCACACTGCCACGGAAGTGTCATGTCACTGGTGCCGCAATGACATGGCTGTAGTACCCCTACAGCTGGTTAACTCGGTATACCCTATATCACTAAGGGTTCAACTAAAATAATTTCGCAAAACTTTTAAAATCGCATGAACAAGATATTTTTAATATTTCCGACAGATAAAAAAAATGTACGCAATATCAGAAGAATCGCAGAAACAGATATTTAAATAATTCGAAACAAATTCAAAAATATTTTTCAAGGTCAAAATAAATTTTCAGAATCAAAATGATTTAAAACCAAATGAACAGATATGAAGTCAAAATGAACTTAATTTAAATATTCTTAAGAGGAGTAGCACTGAATAAAATAGAATAGAATCCGTACCTTAAAATAACGATGTCAAACACTCACGTCGTTCGTAAACAATCCGCTAAACTCCCGGCCCCGAATCTAAAACAAAATTTTAATTTATAATTAACATACATATTTCCTTTACCAAACTCACTTGATTAAATTATAAAATACAATTAAATTGTACGTAACAATAGAATAAATAGCAAATTATATAAATAATATTTTACTAATCCATTCTCGGACTTTATACCACAGGAGCAAAATTTACCATTACTAAACTTAACTAATTGTATACCTCATTCATTCAGTAGTATCATTATTAATACATTAAATCTACTAATCATGACATCTGTACATCTTGACAAAAGAAAACAATAAAATAAATAATGCTCCTGTGAACCAGTACAAATACATATAACACATAAATTTGGATTGAAGTGTTTTAATAGAAACTAATGTACATAAAATCAATTTATAATGCAACTAATAAATACAAGGACATGAAAACATATATAGTATTATTAATTAATTATTATAGACTAAAACCACCTGAACTTGGCATGGTCGTAATCGTAAGGTTATTAAAAGAAAACATGTTCCGACAATCATGTGCTAGCCTGCTGAATTAATAACTCTTGTATCAAAAACGAGCTATCACATTAATATATATATATTGGTATATATAAAAACACAAATAAATTGTTTATGTACTCACAGATCGTCGTCGAAGGGAATAATATTGAAACTGAATCTCCTCTGCTCTGTGACGGTTCCTTCTATCGGCTCCTTCTATTCTTATTTTAGGGTTCTATTTAATAAAACATGCGGTGTATCTATCTTTTTATATAGATCCAATATTCTATTACTATTAGAATTATAATAACTAACCAGTTATTTGACTATTTTTTTTTCAATTACTAATTCTCATTTTAATCAAATTTTATTAAGACCAAATTTTATAATTAAAACTATAAAAGTACTAATTCTAATATAAATCAAATTTTTATTATATTATTATTATTATTATTATTATTATTATTATTATTATTATTATTATCTAAAATTACGGATATTACATGGCGGAAACCTTCTCGCAGTTCACCATTCCTCCATAATAAGGCTTGAGTCGTTGTCCATTCACCTTGAAAGAATTATCAGAAGACCCCCTATATATCTCCACTGTTCCATGTGGAAACACTGTCTTGATTATAAACGGACCCGACCACTTTGACTTGAGTTTACTCGGGAAAAGTTTAAGGCGAGAATTGTATAGCAGAACCTGTTGACCTTGCACAAATGACTTATGCACCAACTTCCTATCATGCTACCTCTTAACCTTCTCCTTGTACATCTTGTTGTTCTCGTAAGACTCTGCATGAAATTCCTCAAGTTCATTCAACTGAAGTAGACGTTTTTCACCCGCAAGCTTTATATCCAAATTCAATTTCTTCAACGCCCAATAGGCCTTGTGCGCTAGCTCGGCCGGCAAATGACAAGCCTTACCAAATACCAACTGATAAGGAGACATACCTAGGGGTGTTTTATAAGCAGTTCTGTACGCCCACACTGCTTCGTCCAACTTTAAAGACCAATCCTTTCTTGACGGATTCACCACTTTCTCTAGAATTTGCTTGATTTCACAATTCGAAACCTTCGCTTGACCATTAGTTTGGGGATGATATGCAGTGGCAACACGATGCGTCACATTATACTTCGCCATCATTGTGGTAAACTGATGATTGCAAAAGTGTGTCCCCTCATCACTGATTATTGTTCACAATTTTCTACGCAAGTATACGCAGTCAAGAGTAATATGGATAAATAGGGATCGTTCCCACGAAGACTCGGTGAATTATGTAAATGTGCCTATTCAACATTGTATGGCTAAATTATAATAGCTTGGTGAAGTAACAAATTTGGGTTGTTTTCTAGATTATTACTACTAAAAACTTACTAAGGAGATTTTACTTATATGAGAGAAACATAGGGTTCCAACTTCATGAGTTGTTTCATCTAGATTAACCGTCAAGACTCAATGCACTGTGATTATTAAGGTAGCTAGTGGGAACACGAAGGAAGTACAAGCTATCTTTCAATAAACTCATACCAATCCATAAAATCATCTACAATTAAGATAGAAGTTTTACGTGCATCAATTACATCCAAATCACTATATGTCTATGAGATTGGGTGACATAATCAATTTAATCATAAGTTCCACTATCAACTACATAGGGGAGTAATGTTCTTTCGAATCTATACTACCGATATGCGGAGAAGCAGTCATAAACCTATGCTAACATGGCAAGCCCTAATCTCTAAATCCACTTTCGCATTCATTAGAGATTGACAAAATAGATGTTAGCTACGCATCTATATAAATTAACACAACCACGTCAAGCAACCTTATTTTCAATCACAAGCATATGTTGTCAAAACTATCAACTACTAGAATCCACAAAACACTCCATTAGAACCCCATGAAAGTGTTTAGAATGCGAATAAATCCAAGCAGAGCTCGACTAAGTCCCTGTAAACTAACAGTACATGACAGAACGTGCGTGTGTGCTATACTCATCAGAAATACTTCCAAAACTAGGTCAAAAATCATACATATCCTTCGCCAAGACAATCACGGGTTTATAAATAGAATAGACTGTAGACACTTCATAACCTAGGAACACCTCCATCCTTATTCAAGTTAGCCAAGAATTCATGATTTATTACTAACTACTATGACACATAAATACAAGCATGCTTATTTCACCGTGCAATGAATGAGACCCCTAAAGGCTTATACAATAATACCCATGTAACGAGTGTTAGGTCAGCAATCCCAAACCACTAGGGCTTTAGGTTACTAGGACTAAGTCCCCTCGGAATTAATTACTCGAGTATTAAAGAGCTCACTCTGGTTAATTTTGCATATAAACAATTGACACTTTTGACTTTTTTTTTCATATATGCCATTTGGAATGAGAATTCTCAATTCCAACCCTAGACTACTCATATAAATATGAGCTGGCTACTAGCCATTTGACACCTAGCCATTATTGACAATTATTAGCATGAAATCCCTGTTTTCCCCCAAACTTAGACTTTAATGCTCCTACGCTATCAAGGGAATAACGAAAATTCTAAATATAATCAGGTGATTAAATCTCAAAACATCCAAACAAGCATGACCCTATCCTAGCCCAAAAGCACCCAACGAGTTTGTGTAAAAATTTTGTCCCCGTAACATGCAAGTCAATTTCTAAGAACTATAAATCAGCCCTCTACTCATCATCACCACTCTCAATTAAACATCTACCTATCAATCAGAATCGGCTCGTCCTAAGGGATCATGAAATATGCATGCCATGAAAATGCAACTAAAATGAACTCACGTGGTTTACAAAAAATAACAACAAAATGTCCTACATGAAACAAACGTAGATAATACAAACATACATGCATGAACTACTATTAATATGCAAAGCATGATATCCTATATGCACACATAATATAACAACAAATACAACTACTAATCCCCCAAATCACCCCCAAACTTAAAATATTCAATGCCCTCATTGAATGGAAGTAAATACAAGGGATAACAGAAAACATACCTAACACATGGGTTGCCTCCCACAAAGCGCCGCCGTTAACGTCATTTAGCCGGACAAATATGATTCAAATCATGGTGGCTCGAAGATCGCATTCGACTTATCCTTAGCAGAAGGACCATTCACCCAATGTGTGACAACCTTCTTGCTATCTTCCCACATCTTTTTCTTATGCATCTGCACCTTGACTCTTCCATCCATCGACTTTTTCTTTTTCTTCCTCACACCTCGAAGGTGTTTACTCCTCCTAGTTGATTGATCAGAACATTCTTCGATCTCGTCATCGGTGTTCCACCTTCTTAACACACTATCATCACACTCTTCAAAAATTACCAGCTCATCATTCAAAAGCACATGCCTCAAGTGTAGTGGAAGTTTTCCGAGATTAACATTCGTGAGATCCTGAGTGAACGAATTATCAACTGGATCACTGGTGTGATGCTCAAGCATGTGCATATCGGCCTTTAACAACTGAACCGACTCCTCGCACTGACCTTTATCAACCATCTCTATGCTGAAACACTCTTCATCCTCTGTTGGCAGTTTCATAGCTTTGAACACGTTGAAGGAGACATTGTCTTCATGCACTCGCATAGTGAGCTCTCCTTTCTGAACATCGATCAATGTTCGACCTGTGGTTAGAAATGGTCTTCCCAAGATTATGGGAATATTCTTATCTTCCTCGAAGTCCAAGATGACAAAATCAACTGGGAATATAAACTTGTCCACCTTTACTAAGACATCTTCAACTATGCCTCTAGGATAGGTGATCGAACGATCTGCCAACTGTAAAGAGATGTTAGTTGGCTTTGGATCTGGTAGCCCAAGTTGCAAAAAGACCGATAGAGGCATCAAATTTATGCTGGCACCCAAGTCACACAAGCATTTATCGAACGACAATTTACCAATAGTACATGGTATAGTGAAGCTTCCAGGATCATTGAGTTTCGGAGGCAATTTTTGTTGCAGAATAGCACTGCATTCCTTTGTCAAAGCAACGGTTTCAAATTCCTCTAGTTTCAGCTTCCTTGATAGAATCTCCTTCATGAACTTTGCGTAACTCGGCATCTGCTCTAGTGCTTCTGCAAAAGGAATGTTAATATGTAATTTCTTAAACACTTCAAGAAATTTACCGAATTGCTTGTCAAGCTTCTGTTTCTGCAGTCGCTGCAGATATGGTGGTGGAGGATAGACACGTTCGTTCACTTCCTCTTTCTCAAGGGCTGATTTTTTAGGAGTTAGTACACTCTTCTCTACTCCTTTACTTGATTCTGAACTTTTGCCCTTGTCATCTGAACTTCCCAAATCCACTTTCTCCGCCTCCTTCTCTGGCATAATTTTCTCTTCCTTCTCAAGTTCAGCGCTTTCTGTGACTTTTCCGGACCTCAATGTGATAGCCTTTACTTGCTCATGGC
The DNA here is from genome assembly GCA_036435485.1 of Saposhnikovia divaricata. Taxonomy (NCBI): domain Eukaryota; kingdom Viridiplantae; phylum Streptophyta; class Magnoliopsida; order Apiales; family Apiaceae; genus Saposhnikovia; species Saposhnikovia divaricata. Next base: position 161,519,490 of record CM071596.1, on the reverse strand, counting down.
TAGCCTTTTTCCCTGGATTAGTTTCCGTGTCACTAGGTAGCACTCTTTGTGGCATGTGTAACAATGCATTTGCAAGTTGCCCCATCTGATTTTCGAAGGTCTTGAGCGAGACCGCTTGAGTTTTGCACATCAATCTCAATTCTTCCAATTCTGATTTTTCAGCCGATGATTGCCCAGAATTAGCCTGATACTGTTGTTGCCGAAAAACGAGAGGTTGAAATTGCCTTTGAGCATAAGGCTGCTGAAACTGCTGCCCCTGCTGTTGCTGAACACCTAAAGAATTATATGGCTGAGCTCCATATTGCTGACCCTGAAATTGCTGATACGGCTGTTGAGGTTGTTGCACACCACCTTGATTGTTGCTCCAGCTGAAGTTAGGATGATAATTGTTGGGAGCTGGTTGTTGTTGCCTCTGAAAATTGCTCACAAACTTCACCGATTCAGGAGAAATAGCACATTGCCTCGTCTCATGTGCGCCCGCACATAGCTCACAAACACTAGCAACCTGCTGCACTCCGCAATTTGCCAAAGAATCTATTTTCTTATTCAATGCCTCTAGTTGAGCTGTTAAAGCTGTGGCTGTACTAACATCAAGAATTCCCGCCACCTTGTGCTGTGGCATTCTCTGAGTTGGATTATGATATTCGTTAGCTGCCATCATTTCGATAAGATCATAGGCTGCCTCATAGCTCTTAGGCCATAATGCTCCCTCTGAAGCTGCATCCACCATGGGTCTCGATTGCCATCCAAGCCCATTGTAAAAACAGTTGATGACCATCCAGTTAGGCATGCCATGATGAGGACACTTTCGTAGCATCTCCTTATACCTCTCCCAAGCTTCACATAATGTTTCTCCAGACTGCTGTGAGAATTGAGTAAGAGCATTCCTTATAGCTGCAGTCTTTGCCATGGGGAAGAACTTAGTAAGGAACTTTTGAGCTAGATCAGCCCAAGTAGTGATAGAGCCTGCTGGCAGAGAGTGTAGCCAACCCTTAGCTTTGTCCCTGAGAGAAAACGGGAAAAGCCTCAACTTAACAGCATCCTCCGACACATTATTGAACCTGAATGTGTCGCATATCTCGATGAAGTTCCGGATGTGCAAGTTAGGATCCTCCATTGCAGCTCCCCCAAACTGTACCTGATTCTTCACAATCTGAATAGTGCCAGGCTTAATCTCAAAAGTAGTTGCTGTAATTGCATGTAAGAACCCCAAATTTTGGATATAATTAAAACTTTTTATTAAGTAATGATAAAATGAGGAACAATGATTCCGACAACAAGGTCACCAGCTCTAATGAATGGTGGTTTCAAAGAGCAATGATTGTAATGAATGGATATTGCTTTGGACAATGATCCTGATGCATTGGTATATTGTCAGAATAGAGTAATTCGATGGTTGAGGACCTAGATAAGAATAATCTACCATCCAGGAATGAGCTAATGGATCCTTGAAGGGAAATGAGTACGTGCATAGTGTATCCCATACGTGCATAGTATTTCCCGTACGTGCATAGTATTTCCCGTACGTGCATAGTGTTTCCTGTACGTGCATAGTAATTTGGTGGATGAATAGTGATTTTGTAAGTTGGAAAACTTTTCACTCCACCCTATGTACGGGACGTGATATGGATGTTTCGAAGTCATATTAGTAATACGCGGAGGAAATAAGTGAATGCAGAGACGATCGGAATTCAGAAATTCCAAATTCTTTTCGGTATAATATTTGACCGGACAATGGATTAAATATTATTATAATCCAAGAATTGAGATATTAACTTTGAGGATTTGATATTTTGGGATGTTATTATATTTGATTTAAGAATGAAGGTAGGAAACCACTGAGGAGTGGTTATGGCTACAATGTAATAATTGATATTTGGAAAGAATGAATGGAATTCGACTTTATTATCTCCATGTCTTGAAAAATGCTAAAGGGTAACAACATAGGTAAGAATAATCTATCTTCTAAGGGAATAAGATATGGCAATTTCAAGCAGGAGAATATTCTCATGTCATCCAGATCGGTAACGATTAATCCAGTAGTTCCGTAAAAAGGATAAGGAACGATCGAAAGAGAATACGGACAATTGTACCACCCTAAGAGAACAAGTAAAGAATACAGAATGAATAGTGTTTTGGTGGGAGTATATAATAATATGAGACGACACTATATAGAAGCATTCGGAACAGATTTCCGAGTTCGTATTAGTGATCCAGGGGGAAAATAAGTGTATGTAAAAGCTGTCGGATTCTGAAAAAACGCACTTTTATTTTCTCCGAGAGTTCCCTGGACACTGATAGCCTTAAGTATTTAACGAATGGATTTAAGGAATATAAATTGGAAAGTTAGAATGAAAGATGGAGAATGAAAGTATTAATATTAAAAAGGATTCCCGGTAAACCCTAATTAGAAATCCGTGAAATATTCCTACGAACGATCAATGAATTGAGCAATAACCGGACAAAGAGACAAGCAGAGGGCCAAGAGGTATGATGAGCTAGTGGAAGGTGACATAATCACTTTATGCAAGATAAGATCAAAGAGACCAAGCTAGTTACAAAGCTAACTAGCAATCTTAGCAATCAAACCAAGTACTTAGCATGCTTTCTCATCCTACCACACCAAATTAAACACTTGTCCACCAAGATGATGTATGCCATGACCTAGTACCTTTAATAAAGCAACTTTATGTTAGATATTTTCCTAATAATGCAAGAGAGCAAGCAACCAAGGCAAAGAACACAAACTCTCTCAAGAATAAGCCATTCGGCTATTTCCTTAATTCAATATCCAAAGTCCAAGCTCCCACCATCATTTGATCTTGTAATTTTTAAGGTGAGTTCTATATTTCAAGAAAGTAATCTCCTAGAAATTTCAAGTTCAAACTCCATGTTTTCCATTTTCAAAGAAATCATCAAAGACTAGGGTGAATAGTGATTTTCAAGAACAACTCTTGATTTTCTTGATTTCTAGGATGATCTAAGCTTGGTTATGGGTATACAAGGACTATGCAAAGCTTAGCAAGGTCTTTACACACTCCAAGGAAGGTATAAAGCTCTTGAAACCCTAACCCTTGTTTGAGATTTAAGCATGTTTATGATAGTTATAACTTAGTTATGGTTATGTTAAGATTATCAGCATGATTATGTATGGATTTTGGATTAATGATGTAAATAGCTAGATGAATAGAAAGGCATTTCTTGGCCTCATTTCATGTATATAAGTCATGTATATGTTGTTTGGGCTGGATACTATGTTTATGGGAAGATTCGAAATTGGTAGATATTCGATTTACAGCCGTTATAATGCCCGATTTTGCAATACCATGTTTTGTATGCCATTTTCCATGTCGAACCCCTACTGTCCAGAGACCTTATCTGCCATGATAAGATAGGTAATGTTCTAAGCTTCGTTTTGATATAAAGATCACGTGAAACGGACTTACGGTTTAGGATTTATGACCAAATTACTAAAAGTAGTTCGAATCCGTAAATGAAAGTTCGTAACTGTAATTGAACCCTCGTAAACTATGTAACGTCATGGCGAATCTTGGTAAATAAATACTAGAGGTAAAAAGGAAGGTGTGAAAGAAAACCGTATGTCAAAAGGATCATTTTTCGATTTATTAAAAATGTTCGAGTCGAGGTTAAGCGCGAACGAACCCCTAAAAGACGACTCTTTTATAACTTCGGTAAAACACTTAGAAAACGGGCGATAAAACTCGGAGTATAGTATTGGTTCGTAACGATCGACTTTAGAACTCATATGACTTAAGTATGTCCCAAGTATAAGTACAATGACATGTCGTATTAATGAACGAATGTCGGGTCGGATCAGTGATAAAAGTAATCCACTAAAAGGGGTATAACGAGATAACTCGAGAACGTGTTTCGAATTAAGTATAACTTAACTTTTAATATGTTAAGTGATTAATCCCGAATGCCTTGGATATTTATAGATCACCAAGCTGAACCGGGACCCGCTACCACTACCCCTTACCGTACTCGACTACCAGGCAAGTTTCAATTCCCTTCTTTTAGGCTGTTGTTGTGATTGAATAAATATATATATATGATTGCTGATATACATATGCCATTGCATGAATGCCTACTTTCAAGTTGAATTGATATACTTGTTCCCTGAATGTTATTGTTGGCTTATAAGCTAGATAGTTATATATCAGTTATAAGCCGGTTATTGTTAGACCCTCATAGAAGGGCGTATACATCTTATTAATCAAATATAGACCGGGAGTCAATATTCCTTGATATATCGAGATTACCTCGGAGGAAAATATTTAAGTAAATATTTTCTATTATTTGGGCGACGAATATTATTTGAATATTCGTTCGAGATTATTTATTTAATGATCCTTACTTCAAATAATTATTTGAACGTAATCATTCGACGAATAATATTTGTCAATATTCATTCAGAGTCGAATTGATTATCGATTATTATTTCGAATATTCTTCTAAAGATGAGACTACTAAATGAATATTATTTGGATATTCTTTTAGAATATTATTTTATTAAATAAATATCACTTTTGAATATTCATTTAAGATATTAAATACTTGATGAATATTATTTTAATATTCATCTGAAGCTTGATTTAATTATCGAATATTATCTCGAATATTCCTTAAGGCTTGGATTACTAAATGAATATTACTTGATATTCATTTAGGATATTATTCATTAAATGAATATTACTTTTGAATATCCATTTAAATTCCTAATTAATTATGAATATTACCTTAAATATTCTTTTCAGGTCTTATTAATTAATGAATATTGTTTTGAATATTCATTTAAATATTTATTTATTCAATAAATATTCTCCTGATATTTCTTCAGGGATTATTTTGAGAAATACTCTGATATAAGATATTCTTTCTTATTCCTAAATGATCTGTAAAATATTTTAATTCAATAAATATTCTCTGAATATTTATTCCATACTTAGAATAACCTCGATAAGGTTTATCTTCTTCGATTATTACAGAAAATATTTCGGAGTCATATTATTATTAATCTTATATCAAGAAAGGTTCTCAGACATCATTCTTCTTTGAGTCTATCTCCTTAATAATAAGGGAACCTTACTTGGAAAAATGTTATTTATCTTGTCGACTTCCCGGTCATAGAGTATTCCCTTCACCCGCAACTCGGGTGCTGCTGACTTATTAAGTCGTCGCTTACCTTCTCATCTTTCGAGGGGTAAGATTACTGGAACAAGTTGATATCCGTTACCAAGTAATAGCTTGGGAGTTATTGGTAAATTTTCCTTTCCAACTAGATACGACTACTTTGTGGAGTTTTATCAACAAGTATTATACTTGGGGAAAGGGGGACGAACGTTACATTCAGAATCATAAATTCTATTTGAACTAGGAGTCGTGTAAGAGGCCGAGTAGCGCCGGTCCATCCCCTTTGGCCCAACCGTTGGCCGGGGAGAGCTAGTAAGGCGGTATACAAGTAAAGCCGTCAGTTCTTCCTTCTACCGGTAGTAAATCTAAATTGAGCTGTACGATCTCGACTGATCATCAAGATTGGAACAGCGGGCGCGGTGAATACTCCATCATTGGTTCATCATCCAAACTTATTTATTTCCTGCAACATGATTACTGTTGGCAGAGCTGGAAAAGTGTTCATAACTAGAATTGCAACCTTTTCATGCAAGTTCCTCTTCTTAATAATAATGAGAATATCTCGCTTACTTTTGATGTAGCAGATATTTATACAAACAAATACTTTAAGTTACCTTGTAACTTCATCGTTCATATTATACTGGCATCATTTCCGTAAATGCATGGCATATGGTTTGAAAGATACTTTTGAACTGTTATACATTATCGTTCAGTTATATATTATTGTTGGTGGGCTATTGCTCACCCTTGCTTTATTATTATATCACAACAACAGCTAGACCAGATGACTCGCACAAGGCGCACTCGACGCGGGCGAGGACGATGAGACTACCAGAGCTGAAGAAGAAGCTATTGGTAGGGTATATTTATTCTTTCAGTACCAAGAATATGGTCTAGTATGACTTATGTAAATGGATGTCAAAGAGTATGTATTTATATTGAAATTCTTTTGGATTGTAAGAACTCATAATGTGATTAATAAAAATTTGATTGTTACTCTGATTTCATCTCTGGGACTATAACGGGTGTGTTTTATATTGTTGTGTTGGGTCATAGAGACGTAATTTATTTTATGTTAAGGAAAGTTCAATTGTTGTGGACAGAATTGGAAACCGTAACCACCGGATCCCGGACCCCGGATCTGGGGGTGTTACAGAAGTGGTATCAGAGCGTACGTTATAAACCCCAGAGATGAGGCGACGTTAAAGCAATAAATTCATTAAGACAATAAGAACTCTTGCCAAGTTCATAGTCGGACTACTTAATGTAGTGATGACATATAAAACCCTTATGGGAACTCTTAAGTATCGTGATAGTAACTTAGCTCGATATCGTATTGACGAGTAAGGCGACAGACCTTGAGGCATACGAGCAGCAGCGCGATGATGCTTTATATGCTGAAGATCAGCGGGTAATTCGATGGAGTACCCTATTGGAGACCCGGAAGAGGTTCCAGTAGATAAGGAAAAATCCTGTTAGGATAAGGAGCTTACCCTTGAGGAATGAGGGTTGCAGCCAGAAAAAAACTGTGATGATTAAAGTATAGTGCTCAGAAAAGGGAGCATAAAGAACTGAGTTATTAGCAAGAGAACTGAAGATTCATGTTGGATTCATAGCCGGACTACCAGATGTAGTACCAGCAAGAAAGAAGGATTGGAAGAATTACTTGAGATCTTATACGGAAATAGATGAGAATCCTTAGAGATTTTCATCTTAACAAAGAAAGAGCTAGAGGGATGTATGATTATCAAAGACATCGATTTAGGGCGAGGAGCAGAGTCCCTAGGAATAGTTGAGAAGGAGGGAGTAAGTGCCATATCATTTGATAAATGAATTAGTATGAATATGGTCAGTAATAAGTCGCCAGGAGAAGGCAGGTGTCGTAGGTTGTAAATTATGGAACCAAATTGAGGTTAATAAGGTGGTTTTATTAAGGAAAATGTTCATTTTATGAATGAATCATTTAGAAAGTAAAGACATTGGGAAGTGATAGCATGATTGGGTAAAGTTATATAAGGAAGTAGTAAGCAAAACAATGATCTCAGAACCTACCGGAAGATAAGACCAGTGAGTCAAGATGAACTCGTAATGAGACTACTGCCAGAGACTGAGTATAGAGTTAATTCAACTCAGTTAAATGATGAACCAGAAACGTTAGATGCATGTGATTCAGAGGAATATTAAATTCCTTCTTCTCTTTGAATGGATTATAGTAGTTACCTTAAGTTTACTCCGACACGGAATTATAATAGATCAAATAATACGATCAGCAGTTAAATAGAAAAATGTGAGAAAATCTTTCTGGAGCTAAAAGGTGAAATTGGTAATGACCAAGAGCTGGCATTGCTTAATGGAAAAAAGGAGACTTTGTGCTTCCAATGACGCTTCGCATAAAGGGTTAGGTAAACCGACATTTGGTAGTATTGAACATCAGGACGTTGTGACAAGTTTTAGTTTAAAACTGTTAATTCCCTTCTAAGGGAGGTTTATAATTGGTTCCTCTCCAGGGGTTAAATTTCCAACCCAATGACGATTAGTTCGTTAATTATGACTGCTTACGGTTTTACCTACTAGGAGGTTCATAGAACTATTCTTCAGGTTTCGAAACTGGTCTCCTTAATGTTACCAGTAGGTGGGTAGATTGATCAAAATTTCCCTGAGTCTGGAAAGGAATTCGGTGAATTTTGGCAAACCTTGTCTTTCTGATTATCAGAGAATGTCATGGAAGAGAGTAAAAATTGGAGCAAACCCTGTGATTTGGGTAAGGATGCTGTAAAATGGGTCAGTAAACGGACCCTGAGCATTACAATCGACGGTAGTGATAAAATGATGAAGTGAGATTGGACGAAAATAGGAAATGTAAGTAAGAAACCAGCCGGACTGAGAAATTCCAGGATTGACTTAAATGAAAAGGCTGTTATGCCAGGAATGGTAAGCTTGTGTGGCACGCAGGATTGATAAGAATAGTTGAAAAGATAAAAGTGGAGGAAAGGTGACCGGAGACGGTGCCGAGTAGTCGATTAAGACTTATATGGAGTAAAGTTTTGGAAAGGTAGAAAGGTATCAAAGAAGAAGGCACTATGCCGGCAATTGCTAGAAAAGTAATGCTATTAGCCAACCCCTAAAATCATATATTTTTATGTGTGGCCAGTTGAGGCCAAGTCACAACGGACTATAAAGTGACTAGACCAGCAATGAAAAGACAAAGCAGGGTTGCTTCTAAGAAAGCACCGACTGCAAGGGCTTCTGATATAAAGGAAACATTAATGAGATCGTTTGAATCTTCTGCCGAACAACCCATGTTTTGATTGGGAATTCACTAGACCTTTTTGGGATGGGGTCACCCGTACTAAAGTGACTCATGTGTATATGGCTGTCCAAGATTTCGAGTAAAATGGAAGTATAGTGACTTGAGATGTATGATGTTAGGGTATCATGAATACCATGAATATATTATGACGGAGGAAAGTAAACAATGAAGGTATATGAAGAGGGTATAGGAAAGGTCAGAAATTGAACAGTATGCTGTAGGAATTTTGTCTGAGGCAAGTACCTTTGCGAAGAACGATAAGCACTAAGAGATTCACGTTGAACTCGACCAATATCTTCCAGAACATCCTTGCTACCATTAACAAGTTCGGTAAGAGAAGAGATAGGCATACGTTGCCTTTTTGGAAGGCCAAATAGGCTGACAACTATCTGAAAGAAGCGGGTGGCATTAAACCACCGATCGATTATCAAATGAGAATGATTGAAAAGAGACCTTTATTAAGGATACATGATCTGATTGCCAATTATAAGATGCAAGAATTCCTTGGCAGTTGAATTAAGGATAGGATATCCATAAATTAAGACAAACCCTGGGGAATGCACAAGGGGTGGTATTAACCCTAATAACGACATTATGACTTCAGATGATATGAGCTGGACTTGCTAAGGCAACAATGACCGGTAAGGATTATTAAAAAGGGTTCTGGAAAGAACATAGATAGAATTATTAGAGTATTGATCAATGACATTTTGATATACCCGGTACCCAGAAAATACCGGAGGAATGATAAGGATGGCCTACGAAACCTTACAAGGAAAAAGGGTAATATTCCGAACTTCAAAAAATGGAAGTTTGGTAAGGAATGTATGACATCGTAACAATAATGCCAGATGAGGCATGTATGAAGCCCTGAGGAAGTATGGATTGAACCTATAAAGGTTGAGATTATCCTAAGATAAGGAAAGAACTAAGAAGAGAAGTATCCTAAGTAGGATTGGGAATAAACGTGATAAAGTTCCCACGGGTAGGTGGAAGCAATGACTTATGGAGAAAGACTGATAAATATATTTTTCTCCATCAGCAGAGCTTAAGGGAGAATGCTTTCACCCAACAATGATGGGAATGAGGTAGAAATGTTTGAATTGGAATATATCCAGAGAACAAGGATTACCAGAAATTATTATTATCAGGAAAGGCCAATGAGGTGGCCGACAATCTAAGTATAAAGGAATAATTACAAATGTTCATACCGAAGAAACAGGATGATATTTAGAAGGACCTTGAAGGTCATATCGGAATGGAGGAATTTACATTCCTTCTGATGACTGTGCAAGAATTAACAGTAATAATAGTTTAAGTAAAGATTCGATTCCTGATGGAGTCTTAAGCATATCACGTACCTTAGAAGGTCCCGTTTTGAGGCAAACCAGGACCATGGTACAAAATTGATGAAGTAAACCGTTAAGTTTCCAGTCTTTTATGGAAGATGCATAAGTGATAGTTTCATCAACTGGACCTAGCTGCGATGCTTGAAACTCTTCTGCAATTCTATCTGCTTCACGTTATATCTACATCAAGTTCAGGAAGTGTTCCTTATGGATAAGGAATAATGATTACTTTGTCTCCCTAAGGGATTTGAAACCCGTAGGGTTAGCTATTAACGCACTACGTAAACAACAAGCGATGGTGATTCTTCTAAGAAAGGAGATGACAACGTAAAGATAAAGAAAGTGCTGCTATTGATAAGCTAAATGGCATGTTGATGAATGACAAGCAAGTTTGTGTTAGTGTACTTCTGCACAAACAAGATAGAGAATATGAGGTTGATAATTCGTGATGCTAAACGTATTCCCGTAGAAAGAATTAATGAGACTTGGAAGGAAGGGCGGTTGAGCCCAAGACTTATTGGGCAACTTGAGAGTTTAAAGTGTTCGAACGGCGATATTCGAGCCAGCCTTACCCCCAAAATTATAGCACGGTCATAACGGGTTTTCATGTGGCCAGGCTACGCCAGTAAAATGCAGATGCTCAACAAATGATAGGAGTACGAGCATGTAGATATACGACCTGGTCTGACTTACGAAAGACAACCTGTGGAAAACCACGGATAGAAAAGAACAAGTAATGAGAAATAAGGTTGGCAGAAGTAGATTATATGAATCTAAGTTAAAGGAATCGGGCCAGATTCATTTCGGAAAGTTTAAATTGAAATAACTTGATGATTATAGAATAAATGAGACGGAATACCGATAAGGAGGTACCAAGTGCAAAAAGGTGTCTCAATAAAGAGGTGAAGGTGAAAGTAAATAATAGAAATGAGTAAGAATCAGCTAATAAGAAGGATGTGATTGATAAAGAAAAGGCTGGGGAAGCAACTATGGAACGAGAAGCAAGGAATGTTATGAATGGGTTTTCTAATGAGTTCTCAGGATGACAACCTGATAGTGTCAATATTAAAGTTATGAAAAAGCTAGTGACATGATATGGGATGTCAGTAATAATGATGTCAAGTGAGAAATCTAAGATTTAACCTGAAAGGTTGAAGGATTTCCCGAATGTGAGTATCGCTAAAATTGAACAAGAGTATTTGTCCATAGAATAATGGACAAAGCAGCAAGATATGTTGACACGTGAGATTGCGATCAAATAGTATTGGATATAATTAGGATTAATTTCTTCTTTGATAAACCTCTATAGTTCAGAGGTAAATTCTGAGTATGATATTCTACAATCATGAAAGCTTTCTATAATCCTTTAGAACTCTTTTTTTCTTCTTCTCTCTTATTCATCTTCTTTATGAATTGAGAATAACAACCCTTTTAGGAGGGTAGGTACTGCTACGTGACTATCTGTCTATATGATAGAAGTCTAAGTGGAATGCCATGACTTGTTTAATTGCTTGTCAAGTACTAAAGGCTGGCCCCCTTCTGTACTAACTATGCAATATAACAAATGTTCAATTGATCATAGTGATCTCTCAATAAATCTTTCCACTTCTCTATATTGATCGAGATTGCGAAGATTAAAACGATCAGGAAATGCACAGTACGAGCGAGGTTACCTCCGAATCGTAGGGTGATAGTGATACCAATGTTACTGCAGGTATCAATAAGGATAAGACTGAGTAAGAGTATAACCCGGATAGTGAGTTGTACGAAAAGTAGCAACGTTGATGGAAAAAGGATAAAGTATGAATTGTAGCACTAGAAGATGTGCTGAGGAAGGGTAGAACGACTAAGAATTGATCGGGAAGCTAAAGAGTGAACGGCAGGCAAACGACTCTTTGCTTCCTACCTGATTCCGGGACGGAATCCTTTTAAAGAGGGGAGACTGTAAGAACCCCAAATTTTGGATATAATTAAAACTTTTTATTAAGTAATGATAAAATGAGGAACAATGATTCTGACAACAAGGTCACCAGCTCTAATGAATGGTGGTTTCAAAGAGCAATGATTGTAATGAATGGATATTGCTTTGGACAATGATCCTGATGCATTGGTATATTGTCAGAATAGAGTAATTCGATGGTTGAGGACCTAGATAAGAATAATCTACCATCCAGGAATGAGCTAATGGATCCTTGAAGGGAAATGAGTACGTGCATAGTGTATCCCATACGTGCATAGTATTTCCCGTACGTGCATAGTATTTCCCGTACGTGCATAGTGTTTCCTGTACGTGCATAGTAATTTGGTGGATGAATAGTGATTTTGTAAGTTGGAAAACTTTTCACTCCACCCTATGTACGGGACGTGATATGGATGTTTCGAAGTCATATTAGTAATACGCGGAGGAAATAAGTGAATGCAGAGACGATCGGAATTCAGAAATTCCAAATTCTTTTCGGTATAATATTTGACCGGACAGTGGATTAAATATTATTATAATCCAAGAATTGAGATATTAACTTTGAGGATTTGATATTTTGGGATGTTATTATATTTGATTTAAGAATGAAGGTAGGAAACCACTGAGGAGTGGTTATGGCTACAATGTAATAATTGATATTTGGAAAGAATGAATGGAATTCGACTTTATTATCTCTATGTCTTGAAAAATGCTAAAGGGTAACAACATAGGTAAGAATAATCTATCTTCTAAGGGAATAAGATATGGCAATTTCAAGCAGGAGAATATTCTCATGTCATCCAGATCGGTAACGATTAATCCAGTAGTTCCGTAAAAAGGATAAGGAACGATCGAAAGAGAATACGGACAATTGTACCACCCTAAGAGAACAAGTAAAGAATACAGAATGAATAGTGTTTTGGTGGGAGTATATAATAATATGAGACGACACTATATAGAAGCATTCGGAACAGATTTCCGAGTTCGTATTAGTGATCCAGGGGGAAAATAAGTGTATGTAAAAGCTGTCGGATTCTGAAAAACCGCACTTTTATTTTCTCCGAGAGTTCCCTGGACACTGATAGCCTTAAGTATTTAACGAATGGATTTAAGGAATATAAATTGGAAAGTTAGAATGAAAGATGGAGAATGAAAGTATTAATATTAAAAAGGATTCCCGGTAAACCCTAATTAGAAATCCGTGAAATATTCCTACGAACGATCAATGAATTGAGCAATAACCGGACAAAGAGACAAGTAGAGGGCCAAGAGGTATGATGAGCTAGTGGAAGGTGACATAATCACTTTATGCAAGATAAGATCAAAGAGACCAAGCTAGTTACAAAGCTAACTAGCAATCTTAGCAATCAAACCAAGTACTTAGCATGCTTTCTCATCCTACCACACCAAATTAAACACTTGTCCACCAAGATGATGTATGCCATGACCTAGTACCTTTAATAAAGCAACTTTATGTTAGATATTTTCCTAATAATGCAAGAGAGCAAGCAACCAAGGCAAAGAACACAAACTCTCTCAAGAATAAGCCATTCGGCTATTTCCTTAATTCAAAATCCAAAGTCCAAGCTCCCACCATCATTTGATCTTGTAATTTTTAAGGTGAGTTCTATATTTCAAGAAAGTAATCTCCTAGAAATTTCAAGTTCAAACTCCATGTTTTCCATTTTCAAAGAAATCATCAAAGACTAGGGTGAATAGTGATTTTCAAGAACAACTCTTGATTTTCTTGATTTCTAGGATGATCTAAGCTTGGTTATGGGTATACAAGGACTATGCAAAGCTTAGCAAGGTCTTTACACACTCCAAGGAAGGTATAAAGCTCTTGAAACCCTAACCCTTGTTTGAGATTTAAGCATGTTTATGATAGTTATAACTTAGTTATGGTTATGTTAAGATTATCAGCATGATTATGTATGGATTTTGGATTAATGATGTAAATAGCTAGATGAATGGAAAGGCATTGCTTGGCCTCAGTTCATGTATATAAGTCATGTATATGTTGTTTGGGCTGGATACTATGTTTATGGGAAGATTCGAAATTGGTAGATATTCGATTTACAGCCGTTATAATGCCCGATTTTGCAATACCATGTTTTGTATGCCATTTTCCATGTCGAACCCCTACTGTCCAGAGACTTTATCTGCCATGATAGGATAGGTAATGTTCTAAGCTTCGTTTTGATATAAAGATCACGTGAAACGGACTTACGGTTTAGGATTTATGACCAAATTACTAAAAGTAGTTCGAATCCGTAAACGAAAGTTCGTAACTGTAATTGAACCCTCGTAAACTATGTAACGTCATGGCGAATCTTGGTAAATAAATACTAGAGGTAAAAAGGAAGGTGTGAAAGAAAACCGTATGTCAAAAGGATCATTTTTCGATTTATTAAAAATGTTCGAGTCGAGGTTAAGCGCGAACGAACCCCTAAAAGACGACTCTTTTATAACTTCGGTAAAACACTTAGAAAACGGGCGATAAAACTCGGAGTATAGTATTGGTTCGTAACGATCGACTTTAGAACTCATATGACTTAAGTATGTCCCAAGTATAAGTACAATGACATGTCGTATTAACGAACGAATGTCGGGTCGGATCAGTGATAAAAGTAATCCACTAAAAGGGGTATAACGAGATAACTCAAGAACGTGTTTCGAATTAAGTATAACTTAACTTTTAATATGTTAAGTGATTAATCCCGAATGCCTTGGCTATTTATAGATCACCAAGCTGAACTGGGACCCGCTACCACTACCCCTTACCGTACTCGACTACCAGGCAAGTTTCAATTCCCTTCTTTTAGGCTGTTGTTGTGATTGAATAAATATATATATATGATTGCTGATATACATATGCCATTGCATGCATGCCTACTTTCAAGTTGAATTGATATACTTGTTCCCTGAATGTTATTGTTGGCTTATAAGCTAGATAGTTATATATCAGTTATAAGCCGGTTATTGTAAGACCCTCATAGAAGGGCGTATACATCTTATTAATCAAATATAGACCGGGAGTCAATATTCCTTGATATATCGAGATTACCTCGGAGGAAAATATTTAAGTAAATATTTTCTATTATTTGGGCGACGAATATTATTTGAATATTCGTTCGAGATTATTTATTTAATGATCCTTACTTCAAATAATTATTTGAACATAATCATTCGACGAATAATATTTGTCAATATTCATTCAGAGTCGAATTGATTATCGATTATTATTTCGAATATTCTTCTAAAGATGAGACTACTAAATGAATATTATTTGGATATTCTTTTAGAATATTATTTTATTAAATAAATATCACTTTTGAATATTCATTTAAGATATTAAATACTTGATGAATATTATTTTAATATTCATCTGAAGCTTGATTTAATTATCGAATATTATCTCGAATATTCCTTAAGGCTTGGATTACTAAATGAATATTACTTGATATTCATTTAGGATATTATTCATTAAATGAATATTACTTTTGAATATCCATTTAAATTCCTAATTAATTATGAATATTACCTTAAATATTCTTTTCAGGTCTTATTAATTAATGAATATTGTTTTGAATATTCATTTAAATATTTATTTATTCAATAAATATTCTCCTGATATTTCTTCAGGGATTATTTTGAGAAATACTCTGATATAAGATTTTCTTTCTTATTCCTAAATGATCTGTAAAATATTTTAATTCAATAAATATTCTCTGAATATTTATTCCATACTTAGAATAACCTCGATAAGGTTTATCTTCTTCGATTATTACAGAAAATATTTCGGAGTCATATTATTATTAATCTTATATCAAGAAAGGTTCTCAGACATCATTCTTCTTTGAGTCTATCTCCTTAATAATAAGGGAACCTTACTTGGAAAAATGTTATTTATCTCGACTTCCCGGTCATAGAGTATTCCCTTCACCCGCAACTCGGGTGCTGCTGACTTATTAAGTCGTCGCTTACCTTCTCATCTTTCGAGGGGTAAGATTACTGGAACAAGTAGATACGACTACTTTGTGGAGTCTTATCAACAAGTATTATACTTGGGGAAAGGGGGACGAACGTTACATTCAGAATCATAAATTCTATTTGAACTAGGAGTCGTGTAAGAGGCCGAGTAGCGCCGGTCCATCCCCTTTGGCCCAACCGTTGGCCGGGGACAGCTAGTAAGGCGGTATACAAGTAAAGCCGTCAGTTCTTCCTTCTACCGGTAGTAAATCTAAATTGAGCTGTACGATCTCGACTGATCATCAAGATTGGAACAGCGGGCGCGGTGAATACTCCATCATTGGTTCATCATCCAAACTTATTTATTTCCTGCAACATGATTACTGTTGGCAGAGCTAGAAAAGTGTTCATAACTAGAATTGCAACCTTTTCATGCAAGTTCCTCTTCTTAATAACAATGAGAATATCTCGCTTACTTTTGATGTAGCAGATATTTCTACAAACAAATACTTTAAGTTACCTTGTAACTTCATCGTTCATATTATACTGGCATCATTTCCGTAAATGCATGGCATATGGTTCGAAAGATACTTTTGAACTGTTATACATTATCGTTCAGTTATATATTATTGTTGGTGGGCTATTGCTCACCCTTGCTTTATTATTATATCACAACAACAGCTAGACCAGATGACTCGCACAAGGCGCACTCGACGCGGGCGAGGACGATGAGACTACCAGAGCTGAAGAAGAAGCTATTGGTAGGGTATATTTATTCTTTCAGTACCAAGAATATGGTCTAGTATGACTTATGTAAATGGATGGCAAAGAGTATGTATTTATATTGAAATTCTTTTGGATTGTAAGAACTCATAATGTGACTAATAAAAATTTGATTGTTACTCTGATTTCATCTCTGGGACTATAACGGGTGTGTTTTATATTGTTGTGTTGGGTCATAGAGACGTAATTTATTTTATGTTAAGGAAAGTTCAATTGTTGTGGACAGAATTGGAAACCGTAACCACCGGATCCCGAACCCCGGATCTGGGGGTGTTACATTGCAGGCCGAATGATGCTCGACTGAATGTCATCAATTTTCGGCTTTGAATAGTCCATCAATGCCCTTTGTACTACTGCTGCAGGGCCTTCTTCTGCTCCTGCCATGCTTTTAGTTTTTGCTGGTGTTCTTGGTTGCTTAGCTTTCAACGTCTTACAACGAGTTTGCATGCAACAAGTACCTGAAATAGCGAAAAACCAACGAACTACACAAGAATAGATGAGAAAAACAAAAAGAAAATCAAGTCAATTAAATTCAACTACCACTGTAGTAAAACACATAAACAAAAATAACACCGAAGTCCCCGGCAGCGGCGCCAAAAACTTGTTCACAATTTTCTACGCAAGTATACGCAGTCAAGAGTAATATGGATAAATAGGGATCGTTCCCACGAAGACTCGGTGAATTATGTAAATGTGCCTATTCAACAATGTATGGCTAAATTATAATAGCTTGGTGAAGTAACAAATTTGGGTTGTTTTCTAGATTATTACTACTAAAAACTTACTAAGGAGATTTTACTTATATGAGAGAAACATAGGGTTCCAACTTCATGAGTTGTTTCATCTAGATTAACCGTCAAGACTCAATGCACTGTGATTATTAAGGTAGCTAGTGGGAACACGAAGGAAGTACAAGCTATCTTTCAATAAACTCATACCAATCCATAAAATCATCTACAATTAAGATAGAAGTTTTACGTGCATCAATTACATCCAAATCACTATATGTCTATGAGATTGGGTGACATAATCAATTTAATCATAAGTTCCACTATCAACTACATAGGGGAGTAATGTTCTTTCGAATCTATACTACCGATATGCGGAGAAGCCGTCATAAACCTATGCTAACATGGCAAGCCCTAATCTCTAAATCCACTTTCGCATTCATTAGAGATTGACAAAATAGATGTTAGCTACGCATCTATATAAATTAACACAACCACGTCAGGCAACCTTATTTTCAATCACAAACATATGTTGTCAAAACTATCAACTACTAGAATCCACAAAACACTCCATTAGAACCCCATGAAAGTGTTTAGTTCATAATTGAACTTAGCACCATCATGGGTTCAATTGATAACATAATTAAAACAAAGAATTGAAACCAATTAATGATTGAAAATAGAATACTTGATAAAAACCCAATAGAAAACAAAGTATTAAGTTGAAGATTCAGAAAATAAACAATATAGAAAACCCTAGATCTTGAACTTGAGTGTGATTCTTCCTTGCCGTCACCTTGGAAGTTGTTTCTCCTCTTGTTCTTGATCTCTCTACCGTCTTATAATGATATGATATGTACTTCTATGTAATGATATGTTTTTACAATGATATATTGTGTTTTTAAAGGCCCTAGAAGTTTAATCCAACAAGGAAACACCAAAAATACCAAATAGAGTCAAAACAGGAAAGTTTTGGAGGGTTTTTAGTGAAATTTTCGTCATGGACAGCGTCCATGCTAGGCTGCGGCCTAGGTAGCTAGGCTGCGGCCTAGCTCCAAATCTGTTGGAAATTTTTCAGCATGCTATTTCCTTCGTTTTTTCTTCGTTTTGCCTCAGTTTCCTTTCGTTCCTTTTCTCAAAGCTTCCATACTTCAATTCCTTGCCTTGGAACCTTCATGGTGGCTCACAACAAGACTCCATTGTTCATTCTTAAGCTCGAATTCATCTCCAGAATTGACAGGAATTTCAACCTTATTCAACATTCTTGCAACCCTGCACACTTAACAAAACACATCAAAACTACAACAAACTTGAGGCCAAGTGAATCAATTTAAGACGATATGGAATGCTCCAAGTGGATATAAAATCCACTTATCAATTATAGCACGTGGAGTCCCAAAACACGTGAATATTTGCTTATGAAGAAAATTCAGCACCACCTTAGCATCATTGGTCGGTAATGCCTTCACCTCGACCCATTTAGACACATAATCCACAGCCAAGAGTATGTAATGATTATTGAAAGATGAAAAAAACGGACCCATGAAATCAATTCCCCACACATCAAATATCTCAACTTCAAGTATAGTATTAAGAGGCATCTCATTCCTCCTAGAGATATTACCAACCCCTTGGCATCGATCACATCTCATTACGAATTGATGAGCATCTTTAAATAGAGTTGGCCAATAGAAACCCGCCTGAAGTACTTTCTGAGTTGTCTTATCACCACCATAATGGCCCCCATATGTGGTAGAATGACAATCATGCAAAACACCTTCCGTTTCACTGTAAGGAATGCACCTCCTTAAGATCTGATCCACACCAAGATTGAACAAGAATGGCTCATCGCAATAATACCACTTCACATCATGTAGAAACTTCTTCCTTTGAACATAAGAGAATTCCGGAGGGATGACGTTGCTAACAAGATAGTTCACAATGTCTGCAAACCATGGCTCTTCATCCTGTACCCCAAAAATCTACTCATCGAGAAAAGATTCATTAATAAGAGTGTTGTCATGTGAATCCTTACCGTGGTCCTCTAAACGTGATAAATGATCCGCCACCTGGTTTTCCGTGCCTTTCCGATCCTTGATCTCCAAATCAAATTCTTGTAGCAAAAGAACCCAACGAATCAACCTAGGCTTTGAATCTTTCTTTGAAATCAGATATCTAATGGTTGCATGATCCGTGTAGACTATCACCTTAGTCCCAAGCAAATAAGATCTAAACTTCTCGAAAGCATAGACAACTGCCAACAACTCCTTCTCCGTAGTGGTGTAGTTTAGCTGTACGTCATTGAGGGTTTTGCTAGCGTAGTAAACCACATAAAAAACATTGCTCTTCCTTTGCCCAAGCACAGCTCCCACTACATAGTCACTTGCATCACACATCAGCTCGAATGGTTCCTCCCAATTAGGTGCGGTAATGATAGGTGCGGTAGTCAACTTCTTCTTCAATAGCTCAAAAGCAGCTAAGCAATCTTCATCAAATTTGAAAGGAACATCCTTTTCCAACAAATTACACAAGGGTTTAGAAATTTTCGAAAAGTCTTGAATGAATCGCCTGTAGAATCCCGTATGACCAAGAAAACTGCGAATTCCCTTAATAGAGATATGTGGAGGAAGATTCTCAATAGTCTCTACCTTAGCCTTATCCACTTCAAGCTCCTTGCTAGATACCTTGTGCCCAAGAATAATTCTTTCTTGTACCATGAAGTGACATTTTTCCCAATTAAGCACCAAATTAGTCTCCACACACCTTTTCAATACCAAGCCAAGATTATGCAAGCACTCATCATACGAAGTACCAAAAACTGAGAAATCATCCATGAAGACCTCCACATTTGTGCCAATCATGTTCGAGAAAATAGCCATCATACACCTTTGAAAAGTGGCAGGAGCACCACAAAGTCCGAAAGAAACCCGTCGGAATGCAAAAGTGCCAAAAGGACATGTGAATGTGGTCTTCTCTTGATCTTCCGGAGCAATACAAATATGATTATAACCTGAATAACCATCAAGAAGGTAATAGTATTCATGGCCAGCCAACCTGTCTAACATCTGATCAATGAACGGAAGAGGAAAGTGACCTTTTCTCGTGGCTTTGTTCAATTTGCGATAGTCCATGCAACTCTCCACCCCGTGACTGTCCGATTAGGGATGAGCTCATTCTTCTCATTAGAAACAACTGTCATGCCTACTTTCTTAGGCACACACTGCACTGGGCTCACCCAAGAACTGTCTGAGATAGGATAGATGATACCTGCATCTAGCCACTTTAGAATTTCCTTCTTCACCACCTCTTTCATAATATGATTGAGTCATCGTTGATGTTCCACAGTTGGCTTACTTCCTTCCTCAAGCAGAATTTTGTGCATGCAATAAGAAGGGCTGATTCCCTTGATATCTGCTATGGTCTAACCAATTGCCGATTTGAACTCTCTCAGAATTCGCAAGAGCTTTTCTTCCTCACTACCTGATAAGTTAGAAGCAATAATAACAGGTAATGTAGATGCATCACCTAGAAACGCATACCTCAAGTGTTCCGGTAGTGGTTTGAGTTCAAGTGTAGGGGCTTCTTCAATAGATGGTTTAAGACGCCCCCGAGAGTTCTTAAGCTCTGCTAACCCAAGAGATTCAAATGGCATGTCAATCCTCTTCCAAGGGGCTGAATTCAATTGTTGCAGTTGCTCGACTACTTCTTCATCTTCAAATTCAGAATCCCTAACTAAAACTTTCTCCAAAGAATCTGACTTAAGCAACTGCTTAATCTCCGTAGTAACTGCAGAATCGACCAAATCCACCTTAAAGCATTCCTCTTCATCTATTGGAAACTTCATTGCATTGAACACATTAAAAGTGACATTCTGGTCTTGCACCCTCATGGCGAGTTCCCCTTTCTACACATCGATCAAGGTCCTACCCGTAGCCAAGAATGGTCTTCCCAAGATTATGGGAATCTTCTTATCCTCTTCGAAATCCAAGATAACAAAATCAGCAGGAAAGATGAGCTTATCAACTTTCACCAAGACATATTCCACTATACCCCTCGGATAAGTGATTGATCGATCGGCCAACTGCAAAGAGATGTTGGTAGGCTTCGGATCCGGCAAACCAAGTTGCATGAATACCGACAAGGGCATAAGATTGATGATAGCTCCCTAGTCACATAAGCACTTTTCAAAAGACAGATTACCAATAGTGCATGGAATAGTGAAGCTACCAGGATCCTTTAACTTCAGAGGCAATTTCTGTTGCAGAACAGCACTACATTCTTCCGTCAATACCCTTCTGTTTACACAAAATCACGCAAGCGTACGTGGTCACAAGTAATATATGAATAAGTCAAGTTCGTTCCCACAGAGATCAGGTTAGGTTTAATTCAGTTCATGTACCTATACAACAATGTATGATTTTTATTCACTGCTAAGACAATTAACAAGATTGGGATTTGATTATCTAAAATTAACTAAGAAGCAAATTAACAAACTAAGAATTACTTCACTAAATCGAATTACTTATGAGAATAAAAATATGGGATCCTAACTTCATTAAATACTTCACTTAGAGTTGATGCCTTTAATCAATGCATGTGATGGTTATGATATCTGATCGGACAACACGAAACAAGTACACGCTACCTCTCAGTATACGTATACCAAACTACCCATACATCCACAAAAGAGATAGAAGATGAATAGACACCAATTATGCTTAGACCCTATATGTCTATAGAATTTGAAAACATAACGGTTGAGGAGCAAGTTATCCATATTGATCACAAAGGGCAACATAATATATTTCTATTTATGCTACAAATCATGTTGATAAACAATCATGCACCTATGCTAGCATGGCAAGTTCTAAATCTAAAGATCCACTTTCACTTCACAAGAGATTAACAGATTAGATGTTAGCTACGCATCTATCACTTAAGCATAACTATACGAGGATATCAAGAATTCATCACACACAAATCTTTAAAGCAATCAAACTACTAAGCTACATAGATAAATCCGTTAGAATCCCATGACAACGATTTGTTCATAATCGAACCGCTCGTCATCATGGTATCTGATGAAACCATGATAATAAAATAAGATCTGAATAATAAATAAGAGTAATAGAGTAAGAAAACAAATCCCAAAAACATTTAAGAGTATCGCCTAATTAGAAGAAAACAAAAGTAGATCTAGATCTTCGTTGCTTGTCACGAGCGTAAGAATCCTTCTCCGACTCTGAATCTCCGTATCTCGGCTCTCTCTCTATGTTATGATGAGAATTGGTACGTTTTATGATGAAGGATGATGTTTATATTGGCCCCAGCAACTTCTCCTCCAAGAAAACGTCCAAAAATCTGATTAAAAATCGAATTCTTGACCAATTTAATATTTAATTCCCGTCAGGATCAGGCCCTGAGCCTCAGACCTCAAGTCCTGAGTTCACTTTAAAAACATCCCAGATTCCCTCAGGCCCTGAGCCTACCAGCGCAGGTCCTGAGTTTACTGCTTGAAATATCCCTGTCCAATTCAGGCCACGAACCTACCAGCTAAGGTCCTGAGTTTCCTTTAATTGCTTCTTTCATCATGCATTCTTCTCTCTAGCATCTTGTTTTTCCATAATTCATCAAAAACCACCAATTATTCGTGGAAAAGTAATTTCCTACCTGCAATTAGTAGTCCTGCACAAACTTCACTAAAACACGTCAAAAATACCACACACTCGAGGTCAAGAAATCAATTTAAGCCGATATGAAGCATTCCAAGTGGATATAAAATCCACTTATCACACCCCCAAACTTAAACCAATGCTTTTCCTCAAGCATAAACAAATAAAACTATATACAACTAACTAGTACCACTTCCGTAGGTGATCACGATTGCATTTGGCATATGCAACAAGCCATTTTAACCCCCAGGCAGCCCTAGTGGACGAGTGAGGTCTCGTGAGGGCCTATAGTGAATGTACCCACAAAATCCATCTAACTAAACAATGCAAACACAATGCAATGCATGAATGCAACTAATATGAAAATGCAACGATCCCCTTCAAACTAACCAAAACCAACTAGCAAGCAAATATCTCAAAGAATGCAACTAACTCCAAATAGAGCTCGACTAAGTTCCCGTATACTAACAATACATGAACAGAAACGTGCGTGTGTGCGATTCTCATCAGAAATACTCCCAAAACTAGATCAAAATCATACCTATTCTTCCCCAAGACAATCACAAGTTTATAAATAGAATAGACTATAAACACCTCATAACCTAGGAACACCTCCATCCTCATCTAAGTTAGCCAGAAATTCATGCTTTATTACTATACTACTACGACACATAATATACAAGCATGCTTATTTAACCGTGCAATGGATGAGACCCCAAAAGGCTTATACAATAATACCCATGTAGCGAGCGTTGGGTTAGTGGATCCCAGACTATAAAAGCCTTAGGTCACTAAGCACAAAGTCCCCGCAAACTTAATTGCTCGAGTATTAAAGAGCTCACCATGGTTAATGTTGCATATAAACATTCACATAACTTTTTTTTTCTTTTTTTTTTTCTTATTATTTTTTTTTACATATGCAATCTGGAATGAGAATTCTCAATTCCAACCCTAGACTACTCATAATAAATATGAGCCGGCTACTAGCTATTTGATACCTAGCCATTATTCACACTTATTTACAATTAAGCATGAAATCCCTAGTTTCCCCCAAACTTAGACTTAAGTGCTCCTACGCCATCAAGGGAATAACGAAAATTCTAAATATAAACAAGTGATTAAATCTCAAAAAATCCAAACAAGCATGACCCTAACCTAGCTCAGAAGCAAACTAATGAGACTGTGTAAATATTTTGTTTCCGTAACATGCAAGTCAATTTCATAGGAACTATAAATCAACCCTCTATTCATCATTACCACACTCAATAAGACATCGACCTACCAGTCATAATTAGCTTGTCCTAAGGGATCATGAAATATGCATGCTATGCAACTATAATGGACTCACATGGTATAAAAACAAAATAACAAAATGTCTTATATGAAACAAACATGCAATAATACGAACAAAACATGAATGAATTACACTAAACATGCAAAATATGATTTCGTACATGAACAAATGATACACTACTACATACCTAGCACATGGGTTGCTTCCTACGAAGCGCTTGTTTAGAGTCAATTAGCTTGACTACATCCAAGCCTCCATTAAGGATGATAATAGTTGGCCTGGTCATCTCTTCGTGAGACTTCATCGTCATCACGACGGCACACTTTCTACCCCTTCTCCTCGCTTGGCCTATTCGTATAACAACTACGTCCTATTCCAATGCCTTCATCGGTTGACCCAAAATCTGTCAATTTGTAGAACAACACACATTCGCGGGCTTCGCTTGAATATAATGGAGGAGGGTAAATGTTAGTTGCTGAAGCCTTTGGTTCCTCAAAGAGTACTTCCTCCATGGGGTCTAATGCGCTACCTCCATCTTTATACTCTGAGACAAGTAGAAGACCTGCATCATTCCCATGGTCATCAGCCTCTTGGTACGCACATACCAATTCTTGAAATTTGTGTAGCTCACCAGTGTCTGTCCCAAATAGTGCCCTTTCCAAATCATCCACCATACTAGCATGATCAAATTCCTCACATGGCTTGTGAACGCTCACCTCACCTTGGAATTTGTCTTCCTCAATTATGCATGCAGTACCTTGCTCCAAGTCACCGTTATTTTCTAGAATTGCCTCTAGTATGAATTGCTGTTTCTCTTGTTCCAAGGCTCTCAAAACTTGAACAACTAGTGTCTCCAAAGATTTGATAGACTCCTTATTACTCTTTGCAAGCATCCTAATCTCCTCCATAACATCAACCTCATCTAACTGAAAAGTAAGAGTAGGTTGCTGATGTTGATACTGTTCATTACCAAAGAAATATGACATATTTGGAACATCTTGCTGGTACTGTTGAGGATGGTATTGAAAATATGGTTGTTCCTCATACGTGACATATGGATCAACTCCTTCGTAGTGACAATATTTTGAGGTCTCATGAACGCCCAAACATTGCTCACATTGCTGAGGCATGGATGTCCTTGAATATGCCCACCATGGAAACTCCTCGCCAGCCATTTTCAAACACTCAAGTACCTGAAACACACCGAACTAAACAAGATAGGTAAGTAACTAATCTGAGTCAGTGAACTTTAATGACCACTAATGACAAGCACATAAATTAAAATAAAACACCGATGATCTCTGGCAGCAGCGCCAAAAACTTGTTTACACAAAATCACGCAAGCGTACGTGGTCACAAGTAATATATGAATAAGTCAAGTTCGTTCCCACAGAGATCAGGTTAGGTTTAATTCAGTTCATGTACCTATGCAACAATGTATGGTTTTTATTCACTGCAAAGACAATTAACAAGATTGGGATTTGATTATCTAAAATTAACTAAGAAGCAAATTAACAATCTAAGAATTACTTCACTAAATCGAATTACTTATGAGAATAAAAACATGGGATCCTAACTTCATTAAATACTTCGCTTAGAGCTGATGCCTTTAATCAGTGCATGGAATGGTTATGATATCTGATCGGATAACACGAAACAAGTACACGCTACCTCTCAGTATACGTATACCAAACTACCCATACATCCACAAAAGAGATAGAAGATGAATAGACACCAATTATGCTTAGACCCTATATGTCTATAGAATTTGAAAATATAACGGTTGAGGAGCAAGTTATCCATATTGATCACATAGGGCAACATAATATACTTCTATTTATGCTACAAATCATGTTGATAAACAATCATGAACCTATGCTAGCATGGCAAGTTCTAAATCTCAAGATCCACTTTCACTTCACAAGAGATTAACAGATTAGATATTAGCTACGCATCTATCACTTAAGCATAACCATACGAGAATATCAAGAATTCATCACATACAAATCTTTAAAGCAATCAAACTGCTAAGCTACATAGATAAATCCATTAGAATCCCATGACAACGATTATTTCATAATCAAACCGCTCGTCATCATGGGATCTGATGAAACCATGATAATAAAACAAGATCTGAATAATAAATAAGAGTAATATAGTAAGAAAACAAATCCCAAAAACATCCAAGAGTATCGCCTAATTAGAAGAAAACAAAAGTAGATCTAGATCTCCGTTGCTTGTCACGAGCGTAGGAATCCTTCTCCGACTCTGAATCTCCGTCTATCGGCTCTCTCTCTATGTTATGATGAGAATTGGTACGTTTTATGATGAAGGATGATGTATATATAGGCCCCCCAGCAACTTGCCCTCCAACAAAATGTCCAAAAATCTGATTAAAAATCGAATTCTGGACCAATTTAATATTTAATTCCCGTCAGGCTTAGGCCCTGAGCCTCAGACCTCAGGTCACGAGTTCATTTTAAAAACATCCCTGATTCCCTCAGGCCCTGAGCCTACCAGCGCAGGTCCTGAGTTTACTGCATGAAATATCCCTGTCCAATTCAGGCCCTGAACCTACCAGCTAAGGTCCTGAGTTTCCTTTAATTGCTTCTTTCATCATGCATTCTTCTCTCTAGCATCTTGTTTTTCCATAATTCATCAAAAACCACCAATTACTCGTGGAAAAGTAATTTCCTACCTGCAACTAGTAGTCCTACACAAACTTCACTAAAACACGTCAAAAATACCACACACTCGAGGTCAAGAAATCAATTTAAGCCGATATGAAGCATTCCAAGTGGATATAAAATCCACTTATCACCTTCATAAACTTAGCATAGCTCGGCATCTATTCGAGAGCTTCCGCAAAAGGTATGTTATTCTGTAACTACTTGAAAACCTCTAGGAACTTAACAAACTGCTTATCCAACTTCTACTTCTAGAGCCTGCTAGGATATGGAGGAGAAGGATAGATCTGATTGTTCTTTGTTGACTGCTCAGGAGAAGTTTTTTCAACAGGTTCCTTGCTCTTCTCTTCTTCACCATCTAGCTGATCAGCCACCAAGTCAGATTTTCCAATTTCTAGCACTGCAGATTTTTCAACTTGCTGATTCTGAACTTCTTCATCTTCCTTAGCTGCTGATTTTGGATCTGTTGTAACCTTTTCCGATCTCAAAGTTACTGCTTTCACCTGTTCTTTGCTTTCCCTCCTGCCTGGATTAGCCTCCGTATCACTAAGAAGAGTACCTTGCGGCCTATTCAGTAAGGCACTTGCAATCTGCCCTATCTGATTCTCCAACGTCTTGAGAGATACCGCCTGGCTTTTAACCATCAACCTCAACTCATCCAATTCAGTTTTTTTTCATTCGAAGATTGACCAGCATTCCCATGAGATTGTTGCTGATAAAATCCCGGAGGTTAGAATTGTTGCCTTGGAGCATACTGTTACTGATAGCCTTGATTGAACGGCCTCGCTCCATATCGCTGATAAGGCTGCTGTGGTTTTTGAGCACCTTGATTGTTGCTCCAGCTAAAATTAGGATGGTTCCTGTTATTCGGATGATAGGTGGCTGGAGCTGGTTGCGAAGTTCGCTGAAAATTGCTCACAAACTGTGCCGATTCAGAAGAGAAAGCACACTGATTCGTCTCATGTGCACCTGCACACAGTTCACACACACTAGCAACCTGCTGAACTCCGTAATTAGTAAGAGAATCCACCTCATAGTTAAAGCCTTCAACTGAGCTGCAATAGCTGTAGCTGCATCAACTTCCAGAATACCTGCTACCTTGCCTTGCATTAGTCTCTGAGTTGGATTCTGATATTCGTTGGCAGCCATCGTCTCGATTAGATCATAAGGTTCCTCGTAGCTCTTCGCCCATAGAGCTCCACCTGATGCTGCATCTAACAAAGGTCTGGACTGTGCTCCCAGACTATTATAGAACCCATTAATCACCATCCAGTCTGGCATACCATGATGAGGACACTTTCGAAGCATCTCCTTGTAGCGTTCCCAAGCTTCGCACAAAGATTCTCCAGATTGCTATGCAAATTGAGTTAGAGCGTTCCTGATTGCTGCTGTTTTAGCTATTGGGAAGAATTTAGTAAGAAACTTTTGAGTAAGATCCTCCCATGTAGTAATGGAACCGGCTGGTAAAGAGTGAAACCAGCCCTTAGCCTTATCCCTCAAAGAGAATGAGAAAAGTGTCAATTTCAAAGCATCTTCCGACACACCATTAAACTTGAAAGTGTCGCAGATCTCGATAAAGTCTCGGATGTGCATGTTGGGATCTTCCGTTGAAGCACCTCCAAACTGAACCGAATTCTGTACCATCTGAATTGTGCTAGGCTTGATTTCAAAGTTGTTAACTGTAATGGCTGGCCTGACAATACTAGATTGGATGTCATTGATTTTCGGCTGAGAATAGTCCTTCAAAGGCTTAACTACTGCTGCTGCTTGATCACCCATCTCAATTGTTGGTTCAAGTTCCTTTTCACTTTTATCTGCTACTAGCTCTACGTCCTCCAGGTTTCGAGTTTGAGAATGTGTTCGCATACACGCTCAAGTACCTGAAACACACCGAACAAACAAGATATGTAAGTAAACAATCCGAGTCAGTGAACTCTAACGACCACTGATGACAAGCACATAAACTAAAAATAAAACACCGATGATCCCCGGCAGCGGTGTAAAAAACTTGTTTACACTAATACATGCCAGCGTACGTGATCACAAGTAATATAGATATAAGTCAAGTTCGTTCCCACAGAGATCTGGTATAGGTTTTAATTCAGTTAATGTACCTATGCAACAAAGTATGGTTTTTATTCACTGCTAAGACAATTAACAAATTTTGGTTTTGATTAACTAAGATTAACTAACAAACAATGTAACAAACTAAGAATTACTTAACTAATGAGAATTGAATTCGAATTACTTATGGGAATAAAAACATGGTAACTTCATTAAATACTTCGCTTAGAGTTGATGCCTTTAATCAAAGTATGTGATGGTTATGACATCTGATCAGACAACACGAAACAAGTATAGGCTACTTCTTAGTATACGAATACCAAACTACTCATACATCCACAAAAGAGATAGAGGATGGGTAGACACCAATTATGTTTGGACCCTATATCTCTATAAGATTTGAAAACATAACGGTATAAGAGCAAGTTGTCCATTAAGATCATATATGGCAGCATAATATTTCTCAATTTACGCTACAAATCATGATGTCACACATACATCAACTTATCCTATGCTAGCATGGCAAGTTCTAAATCTCAAGATCCAATCTCGCTTCACAAGAGATTAACAATCTAGATGTTAGCTTCGAATCTAACAATTAAGCATAACCATACGAGGATATCAAGAATTCATCACACACAAATTTTTAAAGCAATCAAAATACTAAACTACATAGATAAATCCGTTAGAATCCCATGACAATGATTAGTTCATAATCGAACCGCTCGTCATCATGGGATCTGATGAAACCATGGTGAATAACAAAGTCTGAATGTAAATAATAATACTAGAGTATGAGTTTAGAAAACAAATCCGAAAACTGGAATCCAAAGTACGCCTAAGAAAAGAATACAAAAGATGAAGTTGATCTAGATCCCGTTGCTTGTCACGAGCGGTTGTGATTCCTTCTCTCCTTTTCTCTCTTGTGTCTCTAAGTTATATCCCATTCAAGGATGTTACGACGTGTTTATATAGGCCCCTGAATACTTCTCTAATAAGAAAAGTCCCAAAAATACAATTAAAATTCGAAATATGAGAAAATCAGTAATTTCCCAGATGGAGGCAGCGCCCCTACGCCACATTGGAGCGCCCCTGCGCTGTCCAGCCTATTTCAGGAGCCCCTGCGCCAGTATAGAGCGCAGCCGCACTGGTAGTTCCTGCAAGATTCTGATCTTTTTCTTGTTTTCTTCGTTTAAGCTCCGGTTTCCCCCGTTTCTTTTGCGCTAACTGCCATCTTCAATCCCATGACAAATGAATCTCCATGATAGCATAAGAGCTCACTCCTTTCTTCATTCCAAGCTCGAAATCCACAGAAAAATTCACAGAATTATAAAACTCTAACCAACGATTTATAAACCTGCACAACTAACAAAATACATCAAAAATACAACAAACTTGAGGCCAAGTGAATCCATTCAAGCCGATATGGAATGCTCCAAGTGGATATAAAATCCAATTATCAACTAGCAAAAAGATCTGAAAGGAACATTGTATATTTAACAAAACAGGTTCGCAATTATTCACAATAAATATGAAGAATACAGTTGCTTGCAAGAAGGAATTTCGAAAGAATAATAAATAACACAAAAAGTTTCACATCACTTGAACAATAAGTGAGGGATAGTAAACATGCCTCAATAAACAAGTTTTTCAGTTCCAATACTTTAACTCCTTATCATTTTACATCAGTCTCCCCTTTTTTATACCTTGGCCTTTATTCGATCACACATCCATCTTTCCTCTATCACTTGATAGCCTCTATACGAACAGACTCGTCAATTTGGATAATTATCTCCTTCCTCAAGATTCCATCTACTCCCGTACTGGCTCAAAACTGGCTTTGACTACTACCTATACAAAGGTAAAGTACTATTTTAGTATGCGTATAACCTTGATTGTCTAGCCCTATTCCACCCAAACGCGTCCTATAACGCTTTACAACTTGGCACATATAGCGCATATTGATCATACTTGTAGAAATAGAGTAGTACAATCATATAAATCACATAAGCACTTAGCACATATTATTATCTTACACTTATAGTTCATATCACACTTATATCCTTTACACATCAGAAATCTTTATCCAAATACTCTCAAAATAATAAAATAATTCTAATAAAAATTCGACAGCACCTCCTCTAAAATAGGTCCTAACCTGTCAGAATGAAACCAACCAATTTAGCAATCACAACATTCTTTGCTTTACTACCATCCACAATCATCTCAACCCACACCCACATATGCTACTTATAATCTTTCTAATTATCAGTGCATTTAATACTTACTATACATCCTCATACCATCCACAATTCCAATCACAGTATGACCATTTCGGTTTAGTATTCTGAAATCCATTTAATACCCTTATTGACAATTATAATTATTACCATAAACACAAAGTACAAGCCATGATTGGCCAACATATCCCATAATTACTAACAATTATAAAAAAAACTAGTTAACATTCAATAATTTATAACATTTGACCGAACATCACTGTTATTCACCAATCTGCCAAATCAAGTTATAATGCATGTATCATTGTACACTTGACAATTTGACTACAACACGAAGATACAAACCATTTATAATTTATTAATTCAAAACTAAATTAACAATTGAAACATATTTTGTAAATTCCTGCAAACATTTAAAATCGAACAATTCATGTAATCTGTACATTTTTTTATAATCGAGAAAGAAACTAAATAATAAATAATATTTTAGAAAAATTTTGATGGCATCCCCTTTGTACGGGTAGCCTACTAGTCGTACACCGCCAACACAAAATAAACCACAAAATTACCCAACAGAAATTTTAATCATTAAACTAATCAATTGAATCCCGGGAGAAGAAAATTAGACTTCTCCCTTTTGTGTCTCGGTGAACCTAGTAACATAAAACAATAGTTGCATACACATAATCAACACCATTAGAATAGCCAAGACCATAACATTCAAACCCGCAGAACCATACAGCTTGAAACACAAAACCAGTAATCAAACTCGAACTTGAAATCCAGCGTATACATATACTATTAGTAGCCTTACATGCATCACAGATAAAACTCAGCACACACACTAATCACATATAAACACATAGCCCATACTTGACTCACTACACACATACGTACACACCTATGTAATACATACGGCTACACCTATGTAATGATTCCAGGAAACCCAAGAGAACTCACGCAACACACAACGATTAACACAACCATTAATTCGAACTAACACAGCAGTAAACCCCCAACTTCCAGCACCTTAATTCGTCCCACACACACAACCACAGCAGTTTCGCATACCCACACACAGGGTTTTCACACACCCGAGTCTTGTCGAAGAAACAGGGAGGAGGAAGAGATTTAGAGAGAGATTGACCGTGAGATTGAGGAGAGATTGAAAGAGAGATTAGAAAGACATTTTGAAGAAAAGAGAGAGAGATTTTAGAAAACTCAGGAGAACCACAGAACAGGGCACTCGAAAATGGGGAGGAAAAAGGGCCGTTTTTTGATAAAAAAAAAGGACAGGGACAGAATTTAATTTCACAATGCTGTAAATCATATTAAAAAAAATCAATAAATAATCTTTAATAATTCGAAATTAAATGGGATAATTATGATAAAATATAATTTTCATTTTTAAAATAAAAAGTATAAAATTACGAATGCCCATATATTTTTAAAATGTTTTTAGGATAAAAAATGAATTAAATATGAATTTTTCAAGTTTTGATCTTTTAGAAACAACATAATTCTTAAAATCATTTTAAAATACATAAACACCCAAAATAATATACCCAAAAATTTAAAAACTAATTAAATATACAAAGATGATATTACAAAAGATTTCGTGATTTTTTAATAACTCCGATAATTTTATAAAATTCTCAGAAGATTAATAATGCATATTTAAATAGATTTTTAATCGTAAGAATTCAAATAAAAATACACGGACTCATATATCACATATACATCATCATATAAGCATATAAGCATGATGTCACATATATTCAATTCTAAAAAAATATTGACCTCCTGTAATCCAATTTTAATATTAAATACTAATAATTATAAGTACGATATTTCTAGGGCGTTATATCCTTCCCCCTTAATAGGATTCTGTCCTTAGAATCGACCGTAAGAAAGCATAAGACAATATTCTCAAACACTTCTCTTTAAATTTCCATGTCATTTCTTTCATTTTAGAATTCCTTTATATCAATTCATATCTCGCTAGGCTCATTCTGTATGCCCGCAAATTCCAACATAAACTTTAAATCTTTGGTTTACATGCCTCGTTAATTCTACATACTTCTCACTCGTACGTGGCGATCCTTTTCTACCGAAAATCGGACATGACCTATTCGTATAGTGGACTATACCCTGTATGAAAGTACCTCAATTTCTAATCCAATCATCGATAACCAATTCGTTCATATAAAATACTGAACAAAACCTGCCTTGACTTGCATCAAACATATAAGCGAAGAAATCTTCCTTGACTTGCAGTAAACAGTAATTAATTAAATCTTTAAAACAAAATCCACGCGATTAGGACAATTGATACCACTTCCACGCTCCTACTTATAATTCAGATTTCCCCAGATAAAACTCTGTGAAAAAGAATATCAAGAAATCCCCCAATCATTCTTACTCCCCTTTCAACGTACAATGTTACTCGAGGAGGGAATAACTGGGAAACTTCTATCCATCCTTAATCCCATGGTTTTACTAAGTAACCTTTTCGAAACTAATAACCATTTACCTTGAAATGTATATATCTTATTCGTAATACAAACAATCCCGGGGTCACTGCCCCTCAATACCATTCAAAAATCAAACTTTCAACTAATATCAAACTCGACTTCCGAACCATTACTCTCTATATCTTACAAATCGTAAAAATTTAAACTCTACACATTATAACTGCCATATTTATCAATACTCATTTCCCTGACCTATTTCATTCTTCTACATTTATCAACTTCACCTTCTACTTCCGTCAACTCCGCTTGGTGCTTCCTATTTTCCTCTAACGACTCATTCGCAATAATCTAGACCTTTGGATCTTCCATCTATAACTTCCAAAATTCTTTGAACATTTCTTTGAGCATTGTATGCCTATTTAAATCTTTCCTGGTTCATCCGGTTGCACTGACACTTGAGCGGTTTTCGATCTCTTCTTTGACTCCTAAAAGCTCTCTTCACCTTTATCTATTCGTTTCTTGATTTATAGTCTTGTCCATTGCTATAACTATCTTGGTAAAATCTTTGACAATCTAAAGAAATTCCTAGCTAATCCTTCAAAACTTTTGATCTCTGCTGGCATCTTAGGCCTTTCCCGATTCATTACTGCTTCGTCGTCACGACATTCACTTCGATCCTTTTATCATATCCTAAAAATTATAATTCTTCCATTTGCAAAACTCGTACTTAGAAATATCCTCCAAAGCTTGTACTTAGAAATCTCATCCAAAGCTCATACTTAGAAATCTCATGCATGCTCTTCTTATATCCTCAAATACCTTGCTATGTCTTCCGATCTTGAATCCTCGAACTGATTACATTCTTTGTTGTAAAATAAATTAATCAACTTTATCTCTCTATCTGGTGATAATCCATAATCCTGGTAATTCATCAAACCACATATCCGAGAAGTCTTGACCACTGAAATCTGTTTCACTTTAATTATCCCTTTACTGATATCTCCCACGTATATATAATAACCTTAAAATCTTATTATAATAACCTCTTAGTCTGCATAACCCTTAAAACTCCTTTATTCACCTCCTGACTCGAAACACGACTTACATATCTCTTACAGTTCATAGTTTCACCTTCTGTTAGAATTGATGAGAACAGTGTTTAAGAGCTACAGCGACAAATCAGAGTTTAGCTGGAAGCAGTCAGAGTTTAGTTAAACACTGACAATGGAAGCTCGATAGAGTTTAGTTAACTCTGTCTGAAGGAAGCGCGTCTCCAGTCAACAGTGATTAAAGATTAATTGAAGATAATTATGGAAGCAATATCTTTACAGATTGGATAGCTGTTAAAGAGATTGAGTTGACTTAGGAGATGTGTAGCAATCATAATTGATAATATTTGTATAGCTGATTTATAGGAGAATCAATTATCGATTGTACGTAGCTGTATGTCTTTATAAATACAGTTAGGTTAACCCTAGAAGGGTATCGATCGTGTAACATAATATCTTTTCATTGTAACCTAAGCAGCTCTCTGTGATATTTTACATCACTGAGAGAGAAGTTAATTCCAAACAGTTTTTAAAGTTATTTAAGAACTTATTGTTATTCTCTCATACTTAGTTGATTATAATCTGTGTATTCGGCCTAATAATTGGTATCAGAGCTTGATCTGTTAATTTAATACAGTTTAAGATCCACACACACACAACTATAATCAATGGCAGAAATTCCTCCTCCAACAACAGGCTCTAGTGCTGAGAAGGCTCAACCTGCAACTGTGAGCCGATATGAAACAATCAGGGTTCCTATTCTCAAGCTAGCAGAATACTCAACCTGGAAGGTGAAAATGGCTATGTTTCTGGAGGCTACAGATCCAGAATATCTTGACAGAATTTATGAAGGCCCTCATAAGCCTACAAAATTATCTGTTGTTACTGCTGGACAGGAAGCTAAATCTATTCCAAAGGAGAAGAAAGATTTGAATCCTGAGGACATTTCATCCATTGGTAAGGATGCAAAGGTTAGACATCTGATTCATAGTTCATTGGATAATGTTGTGTCTAACAAAGTGATCAATTATAAAACTGCAAAAGAGATCTGGGATGCCCTGGAGGTTAGATGTCAGGGAACTGCTGCAATCAAGAAGAATAGAAGGAACATACTCACACAGGAGTATTAACACTTTGAGGCTAAATCTGAAGAATCAATGACAGAAACCTTTGATAGATTCTGTAAGCTACTTAATGATCTGTCACTGGTTAATAAAGAATATGATCTAGAAGATTCAAATCTCAAGTTTCTTCTTTCTCTACCTGAAAAGTGGGATGTTAAGACAACCACTATTAGAGACAACTATGATCTGGCTGATACTGATATTGATGAGATCTATGGGTTGCTCAAGACTCATGAACTGGAAATGGAACAGAGAAGCAGAAGATCAGGCAGAAAGTCAAAGTCTGTTGCTCTAAGAGTTGAAGAAAGACCCTCAAAGAATGAAGCATCAAGGAAGAAAGCAAAAGGAAAAGCTTTGGTTATTCATTCTGAAAGTGAGTCATCAAACTCTGATTTTGACTCAAACACAGATGGATCATCTGATTCTGAAGATGATGAGGAAATGATGCAAATGGCTGCTTTGATGGTAAAGACCTTCAAGAAGATGGGATTCAAGAACTTCAAGAAAGGGAAGACATTCTCCAAGAATGATTCAAAGTCTGACAGGAAGAATTTCAGCAAATCTGAGAGAAAGGATACCAAATCTGGGAAAAGAGACAAGTCTGAGATTCAATGCTACAAGTGTAAGGAGATGGGTCACTATGCTCTTGAGTGCAAGAAGGGTAAACCTGAGAAGGCACTCTTCACTAAAGGCAGAGATTGGGCAGACACCTCTGACTCAGATGAGGATGTGAACTATGCTCTCATGGCTACTACTGTTGATGAAGCTGAAGATTCTGAAAACAAGGTACCTCTAACTACCTATGCTTATAATACTGATGATATAACTGAATTAAGGATATATCTTAAGGCTTTGCATATCAGTTATAGGGATCAGACATTAGAGAATGAGAGAATCAAAACTGAGAATTCTGAACTCAAAGAGAGAAATAAGGTTGTAGACGAGAAACTTGCTAACATGCAGCAAGTTCAAAAGGAGAGAGATGATGTTGTCTATCTTGAACAAGAGTTGTTAAGTAAGTATAAACAACTAGAATCTGAATTGGAGAAGGCAAATCACATTATTAAAACTTGGACTCACTCAGGAAAAGACACTCAAGAAGTTTTTCAATCTGACACTGTAGGTCTAGGTTATTCTGAGGAAGATGAACTTAGGTTTCAGAATACAGTCAAGATTAGACCACCTCTTCCACCTAAAAATTTGGAACATTTGTTAATGGAATAAGTGAACCTAGGTTTGAATGTGGAAAAGAAGCTGTTAAGAAAGAACCAGTAAAAACTAGTGTTAAACAGGTTAATATTGGTTTAATGACAGATAAACAACTCAAGCATAAGCTTAAGGAGTTAAAATCTGTTAAGAAACAGAAAGTGTCTAGAAAGAACAGAAATGGTAAAGTAGGCATCACTCAAGGTAATTATCCAATGCTTGCTACTTTAGCTCCAAGAAAGACATGTCATAACTGTGGTAGCACTAACCATCTTGCTAGTTTTTGCAGGAAGAACAAAAACATTAATTCTTTACCTTCCAAGTCTGAAGTAAAGAAAGATAATGTTAGAACTAGACCACAAACTTTATGCAAACACTATGGAAGCACTTAGCATTCTATTTACACTTGCAGAAATTATCATGCTATTTATCATAATTACTATGAGCTGAAACCTAATCTGAAATGGGTTAGGGTTAATTCTGCAAGTGTAAACTCTGATAAAGTTAGCTTAAACTCTGATGTGTAAATTCCGCTGCTAAAGCTAACAAAATTAAGAAAGCCAAAAAATCCAAGCAAGTCTGGATCCTTAAATCTAATCTTCAGTAATTGTTTGTGATTGCAGGGCATCAGGGAAAGTATCCTAGTCGTGGACAGTGGATGTTCAGGACACATGACTAGAAATAAAGCCCTGCTATCAGAGTATGTGGAGAAGGCTGGCCCAAGAGTTTCCTATGGAGATGGCAACATAGGACATACTCTGGGATATGGCAATATCAATCTTGGAAGTGTCATCATCACAAATGTAGCTCTGGTTCCCGGACTCAAGCATGATCTGCTATCTGTGAGTCAAATCTGTGACAGAGGTTTTCATGTAGATTTTCAACCTGAATACTGTGAGGTTATCAGCAAAACCACAGGGAAAGTTGTTTTAGTTGGACAAAGGCGCAACAATATCTATGAAGCAAGCTTGTTAACAAACTCTGATGGAAAAACTATGTGCCTATCAACAAGAATGTCCAATGAAGAGAGTTGGAATTGGCATAAGAAACTCTCTCATTTGAATCTGAACAACATCAATGAGCTGATAAGAAAGGATCTTGTTAGAGGACTTCCAAAGTCTTTGTTAAATGTTGATGGTCTGTGTGATTCATGTCAAAAGGCCAAACAGAGGAAGACTTCTTTCAAGAGCAAGTCTGAATCTTCAATTGTTGATCCATATCATCTTCTACATGTTGATCTCTTTGGACCAGTGAATGTCTTGTCAATTGGAAGGAAGAAATATGCTCTAGTCATTGTTGATGAATATACCAGATACACTTGGGTGTATTTTCTAGCAAAGAAGGATGAAACTTCATTAACTCTGATGGAGCATGTAAAGCTGCTGGACAAAGGATCAAAACACAAAGTCAAAATAATCAGAAGTGATAATGGAACTGAATTCAGAAATGCAACAATGGAAGAATTCTGCAAGAATAGAAGATTGAAGCAAGAGTTTTCTACACCTGGTACACCACAGCAAAATGGTGTAGTTGAGAGGAAGAACAGAACCTTGATAGAAGCTGCCAGAACTATGCTTGATGAAGTAAAATTGCCAACCTATTTCTGGGCAGAAGCAGTTCAAACTGCCTGTTTTACTCAAAATGCTACACTAATCAACAAACATGGAAAAACACCATATGAGATGGTGAGGGAAAAGAAGCCAAACCTGAAATATTTTCATATTTTTGGGTGCAAATGCTTTGTATTGAAAACTCATCCTGAACAGTTGACCAAATTTGAGTTGAAAGCAGATGAAGGAATTTTTGTTGGCTATCCAGTGTCAACCAAGGCATTCAGAGTTTATAATCTGAGAACAAAGGTGATTATGGAATCTATTCATGTGTCATTTGATGACAAGAAAATCACTGGACTTGAAGATGTTGATGAACATGATCAGTTGCATTTCGAAAATGAAGATCTAATCTCTGATGAAATAAACTCTGATGAAACTGTTGGGACAATCAGATCTTGGCACTGCGAATTTTGATACACTAAATTAACGAGTACGAATAGAAAAGTCACCTTGTTAACGGTTGATTCCACGCTCTTCTATTGTATTCCCAAATTCCCTTGAGCGAAGTGTGGCCTTCGTCTTCTCAAGTTTAACCTCTCTTCTTGCTCCTGGGTGGCTACAAAATTTTTTCGACCAGCCCCCAGCAAGAAGAGAATAGGAATATATATAGGCTACAATAGGGATCATGGATAATTAGGTTGGGCCTTCTAATTACATCTTGAGCCTAGCCCAATGTAATTAAATATTAATTCAATCCACTAAAGAATTAATATTTGCACTACCTTTCCTAATACCGTAATTTAATTAATTAATTCGGTTCCAATATTATTTGCTTATTAAATTCCCCATGTTTAAAATATCGCATGTCCATTAATTAAATAAATTACTGATAATTCATTTAATTAATATCTTTTATCCTTGATTATCCACTCAACCTTTATTTAATTATGCCGGAATAAATCCACCTGCAGGGTTTCACATAATTAAATCTTTTTGAGCTTTCAAGGGGACATCATTAACCCGAATATTATCAGGACATGGATTCCTTCAATAAATAATATCCCACCATATATATTATTTCATCACCCAAAATATAATGAAATAAATCAAAAGAATTATTTCATATATAAATCAAAGCATGTAAATAATATATACGTGTCAATTATTATTTCCGGATTAAGAACCTAAGCATTAATAATAACATAGAATCTTAGTTCACCTTCTTAATCAGTATAAGGGAACAATTCTAAATTTGATCCTGTTCAATATACACAAAGTATACTAGTATTATTTATTAGTCAATATAAACTAATCTAAATAATACTACAGCCATTCCAGTGGATTGTCTAACACCACCTGTGCTGTGAACCTTATTATATTATATAAACCGTATTTAATAATCTAATATTCTGTATCCCATTTGATACTAGATTATTCACAATATATAATATTTAGACAACATGTAAACATTTAAATGATTCTCAATAAAATAGGCCAGAAATAAATGTATATACTT
This sequence comes from Saposhnikovia divaricata, assembly GCA_036435485.1. NCBI lineage: Eukaryota > Viridiplantae > Streptophyta > Magnoliopsida > Apiales > Apiaceae > Saposhnikovia > Saposhnikovia divaricata. The sequence continues at coordinate 161,479,355 of CM071596.1, read as the reverse complement.
CAAATAAATATTTTCAGTATACACCAACAATCTCCCACTTATACTCAAAATATTCTATGAGTATATCAGTGTTTATTTAATCCACTATTACTCACAAAACTACTTTATAACCAAATATCTGACTCCTATCTTTCTCGAAATCTGAATCGGTATACCCTATAGGAAACAAATCTGAGGCCTTGTAAATTAACATATACTCCTTAGTCCTTCTCAGGTACTTGGGTATAGTTTTTACTGCACTCCAATGTTCCTGACCTGGGTTCGACTGATATCTACTAACCATGCCTATAGCAAAGCAGATGTCAGGCCTCGTACATAACATAGCATACATTAAGCTTCCACATGCCGAAGCATAAGGAACTGCTTTCATGCTCTCTATATCCTTAGGTGTCGAAGGACACTGCTCCTTGGATAGAGCCACTCCATGCTTAAAAGGTAGAAAACCTTTCTTAGAGTTCTGCATGTTAAAACGAGCTAATACTTCATCAATGTAGGGCTCTTGAGATAAAGCCAACATCCTTTTCTTGCGATCCCTTATTACTTTGATCCCAAGGATGTATGCCGCTTCACCTAAGTCCTTCATTTCAAATTGTTTGAACAACCATGCCTTTATTGATGACAACATCTTAACATTGTTTCCAATGAGTAAAATGTCATCTACATACAGTACTAGAAAAACCACTGCATTACCCTCACTTCTCTTATACACACATGATTCGCTTGGACTTTGATCAAATCCATATGACTGGACTGCCTGATCAAAACGAATATTCCAGTCCCTAGAAGCTTGTTTTAGTCCATAAATAGATCTCTTAAGCTTACAAACAAGATGCTCTTGGCCTTCCTTAATGAATCCTTTTGGTTGTTGCATATAGATGGTTTCCTCAAGACTTCCATTAAGGAAAGCTGTCTTGACATCCATTTGCCAAATCTCATAATCGAGATGAGCTGCTATAGATAAAAGAATCCGGATCGACTTAAGCATAACAACCGGCGAAAAAGTTTCCTCATAATCGATCCCTTCTTTCTGAGTATACCCTTTCGCAACAAGTCGTGCTTTCCAGGCTTTCACCTTTTTGTCAGATCCTCTTTTCTTCTTGTAGATCCACATACATCCAATGGGTTTTACACCTTTGGGTGGTTCCACGAGCTCCCAAACTTGATTAGAATACATAGATTCCATCTCAGATTCCATTGCCTTTTGCCAAAGATCTGCATCTTTATCTAGAATTGCTTCTTCGTATGTCCTGGGATCCTCATCATGTTCACCAGAGACCAAGTCCGAGGACTCTCCCAAAAACATGAATCTATCAGGTTGTTGAACAACCCTCCCACTACGACGAAGCACCGGTGTGGTATTAGTGACAGGTTGTGCATTTTCTTGTGGTTGATCTACTTGTACTATTGGCACTTGGGGATTATCTGTCCCTCCCACTAGTTCCTCTAAAACAATACTACTCATGGGTTTGTGTTTCATTATATAGTCTTCTTCTAAGAATCTAGCATTGGTGCTAACAATGATATCTCGATCCCTAGGACTATAAAATGAATAACCTTTCGTTCCCATAGGATAGCCTACAAACAGCCTTACTTCTGTACGAGATTCTAACTTGGTCGCGTTCTTGTTCAGCACATGTGCTGGACAACCCCAAATCCGAATATGTCTTAGACTTGGCTTGCTACCAGTCCACAATTCTATTGGAGTCTTGGGAACCGACTTAGAAGGTACCAAGTTCAGAAGGTAAGTCGCTGTTTCTATAGCATATCCCCAAAACGACTTGGGTAAATCTGAATAACTCATCATCGATCTAACACTCTCTAAAAGAGTCCGATTCCTTCTCTCTGCTACACCATTCTGCTGAGGTGTGCCAGGTGCAGACAACTGGGATGCAATCCCATTTTCTGATAAATATTCCCTAATTCTCCAAGCAAGTATTCGCCACCACGATCTGATCGTAGTGACTTGATACATTTTCCAAGATGTCGCTTCTCCGCACGTGCTTTGTACTCCTTGAATTTTTCAAAGCACTCAGACTTACGGCGCAACAAATAAATGTACCCATATCTAGAATAATCGTCAATGAAAGTGACAAAATACTCATAACCTCCTCTTGCTTGGATACTCATAGGTCCACATAAATCAGTATGAACCAATTCTAACACTTCTTTAGCTCTATTCCCCTTTGCTTTAAAAGGCCTATTAGTCATCTTACCTTCCAAGCAGGATTCGCAAACTGGAAATGGCTCCACTGCCAACGAGCCTAATGGCCCATCTACTACCAGTCTTTGAATCCTCCTCAAGTTAATATGACCTAATCTTAAGTGCCAAAGATATGTTTGGTTCAATTCAGAAGGTTTCTTTCTTTTATTTGAGCTAGAAAGAATGTTATTAGTTTCCTTATGTTGCAGCATTGGTTGGATAGGATTAATAATATATAAATTGTCTTGCAATGTACCAGAACATATAACTCGTTTATTCATCATAATAGAAACATTACGATCCAAACAAACATTATAACCATCCATGGCAAGTTTAGAAACCGAAATTAAATTCCTTGTAAACGAAGGTACATAAAGAAAATTGTTCAAAACCAAAATCCTATCATCGCCAAAAGACAATGTAATTATTCCAACTGCAACTACTGCTACTTTCGTAGCATCTCCCATGAACACATATATCTCGCCATCTCTAAGCATTCTGGATTGCTGGAACCCCTGCATAGAGTTACAAACATGGTCAGTGGCTCCTGTATCTACACACCAAGTGCTCGTAGATATAGCCGCTATATATGTTTCTGTAACTAGAGAAAGAGACATACCAGTATTGTTTGTCTTCTTAGGAAGAGGACAATCCTGTTTCCAGTGACCTGACTGCTTGCACCTGAAGCACTTGCCCTTAGGCTTTTTCACACCACCTTGAACTCCCACTGCATTAGCAATCTTTCCAGCTTTCTGTGTCTGATTCTTTTTCTTCTTCTTACCTTTCGGCTTAGATGAAGAAGCTTTCTCGGCCACATTCACTTGAACATTCTGCTTAAAGAGTCCTTCAGCTGCCTGAAGTTCTGTCAGAAGTTCCGCAAGACTATACATCCTTTTGTTCATGGTGTAATTCAAGCGGAACTGCTCAAAACTTTTGGGCAAGCTCATAAGGATGATATCGATCTGGGTTTCCCCATCAATATCAGCACCAAGGATCTCCATTTCATTCAGATGAGACATCATTCTGAGAACATGATCCCTTACAGGTGTTCCTTCAACCATCTGAGTGTTCATTAAAGCCTTCATTGCTACTTGCCTAGCAGCCCTATTCTGTTCTCCAAAAAGTTCCTTGAGATTAAAGAGCATATCTGAAGCAGTGGGCATAGCCTGATGCTAATGCTGCAAAACACCCGACATTGCTGCTAGAATGTAACATCGCGACATCTCATCAGCCTTAATCCACCGCTTATAATACTCCTTCTCACTTTCAGGAGCATCTTCAGCAGGCTGGTCTGGCTTGGGTTCATAAGTACAAAATTTGTACTCCTCAGCAGTCAACACTATGTCCAAATTACGTTTCCATTCAATATAGTTCGGTCCAGTAAGTTTGTTATCCTTAAGTATGGTGAATAGTGGATTAAAGCCCATAGTGATCTAATCCTGAGAATCATACATGTAACACATAATCAGATAGTTGCATAAATCTTAAATCCTATTGGTTTCCTCTAACAATTAATTAAAATTAATGCACTAATATTTAAACACCATAAGTATCTGGTACGCCACGATGGATGACATATATACCACTTAATTCGTTTAAATATTACTTCGGTCCTATTACTAAATAATACGCCACGTTAGGGTGGACTATATATTATTTTTCATAGCTAAGTGTATACCATTATTAAATCTTAAATTAATAAAAAGACTGGATACCACCATTAAATATTTCAAATCAATAATCGATAATAGGATAATTCCCAGATCGGGGGGAGCATTGTCAAGAGGCATCACTTAAGACCCCTTTCTAGACAGAATCATCCTTTCTCTCAATATTGAAAATCTATATTCAATCAGTGGTACCCTTCTAATTAATCGAATTCTATGAAACTTGGTACGCCACGATGGGTGGCATGTATACCTTTCAATATTCGTAATTAATTTAGGAAGTTTGTTCTAGTAATATCCATAACACTACCTGACACCATAAATCATACGCCACGATGGGTGGCATGTGTATAATTTATATTCGTCTCGGTGTTAAATTACATACAAACAATAATGGAGACCATGGGATTTAATTCCTAATTAATTCCCTCACCCACTTAGAATTTTTATTTAAAATTGAGGAATTTTATCTAGATGCATCGCCCTATGTTATTTTTTCGAGGTCCACATGTTATAAAAATAACAAAACAAAGAACACATAACATAGCAGCATGCATCATAAAATTAAAGCAATAAATAAAATTAATGTCCATGTCGTCCTAATTATGTTAAACATGCAATTAAAAATTACACACATAATTAACAACACACATAATAATTATTTAAAGCAATAATTAAAAATTAAATGGCGGAATTAAAATTAAAAAACATAATTTAAATCCACTATTATGGCCCCTTAAAAAACAATTAAATTTCCAGCCCTGTTCTGCTGAAAAAATCATTTTTCTGCCAAAACCTTGCTGTTGCGCATCCATATCCTGCGTTACAGCCCTGGAAAGCCTTGTCGCGCATGACGCACATGCGTTACAGGCCCTGGAAGCCCTGTTGCGCATGTGCAACATGCGTTACCCCCTTGGCACCTATTGTAACGCAAGACAGACCTGCGTTACTCACGTTTTCCAGAATTCCACGCGCGCGCCTGCTTCTTCTGATGCCTGTTGCTCCAGATCTGTTTCTTTTGACTTAAACGAAACCAGCAGCCACAATCAACTACGAAGCGGACAATTTTGTTTCTCTGATTTGATTTCCGATCGAATGTAATTGTTACAAAATACCCGGATTTTTACATAATCCATCAAACAATTACATACAAAACAGATCTAATACAAAACTAATTTTGTAAATCTATTCTAACACGATCAACCCTCGTGTTTTACAACCACGATAAACCACGTGGAAACCAAACAAAATAACCACGATTAAACCACGTGGGATCCAAACACATAATTAAAATTACATGGCCATAATAGTGGATACTAAACAACCTGCAAAAGATTATTATCCAAGCACACCACTATACACATGCATATATAATTACGACATGGACATCGTATCAAAATTCGCAGAACCAATGAACCAGGCTCTTGATACCAATTGTTGGGACAATCAGATCTTGGCACTGCGAATTTTGATACACTAAATTAACGAGTACGAATAGAAAAGTCACCTTGTTAACGGTTGATTCCACGCTCTTCTATTGTATTCCCAAATTCCCTTGAGCGAAGTGTGGCCTTCGTCTTCTCAAGTTTAACCTCTCTTCTTGCTCCTGGGTGGCTACAAAATTTTTTCGACCAGCCCCCAGCAAGAAGAGAATAGGAATATATATAGGCTACAATAGGGATCATGGATAATTAGGTTGGGCCTTCTAATTACATCTTGAGCCTAGCCCAATGTAATTAAATATTAATTCAATCCACTAAAGAATTAATATTTGCACTACCTTTCCTAATACCGTAATTTAATTAATTAATTCGGTTCCAATATTATTTGCTTATTAAATTCCCCATGTTTAAAATATCGCATGTCCATTAATTAAATAAATTACTGATAATTCATTTAATTAATATCTTTTATCCTTGATTATCCACTCAACCTTTATTTAATTATGCCGGAATAAATCCACCTGCAGGGTTTCACATAATTAAATCTTTTTGAGCTTTCAAGGGGACATCATTAACACGAATATTATCAGGACATGGATTCCTTCAATAAATAATATCCCACCATATATATTATTTCATCACCCAAAATATAATGAAATAAATCAAAAGAATTATTTCATATATAAATCAAAGCATGTAAATAATATATACGTGTCAATTATTATTTCCGGATTAAGAACCTAAGCATTAATAATAACATAGAATCTTAGTTCACCTTCTTAATCAGTATAAGGGAACAATTCTAAATTTGATCCTGTTCAATATACACAAAGTATACTAGTATTATTTATTAGTCAATATAAACTAATCTAAATAATACTACAGCCATTCCAGTGGATTGTCTAACACCACCTGTGCTGTGAACCTTATTATATTATATAAACCGTATTTAATAATCTAATATTCTGTATCCCATTTGATACTAGATTATTCACAATATATAATATTTAGACAACATGTAAACATTTAAATGATTCTCAATAAAATATGCCAGAAATAAATGTATATACTTCAAATAAATATTTTCAGTATACACCAACAGAAACCAGTCCAACAAACTATATTGATGCAAACTCTGAACCTCTACTGGTACACACAGAAGAAATAGTACAGTCAGAATAAAGAGGAGAACCAGTTAAGGGGGAGCATGATCATAGTGATGACTCTAATTCTGATAGTGAGTCAACTAAAAAATCTGGATCAAACTCAAACTCTGATGACTCAAACTCTGAAAGTCCAAATTCTGACAGTTCAAACTTTGAGCAATCAAATTCAGGGGGAGCCTCAGAGAATGAAGAAAGGCAACAATATGATCAGGAGAACATTGATCAAGTGGGAGGATCAACTGTTGACAAAAGTCATTTACGTTCAGCTAGGAAATGGACAAAATCTCATACACCTGATCTAATAATTGGAGATCCAGATGCAAAAGTCAGGACAAGAAGTGCTACAACAATTGAATGTCTGTTTCATGCATTTCTATCCAAATTTGAACCAAAGAAAGTGGAAGAAGCTCTTCAAGATGCTGACTGGATAACGGCAAAGCAGTAGGAGTTAAATGAATTTGAGAGGAATGAAGTATGGACCCTTATACATAGACCAAAGAATAGATCTGTTGTTGGTACTAGATGGTTTTTCAGAAACAAAACTGACAGTGATGGGGTTGTTACAAGAAACAAGGCCAGACTTGTGGCCAAAGGCTATTCACAGCAAGAAGGCATAGACTATGATGAAACTTTTGCTCCAGTTGCAAGGTTGGGGGCAATAAGAATCTTTCTAGCATATGCTTCTCACAAGAAATTCAAGGTTTTTCAGATGGATGTGAAAAGTGCTTTTCTGAATGGAAAATTTGAAGAAGAAGTGTTTGTTGAACAACCACCAGGATTTGTAGATCCCAAGTATCTAGATTATGTCTACAGGCTTGACAAGGCACTCTATGGACTTAAGCAGGCACCAAGAGCATGGTATGAAACTCTGGCTCAATTTCTTTTGGAAAGTGGGTTCAACGGAGGTACAATTGATAAAACCTTGTTCTACTTCAATCTTGGTAGTGATCTGTTATTAGTTCAAATATATGTAGATGACATAATCTTTGGATCTACTAATGATAAACTCTGTAAGAAGTTTGCCAAGCTCATGCAGTCCAGGTATCAAATGAGCATGATGGGAGAGCTTAGTTATTTTCTAGGGCTACAGGTGAAGCAAACAGATGATGGAATCTTTATCAATCAAGCAAAATATACCAGAAATCTTCTCAAGAAATTTGGCATGCTTGACTGCTCATCTGCAACAACTCACATGGCAACAACAACAAAGTTGGATAAAGACACAGGTTCACCAGTGGATATGACAAGCTATAGAGGGATGATTGGGTCTCTTCTTTATCTAACAGCAAGCAGACCTGACATCATGTATGCAACATGTCTTTGTGCAAGATTTCAGGCAGATCCAAGAGAACCACATCTGACAGCTGTAAAGAGAATTTTCAAATATCTTAAGGGCACCATAACTTTAGGTTTGTGGTATCCAAGAGAATCAGACTCCAAGCTACTTGGTTACTCTGATGCAGACTTTGCAGGCTGTAAGATAGATAGAAAAAGTACCAGTGGAAGTTGTCAATTTCTTGGTGATAGACTTGTTTATTGGTACAGCAAGAAACAGAAATCAATCTCTACATCTACAGCTGAAGTAGAGTATATTGCTGCTGGTAGCTGTTGTGCAAAGATTCTGTGGATGAAGAATCAATTACTGGATTATGGATTGAGGTACAGTAAAATACCTATTTACTATGATAATCAAAGTGCTATTGCTATGACAGGTAATCCAGTACAGCATTCAATGACCAAGCACATCAGCATAAGGTACCATTTTATCAAAGAACATGTAGAGGAAGGGAATATTGAGCTTCATTTTGTGTCTACAGAACAACAGCTTGCAGATATCTTCACCAAGCCATTAAGTGAAGCTGTATTTACAAGGCTGGTAAATGAACTAGGGATGGTCTCTGGCTTTGACTAGAGATATTGGTTAGACTCAAAATTCTACTTATGTACTGTGTTGCTCATATTTCTGTGGTATGTTAAACTCTGCTATGCAAACTCTGCTCAATGATTGTTAAACTCTGTTAGCATGCTCTCTAAGTCATACACTGTTGACATGTTGGATAGTTTCTAAGAAACTCTGATAATGTTTTTGTCTGAATGTTAATACCAATGAAGAAATGTGTATGAAGCATGATTCTCAGTAATTAATCATGAATCCTACTAAGTTATTTGTGATCTAATCTTTAGATTGTGCAAAAAATTAACACAGCATGATACTGTTTCATATTTATAGCATCTCTTAGTTTATTTATCCTAAACTCTGAGTCTGTAAATACTGTGTGCATTGCCTCTCATGAATAATTTCTGATGTTGATGAGCTCTAAACTCTGTTAGTTATACACTGTTAAATTAGATTCTGTTATTAGAATACCCCCAAAGCTTATGTATATAGACTGTTAGAACTCCTTTGAGATCATGTTTGTAATTAGGACGACCCAGGAACTTACTGGTATATAGTAAGGGCTAAAATTCTATAATTTTTGGTGACTAGTCGAAGACTAGGAAGATCCAAGAACTTATCAAACTAATAAGGGCTAAAATTATAGGATTTTTGGTGACTAGTTCCAACCTCTGATTACTGGAGAAATTTAAAAAAAAAATTAAAATAAAAATAAAAATAGGGGGTTATAAATTAATTAAATATTACTGTATATAAATCGTTTACTACAGAGTTTAGCATTCATCATACACTCAGTGTTTACTATGAGAGTTTGTGCATCTAGTGTTTACTGATTTACTTTATGGATTTTATGAAATACTAGATGCTCTAAATACTGATTTAGTAAACTCTGCTATACACACACACTCATATTCACAACTGTGCAGTGTTTGAAAGGATAACAGTAATTAAGTTAGAGAATTGATAAACATTGTTGGATTCTGTTGAGTACTCTAAGGTAATATTTTATTTCAGACAAAGCATACACTTGGAGTACAAAAAGAGTTTTTGGAATTTGCATATGATACATGCCAACTATTTAATGGTGTCAGACAGTTAAAGCTTATTGGTAATAGGAGAGAGAATAGCAGTAATAATAGGCATTATTACTGCGCGTGTACACGACTGTTCCACTATTTACGTGACACGTGTCCCACTCAAACACTTAACAAGAAATTGGTTACGTGTTTAATGTCTAAAACGATTGGGTTTTTAATTTTCAATTACAGATCTAATCACACACGGTTCATTATTCACTTTTACACCCACGAACACATAACTTTACACACAATTTCTCTGTTATTTTCACTCAAGCATTTTCACAAACACTTTTCTACACATTCCCTTTTCTCACAATTTCTAAACTGTTCTAATGGCATCCAAGACTTTTGTTGCTCAGGGATTATCTTTCGTTCCTAACAACTATGCAACACCACTAAATAATGATAAAACCCCAGAACCATTTCATTTGATTCAAAACTTCCTAAGAGATTCTGAAATTGGTCAAGCTCTTGTTCAACCAGCAAAACTCTCTGCCACACAGATCTCTAGTTTCTGGCGAAACTCTGTTTATGATGATGGTGGAGAGAATGGGACTCCATCCATTGTGTTTACTCATGAAAACCAAGAGTTTGTAATCACTCCAGCAACTGTTCGAGATGTTATGGATTTTGACACTCACACCTCATACGCTGTGGCTGGTGAGAATTAACTGAAGGAAATGTTACAGCAGCTGCGGTTTTCTGGCCCTTTGGACAAGCTCGGTAATGTTAAAAGGCCAGGGCTCAGGAAAGTGTGGAGTTTTTTCTTTGACTGTATCACAAGAGCATTCGGGAAGAAAGTCACCAACTGGGATGCAATTCCCACTGATAGTCTTTAAATCGGCTATTCTCTTCTCAATGGGAGTAACTTTGATTTTGGTAGACTAGTTCTTATGAATCTAGGTGAAAAACTAGCAGAGTCTAATACAACTGTCTATTTCTCACGTTTTTGTCAAAGTTTATTCTCTGCTTGTTTGCCTAATGTGGAAATCTCTGATGAGGATGTCATTCAACCCTTTCAAGTCCATAAGAGAATGTTCTCTGACTTGACAAACAAAGATGCCAACAAGGATCAAGTTCCTGAGTTTGTTTTTCCTCTTGCCCTCAGAAACTTTCTCAATCAACCACAGGAACCACAAGCACCACAACCTGAACCTGTACTTGAACCTCCACAGCCAAATCGTCAACCTCCAAACACTGAACCTCACATAACCCTAAACACTGAACCTATCTCTAAACCCACATCTACATCCACTCCACCCACTGTTGCTACTACTTCACAACCTCAACCTCAACCACAATCCAAACCAAGAATGCCAAGGAAAAGCAGAGCTATAAGACCACCAAGAAAGCACAGGACTGCTGATGCTCCTAGGCCAAAGAGAGCTAGGAAGGAAAGAGCAAATAGACCTCAATCTCCATTTACTCTAGATGGTTCTATTTCAGAAGAGGAAAGAACAGAAGTACCTCAAGTTAAAAGGAGGAGACTGATTATTGAAGAGTCTGATGAAGAAGTGAATGTTGAAACTCTAGAGGATATCTCTAAGGAGACTCCTACTGTTGAGACAGCTATTAACTCAGAACCTACTATAGCAGAACATGAACTCAGAGTTGATGAACCAGTACTTGCTGAGTTTCCAGTTGAAGATGATGCTAGAACTGAGTTACCTGCAAGGGAAGAGTTTGATGAAAATTTCATGTCATTCTCTGTTAAAATTGAAGATCCAACACCCATGGCTGCAAACTCTGCTGAAACTGGTGTTGCAGATCAACCTACTGTGGTGCTAGAAGAAACAGAGGTTGCATCTCACACAGAGTTATTCTCTGATGCACATCAAATCTCAGACCATGGTGAGGAAATTAATCAGCCTGGTAAATCTGTTTCATCAGATATTGTCAAGACAAACTCTGCCAATCCAGAAAAATAGGTTGCTCAGGAAGGATCTTTTCCTGAATTTAATGAAGAAACTGCCTCAGAAGATTTCAAATCCAGACATACTGACATGCTTGCAAGGAACAGTGATTCAGGTTAAGGCCCTGAATCACAGATTTAATGAAAATCAGGAGTCAATTATAGCTCTGAGAAATGAAGTTGTCAGTAGAGAGATGACTCTACAGAGAGACAACAACAAAATGTTTCAAACTTTCTCAAAAGCTCAAGAGACTGTACTTCCGAGATTGGGTAAAGTTGAAGAGAATCAGACTTTGTTGGCTGACAAGATTGAATCCATTGCCAATTCTCTTGAGTTAATTACTTCCATCTTGATCCCTGATGATGTCAAAAAGGGGGAGAGAGTTGCTAGAGTTACTAAATCCAAGTGTAAGCAGCAGTCTCAAACTCAGTCAAAAATAGATGATCTTGATGATGAAGGAACTAATCCAGAGAGAAGGTTAAGATCAGGGTCTGATGTTCACTTAAAAGCTGGAAAGTCTACAAAATCAAGTTAGAAGTGGATACAAATGTACAAAGTACTTCAAAGCAAAGGGATTTGTTATTCTCTGACAATCCACAAACTGATGAAGAGCTTGCTGCTAAGATGTTTTTTTGAAGAGAATGAAAAGGGAGTTACACTTGCAGATGTTCAAGCTCAAGAGAAAATGTTTCTAGCAGAACATCAGAAAGCTTTGAAATCTGGGAAGTTTAAGAAAAATGAGAAAGCTGCTAAGCCTGTTCTTAAAGGCATTGAAATCAAAGAAGAAGTTGGTACTGATCAAAGGATGCAGGTATCCAGAAAACCAACAGATGCAGATTCTAAGAAAAAGCTGAAAGGCATTGCTAAAGAAGAAAGAATTTCGAAGAAGGCAAGTACAACCTCTGTTTCTACACAAGTTGTACAGAAGAAAGAAAACACAACCTCTGTTGCTACATAAGTTGTGTCTAAACCTCTATCTTCTCAGTTGAAGTCAGTCTTTGGTAAAGGAACACTTCATGATCCAAATCTAGTATCTGGAGCTCCTATGGATTTTACTGATGGAAGAGCCTTATCTGGTAAGATTGGAAACAATAAAGCTGGCCTAGGCTCACACAGAGATAAAAGGCAACATACTGGTCCTAGAGATCCTTCTTCACTGGCTGTTCCAGGTCGTGGTGTCACTCAAGAGAGTTTGGACAGACTGGAATCAGTACAGTTAGTTTATCAGAAGAGTTTAAAGAAAGATTTTCTCTTATACTTTATGGCTGATGGGATAGTATTTAAAATTGGTGAGAATGATATTGATTTGAAATATTGGGAAGAATTGGAACATGTTCTGTATCTTTTTAAGGTGAATAATCGAAGGACTCAATCAGTTGCAAATGTGTTCAGACAAAAAATGCTTCAAAATTTGGCAATTAGAGGAATGAAGTATAATAGCAGATATATTCCTAAGTACAGAGACTGGAATGGAAATCTCATTGAAATGAAGAAGGGTACTGCAAAGCTGAAGACTGATTTGGGAATCACAGTTCTTGATTTCAACTCACAGTCAGAGGAAGTAAAATTTATCAGACTGGGAAATGATATGAGGAGGAACAAAATCTACAATCTAAGATCTGCTATTTATCAAACTAATGAGAGTGATCCTCAGTTGAGAGAGATCAAGGAAGATATGAAGATTGAACTTGAAAATGCAGAGAGAAGATTGCTTATAGACTATCTCAGAACAACACCAGATCTTGAGGAGATTAGAGATTGAAGTCTATAAGAATTTTCTTGTTTTCTGTAGATTTTTGTTAAGTAAAAGCTTAAACTCTGTTTGTATATTTAACACTGTGTTTGTGTATTTGTTTTGACATCATCAATTACTGTAAAATTGTACATTTTTGGTAAAGAACAAGTTGGGGGAGATTGTTAGAAATAATTGATGAGAATAGTGTTTAAGAGCTACAGCGACAAATCAGAGTTTAGCTGGAAGCAGTCAGAGTGTAGTTAAACACTGACAATGGAAGCTCGACAGAGTTTAGTTAAACTCTGTCTGAAGGAAGCGCGTCTCCAGTCAACAGTGATTAAAGATTAATTGAAGATAATTATGGAATCAATATCTTTACAGATTGGATAGCTGATAAAGAGATTGAGTTGACTTAGGAGATGTGTAGCAATCATAATTGATAATATTTGTATAGCTGATTTATAGGAGAATCAATTATCGATTGTACGTAGCTGTATGTCTTTATAAATACAGTTAGGTTAACCCTAGAAGGGTATCGATCGTGTAACACAATATCTTTTCATTGTAACCTAAGCAGCTCTCTGTGATATTTTACATCACTGAGAGAGAAGTTAATTCCAAACAGTTTTTAAAGTTATTTAAGAACTTATTGTTATTCTCTCATACTTAGTTGATTATAATCTGTGTATTCGGCCTAATACCTTCTTATCTTCACACTTGGTCTGTACTTGGTGGTTAACTAACCGATCCAGTCCTAACTCACACTTAACTCTTTTAACTGCCATCCCATTCATATTCTTCATATTGTCATTTATAATCATCTTGAACTTCTAGCTTCTAATTCTGTCACTTCTCACAATACTATTATTTCCACTTACCCTCATAGCCTTCCATCTTTATCCTAGTACAATTACAATATACTTTCTTTGGAAATCCCATCTTCTAACAATGGAGGTCCTACTAGTCTCGCATATTCCTTAGGTAGCCATCATGCCTCGTTATCCTGGTTATCAAAATTTACTAGATCCCAAATTCCTTTCTAGTTAAATCTCACATCTTCTATTAACACCATTCTTGAAAATTTCCTGGTTCTCTGTCTTCCCTACTCTGCTTCGCTCAAATTTTCCCACTTCGATTGTAAAATTCATATATGACAATTGGCCTCAATTAAATTTAAAATCTCATAATACTCCATCCACTATGTCCATAGTGAAATATGAAATATGAAATAAACAAGTATTTTTCAACAATCTTTCCTCAACATAACTATTATATACTAACTATATATATCATCACTCTACTTTCAATTTGAACAAAATTAGTAATCTCGTGTCCTTGTTATCTGCTCCTTATCCATAGTCAGTCCTCCGTTTAATCGAATCTTGTATGTATTTTATCAATCCACTGCGTAATTTAACTTGATATTCAATCCCTCCTTTAACCTTAATTCTCAACCTTCTCATCAAAATTCTATTCGACGTAAATGTAGCTCACACCACTCAAAATTTCATCGTCTCCATCTTTACCGCTTTCAATCATCGATAACTTTTAGAGATCACAAGGGTTTATAACGAAAGGAATCAATAAAATTGACTGGTATTAACATGTATGAATATATGATGAGTTTTGTTTGATAAAATTTTTATAAAAGAATTTAACTGAGAGATCAATATGATCATTGAACAAGTTTCAGGGTGCATTTATCATTTAGGTCAATCGCCATAGCACAAGAAGGGAGCCAGCCTTCTGTACTTTAATGACAAGCACAATCAGTGGCATCCCACCAGACTTATTTCACATAGATAAGATGTCCCTGAATCCCCTATATACATAGGTGTTCCTCCCAGTCAGAATAAATATGGTCAAGTATTCAGAGAGAAACAAAAAGAATTCGAAGGTTTTAAAGTTTATATATATACAATGTTGAATAAGGAATAGAAAATATTCGGGGAAAATAGAAAGAATTCAAGGATCTCAATAATTTATATGCATCATGTTGAATAAAGTGATCCCCTGGAAAATAGAGGTATCTCTGAAAAACAGGAATGTGTTTAAATGAATCTGAAATATTCGTCATCAATTGAAATATAGTTGATTATCAAAGGTGATGGGGTATTATCAAAATAAGAAGAAACAAAAAGAAAGGTTGAATCTCCTTAGTCACTAAATTAACTGAAATCAACAGCTAGTAATAAATAGCCACGTCCTTACTCCATCACATGCCAGAAATCACATTTCGCATCTTGTTTACCGTCCATTCGCACTTTCTATATCGTTCACAGGGTAACTAAAGTCGCAAAAGAAATTTTAGAAGGTACACAAAAGTCTGCACGTAGAGTCTCCCAAGCTGATAGCTCCTGTCATCTAATTAGCGCATGCTATTCCAAATTATCTACCTCATCCTAAATTGAGTCTCTAACGAATCGAACTCCTGCTCGCGCGATATGTCAGAATATCAAAACGTCGCAACCGTCGTTCTAATAACCTAAGGCAAACCTTATCCTAAATCGTTCCACCTAACGTCTCACCTAAATACTTACACCTAACCATCCTAACTTGTTTCAGTGACCATAACCTGTCGCTCTGATACCAACCTGTAATGGCCCGACATCCCAATACCGAAAATATACTTTTTATAATTAAATAGACTTTGATACAAGGGAGTTTTAGATAATTTTGGCATGAAGTATTCGTAAGTCGGACTATCCACTTGTAATTCAAACCAACCCAAATTCCATTTAATAAATACAATTAAAACTTAATACACCATCGATTCCTCACCGAGGATCGATCTCAGGTTATGGTATGAAACAAGAATCTAAACTATACAAATTATTACAACTTCTATCTCAAATTCCAATTACAAACCTTTATACCGTCTAAACCATAGCGCAAGCCCATTTAGCATATGCCCGAGCTGGCTCTGTATCTAACTTTTAAAGAATGCACCATCGCTCTCACTTGAATTATAAAGCGTAGGTACTCAACTCCTTAACCCTAACTGGAAAGGGAAGGTAAAACAAAGCAAAAGTGAGCCAACAACACTCAGCAAGTTAATAATATAGTGAAACAATAACATTTCAATGATTCATTGATGAACAATATCAAAGACTAATTAATCTCAAGGAAAGAATGCAATTTCCATCATAGGATAACTTTCCATTTCTATCAAATCATAAATTTCATGAAAATATTCCTTTTCTGAAAACCATTCCATTATTAAAACATACTTTCCATAAATCCTTTTTAGAATTATTTCAGTTGATTGGAGTTTTTTCACGACTACGAACAATACGGGTGATCAGCCACGTAAAGTCCTCATACCGGACACGAAGTCCCTCTGGACCTTGAAATTGGGTTCCTAATTAGGCAACACATTGGCCTTTCAAATGCTGGACTGGGCACTCCCCTAGCCTCTTATGCTAAAAAATATGCTGGACCGGCGTTACCCGGCCTCTTACGCCTCTAATCTGAAGGAATCCGTAGAAAACATTTTGACGGAATCCCCCACATTAAAATCTTTAAAATCTTTAAAACATTTCACTTTTAAGTCCTTTATACTCACTGATAACAGATCAGCCCAGTATATGGAATTTTAAAAACAAACTTAAAAGATTAAGAATTAGGGAACAATTGATATATGGTATTATAAACAACAATGCAACAAGATTGAACTAAGCAGGGTATATTTCAGCAAAACAGAATCATATATCAACAAGGAAACATGATAAATTAAATAACTGAACAATTATTTAGATTCTAGAAATGGAAAAACAATTATAAAGAAAGCAGGGAAATAAAGAAAATTTGAAGTTCAATAGAAGATTTAAGTTACTGTACTGGCTAACCACTTATTTCAGGGATTATCAATTTATGAAATTTCGCTATAAAGTTTGAACAAACAGAATAGATTTGAATAGATTAAAATGAAGATTTAAGAAATTCTCAATTACCCAATGTCTCAATCCTGTCGGCTAAGCACTCATAGTCTTAACCTGCCAAAACCGGCATGACAATAATGAGTTTGAATAATTAAGAAGATCTCAATTCATTCTCGGTTTTAACCGTCACTGAGCAACACATGCCTCAACAACAGTATAAACCTCAAATTAGTTTACAACAATTTGAAGAGAAATACTCTTTGAAAAATATTAATAAAGACGAATAATATTAAATTAAATTAATTTTAAAAGAATATAACACCTGAACAATAGATGAGGAAAATAAACAATGATAGAATAATTTGAGAATGAGTGTTTGTAAATTAATATAAGAAAAATGTCACTGAAAATAAAAAAGAAAGGTATAGGCACTAGCAAAAAGATCTGAAAGGAACATTGTATATTTAATAGAACAGGTTCGTAATTATTCAGAATAAATATGAAGAATATAGTTGCTTGCAAGAAGGTATTTCGAAAGAACAATAAATAATACAAAAAGTTTCACATCACTTGAACAATAAGTGAGGGATAGTAAACTTGCCTCAATACATAGGTTTTCCAATTCCAATACTTTAACTCCTTATCACTTTACATCAGTCTCCCCTTTTTTATACCTTGGCCTTTATTCAATCACATATCCATCTTTCCTCTATCACTTGACAGCCTCTATACGAACAGACTCGTTAATTTGGATAATTATCTCCTTCCTTAAGATTCCATCTACTCCCGTATTGGCTCAAAACTGGCCTCTGACTGCTACCTATACAAAGGTAAAGTACTATTTTAGTACGCGTATAACCTTGATTGTCTATCCCTATTCTACCCAAACGCGTCCTATAACGATTTACAACTTGGCACATATAGCACATATTGATCATACTTGCAGAAATAGAGTAGTACAATCATATGAATCACATAAGCACTTAGCACATATTATTATCTTACACTTATAGTTCATATCACACTTATATCCTTTACACATCAGAAATCTTTATCCAAATACTCTCAAAATAATAAAATAATTTTAATAAAAATTCGACAGCACCTCCAAAATAGGTCCTAACCTATCAGAATGAAACCAACCAATTTAGCAATCACAACATTCTTTGCTTTACTACCATCCACAATCATCTCAACCCACACCCACATATACCACTTATAATCTTTCTAATTATTAGCGCATTTAATACTTACTATACATCCTCGTACCATCCACAATTCCAATCACAGTATGACCATTTCGATTTAGTATTCTGAAATTCATTTAATACCCTTATTGACAATTATAATTATTACCATAAACACAAAGTACAAGCCAACTAACATATCCCATAATTACTAACAATTATCAAATAAACTAGTTAACATTCAATAATTTATAACATTTGACCGAACATCACTGTTATTCACCAATCTACCAAATCAAGTTATAATGCATGTATCATTGTACACTTTACAATTTGACTACAACACGAAGATACAAACCATTTATAATTTATTAATTCAAAACTAAATTAACAATTGAAATGTATTTTGTAAATTCCTGCAAACATTTAAAATCGAACAATTCATGTAATCTGTACATTTTTTTATAATCGAGAAAGAAACTAAATAATAAATAATATTTTAGAAAAAATTTGACGGCATTCCCTTTGTACGGGTAGCCTACCAGTCGGACACCGCTGACATAAAACAAACCACAAAATTACCAAACAGAAATTTTAATCATTAAACTAATCAATTGAATCCCGGGAGAAGAAAATTAGACTTCTCCCTTTCGTGTCTCGGTGAACCCAGTAACATAAAATAATAGTTGCATACACATAATCAACACCATTAGAACATCCAAGACCATAACATTCAGATCCGTAGAACTATACAGCTTGAAACACAAAACCAGTAATCAAACTCGAACTTGAAATCTAGCGAATACATATACTATTAGAAGCCTTACATACATCACATATAAAACTCAGCACACACACTAATCACATATAAACACACAACCCCTACTTGACTCACTACAAACATACGCACACACCTACGTAATACATACGGCTACAACCCAAGCTTAGCAGCCCAGACGCAGTAAAACATAAGGGAAAAGGAAGACTTGCAGTAATGATTCCAGGAAACCAAAGAGAACCCACGCAACACACAACGATTAACACAGTTATTAATTCGAACTAACACAGCAGTAAACCCCCAACTTCCAGCACCTTAATTCATCCCACACACACAACCACAGCAGTTTCACACACCTACACGCAGGGTTTTCACACACCCGAGTGTTGTCGAAGAAACAGGGAGGAGGAAGAGATTTTAGAGAGAGATTGACCGAGAGATTGAAGAGAGATTGAAAGAGAGATTAGAGAGATTTTGAAGAAAAGAGAGAGAGATTCTAGAAAACTCGAGAGAATCACAGAACAGGGCACTCGAAAATGGAGAGGAAAAAGGGCCGGTTTTTTGATTAAAAAAACGAAAAGGACAAAATTTAATCTCACAATGCTGAAAATCATTTTTTAAAAAATCAATAAATAGTCTTTAATAATTCGAAATTAAATGGGAGAATTATGAAAAATTAGAATTTTCATGTTTAAAATAAAGAGTATAAAATTACGAATACCCACATATTTTTAAAATGTTTTTAGGATAAAAAATGAGTTAAATATGAATTTTTCAAGTTTTGATCTTTTAGAAACAACATAATTCTTAAAATCATTTTAAAATACATAAACACCCAAAATAATATACCCAAAAATTTTAAAAACTAATTAAATATACAAAGATGATATTACAAAAGATTTTGTGACTTTTTAATAACTCCGATAATTATATAAAATTCTCAGAAGATCAATAATGCATATTTAAATATATTTTTAATCGTAAAAATTCGAATTAAAATATACGGACACACATTTCACATATACATCATCATACAAGCATATAAGCATGATGTCACATATATTCAATTCTAAAAAAATATTGACCTCCTGTAATCCACATTTTATATTAAATACTAATAATTCTAAGTACGATATTTTTAGGGCGTTATATTCAAGCTCAATTCGACATTTCAAGGATTCAATATGTCAAAGATTCTATTCGAGAACTCAAGAATTCAACAAAATCAAAATTCAATTCGAGATCTTAAATCAAGACAAATACATAATCGTTATCTTAAGGACTTTATCAGTAAAAAGGCATATTCAATATCAAAAGAATTCCATAAATCAATAAGTTATTCGACATTTCAAGGATTCTAGAAGTAAAGACTCATTCGAGAAGTATTTCAATATCTCAAAACGACTTGTTTGAGAACTCAAAGATGTATAACAGTTCAAAATTAGTTCTCGAATCAAGTACTTAGTCAATTCTCGAATGATTCAAAAGATAAATTACTAAGATTCTCAAGTCAGAAAATCTACACAACCAAGGCAACTGTAGTGGTCCAATTGTTGCAATATGCACTTGGCAAGAAAAATAACTAAAGAAGTGGAACTGATCAGTATGCAAAACAAGACGAAATCACAAGATACCAAGTTTCACTACAATAGTATAGACAAACTTAGAAAGACAGTGTGTCTGTTACTAATTTTACAAAAATAAGATGTGTACATGTTCTATAACTGCAAATACTCATATTTTTAGTTGTTAAATTTTTTCATTGAACATTCAATAATATCTCTCTGTGAGAATACAATTTGTATTCACAGTTTCTAGCATAATTCAAATTTAATAAAATATTAGATTTAAAATGACTTTGTGTGTTGTTTTATTTCCTCACTATTTTTGTTCAAACATACATATTCAAGCTACAAAATCACAAACAGATTTAAATACTTAAGTTTAAAGAAAAATCAAGAAAAAGTTGATAATATAGTCACCCCTTTCTATTATCCATGTGTATTTCATATTCAACAATTTATTTTTGAAAGATTGGAAAATATTTAATAAACTTTTAGGTCAAGCAAGTGTATTTTTTACCTACAAACTATGTGCGTGTTTGGTTCGCTTAAAGTGGATTTGAATAATTCAAAATTGGGTTTCTCACTAATGCTATTTGTTTGGTAAAATAAGAGAAACCTCTTATTTACTTTTTATTTAACATAAGTTCAAAATTGGCAAGTTCTAACATTCTACCTCCATTCCAACTTATTCTTATATCCCCTTTTGTATTATACAAGTGTATTTCATGTTCAATAATTTATTTTTGAAAGATTAGAAAATATTTAATAAATTTTTAGATCAGTCAAGTGTATTTTTGACCTACAAATTATGTGCGTATTTGACTCGCCTTAAAGTGGACTTCAATTATTCAAAATGAATTTCTCATTAATGCTATTTGTTTGGCAAAATAAGAAAAACCTCTTATTTACTTCTTATTTAACATAAGATAAAAGTTGGCAAGTCAGAACATATTCTACCTCCATTCCAACTTATTCTTCCAAAACACTAATGTGAACAATTTTTTATTATGTTCTATTGATCCCAACTTGTCAAAGTGCTATTACAATTTATATGTTTGATTTATAAAAAAAAAAACAATTTATATGTTTTGTATAAATTGTACTTTAATATATTAATTTGACTTTCCCACTAATATTGAAAATTTCTATAATAGGAAATCAAAAATTTGTTAATTTTGAATTTAACTCTTTTCTAATTTTTAGCTTGACTTTTTACATATTCCAATATTTATGTTTTTATATTAAGTCTATTTATTAAAATCCATGTAGAAGAATCATTGATTTAAAAATTTATTTTTTTTTTAAATTATTTTAACTTATGAACTATAAATTTACCAAACACTTGACTACTTATAAATTAATTTATTCAAACACCTAAACAATTTATACATAATAATTCATTTCTTATTTATATAGCATTTAATTATTTTAAGTAACAATTTAGTTATTTTAGCTTTAAGCTTTCTAGAAATATTAAAACAATAGACATAATTATTAGCCTACAAACTGTAGTTTAAAAATAGACATGAGAATGTATGACTATTGATCAATGTTAATCGACAAAAGTATATCACGGCTTTTTATTAAACTTTTTAGCTTATATAAAAGTGTTCATTCTTAATAATTTTTCTATGAGTACAAATTCAAGTGACGACAGTACATTATAATAAAATTTGCTCAATGTATATCACATTTTTAAGTAATAAAAATTCATAAATTATGGACAGGTCTGGATCATTAATCAAAACTAGTCGATAAAATCGTATTTCGCGGATGCGTAACAATTTTTTTTAAAAAAAAATTCAATATATATTTACGTTATATTATATTATCAATATTAAATTTTAGTAGTTACATAATATTCTCTAATGAACCGGTTTCTTGTTATACATGATCCTTTCAATTGGCCGCTCTCTCGTTAAAACCAAATCCATTATAAAGACTTACTAGCTTATAACTTGTGCGATGCACGGGTTTTCTTATATGAAATAAATTTATTTTATGTTACAATTACATTTTTATATAATTATTATTTTTAATATTTATTTTAATTTTAATTTAAATAATATATATAAAATTAATTAATGATATGCATGGTTTAAAACTTATTCAGGGTGTATTTATTGCGTATTGAATGCTAGGGTTAGGGAGAGCTTCGAGCTTTAATGACTGATCAAGTGTTTCGTGACTTAACTCGGGTCCTCACAAGATGCCTACGTATCTTGCAAATATCAAGAATCAAACCAAAAAACGTAGTTCTTTGAGAAGGAACAAGTCCTTAATTATATTGGCCTCGGGGGCCTTGGAATTATGGTAGGGTTTAGTGTCTTGCTGGACAAGATAACTATTTTTGAAAGGCTTCTGGATCCTTCCATGAGAAAGGCTGATTCCTATTGGATTCATATGACTTGGGGACTACTCCTTGAAGAATTTGGGTCCTCATTGGACTCAATGACGGAGCCTCACATTGGCTGATTTATCTAATTACGAATTTATTATTAAAATAGGGTTTCGTGCCTCATTAATGGGCTTTAACCTTGGACAATTCTAGGTTTATTGAATGCCATATTAAATGTGTCTTTAGGGCTTATTTTCAGCCCATATCATTTGCCCCCTAACTTCTAAGAAAACTGATCAGGTTTTCATTGAAGTTAAAAGGTTCATGTACACTAGTGTTTCACATATGTCGTCTTGAATATAAAGTGTGGAGCGACCTACATATTTACGATGATTCGCCTTATTCGAGGCTAACCATTTATATTTTTGTCTTACAGAAAATTATAAATAATTTTCTTTTATTTTTCTCATACTCACAGGTATTTTTCACTATTTTTAAATTTTGTTTATCAAAAATATTTTGGGCATATAGTCTGTGGAAGTAACCTTGTAATTTTCTTCCATTATTCTGGAATTTCTAGTAATTTTTCTTCCCAAATTTCCTCAAGAAATATCATTTTTATCAAATTTCTCACATTTTCTGTGAAAAAATCAAATAAATACTGAATATTTTCGACCAGGATTCCTGATCAAATTCGATCAGGATCCTAGTGGAATAAAATGCCATTTTGACATCCTGGTCGAAGGTTTTTTGACCAGGAATCCTGGTCGAATTCGATTAGGATCCTGGTCGAATTAAATCTTGTTTTTGCATCCTGTTCGAAGGCTTTTCGACCAGGAATCCTGGTCAAATTTGATCAGGATCCTGGTCAAATTAAGGCCTTTTTTAGCATCTCGTTGAAGATTTTTCGATCAGGAATTCTGGTCGAATTCGATTAGGATCCTGGTCAAATTAACATATTATTTATTTTCGAAGATTTTCACTGGGCCTTGACATTTTATTGGGCCTCTTTGTTTTGATAAATTGGGCCCCATTATTTATGCGCTAAATTGACATACTCTTTGGATTGGGCCTTTGACTTTAAGGATCCTGGTCGAATCGATCAGGATTCTAGTCCAATTAAAGGCCTTTTTATCATCCAGCTCGAAGGCTTTTCGATCAGGAATCATGGTCGAAATCGACTAGGATCTTGGTTGAATTAAGGCCACTTTTGACGTTCTGATCAAAGGCTTTTCGATCAGGATTCCTGGTCGAATTCGACTAGGATTCTGATCGAATTTAAGGCCATTTTTAACAATCTGCTCGTAGTATTTTCGATTGGGATTCTTGATCGAATTCGATCGAAATTCTCATCGAAAATTCAAATATCATAAATTTTATTTTTGACTCTAGGCGTTTTGGGCCATTGGGCCTATTGGGCCCAATTCATATATTTCCATGGTAGGTTCTAGTTTATTCTAGAACCTTCCTCATTTTGGGCCTTTGGGCCTTTAATGGGCCTTTGCTGGCTATCAACAGTTTCAAGGAATTTTAACCGGTTATTAACCAACTGGATAATTCCTGTAAAAGAGTGAAGTGAGATTTCATTTCTCACTTCACTCTAATCTCTCACACTTTACTTTCTAAATTTCCCCCAAATCTCTCTAAGTTAAGGTGATTTTCGTTGTAATTTGAAGGCTTTTTCCGGCGATTCTCCCATCATTTTCTGGGTTTCTTTGAAGAATCTTCAAAGATTTCTGGACTTTCTCTTGCATCTTTATCTTCTTTAACTCCATTTTCTGGGTTCAAGTACTCTTCCCTTGAAGATTAATGGCGGACAAAGTAGCTCAACGACTTGCAAAGATGAATTCTGCAACTAAAAGAGGTAAAGATATCTAAATTCGTTCCTCCCATATGAATTTAATTGAGATGATCAATGTTCATGGGGATGAATACCCTAGTTTAGCTGAACTTGATGCGTACAATTGCTGTAATAAGTTTCATGCAGAAGACACCATTAGGAATTATAATAAAACTTATAATATTAGGTCCCCTTTAAAACTTGTCATGGCTGGGCCTGGTGACAGGCCTTGCCATTGGAAGCCCAATGCGGTTTTCATTTTTAGAGACTCCATCTTAGCTGGGCTTAGATTCCCTCACCACGAGTTCATCCCTCGCTTGTTACCACGAGTTCATCCCTCGCTTGTTAGCTGATGTGCAAATCAGCCCATGCCAACTGCCACCCAATGCATGGCGGTCTATACTTTGTTTTATGGTTTTATGCCTTAGGAATAAGTTCCCACTTTCCGTTCCCCCTTTTAAAATTTTTCAATTTTACAATAGTTCCCACTTTCCGTTCCCCCTTTTAGGAGTTTGCATACTTGGTTTGGGAAGAGGGTGAATGGGGCACCCTTTTCAGAAAATCTTTTGGGAAAGTGGTCGACGGCAGCCCCAACAAAATCACCCTTAATACATAGGAACAGGCTGCCTACGACACTCTTACCAAAGATAATGGAAAAACATTGAGCTTGGACCTCATCAACGAGGAATCATTGAGGGCCGTTGGCCTTTCTAAAGTTTCCGATCTGGGTAATTTCTTATACCTTTGTAATTTACTTTATTTCTTGTTTTATTTATACCAACGTGCCTTGTTTTTGTTTTTGCAGTTGCGAAGAAGATTATGGCTGCTACTAAGCCTGAGGAGGAGGAAACCTCCCGTATGAGAAGGGCTAATAGGGGCTTAGACCCTCGTACTCAAGGCCTGGAGCCTGCTTTCTTGAGACCTTGCAAGACTCCAAGGCAAGAGATGGTAACTTTGGATTCAGGGGATGGACCATTGCAGGTGAATGTCCAGTCCTCGATCTACAGGGCCCATTCGGGCTTTAGGAAACAATACACGGTGGTTGGATCCACTAAGCATTCTATGGATTAGTCGCTCTGTTAGTGTAGGTGCCCTAGAGGAAATACAATGTTTCTTTTAATAAACCTTTATGTCATTTGATCATTCAATAAACGTATTTATTATGACTTTAATTACTGTGATATATTTGTTAGCATAATAAATTGCCTTAGAATCATGATACACATTGTATAGTTTAAGTACATGACTTGAACTTGAGATTATATAATATATCATATTCTTAAAGGTCCTTAGTTGAGTATTATTATATAGGACAATAATAATACATAGATATACTAGTATGTTGTTTGACAGATAACCACATCTCATTGGTACATGTAGGAGTACATGGTACTGGATAGACCCACAGTGATATTCTTCATGTTTAATAAAGTCATAAAAAATACTCACAGTGATAATGGTGTAATGATCCTTTGACTTGAGATCATTATATTTCTATACGAGGATTAATATACTTTGACTACATTAAAAGTTACCTTTGATCGGGTGATGATAAAAGTGGACATCGGGTATATCATGAGTCGTATAAGAAATATGAATTATAGATAAAGGATTTAACCCTCTTATAATTAGGAGAGATATTATTGGCCTCTTGATTGAGTGAGACTATAAAATGCATGGCCGTGCTCAAATAATGATTTGTTTTTAATAGTCTACTCATGGATCAAGTAAACCCGGATTAAATGTTGAAGAGGATGACTAAATACATGCCTCGAGTTTAATCGATAATATATATGGTTAAAAGGATTATATTACACGGAAACATTAATCACGGAAGGTTTTATCGAATCACGATTTAATTATTGTTTAATTGGGTAGCAATGATGTATTACTAGATACCGCTCATTGTTTATAATTTTATAGGAGAATAAAATTATTGCCAATTAAATAATAGCCTATAGGGTCACACACATTGAGCACTTAAAGGAATAGTTAATTTAAATTACGGATTTAAATTAATTGATGATTATTTGAATTTTATCATATTAATTAAGTGAGACTTAATTAATTGAGATAATATAAATTCGAATTAGAGTAGTATTTCTGCTCATAATAATTAAGTATGACTTAGTTATTAATTAAATAATAGAAATTCATTTTATTATTTAATCCTATACCTACAAGGGTTGGGTTTTTGCTGTTATGGGCCTATTAATCAGTCATTATAAATAGATAATGATAGGTTAAGAGGCCATTACATTTTTAAGAAAAACCCTAGAGGAGGTAGCAGCGAAAGAGGCAGAAACATATAACTCGAATCATCAAGAGGGAGGCTAATACGTTCATTCCGCAGTCAAGTTCGTGAGACGTTCTTGAAGGCGCTCGTGTGGATACCATACAGGTGTTTTCCGAGAGGTAGACACAAATCGTGAAAGCTAGGATCTCCGTTGAGTTCGTGAAAGTCAAGATCTTAATAGGTATGATTCGTTATCTCCATAATCTGCCCAGAATTATACATGGATCCTGTGTTTGGGTTTCGAAATTTTGTTTTATTTACGTATATCCGCTGCGTTTTAGGTCGATCCGCGGTTTAGGGTTTCATTTTAATTTGTGCTTGTGACATATGCTTTATTTATTTATTATTCATGATTGGATCATGAAAGGTAATAAATAGGATGTCATCTTTATATGATCTTACATGTTCTTTAATGGTTACTTGAGCATGGTGCATGGTTATGGCCTTTAGACCCTAGTTGAAATGGTTTATTCTTTTGGTTTGTAATAATACGACTTGCATGTCGTTTTCTATTTGTAATTGTTTATCTCGAATGTAGCTCGAGTTCTTTTGTAAGTTCATTAGTATAGTTATTACTATAACATCCAAGAAGGACAAGGGGAACAAAGAGGCATTCCATGGAGGCTAAGGAGTCAATGGAAGCAATAGAGAAGACATATGTAAAAGTTATTTTTACCCAATAGATTGACCTTGATCTTTTCATTAGCTTGAAAAGATCACATAGGATTGGGCCATAACCATTGCACATTTACTTTACGCACTTTACATATGATGTATGGATTGTATGTGTAGAGTAGAAGATGCATGCTTTAATTAGATTAATGATGTATGCATGTATTAGATACGTCACCCATGCCATGCTTGCCATGTTAAACAAGATAAAATCTGTAACGATTCAAGGCTTTAAAATTAACAAACAATCATGAGATTATTGTGTTTATAAAATATGGATTTTTAAAACACAGAATTAAATATGGATTTTTGATATCTAAAATTGGGATTTTCTGACAAAAGCGGATATGCGTATTCATAAGGTTAATGGGTATTAATTGTGACCATTGGGATCCTCCATCTACCTGGGAAATGAACAATTTAAGATGTCAATTTGAAATATTTGGTTCAAGGAAAATTGAGGATCTCTTTATGATGTGATCATGATCGTTATAAATTTTCTAAAGCCCTTAACAAAATATTAAGTTTTAATCAAATGCTTTCCAATGAATGAACACTCATCGAATCCTAGATCGATAAGGGGAAGGGTTGTCAGTGGCAGGGGACTCGTGTGTATCGTGGTGAGATGCGACGAATATAAACGGTTATATTCGACCGTTGTATCATTGGGTCTAACTTAACTGAGTCGTCATAATAAGGTGAAAATAAACGGTTATATTCAACTATTATGAACTTAGAAGCTTAGAGTTTGGTTAAATATCTATTAGATAGATAAGATCAATCGTTTTTCACCACACTATCCAAGAATTATATATGATATAATTGAAAACTTTTGTCTACCTAAATAATCATGTTTTAAGGACTACTAGTGATTGACTTAGGACATGACGAAATATGGATCTTGGCTCACTAGAAAGATTTATGGGATATTCTTTCCGAATTAATAGTAAGGCCTATTAATTTGATAAAAATAATGGGAGATATATCATAATCATTTGAACATAATAATTTATAACTCAAACAATCTAATGTTTATTTTGTGCTTTTATCATTGTAGATACTAAGTAATGGCAAACAACACAAGCATACTATCCGTACGATCAGTCCTTGAGAAGGACAAGCTGACAGGAGGAAACAACTTCTTAGACTGGCAGAGGAATTTGAGAATTGTCCTTAGGCAGGAGCGCAAGCTTCATGTCATTGATATCCCTCCGCCAGATCCCCTTCCTGAGGGCGCTACTGTTGAGGAACAAGCGGCCCACACAAGGGATGAGAATGATGCAAATGATGTTGCATGTCTTATGTTGGCAACTATGAGTGTTGAGCTTCAAAGACAGCATGTGCATATGGATGCATATACTATCAATGAGCACTTACAAAGCATGTTTGAAAGCCAAACTCGTCAAGAAAGGTTCAACACGAGTAAGTCACTCTTTAATTGCAAACAAGGGGCAAGTGAACCAGTTGGCCCACATGTTCTGAAGATGATTCGTTACATTGAGTACCTTGAAACTTTGGGTTTCCCGATTGGTTCGGAAACTGGTATTGACCTAATCATGAATTCTTTGAACAACAAATTCACTCAGTTTGTTGTGAACTACAATATGAATGAATTTGACAAAACACCTACTGAATTGTTGCATATGTTGAGAACATGTGAGACCAACATGAAGGCAACTGAACCTGCTCGCATACTGATGGTGGGCAATAAAGGTGTAAGAACCCTAATTTTTGGTAATATTTCCTTTTATTTAATATCTTGTGACATTATCATTATGGAACCTTTCTAGTCATCCCTGTTGATTAATAGAATTGATTGTCTGAGAAACTGCGTTGTTGCATTTATTATGTAAGATATACAGAGAGATTATGAAGGCAAGAGTCTTACTGTTAGTAATATTTATTAAACTTGGGATTTGAGAATGGTTAGAGTATTAAAGGATTTATTAAGAGTTATGAACATTCGAGGAATTTACACAATAAGTACTTAAGGAATTATAAGGGAAATCTCTACGCGACGAAATATTATTACGAGAGAATAATTAAGATACGATACGAATTAAAGATTTAATTATAAGCATTGGTGGAAGAATAATAATACAAGGAGTAGTATTGCATGCAAGCCCATGCAACCAAGTGGTTAGAAATCAAACAAGTTAGTTGGCCATTGGAAGATGAATAGTATCTAGTTGGTTACTTTTTCAAAAAGGGGGACACATAGTACAAGAGCCCATGCTTGCTAGTACACTACCATGCTTACATGTGATATGTATCACCCAACCTAAATAACCTAACATCAATTATTTGCCAACACAAACACAAAAACAAAACAAAAACTTTTCTCTTCCCCCCCCTTTGTTGCTCTCGGCCAAGACTCCAAGGAAGAAGAAAATTTCTTCTTCTCCCCTCTCCCATCACTCATAAACCTTGCCATAATTCCTAGGTCATCTACATCATATAGGCAAGGTATGCTAGCAATTTCACTCCATTTTATCCAACCATTTTCAAGTTTTGGTAAATGGTAACCA
Organism: Saposhnikovia divaricata; assembly: GCA_036435485.1. Taxonomy (NCBI): domain Eukaryota; kingdom Viridiplantae; phylum Streptophyta; class Magnoliopsida; order Apiales; family Apiaceae; genus Saposhnikovia; species Saposhnikovia divaricata. The sequence goes on along the minus strand of CM071596.1, from coordinate 161,449,171 downwards.
AGTTTGTTTTTCATTTAGATCTTGCATTGTAAGTGTTGTAGGAGGCCATCTGAGGTGTTTTTGAGTTGTGTAAAGATTGTCCAATGCCTCTAGGAGCTCAAGAAGGTATAAAAATCTCAAACCCCCTTGGTTATGTATTGTTCATATAATATGGTAGTAGATCCATGTGTTTTAGGACTAATCTTGGATGTATATGTATTGGATAGCATGGATCTTGAGTTTTGATGTTGAGATTGTGATTTTTATGACTATGGTTCATATATATATCTCCATGAGTGTTATGAACCATGATCTAAGTGTATTAAGTGGTGATTATGTTATGGAAGTATGAATAATGGTTGAGCTAAGTAGTTTGAGCTTGCTGAGTTTGTCCAGGAACTTTGATCTGTGTTGTAGCACGATTTTGAACCCCCAAATGATGTCCCCTGATGTCCTACCTTATATTGTTGGAAAGATAATTGAATGTAGTTTCTGGAAATGTAAGGTTCATAGCTAGGTGATGTGTGGAGTTTTAGTTATGGCCGGAGGAGTGAATTTTGTTTCTGGACTATGGACTGCATTAAGTGACCCCCTTGTGAACCTTGTTTAAACAACTTAAAATATATGTGGGGTCATGGAAAAATTTGAGAATGTAGGGAATGCAGTGGTGAAGACCACCTAAAAGGAATTGGATTAAAATATGAATTTTTGGATTTTATAAAAATGCTAGAGTAAAATTCGCGCAATGGAAAAAGTCGATTAGTGGAACATGATTCTAGGGTTAGTGGTTATGATTCGAACGTGGTAACTAAATTAAGTCGAGTAAGTGACGAGCGTAATCGAGAGGTGACATGGACCTATAGTGGGGCTAGGGAGTCATAAGACGAAGTCGTTAAGTTAATTTCGTACCCCCCTAAACCCCGTAATTAAAGAGAAATTGTTAAGGCACTAACGAACGATTATTGTTTATGTATAGATCGTTCGAATCCGCACGCTCGACCACCCCAACCAAACCAAGGCAAGTTTACTTTTCAAAACTTTTCCCTATACAAGGATTTTCACTGTTGTGTTTGTAGTTTTCAAATTATATCAAATGCTATGTTTATCGAAGTATTGATGCAATTGAGATTGAACAAGTACATGTATGCTTTTACCCCTTGAACTTAGATTGAAATGTTTTCTTCGGACAACGACTCTAGCAATCGAGGTCATAGCGGTCCGTATATACTATTGACCGGGGAGCGGTATATTATTATATCGTATCTATATTGCGAAAACCCGAAGGGTCATTCTGGTGGTGTCGTATATTCAAATAACTATTATTATATCTTCGTAAATACTCGAAACCCTATCTTGGATTAAGAGTTTATTTTATCGAATAATTATCTTATTAATTATTAATATTAAATCTTAAAATACTATTTATTAATCTTTGTTCATTATTTAAAGACAAAGTTAATCCAAGATACTTTTTAATACTTTCAAACTCGAACTCTTTCGAACTCAAAACATTTTCGAAAACCCCCGGTCAGATTCTGCTTCTTGTATGATTTCAAGAATCATCGGTCGACTGATGTCGGACCTCAATTACTCTGTTTTCAATCAAAATCAAGTTTTAAAAGAAAAGAAAAAGGGACTCTGGTAGGTGTGGGAACCGTTGACGAACGATTCCCGGGATGTGTAAGCGGCCGTGAGCCAAGCGGTCCATCACTTATTATTCCGGCCCAGGTGTTGCCGAAGGATGATTACGGATGTAGTTTTCATCGAGGGTGATTACGGATGTAGTTTTCACCCGAGGGATAGTTACGGATGTAGTTTCTATCCTTCTACCGGTAGAGAAGACCCGCGGATTATTGGACTTGGATGTGGCGACTGATCATCGTCAATCCTTGTCAGGTTTTTATGTTTTCTTTAAGTCCCATTCCTCCATTTTGGAAAATGCTTTGACACTGCTTCTTAGGCTTTTGTGCCAAGTTGCTGATAGTGTTCTATTTTGATGAGAAAGATGTTGATTCAATGCAGTATCTAGAACTGCAAGTTTATTTTGAAAACAAGGGCACATATTGTTGCACCTTCGAGATTTATCAACTATGACAAGTGATTTTATAACTGATTGATACAAACAAATATATCAACTGCCAATCATATGAGATGTTATATTGCCTATCTTATATATATTTATTGCTGAGCTATAGTTGCTCACTCTTGCTTGTTTTCAAATTTTACAAACACAACAGCTAAGCGAAATGGCAAGACCCAGGCAGACTGTTCGAAAGCAGGTGACTAGGCCCGAGCCACCACTTGAGATTCCACCGGTAGGCCCCATTAGCCGGATTGGTTGGCAGCTTTTGTTAGTACGTTTTATTTATCAGCATGACCTGTGCATGGCAGTGTATCGTAACAAACTTTCAAGCCGCCAACTTCGCTTCATATCGAAGTGTTGCTGGTAGCATAAATACTATTTAATTCGGTCTGTAATAACTCTGATAACTTTATTACTGTTTAATCAATGTGTGACGTTTCTGAGGCTCTAACCTGTGTGTGTGAGTGTGGTGTGAGTTTATTGTGGGGTCGATGGCTGTGTTATATATATTGTGTGCAGGAACAGGTATGTTATTAATGGAAAATGGACCGTGAGCGCCTAGATCTCCGACCCCGGATCTGGGGGCGTTACAGAAATGGTATCAGAGCGAGGTTACAGTTCTCAGAAACGATAGTAATTTAAGAAAGCAACCCTAATAATAATAACAATAACGATAACCTTAATAACAACTTTAATAATACTTAGAACTCTAATCGAGTTTGTAGTCGGGTTATCGGATATAGCCCTGACTTTAAGGCCTGTGAGGGAACTACTCCTAAACCCTTCTTTTATGGTTAGTGACCCACCTTATTTCCCTTGTGTAGATGGAGGAGATACCAGACCCTGAGGCTTTCGAGAGAGAGCATGACGAGGCCCTGATGCGAGAGACCGAGGATCCTGAGGAGGATATGGGTGCTGACTCCGAGCTTGGCCCCTGGATTACAGTGATAGATAGTACTGATGATGAGGATCCCGTTGAGGAGCCCTTTGAGCCTGAGCCCGAGCCAGAGCCTGTTACCCCATCTCCTGTAGCTACTGATGAGGAGAGTGTGAGATCCGGCGAGGGTCGTGTTGTGTCACCCCCACCTTCTCCACAGACATCTAGCCCTATTTCATCGGACGGTGACTCTGAGGATGACACTTCTGGCGAGGAGGAGCTTGACCCTACCCCTGCTACTGCTCCTGCTCCTGCTGCTGCTGCTGCACCTACTCCTGTTCCTATCATACCACCTCCACCGATGGACCTACCCCTAGTGTCGGGTACTGAGCATGCTTACGTGGTACAGTTCCTGACCCGAGACTTACTATCTGCAGAGGCCCGACTTAACGAGGCGAGGCGGGCACTAGTGGAGGAGCGCGAGGCGCGCTTGAGGATCCAGGCTGAGATGAGGACCACTGTTGCTAGGAGGACTAGGGCTCGACTCCACAGGATTGAGATGAGGAGTCGCGATAGGATTCTTGGTTTAGGGATCCGCGTGGGCGGAGTGATCCAGGCTAGGGATGCTAGGCGTGTTGTGCGTCGTGCATTTGCCCGAGTGAGGACCTTGCTCCGTCGCGGCGCGGCCCCGTGATGTGTTACTGATAGCTCAGTCCCCTAGGTTCAGATGACATTAGTGTGTCGATTTTGCGGGATAGTTGACTTGTGCAGTGGTATCCTTTCTGACCAGTGGATGAGTAGACTGACCTACAGATATGTAGATGTGACTTCGGGTAGTATGTATGGATGTGGCCCTACTTTTGTGTAGCCTGACTATTCGGATGATGTATTCGTATTTGTTCCACTTTTGCTAGACTTTGACATCGGAACTATGTATTTGGCTCTAACATCCAAACTTTGTGATAACCCTTGTACCGTACTTATTTAGTTTCAGTTTCCTTAATATTGCCTCAACTGCTTTACTTTTCGATGCCATGCTTTACTGTTTTGATATACAACTGTGATTATACAATTGCTACAAGCCACAAATACAACCATACTGTTTCAAATTACGATATGCGATTTCAAATTGTTTTCTACAATTTCCAAAAATGTTCATACAATCATTGAAAATAAATTTTTTCAAAAAAAAAATGTTTTGAAATTTTGAAAAAAATATTTTTGAGGTTTCGAAATTTTGAAAACTCTTGTAAATGTTTTCGCATCCCAAAGGGATTTTTCCCCAAAAATGTTTGACATTTTATCTCCAACATCGGATTATTAAAACTTTTGCAACTTCCACCCTTATGAGGAGGAACGATACGCTCCTGGCCGTGCAAACGCTGTCAGGTAATTGGAAAACCCTAACCCCTTTCTTGTTTTATTATCAGAATCATGCCACCCAGAAGAATGAACACTCGAGCCCACCCGATTAGTTCTGAGGGCTAGGGTAGCCACCATGGAGCCGGAGGCCACCAAAACCGTGAAGGGGAGAATGTCAACCTGAGTGAGAATGAGGGCAACGATCATAACCTGTTTGATGACTCTGAGTACGAAGAAGAAGAAGCTGGTGATGATACCCGAGAGGTAGAACATCCTAGGGGAGGCCCTATGGAACAGTTCATGGAGTTACTTAGACAGAACTTGGACCGTCCCCCAGTTCAGCAACCACCCCAGAATGCTAATGCTAATGCTTTCTGGAACTTCAAATCCCTGAAACCCCCAAAATTTAAAGGAACTGCCGACCCTGTCGAGGCAAGGGCCTAGCTGAAGGAAATGGAAAAATCTTTCGAGATACTGGGTGTCGCTGAAGAGCAGAAGACTGTTTTCGCCACTTACCTTCTGAAGGGTGAGGCGAACTATTGGTGGGAAGCTAAGAAGAATTTGGAAGGAAGAGGTGTGGTAACCTGGGAGAGATTTAGCGAGCTGTTCTTGGAGAAGTACTTTCCTAGGTTCATGGAGACAGAAATGGAGCTGAAGTTTTTGGAGCTGAAGCAAGGAAACATGACAGTGGCCGAGTATGAGGCCAAATTTACTGAGTTGTCAAGGTTTGTGCCGGAATATGTGAACTCTGAGGCAAAGAGGGCCCGAAGGTTTCAATTAGGGCTAAAACAATGGATTCAGAATCGTGTGGCGGTTCTTGAGCTGACAGAGTATGCCACCCTGGTACAGAAAGCGTCAATTGTTGAGGCTGGGAGTGAACAGATGCAGAAAGAAAGGGAAGGAAAGAAGAGGAAGTTGGATAGTCGAAAGGGAAACTCTGCTGGTAGGAGCTTTCCGAGCAAATTTAAGCGAGGAACGATGTCCCAACCCAGCGGGAACTTTGGAACCAAGAGAGCTGAAAGTTGGAGTGTGGGCCAGGGCGGCCGGCCACAGGGATCCTCTTACTCTACCCCATCCCGAGCCCAGCCCCCAGAATGCAATAAATGTGGAAGGAAACATGCAGGCGTGTGTAACCTGCAAGATGTGAAATGCTTCAAGTGTGGGCTGACAGGCCATTATGCTAACGCCTGTCGCGGAACTAGTAACAACCCGAGTGTCGGAGGTAATTGCTTCAAGTGTGGGAAACCAGGGCACCGAATGAGGGAATGTATGTCCTCTGGGCCAGCTGCATCGAGAGTGAGTGGAACTGCTTCTAACAAGGCCCCTACTGCAAGAACTTTTAACATGACGGTGCAGGATGCCGTGAGGAACACATATGTGATTGCAGGTACCCTACTACTCAACTCAGTTAAAGCAAATGTTTTATTTGATTCGGGAGCTACCAAGTCCTTCATATCTCTAGATTTTGTATGTCAGTTAGGCCTTAAGACTGAACCATTGAAAGATAGATTGCAAATAGAGATAGCTAATCATGAAATTATTCCCGTTAGCCAAGTATGTCCAGGTTGCGACCTAGAAATAGAAGGGCGACACTTTCGGGTAGACTTAATACCATTTAAACTAGGGGAGTTTGACGTAATAGTAGGTATGGATTGGTTAACAACCCACGGAGCCCAGATTGATTGTGTCAAGAAGAAAGTAAGTTTGAAACTGCCAGGGGACGAGGAGTAGTATTTAGTGGGAAACGGCAAAGCCAAAAGTTCCTGACTATGATTCAAGCTAAGAAGCTGTTACGTAAAGGATGCGAAGCCTATTTAGCCTATGTGAAGGATACCAAGAAGGAGGCACCAAACCTGCAGGAAATCCCTGTCGTTAATGAGTTCGCGGACTTATTTCCGGATGATCTTCCCGGACTACCACCCGATAGAGACATCGAGTTTGCTATAGACTTAGTTCCGGGTACGGCCCCAATTTCGAAAGCCCCATATCGGCTAGCCCCAGTGGAGATGAAAGAGCTGGCCACTCAGTTAGAAGAGTTGTTGGATAAAGGGATGATAAGACCTAGTGTGTCACCGTGGGGAGCCCCGGTGTTATTCGTGAAAAAGAAGGACAGCAGCATGAGATTATGTATAGACTACAGGGAGTTGAACAAGGTGACTATCAAGAATAAGTATCCCTTGCCCAGGATAGATGACCTGTTTGATCAATTGAAAGGTGCAATTTATTTCTCTAAGATTGACTTGCGGACCGGGTACCACTAGTTAAAGATTAAACCAGAAGATATACCAAAGACGGCCTTTCGCACCCGGTATGGACACTATGATTTCCTAGTGATGTCATTTAGGTTAACGAATGCCCCTGCAGCTTTCATGGACTTAATGAATCGAGTCTTCAAGAAATACTTGGACAAGTGTGTTATAGTCTTCATCGATGATATCTTGATTTATTCCAAGACGAAGGAAGAACATGCAGAGCACTTGAGGATTGTATTGGGAGAATTGAGAGAAGAAAAGCTGTACGCTAAGTTCTCGAAGTGCGAATTTTGGTTGAGGGAAGTTCAGTTTTAAGGGCATGTGATTAGCGAACAAGGCATTCTAGTGGACCCAGCCAAAATAGAGGCTGTATCAAATTGGGAGAGACCAACCACTCCGACAGAGGTGAGAAGTTTCATAGGACTGGCTGGCCACTATAGGAGATTCGTCCAAGACTTTGCAAAGATAGCAGCCCCTTTGACCCGGCTAACTCGAAAGACCGAGAAGTTTGTGTGGACTGAAAAATGCGAAGAGAGCTTCCAAGAGTTGAAGAAGAGGTTGGTGACAGCACCAGTACTAGCCCTACCTGATGATAAGGGAGATTTTGTGATTTATAGCGACGCATCCCATAAAGGTTTAGGGTGTGTGCTTATGCAGCACGGTATGGTGATTGCTTATGCATCCAGGCAACTTAAGGAGTATGAGATAAGATACCCCACCCATGATTTGGAATTAGCAGTGATAGTTTTTGCTTTGAAGATCTGGAGACATTATCTGTACGGAGAAAAGTGTGAAATCTACACGGATCGCAAGAGCTTAAAGTACATATTCACTCAGAAAGAGTTAAACATGAGGCAGAGGAGATGGTTAGAGCTAATCAAAGATTATGATTGTGAGATTCATTATCACCCAGGGAAGGCCAACGTGGTGGCCGATGCACTTAGCCGAAAGGAGAAGCTTAAGATGATAACGTCAGTGGACGAATTGATCAAGGACCTTGAAAAACTGGAGATTGAAGTGAGGTTACCAGGAATTGGGCAAGAGAGTCTAATGGAAATAAAAGTCCAACCACCGCTATTGGAAAAGATTAAGTTGTGCCAGGAAAAGAAGATAGAAGAAGAAAAGAATTCGATGGAGAAAGTTTTGACTGGCGAGGAAATTAAGTGTGAGAAGGACGGGAATGGAATTATGAGGTACGCATCTAGGATATGGATCCCGAACGTTCAAGAATTAAAAGACGAAATTTTGCAAGAGGCTCAAAGTTCGAGGTACTCAATTCACCCTGGAGGCACTAAGATGTATAGAGATCTGAGAGAATACTATTGGTGGCCTAATATGAAGAAGGACGTGGCAGAGTGGGTAAGTAAATGCTTGACATGTCAAAAAGTGAAGGCCGAACACCAGAGGCCTAGTGGATTGTTGCAACCCCTAGAGATACCCAAGTGGAAATGGGAGCAGATTGCGATGGACTTTATGGTCGGATTACCAAGGACCAAGACTAATCATGATGCCATTTGGGTAATTATCGATAGGTTGACCAAGTCAGCACATTTTCTTCCAATCAACGAGAGATATACTGTCGACAAGCTGGCAGATATTTACTTAAAGGAGATCGTGGTTAGACATGGGGTTCCTGTGAGCATTGTATCAGATAGAGACCCAAGATTCAACTCCAGGTTCTGGAGGAGTTTTCAGGATTGTGTGGGGACCAAGTTAAACATGAGTACTGCATACCATCCCCAAACAGACGGACAGAGTGAGAGAACCATCCAGACCATCGAAGACATGTTGAGGGTATGTGCCATTGATTTTAAGGGAAGTTGGGATGACCACTTGCCGTTGATCGAATTTTCCTACAACAACAGTTACCATGCGAGTATAGGCATGCTCCCATATGAAGCTTTATACGGACAAAGATGTCGGTCTCCCTTGTGTTGGGAAGAAGTTGGAGAGCGGAAGATTTTAGGGCCTGAACTGGTCCAACAGACAAGAGAAACTATCGAGCTCATAAGAGGACGGCTGGTAGCGGCCCAAGACAGACAGAAGAAGTATGCGGACCAGACCCGCAAGGACAAAGAATATGAGGTAGGAGAGTTTGTGATGCTGAAGGTATCGCCGTGGAAAGGATTGATGAGATTTGGTAAGAAGGGAAAACTAAGCCCGAGATTTATTGGACCTTTTGAGATCTTGAAACGAGTTGGGAAGTTAGCCTATGAATTGGCTCTACCCCCAAGCTTACAGCAAGTACATAATGTGTTCCATGTGTCCATGCTACGACCATACCATACCGACTTCCGACATGTGATAGAACATGATCAAGTGGATTTGCAACTAGACTTAACATATGTCGAGCAACCCGTAGAAATCATGGATCGAAAAGAACAGGTGCTGAGGAACAAGGTTGTCAAACTAGTGAGAGTCTTGTGGAGGAATCAGAATGTCGAAGAATCAACATGGGAACTAGAGAGCGCGATGCGTGAAAAGCACCCCCAACTGTTTTCAACATGATTCCGGGACGGAATCCTTTTCAGGAGGGGAGGCTGTAAGAACCCTAATTTTTGGTAATATTTCCTTTTATTTAATATCTTGTGACATTATCATTATGGAACCTTTCTAGTCATCCCTGTTGATTAATAGAATTGATTGTCTGAGAAACTGCGTTGTTGCATTTATTATGTAAGATATACAGAGAGATTGTGAAGGCAAGAGTCTTACTGTTAGTAATATTTATTAAACTTGGGATTTGAGAATGGTTAGAATATTAAAGGATTTATTAAGAGTTATGAACATTCGATGAATTTACACAATAAGTACTTAAGGAATTATAAGGGAAATCTCTACGCGACGAAATATTATTACGAGAGAATAATTAAGATATGATACGAATTAAAGATTTAATTATAAGCATTGGTGGAAGAATAATAATACAAGGAGTAGTATTGCATGCAAGCCCATGCAACCAAGTGGTTAGAAATCAAACAAGTTAGTTGGCCATTGGAAGATGAATAGTATCTAGTTGGTTACTTTTTCAAAAAGGGGGACACATAGTACAAGAGCCTATGCTTGCTAGTACACTACCATGCTTACATGTGATATGTATCACCCAACCTAAATAACCTAACATCAATTATTTGCCAACACAAACACAAAAACAAAACAAAAACTTTTCTCTTCCCCCCCCCTTTGTTGCTCTCGGCCAAGACTCCAAGGAAGAAGAAAATTTCTTCTTCTCCCCTCTCCCATCACTCATAAACCTTGCCATAATTCCTAGGTCATCTACATCATATAGGCAAGGTATGCTAGCAATTTCACTCCATTTTATCCAACCATTTTCAAGTTATAAATTATTCAAGTTTTGGTAAATGGTAACCAAGTTTGTTTTTCATTTAGATCTTGCATTGTAATTGTTGTAGGAGGCCATCTGAGGTGTTTTTGAGTTGTGTAAAGATTGTCCAAGGCCTCTAGGAGCTCAAGAAGGTATAAAAATCTCAAACCCCCTTGGTTATGTATTGTTCATATAATATGGTAGTAGATCCATGTGTTTTAGGACTAATCTTGGATGTATATGTATTGGATAGCATGGATCTTGAGTTTTGATGTTGAGATTGTGATTTTTATGACTATGGTTCATATATATATCTCCATGAGTGTTATGAACCATGATATAAGTGTATTAAGTGGTGATTATGTTATGGAAGTATGAATAATGGTTGAGCTAAGTAGTTTGAGCTTGCTGAGTTTGTCCAGGAACTTTGATCTGTGTTGTAGCACGATTTTGAACCCCCAAATGATGTCCCTTGATGTCCTACCTTATATTGTTGGAAAGATAATTGAATGTAGTTTCTGGAAATGTAAGGTTCATAGCTAGGTGATGTGTGGATTTTTAGTTATGGCCGGAGGAGTGAATTTTGTTTCTGGACTATGGACTGCATTAAGTGACCCCCTTGTGAACCTTGTTTAAACACCTTAAAATATATGTGGGGTCATGGAAAAATTTGAGAATGTAGGGAATACAGTGGTGAAGACCACCTAAAAGGTATTGGATTAAAATATGAATTTTTTGATTTTATAAAAATGCTAGAGTAAAATTCGCGCAATGGAAAAAGTCGATTAGTGGAACATGATTCTAGGGTTAGTGGTTATGATTCGAACGTGGTAACTAAATTAAGTCGAGTAAGTGACGAGCGTAATCGAGAGGTGACATGGACCTATCGTGGGGCTTGGGAGTCATAAGACAAAGTCGTTAAGTTAATTTCGTACCCCCTAAACCCCGTAATTAAAGAGAAATTGTTAAGGCACTAACGAACGATTATTGTTTATGTATAGATCGTTCGAATCCGCACGCTCGACCACCCCAACCAAACCAAGGCAAGTTTACTTTTCAAAACTTATCCCTATACAAGGATTTTCACTGTTGTGTTTGTAGTTTTCAAATTATATCAAATGCTATGTTTATCGAAGTATTGATGCAATTGAGATTGAACAAGTACATGTATGCTTTTACCCCTTGAACTTAGATTGAAATGTTTTCTTCGGACAACGACTCTAGCAATAGAGGTCGTAGCGGTCCGTATATACTATTGACCGGGGAGCGGTATATTATTATATCGTATCTATATTGCGAAAACCCGAAGGGTCATTCGGGTGGTGTCGTATATTCAAATAACTATTATTATATCTTCGTAAATACTCGAAACCCTATCTTGGATTAAGAGTTTATTTTATCGAATAATTATCTTATTAATTATTAATATTAAATCTTAAAATACTATTTATTAATCTTTTTTCATTATTTAAAGACAAAGTTAATCCAAGATACTTTTTAATACTTTCAAACTCGAACTCTTTCGAACTCAAAACATTTTCGAAAACCCCCGGTCAGATTCTGCTTCTTGTATGATTTCAAGAATCATCGGTCGACTGATGTCAGACCTCAATTACTCTGTTTTCAATCAAAATCAAGTTTTAAAAGAAAAGAACAAGGGACTCTGGCAGGTGTGGGAACCGTTGACGAACGATTCCCGGGATGTGTAAGCGGCTATGAGCCAGGCGGTCCATCACTTATTATTCCGGCCCAGGTGTTGCCGAAGGATGATTACGGATGTAGTTTTCATCGAGGGTGATTACGGATGTAGTTTTCACCCGAGGGATAGTTACGGATGTAGTTTCTATCCTTCTACCGGTAGAGAAGACCCGCGGATTATTGGACTTGGATGTGGCGACTGATCATCGTCAATCCTTGTCAGGTTTTTATGTTTTCTTTAAGTCCCATTCCTCCATTTTGGAAAATGCTTTGACACTGCTTCTTAGGCTTTTGTGCCAAGTTGCTGATAGTGTTCTATTTTGATGAGAAAGATGTTGATTCAATGCAGTATCTAGAACTGCAAGTTTATTTTGAAAACAAGGGCACATATTGTTGCACCTTCGAGATTTATCAACTATGACAAGTGATTTTATAACTGATTGATACAAACAAATATATCAACTGCCAATTATATGAGATGTTATATTGCCTATCTTATATATATTTATTGCTGAGCTATAGTTGCTCACTCTTGCTTGTTTTCAAATTTTACAAACACAATAGCTTAGCGAAATGGCAAGACCCAGGCAGACTGTTCGAAAGCAGGTGACTAGGCCCGAGCCACCACTTGAAATTCCACCGGTAGGCCCCATTAGCCGGATTGGTTGGCAGCTTTTGTTAGTACGTTTTATTTATCAGCATGACCTGTGCAAGGTAGTGTATCGTAACAAACTTTCAAGCCGCCAACTTCGCTTCATATCGAAGTGTTGCTGGTAGCATAAATACTATTTAATTCGGTCTGTAATAACTCTGATAACTTTATTACTGTTTAATCAATGTGTGACGTTTCTGAGGCTCTAACCTGTGTGTGTGAGTGTGGTGTGAGTTTATTGTGGGGTCGATGGCTGTGTTATATATATTGTGTGCAAGAACAGGTATGTTATTAATGGAAAATGGACCGTGAGCGCCTAGATCTCCGACCCCGGATCTGGGGGCATCACAAAAGGTAAGGCCAAGGGGAAAGGCAAGTAGAAGGGTAAGAAGAAGACTGGATCTTATCCTACACCCAAGCCAAAGTCAGGTCCCAAACAGGCTTTAAAGATTAAAGGTAGTGTTGCTAAGGGTGAATGTCACTACTGTAAGAAAACTGGTCACTAAAAGAGAAACTGTTCAGTTTACTTGGAGGATCTGAAGAAAATGAAGGCTGTTCAGATTTATGGATCAGGTATTTATATTATAGAAGTCAGTCTGTCTATTTCTACATCTTGGGTATTGGATACTGGATGTGCTTCTCACATTTGTATAAATGTGCAGGAAATGCAGAGAAGTAAGACTTTGGCTAAGGGAGAAGTGGACCTACGAGTAGGTAATGGAGCAAGAGTTGCTGCTTTAGCTATATGGACTTATTATTTATCTTTGCCCTCTGGGCTTGTTTTAGAACTAGAAGACTGTTTTTACGTGCCTGCGATTCGCAGAAACATTATTTCTGTTTCTTGTTTGGACAAGAAAGGTTTTTCGTTTACAATAAAGAACAACAGTTGCTCTTTTGCTTTGAATGATTTGACCTATGGTGTTGCGCATTTGTTTAATGGTTTATATTTCCTTGATTTAGATTATCCTGTCTGTAATATAGAAAACAAACGACTTAAAGTCAATGACTCAAATCAAACATACCTCTGGCATTTTCGTCTAGGCCATATAAATGAGAAACGCATTTTCAAATTACATAAGGATGGATACTTGGATAAGTTTGATTTTGAATCATACCAAGAATGTGAATCTTGTTTGCTTGGTATGATGACTAAAGCCCCTTTCACTGGTAAGGGTCAAAGAGCTATTGAACGTCTTGAGCTAATACATAGTGATGTATGTGGCCCAATGCGTGTGATGGCTAGAGGAGGCTACTACTACTTCATAACATTTACTGATGATTTCAGTAGATATGGATATGTATATCTTATGAAGAATAAATCCGATTCTTTTGAAAAGTTCAAAGAATAGAAGGTTGAAATAGAGAAGTAAATTGGTGGAGGTGCAGGTATTAAGATCTTACGATTCGATCGTGGGGGTGAATACTTAAGCACCGAATTTAAAGAGTATTTAAAAGAGTGTGGTATTGTATCACAACTCACTCCGTCAGGTACACCTCAATGGAATGGAGTTTCAGAGAGGAGAAATCGCACCTTGTTGGACATGGTGCGATCGATGATGAGTCATGCAGATCTTCCAATAAGTTTTTGGGGTTACACTCTAGAAACAGCGGCTTTCACACTTAACCGTGTTCCTACTAAGAAGGTTTAAAAGACTCCATATGAGATATGGAAGGAGAAACGGTCAGGCATGAGCTTTATGAAAGTTTGGGGATGCAAGGCGTTTGAAAAACGTCAAACATCTGACAAGCTTGGACCTAAATCCGAAGAGTGCAATTTTATGGGATACCCTAATGAAACAAAGGCATATTATTTTTATAGTCCTTCTGAGCAGAATGTGTTTATTACTCGAGATGCCGTCTTCATGGAAAGAGATTTTGTTTCCAAAAGAAACAGTGGGAGAACTATAGATCTCAATGAAGATCGAGAACCACAAAATATCATTGAACCTGAAGTGGAACAAGAGCAGGATAATGATAATGCTCAACAAACATAGGTTGTTCGAAGAACTGGTAGAATTCGCCATGAGCCAGAGAGATATGGATTTCTCTTGACTCAATGTGGTGATTTGATGCTCATAGATGAAGATGAGCCTCTCACATACCAAGATGCTATGAACAGTCTAGACTCTAAGAGATGGCTTGAAGCAATGAAATCCGAGATGGATTCCACGTATGAAAACCAAGTATGGAATTTGGTTGATCCAGCTGAAGGGGTAAAACCTGTAGGGTGTAAATGGGTTTTCAAGAAGAAAACTGACATGGATGGAAATGTTCAGACCTATAAAGCAAGGTCTATGGTCAAGTCCATAAGGATTTTGCTTGCCATTGCAGCATTCCATGATTATGAAATCTGGAAAATGGATGTCAAAACAGCCTTACTTAATGGAAGCCTTGAAGAGGATGTGTACATGACACAACCTGAAGGTTTTGTCGATCCAAGGAATGTTGGAAAGGTATGTAAATTATGTCGATCCATTTATGGATTGAAGTAAGCCTCTAGAAGATGGAATATCCATTTTGATGAAATAGTCAAAGAGTATGGCTTTGTTCAAAACGAAGATGAACCTTGTGTTTACAAGAAGGTTAGTGGGAGCCATGTGGAATTCATAGTACTATATGTTGATGATATACTACAAATGAGCAATGACATACCTTCTCTAAAGGCTGTTAAGACTTGGTTAAGGAGCAATTTCTCTATGAAAGACTTAGGAGAGGCAACCTACATTCTAGGAATGAGGATCTATAGAGATAGATCTAGAAGGATGATCGGTCTAAGTCAGAGCACATACATTGATAAAGTTTTCATCGTTTTGGTATGCAAAATGCAAAAAATGGATATGTCCCCATCTCTTAAGGGATAACAATCTCTAAAGACCAGTGTCCGAAATCATTGGATGAGAAGGACCACATGAGTAAGGTTCTATATGCCTCAATAATTGGATGTATCATGTATACAATGGCATGTACTCGCCCAAATGTTTCGTATGCTTTGAGCAGATACCAGTCTAATCCAGGTGAAGGTCACTGGACGGTAGTCAAGAATATTCTAAAGTACCTGAAAAGGACTAAAGATTCATTCTTAGTGTTTGGAGGAGAGGAGAAACTGGTTGTAAAAGGTTACACCGATGCAAGTTTCCAAACAGACAGGGATGATACTGTATCACAGTCTGGTTTTGTGTTTTGTCTAAACGGAGGTGCTGTAAGCTGGAAGAGTTCAAAGCAAGAAACAGTAGCTGATTCTACAATGGAGGCTGAGTACATTGCAGCTTGTGAAGCAGCTAAGGAGGCTGTTTGGATTTGAAAATTCATTACTGATTTGGGAGTGGTTCCATCAATTGCAGATCCCATTGATCTATACTGCGATAATAATGGAGCCATTGCACATGCTAAAAAACCTAGATCACACCTTATTCGAGAGATTAATGACATGCATATATGTAATGTGCACACAAATGATAACATTACAGACCCACTGACCAAAGGCTTGTCGCAGCAGAAGCACGATGGGCACACTAGTTCCATGGGTATTAGATACATGGGTGATTGGCTCTAGTGCAAGTGGGAGATTGTTAGTGTAGGTGCCCTAGAGGCAATACATTGTTTCTTTTAATAAATCTTTATGTCATTTGATCATTCAATAAACGTATTTATTATGACTTTAATTACTGCGATATATTTGTTAGCATAATAAATGTCCTTAGAATCATGATACACATTGTATAGTTTAAATACATGTCTTGAACTTGAGATTATATAATATATCATATTCTTAAAGGTCCCTAGTCGAGTATTATTATATAGGACAATAATAATACATAGATAGACTAGTATGTTGTTTGACAGATAACCACATCTCATTAGTTATGAGTATGGAGATACTAAAGTGAATACATAGGTACATGTAGGAGTACATGGTACTGGACAGGCCCACAGTGAGATTCTTCATGTTTAATAAAGTCATAAGAAATACTCACAGTGATAATGGTGTAATGATCCTTTGACTTGAGATCACTATATTTCTATACGAGGTATATACTTTGACTACATTAAAAGTTACCTTTGATCGGGTGATGATAAAAGTGGACATCGGGTATGTGACGCCCCCAAATCCGAGGTCAAAGATTCAAGTCGTCACATCACCATCCAACCATATCATACCTGTATTAACTTTACAACTCAACAATACATCCATCCAGACCTCAATATTACGCACAAACAAGTTAGAGCCTCAGAAACGATAATCAAAAGTTACAATTCATCTGTACAATCCAGAATCTTACGCACTTCCACTTATACAACTACACTTGAAGACAAGTCTTACTATTACAGTTGAAAACCTATCAACTTACTCTGTAGTATTTATCAGGAACTAAATCATCTCTGGGGTAAATCTTCTACTCCTCTTCTGCTGGTGCGGAGTTAATCGGCCAAATTCTTCTCTTTCTGAAAAGTTTTTATAAAGAAAGAATGAGCTACATAATGCTCAGCAAGTTCACCATTTTGAAAAATAATAATGTGGTTTATTTTGAAAACATTCCCAACTGTATGGGCATATATCTCAGATTTCAAAACATAATTGGACAATATATATGTCCGAGTTTGAATAAAACATTTATACTCACTAAGGAGCTTTAAGAATAACATATGAACCCTTTATAAGGTTCACATTTCAACATATCTCAAGTTTTAAAATATATACATATGAGTATATCATTTTCGGCAAAACACTCTACGGTTAACATACTGTACAGGGAATACATCTTTGCAAACCTCTTTCCTTCCATTAGCTTAGAAGGTTTCTCATTCAAAAACATTTCATTCTTTGAAATAATTGCAAGAGTGCACTAACACGTGCCAATCTTTATAGAAAATCTGGCAGTTCTAGATACTGCACGATGTCAATATTTTTCTTATCAAAATCCACACTATCGGCAACTTGGCACTTAGGCCCAAGAAGCAGTGTTTGAGTATTTTTCCAAAGTGGAGGATGGGACTGGAAGAAAACATAAAAAAAACCTGATAGGGATTGACGATGATCAGTCGCCACATCCAAGTCCAATAATCCGCGGGTCTTCTCTACCGGTAGAAGGATAGAAACTACATCCGTAACTATCCCCGGGTGAAAACTACATCCGTAATCACCCTCGATAAAAACTACATCCGTAATCATCCTTCGGCAACACCTGGGCAGGAATAATAATTGATGGACCGCCTGGCTCACGACCGCTTACACATCCCGGGAATCGTTCGTCAACGGTTCCCACACCTGCCAGAGTCCCTTTTCTTTTTCTTTTAAAAACTTTGTTTTGATTGAAAACTTAGCAGTTGAGGTCCGACATCAGTCGACCGATAATTCTTGAAATCGTACAAGAAGCAAAACCTGACCGGGGGTTTTCGAAAATGTTTTGAGTTCGAAAGAGTTCGAGTTTGAAAGAGCTAAAGGTATCTTGGATTAGCTTTGTCTTTAAAATAATGAACAATAATTAATAATTGATATTTTAAGATTTAATATTAATAATTAATTAAATAATCATTTAATTGACGAAGCTTTTAATCCAAGATAGGTATTTTTGGGTATTTATGATGATATAAAAATAATTACTTAAGTATACGATACTTCCCGAATGACCCTTCGGGTTTTCGCAATTTAATTACGATATAATAATATACCGCTCCCCGGTCAATAGTATATATGGACCGCTACGACCTCTATTGCTAGAGTCGTTGTCCGAAGAAAACATTTCATTCTAAGTTCAAGGGGTGCAAACATATATGTGCTTATACATCTCAATTTCATCAATACTTCGATAAGCATAAACATTTGATACGATTGAAAACTACAAACAAAATAGTGAAAGTCCTTGTATATGTAAGTTTTGAAAAGTAAACTTGCATAGGTAGAATCAGGAACATAATATCTTGAAAATAAATGCTTAGGGTTGGAAAACTTGCCTTGGGAAGGTTTGGGTGGTTGGGCTCGTGGAGTGGAGCTACAATCTATAAATATCCAATATTCGCTCGTTAGTATCTTAGCAACACCACTTAATCATAATGTTTTAAAGAATACAAGGCCATCTTAGCGACTCCACCATTTGACCCACTAACCCTCCTATATGACCATGTCATCACATTATCACATTCTTTACCCATTCGACTCAAATCTATTCCTCAATCTCGAAACTCAAGTGAATACTCTTAAAACTACTTTAAACTAATCTCCCAAGTGGTTTTTCACTTGTGCGGATTTTACTCCAACATTTTTATAAAATTGAAAAATACATATTTTAATCCAATTCCTTTTGGGTAGCCTTCACCACTACATTTACTAGCTTCTCTAATATTTCCATCATCCTACATAAACACATTTAGTGCAGTCCGGATTCCGGAAACATATTTCACTTCTCAGGCCATAACTCAAAATCTATACATTTTAGGACTTCAGGGGACAAGATTTAGGGGTTCAAAACCATCCTACAAGACAGTACAAGTTCCTGGAAAAATACTTAGCATGCTTATACCACTTAACCAACCAAGAATCTTATATACACATCACAACCATCATCTAATCCACCAAGATCATACTTTATAACATACATGGAGTTACATACACTAACCACATG
Source organism: Saposhnikovia divaricata (assembly GCA_036435485.1). NCBI lineage: Eukaryota > Viridiplantae > Streptophyta > Magnoliopsida > Apiales > Apiaceae > Saposhnikovia > Saposhnikovia divaricata. The sequence goes on along the minus strand of CM071596.1, from coordinate 161,430,323 downwards.
CTTAAAATCACAACCACAACATTTAAACTCAAGATCTTCATCATCCATAACTTATATGTCCAAGATTCACAATAATAACCATGGATCTAACATTAAACATCACAAATTCTACATAGCCAAGAGGGGTTAGGGTTTTTATACCTTCTTGAGTATCTAGGAGCCTTGGGTATGCCTTACAAGTCTCAAGAACACCTTGGATGAGCTCCTACAATCCTTACAACTCAAGATCTAAATGAAAACTCAACATGGTTACTATTCAACAAAACTTCAACAATTAATAACTTGAAAACTAATGGATGAAAAGGGTTGGAATTCATAGTATACCTTCCTTATATGATGTAGAGTACCTAGGATTTTTATCTTGAATTAAGAGTGAAGAGAAGTGGAAGAAAGAAAATTTTTCTTCCCTTTTTCTAGCTTTGGCCGAGAGCAACAATGGCTAGGGGGGAGAGAGAGAGTTTTTGTGTTTTACTTTTGGTGTTGGTTGAAATAAAGTAAGGTGTGTTGTTGATATGTATTAGGTGTATGTATATGTATCACATGTAGCAAGTCTAGTGTATAGACCACCATACCTCCTTGTCTCCTTGGACAATGTACCAACTAGTTACTATTCCTCTTGCTTTCTTTGCATTGCTAGTTTGCTTTCCTAGCTACTTAGTTGCATGGGACTTGCATGCAATATCATTCCTTGTATCATTATTCTTCCACCAATGCTTGTCACTTAATCTATAATTCGTATCGTATCTTAATTAATTTCTCGTAATAATATTTTGTCGCGTAGAGATTTCCCTTGTAATTCCTTAAGTACTTAATTGTGTAAATTCCTCGAATATCCATAACTCCTCGTCATAATTCCTAATAAATCTTTTAATACTCCAATAACTCTCAAATCCCAAGTTTTATAAATCTTACTAACAATAAGACTCTTGCCCTCAACAACATTCCCTTTATCTTACAGGGTGAATGTATCAACATAGTTTCTCAGATAATTTAATTACATTAAACAACATGGATGACTCAAAAGGTTCCAAATTCACAATGTCATATGATATTATAAAAAGAAAATATTACAAAAATTAGGGTTCTTACAGGGTATATCATAAGTCGTATGAGAAATATGAATGATAGATAAAGGATTTGACCCTCCTATAATTAGGAGAGGTATTATTGGCCTCTTGATTGAGTGAGACTATAAAATGCATGGCCGTGCTCGAATAATGATTTGTTTTTAATAGTCTACTCATGGATCAAGTAAAACCGGATTAAATGTTGAAGAGGGTGACTAAATACATGCCTCGAGTTTAATCTATAATATATATGGTTAAAAGGATTATATTACACGGAAACATTAATCACGAAAGGTTTTACCGAATCACGGTTTAATTATTGTTTAATTGGGTAGCAATGATGTATTACTAGATACCGCTCATTGTTTATAATTTTATTGGAGAATAAAATTATTGCCAATTAAATAATAGCCTATAGGGTCACACACATTTAGCACTTAAAGGAATAGTTAATTTAAATTATGGATTTAAATTAATTGATGATTATTTGAATTTTATTATATTAATTAAGTGAGACTTAATCAATTGAGATAATATAAATTCGAATTAGAGGAGTATTTCTGCCCATAATAATTAAGTATGACTTAGTTATTAATTAAATAATAGAAATTCATTTTATTATTTAATCCTATACCTACAAGGGTTAGGTTTTTGCTGTTATGGGCCTGTTAATCAGTCATTATAAATAGATAATGATAGGTTAAGAGGCCATTACGTTTTTGAGAAAAACCCTAGAGGAGGTAGCAGCGGAAGAGGTAGAAACATATGACTCGAATCATCAAGAGGGAGGCTAGTACGTCCATTCCGTAGTCAAGTTCATGAGACATTCTTGAAGGTGCTCCTGTGGATACCATAGAGTTGTTTTCCGAGAGGAAGACACAATACGTGAAAGCTAGGATCTCCGTTGAGTTCATGAAAGTCAAGATCTTAATAGGGATGATTCGTTATCTTCATAATCTGCCCATAATTATACATGGATCCTGTGTTTGGGTTTCGAAATTTTGTTTTATTTACGTATATCCGCTGCGTTTTATGCCTCGAAACCCAACAAGCTCAACTCCATTACCCCTTGTGATTATAAAGACTTGGTATTTGGGGGTACCATGGAGTAGTCAGAGCATCTGGGAGCTCAAGCCTTGGCTTTGGTAAGTTTCTAACTCTTTCGTTTTCTTTCTGTTTTACTTTTGATTTTTGTTAACCCTTTGAGATAACCTTCTTTGCAGGCCAATGTTCATTTTCAGAGCATGATCCACCAGGCCAACTCCTGGAAGACCCAGGCTAAGTCTTTTGAGACTAAGTTTCAGAAGACTAAGATTCGATCTGAGGAGGCTGAAGAGAAGCTGAATGGGAAGGAGGAGGAGCTGGCTGCAACCCAGGCCGAGTTGGTGAACTTGCGGGCAAAGAAGGTAGAGGTCATTGACACTTATATGGACTCCGATGATTTCCAAGCTTTGATGGAGCAGCATGACAGGGTTCTCTTCCCCAGCTAGCCAGTACACGGAGGGCTGGGATGAGACTATAGAGGCTGCGCTGAAGAAGCACCTTAACTTGTTTTCTCCTACTGATTTCCCGAGTCCCCACCCTCCTATCCTCACTCCTATCGAGGGCAGTGAGGATGAGGTAATGGGAAATAAGGAAAGGATTCTTGATCCTGAGGTTTCTCCACTCCGAAGGGCCTCTGATACTACTGTTACATCCCCCTTTCACTCGGCTGGTGCTTAAAAGACTCAAGGAGACAAGGAGAGATCGACTTCTTCTAAGGAGGCAGAGTGTAAGAACCCAAAATTTCGGTAGAATTAAAACTTTTCCTATTATGATGAAGTGCATCAATGAATAGTGATTTGATGGATGAATAGTGATTTTGAGGATTATGAAAATTTTTCATGCCACCTATGTAGGAGACGTAGTGTGGATATTCCGAAGTTATACTAGTAATCTACGGAGTAGATAAGTGTATGTAAATGCGATCGGAATTCAGAAATTCCAAATTCTAATTTCGTGTAATATTTGCCGAGCAGTGAATTATATATCAGTAATATCAAGAAATGAGATATTTAATTTGAGGAATTGAGGAGTTAATATTTTGGAATTATATTATAAGTGATTTGAGAATTTTGAACGAAAACCACTAAGGAAGTGAAACAAACGTTCTAGAAACCGCTGAAACTTTACAATGAGATTAAGCGATTGAGCGAACGAAGCATGGATTAAGGATATCGTATATTAAGAGTCCAAGGAATGATATATTATGAGAAAGAAAGAGGATTGAGAATAAACTCCTAGAATTGAGAAATAGAGAATGCTTGAGAAATCGGGAGAACGTTTTCTGAGATAAAGAGAAATAAACAAGGGATGCTGGAATTAATATTCATTCGAGGTATTGTGCCATATTAGAGCAATAATATGCAAAGTATAAGTTGTAACGTATTAATTTTATTCACGAGACAACAAGGAAATCAAATTGTTGGAAAAGGAAACAAACCAATGGACTAATATGAAAGAAACAAAAGATGAGGACTTTGTTGCAATTGTTGTGGATAAAGAAATCCAAGTGAGCCAATGAGGTGTTGACAACACTTTACAAGAAGATGCATCCAAATATAGATAGATATTACATGTATTAAGTCATTACACATAACAAAACACAAAGAAAACTCCATCTCTCCATTTCTACACAAGTTGTCCAGCAGAACCAACCCTCAAAGAAAAATATATATCTCCATTTCTATCCATGATAAAATCATCAAATTTTAACCACAACCTCTCCACTCCATGGGCAATATTCGCTGAAAATTTCATGGCATTCTAATGAGTGTAGCCTAGTTAAATATCCTCCCCAATTTGAAGAAGCAAACTGTCCTGGTGCTTGACAGTTTCTGGGACGATTTTAAATCGGACGTATCTCCTTCATTACTCAATGGAATTTCGTGTTCTTTATATGGTTAGAAAGCTGTGAAGATGCTCTAAAACCCTCATTTAGAAGCCTCGATCAGAAAAGCTCGGTAAGGGCCTCGTTTTCCATGATCTTTCAGTCGGGTTCTAATAACTCCGAATTACTAACTTTGTTTTCTTCATTTCTTTTGATCATTCAAGCTTACCCAAGGCTATACAAGGATTATACAAGGTTTAGAAAGCTTATATACACATCAAGGAAGGTATAAAACTCTAACCAGAGTCTTAGTCATGAAGTGTTTATGGTTTATAATGTTAGATCTAAGAGTATTGGTGCATATCTTGGTTATAAGAGTTATGGATGATGAAAATCTTGAGGTTATATGTGGTTGATGTGATTTTAAAGCTTGTGCTTAGAGTATGTGACCCCATGTATGTTATAGAGATGAGATTTGGTGGTTTTAATGGTAGATATGATGTATAAGTTGAGTTCTTGAAGGATTAAGTAAAGATGTGTGCTGAGTAAAAAGTCTGGGAGTATGTACTGCCTTTCAGTGGACTTTTGAACCCCTTAAACTTGTCTCCCGGGGCTCTAATACATATGGTTAGAAAGGTATTTGAATGTAGTTTCCAGAAATATAAGGTTCATAACTAGGTGATGTGTATATTTTGAGTTATGGCCTGAGAAGTGAAGAGTGGTTCTGGAATCCGAACTGCACTAAATGGTCCACTTGTGAGCCCTCTTTAAACCCCTAAAAATTTATGTAGGATCATGGAAACATTAGGAGAGCTAGTAATTGCAGTGGTGAAGGCTACCCAAAAAGAATTGGATTAAAATATGTATTTTTCAATTTTATAAAAATGTTAGAGCGAGTTGTGCGCAAGTGAAAAATCACTTAGGGGATTAGTTTAAAGTAGTTTTAAGAATATTCACTTGAGTTTTGAGTTTGAGGAATAGATTTGAGTCGAATGGGTAACGAATGTGATAATATGGTGACACGGTCATATGAGGGAGTTAGTGGTCATAAGTGGAGTCGTTAAGTTGGTCTTACATCTTTTAAAACCTTATGATTAAGTAGCGTTGTTAAGGCACTAACGTACGAATATTGATTATGTATAGATTTCCATTCCACTCCGCAAGCTCGACCACCCCAACCTCACCAAAGCAAGTTTACTTTTCAAAACTTACATATATAAGGACTTTCACTGTTGTGTTTGTAGTTTTCAATCATATTATATGTTTATGCATATTGAGGTCATGATGAAATTTGAGATATATGCACATATATGTCCGTACCCCCTTGAACTTAGAATGAAATGTTTTCTTCGGACAACGACTCTAGCAATAGAGGTCGTAGCGGTCCAAGTATACCATTGACCGGGGAGCGATGTATTATTATATCGTGATTAAATTGCGAAAACCGAAGGATCATTCGGGAAGTATCGTATACTTAAGTATTTATTTTTATATCATCATAAATACTCAAAAATACCTATCTTGGATTAAAAGCTTATTTAATTAAATAATTATTTTATTAATTATTAATATTAAATCTTAGAATATCATTTATTAATTATTGTTCATTATTTTAAAGACAAAGCTAATCCAAGATACCTTTAGCACTTTCAAACTCGAACTCTTTCGAACTCAAAACATTTTCGAAAACCCCCGGTCAGGTTTTGCTTCTTTTACGATTTCAAGAATTATCGGTCGACTGATGTCGGACCTCAACTGCTAAGTTTTCAATCAAAACAAAGTTTTTAAAAGAAAAAGAAAAGGGACTCTGGCAGGTGTGGGAACCGTTGACGAACGAATCCCGGGATGTGTAAGCGGCCGTGAGCCAGGCGGTCCATCAATTATTATTCCGGCCCAGGTGTTGCCGAAGGATGATTACGGATGTAGTTTTTATCGAGGGTGATTACGGATGTAGTTTTCACCCGGGGATAGTTACGGATGTAGTTTCGATCCTTCTACCGGTAGAGAAGACCCGCGGATTATTGGACTTGGATGTGGCGACTGATCATCGTCAATCCCTGTCAGGTTTTTTTTATGTTTTCTTCCAGTCCCATCCTCCACTTTGGAAAAATACTCAAACACTGCTTCTTGGGCCTAAGTGCCAAGTTGCCGATAGTGTGGCTTTTGATAAGAAAAATATTGACATCGTGCAGTATCTAGAACTGCAAGATTTTCTATAAAGATTGGCACGTGTTAGTGCACTCTTGCAATTATTTCAAAGAATGAAATGTTTTTGAATGAGAAACCTTCTAAGCTAATGGAAGGAAAGAGGTTTGCAAAGATATATTCCCTGTACAGTATGTTAACCGTAGAGTGTTTTGCCGAAAATGATATACTCATATGTATATATTTTAAAACTTGAGATATGTTGAAATGGGAACCTTATAAAGGGTTCATATGTTATTCTTAAAGCTCCTTAGTGAGTGTAGATGTTTTATTCAAACTCGGATATATATATTGTCCAGTTACGTTTTGAAATCTGAGATATATACCCATACAGTTGGGAATGTTTTCGAAATAAACCACATTATTATTTTTCAAAATGGTGAACTTGCTGAGCATTATGTAGCTCATTCTTGCTTTATAAAAACTTTTCAGAAAGAGAAGAATTTGGTCGGTTAACTCCGCACCAGCAGAAGAGGAGTAGAAGATTTACCCCGGAGATGATTTAGTTCCAGATAAATACTACAGAGTAAGTCTGATAGGTTTTCAACTGTAATAGTAAGACTTGTCTTCAAGTATAGTTGTATAAGTGGAAGTGCGTATGACTCTGGATTCTACAGATGAATTGTAATATTTAATGTTACTTTTGATTATCGTTTCTGAGGCTCTAACTTGTTTGTGCGTAAGATTGAGGTCTGGATGGATGTATTGTTAAGTTGTAAAGTTAATACAGGTATGATATGGTTGGATGGTGATGTGACGACCTGAATCTTTGACCTCGAAATTGGGGGCATCACACAGAGACTTAGCTTTCTATGTTAGCCTTGCGTGGCATTCGATTTGTGTTTTTGATATTCTGTTTTCTTGATTTGTAAACCTTAACTTATAGCCTTCGGGCTTGTTTATTTATGCATTTTCTAGTTTTTCCTTCTACTTAATAATTTTGTCATTTGTATTTGGCCTTTACAAGATTGCAATTTAATTATGCATTGATACATACCAGACATAAAATATGAACACAAAGAATACTGAAAATCAAATTGCATAAATGAATCCTGAAACGGATCCAGCCCTTACATAAGTACTCTACTTCCTACTCGGAGTTTGAAAACTCTGAAATGGTTTCGTCGACCTTATTTCTACTTTCCTACTAGATATAAGCCATGTATTACACAAGATAATCAAATATAATAGACTTTGAGGTTCGATACGTTCCAGGTGTGAGGCACCTCGTTCCCTTCCAAAGTCTCCAACTTGTACTATCCTCGTCCTAGTGTGACTTTGACCCGATACGGGCCTTCCCAATTCGGGGCTAGCTTCCCCTTCTGTCCAACTCCGGATGCCTCAATCTTTCTGAGTACTAGGTCCCCCTGATGGAAGAACCTTTCTTTCACCCTTAGATTATAGTAGAAGGAGGCTCTCTTATGATGTTCCACATTCCTTACATGAGCTTCATCCCTTACCTCATCTATCAGGTCAAGGGCCAGCTTCATTCCTTATTCGTTGGTGTCAGGTTCAAATGCTATCACCCGTGGAGATGCATGCATGATTTCCACGGGCACCACAGCTTCGTCTCCGTAAGCTAACATGAATGGGGTCGCTCCAGTGTCACCTTGTAGGTGGTGCGGTATGCCCAGAGTATGGGTAGTAACTCATCCACCCAAGTGTTCCAAGAGCATTCCACCCTTTTCTTAAGTCCATCAAGGATGATTCGATTAGTAACCTCAGCTTGCCCATTGGATTAAGGGTGGGCAACTGAGGTAAATTGAAGCTCAATTCCATTCTCATCACAATATTTCCTGAATTCCTCATTATTAAACTGATGTCCATTGTCCCTAACTAGGACTCGTGGAATTCCATATCTACACATGACATTCTCCCATAGGAACTACGCAACTTGTTTGGTTGTGATTTTAGCCAAGGGTTTAGCCTCAATCCACTTAGTGAAGTAGTCAATAGCTATAATCAAAAACTTCCTTTGAGCTATGGCAATAGGAAAAGGTCCAAGTATATCCATCCCCAACATAGCAAAAGGAATGCGGGAGCTGATGGATGTCAACATCTCTGGTGGCTGCCTAACCACTGGTGCATGTTTCTGGCACCGTCACACTTTTTTACGTATTCCCTGGCATCGGCCACCATCTCAGGCCAATAGTACCCGAGTCTAACTATCTTGTGAGCTAGGGCCCTGCCCCCTAGGTGTTGCCCATAAATCCCTTCATGGACGTCCTCGATAGCTGACTTGGCCTCCTCGGGTCTCAAACACTTTAGGTATGGGATCACAAAAGACTTCTTGTAGAGTATCCCTTCAATCAGTGCATACCTTAACGCCCTTACAGACAATTTTCATGCCTTCATGGCATTAGTCGAGAGCCAACCGATCTCGATGTGTGCTTTTATGGGATTTATCTAACATTCCCTGACTCCAATAGGCACAACCAACTTTGAATCGATGGTAGGGGCTCTCAGAACTTGAAAGTAGACACTTCCAGAGTAATTCTCTATCTCGGAAGGGCGCGAACTTGGATAAGGCATCGGCCTTGATGTTTTCTTCCCCCGGAATGTGCTCTGTGTAGCACTCATCAAATTGAGTCATTACTGCCTTCACAAGCCTTAGGTACTAGGCCATGGTTTCTGTTAGGTCCCGAAGTATCGTAGAGGGGGGGTTGAATACGATACTAGCAAAAAAATAATAATTCCGAAAATATATCTTTATTAATAATAAACTCGAAGGGGTGTTACAACTACTAATCCAATGGATTAGCTTCAAAACAAGAACACTCCTCAGGATAGTTTAAGCATGAGGACCTTCTACCCGATACTTCCTAAAAGCGGGCTAAGCCGGCTTCCCTACTGGATGGACTTTCTAGCGGCTTACATAAAGAAGATATAAGAGAGAGAAGAGAGAGTTGTGTGTCGAGGTGTATTTTGAAACGAAATACAACAAGCCTATTTATAGGTTTTGGAAAGTCAGTATGATGTACTATGTTGTACAATGCACGTGGCCCGACCTACATATAACCACTATTCCAACAACCAAAATGCGTCTGCTGAGAATTTTTGGACGTGGGCCCCACCTGCATAGTACTATTCCACCAACCATCTGTTGAAAATATTTTGAACGTGGGCCCCACCTGCATAGTAACCACTATTTGCACAGTAACCACTATTTACACAGTAACTACTATTTGCACAGTAACCACTAATTGCACAGTACCTGCATAGTAACCGTGCATAGTAACCTTGCATAGTAATTGTGCATAGTATTATTATTCTATTTCTCTTCTGTTTATTCTGCTATTTTAATTCATCTCAGAAAATAATCCAAGTACCAGATTAATTTAATTATTTTGTTATAAATAATTAATTAATCTGTTACTTATTTGATTTTCAGAGTAAATTAATTTTTGACAATACCTTGAGATATTATGTTTGTCCTTGATCGTCAATAGCCTTTAGCAATTCTTTCTGTGAATTAATATGTTGATCCTTCTCGTATGTGCTAACACTTAGTGCACTGGTGTGGTTCACAAGTGATAAGCACTGATCTTGATCATCACACCTTCGTAACATTCCAATTGATTAGCCTACAGCAGTATCTTCAAATAATATAAATACATGGAATCTTTTGACCCTTCAACTGAATCATCTGTACATCTTATTCTGTCACTGAGGCTTGATCATGTTAATGAACTTCTTTCAGCGACTTGATCCTTGTCGGTGCCTGCTCTTCAAATTTAACGATCCCTATATAGAGTTAATATTATTTATCCTTATCCTAGTTGAGTTATATATGTCCTCTATTACATATTACATTACAATATGCTTTACAATCTCCCCCTATTTGATTGTTAGGGTTTGACAAGCAAATTCCTAGAGGATAACTCAACTGATACAACAACAAATAAAGTTCAAAGATCACTACACCACAAATGGTCTTTGCCAACAGTGAAAACCGATGTTGCCACGTTAAATGTTGCCTTAGATGCTAAAAATCGAATAAATTTGATATAAGCCAACATCATAATCGGATGTTTCCATTCATGTTGCCTTACATTCAATTTTAGTCCTTAAAGCCAACACATGAATTGGTGTTGCCTTAGATACCTGAAAAAGTGTTAAAAATTTTGCCGCTATTACTGAAAATAGAAGCCCGGTAAAATTTTCACTTAAGTTAAAAAGCCCGCTCTCATCTAAAACAAAAGAAAACAAAAACAAAAAAAGCTCACAGATCATATCTCACTCTCACAGCTCCCTCTCATCTCTCTCACTCTCTTCTCTCCCTCTCATCTCTCAGGTGTCCAACTCCGCTATTCATCTCCGCTGTCCATCTCCGCTCATCTCGGCTATCTCTCTCTCTCTATCAATTGATTCGTGTGTGGTATGTTTCTAATTACCTCAATTGATTCGTGCCCTAATTTTTGGGGTTTTTACTGAATCCATTATCTTAATACGATTAGAAGCAGTATCTTTATTCATCTCAATTTGATTCTAAGTATCTCTCTCTATCTCTCTCTCCCTCTTTGTACACATACATGTATTTATATATATAGTTTGTGTGTATGTTTTAATCTTCTTTCTATTTTTGTGTATATATATGTAATTGTTCTGATTTTGAGTACTCTATTACAAATTGTGCATGTGCTCTTATTATATTTTCTGATTACTTTGTAATTTGTTCGTTTAGTTTATGTTTCTATGGATGTGCTTTTATAGACATTGTAAGAACCCAGTTTTCAGTAGAATTAAAACTTTTCTTATTAAGAATAAGTATATACGTGAATAGTGTTTGTCATGCATGACTAGTAATTTATGGATGAATAGTGATTTTGAGGACCAAGAAAATTTTCACGACACCCTATGTACAAGACATGGTATGGATATTTCGAAGTCATATTAGTGATTCACGGAGCAAATAAGTGTATGTAAAGACGATCAGAATTCAAAAATTCCAATTTGTATTCTGGTGTAATATTTGACCAGGCAGTGAATTATATATTATTATATTCAAGAAATGAGATATTAATTTTGAGGAATTAAGGATTTAATATGTTAAGATTTTATTCGAGGATTTAGAACGAAAACACTGAGACTTTACAACGAGATTAAGCGATTGAGCGAACGGAGCATGGATTAAGGATATGGTATATTAAGAGTTCAAGGAAGGATATATTATGAGAAAGAAAGAGGATTGAGAATAAACGCCTAGAATTGATAAATATAGAATGCTTGAGAAATCGGGAGAACGTTTTCTGAGATAAAGAGAAATAAACAAGGGATGTTGGAATTAATATTCGTTCGAGGTATTGTGCCATATTAGAGTAATAATATGCAAAGTATAAGTTGTAACGTATTAATTTTATTCACGAGACAACAAGGGAATCCAATTGGTGGGAAAGAAAACAAAACCAAGGGACTTAAGTGCAAGAAACAAGAGATAAGGACTTGGGTGCAAAAGGAGGAAGGACTTGGTTGCATTTTAAGTGGATAAGAATCCAAGGGAGCCAATGGGAGTGTGACACCTAGCAAGGATAAGGATGCATCCAAAATATCTAGATATATATTACATGTGTAAGCATTATTGGAGATAAAGAACAAAAAGCAAAAACCAAGAAACTCCATTTTCTCTCCATTCTGCCCAACAGAACATCCTCTCAGTAAAACGGGCCTAGAGCCTTCATTACTCAATGAAATTTCGTGTTCTTTATATGGTTAGAAAGCTGTTAAGATGCTCTACAACTCTCCTTTAGAAGCTTCGATCAGAAAAGTTCGGTAAGGGCCTCGTTTTCCATGATTTTTCAGTCGGGTTTTAATAACTCCGAATTACTAACTTTGTTTTCTTCATTTCTTTTGATCATCCAAGGTTACCCAAGGCTATACAAGGATTATACAAGGTTTAGAAACCTATTACACACATCAAGGAAGGTATAAACTCTCTCAACCCTTAGCATGACTTGTTTATAGTTTATATTGTTAGATCTATAAGTTTTGGAGTGAATCTTGGTGATTTGAGTTGTAGATGATGAAATCTTGAAGTTATTTGCTTGTTATGATGGTTGTAAGGCTTGTACTTAGATTATGTAACCCCATGTATGCTATAGCGACAAGTCTTGGTGGTTTAATGGTAGATGTGATGTACAAAGTGAGTTCTTGAATGTTTAAAAAAAGATGTGTGCTGTGTTAAATCCTGGGAGCATGTACTGTGTTGTGAGAGGGTTTTGAACCCCTAAACCTTGTCACCCGAGGACTTAATTTATATGGTTGGAAAGAAAATTGAATGTATTTTCTAGAAATATAAGGTTCATACCCAGGAGATGTGTAGGTCTTGAGTTATGGCCGGATTAGTGCAGTGTGGTTCTGGAATTCGGACTGCACTGTGTTGTCCACTTGTGAACTGAGTTAGGACCCCTTAAAATTATGCTAGTGTTATGAAAATTTGATGGTAGTCAGATTATACAGTTGTAAAGGCTGTCCAAAAAGAATTGGAGTAAAACTTGTATTTTTCAATTTTATAAAAATGTTAAAGCGAAGTGCGCGCGAGTGAAAAATCACCTAGGAGGTTAGTTTAACGTAGGTTTAAGAGTACTCACTTGTGTTTCAAGTTTGAGGAATGGATTCGAGTCGAATGGGTAACGAATGTGATAAAGTGATGACATGGTCATATGGGAGGGTTAGTTGTCACAAATTGGAGTCGTTAAGTTGGTCTAACATCCTTTAAAACCTTACGATTAAGTAGTGTTGTTAAGGTACTAACGTACGAATATTGATTATGTATAGATCTTCGTTCCACGTCGCAAGCTCGACCACCCCACCCTAACCAAGGCAAGTTTACTTTTCAAAACTTATATATAAGGATTTTCACTGTTGTGTTTGTAGCTTCCTTCGGACAACGACTCTAGCAATAGAGGTCGTAGCGGTCCAAATATACTATTGACCGGGGAGCGGTATATTATTGTATCATGATTAAATTACGAAAACCGAAGAGTCATTCGGGAAGTATCATATACTTAAGTATTTATTATTTTACGTTGTTAAAAATACTCAAAAATATCTATCTTAGATTAAAAGCTTATTTTAATTAAATAATTGTTTATATTAAAACTCAAAATATCATTTATTAATTATTGTTCATCATTTTAAAGACAAAACTAACCCAAGATACTTTTAGCGTTTTCAAACTCGAACTCTTTCGAACCCAAAACATTTTCGAAAACTCCCGATCAGGTTTTACTTCTTGTACGTATTTCAACGTATTTCAAGAATTATCGGTCGACTGAGGTCGAACTTCAACTACTCGAATTTTCTACCAAAATGATTTTTGAAAAGAAAAGAAAAAAAGGGACTCTGGCAGGTGTGGGAATCCTTGACGAACGATTACCGGGATGTGTAAGCGGCCGTGAGCCAGGCGGTCCACTAATTATTCCGGACCAGGTGTTGCCGAAGGATGATTTCGGATGTAGTTTTCATCGAGGGTGATTACGTATGTAGTTTTCACCCGAGGATAGTTACAGATGTAGTTTCTATCCTTCTACCGGTAGAGAAGACCCGCGGATTGTTGGACTTGGTTGTGGCGACTGATCATCGTCAATCCTTGTCAGGTTTTTATGTTTTCTTCCAGTCCCATCCTCCACTCTGGAAAAATACTCAAACACTGCTTCTTGGGCCTAAGTGCCAAGTTGCCGATAGTGTGGTTTTTGATAAGAAAAATATTGACATCGTGCAGTATCTAGAACTGCAAGATTTTCTATAAAGATTTGCACGTGTTATTGCACTTTTGCAATTATTTCAAAACTGAAGTGTTTTTGAATGAGAAACCTTCTAAGCTAATGGAAGGAAAAAGGTTTGCAATGATGTATTCCCTGTACAGTATGTTAACCGTGGAGTGTTTTGCCGAAAATGATATACTCATATGTATATATATTTTCAAACTTGAGATATATTGAAATGGGAACCTTATAAAGGGTTCATATGTTATTCTTAAAGCTCCTTAGTGAGTATAAATGTTTTATTCAAACTCGGACATATATATTGTCCAATTATGTTTTGAAATCTGAGATATATACCCATATAGTTGGGAATGTTTTCGAAATAAACCACATTATTTTTCAAAATGGTGAACTTGCTGAGCATTATGTAGCTCATTCTTGCTTTATAAAAACTTTTCAGAGAGAGAAGAATTTGGTCGGTTAACTCCGCACCAGCAGAAGAGGAGTAGAAATTTACCTCGGAGATGATTTAGTTCTTGATAAATACTACGGAGTAAGTCTGATAGGTTTTCAACTGTAATAGTAAGACTTGTCTTCAAGTGTAGTTGTATTAGTGGAAGTGCGTAAGATTCTGGATTGTACAGATGAATTGTAATATTTAGTGTTACTTTTGATTATCGTTTCTGAGGCTCTAACTTGTTTGTGCGTAAGATTGAGGTCTGGATGGATGTATTGTTGAGTTGTAAAGTTAATACAGGTATGATATGGTTGGATGTTGATGTGACGACCTGAATCTTTGACCTCAGATTTGGGGGCGCCACAGAATGGTATCAGAGCGATAAGTTACAGTACTCAGAAACACGAGTGTTGAGAGTTAAGTCTAAGTAGGAGAATGACATACGAGATCGTAGTAAACTTATTATTGGAGTACCGGAAGAGGTACCGGTGAGTAGAATAGACTGGAGTGTTTACTGGAGGTATTATACTAGGGTCGATAGAATCCTTAGAGACCTTCAGAATGATGAATAGAGGTTTGACAGTCGTACATGACCTATCATAGGTAATGATATAAGAAGCAGAGCGAAATCTCAAGAGCAGCTGAGGTAGAGGCGATATTGCCAATATGATCGGATGACTAGGCTGGCATAAATTTTGTGGCCCATAGTCCTCCACAGTTTAGGAGGCGGCATTTTAAGAATCAAGAAGTTTAGACCTCCCTACATAATTAAGGGTACTTAGTACTTGGAATAATGAAAGTCTTTTACTTTGGTTATAAGATCCGATTTTCGATAAGTAACGGGTTTACCTGAAACTTGGTCACTATGTCGTTGTGGATTTCATTACCCTTGATGGTGAATTTTACATGTGTTATACGAGAATGTTATCATAAGACGAGTGTGCTAGATAATTCCATGCATGATTCGGACGCTAGAGCATGGTAGTTTAACTTAGAGAACAAACAAGTAGAATTAACAAAGGGACTCAAGAGAAGTTGAATATGGTTGCAACGAGCGATACAGTGATCTCAGAGTCTACCAAAAGAAAAGACCAGTGGGTCTAGAGTGGAATCCTTTGATAGAGATGTTATCAGGGACTATGTATATATGTATTGTAGACATCAATATTTTTGGTATATGTTCACATACACACACCCGCCACTGAGCCTATGGACTACACTGAGATCCCTGAGAGATCTCTTTGATCTGTTCCCAGGGGGAACTGGCCACTTGTGATTCATGTCGGAAGGCATGAAGTAGGACCCCATGGACTTAGCAGGTGTCCCCGGAATGATGTGAAGCTTGGTCTTCAAGATAAAGCACGGAAGTGACAGATATATTTGTGAAACCCCAACTCGATAAATGACTTTAAGATGATGATTGAGAGACGCACTAGTTGGTGTCTTGTATTACGAAGACGAAGAGATGGAGTTACCCTCATAATGGTGATAATCAGATGCAGGAATGATTATTAACTTATTTTGGTAACTACCGGCAGGTGCACTACTTCATTTTAAACTGTTCACTAACCCTGTTACCTCGATTAGTTTATATCAGGTAACCCTTCTAGCTTTCTACTTAAAGCTTGTGGAATAACAACCAGTGAGATACTTTCCCTAAAGCAGGACTTATCCGAAGTAATTTTATTTGATCCATGAACATTCTATTCAAAAATTTATGATGATCTTGTTCGGCTCAGGCCTATTTACACTTTCTTTCAATTATCCAAGGAATGTTCAACAAATATTTCCTTAATTAATCGACAAATATTACTTAATGAATATTGATATTTGATTGCTTCTTTCATACTTGCACTCTTCAGTTGAGCTCATAAATATTTAACAAATTACTGAGGACATGGATGATCTAATGTCCAGACATCCCTCATGAATTCTTTTCTTCTATTCAAGATGAGATTGTACATCGTACATTGAAATCATAGTAAGGATATCATTTTGATATTGGTATTCTGAATTTAATTCTATTGTAGGATCTAATAAAGCATGTGTACGGAGGCACCCTTGGGTGGACCGTTTCACTGCTAAGTAATATTTAATGAGAGGTTATCGATTGTTTCGATACCTAGAACATTCTCTTCAGATTTTATAGTTTTCTTTTTCAAACTTAATAACTTCTTATTTCCATTCGTTGTCCGAGTAGCCTAAAGTTTCTTCAGTGGCTACGATGTTGAAATTTCGTTCTAGCCAATTGAAACTAGCTAGTCGATATGTCAATATGAATGACTAGTTGATTGTTCTAACTAGTCAAAATTGTAATGTTGTGAAGAACACCTAGCTAATTGTCCTAGCTAGTGGTGATGTCTCAAATAGGTGAACTAGCAAATTTTGTCTAGCTAGTTGCTAGTGTTTCTTGAAAAGGACTAGTTATTGTTTCACTGGTCCAACTCCCAATTGAATTCATTCCGCAATGCATTTTGCATGTGGTAAAGTATGATGATGAAAGTTTGACGAATAATTTGATTGAGACCAAGTGAGGTCGCCCACTCAACTTGAATTCTACCCATCTTCGTATCAGACTTTATGTCAATTGAATATTCTGTTCTTTCATTCATATAATGAAGATTCATTTGAAACCATAGATTACTTGAATGATAAACTGCTTCATTTTTTATTGTCATAGAGTAGAATTGCTGTCGATCGGTTGACCTTTATCAATGGGACTTTTTAGATCCTCTATTTTTGAGGAAAAGTATTCACCAGATGTAAGAATGGTATAAAGACAGTCTTTATGACTTTTGTATCCGACAATCATTGCCCTCGTGCAACACTCTACATGATATCACATTACAAAATTATCAGGACATGAAGGAATAAACCTTGTTGTATTCTTTCTGTCCATCCTTACATCTCCAAAAATCGAGACTCCTAGTATTTGGAACCATCAACATTCTTGGAACATCCAATGTGGAATCCTTATTGAAATTATCTATTGGACCTTGTTATTTTGAAACCATTCCTTTCAAAAGTGATTACTCTAAGGTGAACAGGAGGTACAATTGTGAACCGTTGCACCAATATGAGATCAAAAACCAAATGTTGTAATTGTGCAGCCAGAGCGTTATGCCGAGTAATTATTTAAAGTAGGAATAACATGTCGGGGCATACCACAAGGACCTTTAATATTAGTGTGAGGAAGGTTATAAGTAATGATGAGGTGGTTGGGAGTACGCTCCTACCAACCGTTGTCAGGATGTTATATTAATGAATTCTGGAGTTTCCAAGCCTTTTCCTGATCCAAGAAATGTAAATCGATTGCGATGTAAGACATATCCTTAGAGGAAACTAACATGGAAGTGAGATGGACAAGAAAGGAAGAAATATCGTGGCAAGAATGTGAAGCTTTACTTAGCTTAAAGGGATTGATGCACATAGAGAGAAATAAAGTTTCAAAGGCCCCTAATAGCAAATGGATGCATGGATATATCCCAATGATCCTTCGAGATTACCACCTAATCAAGTTTATTAGGAATCGCAGCAGCATGTAGGCCTCAGGCTGATTGGCGCCAGTTGTGAAGGAGGACGAGCGTATGACATCTTACATATACCATCGAGAACTGATACCCTTATCGGAAATGGAGGAATTATTGACTAGTTAAAATGCGTAGTTGTTTTTCAAAGATAAGGTTGAAGAGAAGGTTTCACCAACTCAAGATCGACCTCTGTACTGCACCAAAGTCGGCATTTCACATTAATATAAACATTATAAATTTTGGTAGTATCATGTGGATTGACTAGTGAGTCAGAAGCCCATGTGGGTTAATAAATAAAGTTTTAAGAATGATATGAGAGATTAGTAACAACCTCGTTGTTAGCTATACTTTATAATGAGAAGAGGACTTTGAGGGTCACGATGATGCGTCTTTCAAGAGTTTAAGAGGTGTGCTGATGCAGTAGAAAGGGGATGATATCCTATACTTCTACACAACATAAAGGTTACGGGATATGATATACTATCCTTGAGTCGGGGATTAGTCATGATAGCATTCACGCATAAAACTGAGACGTTAACCTTATGAGAAAAGTGTGAAATTTTTCCACAAGTGCCATAAGTATATCTTCATATTAGAACTAAACATAAGAAAGAGAAGGTGACGAAAGGGAGCAGGGAGTATAATGGAGAAATTTGTTATTACCCAGGAAAGGCCAGTGTGGTGGCCGATACCTATAGAAGGGATTATTCGAAATTGGAATTCAGTCAGTATTGACCAAGAAAATAGAGTATATACAATAAAGAATAATGTTAGAGGAAAATGACTAAATTATGGGGAAGGACAAAGATGTATAGAGAATTAAGAGAATGTTTGGCAAACGGATATGAAGAATGGTATTGGTAAACTATTAAGTACAAACGTGACATGTCAAAAGCAGAATGATAGAGATCTAGTGGATTAATTTCGCCTGTAGAAAACCTTGAACGTGGACAAAATTATAATGAATTTCATAAGTAGGTCGCCGAAGACCGAGCCAAGAGATGGCCCAAGTTGATTTATAATTGTTGGACCAAGTGATTTACCTACGAGAGACTTTCCATTTAGAAGATTATCGAATTATATACGGAAGAGTTGGTGGTGCAATATAAAACTTCTGCAGCGATTACGTCAGATAAAGACTTAAGGTTAAACTTCGAATATTGAAGGTGCTTTCAAGTATATTTAACAAAGAGATTGAGCGTATGTACTAATTTGATCTGTGGCTGACGGACAGGGAAGAAGAATTGTCCAGACGATCGAATTTATATTTATTGTCGTGCCTTAGGTTTCACGGGGCAGTCGAGAATAAAAACTTATCCATGAAATGAATGTTGTTATCACGATCGTCACCATGCGAACGTAAGGATGTCTCTTGTAAAGCGTACTGCGAAAAAAGAAGTTTCGCTTTTCTTGCATTACGAAGAAGTCAATGAATGAGGGACATAGTAGCTGAACTGGTTTGACGTATACCGAAGACTATATATTATCCATAGCAAGTGGTAACGGCTGACGGAAGGCAACACATGCGTGCTAATCAGGCAAAGGAATATGAGGAATACCATGTGTATTGACGTTTTCTCAGATTATAAAACACGACCACAAAGTATTCACGGGCCAACAATGCAAGGACTCAACACGGATACTATGAACAAGGTAGTAGAGGAATGTATAAGTATTAGGATAGAAATTTTTATGCATAGAACAACCGATAAGGAATACAGGTCGAGGAGAGTATGCGTTGAGAAACAACATTAAAGCGTTGGTGAGACCAAGGTGAGAGAACAAAAGGGTTGAAGTATCAACCTAATAGTTGGAAATGGAAAAGTTGGAATTGTATCCATAACTATTTTCCTTAGGTTCTTAAGATAGAATCCTTTTAAGGAGATGAGACTACAATAGCCATAATTTTCGTGAATATTCGAAACCTGGATGAATAGTAATTTTATGGGTGGATGAGAAAATTTTGCAATCACGATATGTACGAATTATTAAATGAAGATTTTGAATTGATATTCCATCTTTACGGTACAGACGAGTGTATGTAAAAGTCATAATTTTTTTTTTACGAAACCCATTATTTCGAATGGTCAAATTTTATGAGATATCAAAGGAGTATGAGGTGGGAGACTTCGTGATGCTAACGGTATCCCCTGGAAAGGATTGATGCGGTTTGTTAAGAAAGAGAAGCTAAGTCTGAGGTTTATTGGACCTTTTAAGATTTTGAGGCGTATTGAGAAGTTAGCCTACGAGTTAGCCTCCCCCCAAGCTTGCAGCAAATTCATAATGTGTTTCATATGTCTATGTTACGACCCTACCATACCGACTAACGGCATGTGATAGAGTACGACCAAGTGGACCTACAACTAGACTTGACCTATGTGGAGCAACCCGTGGGAATCATGGGTAGAAACGAACAAGTGCTGAGGAACAAGGTTTTCAAACTAATAAGGAATTGTGAGAAAATCAAGATGTGGAAGAATCCACCTGGAAGTTGAAAGAGTGAAACAAAGAAGGAGTAACCCCAGCGATTCCTAAACTGATTCCGGGACGGAATCCTTTTAAGGAGGGGAGACTGTAAGAACCCAGTTTTTGGTAGAATTAAAACTTTTCTTATTAAGAATAAGTATATACGTGAATAGTGTTTGTCATGCATGAATAGTAATTTATGGATGAATAGTGATTTTGAGGACCAAGAAAATTTTCACGCGACCCTATGTACAAGACATGGTATGGATATTTCGAAGTCATATTAGTGATTCACGGAGCAAATAAGTTTATGTAAAGACGATCAGAATTCAAAAATTCCAATTTGTATTATGGTGTAATAATTGACCGGGTAGTGAATTATATATTATTTATTCAGGAAATGAGATATTAATTTTGAGGAATTAAGGATTTAATATGTTAAGATTTTATTCGAGGATTTAGAACGAAAACACTGAGACTTTTCAACGAGATTAAGCGATTGAGCGAACGGAGCATGGATTAAGGATAGGGTATATTAAGAGTCCAAGGAAGGATATATTATGAGAAAGAAAGAGGATTGAGAATAAACGCCTAGAATTGAGAAATATAGAATGCTTGAGAAATCGGGAGAACTTTTTCTGAGATAAAGAGAAATAAACAAGGGATGTTGGAATTAATATTCGTTCGAGGTATTGTGCCATATTAGAGTAATAATATGCAAAGTATAAGTTGTAACGTATTAATTTTATTCACGAGACAACAAGGGAATCCAATTGGTGGGAAAGAAAACAAAGCCAAGGGACTTAAGTGCAAGAAACAAGAGATAAGGACTTAGGTGCAAAAGGAGGAAGGACTTGGTTGCATTTTAAGTGGATAAGAATCCAAGGGAGCCAATAGGAGTGTGACACCTAGCAAGGATAAGGATGCATCCAAAATATCTAGATATATATTACATGTGTAAGCATTATTGAAGATAAAGAACAAAAAGCAAAAAACAAGAAACTCCATTTTCTCTCCATTCTGCCCAGCAGAACATCCTCTCAGTAAAACGGGCCTAGAGCCTTCATTACTCAATAAAATTTCGTGTTCTTTATATGGTTATAAAGCTGTTAAGATGCCCTACAACTCTCCTTTAGGAGCTTCGATCAGAAAAGTTCGGTAAGGGCCTCGTTTTCCATGATTTTTCAATCAGGTTCTAATAACTCCGAATTACTAACTTTGTTTTCTTCATTTCTTTTGATCATCCAAGCTTACCCAAGGCTATACAAGGATTATACAAGGTTTAGAAAGCTATTACACACATCAAGGAAGGTATAAACTCTCTCAACCCTTAGCATGACTTGTTTATAGTTTATATTGTTAGATCTATAAGTTTTGGAGTGAATCTTGGTGATTTGAGTTGTAGATGATGAAATCTTGAAATTATGTGCTTGTTATGATGGTTGTAAGGCTTGTACTTAGAGTATGTAACCCCATGTATGCTATAGAGACAAGTCTTGGTGGTTTTGATGGTAGATGTGATGTACAAAGTGAGTTCTTGAATGTTTAAGAAAAGATGTGTGCTGTGTTAAATCCTGGGAGCATGTACTGTCTTGTGAGAGGGTTTTGAACCCCTAAACCTTGTCACCCGAGGACCTAATTTATATGATTGGAAAGATAAGTGAATATAGTTTCTAGAAATATATGGTTCATACCCAGGAGATGTGTAGGTCTTGAGTTATGGCCGGATTAGTGCAGTGTGGTTCTGGAATTCGGACTGCACTGTGTTGTTCATTTGTGAACTGAGTTAGGATCCCTTAAAATTATGATAGTGTTATGAAAAATTGAGGGTAGTCAGATTATACAGTTGTGAAGACTGTCCAAAAAGAATTGGAGTAAAATTTGTATTTTTCAATTTTATAAAAATGTTAAAGCGAAGTGCGCGCGAGTAAAAAATCACCTAGGAGGTTAGTTTAACGTAGGTTTAAGAGTACTCACTTGTGTTTCAAGTTTGAGGAATGGATTCGAGTCGAATGGGTAACGAATGTGATAAAGTGATGACATGGTCATATGGGAGGGTTAGTTGTCACAAATTGGAGTCGTTAAGTTGGTCTAACATCCTTTAAAACCTTACGATTAAGTAGTGTTGTTAAGGTACTAACGTACGAATATTGATTATGTATAGATCTTCGTTCCACGTCGCAAGCTCGACCACCCCACCCTAACCAAGGCAAGTTTACTTTTCAAAACTTATATATAAGGATTTTCACTGTTGTGTTTCTAGCTTCCAAACGTATTATATGCTTATGCTTTACGAGATTATGTTGAAGTTTGAGATTTATGCATATGTGCTTGTACACCCTTGAACTTAGAATGAAATTGTTTCCTTCAGACAACGACTCTAGCAATAGAGGTAGTAGCGGTCCAAATATACTATTGATTGGGAAGCGGTATATTATTGTATCATGATTAAATTACGAAAACCGAAGAGTCATTCGGGAAGTATCGTATACTTATGTATTTATTTTTTTACGTTGTTAAAAATACTCAAAAATATCTATCTTGGATTAAAAGCTTATTTTAATTAAATAATTGTTTCATTAATTGTTTATATTAAAACTTAAAATATCATTTATTAATTATTGTTCATCATTTTAAAGACAAAACTAACCCAAGATACCTTTAGCGTTTTCAAACTCGAACTCTTTCGAACCCAAAACATTTTCGAAAACTCCCGATCAGGTTTTACTTCTTGTACGTATTTCAAGAATTATCGGTCGACTGAGGTCGAACTTCAACTACTCGAATTTTCTATCAAAATGATTTTTGAAAAGTAAAGAAAAAAAAGGGACTCTGGCAGGTGTGGGAATCGTTGACGAACGATTACCGGGATGTGTAAGCGGCCGTGAGCCAGGCGGTCCATCAATTATTCCGGCCCAGGTGTTGCCGAAGGATGATTACGGATGTAGTTTTCATCGAGGGTTATTACGGATGTAGTTTCTATCCTTCTACCAGTAGAGAAGACCCGCGGATTGTTGGACTTGGTTGTGGCGACTGATCATCGTCAATCCTTGTCAGGTTTTTATGTTTTCTTCCAGTCCCATCCTCCACTCTGGAAAAATACTCAAACACTGCTTCTTGGGCCTAAGTGCCAAGTTGTCGATAGTGTAGTTTTTTATAAGAAAAATATTGACATCGTGCAGTATCTAGAACTGCAAGATTTTCTATAAAGATTGGCACGTATTATTGCACTCTTGCAATTATTTCAAAACTGAAATGTTTTTGAATGAGAAACCTTCTAAGCTAATGGAAGGAAAGAGGTTTGCAATGATGTATTCCCTGTACAGTATGTTAACCGTGGAGTGTTTTGCCGAAAATGATATACTCATATGTATATATATTTTCAAACTTGAGATATATTGAAATGGGAACCTTGTAAAGGCTTCATATGTTATTCTTAAAGCTCCTTAGTGAGTATAAATGTTTTATTCAAACTCGGTCATATATATTGTCCAATTATGTTTTGAAATCTGAGATATATACCCATACAGTTGGGAATGTTTTCGAAATAAACCACAATATTTTTCAAAATGGTGAACTTGCTGAGCATTATGTAGCTCATTCTTGCTTTATAAAAATTTTTCAGAAAGAGAAGAATTTGGTCGGTTAACTCCGCATCTGCAGAAGAGGAGTAGAAGATTTACCCCGGAGATGATTTAGTTCTTGATAAATACTATAGAGTAAGTCTGATAGGTTTTCAACTGTAATAGTAAGACTTGTCTTCAAGTGTAGTTGTATAAGTGGAAGTGCGTAAGATTCTGGATTGTACAGATGAATTGTAATATTTAGTGTTACTTTTGATTATCGTTTCTTAGGCTCTAACTTGTTTGTGCGTAAGATTGAGGTCTGGATGGATGTATTGTTGAGTTGTAAAGTTAATACTGGTATGATATGGTTGGATTGTGATGTGACGACTTGATTCTTTGACCTCAGATTTGGGGGCGCCACAGACATGTTCTAGTAACAATTTTGGAGTGTGCTCGGTAGTACTCTGTATTGCTAAATTATGAAGACAAAGCTAATACCCTTTTCTATAGAGTTTCTTTTTTCTACCATTATCTCACTTTGCATAAGTGAAAATTGCATTATTGTCTTATATTGAGACTTACCCGTTTTTTGTGGTTTTACAATTTATAAAAGACATCCATGATATGATGGTGTGCAAGATGTACACGATGTGAGTTCCTCTTTTGAATGTACATTCATTTTATTCTCATAATATAACTGGGTCTTAAAAGGCTTGATTTTGTTTTCTAACTTTGGAATTGCTAAGCTGTTGGGTGGCGAAGAGTTTAGAGCACAAACTCAAACCTTTGGAACAATTGGTTATATGGCACCAAGTAGTGTTATTCAGCAATAAATTGTACTAATTTAGCATCTTTCTTTTCTTATAAATTGTAACATTGGCAATGGCTATAATAGTTAGTGTCATTCTAATCTATTACACAGAATATGAAAGTGAGGGGATAGTATCTTCGAAAGGGGATGTCTACAGTTATGGTGTTGTGTTAATGGAAGCCTTCACAAGAAAGAAGCCCACAGATGAGCTGTTTACGGGTAAAATGAACCTAAGAAGTTGAGTAAACGAAACTTTACATAGTAATTTCCTCCAGGTTGTGGATAGCAAGTTGATGGCAAGAGTTGATGAACACACGTATGAAGAGGAGCAATGTGTGACATCTATATTGATTTAAAGCTTCTTAATTTAACAAGTTGTGTGTTCTTTTTTTTTATCTTTTCTTTGTCCATTGTTATCTATCATCAGCAAATCCTGGACATTGTCCTTGACCAGCCAGTTATTTGGCTTTTTTATTTTCCAACCTTCTGCTCGGGGAGGATTATCATCCCAAGCTATCAGACTTTGGCTTGGCCAAAGTGGGACCTACTGGGAACAATACTCATGTTTCAACAAGAGTGATGGGAACGTTTGGTTACTGTGCACCAGAGTATGCAATGACTGGCCAGCTGACATTTAAGTCAGACATTTATAGCTTTGGGGTTTTTCTTTTAGAGATAATTACAGGAAGAAGAGCAATAGATAACGCAAAATCTGCCAAGGAACAAAATTTGGTTGCATGGGTAAGATATCTTCTTTCAGTAAATGATTTCTTTTCTACTATTTTCATATAGGCAAATAGTAGCATTATGTTTTACAATCAAGCTAAGCCCTCCTTGTTGATAGAATGCTGAAGAACATTCATAGTTGCATGTTATAAATTTTGAAACAACTTATGGTTCTTTTACAGAGTAATATCATTGTGACATGTGAAGGCAGTAATCAGGTTAGGCTATGTAAGTGCATTCGGTCTATTTTGCTTGTTGCTGAACTCAATGAATTCCTACTGTGTTAACTTGGTTTAAAGGGAGTGGAGGCCAGAATGGTGTGAGATTCATTGGCATTTATGCAATTATCTCTCCCTTTGTTCACTCCATTCAAGTCCTTCCAATTTGCAAATAAATTGCGCATTCAATTCTCCTACTCTTAACAGAGCAAGTAAATAGTCAAGAAGTGGTGTTATAGTACTTGTAGCATTGTGATAAGAATTCGTATGATATATTTTACATCTATTTTCTAATACATGACATTTCCTGATGCCCACGGTCATGATTGGCATTCCACATTATCATTATTTCATATCAGCACTATACCGGTAAAATATATGACTTAATAATATATTGAACCAAAACACGATCATTTTATATGCTTTCATATTCTAAATGTGATTGTTATTTTTGATGAGTATTGTTATTTTTTTTACTTTCATGTTATACAGTCTTTCATTCATAAGATTTGGAAGCTTATGAATCATAAACCGAAATTAGGTGGTGCTGGCGCAGCTTTCAAAAATTACCTTATCTGGATTTTCAAAAATTAGTGAAACTTTTGTGAAGTCCTTCCTAGTTTTATCCCTGGCTCCGGATCCTCCATCTTTATAGTGGTATTTCAAAAAGTGTTTAGTACTTTGGCAGTGGAATTATATATTCTGCTCATGTTAAAAGACAATGATGCTGATTCCAAGTCGATGCTTCAGGTTATAAGACGTGCATCTCATAAATTATAGTTATAAATGCAAGTAATTGTGGGCTGCATTTTTACATTACTATTTACCTCACAGGTGTGCCAAGCCTCAAACGCACAGAGCTGGAGGTAGCTTGTGAAGATTTCAGCAATGTAATTGGTACATCATCCATGGGAACAGTCTATAAAGGAACTTTGTCTACTAGCATTGAAATAACTGTGACATCTCTTGCAGTAGAGTCTGCTAAGGAGTGGCCAGAGAATCTGGAATCCCAGTTCAGGAAGGTGCATAAACCGATTTTAGTGATTATTTCGTTCCATCATGAAATTAATTTTCACATTTTTAAAATGGTATGATTACAGATTTATCAGCTGTCCAAAGTAAATCACAAGAATTTTGTGAACCTTATTGGGTATTGTGAGGAAGACAAAGCCCTTCACTAGAATGGTGGTTTTCGAGTATGCACCTAATGGAACACTATTTGAGCATCTACACAGCAAGTTTCTTGCAGCTATTCAAGCTCTGTTTTTTAAAGATGAACTAGTAAAGCTTGGTGAACAAATGGTTACTAGCTCTAAAGGTTGATTTTGAAGAGCTAAGTGTGGAGCCACCTAACAATAGTGATGCAAGTGAAGCCGACAATGATACTTCTTGATGCTTTTGTCTTATTAATAGTTATAAAATCTTTTGAGACATTATGAAGAACTTAGATTCATGGTACTATTAAATATGTTTGACAATATTTGACATTTATGTAATCGTTGGTTTAAGTATTATTGAAAAATTGTGTTGGAAGTTATGTATATATATTGAAGTTGCATTTGTTATTGAGTTGCTTGATTCTTCGGATGAATTATGTTTTATAGGTGTTACAAAATTATTACTAAAGATGTTGCCATAGCCTGTAAAAATATTGCTAAAACTTGAACAATGTTAACTAAAAAGTGTTATTATAACATGTTAGGATGTTGGCAAATGTGAACTGTTAAATCAATTGGTGTTGCTGTAGAGGGACAAAGGTGTTGGAATAGGCTATATGGCAACATCGCAAGGGTGTTGGTGTTGAGTAGATAGTTTTGCCATAGATTTTATGCCAACACCGGAAATAGTGTTGCTATTTTCCACGAAATGTTAGCATAAGTGCCTAAGGCAACATGATGTTAATGTTGCCATAGTTTTGACAAAATGTGTTGGCTTAACCTCTGAGCCCACATGCAAATTCCCAACACCTTCAAATTTGACCAAAGTGTTGCCTTAAATCTTATGGTAACATTTTTCAGCATTTTTAACACTTATTTTGGGTGTTGCCAAAGACCATTTGTGGTGTAGTGGATAAATAATATTAAAGTGCATTCTGGATCAATTATATACATTTTCAGATTTCTAAAATTAACCAAGTGCAAGACAATTGTTCCTCTAGACTGAACAAATCTTCAAGTTTGCCTTCGCTTTCTTTCCAAATAGCACTAATACTCCCATTACCTTTTTCTTTCCTAAAATAAAGTTAATTCCGTGTCAACAACCTTTTCCTTGCCCTTACGCCTAGTAGATTTTTCTTGGTCATCCACCTTCTCCCCCTCAATTGGGTTATCCTCCAGAGTAGTAGGATGTGGAGTTGGTAAATTAGACGAAGATGGCTTTACCAAGGAGTTGATTCCATCATTTAACTGGGTTGCCATGGTATTCAGTTGAACCTTGAATACATAATGTTGGATAAGTTGCAAATTTTTTATTTCTGCAATGGACTTACAGATATTTGGCAACTCTTTTTCCATTATTTTGACCCGTGTAAGGAGTCTACTGTATTCCTTTCTGGTTACAGGTGCATGTGGTTGAGTAGGTTGCTCACTCGTACGTTCCGCAGGTGTTTCACTCAACACTCTATATTCACTCGGTTTAGTGGTTTGGGTTACACTTACATGTTCTGTTCGTGTTTCCCTCAACTCTCCTCCAGAGCTTCCACCGATATGTGTACCTACAAATGAAATCATTTTAGCCCCTTTTTCAGAGGTCACGGATGGTGCAATGAAAGTTCGTGAGCTTCGGTCCACGCGTGAAGCGAGTTGCCGACCACTGTAAAGAGTGGTAAATCTCGAAAGAGATCCAGAGATTTTCCCTCTGGGAGGTTAAACATGAATCGATTAAATGGCACAAAACCCAAGTTTCCCTCGTATGTCTGTGAAGACACTTGGTTCAAAAAAGAACCACCTCCCGATGGATCTTTCCATAAAATTGAAGATTCACCAACAGTTATTGAGGTAGGTAATTCCACCTCGGATGCCTGTGAAGGCATTTAATCTTTAGAAAGATCATCAACCACTCTTATGTTCCGTGAAATGGAACTCAAGATAGTTGTTCCCGTTAATTCAACCTTATTTACATTTTCACTCATTTGACTAGGAAGAATTGTTTCAATAACAGTTGTAGTTACCTCAGGTTCATTCGGTTTACTTCTTTTAGAATGAGGTAGAGCTGCTGATGTAACTAACTCCTTATGTGGTGCTGCTGAGGCACTATCTCCCTCAAAAGTGTTGATGGCTGGTCGTTTAAGTGACAATTGAGGTGTAGGAGTTTGTTGTGTTTGTGTTTGCATTTGTAGAATGGGCTCTTCGACCTGTGTTAGAGTCGGTGGGATTTCCTGCTCTTGGTCAGGTAAGATGGCCACTAGGGGCTGTAGAAACTGTATTTCCTGTGACACAACAGGGAATATAGAGGTTGAAATAGCAGGGATTGAAATTTTACCATGTCGTATACCTGCTCTCACTGGTCTTGGTAACAACGGAAGTGGGACAGTCTTTAGATATTCAGTTAGGACTGTAGGCACATCCGTATAGTTCCTTTTGCTTATGTAATTAATTACATTCGTCTTCATGTAAGAACATTCCACCTTTCGACCATTTTCAAGCGTACCCTGTCTTCATCATTCAAAAAATCATTTAATATTAGCTGTAAAACCTTGGATATAGACATTTGACATTTTGAGTCCGAACATCTCTTCTTCCCAAGTGTTTCATCTTTAAAATGATTTGACCAAGCACTATTTTTCCAAAATTTATCCTCAAATTATTGGCGATCGCATACCCTAATTTTTGAATAAATTCAGGTATTCGATCTTGATTTATTCTATCTGAGGAAAAAACATGGTTAAGAGTGTGAAAGAAGAAATTCCAGTACTGGGTTAGAAACGTTCTAGAAAGATTACCAGTATTGAAATTGCCATCTTGGTACCTTATAAAATGAAAGAACATTTCAATCTATTCAGGTGTAGGATCAGAAACAAGATTTTCCATAGGAAAATGAAGAATTCGATTAACATCTCGTTCAGTGACCCTAATCGACCTACCAAATAATCGATATGTGATTGCACACCTGTCCTGTCCAGAAGTGTTAACCGCACTTGAAAAGGTTGCTTCATCCAAAGCTTTAGTAAAAATGTCTGCCAACTATTTTTCACTAGGAACAAAATGCAGGTCCACAGTACCTTTCATCACATGCTCCCTGATGAAATGGTATCTGATGTCTATGTGCTTGGTTCTAGAATGCTACAATGGATTCTGTGATATTGCAATTGCACTAGTGTTGTCACAGAAAATTGGGATCTTTTCAACTTTAACTCCATAGTCAAGTAGTTGATTTCTCATCCATAGAATCTGTGCACAACAACTCCAAGCTGCTATGCATTCAGCCTCTGCAGTTGAGGTAGATACTGAGTTCTGTTTCTTACTGAACCATGAGACCAGCTTGTTTCCCAAGAATTGACAGGTTCCTGTGGTACTTTTTCTATCCATTTTGCAACCTGCATAATCTGTATCTGAGTAACCAATTAGATCAAAACCAGAATCTCTAGGGTACCAAATGCCAAGGTTTGGCGTTCCCTTGAGATATCTGAAAATCCTTTTAATAGCTACTAAGTGAGATTCCCTAGGATCATCTTGAAATCTAGCACAAAAACATGTAGCAAACATAATATCAGGTCTACTAGTTGTTAAGTATAAAAGAGATCCAACCATGCCCCTATAGCTTGTCATGTCCACCTTCTTTTCCTTAGTATTCAGTTCAAGCTTAGTGGCAGTGGCCATGGGTGTTTTTGTAGAAGAGCAATCTGCTAAATCAAACCTTTTTAAAAGATCATAAATGTATTTTGTTTGACTTATAAAAATTCCATTATTTACTTGTTTAACTTGTAAACCAAGAAAATAAGTTAATTCACCCATCATACTCATTTCATATCTACTCATGAGTTTGGCAAATCTCTTGCAAAGTTTCTCATCTGTAGACCAAAATATTATATCATCTACATAAATTTGGACAAGTATCATAGAGCCATTGGCATTTCTATAAAAGAGAGTTTTATCAACAGTACCTCGAATGAAGTGATTCTCTATAAGGAACTGTGAGAGTGTGTCATACCAGGCTCTAGGTGCTTGCTTCAGGCCATAGAGTGCTGTAAGTAGAAAGAACACATATTCTGGAAAGTCTGGATCTTCAAAACCAGGCAGTTGACTAACATACACCTCCTCCTCCAGAATACCATTCATAAATGCACTCTTCACATCCATTTGAAAGACTTTGAAATTGGCATGTGCTGTATAGGCCAGGAAGATCCTTATTTCTTCTAACCTTGCCACTGGTGCAAAGGTTTCTTCAAAGTTAAATCCTTCCTCTTGACAGTAGCCTTTAGCCACTAATCTAGCTTTATTCCTTGTGACTATGCCATTCTCATCAATCTTGTTCTTGAATACCCACTTAGTGCCAATCACTGATTTGTGTTTAGGTTTAGGTACAAGTTTCCATACTTCATTTCTTTCAAACTGGTTTAGCTATTCTTGCATTGCTAAAACTCAGTCTGGATCTAGAAGAGCATCTTCAACTCTCTTAGGTTCCTCTTCGGATAAAAAACTGCTATACAAGCATTCTTCTTGAGTTGCTCTTCTGGTTTGGAACTTTGCATTAGGATCTCCAATGATAAGCTCAAATGGATGATCCCTGGTCCATTTTCTTTGTGGTGGTAAGTTTGACCTTGATGAAGTGGCTTCATTTTCTCTGTGTTGATCATTGTGGCTTGATGTTGAGTTTTGACTGTGAGAAACTCCCCCTGAGTGTATTGCCCTCGAGATTGATGGAGTTCTTGCAGATTCATCAACAGATGCTTCTCTTTGATTTTCTACAGATGCTTCAAATTGATTTCCAACTAATGGTATAAGTTGCTCTTCAACAGGTGGTTCATTCAGCACTTCAACTGATGATCCTTGTCTGTTTCTCACACCATTTGATCTCCATTCTTCATCATCATCTTCACTTCCTTCACCACTTCTCTCATTCTCAAATGAGAGAGACTCATGAAAACCTTCATCTACTAGACAAGATATTTTCTTGTCATCAAAGAGAATATGTATGGACTCCATTACAATGTTTAGTCTTAGGTTGTAGACTCTGTAGGATTTTCCAGCTGAGTATCCAATAAAGATAGCTTCATCTGCCTTTGAATCAAATTTTCCAAGATGCTCACCAAGATTTTTAAGTACAAAGCATTTGCATCCAAAGACATGGAGAAAGTTGATTGTTGGTTTCTTGCCTTTAAAAAGTTGATAAGGTGTCATGCCTTCTGCTTGATTGACCAAAGAAATATTCTGAGTGTAGCATGCAGTGTTTATAGCTTCTGCCCAGAAGTATGTTGGTAACTTAGACTCTTCAAGCATTGTTCTTGCAGCTTCAATTAGAGTTCTGTTCTTTTTTTCCACTACACCATTTTGTTGAGGAGTTCTTGGTGCAGAGTATTCTTGGATAATTCCTTCTTCTTCATAAAACTCTCTTATTACAGAATTCTTGAACTCAGTTCCATTGTCACTTCTGATTCTCATTACTTTGAGTAATGGATTATTGTTGACTATCTTGATGTGATTTATAATGACTTCACCCGCCTCATCCTTAGAGTGTAGAAAGAATGTCCAAGAGAATTTTGAAAAATCATCAGTAATCACAAGACAATATTTCTTCTTTGAGATTGACAACACATTGACTGGTCCAAAGAGATCCATGTGAAGTAGTTGTAAGGGTTGATCAATTGATGACATTGACTTTGATTTGAAAGAGGCCTTCTTCTGCTTCCCTTTATGGCATGCATCACACAATCCATCTTTGAAGTAATCCAATTTTGGAATACCTCTAACCAAATTCTTCTTTACCAACTCATTCATCGCTTTAAAATTCAAGTGTGACAGTCTTTTATGCCAAAGCCAACCTTCATCTACACTTGTCTTGCTGGGAAGACATGTAGTCATGTTTGCATTTATTGAATTGAAGTCAGCAATGTACACATTTTGTGACGCCCCCAGATCCGGGGTCGGAGATCTAGGCGCTCACGGTCCATTTTCCATTAATAACATACCTGTTCTTGCACATAATATATAAAACAGCCATCGACCCCACAATAAACTCACACCGCACACACACACAGAGGTTAGAGTCTCAGAAACGTCACACAATTGATTAAGCGGAAATAAAAGTTTCAGAGTTATTACAGACCGAATTAAATAGTATTTATGCTACCAGCAACACTTCGATATGAAGCGAAGTTGGCGGCTTGAAAGTTTGTTGCGATACACTGCCTTGCACAGGTCATACTGATAAATAAAACGAACTAACAAAAGCTGCCAACCAATCCGGCTAATGGGGCCTACCGGTGGAATCTCAACTGCTGGCTCGGGTCTAGTCA
Organism: Saposhnikovia divaricata; assembly: GCA_036435485.1. Classification (NCBI taxonomy): domain Eukaryota; kingdom Viridiplantae; phylum Streptophyta; class Magnoliopsida; order Apiales; family Apiaceae; genus Saposhnikovia; species Saposhnikovia divaricata. The sequence goes on along the minus strand of CM071596.1, from coordinate 161,397,252 downwards.
CTTGCTTTCGAGCAGTCTGTCTGGGTCTTGCCATTTCGCTTAGCTGTTGTGTCTATAAAATTTGAAAACAAGCAAGAGTGAGCAACTATAGCTCAGCAAGAAATATATGTATAAGGTAAGCAATATAGCATTTCATATGATTGGCAGTTATTAAACATGTTTGTATCAATCAGATATAAAATCACTTGTCCTTGTTGATAAATTCCGAAGGTGCAACAATATGTGCCCTTGTTTTCAAAATAAACTTGTAGTTCTAGATACTGCATGAAGTCAACATCTTTCTCATCAAAATAGAACACTATCAGCAACTTGGCACGAAAGCCTAAGAAGCAGTGTCAAAGCATTTTTCCAAAATGGAGGAATGGGACTTAAATAAAACATAAAACCTGACAAGGATTGACGATGATCAGTCGCCACATCCAAGTCCAATAATCCGCGGGTCTTCTCTACCGGTAGAAGGATAGAAACTACATCCGTAACTATCCCCGGGTGAAAACTACATCCGTAATCACCCTCGATGAAAACTACATCCGTAATCATCCTTCGGCAACACCTGGGCCGGAATAATAATTGATGGACCGCCTGGCTCACGGCCGCTTACACATCCCGGGAATCGTTCGTCAACGGTTCCCACACCTGCCAGAGTCCCTTTTTCTTTTTCTTTTGAAAACTTGATTTTTGATTGAAAACAGAGTAATTGAGGTCCGACATATGTCGACCGATGATTCTTGAAATCATACAAGAAGCAGAATCTGACCGGGGGTTTTCGAAAATGTTTTGAGTTCAAAAGAGTTCGAGTTTGAAAGTATTAAATGTATCTTGGATTGACTTCGCCTTTAAAATAATGAACGATAATTAATAAATAATATTTTAAGATTTAATATTAATAATTAATAAAATAATTATTCGATAAAATAAATTTTAATCCAAGATAGGGTTTCGAGTATTTACGAAGATGTGAACATAATTACTTGAGTATACGATACTCCCCGAATGACCCTTCGGGTTTTCGCAATCTAGATACGATATAATAATATACCGCTCCCCGTCAATAGTATATACGGACCGCTACGACCTCTATTGCTAGAGTCGTTGTCCGAGGAAAACATTTCAATCTAAGTTCAAGGGGTACAAACATATATGTACTTATATAATCTCAATTGCGTCAATACTTCGATAAACATAGCATTTGATATAATTGCAAACTACAAACACAACAGTGAAAGTCCTTGTATATGCATAAGTTTTGAAAAGTAAACTTGCCTTGGTTTGGTTGGGGTGGTCGAGCGTGCGGAGTCGAATGATCTATACATAAGCAATAACCGCTCGTTAGTACCTTAACAATATCTCTTTAATTACGGGGTTTTAGGGGGTACGAAATTAACTTAATGACTTCGTCTTATGACACTCTAGCCCCACTATAGGTTCATATCATCACTCGATTACGCTCGTCACTTATTCGACTTAATTTAGTTACCACATTCGAATCATAACCATTACCCCTAGAATTATGCTCCACTAACGACTTTTTCCCTTTCGCGAAATTTACTCTAGCATTTTTATAAAATTCAAAAATTCATATTTTAATCAAATTCTTTTTGGGTGGTCTTCACCACTGCATTCCCTAACTTCTAAAATTTTTCCATGATCCCACATATATTTTTAGGGGTTTAAACAATGTTCACAAGGGGGTCACTTAGTGCAGTCCGGAATCCAGAAACACAATTTACTCCTCCGGCCATAACTTAAAATCTATACATCACCTAGTCATGAACCTTACATTTACAGAAACTACATTCAATTATCTTTCCAACAATATATGGTAGGACCTCAGGGGACAAGATTGGAGGGTTCAAAACCATGTTACAAGACAGGTCAATGTTCCTGGAAAAACTCAGCAAGCATGCATCACTTAGATCAACCAATTTTCTCAATTCCACAACACAACCAACACTTAATTCACTTAGTTCATGCTTTATATCACTCATGGAGATACATATACTATCCACAATCATAAAAATCACAATCACAACATCAAAACTCAAGATCCATGTCATCCATTACTTATACAACCAAGATTAACACATATATACATGGATCTACTACCAAACATCATAAACACTACATGGCCAAAAGGGTTTGTGATTTTTATACCTTCTTGAGCACCTAGGAGCCTTGGATAAGCCTTAAAAAACTCAATAACACCTTGAATGGTCTCCTACAACCCTTACAATCCAAGATCTAAAAGAAAAACCAACCATGGTTACTATTCACAATATCTATTATAATTAATATCTTGAAATTGGATGGATGAAATGGCTTGAAACTCTTAACATACCTTGCTTAGATGATGGTGAGGGCCTAGGAATTAGGTCTTGATTTATGAGTGATGGGAAATGGGGGAGGAAGAATTTTCTTCTTCCTTTTTGGTGCTTGGCCGAGAGCTCTCTTCCAAGGGGGGGGAGAGCTTTTGGTGTTTTTGATTTTTGTGTTTGTTTGTTTGGTGAATAATTGTGTTAAAAGGTGTTGGGTGATACATAATGTTGTATGTATAGGCAAGGTACTAGCATGGTATGGCTCCTTGTACTTCTTGTCTCCTCTTTTTGAAAAGCAATGTAACTAGTTATTATTCCCCTTCCATTTGGTTAACTAGTTTGCTTATTCCTAACCACTTGGTTGCATGGGACTTGCATGCAATACTACTCCTTGTATCATTATTCTTCTACCAATGCTTGTCATTTAATCTTTAATTCGTATCGTATCTTAATTAATCTATCATAATAATATTTTGTCGCGTAGAGATTTCCCCTATAATTCCTTAAGTACTTAATTGTGTAAATCCCTCGAATACCCATAATTCCTCGTCATAATTCTTAATAAATCTTTTAATACTCTAATCATTCTCAAATCCCAAGTTTTATAAATCTTACTAACAATAAGACTCTTGCCTTCACAAGCTTCCTTTTATCTTACATAATGAATGCAACATCATAGTTTCTCAGACAATCAATTCTATTAATCGACAGGGATGACTAGAAAGGTTCTATATTGACAATGCCACATGATATTAAATAAAAAAAATATTACCAAAAATTAGGGTTCTTACACATTTCTTCTTCTATCTCCTGTCAACACTACCTTGTTGTCACTTTTCTTGAAAATGACACAAGCTTCAGATGTGAACCAGACATTCTGGCCTTTATCACACAGTTGACTGACACTTAGCAAGTTATGCTTAAGTCCATCAACCAGTGCTACTTCTTCAATGACAACATTCCCTTGTGAAATCAAGCCATATCCTCTAATATATCCTTTGCTGTTGTCTTCAAAGGTAATGCTAGGGTCAGCTCTCTCCTCAAGTTTAGTGAGCAGGGTAGAATCTCCAATCATATGCCTAGAACAACCACTGTCCAAATACCAAAGATTCTTTCTATTTCCCTGCACACATCAAAACAAAATCAAGTTGATTTTGGTACCCAAGTTTTCTTGGGTCCTGCCTTGTTAGGCAATTTCTTATCCTTCAAATCCCTTTTAACTGAAAGTTTAGATTGAGTTAAATCAACCTTAACTCTTGGTGTAGGTTTCTGAAAAATAGGTTGTTTCACTTGCTCACATGCATTAAAACTGTATGTACAATTTGGCATAGTCTGTGCAAACATGTTATTCATCATCCATGGCAACTGAGGCATGTAAAAAGTATTGTAATATGGATTTTGCATGAATGGCATGTTAGCATACTGACTAGATGCATGGGCAGGTTGGACAAACATGTTAGGTGTAACATTCATAGCAGGCATAGGCACATATATCGGCATACTAGGCACAGAAGCATCTTTAACAATTTTACAGTTGGTAGACAAATGATTAACACTACCACATTTTACATATTCTTTCCTAGGAGCATACTTATCAAGTGTGTAATTGCTGTGTTAGTTAATTCCTACTTTGCCATTTCTATTCTTCTTTTTAGCCTTAGCCTTTGGTTCTGTCTTTTCTAATTTATCCTTCAATTTCTTGATGGATAAATGGCCTATGTTTCCTTGTTCAACAGATTTGGTTTTGCTGCACTCTCCAATTACAAAGTTTTTGCTGACAGGTCCATATTGGTTATTTAGTTTAATCAAGGTTGCTTTGTTGATAGGTTCCAACTTCAATGGACATACCACATCCATTGAGTCACTGTCTGAAGCAGTCTCCCCATCAACTCCTAACTTTACTCTGCTAATTTATGAAAAGAATCAACTCCTTGTATATCATAAATTTCTTCAGTTTTAGCCTTTGATCCCTTCCACTTAGCAATTAAGTCTTGTTCCTCTTTTAACTGTTTTATTAAACACTCTTCTCTTTTCAGAGCCTCAAGTAACTCATTCTTAGCATCTTGGCAATCTCTTTTCATTGTTTAAAAACCAATTAGTTGAGTCTCTAACAGAGTATTCCTATCACCTATCTTAGCATTAAGATCTTTAATCTTTTTGTTCTCCTTGTTAAGAAATTTTAATGTGACATGCATGTTATACAATTCATTAGACATTTCATTAACAACATTATCACATTCATCTTTGGAAAGTTCAGTTAGGTTTGTAGAGTATACCTAGTTGCTTGTTGAACTAGCCTCTTCATCAGTTCAATTTGCCATGAGTGCAAGATTGACAAACTCCTCTTCTGCATCTAAGTCTCCTCCAGCTGCCCAATCATCATCTCTAGATACAAATGCTCTTTCCTTTTGCTTGAGAAGATCAAAGTATTTCTTTTTGTAATCAACAGTCTCGAACTGTTTCTTCTCTTTCTTAGCATTGGATTTTCTGCATTCATTGGCAAAGTGACCAGCAATTCCACAGCTATAGCATTTGATATTTGATCTTTCAACCACATCTTTGTTCGGTTGATAGCTTTTCTTGAATTGTCCGGCTCCTACTTGATTCTTCTTGAATCTTAGCTTCGAAAATCTCTTTGACAGAAAAGCCAAATACTCATCTAGATCTTCAGCTTCATCCTCACTTAATGCATCAGGTTCTTCAATCATCTTGCTTTTACCTTTGCTAGTTGCAGCTCCACCTTCACAAGTTCTTTGACTTGGTATGGCTTGCACACTCTTCATTCTTCCACCACTTTGGATTGTTGGATTGTTGGCCACCAAGGCTATAGCTCAACTCTTCTTCTGGATCTTTTCTACTTCCTCATCTTGCTGCATTTCAAGCTCATATGTTTTTAGATTACCATACAGTCTCTCAAGTGTAAAACTTTTGTAGTCTTGGGAGTTTCTCAACGAGAATGTAACTGGCTTCCATTCCTTAGGAAGAGATCTCAGAAATTTTAAGTTGGAGTCTTTGACTTCATATGTTCTCCCATACAACTTCAGGCCATTCAGTAGTTTCTGAAATCTACTGAATATATCTGTTAAATTTTCACCAGAATTATGGTGGAAGTGTTCATACTGTTGTATGAGGAGTTACATCTTGTTCTCTCTGACCTGCTCAGTTCCTTCACGGAAGGTTTGGATAATGTCCCACACTTGCTTAGCAGTGGTGCAGTTAATGACATTATCAAACATATCTTGATCGATTCCATTGAACAAAATGTTCATGGTCTTCCTATCTTTGTGAATCTCCTCCAAGTCTTCATCTATGTACTCAGCTTGATTCTTTGGAATAGGCCTTCCAGCAGCTACAGTGCCAGCATCTTGACCAATCCCAGAGTTGGCCTTCATTGGAACATGAGGTCCTTTCTCTATGCAATCTACATAGCCTTCATTGATGCCTGAGAGATGAAGGTGCATTTTTACTTTCCAGTGAAAGTAATTATCTTTGTCAAGCATTGGAATCTTCACACCTATATCCTTCCTTCCCATGGTTTTGATCTTTAGACTTCTTGTATGCTAGAAGCCTGCTCTGATACTAATTGTTAGGTCTCGAAGTATCATAGAAGGGGGGGGTTGAATACGATACTACAAAAAAAAATACTTCTGAGAATATATCTTTATTGATAATAAACTCGAAAGGGTGTTCCAACTTCTAATCCAATGGATTAGCTTCAAAACCAGAACACTCCTAAAGATAGTTTAGGCACGAGGACCTTCTACCCGACACTTCCTGAAAGCGGGCTAAGCCGGCTTCCCTACTAGATGGACTGTCTAACAGCTTACACAAAGAAGATATAAGAGAGAGAGAAGAGAGAGTTATGTGTTGAGGTGTATTTTGAAACGAAATACAACAAGCCTATTTATAGGTTTTGGAAAGTCAGTACGATGTACTATGCTATACTATTCACGTGGGCCCCACCTGCATAGTAACCACTATTCCAACAACCAAAACGCGTCTGCTGAGAATTTTTGGACGTGGGTGATAAGTGGATTTATATCCATTTGGAACGCTTCATTTCGGCTTAAATTGATTAACTTGGCCTCAAGTATGTCGTGTTTTTTATTCGTTTTTAGTAAGAATGGTGCAGGGTTACTATCTTGAAGTGGGGAGATACATTTGCATGTTTCATGGTGGATTCACGCTCAAGAACTGATGAACGGGAAGTAGCAAAAGAATCGGAAGAGAAAACGGAGGAGAAAGAGCAAATTGTGTAAAATTCGGATTTTCTGGGTAGGTTGCGCAGTCTTCACTGTTTTGGCCATATCTGGAGTTCTAGAAGTCCGTTTTGGATGATCTTACAGTCCACACGAAGCTTGGCAAATTTTCTTGAAGAATAAAGCAAAATCAGAAATTGGGCAGAAAGTGTCTGCGCAGACTGCGCCCCTGCTGCGCAGACTGCGCTCGGATTTCCTGAATTTCCTGATTTTTAGTCCTATTTCGATCTAAATTATATTTTCAGGATTTTTCTTGCTGGACAAGATATCTAGGGCCTATTTAAACACATTGTATCATTGTAATTGGTATCAATAACTTATAAACACACAGAGAGAGCCGGATATAGAGAAACAAGGGAGACAAGTTGGAGAAGGATTTTACGAACTCGTAACAAGCAACAGAGATCTAGATCTACTTCATCTTTTGTTTTCTTCTATTAGGATATTCTGGATTTCGAATTTGTTTTCTTAACTCTTCATTCTAGTTTATTTGTATTCGTTCATACTTTGTTATTCACCATGGTTTCATCAGATCCCATGATGACGAGCAGTTCGATTATGAACTAATCGTTGTCATGGGATTCTAACGGATTTATCTATGTAGTTTAGTATCTTGATGCTTTAAAGATCTGTGTGTGATGTATATCTGATATCCTCGTATGGTTATGCTTAAGTGATAGATGCGTAGCTAACATCTAATCTGTTAATCTCTTGTGAAGTGAAAGTGGATCTTGAGATTTAGAACTTGCCATGCTAGCATAGGTTCATGATTGTTTATCGACATGATTTGTAGCTTAAATAGAAATATAGTATGTTGCCCTATATGATCATTATGGATAACTTGTTCCTCAACCGTTATGTTTTCAAATTCTATAGACATATAGGGTCTAAGCATAATTGGTGTCTATTCATCTTCTATCTCTTTTGTGGATGTATGGGTAGTTTGGTATACGTATGCTGATAGGTAGCGTATGCTTGTTTCGTGTTATTCGATCAGATATCATAACCATTCCATATAGTGATTAAAGGCGTCAGATCTAAGTGAAGTATTTAATGAAGTTAGGATCCCATGTTTTTATTCTCATAAGTAAATCAGTTTTAAATCTCGTTAGTCAATTAGATCTCATTCTTGTTAATTTGCATCTTAGTTAAATTAGATAATCAATACCTCAAATTTGTTAATTGTCTTAGCAGTGAGTAATAATCATACATTGTTGCATAGGTACAATAACTGAATTAAAACCAAAACCAGATCTCTGTGGGAAGGAACTCAACTTAATTCTATATTACTTGTGGCCACGTACGCTTGCGTGATTTTGTGCAAACAAGTTTTTGGCGCCGCTGCCGGGGATCAACGGTGTTTTATTTTTAGTTTATGTGCTTGTCATCAATGATCATTAGATTTCACTGAGTCGGATTTGTTTTTCTCATTTATCTTCTTTAGTTCTTGGTGTTTCAAGCACTCGAGGAACTTTAAACAACCGTAGCAATGGGAGAACCAGCAGCAGCGAAAGCATTGATGGATTATTCTCAGTCGAAAATCAATGATATTCAATCTAGCATTGCCAGGCCAGCTATTGCAGCTAACAGTTTCGAGATCAAGCCTAGCATAATTCAGATGGTGTAGAACTCAGTTTAGTTTGGGGGTGCTCCGACTGAAAATCCTAACATGCACATCCGGAATTTCATTGAGATCTGTGATACTTTCAGAACCAACGGTGTGTCTGAGGATGCTGTGAAATTGAGACTTTTCCCATTTTCTCTACGGGATAAAGCTAAGGGCTGGTTGCACTCTCTACTAGCAGGTTCTATTTTGACATGGGAGGATCTTGCTCAGAAATTTCTCACTAAATTTTTCCCTATGGCAAAGACCGCAGCAATCTGGAATGCTATTACTCAATTTTCGCAACAGTCTGGAGAATCTTTGTGCGAGGCTTGGGGGCGATATAAGAAGATGCTAAAGAAGTGTCCACATCATGAGATGCCTGATTGGATGGTGATTAATTGCTTTTATAATGGCTTGGGTGCACAATCAAGACCCATGCTAGATGTAGCATCAGGTGGAGCTCTATGGGCTAAGAGCTATGAGGAAGCTTATGAGTTGATTGAGATGATGGCTGCGAATGAATACCAGAATCCAACTTAGAGATTATCACAAGAAAAAATAGCAGGAATTCTAGAAGTTAATATAGTCACAGCTCTAGCAGCTCAGCTAGAGGCACTTAATAAGAAATTGGATTCTATGTCTAAAGCATGGGGTGCCTCAAGTTGCTAGTGTTTGTGAGCTATGTGCGGGCGTACATAAGATGACTCAATGTGCCATATCTATTGAACCGACGCAGTTTGTGAGCAATTTTCAAAGATCGCAGCAGCCAGCTCCCAACATCTATCATCCTGATTTTAGCTGGAGCAACAATCAAGGTGGTTTCTAACAGCCACAACAGCCACAGCAGCCTTATCAGCCGTTTCAAGGGCAACAATTTGGAGCTAAACCGTTCAATACTTCAGGTTTTCAGCAACAGCAGGGGCAATAGTTTCATCAGCAGTATGCCCCAAGGCAACAGTTTCAGTCACTAGGATTCCATCAATAGTTTCATGGGAGTGCTGGTCAGTCGTCTGAGGAAAAATCTGAATTGGAAGAGTGGAGATTGATATATAAAAGTCAGGAAGCATCTCTCAAGACGTTGGAAAATCAGATAGGGCAACTTGAAAGTGCCTTACTCAACAAGCCGCAGGGAGTTCTTCCTAGTGACACAGAGGTAAATCCAGGAAAACAAGATGGCATGGAGCAGGTTAATGCCATAACACTCAGATCTGGAAAAGTCACGAACGATCAGAATTCAACAATTGAGGATGAAGAAGAAATTCATGATCAGGACCCTACAGAAAAAGAAGAACATTCTGTTTTATCAGAGCCTGTGGTGGATAGTGATGAGGAGGAAGAGTGTGAGTCACTAGGCTTGGCTGATCTCTGGATTTCTAAGGTGCTGATTGATGAGGTTGTTCCATGGTTGAATCTTTAGGATAGTACAATTGAGTCTTTTCTTGAGAAAGATGTTTTGTTCGAGTATAAGTGTAATAAGATCTTCATGAGTTATACAAGTATTTTACTTCTGATGAAATGTTAGAAGAATTGAAGGCCATTTGTTCTAAGCATGAATTCCAACTTGAGGATAGTTCTTTTGATCATAAGTCTGTTGTTAAGAATTCTGTTGGTAAATCACCCACTTCCGTTCCTAATCCGTCTATTTCCACTCTTGGTCAGTTTTTGGTAGTTAATAATGAAAATCATCATGTTGAAGAAGCTTCCAAACTCGAGCTTAAACCACCAGATCACCTGAGGTATGCATATTTGGGTCAATCATCTACTTTGCTTATTATTATTGTTGCTAATTTGTCAGGTAGTGAAGAGAACAATGTTACTGACACTTTTGAGGAGCAAAGAAGGCTGAAACTTGTCATCAAGGATGTAGCCCCGGAAAAGATAGTTAAATGGCCATATAGAGATACGGTGTAGAAATTTTCAAGAGAAAAAGCCATTGCCATGTCTAGCTAAAGACTTTAAACAAAGGCGCTTCCTGGGAGGCCCATGGATTTCCTGTTTTCAATAAAAGAGCATTTTTCCCAATTCTTCATAATTCTGGATTACTATTTTTGTGAGGAGGGTGTAGAGGTCACTTGGCATATTTTTGGAGCTCATTCTGTTCATCCACCTCCTGATCCACCCGAGGAGGGTGACTCTGTCGATGTTTAGGTATGTCTGCTATCCCTTGTATTACCTTCAATGGGGACATTGAATATTTTAAGTTTGGGGGTGATTTGGGGGTTAAGTAGTGTTTGTTGAGTCTTTGTTCATGTAGGATTCATATATTTTGCATGTTAGGAATAGTTCATTCATGTTTTGTTCATATTTTTTGCACGTTTTGTTTCATATAGGACATTCTTTTATTTTGTTTTTGTATACCATGTGAGTTCATTATAGTTCGATTTGCATAGCATGCATATTTCATGATCCCTTAGGATGAGCTAATTCTGATTGGTAGGTCGATGTTAATTTGAGTGCGGTATTGATGAATGGAGGGTTGATTTATAGTTCCTAGGAATTGACTTGCATGCTTCGGAAACAAAATCTTTACACAGTCTCATCGTTTGCTTTTGGGCTAGGTTGAGGTCATGCTTGTTTGGTTGTTTGAGATTTAATTACTTGTTTATATTTAGAATTTTCGTTATTCCCTTGATGGCGTACTAGCACTAAAATATAAGTTTGGGGGAAACCAGGGATTTCATGCTAGTTGTCAATAAAAGTTAGGTGTCAAATGGCTAGTAGCCGCTCATATTTTATGAGTAGTCTAGAGTTGGATGAGATGGAGCGAAACGCACTCATTCCAAATTAGAGGTGTGAAAAAAAAAATTGCAAAAAAAAAAAGAAAAAAAGAAAAAAAGAAGAAAAAAAAGTAAAAAAAAGTTATGTGAATTGTTCAATGCAAAATTAACCAGGGTGAGCTCTTTAATACTCGAGCAATTAAGTTCTAGGGGACTTTGTGCCTAGTGACCTAAGGCTTTTATAGTCTGGGATCCACTAACCTAACGCTCGCTACATGGGTATTATTGGTTAAGCCTTTTTGGGTCTCATCCATTGCGCGGTTAAATAACCATGCTTGATATATTATGTGTCGTAGTTGTTGTTTAGTAATAAAGCATGAATTTCTGGCTAACTCGGACGATGATGGAGGTGTCTTTAGGTTATGAAGTGTTTACTATCTATTCTATTTATAAACATGTGACTGTCTTGGCGAAGAATGAGTATGATTTTGATCTAGTGTTAGGAGTATATCTGATGAGCATCGCACACACCCATGTTTCTGTTCATGTATTGTTAGTATACGGGGACTTAGTCGGGCTCTGTTTGGGCGTATTGCATTTCTTTGAGATATTTGCTTGTTAATTGGTTTTGGTTAGTCTATGGGGATCGTTGCATTTTCATATTAGTTGCATTCATGCATTGCATTAGTTTGTATTGAGTGTATTTATGCTTGAGGACAAGCATCGGTTTAAGTTTGGGGGTGTGATAAGTGGATTTATATCCACTTGGAACGCTTCATTTCGGGTTAAATTGATTAACTTGGCCTCAAGTATGTCGTGTTTTTGATTCGTTTTTAGTAAGAAAGGTGCAGGGTTACTATCTTGAAGTGGGGAGATACATTTGCATGTTTCATGGTGGATTCATGCTCAAGAACTAAAGAACAGGAAGTAGCAAAAGAATCGGAAGAGAAAACGGAGGAGAAAGGAGCAAATTGTGTAAAATTCGAATTTTCTAGGTAGGTTGCGCAGTCTTCACTGTTTTGGCCCTATCTGGAGTTCTAGAAGAATAAAGCATAATCAGAAATTGGGCAGAAAGTGGCTACGCAGAGTGCGCCCCTGCTGCGCAGAGTGCGCCCGGATTTCCTGAATTTCCTGCTTTTTAGTCCTATTTCGATTTAAATTGTATTTTCAGGATTTTTCTTGCTGGACATGATATCTAGGGCCTATTTAAACACATTGTATCATTGTAATTGGTATCAATAACTCAGAAACACATAGAGAGAGCCGAAGATAGAGAAACAAGGGAGACAAATTGGAGAAGGATTTTACGAAGCTCGTGACAAGCAATGAAGATCTAGATCTACTTCATCTTTTGTTTTCTTCCCTTAGGATATTCTGGATTTCGGATTTGTTTTCTTAACTCTTCATTCTAGTTTATTTGTATTCGTTCATACTTTGTTATTCACCATGGTTTCATCAGATCCCATGATGACGAGCAGTTCGATTATGAACTAATCGTTGTCATGGGATTCTAACGGATTTATCTATGTAGTTTAGTATCTTGATGCTTTAAAGATCTGTGTGTGATTTATATCTGATATCCTCATATGGTTATGCTTAAGTGATAGATGCGTAGCTAACATCTAATCTGTTAATCTCTTGTGAAGTGAAAGTGGATCTTGAGATTTAGAACTTGCCATGCTAGCATAGGTTCATGATTGTTTATCAACATGATTTGTAGCATAAATAGAAATATATTATGTTGTCCTATGTGATCATTATGGATAACTTGTTCCTCAACCGTTATGTTTTCAAATTCTATAGACATATAGGGTATAAGCATAATTGGTGTCTATTCATCTTCTATCTCTTTTGTGGATGTATGGGTAGTTTGGTATACGTATGCTGATAGGTAGCGTGTGCTTGTTTCGTGTTATTCGATCAGATATCATCACCATTGCATATAGTGATTAAAGGCGTTAGATCTAAGCGAAGTATTTAATGAAGTTAGGATCCCATATTTTTATTCTCATAAGTAAATCAGTTTTAAATCTCGTTTGTCAATTAGATCTCATTCTTGTTAATTTGCATCTTAGTTAAATTAGATAATCAATACCTCAAATTTGTTAATTGTCTTAGCAGTGAGTAATAACCATACATTGTTGCATAGGTACAATAACTTAATTAAAACCAAAACCAGATCTCTGTGGGAACGAACTCAACTTAATTCTTTATTACACTACAAGAAAAGGATCAATAGACATCAGTTTCTGGCCGATGTCTATGTTATTTAAGATGTGATGTCTAGGTCGGAGATGTCTATTCTAGACATCGGCCAGAAACTGACGTCTTTGCTCACATAGACATCAGTATTTACTTAAATACACATCGATTTTCCACAAAAATAGGTTACCTATAATTAATTTTATAAACAACTTGCATGCCTTATATTCTAGAAAACATATAATAAAATAAGTTACTTTTCACATACACATCACTTTCTTTTTTTGGAAGAGATGTCTATTTTGATATTAGACATCATAGATTTAGCAGATAAAGTGATGTCTATAGTTATCTTAGACATCATCCTAGACGGATGTCTAATGTTCTTATAAACATCAATTTTTTTCAGACAAAACCGATGTCTATAGTAGGTATAAACATCAGTTTTTACAGAAAAAAACTCATTTATATGTGTCTCTTAGACATCAAATTTTATAAATAAAAAGTGATTTCTATTTGTTTTTTAGACATCAGATATTGTAGAAAAAAATGTGATGTACATCTTCATTCCGTTGTAGTTATTACCATTAGACAATAGTTTATGAGCCTGTATTAAATAAGCTGTTGTCTTCCCAAGAAAAAAAAAATTAAAAACTGGACCATTCACAATATATATCCAACCATTTATACTACACCAGTCACAAAATACATTCAACCACCAACATATCAATCAGTATGTAATATTCGTAATATTACTAGTGAGTGTTTACATACTCATTGTTCATTACATACTCATTGTTTACTGTTGATCTATCTCTAGTGATTGTTTGCCCAGCAGTTGCATATACTGACTTGACTTTCTCTGAAACCTCAAGTTTTTGGTCCATTTCTTGTACCTACACGATGTAACTACAGATGTAAGTTGCAAGTAATGGAAATATTATTGCAGGAATTTGGATCAAATGCTACCTGTTTTTGAAGTTTATCGAGCTCATCAACCATGCATTAAGTCTGTTACAAATCATAAATCTTGTCATCCATCATAGCTTATGGTTTGCATAACAGGGGAAAAAGAAACTTAGGCAACTCTTGTATATATACAAGCATTCTAGTGAGTTCTTAAGTTCAAATAAAGAGACCACTAAAAAGTGAGGGAAGCTAATAGGTTTACCCTATCCGATCTATAATCTGCTTCAAGGAGAAGTCAGTCCGCATTTCTAGTGAATCAAGGTCCTTTCCTGACAGAAATTGACAACCTACTCTAAATGTCATAAAATGACTTGTAAATCTAAGAATTTCAATTTTGACCTATTATGTCATGAGAAACTTTCATTTCTTTCTCGCTAAAAACAAAGAAACCGTTAAGTTGAACACTATTATTGTATGACCCCAACAAAGTGGAATCAATCTTAGTTGACTTTAATTCATTTATGTACCATTTAAATATGCCAATGACTCATGACAAATATATATGTAGTTGATATAGTGCTACCTATCTAGTCCAAACATGACAACAATTAGACACAAAAGAAAATGTAGCAATACGTAACATTTTTCGGTAGCAACTTACATTTTTACCAGCTATTGCATTGCTAAAATATAGCAGAGTCATGTACCATGTGCCCACAAACAAGAAAATACCAGACAGCAACATATAGAAAAATATAGTCATAAGCAAGCCACATACATGTTTCAATCAAACAAGCACAACATATATGTATACACACGCATGTGTGTGTAATGGGGGGATGGGGTATGTTTGTATGTGTGTATAGTTTAAGAAAAGAAAATTGTCCTTACATGCAGCTAGGCTTGATAAGAAGACAGAGGAGTCTGTAAATATGGAGAGCACAAGACCTGAACTTGCTCGTGCAGAAACTTGATGTATCCCATTGCTTCATGAAGCACGAACGATGTATCAGTCTATCATTAAAACACAAGACAAAACTCAACATCATACAACATTTATTCATCTGTATTATATGTTATATCAACATCTCTGTCTCAAATGGAAAGCTCACATTTAATTTATTTACAAACTGTATACAAATGTTTTGTTACTTTTTGATTCTCATCAACCCCTTATCCATATCAACAACAAAATCGGACATCATTATTATGTGCAAACAAATATATAATAGGAAGGTGATTGAATAATAATCATGTTATTAGAGACACTAATGTTCTCATTTTGGGAAAAATTTAATAAATAGTGAGTAAAATTAATTGAGACCTTGCCAAAGGGTGAGACAAGTTGCTGCAAAGCAGTGATTCTGTCCCCAAGCTTCTCCTTACCCTTCTACCCCTATACTTCTAACCTATAATCGAACAAGATGATTAACGTACACTTAACATTAAGAAAAGGAAAAATTAGAAACATCTGCAATATGCTTGTAAAGAAACTGAAAGATTAAGAATTTTAAAGATGAACAAACATAAATTAAAAGTCAATACCGTTCTTTCTTCCTGAAAGAGTAAATCGTGGCCATATTGTGAAAAGCTCTTCGATGCAGCTCATAGCAGCAACACATAAATCCTGTAAATATACTCACGCAAATGTAAGTGAAGCACATAAATACAAACCATAAGGGGGAAATCAGGGAAGCAAAGTTACAATTTGCTTTTCTTCCGTCAATCACCGGGTTTGCTTCAGCACAAGCTCGCCTAGCAGATTCAGCATCGCGAAGAGTCACATGTTGATCCAAATATTATTTTCCATTATTAATCAATTGTATCATGTGCCGCAATGACTATATGTGTAATATTTCATAGTTTTGTTCATCGCAAAGCACAACATTTACAATATGTGGTGATTAGTAAAGTGATGGAATATAACCTTAGCTAATTATATTTAAGAATTAGTGTCACTATATTAGAAGAGAATGCGATCTCTAAGGGGTAAGCTATTTAATGCAGGCTTATTCACACAAAGTGACTTCACGTTTCATGACGAAAAAATGAACTTAAGAGTAGAGGAGAAGTGAACTTGTTTTTAAGCTAATTACTTCTGTAGTATATAATGACAACCACTTCACTACTCCTATAAAAAATATAAAGAATGTAAATGCCGTTGCCCATTCTTGATTCCACAGATGCATAGTTCATAATGAAGGTCAAACAAGAAAGGGAAAATAGTTTATTCCTGCATTAAAAATGAGCAAGTAAAGGAATTAACCGTGTCTTACTCCAATAATGTTAGAAAGTTAATAGAATGATCATACCTAACTTAACTTAGACATCCTTGTCAACTCTTACCATCTTTACAACTTTGACACGTCATTCTATTTTATTGTCACGAGTTTAAATTTAAATTTTTTTTAAAAGAGAGAACGGTTCAAACAAAAAGGAATAGGTGGCCACTGAGGACAATGTCTAGACCTGCAAAAAATTGGCGTTTTAGGATTTCAATGGATAAAATGCGGTCAAAATTGGGCTTATGTGGTCATATCGATCAAAAGGAGGGAAATTCAGGAATAATTGAACTAAATTGGCGACAAAAGCGCCTCAATCTGATGCAAATTAAAATTCTGAATAAGGTTTGACGGTGGTCCTAACGGTAAAGAGGTATGGTTGAATTCGTTTATAGAAATCGAACAGTCGCCATGTATGAATCAAATGTGTGGCAGTGTTATTAAGATCATTGTAACTAAAAGTGATGGAGTTGCGTTGTATGTGAAGTCATTGGTACAAAAAACAAGAGCCATATTAATCTGAAGATAAAGTTTAGAGAGGATTGAAAGTTTTGGAGAGGCAAAGGGCAAGGGAGACGAGAAGGAGGAAATGGTTAGTAGTGACCAAACAGCCGGTTAGGTCTAAAACTGAACCAAACGGAAAATGCCAAAAGCTGAAATTCTGATTTCCTGGAACCGAACTAATGGTATAAACCGAGTCGATCAAAAAAAGTATGTTTAGTTTGTCCCAGTTTGGAAACAACTGAGTTTAAAAAAATATAACCAAAATAATGCACTAGAATGATAAATAATAAGCTATCAACTGATTGCTGCAAGCAATAAAATGCCAGGGCAGCAAGCCTACAAGATTCGGAACATAATATGCTGGAACTGGATACCAATCTGTAAAGCAATTCTATGCTCAAGCAAAAGTGGGTAACATTAAAGTGAATTTTAAAGAAAATACCTTTGAACTGGGGGTGACTATTCTATATGTTTGTATCCTTTATGGACCAAAATAATATAGAAACAAGACCCAATTAAGAACTTACTCTAAGAATGAAAACTATTAAAAACCTCAATTTTTAAAACAAGACCCAATTAAGGACAATACATAGATATTTTAAGAACACTGTTTAAAATCCATGTTACTTTTTGGGTGAGACTTGGAAAGAATGAACAGTAGACAACATTGGGAGTGATAAAGGTTGCTGGTCTAGTAGTGTAACAATAGCTTACCTCCCAACAAACAAAATTCCATCCTTGCACTAAATTGAATTAATATATCCTTCTATTCTTCTTTTTTACAATCACATTCACTAATTAAAAACCAGGGAGCACAGAACTTAGTCTTTATAATTATTTCATTTACTTTCATGTGCCTTTGTTTTCCATTAAAAAATTATAGCAGCAGGGAGTGTTGGTTCCTCATTTCATTACTTTGCACAATTTGGAATACGCTGCAATTTGCGGTATAGGCTTACCACAATAGACCATAATGCTATAGAAAACTCATACAATAGGCTTACCCCACAAAAATCACAAAGCTGAGAAACCTATATATGTGCTTGAAAAGAACACTCCAGGAAAGAAAAAAGAACATGTGCTTAAAGTTGAAACTTCCTAATAATTTTCAAAGTTCTCTCCTTTAATTCTAATTGATCAATAATAATTACCGATTAGAGCTTATTCAGAGTTGCAAATTAACCAGGAACTCCCCACCACCATAAACATCAGAGTAATCAGAACTTGGTTAAAAGCTAAAACCATCTCATTCATAAAAGCCAGCCCGAAATGTACATCCAAAAATAACAATCTAAGCGAACATTTAGACAATTAAATTAATAACAATCAATAACAAAAAATACATCAATCAGCAACAGGATGAAAAAGTTAAATATAAGATCACATGTTACTGTAGTATACCACCAAAATGACTAGAATAATTTTAAAAGAAACAAGGAGGGGGAAAGGGTAAACAAACCCCAGGCTTGCCAGGAATGGTGCAGTGCCAAACCATCAAATTCATGGACCCATCAGGAAGTGCCTCTGGTTTTGCTACAAACCCTAATTCAAAAACACACAGTAAAATTCACACAAATTAGAAACCCTAAAATAAAAATAAAATGAGAGAGAGAGAGAGTTTCGGGGGTTCTATGAGAGAGAAAGAGAGAGCTCTTCGGGGGTTCAAGCGTGAAAGAGATAATGAAGAGGTGGGTGGTGGTGGAGGTGAGTCACGGTGGTGAGAGACGAGAGAGAGAGAGAGATGAGAGTGAGAGTCGAGAGAGATAGAGATGAGAGTGAATCGAGAGAGAGAGTATCGAGAGAGTTAGTTTTAGTTTTTAGTTTTTGTGTTTAATTCGGCTGAAGGGGAATAATTGTGTATAGGCGGGGAAATATTTTCGTGAAAGGGGGGAAATTTTAATTTAGAGGTGAAAATTTTAGCTAAGGGGGGAAATAAAAAGAAGGGCGCGTGTTTTATATTTTAAAGGCTGATTTTAGACATCGGTTTTAAAAAGAGTGATGTTTACGAAAAGCAAAGACATTAGTTTAATTAGGGGTGATGTTATTACATCTTTTAACATCAGTGGCATTTACGACCGATGTCTAAAGTGTGATGTCTATTAACTGTTTTCTTGTAGTGTTACTTTTGGCCACGTACGCTTGCGTGATTTTGTGCAAACAGTTTGCCCCACCTGCATAGTACTATTCCACCAACCATCTGTTGAAAATATTTTGGACGTGGGCCCCACCTGCATAGTAACCACTATTTGCACAGTAACCACTATTTGCACAGTAACCACTATTTGCATAGTACCTGCATAGTAATTGCGCATAGCAACCTTGCATAGTAATTGTGCATAGTACTCCTATTATTTCTCTCTTCTATTTATTCTGCTGTTTTAATTCATCTCAGAAAATAATCCAAGTACCAGATTAATTTAATTATTTTGTTATAAATAATTAATTAATCTGTTACTTATTTAATTTTCAAAGTAAATTAATTTTTTGACAATACCTTGAGATATTATGTTTGTCCTTGATCTTCAATAGGCTTTATCAATTCTTTCTGTGAATTAAAATGTTGATCCTTCTCGTATGTGCTGACACTTAGTGCACTGGTCTGGTTCACAAGGGACTAGCACTGATCTTGATCTTCACACCTTCGTTACATTTCAATTGATTAGCCTGCAGCAGTATCTTCAAATAATATAAATACATGGAATCTTTTGGCCCTTCAACTGAATCATCTGTACATCTTATTCTGTCACTGATGCTTGATCATGTTAATGAACTTCTTTCAGCGACTTGATCCTTGTCGGTGCCTGTTCTTCAAATTTCACGATCCCTGTATAGAGTTAATATTATTTATCTTTTATCCTAGTTAAGTTATATATGTCCTTTATTACATATTACATTACATTATGCTTTACAGTTACATCCCTTGCCTCAAACTCTCCATTGACTTGGGCCACAACTAGCCTTGAATCTTCACAAATTTTAAGATTCTTGACCCTTAGTACTCCTGTCAGACCAAGTCCGGCTATTAAAGCTTCATACTCTACCTCATTATTGGTTGTTGGGAAGTCCAATTTCAGGGCGTATTCAGTCGTGAATCCATCAGGACTTTGCAGAACAAGGCCTGCACCACTGGTTTTTGTTTTTGATGTCCCATCAAAATAGAGCATCCAGTATTCCTTCTCCTCGAGTACAGGTTCCGTACCCTCCATATGTGGTTCATTACATTCCTGAGGTATTATCTCTTGCCCCCCGACTTCTTGGTTGTCGATGGTACATTCAACCACGAAATCAGCTAATGTCTGGGCTTTAATGGTCGTCCTTGCCCTGTACTTAACATCAAATTCTCCCAACTCAATTGCCTAAATGATGAGCCTACCACTGGCTTCAGGGTTGTGCAAAATATTTCTCAATGGTTGTCCTGTAAGGACCTCAATCTTGTGTGCTTAGAAATAGGGCCGTAATTTCCTAGATGCAGTCAATAATGCTAAGGCAAACTTCTCAATGGTGGAGTAGTTCAACTCTACTCCATGTAAAACCTTACTCACATAGTATACGGGTTTCTGAACTTTGTCTTCCTCCTTTACAAGCACAGCGCTCACAGCTTGAACCGAGATTGCCAAGTAGAGATAAAGGATTTCTCCCATACTGGGCTTGGCCAACAACGGGGCTTCAGCCATATACTTTTTCACCTGCTCAAAGGCCTCTTGGCTTTCCTTTGTCCACTCAAAGTTTTTTACCTTCTTCAAGGTTTTATAGAATGACAAACACTTGTCCCCGAATTTGGTGATGAATCTCCCCTATGCAGCAATTCTCCCGGTTAACTTCTGTACATCCCTTATGGAGCATGGTGGTTCCATGTTTAGGATAGCATTGATCTTGTCGGGGTTAGCCTCGATTCCCCGTTTCGAGACCATAAGACCCAAGAACTTTCCTGACCCAACACCGAAGGCAAACTTGGCCGGGTTCAACATCATCTTATGGTGCCTCAGCACTTCAAATGCCCCACGTAGGTGTTCAATGTGATCTGCCCTATGTAGGCTTTTCACCAACATTTTTTCCACGTAGACTTCCATAGTTTTCCCAATGATATGGGCAAAGATCTAATTTACCAACCTTTGGTAGGTGGCTCCTGCATTCTTCAATCCGAAGGCCATGACCAGGTATCAATACACACCAAAATCGGTGATGAATGACATCTTAGGAATGTCATCCTTGTGCATCTTAATTTGGTTGTTACCACTGAAGCCATCCATGAAACTCAGCATCTCGTGCCCAACCGTGGCATCTATCAACATATCGATCCTTGACAAAGGGAAACAGTCCTTCGGGCATGCATCATTCAGATCGGTAAATTCTATGCACATCCTCCACTTTCCATTGGCCTTTTTGACAATTACAGGATTTGCCAACCATTCCGGGAACAGGATTTCCTCAATGAACCCCGCCTCTAAGAGTTTGTCAACTTCCTGTTTTATGGCTTCTTGTCTTTTAGATGCAAAATTTCTTTTCTTTTGTTTCACTGCCTTCCGGTTTGGATCCACATTTAAGTTGTGTATTATCAATTGGGGATCTATCCCTGGCATATCGGCTGCTTTCCATGCAAACACATCTTTGTTGCTTTGTAGGAAGGCAATCAGCTTGCTTCTCAAGGGGTCTTTCAGAGATGCCCTGATGTAAGTAACCTTCTCATGTGACGCCCTCCCGACCTGGGGCCTAGATCGGAGGGTCACTGACACACTTTAGATGCAAACACCCTAAAAGGAAATATAAATATAACATGCTGACTGGCCCCAACTCTACTATCCAAGATCTTTCATAGGTAATGGTATGAAACAAGCAAGCCATCATCTAACTAATTATTATTAAAAACTTGAATTCAAAATATAATATTATTACAAACCAAGGTTCTCAAAAGTTCTACTGTCAGTCCTCATAACTAACTAAGGATCTCCTCACTGAGCCGTTATTGCAACTACCTAGGAAGCTATCTCGAAGTAAATCACAACAGGGTTCCAAGTAACGCGCTTCCTCGCGGTCAGTCTAGTACGAGCCATGATACTCACAATACTGTAAAAAGGGTTAGACAAAAATAATAATGAGCCAATGCTCATCATGTAACTAAAGATCTCAACTGAAAACAGTATAACAGGGTATCACAAAAGATGACAGTAATTCAAGATATGGCATAAATATGCTGGAAACAGTAAAAGAAATATCGGCATTTGGTAATGACAGGGTATTATTTGATAATCAGGATAGTAATAGTTAATTCAAAATTTTGTAAAGAAATTGACATTTCAATCGGTAAACCAATTTCATTTTATAGTAAATTAAAAGTAATCATCACTTTAAGAAAACAGATTGGAGGTTTTTATTTAATAATAGATAATGCGGGGGATCGGCCCATAAAGTCCCCATGCCGGACACAAAGTCCCTCTGGACATTAATCCTCTCATTAGGATAGCTTGGGTTGCCAAGAGGCAACACATTGGCGTATAAATGTGTCGAACTAGACAGACCAGAACTACACTAATACATACACAAACCGATGGAACCAGCATTACCCGTTCGCCCCATCTCTCCAATCGTCAGGAATTCGTAGAAACCATTTAGATGGAGTTCCAAACATTTTATTAAAAATCTCATTTTAAAAACATTAAGATTTGCAAAACTCTCTTTAACTTCGTAAAACATTTCAATTCTTAATATTTTCAAAAAACTTTACTTCGAAGTACCTTCGACTCTCTGATAATAGATCAGCCCAGTCTAAGTAACTTCAAAGTATTTTAAGAAAATGACTCATTTTGATTTGCAATGATAAAAGTCAAAGGATTTGACTAAGTTCTCTGACATCAATGAAATAGGGATACAAGTTTGAATCAAGAAGATATAGACTCAAAGGCATCAAGGCAATTGATAAGATTTCAAGTTTAAAGTATAGTATTATGGGTAATTAAGTTTTTGAATCAGTGATTAGGTCATAAAGAAGTTTATATGTTTTTAGGGTCAACATAGGTTTAACTGGTCACAGACATAATTCAAGTAGAACATTGGTTTATCTATCTGTCAACATGGTATGATTATGGCGAGCCGTAAGACATATATTGTCAAGAAGCAATTAGAAAGAATTATGCTATTTTAGGGTTTACAGTTTGTGAAACAGTCGTGGACAGAATTCTGGTTGCATGAATAAATAGGTTAAGCAAGATTTATGATCAACATGGTATAAGATAGGCATGCTTGAATCAACAGGATATATCAGTTTAGGAATGTAAATTTTAAGAAAAGACAGAGTTACTTGCCTTCGGTAGTATGCAACAACTAACAGCTTAGTCAATGATACTCAACCTTCGCTTTCCCTTTATCGCTAGGGCCTACGTCCTTCGTATCTACATAAATCATAATCACTACATTAGAATACTGTACCTCTAATACGTCTCATCCTAATCTACCCAAACGATTCCTATATCACGTTACACTTAACATATATCATACATACCTGTTATACTTATTAGGTTGACTCGTAATCAGATAATCACTTAAACACGTAGCACAAAGAACATGCAAATCAGGTATGTCATATAAACATTTAACATATAAAGTCAACTCGACTTATAAACAGTTTATCTTATACTATTATACTATTTACATTATTACATAATCCGACCTCAATAACCAAATATCGATAACTAGCCACTTATTACGTATTAAGTTACAATCACTAAATCATATTTAACTAGTCATCAAAAATCACCTAGTTCATAATAAACCGAATAACTCACATATATTCATATAAATTTGAATTAATTCATATACACAAGCATATACTTGAATTTAACTTATAACAATTTCTATAAAATTACACATGCTTGCATATATTTATATAACTCCAAAAAATCAGAATATAATTACGAGGAATTTATTTCGAGAATCCATTATCATAATAATGAATCAACACTACACCATAAACAAGCTATCGCAACCTCTTCCTCACATGTGTTGCTAGAATATGTTACCTTAGGTATACTACTTTTGGCCTAGTATAGCCTAATAAAACACTTTTAATTTTATGTTACCTTAGGTAGAAATGTAATGTTACTCTAGCTAGAAAAGTGTTGGATGCAGGGCAACATGCACAATATGTTGCCTTCGATCATTAATAAACACAAATTTTAATTTATTAACTAAAAATTGAATAATCATTTAAAAATTAAATTTGTCATGAAATCAATTCGTTTTTATGAAAATTAATAGTTTATCAAATTATTGAGTTATTATTTATAAAAATTAATATATTTATTTATTATTATTTTCCAGATTTTCTTTATTTTATTAATTTTGAAATGCTATATTAAAAAAATTACAGAATTTTAATTAGCAAAAATAAAATAAAATGCAATTACAGTAATAATGATGTAATGAGGCACGGTTACCAGTGAAATTAAAGAGCGACATTTTAGCCCGCTTAGACAAAATTTTCACTTAGACAAAATACTCATCACTCACCCCGCCTCTCACTTTCACCTCACAACACTCTCTCTCTGGTTTCTCACTCTCTCACCGCACATCTCTCTCACCTCACATCTCTCTCTCGTAAAACTCTCAACTCTCTCTTCTCTCATTCTTCTTTTTCTCTTCACTAATTCGTTTTCACTGGTCTCTCACTCATTTTCTTTCATCCTTTTTCTCTAATTCGTTCAAATTAGGTCCTCGGTTTGAGGCATATTTATTCAAATTAGGGTTTTTTCGTACATATTTGATTTGAGTTTATTTGTTCAAATTAGGGCTTCGATTTGAGGCATATTTGTTCAAATTGAACTAATTAGGTTTTCTGTAAGAACCCAGATTTTGGATAGAATTAAAACTTTTTATTATATAATGATGTAAGAATGAATAGTGGTTACGGCTACGATGTAATAGTTGATCTTCTGAATGAATGAATGGAATTCAATTTAAATATTTATATGTCTTGAAGAATGCTAATGGTTGACAACTTAGATAAGAATAATCTATCTCCTAGGGGAATAAGATATGACAATTCCAAGCAAGAGAATATTCTCATGTCATCCAGATCGATAACGATTAGTCCAGTGGTTCCGTGAAAGAGTTAAGGAACGCCCGAGAGAGGACAAGGACATTGTCATAATATAGGGAATAAAAGAAAGAATAAAGAGTGAATAGTATTTTTGGTGGAAATGAGAATATTATTAGACGACGCTATATAGAAGTATTCAGAACGAATTTCCGAGTTCGTATTAGTGATCCAGGGGGAAAATAAGTGTATGTAAAAGCTGTCGGATTCTGAAAAACCGCACTTTTATTTTCTCCGAGAATTCCCTATACACTGATAGACATAAGGATTTAACGAAGGGATTTAAGGAATTTAAATTCGAAAGTTAGTAAGAAGGATGGAGAATGATAGTATTAATATTTAGAAAGTTACCGGTAAAACCCTAATTAGAAATCCGTGAGATATTCCTATGAACGATCAATCAAAACGAGCAATAACCGGACAAAAGAAACAAGCAGATGAAGCAAGAGTCATGCATAAGCTACTAGAAAATATCTAACAACCAAGTGGATTCATGTAGCTAGTACACTTAGGAAAAGGAACTAGTACTTAGAAATCAAACCAATGCTTAGCTTATAACCATCCAATGATCAACACATGTCTTGCAAAATACATCATCCAATACATCATCACTTTATTAAAGCAACATAAGATGAGATATTATCTAAAACGACTTCACTTTATGAATTATTGTCAAAGAAATCAACCAAGCAACACAAACTCTCTCTTGTTTGCTCCCATTCGACTTCTTGCTTAATTCCAAGGGAGAAATCCCACTTCCAACCATTACTTGATCTTGAAACTTTTAAGGTGAGTTCTATAATTGAAGAAACTAATCTCCTAGAAATTTCAAGTCCAAATTCCCTGGTTTTGCATTTTCAATGAAATCAAGAAAGATGAGGGTGAATAGTGTTTCTTATGAACTAACCTTTGATTTTCATGTTTCTTTTGATTGATCTAGCTAGCTTAAGGTCACTCAAGGATAGATCAAGGTTTAGTAAGGATAAATCACTCTCTAAGGAAGGTAACAAGCTCAAAAACCCTTAGTATCATTTTGAGTTTTATGGGTAATTTAGTGTTAGTATGCTATGTTATGCTTAGATATATGTTATTAGTTGATTATGGTTGTTGTTTGGATTATGATCCATGAGATGGTTGAGATGAGATGTTGTTAGACTAGTCATGATGTTATCATGTGTTACAATTGATGGGGTGTAGTGCTTGATTGATTCACAATAGAACGAAACCGTAAACAAAAGTTTGTAACTGAAATTAAACCCTCATAAACTATGTAAGTCAGTGATGAATCATGGTAATTAAATACTATAGATAAAAAGGAAGGTGTGAGAGAAAACCTCATGTGAAATGGATCGTTTTTCGATTTTATAAAAATGTTTGAATCAAGGTTAAACGCGAACGAACCCCTTAAAAGTATAACTTTGGTTATAACTTAGTAAACGAGCGATAAAAATCGAGGTATAATCTTGGTTCGTAATCCACCAACTTTAGAACTTATACGACTTAAGTATATACTAAGTGTGAGTATGATCACATGTCTTAATAACGAACAAATGTCGAATCGTATTGGTAATAAAAAGAGTTACACTAAAAGGTGTATAACGAGATAATTCGAAAACATGTTTCGACTTAAGTTGATACTTAGCCTTTTAAAAAGTTTTAAGTGATTAATCTAAAATATTCTGACTATTTATAGATCGCCGAGCTGACCCGGGACACACTACCACTACCCCTACTCGTACTCGATTACCAGGCAAGTTTTAAATCCTTTTTAAAGGCGGTTGTTGTGAATATATATATGATTCGATTTTGTGTTACATATGCCATAGCATGCATGCCTACTTTCAAGATATATTGTGATACCTGTTCCTTGAATTATTGTTGGCTTATAAGCTAGATATTGAATAATCAGTTATAAACCAGTTGTTGATAAGTCCCTTAGAGAAGGGCATATATATCGTATTCATTGAATATAGACCGGAAGTCAGTACTTCTTGATACATCGTAATTACATTCGAGGATATTTCAGTGAATAATTTCCATTATTTGGTTGACGAATATTATTTTGAATATTCATCCGAGATTATTTAATTAACGATCATTACTTCAAATATTTATTTGAACGTTATCTCTTCAATGAATATTATTTTTCAATATTCATTCAAAGTCGACTCATTTATCGAATATTATTTCGAATATTCCTTTAAAGCTTGGATTACTAAATGAATATTATTTTGATATTCATTTAGAATATCTTTCATTAAATGAATATTACTTTGTGAATATTCATTTAAGTTCCTATTTACTTAATGAATATTATTTTAAATATTCATCTGATGTTCTATTTATTTATCGAATATTATTTTAATATTCCTTTCAAGCCTTATTACTTAAATGAATATTATTTTGAATATTCATTTAAATATTTAATTATTCAATAAATATTTTCTCCTTATTCATTTGAGAAGTATTCTAAGAAATACTTCGATTTAAATATTCGTTCGTATTTATAAGTCTTCTGTAACTATTTCTGATGCAATAAATATTCTCTGAATATTTATCCAATACTCTGAAATGACTTCAAATATTATCGTCGACCTTCGATTATTATAAATTTCTTCGGAGTCGGATTATTATTAATATTATATCAAGAAAGGTTCTCAAAATGTCGTTCTTCCTTCGAATCTATCTTCCAAATAATAAGGGAACCTTACTTGAGAAATGTTATTTATCTTGTTGACTTCCCGGTCATAAATCTTTCGAAAAGTATTCTTTTCCCTTGCAACTTGAATTGCTATCTATTGCATCTGTGTACCCTCTCATCATTCGAGGGGTTAGATTATTGGAACAAGATGGTATCCTCTAACAAGCAGCGGCTTGGGAGATATGATGTTGAATTTTCATTTCCAACTTGATACGACTACTTTGTGGAGTCTTATCAATAAGTATTATACTTGGGGAAAGGGGGACGAACTTTACGTTCAGAGTCATGAACTTTTTTTCGAACTTGGAGTCGTGTAAGAGGCCGAGTAGCGCCAGTCCATCCCATTGGCCCAACCGTTGGCTGGGGAGATCTAACAGGGCGGTAGACAAGTAAATTCGTCAGCTCTTCCTTCTACCGGTAGTAAATCTAAATTGAGCTGTACAATCGGTGACTGATCATCGTAAGGATTGGAATAGAGGGCGCAGTGAATATTCCAGCATTAGTTCTTCATTCAGATTCATTCATTTTCTGCAACATTATCATTGTCGGCAGTATTGGAAAAGTATTCATTATTGGAATATATATGCTTTGAGTTACCTCGTAACTTCATCATTTACCTTATACTGGTATTATCTTTGCTAATGCATGGCATGTGGTTTCAAAGATATTTGAACTGCTATATATATATCGTCACTGTTTAGTTATATTGTTGTTGGTGGGCTATTGCTCACCCTTGCTTATTTATTATGTCACAACAACAGCTAGGACAGATGGCTCGCGTCAGGCGCACTCGGCACAAGCAGGATACCCGACCCACAGGACTCCCTGCTGATATGCTAGCTGCCATTGTTGAGGTAGTATAGATAGACAGTTTTTGCTCCCAGCCTAATTATATGTATAATTAATGTTAATCAATAGCAAAAGCTTTTAAACTTATGATGTTATCCTTTTTGGCTTGTAATAACTTTTATTCGTAAACCCTTTATGTAAAACTTATTTCAATTTCATCTCTGGGACTATAACTGTGTGTGTGTGAGTGGATATTATTGTGGGGTCACAACATGCTACTTATTGATTTTGGACTCAAGTCGAGTATTATGTATGAAATATGAGACCGTAACGACCCGATCCCCGACCCCGGATCTGGGGGTGTTACAGAGATGGTATCAGAGTGAGAGTTATATATCCCAACAGATGATGCGAAGTTATATAATAATAAATTCACTAATATAATAAGAACCCTTGCCAGATTCACCTAAAACCCTTATGGGACCTTTTTAAGTATCATGATAGTAACGTAGTTCGTCTTGTGTAGGCGAGCGACTTGTCTGCCCAGGAGGCAGCTGCGAGACAGCATGATGAGGACATGTTCCGGACTAGAGACCCATATTATGATCACTTACCTGATGAGGACACTGATGTTATTGAGTTTGAGGAGGAGGACCCTGAGGAGGTCCAGGTTGACGCTGATACTGATGTTATTGAGTCAGAGGAGGACCTTGAGGAGGTCCAGGTTGATGCTGATACTGATGTTATTGAGTCAGAGGAGGAGGACCCTGAAGAGGTCCAGGTTGATGCTGATGTTATTGAGTCTGAGGATGTTGATGAGGATGAGCCAGTGGATGATGCCGTAGGGAGTTCCGGACTACGAGTGCCACCCCTCTCTGTTGAGAGAGCCCCTACCCCACCACCACTACCTGTGCGCCCATTTTCCGATGAGGTTGAGGAGCCTACCCCAGAGCCCCAGCTGGCAGAGATTGCAGCTGCAGCTGAGCCATCCACCCCACCCCATGTCCCGATAGGGGGAGTCCCAGTATGTGTTCACAACTTGATTGTGAACGGGCTTTATAGTGAGTTGTCAGTGGCGGATGGTAGATTAGTAGAGTCTAGGAGGGAGCTAACAGCGGAGAGAGCCGCCTGGATGAGGTTGCAGGGCCGGAGGACTATCAGTGATCGGGCTGGGTATATGGTTGCGACCCGCATCGAGCTGAGGGCTCGGGTGAGGGTGCGACAGTTACCTACTGATGGGCATGGTATCCAGAGCAGACGCCGAGGAGATTTTCCGTATCGCCATGAGGAGGGTTCGGATGATGTTTCATCGTGGCGGCTGATTTCAGATGTAGTGATGCAGTAGTCTAGTTGTCTAGTCTTGTACGGACGTAGTAGTGCCGGCTTGTGTAGGGATGGTTTCATTGTACTTAGTTTCCATTTTTGCAGACTAAACAGATAGACAGCATATTTCACTTTTGACTTGTTTTCGTTGTTAGGATGCTTGTACTTTAAGCTATCGTTGTAACTCAGATGTTGTACCTTTTCGCTACCTGGTATATATTTGTTTCCCTTTTCAGTTATTTCAATTTTGTTGGGATGCGATCACGAGTTTATTAGCATATGTACTGTTTTCGATTAAGTTGCCATGCGATATAGAACTGTGGGGTCCTAAATCCAATCATGTAACAATTTTCCAATGAGAAAACCTTTAAGGCAGGTAAGTGAACCTAATGTATAATTGTTCAAATTTTCAGTAAAATGCCTCCAAGACGAATGGGCACTAGGGCTAACCCCCGTGAATCTACTGACCAAAAGAGTCACAGCCAACATGA
The DNA here is from genome assembly GCA_036435485.1 of Saposhnikovia divaricata. NCBI lineage: Eukaryota > Viridiplantae > Streptophyta > Magnoliopsida > Apiales > Apiaceae > Saposhnikovia > Saposhnikovia divaricata. Next base: position 161,367,065 of record CM071596.1, on the reverse strand, counting down.
GGAAAACCATGAATATAATGAAGAGCAAGATCAGGAGTATAATGAGAAAGAAGATTCCCAGTGTGGAGTAGAGGATGAACCCATGTACTCTGAAGACTTTGAGGAGGAAATAGAAGGGGGAGAAACTGAAGTGGAGCAGGAAGGGGAGAACCAAGGCGGAGACCCCATGGGTCAGTTTATGGATCTGCTTAGGCAGAATTTGAACCAATACCCCCAACCACCACCAGGAAACAACACTTTAGTGGCAAATTCCTTCAGGGCCTTTAAGTCCCTTAAGCCCCCAAAGTTCCACGGATCAGCTGATCCCGTTGAGGCGAGGGCCTGGATCAAGGAAATGGAAAAATCTTTCGAGATCCTGAGTATCAATGTAAGAACCCAGATTTTGGGTAGAATTAAAACTTTTATTTATTTAATGATGTAAGAATGAATATTGGTTACGGCTACGATGTAATAGTTGATATTTTGAAGAAATGAATGGAATTCGACTTTATTGTTTATATGTCTTGAAGAATGCTAATGGTTGACAACATAGGTAAGAATAATCTATATCCTAGGGGAATAAGATATGGCAATTCCAAGCAGGAGAATATTCTCATGTCATCCAGATCGATAACGATTAATCCAGTGGTTCCGTAAAAAGGTTAAGGAACGATCGAAAGAGAATACGGAAAATTGTACAACCCTAAGAGAATAAGTAAAGAATAAAGAATGAATAGTGTTTTTTGTGGAAGTAAGAATAATATGAGACGACACTATATCGAAGTATTCGGAACGGATTTCCGAGTTCGTATTAGTGATCCAGGGGGAAAATAAGTGTATGTAAAAGCTATGGAAAAACCGCACTTTTATTTTCTCCGAGAGTTCCCTGGACACTGATATACTTAAGGAATTAACGAATGGATTGAAGGAATATAAATTGGAAAGTTAGAAAGAAAGATGGAGAATGATAGTATTAATATTAAGAAAATTCCCGGTACACCCTAATTAGAAATTCGTGAAATATTCCTACGAACAATCAATCGAAACGAGCAATACCGGACAAAAGAAACAAGCAGGGAGGCTAGATTCATGCATGTGCTACTCAGGTAAAATATCTAGCAACCATGTGGCTCAAAGTAACTAGCATAGTTAGAGATCAAAACTAAGTACTTAGCTTTATCATCTCATCCAACCAACACTTATCCATGCATAATACATCACCCATGACATCTTACCTTTAATAAAGCTACTTTATTACCAAATATATTATTCTAACACCACAATAATTCATTTTGGATGAGACTAAAGCAAGAGAAACAAAGCAACCCACCATTCTCTCTCAAACAAAGCCATTCGGCTCCTTCATCAATTCAAAATCCAAAACCAAGCTTCCCACCATTGCTTGATCTTGAAACTTTTAGGGTAAGTCCTATATTTCATAAAATTAATACCCTAGAAATTGTAGCTTCAATATCCTCTTTTACCATTTTCAAAAAAATCAATTAGTAGGAGGGTGAATAGTGTTTCTCAAGAACTAATCTTTGTTTTCATGTATCTTTTGATGGTTCTAGCAAGATTAAGCACTCCTAAGGACCATACAAGGCTTTGTGAGGCTAGTACACATTCTCAAGAAGGTATAAATCCCTTGAAACCCTAACCCTTTTTTGAGATTTAAGCATGTTTATGATAGATATAGCTTAGTTATGGTTATGTTAAGGTTTAAGCATGATTATGATTGAGTTTTGGATAAATGTTAAAAATAGTTAGATGAACGGAAAGGCATTGCTTGGCCTCAGTAATAGGTATAAATCATGTATATGTTGTTTGGAGTGGATACCATGTTTATGGGAAGGTTTGAAATTGATAGATATTCGATTTATAGCCGTAGTAATGCCGAAATTTCGTTAACCTTAAGAAAAACGACTTGGACAGTAGATTTAAATCACTGCCTAGCTTTGTAATCTGCCATTATAGGATAGATAATGTTCCAAGCTTCGTTTTGATATAAAGAACGTGTGAAACGGACTTACGGTTTAGGAGTTACGGCCGGTTTACTAAAAGTAGTTCGAAACCGTAAACGAGAATTCGTAACTAAAATTGAACCCTCGTAAAATACATAAGTCCGTGGCGAATCTTGGTAATTAAATACTAGAGGTAAAAAGGAAGGTGTGAGAGAAAACCTCATGTGAATCGGATCGTTTTTCGATTTTATAAAAATGTTTGAATCTAGGTTGAACGCGAACGAACCCCTTAAAAGTATAACTTTGATTATAACTTAGAAAACGAGCGATAAAGACTCGAGATATAATCTTGGTTCGTAATAGATCGAATTTAGAACTTATACGACTTAAGTATACACTAAGTGTGAGTACGATGACATGTCTTAAGGACGAACAAATGTCGAATCGTATCAGTAATAAAAAGAGTTACACTAAAAAGGGGTATAACGAGATAATTCGAAAACATGTTTCGACTTAAGTTAATACTTAACCTTTTTAAAATTGTTAAGCGATTAACCTCGAATCTCTTGACTATTTATAGATCGCCGAGCTGACCCGGGATACCCTACCACTACCCCTACTCGTACTCGATTACCAGGCAAGTTTCAACTTCCCCTTTTTAGGCTGTTGTTGTGAATATATATGTTTTCTGTTATACATATGCCATAGCATGCATGCCTACTTTCAAGTCATATTGATATATTTGTTCCCTGATTGTTCTTTGGCTTATAAGTAGATAGATAATATATCGACTATAAGCCAGATATTGTTAAGACCCTTAGAGAAGGGCATATGAATCCTATTTGTTGAATATAGACCGGGAGTCAGTATTTCTTGATATATCGAGATTATTTTCGGAGGAAAATATTTAAGTAAATATTTTCCATTCTTTGGTCGACGAATAATTAGTTGAATATTCGTCTGAAACTAATTAGTTATCGAACGTTACTTTTAATAATTATTTGAACGTTATCTATTCAATGAATATTATTTTTCAATATTCATTTAAAGTCGATTCATTTATTGAATATTATTTCGAATATTCCTTTAAAGCTTGGATTACTAAATGAATATTATTTCGATATTCATTTAGAATATTAATCATTAAATGAATATTACTTTTTGAATATTCATTTAAGTTCCCAATTACTTGATGAATATTATTTTAAATATTCATATGATGTCATATTTATTTATCGAATATTATATTAATATTCCTTTCAAGTCTTATTAATTAAATGAATATTATTTTGAATATTCATTTAAATATTTAATTAATTAATAAATATTTTCTCTTTATTTCCTCAAGGATTATTTTGAGAAATACTCTGATTAAAAATATTCTTTCATTCGTTAAATACTTCCGACTCAATAAATATTCTATAAATATTTATTCAATACTTGGAAACAACTTCAATGTTGTTTATTCTTCTTCAAATATTATCTTCGACCTTCGATCATTCTGAAAATTCTTCGGAGTCACACGATTAATATTATATTAAGAAAGGTCCTCAAGATTTCATTCTTCACTCGAATCTATCTCTTAAATTCTAAGGGAACCTTTCTTGAGAAAGGTTATTTATCTTGTTGACTTCCCGGTCATAATTTATCCTTTTCTCTCGCAACTTGGTTGCTATGGACTCATTAAGTCTGTGTGTACCTTCTCATCATTCGAGGGGTAAGATTGTTGGAACAAGTTGATATCCATTAACAAGCAAAAGCTTGGGAAATGTGGGTGAATTTTCCTTTCCAACTAGATACGACTACTTTGTGGAGTCTTATCAACAAGTATTTCACTTGGGGAAGGGAGGACAAACTCTACGTTTCAATGCTGTGGATTTATTCGAACTAGGAGTCGTGTGTAGGAGGCCGAGTCGCGCGGTCCATTATAAGGCCTAACCATTGGCCAGGGAGTTACTATTAAAGGAAATCGATAAGTGGAGCAGTCAGTTCTTCCTTCTACCGGTAGTAAACTATATTGGGCTGTACTATCCCCGACTGATCATCAGGGAGTGGGACAGCTGATGCGTGATAACTCTAGTATTGGTTCATCTCCTAAATTGGGAATTCCCTGCAACATGTATCGAAGAGACTTCTTTCAGGTTGACGGTGTCTTCCGCAACACGTATCGAAGAGACTTCTTTCAGGTTGTAGGACTTCAAAAAATGTTAATAACTCGAATTGCAATAATTTCCTTGCAAGTTCCTCCTTATATGATAAATGATAATATCTTGCTTATTTTGACTTAGCAGATATTTCCACAAAATAAACACTTTAAGTTACCCTGTAACTTCTTCCTTTATATTATACTGGCACTAACTTCGTTAATGCATGGCATATAGAAATAATGATATTTCGAACTGTTATATACTATCACTGTCCTGTTATATATTTATTGGTGGGCTATTGCTCACCCTTGCTTATTTATCATGTCACAACAATAGCTAGGACAGATGGCTCGCATCAGGCGCACTCGGCGCAAGCGGGTTACCCGACCCACCGGACTCCCCGCTGAGATGCTAGCCGCCATTGCTGAGGTAGCATAGTTAGACAGCTTTTGTTTCCTGTTTAACTATATGTATAATTAATGTAATCAACGGCAAAACTTTTAAACTTATGATGTTATCCTTTTGGATTGTAATAACTTTTATTCGTAAACCCTTTTATGTAAGACTTATTTTAATTTCATCTCTGGGACTATAACTGTGTGTGTGAGTGGATATTATTGTGGGGTCATAGCATGCTACTTATTGATTTTGGACTCAAGTCAAGTATTATGTATGAGTTATGAGACCGTAACGACCCGATCCCTGACCCCGGATCTGGGGGTGTTACAGAGATGGTATCAGAGCGAGAGTTATATATCCCAAGAGATGATGCGACGTTATATAATAATAAATTCACTAATATAATAAGAACCCTTGCCAGGTTCACCTAAAACCCTTACGGGAACTTTTTAAGTATCATGATAGTAACATAGTTCGTCTTGTGTAGGCGAGCGACATGTCGGCCCAGGAGGTAGCTGCGAGACAGCATGATGAGGACATGTTCCGGACTAGGGACCCGTATTATGAGCACTTGCCTGATGAGGATACTGAGCCTGAGGAGGAGAACCCTGAGGAGGTCCAGGTTGATGCTGATACTGATGTGATCGAGTCTGAGGAGGAGGACCCTGAGGAGGTCCAGGTTGATGCTGATACTGATGTTGTTGAGACTGAGGGGGAGGAGGACCCGTAGGGGATCCAGACAGGACAGGATGCTGAGTTAGTTGCTGAGGATGAGGATTATTGGGTTGTATCTGAGATTAGGACCACGGAGGAGGACACTGATGTGACCACTGAGCAGGTCATGGCTGCTGTTGTTGGACAGGCTGTAGATGAGGATGAGCCAGTGGATGATGCAGTAGGGAGTTCCGGACTACGAGTGCCACCCCTCTGTGTTGAGAGAGCCCCTACCCCACCACCACTACATGTGAGCCCATTTCCTGATGAGTTTGAGGAGCTTACCCCAGAGCCCCAGCAGACAGAGATTGCAGCTCTAGCTGAGCCATTCACCCCACCTCATGTCCCGATAGGGGGAGTCCCAGTATGTGTTCACAAGTTGATTGTGAACGGGCTTTATAGAGAGTTGTCAGTGGCGGATGCCAGATTGGCAGAGTCTAGGAGAGAGCTAGCAGCGGAGAGAGCCGCCCGGATGAGGTTGCAGGGCCGGAGGACTATCAATAATAGGGTTGGGTATAGGGCTGTGACCCGCATCAAGCTGAGGGCTTGGGTGCGACAGTTGCCTACGGATGGGCATGGTATGATAGCCAGAGCAGATGCCGAGGAGATTTTCCACATCGCCATGGGGAGGGTTCGGATGATGTTTCGTCGTGGCGGCTGATTTCAGATGTAGTGATGCAGTAGTCTAGTTTTCTAGTCATGTACGAACATAGTAGTGCCGCTTTTGTAGGGATGGTTTCATTGTACTTATTTTCCCTTTTTGCAGACTTGACAGATAGACAACATATTTCACTTTTTACTTGTTGTTGTTGTTAGGATGGTTGAACTTTAAACTATCGTTGTAACTCAGATGTTGTACCTTTTCGGTACCTGGTATATATTTGTTTCCGTTTCAGTTATTTCAATTTTGTTGGGATGCGATCACGAGTTTATTAGCATATGTACTACTTTCAATTAAGTTGCCATGAGATATAAAACTGTGGGATCTTAAATCCAATCATGTAACGAATTATGCAAGGAAAAATCCTTTAAAACAGGTAAGTGAACCTAATGTATAATTGTCCAAATTTTCCGTAAAATGCCTCCAAGACGAATGGGCACTAGGGCTAACCCCCGTGAATCTACTGACCAAGAGAGTCCCAACCAACATGAGGAAAACCAGGAATATAGTGAAGAACAAGATCAGGACTACAATGAGCAAGAAGATTCCCAGTATGGAGCAGAGGATGAACCCATGTACTCTGAAGAATTTGAGGGGGAAATAGAGGGTGGAGAAACTGAAGTGGAGCAGGAAGGGGAGAACCAGGGCGGAGACCCCATGGGCCAGTTTCTGGATCTACTTAGGCAGAATTTGAACCAATACCTTCAACCACCACTAGGAAACAACACTTTAGTGGCAAATTCCTTCAGGGCCTTTAAGTCCCTTAAGCCCCCAGAGTTCCACGGATCGGCTAACCCCGTTGAGGCGAGGGCCTGGATCAAGGAAATGGAAAAATCTTTCGAGATTCTGAGTATCAATGAGGCTCAGAAGACTGTTTTTGCTACTTACCTACTAAAGGGAGAGGCCAATTACTGGTGGGAGGCCAAGAAGAACATGGAGACTGATGTTGTCGTAACCTGGGAAAGGTTTAAACAATTATTCCTGGAGAAGTACTTCCCGAAGTTCATGAAAACTCAGATGGAACTTAAGTTTTTGGAACTGAAACAGAACAATATGCCAGTGGCTGATTATGAGGCCAAATTTACTGAGCTGTCGAGATTTGTGCCAGAATTTGTGGATACCGAAGAAAAGAAAGCTAACAGGTTTCAGCAAGGGTTGAAACAGTGGATCCAGAATAGAGTGGCGGTTTTAAAAATTACGGATTATGCCACCTTAGTGCAAAAGGCCACCATTGTGGAAGCTAGAAGCGATCAGATGCAGAGAGAGAAAGAGAAGGGGGGATTAAAGAGAAAACATGTCAGTATGGGCGGAGGGTCCGCAGGAGGAAAGCCCCTGAACAAGTTTAATCGAGGAGCAGTCTCTCTACCTAGCAGGGGTGTGGGATTCAAACCACCTGTGAGCATGAGTGTGAGCCAGGGCGGCCAACATACAGGAGTGTCCCATTCCCATCAGTCTAGACCTTCCTTGCCAGCATGTGCAACGTGTGGGAAAAGACATCTCGGAGTGTGCAACCAGATGCAGCCAACCTGTTATAAGTGTGGACGAGTGGGCCACTACTCTAACACCTGCACTGCGGTTGTCCCTAGTACCAACAAAAGCACCACTTGTTTCCAGTGCGGACAGCTAGGGCACATGAGGAAGGACTGCCCAAGGAACAAACCAACAGCATCAGGGGCAAGTAGGGCTGCCTCAAATAGGCCACCAACTGCTAGGACTTTTAATATGTCAGTACAAGATGCTGTGAGGAACACGGATGTGATAGCAGGTACATTTTCTCTCAATTCAGTCAGTGCAAATGTCTTGTTTGATTCAGGAGCAACTAAGTCTTTTATATCTAGAGATTTTGCGCATAAATTGAAACTTAAAACCCAGCAACTAAGAGATTCCTTACAAATAGAGATAGCTAATCAGGAAATCGTACCGGTTAATCAAATTCACCCCGACTGTAAACTAGAAATAGATGGACGATCCTTCTATGTCGATTTAATTCTTTTTAATCTAGGGGAATTTGATGTTATTTTGGGTATGGATTGGTTGTCTCGCAATAATGCGCAGATAGATTGTAAAGGGAAAAAGGTTAAGTTGAAAACCCCAGGGAAGAAAGAAATAGTGTTTTAGGGGATGCGACAGACCCAGAAAATTCTGACCATGGCACAAACCAAGAGATTGTTACGAAAAGGGAACGAGGCTTATTTAGCTTACGTTATAGACACTCAGAAGGAAGCGCCAAGATTGCAAGACATTTCGGTAGTTAATGAGTTTGAGGACGTGTTCCCACAAGATCTTCCCGAACTACCACCTGATAGGGTAATTGAGTTTGCCATCGAGTTATCCCCGGGGACGGCGCCGGTTTCGAAGGCCCCGTACCGATTAGCCCCAGTAGAAATGAAAGAGCTAGCTAAACAATTACAGGAATTATTGGATAAGGGCATGATAAGGCCCAGTGTATCGCCTTGGGGCGCACAAGTGTTGTTCGTTAAGAAAAAGGATGGGAGTATGAGGTTATGCGTCGACTACAGAGAGTTGAACAAGCTAACCATAAAGAATAAGTATCTACTACCCAGGATAGACGATTTGTTTGACCAGCTAAGAGGCGCTGAATACTTCTCTAAGATTGACCTGAGAACGGGATATCACCAACTAAAGATTAAACCTGAAGATATCCCGAAGACTGCATTCCGTACCAGATATGGACATTATGAGTTCTTGGTAATGTCATTTGGATTGACTAACGCCCCAGCAGCTTTCATGGACTTAATGAATAGGGTGTTCAAAGATTATTTGGACAAATTCGTGATAGTCTTCATTGATGATATTCTCATCTACTCAAAGACAGAGGCAGAACACGCTGAACATTTGAGGATAACTTTAGAAATACTCAGGAAGGAGCAGTTATATGCCAAGTTCTCCAAGTGTGAGTTTTGGAAAAATGAAGTGCAATTCTTAGGGCACGTGGTCAATAGAGAAGGAGTGTTAGTTGACCCCTCCAAGATAGAAGTAGTTTCAAACTGGGAACGACCAACTACTCCAACTGAGGTGAGGAGTTTCATCGACTGGCCGGATATTACAGAAGATTTGTCCAAGATTTTGCGAAAATCGCAGCTCCATTAACTCGACTTACCCGTAAAACTGAGATTTTTGAATGGACTGAAAAATGCGAGAAGAGTTTCTAAGAGTTAAAAAAGAGGTTGGTGACAGCCCCAGTGCTGGCATTACCTGATGGAAAAGGAGATTTCGTGATTTACAGTGATGCTTCGCATAAAGGATTGGGATGCGTACTTATGCAGCACGGCAAGGTAATAGCATATGCGTCTAGGCAATTGAAGGATTATGAGGTCAGATAACCCACGCATGATCTAGAACTAGCAGCCATAGTCTTCAATTTAAAGATTTGGCGACACTACTTGTATGGAGAAAAGTGCAAAATTTACACTGACCATAAGAGCCTCAAGTACATTTTCACTCAGAAAGAGCTTAACATGCGCGAGAGGAGATGGTTAGAGTTAATCAAGGATTACGATTGTGAAATTCGTTATCACCCGGGCAAAGCCAATGTGGTGGCTGATGCCCTTAGTAGGAAAGAGAAGCTCAAGATGATAACTTCAGAGGAAGAGTTGGTGAATGATTTTGAGAAGTTGGAAATTGAGATTAAGTTACCCGAAGAGGGCCAAGAAAAGTTGATGGAAATTAGAATCCAACCTCCATTGTTAGAAAAGATTAGACTGTGCCAAGAACGGATAATGGAGGAAGAAGAGAACTCCACGGAAGAGATAATGACCGGGGAAGAAATTAAGTGTGAAAGAGATAAGGAAGGGATCATGAGGTACACGTACAGGATATGGATCCTAAATGTTCAGGAACTCAAGGATGAGATTTTAAACGAGGCGCACAACTCAAGATACTTGGTGCATCCCGGTAGCACCAAAATGTGTAAGGATTTGAAGGAGTATTACTGGTGGCCCAATATGAAAAAGGAAGTAGCAGAGTGGGTAAGCAGATTCTTGACCTGCCAGCGAGTGAAAGCAGAGCACCAGAAGCCCAACAGACTTCTACACCCCTTAGAGATTCCAGAATGGAATGGGAACACATAGCCATGGATTTTGTATTAGGTTTACCAAGGACCAAGGCTAATCATGACGTCATATGGGTAATTGTAGATCGACTGACGAAGTCAGCTCATTTTCTCCCGATCAACGAAAGTTACACGGTCGACAGACTAGTGGATATCTACTTAAAAGAGATAGCGGCGCGACATGGAGTCCCAGTCGCAATAGTATCCGATCGAGATCCTAGATTTAACTCTAGGTTTTGGAGAAGTTTTCAAGAATGTGTAGGGACCTGGATGAACATGGGTACAGCCTACCACCCCTAGACAGACGGGCAAAGTGAAAGGACCATCTAAACGCTAGAGGATATGTTGAGAGTCTGCGCGATAGACTTCAAAGGAAATTGGGATGATCACTTGCCATTGATTGAGTTTTCCTATAATAACAGTTTCCATTCAAGTATAGGAATGCCACCTTATGAGGCCCTTTATGGAAGGAAATGTCGATCTCCCTTGTATTGGGATGAAGTTGGAGAGCGAAAGATGCTCGGGCCCGAAGTGGTCCAACGAACTAAAGATGCAGTAGATCTAATTAGAGGACGGTTGGTAGCAGCCCAGGATCGACAAAAGAAATATGCCGACTTAGCTCGGAAAGGCAAAGAATACGAAGTAGGAGACCTAGTGTTCTTAAAAATGTCACCTTGGAAAGGTTTAATGAGATTTGGAAAGAAAGGAAAGCTGAGTCCCAGATACATTGGACCATTTGAGGTCTTGAGACAGATTGGGGAACTAGCTTATGAGCTGGCATTGCCCCCGAATCTACAGCAGGTGCACAATGTGTTCCATGTTTCGATGCTGAGGAAGTATGATCCGGATGCCAAGCACATTGTAGAGTATGAGCAAGTGGACATGCAACCAGACTTGACCTATGTAGAGCAACCTGTGGAAATCATAGACCGGAAAGAACAAGTGCTCCGAAATAAGGTCATTCAGCTAGTCAGAGTTTTGTGGCAGAACCACAATGTAGAAGAATCAACCTGGGAGCTTGAAAGCACAATGCAAGAGAAGTACCCCCATTTGTTTTCAAACTGATTCCGGGACGGAATCCTTTTAAGGAGGGGAGATTGTAAGAACCCAGATTTTGGGTAGAATTAAAACTTTTATTTATTTAATGATGTAAGAATGAATAGTGGTTACGGCTACGATGTAATAGTTGATATTTTGAAGAAATGAATGGAATTCGACTTTATTGTTTATATGTCTTGAAGAATGCTAATGGTTGACAACATAGGTAAGAATAATATGAGACGACACTATATAGAAGTATTCAGAACGGATTTCCGAGTTCGTATTAGTGATCCAGGGGGAAAATAATTGTATGTAAAAGCTGTCGGATTCTGAAAAACCGCACTTTTATTTTCTCCGAGAGTTCCCTGGACACTGATAGCGTTAAGGATTTGACGAATGGATTTAAGGAATATAAATTGGAAAGTTAGAAAGAAAGATGGAGAATGATAGTATTAATATTAAGAAAATTCCCGGTAAACCTTAATTAGAAATCCGTGAAATATTCCTACGAACAATAAATCGAAACGAGCAATTACCGAACAAAAGAAACAAGCAGGGAGGCTAGATTCATGCATGTGCTACTAAGATAAAATATCTAGCAACCAAGTGGCTCAAAGTAACTAGCATAGTTAGATATCAAAACTAAGTACTTAGCTTTATCCTCTCATCCAACCAAAACAACCAACACTTATCCATGCATAATACATCACCCATGACATCTTACCTTTAATAAAGCTACTTCATTACCAAAGATATTATTCTAACACCACAATAATTCATTTTGGATGAGACTAAAGCAAGAGAAACAAAGCAACCCACCATTCTCTCTCGAACAAAGCCATTCGGCTCCTTCATCAATTCAAAATCCAAAACCAAGATTCCCACCATTGCTTGATCTTGAAACTTTTAGGGTAAGTCCTATATTTCATAAAAGTAATACCCTAGAAATTGTAGCTTCAATCTCCTCTTTTACCATTTTCAAAAAAATCAATTAGTAGGAGGGTGAATAGTATTTTTCAAGAACTAATCTTTGTTTTCATGTATCTTTTGATTGTTCTAGCAAGCTTAAGCACTCCTAAGGACCATACAAGGCTTTGTGAGGCTAGTCCACATTCTCAAGAAGGTATAAAGCCCTTGAAACCCTAACCCTTGTTTGAGATTTAAGCATGATTTTGATAGATATAGCTTAGTTATGGTTATGTTAAGGTTTAAGCATGATTATGATTGAGTTTTGGATAAATGTTAAAAATAGTTAGATGAACGGAAAGGCAAGTTTCAACTTCCCTTTTTTAGGCTGTTGTTGTGAATATATATGCTTTCTGTTATACATATGCCATAGCATGCATGCCTACTTTCAAGTCATATTGATATACTTGTTCCCTGATTGTTCTTTGGCTTATAAGTAGATAGATAATATATCGACTATAAGCCGGATGTTGTTTGATAAGTGCATATTTTTGAATATTTTTATTGCCTATTTATTTGCTTGAACTCGTATTTTAATAATTTATTTTGTTGCATTTCAGGAAATTTGTAAATAAATAAAGAAATGACAAAATAAAGAAATATGGAGCAAGGAAGGGAAAAAGAGGAAGAAAAAGGACCAAAAATGAAAGAAGGAAAAGAATTAGGAGCTTGGAGCAAAAGGAATATTTCAAGACAAGTGGAAGGTGCAGATCATCCCATCACACTACATAAGTGTATGGCCAAGATAAACTCTTCAAAGCTTAAGGGGGAAGGAAACAAATAGATGGCTAGGATTTCACCACCACGCAACCCAAATGTATGGTGGGGATTTACCCAATACCCCCCTTAACCCTAATTTCTATCCTATAAATACCCCCTCACCTCCCTTGTATTTAGTAACTTAGATTTTAGGGTAGTTTTAATTTCTTGTATTTTTCTTAGTTTCAAATCTTGTAAACACTCCTATTATAATTAATGCAATTTTTATTTTCTTTACTTCTTGTCTTGCTCTTTCGTTATTGTTGCTTTGTTTCGTTATTTTCGTAAATCCCGTTGCTAACCACTTGGGGTTGAAAGTAACGAAATAATTTTTAAATTTCATGTTCGTAGTTTAATAATCGTTTTTAACCCCTTTAAAAATCAATTTTATTGTGGGTTTTAATTATCGTCTTAGGGTAATTTTAATTTTAATTTCTTAATTTTCGTATTTATTTTTTTTTTAAAAAAAATAGCTTAAATAATTTCTTTTACATTTTTAATTCGAAGCTTACTCTGTTTTGTTATTAAAAAACCTGCACTTACTTTGTTTCTTTTCGTTTGTTTACAAAAAAATTGGTCTTCACTGTCGTGTTCATGTATCTCCCCTCCCCTGTTTCTTCTTACGAAACTCACCTCCCCATCTTTACTTTTCCTTAGCTGCAAACTCTCAAGCCCAAGTTTTCTTCTCTCCTTTTTGTATTTCTCCTCTCTTCCCTGTCCTTCCTTCTCTCTCTCTCTCTAACAAAGTCACGACTCTCCTCTCTCAATTTAATTCACGAAACCCACTCCCCTGTCTTCCGTTTTTATTTCCCAGTTCTTAAGTTTGTTTTAATTTCGAGTTTTTCGACTCATTACGAAGTTACTGGATTTGTGCTTGAGTTTGTAATCTATGGTTGTTACTTTCGTGTTCGTTGAAATTTGTGAATTGGCTATTTATTTTTTATGTTTGTTTGGTGTTTTATTATACGTTGAATTCACAGAGTTGGAAGATTTGAGAGTTGGCGATTGTTTACTGAATTAATCGTTGCTGTTTGTGAGTTGTTTGTTTGTATTGTTTGTTATGGGAATTCCGATGTCTTCGTATTTCTGTAGTCCGAGTATTTGTCCTGGGTTTTGAATTCTATTGCGCGAGTCTCGTGTCCAGTTCTGTTGATTAGCCGAGTCTTTACTGAACTCCGTTTTAAGTTTTGGTTATTTGTTTGCAATTCCGGTTATTCTGGTTGTTGTTGAGTGTTTAGTTTTCGGGATTGCAGAATTCTGTATTACGGTTTTGAATTTGTATCCTCAGTTCTTGTTCACTGTGTTGCTGAGTCGAGGGTTTGGTTTCTAAATTGTTTTCTGCGATTGTGCTTGTCCTGCTGTAACTGATTCGTAGTGCTGCGATTGAGTGAGTTGTTTTGTGTTGAGTCCCATTTGCGAGTTAAAATTGTGTGAATTTGAGTCGTTGTTATGTTTTGTTTCTGCTTCTGCATTTTATGGCCGCTCGAGTTTTGTGGTTCATTTTTGTCATATTTCCTTACCTTAATGTAATTCCTTCTTCTTGTTTTTGAATTAAAAAAAAAAAGATAAAAGAGTTTTAGAATAAAATCAAATTTTAGAGTAATTTAAGAATTTTTAGAATAATTTAGAATTTGGAATTTTTAATTTGTAGAATAATTCTAGAATAATTATGTTTTAGAATAATTTAGTTTTAACTAGTTAAATAAATTTTCATTTAGCTTTCTTTTAAAATTAGATTAAATTTCCTTTTAATTATTAATCGGTAAAATCCAAATTCTCAAAAATCGAACTTGTTTTGAATTCGATTAAGTTAAAAATTAAGTTCTTGCGAAATTATATCAGTCTCCGAGGAACGAATCATAAATTTTACAACGAAACGAATTGTGCTCTTGCGATTCGAATATCTTTATTTTTAGCACAACAAGTTTTTGGCGCCGCTGCCGGGGACTAATTATTTTTCGCACCTTAGTTTTTGATTTTTCGGATTAGCTCTCTTCTCACCCTTTTTCTTGTTTGCATTTTTTCGAGGAATTTGGAGGAAAATTCGGGTGACTTGGATTAAAGCGGAAGAATTTTCTCGGAATTCTGGAAGCTTTGCTTGGGTAATCTGTATCTCTCTCCTCTGTCGTGTTTTTTTTATTTTATTTAGAAAATCACAAAAAAAAATAAAAAATTCACAAAAATCACAAAAAAAGTTAAAAATTAAAAATCCAAAAAAAAGTAGTTGTAAATACATAATTGTTGCATCATGCATTTAATCACTTAGGGCACATCATCTAGATTTTTTATTTTCTTGTTTTTTATTTTTCGTACCTATAATTGTGGTGATCGCTGGAGGACCCTAAGGTACGTTAAATTTCTTTCTTTCTTTAGATTAAATCACGTAGTGTAAGCATCCATATTTGTTTATAATTTTTTTGTGAATATCGTTGTTCGTTGCATCATTTTGTAAATAAACATTAAGGGCAAAACCTCTCAAAAGATAAGGGAAGGGATTTCATCACTCTTTCCTTAGCCCAAAAACAGTTTAATCCCTCATTTTGCATACCTAGCCTTTAATAAAATTAATTAGACGTTTGCCCCTAGGAATTTCGCGAAACGAAGTAATCTTTAATTATTCCTACTTTTTGGTGTCTAGGAAAGCGAAAGCTGACCTGGCCAATTAAGGTTTTGGTGTCTAGGCTGGTGTTTAGCCTCTTGGCAATGCTTGCACCTACCTGGCCAAGCCAGTTCGAATAATTATTGATTTACCTAGTTTTTGGTAGCCCTTACAGTTAGGAGCAAGGTCTAGTTATTTTATTAGGGAACCCTAGGTTTAGGATTTTTCTTTTAATTTTGCACCCTTTCTTTTTGTGTGTTTATTTTATCGCACTTTCTTGCTACGTGTTTCCTTTCGTGGTTTATGCGATCTACTTGGCGTAGGGATAATTCTTCTAGACTACTGAGATCGTTTGAGATTTCTTCCTCGTCTAATTCCGAGTCTTTAGATTATTCCGAACCCATAGTAAACATGGCCATGTCTCTTAAGGACCGTTGCTACCCCACTCGTTCCGCCCAACCTTCGTGTATCACCC
Source organism: Saposhnikovia divaricata (assembly GCA_036435485.1). Classification (NCBI taxonomy): domain Eukaryota; kingdom Viridiplantae; phylum Streptophyta; class Magnoliopsida; order Apiales; family Apiaceae; genus Saposhnikovia; species Saposhnikovia divaricata. The sequence continues at coordinate 161,351,292 of CM071596.1, read as the reverse complement.
TTCCTCCCGTTAATGGTAATAATTTAGAAATTAAAGCTCACCATATCAGTATGTTACCTAAATTTAACGGGAGCGAAGGTGAGGACCCGTACCTCTTTCTTCAAGAATTTGAGGAGGTTTGCGCATTGCAAAAACTCCAACATCTTTCCGAGGACTCCATTAGGCTAAGACTTATCAACTTCGCTTTAAAAGAAAATGCAAAAAAATGGTTGTATAGTCTACCCGTTAATTCTATTTCCACGTGGGAGGGATTTGTGGTTATTTTTCTAAAAAAATATTTTCCAAACCATAAGACTATGAGAATTACAAACGAAATAAATCAATTTCATCAAAAGGAAAACGAGTCTTTTTGGAAATATTTTGATCGTTTTAAAAATCTTCTATCACAATGCCCCCACCACGGAATAGAAAAATGGAGGCTTTGTAAGATCGTTTATGAGGCCTTAGATGGACAAACAACCGCGTTGTTGGAATCTATGTGCCAAGGAAAATTCATGGAGAAAGATGAGGACGAGGGTTGGAAATTTTTCGAAGAATTAGCCGAGAAGACCATGTTGTGGGAGTCTACTAGGGAACCTAACAAGTCTAATGAGTCGTCTAGTTCATCTAGGGGTTTGCATTCGATCGGTAATTCGATTGCAACCGATGCCAAATTAGCCACTCTAACTAGAAGACTCGAAGCCCTAGAAACTAGTAAGGCCCCCTCAAATGTGTCTATGTGCTCTAATTTTAATCAAGGTTTTTCGGACTATCCCGCTTTTGATCAAGTTAATGCGGTGTCTCAACCACCCACTAGGAACGATCCGTTTGCTCCTACTTATAATCCCGGGTGGAGGAATCACCCGAACTTCTCTTAGAATCAAGGGCAAAGCTACCAAGCTCCGTCATCTTCTTTTCAACCTCCTTTTCAAAATGCTCCTTCGTTCCAAAAACCCAATCAAAATTCTTTCTCGACTCCAAATCAAGGTCCCTTTCCTAACCCTACTAAAAATCTCGGTCCTTATCCGACTCAACCTTCTTATTCAAATCAAGTACCCGCCCACCCACCCGGCTTTCATGAGTCGGATAAGAGACTTAATTCTTTAGAAAGACTCTTGATGCGCTTTTAAAATCAACGATTAATTTGGCTCAATCTCAACAAACTTTCATGCAAACCATGACTCAAGATAGGCAACCTTTGAATGCTAGTACTCAAGCCTTATCTAAGTTAGAGGTTCAAGTGAGTCAATTAGCCAAGGTCATGTGTGAGCGAGAGAAGAATAAATTCCCGAGTCAACCAGAGGTCAACCCTAAATTCCCTCTCAACCAAAGACCTCACGAAAATGTTAATGCTATCATCTCTCTTAGGTCGGGAAACCAAGTTAATAATCAAGTAGGTGTCGAGTCTTCCAAGGAAGAAGAAGAAGAAGAGTCAAATGTTGAACCGAACCCTACACTTGATCATTCAAACCTTACTCCAACTTCCGAACCTCTCGAGTCATCTTTTCTCACACCTTCACCACTCGAACCTTCATCATCGAAATCCACTCCCAAGTCATCAAATTCTTCTCTTAAATCATCCCCAACCCCTAACAAATCTTCAAATATCGTTCCACTTTCCACTTCTCTTCCCGATGTGTCTAACGAACGAGTCTTTAAGCCTAAAGCTCCTTATCCTCAATGACTCATCCCTCGTAAACAGTCACCACAAGTAGAGAAGATTATGGAAGTTTTCAAACAAGTCGAGATTAACATTCCTCTTTTAGATGCCATTCAACAAATTCCTTCGTATGCCAAGTGTCTAAAAGATTTATGTACTCACAAGTGATCCACCCACGTTCCTAAGAAAGCCTTTTTGACATCTCATGTCAGTTCAATTCTTTCAAATCAAATTCCTGTGAAATATAAGGACCCCGGTTGTCCTACTATTTCATGTGTCATAAGCAATACTTTCGTGGATAAAGCTTTACTCGACTTAGGTGCTAGCGTCAATCTCCTTCCATTTTCTGTCTACCAAGCCCTAGGGTTAGGTGAGCTGAAGCAAACGAATATGACCCTTCAATTAGCTGATCGTTCAATTAAAATGCCTAAGGGATTAATCGAAGATGTTTTAATCAAAATTGGTGATTTTTTCTTCCCGGTTGATTTTGTTGTCCTCGAGACTCAACCCGTCACGAATCCTAAGAACCAAATTCCGATCATTCTAGGACGACCTTTTCTTGCTACATCTAATGCCTTGATCAATTGTAGGAATGGTTCGATGAAACTCACTTTCGGTAACATGACCATTGACCTTAACATATTCAACGTCGGAAAAGAACCCAACGACCTTTTTGAGCAACCAATAGGAGCCAATGTGGTTAACAAGTTTGTCACATGGTCTAGCTTTGAGGATAGTGAGATTGAGTATCTTCTCAAAGAGGATTTCAAAGTCAACTATGAGTCTAATCGAGAGTATGCTGATTCGTTAAGGGATATGACCTCGGAAGAAATGATGAGGGAATTAGACGAAACTTGTTCTAGGTGGGAAACCAAACCCGTGGAGGTCTCTTGTAAACCAATTCTTATTGCTAAAACTCCCGTTGGTGAACCACCTACATTTGATAAGTCATTAGGTGATTTGAATGACAATTGTTCCAAGTGGGTGACCCCACCCGAGGTTGTTAGTAGTGAGCCCGTTCTTAACACTTCCGTTCTTACGAGTTCCGTGGGTACACCACCTGCAATTGCCTTAACTCTTTATCATCCCGAATTTGATCAACAGCCGTTAGGGAAAGAGGAACCCTTGTCTCATGTTATTCCTAGTGATTCTAACCCTAACCAGACTTTCATTATCTCTAATTTGCTTAAACAAAATAAAGAAGCCTTAAGTTGGTTTAGGGAGAACATTAGTGACAATTGCTCTTTAGGGTTGAATGATTCAATGTTAATTGAGAAAATCTGTGCTAATAATAATTTTCACAAATTTCTTGTTATTTTCTCAAAGTTGCACCGTAATTATCCTACCGGCATCGGCTAATTCGATTTTGTTCTTTTGCCTCCCCTCGTGTAAGATAGGTATGGGGGAGGAGTTGCGTGTGTGTGTTGTTTTCTTTTGTAGTTTTTAGAAATTTTCAGTCTCCGTCATCCCTTATCAGGTATTTCCTCAACTTTCTCCTTTATCATTTCTCTTTTCCCTTGCATTTACATACATTGAGGACAATGCATGATTTAGGTATGGGGGGGTTTTAGTGTAAATAGTAAAAAATTGAAAAATCCAAAAAAAATAAAAAATCAAAAAATCAAAAAGAGTTCTTTTCGTATTCTAGTCTTGTTAATTGATTGCTAGTTGCTTGATGCACCCTTGCATGCTATGATAATCTTATGATCCATTAGCTTTTGTTTGAGAAGTGATTTGCTAAAGTTCTTGTTCACACACTTACACTAGCAAGGTGAAGCTAGTAGACTTATTTGAATTGTGCATGAAATTAGAAGGTCATGATTAGGTGTAAGATGATTTGGTCTTCATGCTTTGAGTACAAGTAGGTGCATTGAGGATACCATTACTTGAGGTTGATTATGTTCTACCACACCAAGTGAGTTTTGAGCCTATATGCACATCTTTTGCATTTATATTCTTTTGCTTGAGTGTCCACTTGTCATTTGCATCGCTAGCACTTGTTTGAGTTCTTTCTTGAAATACATGACATTAATTGATGATAAAATGATAAAGGCACTTAGGAATAACCTATATTTCCAAATTATCCACACCATTCTTATATGATCAATTAGTTAACCCTTTGAGCCAAATCATTTTCTTTCGGTGACACACCACATTACTCGCCTAAGACATTTTTCTTGTTTAGCCTTACGTATTCTCGATCCCATTTTGTCAAAGGCTAGTAGGAACTTAAGGGAGCAATAAGGTGTGTGAAATAGGGTTTACTTTTGTTCATAACTTTTGTGGAAATATTTATTGTTACCTTGATAGTCGATTTTCAAAATTAAATCTAAAGGAGGATTATTGTTACATTTATCATTTTCCTTCACTAAAAAAAAAGAAAAAAAAAAGAAAAAAAGAAAAAAATTTACATATGAGACCATACTTATGTTTTTGTAATCCTCCTTCATTGCGACTATTCAAGGCTTTTTGTTGAAAATAAAATATATTGTGTGGGGAGGAAGTTTGGTGTTGTGCATGATATTCATGGTTACTACTAGCTTTTGACACTTCACCTTATTTTGGCCTTTCTTGACATACCTTGTCCCTAGCCCCATTACAACCATAATAAAGACCTTTTGATTGTCATTATTAATGTATGTTGTGATTTAAGTTGGAATGATACCAAGTGTCAAGCATGCATTTGATTTTGTTGGAGTTGAGTGATACACTTACCCTTGTTCTTGAGTGAATATTCTTTTGTGAGTGAAAGGTGAGGTATTGCTTATTTGTTTTTTGCATAAGAGATCTCAAGTTTTGACTCTGAGGTGTGCTCTTGTAGACTTAGCATGGTTACCAATAATTTTTGCACTTGACATGAACTTATAATCACTCTTGCATGGTTTTTTGAGTAGACTATGTGAATCCTTGCACTTTCCACACCGAGACTTTGCAAATTCATTTTGATTTCTTAACTTGATGTATCATGAGAGGACATGTATGTGTGGTGTGCATTGCCATGTAATCTTTTATACAAGCTACATGGATTTTGTGGGTACATTCACTATAGGCCCTCACGAGACCTCACTCGTCCACTAGGGCTGCTTAGGGGTTTATAGGGCTTGTTGCATATGCCAAATGCAACCGTCACACCTACGAAAAGGAGTATAGGATTTTTTATCTAGATTTTCTTTTTGTTTTTGTTTTACTCGAGGACGAGCAAAAGATAGGTATGGGGGCATTTGATAAGTGCATATTTTTGCATATTTTTATTGCCTATTTATTTTCTTGAACTCGTATTTTAATAATTTATTTTGTTGCATTTAAGGAAATTCGTAAATAAATAAAGAAATATGGAGCAAGGAAGGGAAAAAGAGGAAGAAAAAGGACCAAAAATGAAAGAAGGAAAAGAATTAGGAGCTTGGAGCAAAAGGAATATTTCACGACAAGTGGAAGGTGGAGATCATCCCAACACACTACATAAGTGTATGGCCAAGATCAACTCTTCAAAGCTTAAGGGGGTAGGAAACAAATAGATGGCTAGGATTTCACCACCACACAACCCAAATGTATGGTGGGGATTTACCCAATAGCCCCCTTAACCCTAATTTCTATCCTATAAATACCCCCTCACCCCCCTTGTATTTAGTAACTTAGATTTTAGGGTAGTTTTAATTTCTTGTATTTTTCTTAGTTTCAAATCTTGTAAACACTCTTATTATAATTAATGCAATTTTTATTTTTTTTACTTCTTGTCTTGCTCTTTCGTTATTGTTGCTTTGTTTCGTTATTTTCGTAAATCCCTTTGCTAACCACTTGGGGTTGAAAGTAACGAAACAATTTTTAAATTTCATGTTCGTAGTTTAATAATCGTTTTTAACCCCTTTAAAAATTAATTTTATTGTGGGTTTTAATTATCGTCTTAGGGTAATTTTAATTTTAATTTCTTAATTTTCGTATTTATTTTTTTTTTTAAAAAAATTAGCTTAAATAATTTCTTTTACATTTTTAATTCGAAGCTTACTCTGTTTTGTTATTACAAAACCTGCACTTACTTTGTTTCTTTTCGTTTGTTTACAAAAAAATTGGTCTTCACTGTCGTGTTCATGTATCTCCCCTCCCCTGTTTCTTCTTACGAAACTCACCTCCCCATCTTTACTTTTCCTTAGCTGCAAACTCTCAAGCCCAAGGTTTCTTCTCTCCTTTTTGTATTTCTCCTCTCTTCCCTGTCCTTCCTTCTCTCTCTCTCTCTCTCTCTCTCTCTCTCTCTAACAAAGTCACGACTCTCCTCTCTCAATTTAATTCACGAAACCCACTCCCCTGTCTTCCGTTTTTATTTCCCAGTTCTTAAGTTTGTTTTAATTTCGAGTTTTTCGACTCATTACGAAGTTACTGGATTTGTGCTTGAGTTTGTAATCTATGGTTTTTACTTTCGTGTTCGTTGAGTTTTGTGAATTGGCTATTTATTTTTGATGTTTGTTTGGTGTTTTATTATACGTTGAATTCACAGAGTTGGCAGATTTGAGAGTTGGCGATTGTTTACTGAATTAATCGTTGCTGTTTGTGAGTCGTTTGTTTGTATTCTTTGTTATGGGAATTCCGATGTCTTCGTATTGCTGTGGTCCGAGTATTTGTCCTGGGTTTTGAATTCTATTGCGCGAGTCTCGTGTCCAGTTCTGTTGATTAGCCGAGTCTTTACTGAGCTCCGTTTTAAGTTTTGGTTATTTGTTTGCAATTCCGGTTATTCTGGTTGTTGTTGAGTGTTTAGTTTTCGAGATTGCAGAATTCTGTATTACGGTTTTGAATTTGTATCCTCAGTTCTTGTTCACTGTGTTGCTGAGTCGAGGGTTTGGTTTCTAAATTGTTTTCTGCGATTGTGCTTGTCCTGCTGTAACTGATTCGTAGTGCTGCGATTGAGTGAGTTGTTTTGTGCTGAGTCCCAATTGCGAGTTAAAATTGTGTGAATTTGACTCGTTGTTATGTTTGGTTTTTGCTTCTGCATTTTATGGCCGCTCGAGTTTTGTGGTTCATTTTTGTCATATTTCCTTACCTTAATGTAATTCCTTCTTCTTGTTTTTGAATTAAAAAAAAAAAAAGATAAAAGAGTTTTAGAATAAAATCAAATTTTAGAGTAATTTAAGAATTTTTAGAATAATTTAGAATTTGGAATTTTTAATTTGTAGAATAATTCTAGAATAATTAGGTTTTAGAATAATTTAGTTTTAACTAGTTAAATAAATTTTCATTTAGCTTTCTTTTAAAATTAGATTAAATTTCCTTTTAATTATTAATCGGTAAAATCCAAATTCTCAAAAATCGAACTTGTTTTAATTCGATTAAGTTAAAAATTAAGTTCTTGCGAAAATATATCAGTCTCCGAGGAACGAATCATAAATTTTACAACGAAACGAATTGTGCTCTTGCGATTCGAATGTCTTTATTTTTAGCACAACATTGTTAAGACCCTTAGAGAAGGGCATATGAATCCTATTTGTTGAATATAGACCGGGAGTCAGTATTTCTTGATATATCGAGATTATTTTCGGAGGAAAATATTTAAGTAAATATTCTCCATTCTTTGGTCGACGAATAATTAGTTGAATATTCGTCTGAAACTAATTAGTTATCGAACGTTACTTCTAACAATTATTTGAACGTTATCTATTCAATGAATATTATTTTTCAATATTCATTTAAAGTCGATTCATTTATCGAATATTATTTCGAATATTCCTTTAAAGCTTGAATTACTAAATGAATATTATTTCGATATTCATTTAGAATATTAATCATTAAATGAATATTACTTTTTGAATATTCATTTAAGTTCCCAATTACTTAATGAATATTATTTTAAATATTCATATGATGTCATATTTATTTATCGAATATTATATTAATATTTCTTTCAAGTCTTATTAATTAAATGAATATTATTTTGAATATTCATTTAAATATTTAATTAATTAATAAATATTTTCTCTTTATTTCCTCAAGGATTATTTTGAGAAATACTCTGATTAAAAATATTCTTTCATTCATTAAATACTTCCGACTCAATAAATATTCTATAAATATTTATTCAATACTTAGAAACAACTTCAATGTTGTTTATTCTTCTTCAAATATTATCTTCGACCTTCGATCATTCTAAAATTTCTTCGGAGTCACACGATTAATATTATATTAAGAAAGGTCCTCAAGATTTCATTCTTCACTCGAATCTATCTCTTAAATTCTAAGGGAACCTTTATTGAGAAAGGTTATTTATCTTGTTGACTTCCCGGTCATAATTTATCCTTTTCTCTCGCAACTTGGTTGCTATGGACTCATTAAGTCTGTGTGTACCTTCTCATCATTCGAGGGGTAAGATTGTTGGAACAAGTTGATATCCATTAACAAGCAAAAGCTTGGGAAATGTTGGTGAATTTTCCTTTCCAACTAGATACGACTACTTTGTGGAGTCTTATCAACAAGTATTTCACTTGGGGAAGGGAGGACAAACTCTACGTTTCAATGCTGTGGATTTATTCGAAGTAGGAGTCGTGTGTAAGAGGTCGAGTCGCGCGGTCCATCACAAGGCCTAACCATTGGCCAGGGAGTTACTATTAAAGGAAATCGATAAGTGGAGCAGTCAGTTCTTCCTTCTACCGGTAGTAAACTATATTGGGCTGTACCATCCCCGACTGATCATTAGGGAGTGGGATAGCTGGCGCGTGATAACTCCAGTATTGGTTCATCTCCCAAATTGGGAATTCCCTGCAACATGTATCGAAGAGACTTCTTTCAGGTTGACGGTGTCTTCCGCAACACGTATCGAAGAGACTTCTTTCAGGTTGTAGGACTTCGAAAAATGTTAATAACTGGAATTGCAATATTTTTCTTGCAAGTTCCTCCTTATATGATAAATGATAATATCTTGCTTATTTTGACTTAGCAGATATTCCCATAAAATAAACACTTTAAGTTACCCTGTAACTTCTTCCTTTATATTATACTGGCACTAACTTCGTTAATGCATGGCATATGGAAATAATGATATTTCGAACTGTTATATACTATCACTGTCCTGTTATATATTTATTGGTGGGCTATTGCTCACCCTTGCTTATTTATCATGTCACAACAACAGCTAGGACAGATGGCTCGCGTCAGGCGCACTCGGCGCAAGCGGGTTACCCGATCCACCGGATTCCCCGCTGAGATGCTAGCCGCCATTGCTGAGGTAGCATAGTTAGATAGCTTTTGTTTCCTGTTTAACTATATGTATAATTAATGTAATCAACGGCAAAACTTTTAAACTTATGATGTTATCCTTTTGGATCGTAATAACTTTTATTCGTAAACCCTTTTATGTAAGACTTATTTCAATTTCATCTCTAGGACTATAACTGTGTGTGTGTGTGTGTGAGTGGATATTATTGTGGGGTCATAGCATGCTACTTATTGATTTTGGACTCAAGTCAAGTATTATGTATGAGTTATGAGACCGTAATGACCCTGACCCGATCCCTGACCCCGGATCTGGGGATGTTACAATCAATGAGGCCCAGAAGACTGTGTTTGCTACTTACCTACTAAAGGGAGAGGCCAATTATTGGTGGGAGGCCAAAAAGAACATGGAGACTGATGCTATAGTAACCTGGGATAGGTTTAAACAGTTATTTCTGGAGAAGTACTTCCCGAGGTTCATGAAAACTCAAATGGAACTTAAGTTTTTAGAGCTGAAACAGAACAATATGTCAGTGGCTGAGTTTACTGAGTTATCAAGGTTTGTTCCGGAGTTCGTGGACATAGAGGAAAAGAAAGCCAACAGGTTTCAACAAGGGTTGAAACAATGGATCCAAAATAGAGTGGTGGTTTTAGAAATTACGGATTATGCCACCTTAGTGCAGAAGGGAACTATTGTGGAAGCTGGAAATGATCAAATGCAGAGAGAAAGAGAAAAAGGGGGAATAAAGAGAAAGTATGCCAGTATTGGCGGAAGGTCCATTGGAGGAAAACCCCCAACCAAGTTTAACAAAGGAACCATTTCCCTCCCTGGGAGAAAGGAAGTGTTTAAACCATCTGTGAGTGCAACGGTGAGCCAGGGCGGCCAGCAAGCAGGAGTGTCCCGTTCCCATCAGTCTAGACCCCCTTACCATTATGTACTACCTGTGGGAAGAGGCATTCCGGTGTGTGCAACCTGAAGCAGATAAACTACTATAAGTGTGGGCGAGCTGGGCACTATGCTACCTCTTGCACCACAATCATCCCTAATAGCACCACTTGTTTCCAGTGCAGACAGCAAGGGCACATGAGGAAGGTGATATGGGCTAAAAGTAAGCCCTAAAGACAAATTTAATGTTGCATTAATTAGACCCAGCATGGTCCAAACGTGGGGGCCATTAGTTTGGCCCAAACCCATATTTTCAATATTAATTTCGTAATTAATATTAAGGGATATAAACAGCTCAGCAATAAGAATCAGTTAAGGATACTACTCCTACCAGACTTAGCCTCCAAGGCACCCAATTCGATAAGGAAACAGACTCCTACAAGGAAGGAGTCTAGAACCTTCCTCAAGGCGGTGGCTTGCCCACCAAGTATCCGAATCCTACCATAATTCTAGGGCTTCTCAGCCTATATAAAGGGCCTGACCCTTCATTCTCGGAACTACGTTTGTGGCTTAATTCTCAATACGAGATACGTAGGCACTCTATGAGGACCGATTAGTCTCAAACACGGAAATAACCATTAAATCTTGAAGCTCACCAACCCCTTTGCATTAAATACGCACAAACCCTAGCCCCAATATTCGTAACCTAGTTTTTATTCCATAACATTTGGAGCCGTCTGTGAGAAGACAACATCCACCATGGTGCAAACACGAAGGACACCAGTCATAACCGAGGCGACCACCGTCACCTCTGCTCTGCCTGAACAAGGGTATGTACCCCCATCAATAGGGGTGATCACCCAACCTCAAGATTCTCAACCTCCAGGGACGATTCCCCATGTTGAAAGTACTTTACCCATGGTTGTCCATCCAAGCCAGAAGACCAACCCTCTTTAGATTGTGGTCTCTCCCCTTATCAATCATCCACTACCTCCGGGGGTGCGGATCTCTACTACGGATCTCCCTAGAAGTATGGATCCGGCATATGGTTTGCCTAACTACCCCCCGAATACTCGAGGTATTGGGCCAAGCGGCCATACCTTGTAGATACATGAGCCCTATCACCCTCCTTACATTAGAGGCTTGGGCCCTGATCAAGGATATTATGACTACTCTGGTCCTTATACTGATGATTCTTCATCTGAGGATGACGATCGTGATCAAGCCCCGAGGAGGCGACATCCAAGCAAGGAGCCTATAAGGCATACTCGACGAATCCATGATGGACCCCCTATGACAACCGCTGAGAGAATCAAGGATTATGAAGCCGAGATCCAGAAGCTGAAGGACGATATAGAAAGGGAGCAGCAAACACTACGCCATAAATGCTCATATGCAACGCTTTTAGAAAGTGTTTCATTGAAAGTGTTTCGTTAGGTATGAAATTTTGGCTCTAATGAAACAGAACTTGAACTGGTGTTGCATTACACATAATTAGTGTTGCATTTGATCCACGGTGTTTCACATAATGCAACACTAACATCTGGCGTTGCATTAGATATTTTTTAATTTTAAAAAATGCTGATGTGGCAGGAGTGGGGCCCACACGTGTTGACGTGGCATTTGCTGACGTGGCAAGTATGGGCCCCACAATTGCTGACGTGGCAAATGTGGGACCCACATTTGCTGACGTGGCATTAGCTGACGTGGCAGAAGCGTTGCATTAGGTGAAAAAGGTGTTGCATTTGATGTTTAAAAGCGTTGCATTAGAAATTTTTGAATTTTAATAAATGCTGACGTGATAGATGTGGGACCCACTAGGGTGACGTGGCAGTGTGGGCCCCACAAAGGTGATGTGGCAGGAGGCCCACAAATGCTAACGTGGAAAGTGTGGGGCGCACAATTGCTGACGTGGCAGATGTGGGGCCCACATTTGCTGACGTGGCAGAAGCGTTGCATTAGGTAAAAAAGGCGTTGCGTTTGCTGTTTAAAAGCGTTGCATTAGCTATTTTTTAGTTTTAATAAATGCTGACGTGGCGGTTGTGGGACCCACTGGGGTGACGTGGCAGTGTGGGGCCCACAAGGGTGACGTGGCAGGAGGCCCACAGATGTTGACGTGGCAAGTGTGGGGCCCATAATTGTTGACATGGCAGATGGGGGACCCATAGTTACTGACGTGGCATTCGCTGACATGGCAGAAGCGTTGCATTAGGTGACAACAGTGTTGCATTTGCTGTTTTGAAGTGTTGCGTTAACTACTTCTCTTACCGGAATGATGAAACTATTTTTTAAAAAACAAATTTCGACGTTCCAATCATACGGATGTCAAGATATAATGATTTTAGTGAAGTGGTAAATTTTTAAAAAATTTGCTAGATGTATTTGGTTTGGTTTTATAACGGTCAAACCGGTCAAAGTAGAATTTCCTTTTAACTAGTCTTGTCCCGAATGATGAATCTATTTTTTTAAATTATTTATTCGACGTTCCAATCGTACGGATGTCAAGATATAACTATTTTAGTGAAGGGGTAAATTTTTAAAAAAATTTCTTGATGTATTTGGTTTGGTTTTGTAACGGTCAAACCGGTGAATGTAGACTTTCCTTTTAACTAGTCTTGTCCCGAATGAGGGATCTATTTTTTAAAATTATTTATTCGACGTTCCAATCGTACGGATGTCAAGATATAACGATTTTAGTGAAGTTGTAAATTTTTAAAAAAATTGTTAGATGTATTTGGTTTGGTTTTATAACGGTCAAACCGGTCAAATTAGACTTTCCTTCTAACTAGTTTTATCCCGAATGATGAATCTATTTTTTTAAATTATTTCTTCGACATTCCAATCATACGGATGTCAAGATATAATGATTTTAGTGAAGTGGTAAATTTTTAAAAAATTTGCTAGATGTATTTCGTTTGGTTTTATAACGGTCAAACCGGTCAATGTAGACTTCCCTTTTAACTTGTCTTGTCCCGAATGATAAATCTATTTTTTTAAATTATTTTTTCGACGTTCCAATCGTACGGATGAAAAGATATAACGGTTTTAGTGAAGCGGTAAATTTTTAAAAAATTTGGTAGATGTATTTGGTTTGGTTTTATAACGGTCAAACAGGTCAAATATTGACTTTCCTTCTAACTAGTCTTGTCCCGAATGATGAATCTATTTTTTTAAAATATTTTTTCGACGTTCCAATCATACGGATGACAAGATATAACGGTTTTAGTGAAGTGGTAATTTTTTAAAAAATTCCTAGATTTATTTGGTTTAATTTTGTAATGGTCGAACCGGTCAAAGTAGACATTTTTTAACTAGTATTGTCCCGAATGAAGAATCTATTTTTTAAAAATATTTTTTCGACGATCCAACCGTAATGTACTATAAATTTTAAATTATCTATCATGTTTTTAAACTTTTTAATGTTTTATAAATTTTAAATTAAAATAAATAAAATAAAATTATACTAGTAGAAAATAGGAGTACCACGCATTCCTAGATAAAATTTTGAGAGGATGATTTTCCCCCTTCACAAATTTGGGCGCCCTCAACTTTCCCCTAAAAAATTCTAACTTCCCCCCAAAAGGCAAAAACACTGCTCTCAATCTCAAATCTCAATATACAGACACTACACCTCCACTCAATAGACTCAATTTATAAACTTTACTCTTTACAAACTCTTATACAATCACCTCTCTCTCTGTCTCTCAGATCTGTCTCTCATTCTCGCTCTTACATCGATTTATAAACTCTCAGTTCACTTTTAATTTGTTTTCTTTTGCAGGTAATTAGGGATTTGAACAATAATTAGGGTTTTGATTTGAGAGTTTGCTGCGGAACACAAGTTCAAACATTGCGCTTTGCCTTCAAGAAACGGCTTTGCCTCGGTTCTCTCTCTCTCTCTCTCTCTCTCTCTCTCTCTCTCTCTCTCTCTCTCTCTCTCTCTCTCTCTCTCTCTCTCTCATCTAAAAAACACAAACCCTAAATCAGAATTTACTAATCTTTATTATTAGTTAATAAAATATCACCTTCCTTCAATCTCTCACTGGTATGTATCCTATCTTTTTCTATCTTTATTCATCTCTTTACTTCCATATTCTATCTTTTACACGCACACACAAATCTTTTTCTTTATTTTATCACGTTTCTTTGCATATTTATACACACACAAGCTTTGCATATACACACAAACACCTATATATCTGATTCTTTGTGTAAAGTTTGGGTTTTTATTGTAATTCAATTGGGTATTTCTTGGAGTAAAGTTTGGGTTTTTATTGCAATTTTATTGGGTTTTTCTTGGAGTAAAGTTTGGATTTTTATTGTAATATAATTGGGTGTTTCTTGGAGTGAAGTTTGAATTTTTATTGTAATTAAATTGGGTGTTTCTTGGAGTAAAGTTTCCATTTTTTTTTGTAATTTAATTGGGTAAAAATGGTTTTAACCAACAGTTCATCGGACTTTATGCTTACCGGCACTACACCATAAAAGGCTTACGGCAACACCAAAAAAATGTTGTCGTAGGTCCGAAATATGTTGCCTTAGGCCCAAAAAACCCCAAAGGCAACATTTTGCTGGTGTTGCTATTTTGGCCGTTGCCTTTGGGGTCAAAGGCAACATTCTACTTCTCTATGGCAACATCAGTTTTCTGTTGGCATAGACTAGCCATGGCAACAATATTATCAATTTTTAGAAACATGATATTATGTTGCCTTTGGGATAAACATTTTGCAAAAAAGTGGCCCCACAGTGGGGGCCCACCATGGGGACCACTGTGGGGCCCACTATAGGGACGACTGTGGGGCTCACTTTTATGGCAACACAAATTTTGGCTACAGCAACATTTGCTAGCAACGTTTCTTAACATTATTTTTACTTTTTCCAACATTTTATAGCCACAATGGCAACAATTTTCTATTTTAAACAAAAAATCAGTAATTTGAAAATATTCATTCCCTTAACTAAATCAACACAACAGACATTAATTACCATCATAACAATCCATAAAGATTCAATACAATCTCAACCACCAACCCAAATTCAGAGTAAAAAGGCATAAAAGCAAGTGCCACAAGTACATAAAACTACAATCTTAATTACTAAGTACGCAAGTCTAACATAATAGCAAAGCTCCCCAAGATCAACTATATATATGATCACCCTGCACATCGCTTTTGGCATCTGAACTTGGCTTCTCATCAGTAATTCCAGCACCTTTTGTCGCCCAGTTACAAGCCATTTTCCTATGCATAATGAAAGAATATTGTTGTCACATATAATAGGACAGTCTGAACTCTGAATTAGGGGTGAGCAACGGTTCCGAACCGGAACCGGTGGAACCGGGAACCGAATTTCAGAAATTTTGAGAACCGAACCGGAACCATATATGTAGTAGAACCGAACCGGGAACCGGATCATAAATTACGGTTCGGTTCGGGTCAGAACCGAAAGAACCGTCCAAACAGAAATTTCCATATTAAAATTTGAAATTTGAAATTTGAAAGTGAAAATGCTTACACAACTAGCATTTACTTTGACATGAATAATAAAGTGGATACTCAGATTAACCTCGGAGCATAGAAAGGAAAATAAGTTCACACACCAAATAGACAATAAGTTCAAACAGCTTTTAGTTAATCAAAAACTAGCAGTCTACTACTAGAATTCCAAATCACTTGCAGTTGCATCAAAAGAAGATCCATCACTTGGCATTCAAAAATAGCATAATTCCAGTTTATGCAATGGTAGTTGCTTCACTTGCTTGCTCACCATCTTGACTTCCGTTCTGCAACAAAAGAAGATGCAGAATGTAAACCTATTTGGCACTCAAAAGCAAATGTAAACCAAGTAATAAAAGGTCCATTTATTAATTCTTGAGTGATGCATCACGCAGGAAACAAGACATTGCACAATGGTCCGACAATCAGACTTGATAGAATGATAGTGTGCATCAAAAAAAAAATACATGCACATTATCTGTATAATCATTAAGCTCTATCTTACAAATGTAGAAATCAACATGTCATCATATAAGCGTTCTCCTTCGAATATGCTGGTCACTTAAAGAGTTATAGTCTTAGTACTTGATAGAAAAATTCATAACATGTTTCTTCTAATATTCATAACATCCTCTCAGAAAACATAAACTACAGTTTCCCTCTTGCGCATAACTTAAAATCAGTATGAAAATTGATGATCCCCTGTTCAGGAAAAGAACCTTGAATAAAATACAACCACACAGGCAGTTTCCCTACTAATTAAGCCAGATAAAGTTAGAACTGTATACAAGATGAAGCGTTAGTATGTATAAGAGCAGATAAAATTACTACACAGCATGTCGAAAGAAACAGAAGGCGGACAAACACAAACAAATCCATCAAGAACAATAGCACTTTACTTCTGTTAAGTGTTTGCTCAGATGTTGATAATAAAAAACAACATAAACAAGATAATCTGATTTATAAACAAGATGCAGAAAACAGCAGTATTCAAACATAAACAAACAAATTTATTGATCATTAAATTTATGAATTTTAACGTAAAATCTGATTGACCAGAAATTTAATCCCTGCCACTTTAACAAGATAATGCTACATTATAAACTAGACAAGAATAACATATGAGCAGAAGATGCAGCTGGATCCGTGTTGTTAGTTTCCACACGATTATGAACAATTACATAATAGAATACAGAGTATTATTGAATTGAATTCACTAGGGAATTTTGTCAAACATTTAAAGTGCAATACATGAACAATATAAATAATACACTTAAAGTGCAATACTTACTGAATCTTTAGAAGTTAAAGTATCAATTGGAGCCGGAGGAGCCGACGGTATCCATTGGTCTGCAGCTGCTGGTGGATGAAGATGATGGAGAGGGGGAGAAGGACTTGGAGGCGGTGAATCCATTTAACCTAATTCCTCAATACGTATAAATGTATAAAAGGAATACTGGATTCTGTGTTAAATATGTTATATATAGTAGAATATATATATTTTTTATTTGTATGTATATATAAACGGTTCGGTTCGGTTCTTTTGTTTTTTCTTGAAAGGGAACCGGAACCGAACCGGGAACCGAAATTCTATAAAAATTAGAACCGAACCGGAACCAAATTAACTATTTATAGAACCAGAACCAGATTTTTCCCCCGGTTCGGTTCGGTTTCCGGTTCCGAACCGGGAATTGCTCACTCCTACTCTGAAGTAACATAATAGGAGGACATTTTCGTCAAATTTGGCCTATAAATAACTTAATAGCAGCAGGAGACTCGCTTTAAAAGATACTAGAAGACAGGTCAAATATTATATAGCAGATCCACATTAAAAGTCATGTTACATATTTAATAAGATAAACCCACACAAGGAGATTTCAAGTAACTCATAACTCATACCAGTAAGATCATTAATTGCACTTTGAGCATCATGAAAAAGAAATATAAGAGTTATTTAGAAGAAAAATTCCAGGATAAATCAAATTCAAATTCAAATCTTCTGATAAAAGCAGAATACATGTTGATTTTTGAAGGAAACAAATCCAAATCCTCTTGAACGACCAGTCTTCTGATCCCACATAACCCTTGTATCACTGCGACAAGAAATATAAGTCACATAAGATCATAAATTCTGCTGGAATTTAACATTACAATAGAAGGAGAAACTTACGAGCAACTTCTATAAAAAGAGAAACATGCAAACAATGTAGCATCGGTAACTTCAGAGCTGAGATCACCTACAAATATGTTGTAATGACCTACACAACCAGATTATATTACCAATACTTGTCATACACAAAAGAAAAGATATAGTACCCAATGTGTGTGTGATATATTCTGATATACAATACTATGTGAATTTCCCATTAATATTGATGAATAAAAGATTCCGTGCTTTAGAGTTCCTCTCTTATTGATGCTTAATTTTAAATGAAGTCCTGGACATACGAATCTGTTTGGGTGTGGTGATCCTAGGGAAGCTTGACAAAATATGAAACATGACATTTAGGCATCTGCATTTTGATGTATACATTTTAATGCTGCATTCTTTACCATTCTTTAGTTGTGGGTGTCAAAACTGACTATACTTTACATGCTGCATATCTACTAAAGTTGTCGGTCACAGGCTCACATAACATAACATTCTTACATTTCTTGATTTATACAAGCAATATCATTCCCTGACTTTTTCGTGGCCGATATATTGACCTCTATGTCAAAGGTAATAACATGTCCTTGGGTCAATAATTGTTTTTAGATGTGTTTTCTTTTTTGACGTGTTCTTTTTCAGGTTTTCTCGGATTTGGAGCGATCAGTTTGTAGGATGGTTCATCGCCAGGTTTCATTTTCTTTAATACTTATAAAACTTTCCCCTATAAAATTAAATAATGATTCTATCATTGAGCCAACTGTTCATAAATCTGATTCTTCTTGGTACATTCAGTATGAATGTTAATGTAATACTTTTTCACGGTATTGACTGTTAATCATTGGGTTTTTGCAATCAATTATTACTCTCTTCATGTTGTGGACCCAAGAAGTAAAGAGTTTTCTGAATTTGACACATCATATGTGCGTCCTAAGGTAGTGCTATTTAAATATTAGACAAAAAGTAAGGAGGCTTTAACAACACGTGCAGCTGCCATCTGCCTGCATTTTTATGGCTTCAAGTGAGAACCATAAAAATCAGGAGTGTCACAGGTCCAAGGTCTGTTTAGACCATAAACATAATGGTTACTTAGCTATGCCGTAAATAATTCTGTTTTAATTACCAAAAGATGGTGTAACTAAAAAAGAAACATATCTAGCAAGACAGGCGAGAAATTAGACCCAAGTCACCCAACACTACATGAAAAGGCAAGCAAAATTTTGAATCAACAGGTATCTAATTCCAGGCAAGCACACTGAATGCACAGATGTTTAAGATTACGTTTGAAGAAAACTGTGAAAATGCAACAAGAAAAAATGGTATATAGGAACTGAAGAACACTCACACACTGCGACAAGTACTTGGGTCAAACTTAGGAGGCAGATTTCCACTTGGAAACGGCTCTATCTGCGAAATAAAGAAGTAAACATAAAGGTGAAAATGAAGAAACATGTAAGAAAATAAAATTTGATTAAATAAATTAGGCTAGTAGCTAAAGGAAGAGGAGTAAGTAACTTTAATATAGGAACAAGACTGAAGTTCAAACCAAGACTTTCCACCATAAATATGTGAACTTACCAGGCACCTTGCACCTATGGCAAATATAGCCTGGTGGGGACGTTGTCCGTTCCAACAATCCTCCTCGGCTTGAAGTCAATGATAGTAGACATTTAATTATTTCCTATGGATACAAAGATTACTAAACAAAATACACAGCAGTTTTGCAAGGACGTGATATTCAGATGCATAATTGCACAAAAAGGGTATATTTTTTTCTAATCCAAATCAGTAGTTTCCGATTTTTAGCAAGCAAATAATAATGCAAGTGTCTGTACACAGAAAATATGCCACTTCCAATACTGAGTTATAAAATGGGATTGCTTACTTTCTGCACGAATATAAATAATAAATGCAACACATATTAAGTCTGTTGACTTCTTAAATCTTAGCCTTGTGTATGCTTACAACAACTTAAATAGGACTAAAAAAGTTATTGACTGATTCTTCACACAATATAAATTATCAAAGAAGTATTCAGGAACATACCAAAACCACGTCCACCACTTCTCCCGCCCATACCACGACCAAATCCTCTACCACCGCCAAAATTATCAGGATTTTGACTGTAATTCCATATAAAAAACAGAGCTGATAAGAATTTCATTCATGCACAACCAGAAACCACCATTTACAAGGATAAACTCATAAATAATAAGAATGGCATCTCACCACTTCCAATCCAAGGCAGGTGTATCAATCAAAGCCCTGATCTTGCTGTCCTCGTCAGCTTTACTCGGCGGAGGAGCAGTAGGAGCATCCTGAACTGGTGCAACTTCAGGCATTGTGTACAGATCCAAATTCATCCCATTCGAATTCTTCGGGCTGCGAATGCAAAGAACATATAAGCTATATCGCCTTACTACTCCAAGTCTGGGAGGGTAACAAGAATCTAACTTAATAGTATCAAACCAGATACATGCTTACATATTTTGAAACAGAGGGATCTACTCCTGAAAAGCTACTTTTGGTTGCTTGAGCATCCTCCAACTTATTCTCAGCCACTGGTCTGAATTACACAACACAAATACAAGACATTACAAATGTGCTCCTCTAATACGAAGGTCTATTGATACAAAAGTATAACATATCCTATTGTTTGCAGCACCAAAATGGTTTACATGCAAAGATTTACCACGACTTGTTACAAATAACAGGTTGAAATAAGAGCTTTAAAAGACATTAATTGCTGGTTGGAAGTTATTGTAGGTTTGAGGCAATACTTGTCTTGATCAGTAGTGATTGGAGAGGTTATGATGGGCATGCGAGCCCGCCCTCATAAAAGAGGTAGAGGTTTATCACACGCACACCTTCTTTTTCATAATCTTTAAAAAAGTTAATATGTATACAATTTTAACAACAAGCAACTACAGAGTCAAGCCTAAGAATTACACAGAGGATAAACTACAGCTACCACTTCAAAACATATAGGCTATCTAGTATCAGCTAAGCATGATTTTTGGGCAACAACTAAAAAAAAAGTAGGTGAAAAGATACTAACAAGGAGGACAAAGAAATCTTACAAAAAAGGGATTAACTTCATCCTCTTCTTCTTCAGTAAAAATATAAGATTAATAGAGAAAGTACCTTGAACACGAAGCCCCAAATTCATCAAGATGGAAACCCTAATTTTGAAGCCCCAAATTAATCCCGACCCGGTTGAAGCCTTAAATTAAACCCGATTGAAGCCCTAATTTCTAATTCAGACAAGAAAATTACAAATCGAAATCAACCCTAAATTTTGATAGGAATTGAATTGAAATAGTTATATGTATAGATTATATGTATAATTGAATTTTAAAGAAATTGAAAGTGGGAGTATGTATGCATATGTATGTATAGATTACAGGTGTGTACAGAAGAGTAGTTACAGAGTGTGCGTTTGTGATAGTGGGAGAGAAAGAGAGAGAGGCGGGGGAGAGCTACCAGAGTGGAGTAGAGTGAAATGAAAGAGAAAGAGAGACGGGGAAGCTTAAAGAAAGAGAGACTGTCTGAAAAAATTTGGATGAGGCGGTATTTTTGCCGCTCATCTTACTTTTTCATTTTTATTTATTTATTTGAAATAATAATTTAATTTTTAATTAAACATTCAATTCTTTTTACATAATTTAAAGTAATATATTCAAAAAAAATTAATGATATACGAAAATATTTTTATTTTCATGATATACTAAAATATATATTTAGAAAAAAAAAATCATTTTAAAAATTTGGTTTAATAATATTTAATGATCATAAAAATAAAATTACACATCTTAAAATGTTTTAACATTTTTAGTGAAATATTCACTTCTAATGGAATATTCTAGATTTTTATAAAAAAATTTGATTATTTTTATCCAAAAAATTAATTTTCATGTGAAAAAGGTTAAAATTTTATTTTTAGTAGAAAATGTAAAATTTTGTTCATTTCAAAATTATGGCAACACAATTTGATACCTACATCAACATGCAAACTTTTATTCTATGGCAACATATTTTTGCTATCTGAGGCAACATAAAAATGACAATGTTGTCTTAGCCCAAAACATGCATGGCAAAGGCAACATATCCTATGGCAACATAGGCTCTAAATGTGGTCGTAGGCCTTTTATGGTGTAGTGCGGAAAGAGGGCTTCCGAGGGTGAGGTTGTAGTTGAGGAATCTTCTTCTTTGATTAAAAAACAAAAGATCGATTGCGGTTTTTCGACAATGGGAGGAAAGAATGTTGACAATAGTAATGGTAAAGATTTGATTGAGAGGAGCTCACCTGATATTGATGAGGATTTGCATAGTAGACAGCTTGCTGTTTATGGCCGCGAGACTATGAGGCGTCTTTTCGCCTCGAATATTCTTTTTTCCGGGATGCAAGGACTTGGAGCTGAGATTGGTATATTTTTTATATATTTTCTTTGGTTGGTGTCTTGTTTCAGGTTTTCTAAGTGAGGTAAATTGATAATTTTTGTTACTTGTGTGTTTTTTTAGTAGAAATTCGCAGTTAGGGTTTATTAAATGTTTTGAATTCTCGGTCTTCTATGAGATTTTGAGTTCTCGAGAGATTTATAATGATGGCTGACACTTGACAAGTTGTAAGTTGAAATATGTAGTTAGGGTTTTGTTAAGTGTTTTAAATTCTCATTTTTTTATGAGGATTAGAGGTTCTTGTCAAGAGATTAGAACTACAGTTGACATGTTATGATTTGTCATTGCTGTGAATTGGAAGTTTTCTTTTTCTTTGGATAACAAGGCATTTTCATGATGCTATCTGCTTTGGAATTGGAAGATCATTTTAATAAAATTCTACACGTGTTTACAGTGAAAAACCTTGTTCTTGTTGGAGTCAAGTCTGTGACTTTGCATGATGCGGGGAACGTGGAATTATGGGACTTATCTAGCAGTTTTGTTTTCTCGGAGGATGATGTGGGCAAGAATCACGCACTTGCTTCGGTGCCGAAACTTCAAGAGTTAAACAATTCTGTTGTTGTTTCAGCTTTGACTACTGAATTGACCAAGGAACACCTTGCTGGTTTCCAGGCAAGTACCTATGCATTATTTTATAGAATTATCAATTATGTACTCTCACTCCAGGTTTCTGCTGTAACTCATCTTGTATGAGATTGTTTGAGTTTACACTTCATAGCCTTCGAAGTCTCTGCTTCATATCTTCTTAGGTTTCAATAATTCACTTTATAGCTTTCCGATGCTTAGGGGTTTCATATGCATTAATGTCATGACTTATATCTCTAGAGAATTCACATATGGAGACAATTTGCAGTGATAGTTAATAATTCTGTGTTACATTGTCGAAGGCAGCAGAACATTTAACCTGGGGTGTCTTACAAAGTTCATTATGCAGAAATTACCTTAAGTAATTTCAAACTGGTTCCCATTCGCTTAAAAACCAATTTACACTGTCATTTGTAATTGATAGGATCTTCTTAATTATAACATGTTATTGAATTTACAGTAGTGAATTGTGAGTTGTTGCAAGAACCAAAATACAGCTTAGTCTATATTGTCAATTAGATTGTAAAGTAACCCTATTGTCAATCAGATTTTACAGCAACTCTACATTTGGTGTGGTGATTGTCCTTTTGCATGACTTCTTTGTTACTGGCTTCTGACCTACAGTTTTTCTCATTTTTAACACATGAAATACTTCAGCTTCATGATGTAGTGGCTTTGTCGCTGTAGTGGTTTTGATCTGTGTCTATCTTATTGCCTGCAGTGCCTTTAAAAACGCGTAGATAACGAATCTTTCTCATCAGCACAAGTAGGTTTGGCTTTGAACAGATTCCCCAACACTGCAACCTCATTCGTCGAAAGGATGATTTTAGAACGGAATATGTGAGTATGTTCTTTTTTTCTTCAGTCCAAGTTTCTTTATCACTAGTAGTGTAGATATTCTGTTTTGATATTCTATTTTACAGAATGAACGGCAGAAATTTAAAGCCAACTGGGAAGTTCTATTCATCACTTTATGTACCTGTGGATTCACTTTTAGGTTAATGCAATTATGCTCCCTCTTGTCTTCTTCGACGTATATGAAATCTGTGTTTAAAATTTTTCCAACAATTCATGTGTCTCCACGTGCGTTGTTTAGGGATTTTACAATTCCTGCTGTAATGTTCCTGAAGGGCGCTAAATTATCATAGAAGTTCTCTACATCCAAGTTTTTTAATAGACAATGAACCGACTTTACCAACACTAAGCACAGTGGCACATTGTACTGCAGTACTATAGTTTCTGCAATCTTTTACTCTAATGGTCCTAATGAGTCAGTTTTCAATCCTTACTTTTACATTTTGGTTAACTCAGTAAAAAGCTCAAGTTCCGGAGTAAAGAGGAAAATAGAGGTTATTCTAATAACTGCGATGCTGATAGTAGTGCTACTCGGCATAATTTTATCTGTATATCTACGTACTATGTTGTGTTTGATGTTGCAACGTACCGATTTACCTTGCACCAAATAAACCAAAATTGAAAATCTGAAGAGGACAGGGTGTGTGTTGAGTAAGTAGGTTGTAATTGCACATTAGTTGTTTTGCTTCCAAGTCTTGGATTTCTTCTATTCAATAAGCTTGTAAAGACAGTTGGTGTGCCTTGTAAATTTTTCTAAAACTGTTTTTTATTATTTGTTACTTATTGGTCAGCAATAGTGATTAGAGATACTGAGATTATGTCGCTTGATTTTTTTACTAGAAGCTTTTAAAAATTTGGTTACACCTAAATTATATTAATATGATTTTAACAGTGAAATCATTTTATTTTGTAATTTTGATGTCTCCAAGAGTACAATATCATGGTATCAGTTATTAGTATCATTTGTATCATGATATCATTCGCCTTTGCTGTTTGTTTGGTAACATATTGTGTCTCTTCCCCTTTTGCAGAAATACCAGAGTATAAATATACTAAATATTTCAATTCTGCAAATTCATTCCAGCTTAGTGTTGGTGAAGCTGGAACTGACAACAAAATTGTTAAGGTGCCTAGAAAGGACCAGGTCCTAGCTATACATGTGGAGCTGCCAGAATCGTCAAGCCATAATATTTTTAATTATTAGGGCCTTAAAATTGATTGTGTATGTTAGAATGTTTTGGATTGGTTTCTTTATGTATGAAACTATATACTGTAGAAATTTTAATTACAGCGTTACATTTGATATTTTTAGTGTTGCATTTCTAGAACTTTGTAGCATTGCATTTGATATTTTAGTGTTGCATTTCAAGAACATGATAGTGTTGCATTTGGTAAATATAGTGTTGCATTACATGTTGTGGGCCCACTGCTGATATGGCATGTAGGACCCATTGCTGATGTGGCACGTGGGACCCACTGCTGATGTGGCACGTGGCCCTATTGCTATCATGGCATGTGGACCTCATTGCTGACACGGCATCTTAGTGGGCCCCACTGATGATGTGGCATGCCACCTGTACCAATGATGACGTGGCATGCCAACTGGATTGTTGCTGACGTGGCATGCCAACTGGACCCATTGATGACATGGCAAGCTAGTGGGACCCACTTAGTGATGTGGAATTGTAATTTTATCTAATGTCAAATGCAACGCCTCTTTGGTGTTACATTTGCTTGCTGTGGTGTTGCATTACATGTCAGATGCAATGCTTATTGCTGTTACTTTAAATGCCAAAAAGCGTTGCATTATGGGGTCTAACGAGACGGTCTCGAATGCAACGCCCCCTGGTGTTGCATTTGGTCTAATGCAACACTCTTTTGGCATAAAGCAACAGTAAACATGGCGTTGCATATGAGCATTTTTGGCGTAGTGAAAGACAAAATCAAAATCGACCCCCTCCGAGGTCAGGAGGAGAGATTCCCTTTATTGATTTGGAAAGGCCTTCTAGGAGACAGAGAAGGGTTGAGGCCCCAAGAGGTGGAACTACAAGGGTAGAGGCCCCCAAGGGTGACCCCAAAGAGTTGATGCAGCTAGGAGATCCTGATTATCCCACACCTCCATTTACTGATGTGGTGATGAATGCTCGTATCTCAAAGAAGTTTAAGATGCCGACAATCAAGGCTTATGATGGAACGGGTGATCCCACAAACCACATTAGGGCGTTCTCGAACGCACTGTTGCTACAGCCTGCAAGTGACGCCTTGAAGTGTAGGGCGTTCCCTCAAACCTTGTCGGGCATGGCACAAAGATGGTATAGTCGGCTGCCTGCGAACTCAATTGGCTCTTTTAAGGAGTTGAGTGCTGCTTTCGTTAGTCAGTTTATCAGTGGAAGAGTTCATGAGAAAAGTTCTGCATCCCTTATGTATATGGTACAGGGGAAGAATGAAAATCTGAGAGATTACCTCAAGAGGTTCACTAAGGAGACATTGAACATCACTGACTTGGAGAATAAGATGGCCATGGTAGCCCTGGAACACGGAACTACTGATCTATTCTTCAAAAGGTCATTGGCGAAGCATCCTCTTGAAAACATGGCCGAGCTCCAACGAAGGGCTGACAAGTATATCAAGGCTGAGGATAGCATAAAGAAAGATGCCACCTTAGGTGGAGGCAACGGCAACTCCAAGAAACGAAAGTAAGTCCAGGAGTATGATGACCAAGAGTATGATGCTAGGGACAAGTATCCCCGAACTATGGAGGACTCCGACTCTGCCCCTAAGAAGAGCCAAGGATCAAGGTTAACTGAGTATGCAAGGTTGAATACTCCTAGGAGTCGAATCTTGTTGGACATTGAGAAGGATAAGGATTTCCAATGGCCGAAGCCACTTAGGGTGATCCCGCAAAGAGAAACAAGAATCAGTATTGCAGATTCCATAAGGATGTAGGGCATGACACTAATGACTGCAAGCAACTCAAAGATGAGATCAAGTTTTTGATTCGTAGAGGAAAACTGAGCCACTTCACTAAGGGTGAAGATCGTGGTGATCAAAGAAGAGATTATAATAGAAGGGATGACGATCAAGATTGCAACCCACAGCCCCGAGGGCCAGTAATCAACATGATCTCAGGAGGCCCGACTGCGGCCGGGACAACTAGGAAATCTCGGAAGGCTTATGCCCGAGAGGTGATGCATATTGTTGGAGAGGCACCAAAGCGTGCATGAACCAAGGTAATAATCGGATTTGATGATTCAGACCTTGAAGGGGTGAAGTTCCCCCATGATGACCCGCTGGTCATAACTTTTGTGATTGGAAACTCAGAGGTGAAGCGAGTCTTGATAGATAATGGCGCTTCCATGGATATCTTGTTTCATGATGCATTTATGAAGATGGGGTATAACGACTCTCAACTGACCCCCTCCAACACGCCTATATACGGGTTTAATGGAGTAGAATCTGAAGTTGAGAGAACTATTCAGTTGCCCGCCACCATCGGACAGAAGCCGATAGAGGCCACTCAGATGCTGAACTTTTTAGTTATCAAAGCATCTTCTACTTACAATGCCATCCTCGGAAGGACTGGACTCCATGCTTTTAAGGTTGTGGCCTCTACCTATCACATGAAGATCAAGTTCCCTACCAGGAATGGTGTTGGAGAACATAAAGGTGATCAAAAGATGGCACGAAGCTGTTATGTAGCCTCGTTAAGGCCTGATAGAGTCATTGGGCAGGTCCTTCCGATTGAAGACATGGATGTCCGCAGTGGTAAGGAACACCAAGAAAGGCCAGTAGAGGACATCACACGGAAGCCTCGGACAGCCATTGAGGATAAGGCGTTAACTGACTTCATGGTTGAATGTACCATTGGCAACCAAGAAGTCGGGGGGCAGGAGGTAGTACCCCAAGCAGGAAGTGAACTTCAGAATAAGAATGAGGAGACCAGAAGGAATGGTGGGCGCTATATTTTGATGGAGCATCGAAAACAAAATCAAGTGGTGCAGGCCTAGTCTTACAAAGTCCCGATGGGCTCAAGTTATACTAGTAGGACTTAGCTTCATATTTATCTAATAGTAGTAGAAATAAGGTTCATTGAAACCATTGCAGAGTATGTTGCTCCGAGTAGGACAGTAGTACTCTATGTAAGGGTTGAACCCATTTCAAGTTATTAATGCAAGTTTGATTTCCATTCATTGATTGTGTGATTCTATTTATGTGCCAAGTACCTGATGTGTGTAAGTCAAAGATGACCAAGTAACGAAAATAAAAGAATACATGAATGCAAACAAACAAATGCATAAGTAAAACCCTGAAGGGTCGAGAGTTAGGTTACAACACAACCAAGTAAGAGTTTAAGTCCTTAAATGACCCGGGATAAAAGACAAACATTGCAGCCATGACGGCCAAGCGATCCTAAGAAAGTTACTTACATAAGAGCTTCTCTGAAGGAACCCTTGAAGGGCAAGTTGATAGCATTTATGCAAGAGAATAGTGATGTGTTTGCTTGGACAGCAGCTGATATGCCAAGGATTAATCCCCAACTTATAACTCACAGGTTGAATGTCGATCCTGAGTGAAAGACAATAAAGTAGAAGAAGAGAAATTTTGCTCCTGAAAGGCAAGATGCCATCAAGCAAGAGGTTGACAAGCTCTTAGAAGCTAGTTTTATTGAGGAGATTCAGTTCCCTGAATGGTTGGCTAACCCTGTGATGGTCAAGAAAGCAAATGGAAAGTGGAGGATGTGTATAGACTTCACTAATTTAAATGATGCATGCCCGAAGGATTGTTTTCCCCGGCCTAGGATAGACACATTGATATATGCTACAGCTGGACATGAAATTTTGAGCTTCATGGATGGATTCAGTGGCCGCAATCAGATAAAGATGCACAAGGATGACATCCCAAAGGTATCTTTCATAACTGACTTTGGTATTTTCTGCTATCTTGTTATGGCTTTTGGTCTAAAGAATGCAGGAGCTACTTACCAACGACTGGTGAATAAGATATTCGTCCATCTGATTGGAAAAACCATGGACGTCTATGTTGATGACATGTTAGTCAAAAGCCTGATCAAGGCAGATCATATTAAGCACCTCAGAGAGGCATTCGAAGTACTGAGGCACCATAAGATGATGTTCAAACCAAGTGTGCTTTTGGTATTGGATCAGGGAAGTTTCTCGGTCTGATGGTTTCAAAAAGAGGCATTGAGGCCAATCCCTGATAAGATCAAAGCGATCTTGGACATGGAACCACCCCGCTCTATACGAGATGTACAGAAGTTGACGGGCCGAGTTACAACCCTAGAGAGATTCATCTCCAAATCTGGTGACAAATGCTTGCCTTTCTTTCAAGCATTGAAGAAGGTGAAGAATTTTGAGTGGACACCTGAAAGCCAAGAAGCCTTTAAAGAGCTGAAGCCCCGTTGTTGGCCAAACCTAGTCCTGGAGAGACTCTTTATCTATACCTGGCGTTATCTGAACAAGCATTGAGCGCCGTACTCATTCGTGAAGAGAAAAAGATTCAGAAACCCATCTACTACATTAGCAAGGTGTTGTATGGGGCTGAGTTGAATTACTCAACCATTGAGAAGTTTGCCTTGGCATTGATAACAGGCTCGAGGAAGCTACGACCGTACTTCCAGGCACACAAGATTGAAGTCCTGACTGACCAGCAGTTGAGAAACATATTGCATAGTCCGAAAGCCGGTGGAAGGTTGATTAAATGGGCGATTGAACTTGGAGAATTTGACATCACGTATAAGCCTCGAACAGCCATCAAGGCTCATGCGTTGGCTGACTTCGTGGTTGAATGCACTATTAGCAACAAAGAAGTCGGGGGGTAGGAGATAGTAACCACCCCTGGGAGAGAGAATAAAGATGAAGATCTTGTACCTAATCAGAAGGAATATTGGGTGCTCTATTTGCTCTATTTTGATGGAGCATCAAAAACAAAATCTAGTGGTGCAGGTTTAGTCTTGCAAAGCCCCGATGGGTTCACAGCTGAGTATGCCTTGAAATTGGATTTCCTAACAATCAACAGCGAAGCTGATTATGAAGCCTTAATAGCCGGATTGGGCTTGGCCAGAATTATGAGAGTCAAGAATCTCAAAGTATGTGGGGATTCAAGACTAGTAGTCTCACAAATGAATGGTGAATTTGAAGCCAAGGATGAAAATATGGCAAAGTACTTGAGAGTCGTGAAGGCCGTGATGACTCAGTTTGATGAGTGCTACGAGGAGCACATTCCAAAAGAAGAGAACGTTAAGGCTGATGCCCAATCTAAGTTTGCATCTTCTAAGATAGAGAATTATGACGAGATTTTTTACTTCCAGGTCCTGGAGACCCCACTATCAATGCGAAATTGGTGGCACCAGTTGATGTAAGCTGAAGAATAGACCCTCTTAAAGCTCATCTTGGGACTGGTTGGCTCCCTAACAATGCCTTAAAGGCACAGAAACTGTCAGTGAGAGTGTTAAGATAAGAGGTCCTTTGTCATTCCATACTTAAAATCTTGAATCTCAAATCCCGACAAAAAATTTTAGCCTTGATGGCCAAAAAGGCTGTCTGCCTCCAATCAAGTTTGTCGTTTGAGTTAAGGACTTGAATCAAGAGCCGTCAATCGAATTCAAACCAAGGCAAGGTCCTGTGAGCATAAAAAGAAGGTTGGAAACCTAGAATCAAGGTAAAGAGCGCTATGTGGCAAGGGAACTTCTTGAACGATCAACCGAGAAGCAAGACCTCCACCATATTTAGCAAGGGGGGCAAAAACTAAAGCTTCACCACAAGTTCCACATCTTAGAATGAGAATGAAGGGTTGGTTACAACCGACAACCATGAACGGATTCAAGGTTTAAAACCAAGGAGTCAACAAGCAAGTTAAGGCCTAGAAGGTCACGAAAGCTATGAAAGCCAATTTGAATTGAAGGATGTCTGTTTGAATACAGACATTGACATTGATGTCCAAATATTAACGTTCATATACTGACATTGTGGTTCAAGGACCGAGCAACGACCGACCGAGCTCCGAGGGAGGCTCCATCCGATGAAAGGTGGTATTCTACAGCCAATGATCAAGGTCATGATTCAAGAACGAGGATTCAGATATTGCGAAAAAGCTCCAAGAGGCACGACAAGGCACCCGAGGAAAGACCAGGACCTTCTGGCAGCCGACCAGTTGCCCAAGGAGGGGTCTGGCCGACCTCTTGGTAGCCTCTGCCGAACAGGAGCACCTGGCATAAGACCAGGACCTCCTATCAGCCGACCAGCTGCCCGAGGAGGGGTCTGGCCGACCTCTTGGCAGCCTCAGCCGACCAGGAGCACCTGGCATAAGACCAGGACCTCCTGTCAGCTGACCAGCTGCCCGAGGAGGGGTCTGGCCCACCTCTTGGCAGCCTCAGCCGACCAGGAGCACCTGGCAAGCCGACACCGGACCTCTCAACGCTGTTTGGGCCATATCTTGAGCTTCAGGTATCAGATTTGGACTATCTTACAGTCCACGCGAAGCTCACGAAGTTTTCTACAACCTTGGAAGGTCCCAGCTGACCAGGAGCACCTGGAAGGCGACCAGGACCTCCTGTCAGCCGACCAGGTGCTATTGAAGGGGTCTGGCCGACCTCCCGGCACTTCCCGTCAGTTGGTTGGGCCGATTGATGGTTCTGATTCTTAAATTTAGCGCCGTGTAGCGTCGATTAGCACCGTTTAGTGCCGTCTTATATCATTTAACGTCATAAATTAAATGACATCTAGGGCTGATAAGCACCGTTTAGTGCCGTATAATATCATTTAACGTCAAAAATTAAGTGACGTCTAGGGCTGATTAGCACCGTTTAGTGCCGTCTTGCGCCATTTAACGTCGTTTAGTATAGGTTAAACATCATTTAAGCGCCGTTTAGTGCCGTTTTGGTCAACATGGAGCCCCTGTCAAGGTGCACCTGTCAGCCGTCAAGGTGCACCAGTCATCCGTCAAGGTGCACCTGTCATCCGTCAAGGTGTACCTGTCAGCCGTCAAGGTGCACCTGTCATCCGTCAAGGTGCACCTGTCATCCATCAAGGTGCACCTGTCATCCATCAAGGTGCACCTGTCAGCCGTCAAGATGCACCTGTCATCCATCAAGGCGCACCTATCAGCCGTCAAGGTGCACCTGTCATCCGTCAAGGTGCAACTGTCATCCGTCAAGGTGCACCTGTCAGCCGTCAAGGTGCACCTGTCAGCCGTCAAGGAGCACCTGTCAGCCGACCAGCTGACCAGGGGGTGGTTGTAACTGTCCCGGGTCCCCTTTTCAGCTGACCGTTTAAGCACCGTTTAGTGCCGATAAGCACCGATTAAGTGCCGATTAGCACCGATTAGTGCCGATAAGCACAGATTAGTGCCGATAAGCACAGATTAGTGCCGATAAGCCCCGATTAAGTGTCGAATAACACCGATTAGTGCTGATAAGCACAGATTAGTGCCGGTTAGCATCGAATTAACATTGTCGTAAATGCGTTGGTCGCTCCACGCTTTACATCAAGACAATACTCGTGAAACACTAGTGTACAAAGATGAACCCTGAAACAGGAAGAAATCAGGCCAAACAACTCGGAAAATCATCAAACCCGAAGTGGGTTCGTGAATTTCTTCATCGAAATTGAACACACACATACGGTATACATATATATACATAACCGAGCACAACCTAATACAATACCAGCATGATACAAGCATAAAAAAGAGTACTAGTAATCATGAGCATCGATATCAAGTATAAATCGTAGCAAACAAGTCGATGTGGAGCAAAAGTCGAAATGGGTTTTTAGCTTTTCACCCCGAAACCAACATGCAATGATATAAACGAATAGAGGATTGAAAACCAAGTTCAAACCCAGTCTCCGATCAAAGATTCCGGCCAAAAACCGGTGATAACAGAGGAGAGAGAGTGTACCAAAGAGAGAGAGAGTCGAGAGAGTGTTTGCTGTGAGTAGAGGAATAAAAATGAAGAAGAAGAAGTGGTGGTAGTGATTGTAATGAACTCAGGGGCATAAATGTCTTTTGCCGAAACTGAAAAATCTATTTTTCTCTATTACTATAAAAGCTGTTTTTAATCATTTTAAATCAAAATTAAATAAAAAGATGAAGAGAAAAATAAAACTAAAATTTTTAAAATGAAGTTTATGAAATTAGGAACATTCCCATATTTTTAAAATAATTATTGAGTCAAAGATGAATTTAATATGGATTTTACAAGAAAAAGACATTTAAATGAAATAAAGCTTTTTGAATCATTTTAAAATACCAAATCTCACAATTAAATATTCACACTAATTTTCATAACTCAATAATATCTCAAAGATGATAATGTAAAAGATTTCATGATCTAAATCGACTCCAATGATTTTATATGATTTTTAAAAGATTAAGAATGCACTTTAAAAATACTTTTAATGCTCCAAAAATATAAATAAAATTCCACGAGCATATACGACACATACCAATCATCATATAGACACATAACATGATTTCATACATCTCTTGACTTCACAAAGTATATTCATCAGATAAATCACATAGTTTCCAAATTTAACAATTAAACAAGCATTTATAAATCGTGAAAAATTCTAGGTCGTTATAGCCTTCCCCCGTTAAAAGGATTCTGTTCCCAGAATCTCACCTAAGTAAACAGATAAGGATACTTGGCAAGCATCTCACTTTCAAGTTCCCAAGTCGACTCTTCAACTCTAGGATTCCTCCACAAAACCTTAACCAATCTAACAATTTTATTCCTGAGCTTCCTATCACTTCTATCTTGAATTTCTACCGGTTGCTTCTCGTAAGACAAATCTGGCTGAATCTCAATAGGCTCATACTCAATTACGTGACTCGCATCAGGATTGTACTTCTTAAGCATAGATGCATGGAACACATTATGAATATGGTGCATGTGCGATGGTAGCGCCAACTCGTAAGCAACCTTTCCAACTCGCTTCAAAATCTCAAAAGTTCCTACATATCTCGAACTCAACTTCCCTTTCTTACCAAATCTCGTAACTCCTTTCCACGGTGATACTTTCAACAACACTTGATATCATATCTCAAAATTCATGTCCTTCCTTTTCAAATCATCATATTTCCTCTTACGATCATGGGCAGTAATCAGCCTCTTATGAATAATCTCAACTTTCTCCTTCATCTGCTGGAGCAGTTCTGGTCCTAAAATTTTCCTCTCGCCAACTTCTTCCCAATACACTGGAGATCTACACTTCCTTCCATACAAATCTACATATGGGGGCATTCCAATACTCGCATGATAACTATTGTTGTATGAAAACTCAACCAATGGCAAATGCTCATCCCAGCTTCCTTTGAAATCCAAAGCACAAGCCCTTAACATATCTTCTATCGTTTGAATTGTTCTCTCACTTTGGTCGTTCGTTTGTGGATGGTAAGTTGTACTCATCTTAAGTTGGGTTCTTAGGCATTCTTGAAATTTTTTCCAAAACCTCGAATTGAATCGTGGGTCACGATCAGATACTATCGAAACAGGAACTCCATGACGTAACACAATCTCCTTCAAATACAAATGCACTAACTTGTCCAATGAGAATCTTTCGTTAATTGGTAGAAAATGTGCAGACTTCGTTAATCGGTCAATGATAACCCAAATTGTGTCGTGATTCACTTTAGTCTTTGGCAATCCCCCTACGAAATCCATGGCAAGGTGTTCCCACTTCCACTCGGGAATATCTAACGGTCGTAACAATCCGCTTGGCTTTTGATGTTCCGCTTTGATCCTCTGGCAGGTATAACACTTAATTATCCATTCGGCAATTTCCCGCTTCATATCTGGCCTCCAAAAATTTTCTTTTAAATCTCGATACATTATCATACTTCCGGGATGAATAGATTATCTCGAGCTATGGGCTTCAGTTAGAATCTCATTCTTCAACTCCAAAACATTAGGAATACATATCCTCTTACCAAATCTCAAAATACCTTTATCATCTTTCTATGTACAAATCTCCTCTCCAGTCAACGTATTCATCTCACAATTCATCACTTCTTCCTGACATCTCCGAATCCTCTCCAGCAACTGGGTTGAAAAGTTATCATACTCAGAAACTCATCAGCATCCTTTGAATCATAAACTTCTAAACTTAACTTCTCAAATTATCGAAATAACTCCTTTGGGATAGTCAATGTATTTAACCTTTCCTTTCTACTCAGTGCATCAGCTACAACATTCGCATCTCTGGAATGGTAACTTATCGTGCAATGATAATCCTTAATCAACTTCAACCATCTTCTTTGCCTCATATTCAACTCTTTCTGGGTAAAGATATACTTCAAACTCTTATGATCGGTGAAAATTTCACAGTTTTCTCC
Source organism: Saposhnikovia divaricata (assembly GCA_036435485.1). NCBI lineage: Eukaryota > Viridiplantae > Streptophyta > Magnoliopsida > Apiales > Apiaceae > Saposhnikovia > Saposhnikovia divaricata. The sequence continues at coordinate 161,316,679 of CM071596.1, read as the reverse complement.
ACACAAGTAATGTCTCCATATCTTCAACGCAAATACAATCGCAGCTAAGTCTAAATCATGTATCGGGTACTTTTGCTCATGTGGCTTAAGCTGTCTTGAAGCGTACGCGATAACGTTTCCGTGTTGCATCAAAACACATCCTAATCCTTTGTACAAAGCATCACTGTAGATAACTAAATTTTCTTTATCATCTGGCAATACTAACACTGGTGCGGAAACTAATCTTTTCTTTAATTCTTAAAAACTCTCCTCACACTTATCGTTCCAAATAAACTTCTTGTTCTTCCAGTTCAACTTAGTCAATGGCGTAGCTATCTTTGAAAAATCTTGAATAAATCTCCAGTAATAACCAGCCAATCCTAAGAAACTTCTCACCTCAGTAGGAGTTCTTTGTCTACTCTAACCCACCACAGCTTTAATCCTGGCAGGATCCACTCTAATTCCTTCTTTACTAATTACGTGACCTAAAAATTGCACTTCTTGTAACCAAAACTCAAACTTAGAAAACTTTGCATATAATCTTTCCTTCCTCAGGGTCTCTAATGCGATTGTCAAATGCTCGGCATGCTCTTCAGGGTTTCTCGAGTATATAAGGATGTCAACAATAAATACAATTACGAATTTATTCAAATGTCTCTTGAACACTCTATTCATTATCCATAAACACAGCTGGCGCATTCGTCAATCCAAAAGCCATCACTAGAAATTCATAATGTCCATATCGCGTTCTAAAAGCAGTCTTTGGAATATCTTCTGGCTTAATTTTCAAGTGGTGATAACCTGACCTTAAATCAATCTTGAAAAAATAAGCAGCATCCTTCAGTTGGTTAAACAGATCATCAATCCTTGGTAGTGGATACTTATTCTTGATGGTCAACTTGTTCAGTTCTCTATAATCGATACATGACCTCATGCTTCCAACCTTCTTCTTAACAAACAACGCTGGTGCTCCCCACGGGGACACACATGGTCTTATAACTCCTTCATCTAATAAATATTACAATTGAGTAGCTAACTCCTTCATCTCAGCTGGTGCCATTCGGTACGGCGCTTTGGATACGGGCTCGGTTCCGGGTGCTAAATCAATTGGGAACTCAATTTCTCTATCTGGAGGTAATCCGGGCAATTCATCGGGAAACACATTAGGGAACTCATTTACAACTAGGATATCTTCCATTCTAGGGGTTTGTTTCTCTACATCGACCACATGTGCTAAATAAGCTTCGCATCCTTGGCTTAACAATCGTCTTGCATGCATAAACGTTAGGAATCTTTTAACCTGTTTCTGTCCTTGAAATACTACTTCATTACCATCTTCAGTATGTAACTTAACTTGCTTTTTTCGACATTCGATTTGCACATCACACTTGGTTAACCAATCCATTCCTAAAATAACATCAAACTCTCCCAGCTTAAATGGTAATAAATCCACGTAGAAAAGAAATCCTCTGATCTCAATATTATAGTTAGGACACTCCCAGTCTACGAAAATCTTATCCTGATTAGCAACTTCTACTACTAACATCTTTTCTAATGGACGAATCTCACAATGTAACTTATTAAGAAATCTTTCAGATATAAATGACCTAGTAGCTCCAGAATCAATCAATACTTTAGCTTCAAAAGAGTTAACAGGAAGCGTACCTGCAACCACATCGGCATCATTAATATCTTCTTTGACAGACATGTTGAAAGTACGAGCACTGGGTTGGGGTGCTCGATACGGCACTTGTCGTGGTGCTGGTGGTGCGGTAATCCTAAAAACATTAGCAGTCTGGACAGGCTCCTTGCAGTTCTTAGCAATATGACCAACCTTACCACACTTGTAACAAGTTAATCCTACTGGATTCGCTTCCGAACATTCCTAAGCGTAGTGTCCTTTCTTTCCACATTTGTAGCAAACTATGTTAGGCTTATTACAGATACCTAGGTGCTTTCTCCCACAAATCTTGCAGTCTTGTAGTACGGGTCTTGTTATAGACTGAAGGTTTACTCCTTGGGGTCTACGGTTTTGTCTTCCGTTACCACCTCCAAACTTCTAAAAATTTCTCTATTCTCCGGGTCGATTTCCAAACATTCCTCTGTTCGAAAAACTCCTCTGACCTTCTTTCTTTTGGCTCTTCTCCACTTTCTCAAACTTTCTCTTCTTACTAGCTTTCTCCTTCTGATTCAAATCACTCTCCCCTTCTATAAATTTCTTAGCCTTGCTGGCTTCGTTTCCTACATATTGGGGTGCAAACCTAGATAGCTCTGTAAACTTAGCTTCATACTCCGCAGTAGTCATCCCTTCCTGTTTCAATTCCATAAACTGAATTTCCATCTGGTCATGTAAATAACTTGGCAAATATTTCTCATTAAACAATTCTAAAAATCTTGGCCATGTAATCGCATTTCCTTCTACAGCCTTAACAGACTCCCACCAAAAATTCACTTCTCACCTCAAATAAAAACTGGCAAATTCTACCTTCTGGACCTCATCAGCCCTAACTAATGTGAAAGACTTGTCGATATCTATCAACCATGACTTAGCTTCAACAGGGTTCAAGGTACCTTTAAACTCAGGTGGGTGAACAGCTTGAAAAGATTTGAAAGTTGTAGCAGGTTGGGGAGCTTGGTATTGTTGGTGTTGAAAAAAAGTAGCAATTTATTGTTGAAGTAATTGGAACATCTGGGCCATGGTAGGGTTATCTTGGTTTTGTTGATCTTGGTTATCATTGTTGGTAGCTTGACGGTTTCTTCTGGGAGGCATCTTTCTGATAAGAAGGTAAACAATTGGTAAACAACAAGTAGGTATATATTCAAAAGAAATAGGGTTCCTCCATCTGGTACCAATCGACGATCGGTTCCAATAAATCAATATGATATGGGTACAGTTGTAAGTTATGCAATAGGGTTTATATGAACAGGTCAATAATTATGGAAATACGGTATGTAAAGACAATATGTATAAGCGATAAGTAAAATATTGGACACAGGGATATACGAATAAACATACGTTACTACGACAAAAATAAACCAACATCATAAGTTAAGGGTATTCTAACCCTTTCCACAACAAAGCTGAAATAAACAAAGCTAAAACAACAACCATCCATCAACCAGTACTAGGAAAACAGGAAAACATCCTAGACTAGTAGTAATCACAGCTAGCACTAGTGGGCTCTACCAAATGTCCCACTCACCAACCAACTCCACAAAAAATGTCTTTTAACAGCCCGAGATCTGGGGTCGGGGATCCGGTCGTTACGGACTCAATCTCCAACCACAAAACCAACATAAATTAAATTACAACCTCGTGATCCAAAACAACAACATAAAACACACCAGTTATAGTCCCAGAGATGAAATCAGAGTGACCAACAACTATTATTAATCACAAGTTTTGTGTTCTTATAACCCAAAAGAATTACAATTTAACTGTTACATACTCTTTGCCATCCATTTACATACGTCATACATATAATAAGTCTGATGAATCAAAAGCTGACAGTCTAGCCTACTTGTTGCTCCTACCTCAGCAATGCCGACCATGACATCAGTGGGCAACCCTGTGACTGCTGTCCTTACTTGCACCGAGTGTGACTTGTGCTGGCCATCAGATCTAGCTGTTATTGTGATATAATAAATAAAGCAAGGGTGAGCAATAGCCCACCAAAAATAATATGTAACTGAACAATAATATATAACAGTTCTGAAATATCTTTGAAACCATATGCCATGCATTAACGAACATAGTACCAGTATAAGGTAAAGGATGAAGTTACAAGGTAACTCAACATATATAATCCGTGGTATCTGCTATGTCAAAGATAAGCAAGATAATATCATTTATCATAAAAGAGGAACTTGTAGGAAAAATACTGCAATTCCAGTTTCAAACACTTTTCAACCCTCCTAACAATGATAATTGTTAGGTCCGATAAGATTGTAGAAGGGGGGTTGAATACAATCTATACCATTTTCTCAAAATTTATTCGATAAAAATTTTTCACTTAAACGAATATTTTGTGCGGAATAATATAACACAAATTTCAAGTTGAATATAACAATATATTAACTTGATGGGTGTTACAAAATCAGTCCAAACGATTATCAAGTAATTAATAACTAATTAGAAAATTCAACATGAACTTTGCTAATTTAGTTAATAAAAATCAAGATATCAATTTGTGAACTAGGAAACTTAATTCGTTAGTAGTACAAGAATCACAAGTAAACAAGTTCCAATGGATAGGATATTACAACTGAGATGAACTTGAATTTACAGAATTAAATTTGTAAGTGTTCTTGAGCTTGAGAGAGAAATATAAGGGCTGCTGTGTGTATTTTCTGTGTTATGCTCGACTGCTTTAATTCTTCTGCATTCTGCTTCTTTATATAACACAGCCATAGTCATATTACTTAGTTTAAACTGATATAACAATCATTTTACATTAATATGACAATCGGTATGACTATCAATTGAATGTAATATGACTGTCCAGTTTAAATATAACTTTCGGTATAACTATCCAGCTCAATATGACATTCGGTATTACTCTCCATTTCAATATAACATTCGGTATTACTACCATTTGAATGAAATATGACTATCCAACCGAATTACATATGACTATCTCCTCTTTGAAGTGAATATGACTATCGGTATAACTATCAGTTTGATAGTTATATCATCATATTTTTCAGTTTATAATTAATTAAATGATTTATAAAAATCATTTAACTAATTATTTCTTTTTCATATTAATTCTTATTTAATTAATCTAATAATCACTTTAACAAATATATTAATTCTGATAGAATTAATTTATTTATTAACTCAATTACTTGATTTAATCAATTAAAATAGAATTAATATAAATTCTTTAATAGTCAATACTCCACTGCGAACCACGTAATTATGATAAGGAACATACACTGGAATGATGTTGATGCTCGATGTACTGTCTGGTTCATGAACGACTAACTCCAATCTCTGTTCTTCATCGTGACTTTAACACTGTGGTCTTTTTATACTCTTCACTCTCATCAATCACTTGGTACTGAAATTGTTTCTTATCACTTATAGAAATCTCTGTCTCTTAAATGAATCCATTTGTTTCAATGCTACCTTGAGGCCTGATCAGATATCTGAATCTTCTTCCAGTGTAAAACATCAAAACTATAGATTGACTTGTTGATTTTTCTTCTGACGGTTATCATCTTTTGAGATTCCTGTGACAGTTGATATTATTTACTTATTACAATCTAGTTTAATTGGATTAGGATCCTCGAACTACAAATAGGCTGAGTCATATGCCTTTCAATCTCCCCCTATTTGTTTGTTATACAATAACAAGCAAATACCTAGAGGATTCTTCAACTAATCCCAATTAAACAAGTAAAAGAAAACACTTTAAATGCTAAGTAAATAATGGAAAAGTTCTGGTTCATATTAACATTATCCAGATTCAAACAGAAAAGATAAATACAAGATAGATGATCCTCTAGACTGATCATATAAGACAATTATCCTATCTTGTTCTATCAAAGCTCTAATGATATAACTTGTAGAGCTAATCTTCATTTACCACCTTCTTCCTCGTTGATTTCTCCTTCTTCTTGTTCATCCATATCAGGTAGATTCTTGATTAATTCGGAGTCAACAAGTAATTCCCTTCTGGATGACACATCTGTAGGATAAACCAGTGGTATTCCAAGTTTCTTTCTCAACTCACCTTGATACTGCTTGTACTTCTTCATGTTGGTCTGGGCATAGGATCGAATATGATCTGCAGCTTCAATTTTTTCTTGTGATGCAAAACCATGATTTCGAAGAGCATATTCAACATATACCAAATGTCTGGCAAGGTGTGTATATAATTCTTCTATCTGAAGATTAACAGTGTGAGTAACTTCTCCCTTAAGAATTTTAACTTGTGGAGGGTTATTTATAACTTCAGGACCAGCTCTTTCAGCAAACTCTTGAAATTTTTTATGAAGCAGTATGCCTAGCTCAGAAGATGTTCTTACTTTTGGTCTCAACACCCAAAGCTCTGACAGAGATCTATCATAGAAGAACTGAAGAGATACTTTGTGAGATCCGAGCTTATGACATTCAACAAAGATTAGTAGCTCACCATTCTTAGGATCAGATGCAGTGGTTATTCTCACAATTTCTGTCTTCAAAGCTTTCAAGTACATGTCATGTACAGGGTTCTTCTTTTTAAAGCTTTCAAAAATAGCAATCATCCGACGATCATCATAGTCAGAAGTTTGTGGTGAGTCTATTACCTTTTGAGCACGTTCCCACTTATCACCATTTTTATACTTGATGTACATCTTCCTAGCTTCCAGCTTTTGAGCATGTTGCTTTTGAAGTGCTTCCTGTTCAGCCTTTTGAAGTCTTTCATTATGAGCTAACTGTTCGAGTGTCTTCTTGAGTCTTTCTTCTCTCAAAGACAGATTAGCTTCATTCTGTTCAAGTTCTTTATTTGCTTCAAAATTCATTCTTTGTGTTTCAACAGAATCAGGAATTATCGGCTCTTCATCATCCCAAAAACTGAGATCTGGTTCATCGAATTCTTCACCAACATCAGGAAACTGTAAGTCAGAAAACAGATCAATATCAGGTTCACCTGTATAGTAAAAACCTTCTATAGCATCATCATCTTCCTGTTCTTGATGAGTTGTCTTCTTCTTCCCTTCACTCTTATCTTCATCTTTCTCCTTACTCACACTTCCTCCCCCTCTAGATTTCTCCCCCTTAGTTGAGGAATCCTCTACAGTTTTGTGGCTTGTACCAGCTCCAGGGTCACTTTCATCACTACTTCCAAAGAATTTCTTCTCTTCTGCTGTAAGTGAATGAGTTCTGCTAATGATATTATATGAGTGTCTCAACCCCTTTGCTTGATGATCATTTTGCCTTTCAATCTGACTGAAACGATGTTCAGTGGATAAGTGATTCTCATTTATGTTATTCTGAAGATCTTCAATTTGATTAGACATAGAAGATATAATAAGATCTTGAGCCACTGTGACATCTCCAGAGTCTTCGATTGCTTGTTGTTGAGAGAGTTTAAGTGCATTGATCTTGTTGTTGAAGATAGTTCTCATGTTATCCATATCAAACCTCAAGTTTTTATTGTCTTCTTCAGCTTGATCAAGACTTTCTTTCATTTGATCGAGTTGTGCTATGAGAGATAAAGTGTATGTGTCATTGTGTGCTCTCACCTCAATCGCTCTCTGAGTATCACTCACCTCACGTGTTAGTGTTTCACTCAGATTTGAGGTAATTCTCACATCACTCCTCTCATAATCCTGAGCTGCATCCATTGTACCTGCACTAGAAATCACCTTAGCCTCCTCTTGGAAGGTCAGTGGTGGTGCAATGGGAGTTCGCAAATCGCGATCAACCTGTGAGGGTTCTTCTGCCGTAACAATGGTAGGCACTATAACTTGCTCCTCTTGCATAACGATGTTTTCAGCTTCATGTAAGAAAATATCTTCCCCCATTGTGAGTAACAGGGGTGAGCTTGAAGGAATGAATGGGTTTATGATTGCCTTTGACATGGTTTTACCTTTCTTTTGTGATGGCAAATCTGTTTCACTCAAGATATCACTACTAGGGATAGCTCTTTTGAATGACAATTTCTTTCTACGATAGTGTTTGGAGAATTTAGGATCAGTGTTTGGAGCATTGACCTGGGATAAGGGTTGTGGTTCTACAATCCCTTGGTCACTTCTCACAATTATTTGACTATCAGAAAGATATTGAGATTGCAAAGTAGTTGAGTCAAATACCTGATCATTGACATGTACATCATCTTCATTCTGAGTGGGTTGATCCACTGGAAGTTGATGTTCAAGAGCATTCAAGGGTTCAGAATCAGGTTGAGGTTCTGGAACTTGTTCTGCTTCAAGTTGTGGAGCTTGTTCAATTAAAGGTATCTCAGCAGCTGGCTGTGGCATGACATTTTGCAAATTTATGAATGTGGGCATATATGGTGTTATGACCACTGGAACATGCAACAAGACCTTAGAAGTATCCAACCTAGTGTAGAACTTCTTGTTTGGTTTACCAGACCATTGAATTCAATCATTTGGAAACGGAGCAGGTTGATCCTTAGGCATAAGATGATTAAAAATTAGTGTCAAAAACCGAGGATAATGACACTTAACCAGTTTACCTTTTCCAAAGTTCTTTCTAGCCTTCTTCAACCGATTTAGCAAAATAGGCCATATCAAGCTGCCAAAGTTGATTCTTCTATTGTGAGCAGTTGAGAAACCAATTGATTGTAACATACCTGTGATGACAGTATTGTTACTCTTTGTAGAATTAGCAAACACTTTTGCTATGATCTCGAAGAAGATATTCCATTCTTGAACAAGATTGCTTTTGAGTGGACGTTTAATATTCAGTTGACCATGATAGTTCAGATTGGTAAAGAATTGAGTCAACTCATCATTTGAAGGCACTTCAGCAAATTGTTCTGTAGGAAGTCTCAGAGCAGCATTGAAGACAGATTCATCCACTGTATATGTCTTATCATTAAAGTTGAATGAAAACGATCTTTCATCTGAGACAGCTGTAGTACACATTAGTTTAAGTGGACCAAATTTCATGGGAACATTTGCAGTTATAGAATGGCTACAGATATTTTGTTCGTTTAGGAATTTTATCCAGGGCTTGAACCGATCCACCGGGCAATCCTCGGGATTAAAATATCTAATATAATTGTGATTAACAAGCTCAAAATTATTATAAGCACCAGCCATTCCAAATTAGGGATTAAAACTAAGAAATCTGCAAAATTCAACAATTAACCCAATTAAATCATAAAATTCGAATTAATAAATAAATAAAAATTTGAAAAATCAAAATCTTCATCAAAAATTCTGAAAATTTGAGGCAAAGATCTTGATTACAGCACAAACACACACATATTTTTAGATTTTGAAAAATCACCACCAATCTCTCTGAAATATAGATCGAAAATTCGAAGTTTTGAAACTCAAGAACACAAAAATCGATCAATTCTCACATTTAAACTGTTGAAATGATGATTATCAACTGGGTAATCGATTGATGATCTTATAAACGTGAAATCAGTGTTAATCGCGTCAAAAATTGGGCAGCAATTCGACCAATATATGTGTGTATATGTATGTATCGCACAAGAAAGAGCTCAGTGACTTAACACGCAAGTTACAGGAACAAGAAAATAATATAACTATCCAATATAACTATCAGTTTATATATAAAACGTTCCTAATATAACTATCGGTTGATAGTCATACCGATAGTTATATTGAGAACAAAACGAAATATAACTAATCCTGTACAGAGTTATATTGTATTTTGTTTACTAAAATGACTACCGAAAAACAACTAATATGACAATCGAATAAATAGTTATACCGATAGTCATATTCTAAATAAAACACACAATATAACTATTAATTAATAATAATTATATTTACAGAAAACAATATTATAACTATCTTATTACTAAGTTATATTACACTACTTTTTACTAATATAACTAAGACAAATTCGAATATAACAATCAGATGGATTGTTATACCGATAGTTATATTTCAACAAAACAGCTAATATAACTTACCCAAAAATTGAATATTAACAGAATTTTAACAAGAAAATCAAATTAATTATTTACACAAGCCAAAAAATAGCATATTAATTTACACTAAAATTATAAAACCTAATAAAAATTATAAAAACGATCATATGTAGTCCCTTTTACGAAATCAAAAATTAATAATAAAAGGACAAACATTACAAATCAAATAAAATAAAATCAAATAACATACTAAATATTTACATAATTATTTCTTATGAATTAATAAATCTATAAATTTTCTAATAAAATAATTTCCTTATAGAAAATTATTCAAAAAGAAACTATGATTTATTTAAACAACAAAAATAATTAAACTGAATTTAAAATAATAACATTTTCAAGAAAAATAGATTTCTCATAAATTACAGCTTGTAAAATTCGAGAAAAATATTTTTAAAGAAAATGAATTAACCTAAAAACACAAGAAGTAATTAAAAATATATAGGGAAGATAATAACAATGATTTTAGAAGAAACAAGCAAGAGTATAAGTTGATAAAATAATTATACAAGTGATTTTAATAACAAATATTAACACATCAACCACTTATAAATTATTAAAGATCAAACCACAGATATTAACCAGTTTAATTACTAGGACTATTTAACATACCCAATTCACCAACAATTCTGGTAAATGTGGATTCGTCAAGAGACTTAGTAAAAATATCTGCTGTTTGTTCTTCCGTAGGTACAAAAAATAACTCCACGGTACCATTCATGACATGCTCTCGAATAAAATGATACCTGATGTCAATGTGCTTTGTTCTTGTGTGCTGCACAGGATTATTAGAGATTGCTATGGCACTTGTATTATCACATAAAATTGGAATTTTATCAAGCACAAAGCCATAGTCTCTCAGCTGATTCCTAATCCACAAAATCTGTGCGCAACAGCTTCCAGCAGCTATATATTCAGCTTCAGCTGTTGAGTTGGAAACTGTTTGTTGTTTCTTGCTGTACCAGGAAACCAGTCTACCACCTAGGAATTGACAACTCCCAAATGTGCTTTTTCTATCCACAACACTTCCTGCATAGTCTGAATCTGTATATCCAACAAGATTAAAACCAGAATCTTTAGGGTACCAGATGCCTAAGTTAGGCGTACCCTTAAGATATCTCAGAATTCGTTTAACAGCAATGAGATGAACATCTCTAGGATCCGATTGGAACCTTGCACACAAACACGTAGCATGCATAATATCAGGTCTACCTGCAGTAAGGTAAAGTAATGAGCCTATCATACCTCTGTAGCTTGTGATATCTACCTTGGCAGAATTTTCACATGCTCCAAATTTGACAGCAGTAGATGATGGTGTTCTTACTGAAGATGAGTCCTCCATTTGATACTTTTTGAGAAGCTCTTTGACATACTTGGATTGACAGATAAATATTCCATCTGTCCTTTGATTTATTTGCAATCCAAGAAAGAACTTCAGCTCACCCATCATGCTCATTTCAAATTTACCCTGCATTAACTTTGCAAATTTCTTGCACAAAAGATCATTAGTAGACCCGAATATTATATCGTCCACATAGACTTGGACTATAATTGTATCATTCTTATGTTTCTTTGTGAAGAGAGTTTTGTCTATGACACCTCTAACAAAATCATTTTCAAGTAAAAATTCAGAGAGAGTGTCATACCATTTCCTTGGTGCTTGCTTAAGACCATAGACAGCCTTGAAAAGGAAGTAGACATAGTCAATTAAATCTGGATCTTCAAAACCAGGAGGCTGTTCTACATAAACCTCTTCATCTAGCTTGCCATTCAAGAAAGCACTCTTGACATCCATTTGATAAACTTTAAAGTTTGAGAATGCTGCGAATGCCAAGAATATTCTTATGGCCTCAAGTCTAGCCACTGGAGCATAGGTCTCATCATAATCAATGCCTTCAGATTGGGAGTAAGCCTTTGCTACCAGTCTTGCTTTATTTCTCGTCACTGTGCCATCTTCATCAAGTTTGTTTCTGAATACCCACCTTGTGCCAACTACTGGTCTATCTGTAGGTCTGGGTACCAGCTTCCAAACTTCTTGTTGTTTAAATTGATTAAGTTCATCTTGCATAGCAATCACCCAATCAGGATCAGAAAGAGCTTCTTCAGTTTTCTTAGGTTCCATTTCAGATAGAAACCCTGAATAATTGCATTGATTCTGAAAAGCTCTTCTAGTCTTTACACCACCAACTGGATCACCAATGATTAACTCAAAAGGATGAGCTCTATTCCAAACAGTCTATCTTGGAAGATTAGATCTTGATGATTCACCTTGATCTTCATTGAGATGTTGTGTGTGACCAGTTGACCCTTCATTTTCTCCCCCTGAGTTGTTGCCAGGTTGACTAGATGATGATTGTTTAGAAGAGTCAGGGGAAGTTTGACTACTATCATTGATTTCATCACCATTACCCTGATCATCATTGTTGTCATTAGCATCAGCAAAAATCTCAGGTGCATTGTCATCATCTAAATCTGTATCTGTCATGTCATCGAAAGATAGCTTCTCAGATGGATTCCCAGTTTGGATACTAGGGAGTTTAGTGTCATCGAATGTTACATTGACACTTTCCATCATCTTCTGTTCATCAATCACATACACCCTGTATGCTCTCATTGAACTTTGGTATCGAATTTACCACCTTGATCATCACCTTCTTTAAGAACAAAGCACTTTGCCCCAAATACATGAAAGTATTTGAGTGATGGTTTCTTATTAGCCATAATTTCATAGGGTGTCTTCATTTGATCTTTATTGATTAGAGTTCGATTCTGGGTATAGCACGCAGTATTGATGGCTTCAGCCCAAAAGTACAATGGAAGCCTTGATTCACTTAGCATAGTACGTGCAGCTTCAATCAAGGTTCTATTCTTTCTTTCCACTACCCCATTTTGCTGAGGAGTTCTTGGAGCTGAATATTGTCTGGTTATACCCTTCTCAGTGCAAAAGTCATTTAGAACTGCATTCTTGAATTCAGTTCCATTGTTTGATCTTATAGCTCTCACTGGATGCGTAGAATCTCGTTCAATTAATTTAATGTGATCAATCACCAGTTGTGGAGTCTCATCTTTAGAATTCAAAAACAGAACCCATGTGTATTTTGAAAAATCATCAACAATCACTAGAGCATATCTCTTCCTTGACATAGACATCACATTAACTGGACCAAACAAATCCATATGAAGTAATTGTAATAGTTCAGTTATTGAAGATGTATCAGTGCTCTTGTGACTTGCCCTTTTTAGCTTGCCTTTTTGACATGCATCACAAAGTCCTTCTTGAGTGAATTCCATTGAAGGCAAACCTCTCACCAATTCTCTTTTAACCAGAGAATTCATTGTCTTAACATTAAAATGAGAAAGTTTCTTGTGCCATAGCCAACTCTCATCATTAGATGCTTTAGTGTAGAAGCAAGTGACTTCTTCAGTGCTTCCTGAGTTCATATTGGCTACGTACAGATTGCCTTTTCTAACTCCTGTCAGTTGTGGCTTGTCATGTCTCTTGTGTGAAATTAGACAATTCTTCTTGTTGAAATGAACTTCATAACCTTTGTCACAGAATTGACTGACACTGAGCAAATTGTGCTCAAGTCCTTTCACAAAAGAGACTTCATCAATGATAACATTTCCAGCTTCAAGTCTACCATATCCATCAGTTCTACCTTTGCTGTTATCTCCAAAGGTAACTACTGGGCCGACCTTCTCCATCACATTTGTCAGCAGGGTTCTATCTCCAGTCATATGCCTTGAACATCCACTGTCCAAGATCCAGGTTACTCGATCAACCTGTTCAATACCCTGCAATGAAAAATGAATTAAACCTTCTTCGGGACCGAAATTTGATTGGGTCCTGCGTATTTAAAGTATTGACCTTTATCAGGCAAAACAACATTTTTAATTTTAACCTCTTTAGTCAATAAACATTTAACCTTATAAACAGATTTGAAAATCTTTTGTTTAATCTTGGGTATCCATGTTTCTCTCGCAGCAGTAACACTTGTGTCATTGACTGGACATTTGACCTGGTAGACATTCTTGGTAACCTTTTGTTTAGTCTTAGGTGCAAATGTCTCTCTCCTAACTTGAGGAGGAACAGCAGTCTTAGATCGAACATTATTGTTCCTGTTCATGTGCTGTCGAGGAGCATTCTGTTTAACACATGCATAATTACCATTAAAATAAGCACGCATACTGTTAAAAGCACAAGACATACAATTGATAATACCACATGCTTTATGATTAGAATCAATAGTAGGCATGGTATTTTTCTGTTTCAACTTATTACTACCTAATCCAGTCTTAGAAGAACTAGCTGATTCAACAACTTTGACTGGTACTTTAGGTACATCTTTCTCGGATGAAACATTCGTTGTGTTAGTGTCCTCAACTGATTTAGCCTTAACAAAGACTGTGACATTTTTCTTGGATGAAACATTCTTTGTATTAGTGTTCTTAACAGTTTTATCCTTAACACATTTATCCTTAACAAGGACTGTGCCATTTGCACTATCCTCATTTCTCATTTCTTCTTGTATAACCATAGAAAGAATATCTGGTGGGCCAGCATCAAATTTTGTAAACATTGGTTTTTCAACATTCTTGAGAATATGTGGTATACCTCTTTCTTTAGCTGAAATAGGATTAGGAGAATGATTACTCAAAGAACCAACAGCTTGATTGTAATCAAATCCTATTCCTACAGTTCGTTCTACTGCTTGTTTGTTGAAGAACTCTTTAGAAACTTTAACAGTATTATAACAAGCTCTAATCTGTGTTTCCAGTTCTTTAATCCTGACATCTTGATCAGCAATCTTATCAACTTGTTTTACCATGTATTCTCCTAATGACTTATCTCTGTAATTAAGTCGAGCTATTTCTTCTATATTCTTATCTTGATTAATCTGCACCTTTTTTAAATCTAACATTTCATTTTCAAGGTTAGTGTTAACAAGACTTATTCTCTCGTACCCTTTTTGTGCATTATTCAAGCAATTACGTAAACTATGAATTAACTCAGCATCAGTAAGAGTTACCGGTGTGGTGTAATAAGTTGATGATTGAGCATTTGCCACCAGCGCAAAGTTTCCATATTCTTCATCTTCGCTATCTGTGTCATCCCAGCTTTTACCAGCAGCTACATAAGCTCTTCCACTCTTCTTCTTTTCAGAAGCATAATCTTTCTTCTGTGCTTGCTTGGGTTTCTGACACTCAGTAGCAAAATGTCCCAACTCATTATAATTGAAACAACGGATTTTGCTTCTGTCAACAGTTCCAGTTTTATAACCTCCCCTGTTACTAGAGGATGAAAAACCTCCTCTCTGAAATCTGTTATTTGACTTAAACCTGAACATTGGATTTCTTCTGAATCTGAAGTTACTGAATTGTCTCACCATCATTGCCATAGATTCATCTTCCAATTGATCCAGCTCTTCAAGTGAGTAAAATCACCACCATCCTGAGTAGCTGGTGTTTGGCCATGTTCCACTTCAGTTTGTTCCTTGTTGAAGCTGTTAGGTTGAACAACTTTAGTTTCCACTTCCTTAGGAACCTCAACCACTAGAGCTGTAGAAGAATTTGCCATTCTGCCTTTGCCATAGAATTCCTTTTGCTGTACTTGTTCTAATTCATATGTTTTCAGAACACCAAACAAACTTTCAAGAGCAATCTGAGTTAGATCTCTAGATTCTCTGATGGCAGTGATTCTATGCTCCAAGTGAGTAGGCATAGTCAGTAAAAACTTCATGTTGATTTCCTTCTGAGTATATTGCTTGCCATGAACTTGCAAGTTGTTGATTATTTTGTTATACCTTTCGAACACTTTCTGAATGCCTTCATTATGGCCAGCTCTAAAGTGTTCAAATTCAGAGGTCAAAATTTGAAGTCTATTTTCCTTGACTTCATCAGTCCCTTCATTAATGATCTCAATAGTTTCCCAGATGTGCTTAGCATTTTTACAATTCCTTACATGGCTATACATTACAGCATCTAGGGAATCTAATAGAATGAGTCTCAAATTTTTATCCAATCCAGCTTCCTCCTTTTCTTCAGAGGTAAAGTTCTTAGGATCCTTTGTATAGGATTTTGCAGGTATTGTTACAATTCCATTTGTAACTGTTTCAGTATCATGTTGGAGAGGAATTACTGGTCCATTTTTCAAAACCCACAAAAATCTTGGATTTGCTACATCAAGAAATAACTCCATTTTGTTTTTCCACATGTCATAGTTATCTTTATTAAAGATAGGAATTTTAACATTGCCTTTGGCTGACATGATGAATTTTTAAGAGAGTTAAAAATTCGAGCTTGAAATTTTTTTTTATTGAGTAAAAATAGGATCTTGATTTGTGTATCAATCAATAGGCTCTGATACCAATTGTTAGGTCCGATAAGATTGTAGAAGGGGGGGTTGAATACAATCTATACAATTTTCTCAAAATTTATTCGTTAAAATTTTTTCACTTAAACGAATATTTTGTGCGGAATAATATAACACAAATTTCAAGTTGAATATAACAATATGTTAACTTGATGGGTGTTACAAAATCAGTCCAAACGATTATCAAGTAATTAATAACTAATTAGAAAATTCAACATGAACTTTGCTAATTTAGTTAATAAAAATCAAGATATCAATTTGTGAACTTGGAAACTTAATTCGCTAGTAGTACAAGAATCACAAGTAAACAAGTTCCAATGGATAGGATATTACAACTGAGATGAACTTGAATTTACAGAATTAAATTTGTAAGTGTTCTTGAGCTTGAGAGAGAAATATAAGGGCTGCTGTGTGTATTTTCTGTGTTATGCTCGACTGCTTTAATTCTTCTGCATTCTGCTTCTTTATATAACACAGCCATAGTCATATTACTTAGTTTAAACTGATATACCAATCATTTTACATTAATATGACAATCGGTATGACTATCAATTGAATGTAATATGACTGTCCAGTTTAAATATAACTTTCGGTATAACTATCCAGCTCAATATGACATTCGGTATTACTCTCCATTTCAATATAACATTCGGTATTACTACCATTTGAATGAAATATGACTATCCAATTGAATTGCATATGACTATCTCCTCTTTGAACTGAATATGACTATCGGTATAACTATCAGTTTGATAGTTATATCATCATATTTTTTAGTTTATAATTAATTAAATGATTTATAAAAATCATTTAACTAATTATTTCTTTTTCATATTAATTCTCATTTAATTAATCTAATAATCACTTTAACAAATATATTAATTCTGATAGAATTAATTTATTTATTAACTTAATTACCTGAGTTAATCAATTAAAATAGAATTAATATAAATTCTTTAATAGTCAATACTCCACTGCGAACCACGTAATTATGATAAGGAACATACACTGGAATGATGTTGATGCTCGATGTACTGTCTGGTTCATGAACGACTAACTCCAATCTCTGTTCTTCATCGTGACTTTAACACTGTGGTCTTTTTATACTCTTCACTCTCATCAATCACTTGGTACTGAAATTGTTTCTTATCACTTATAGAAATCTCTGTCTCTTAAATGAATCCATTTGTTTCAATGCTACCTTGAGGCCTGATCAGATATCTGAATCTTCTTCCAGTGTAAAACATCAAAACTATAGATTGACTTGTTGATTTTTCTTCTGACGGTTATCATCTTTTGAGATTCCTGTGACAGTTGATATTATTTACTTATTACAATCTAGTTTAATTGGATTAGGATCCTCGAACTACAAATAGGCTGAGTCATATGCCTTTCAATAATGTTGCAGAAAATTTCCAACTCTGAGAAAATGAACTAATCCTGGAGCATTGACGCGCCAGAAGACATAACATTCACGATGATCAGTCGTATGTTATGCTCCCCAATTTTGTTCTCTACATGTAGAAGGAAGCACAGACGGATTTACTTGCCTACCGCCCTCTGGAACCCCCCGGCCAATGGTTGGGCCATTCTCGGCCACTTACGCGGCTCCTAGTTCGAATAACATCCACGACTCTGAAACGTAAGGTTCGTCCCCCTTTCCCCAAGTATAATACTTGTTGATAAGACTCCACAAAGTAGTCGTATCTAGTTGGAAAGGAAAATTCAACAATATTTCCCAAGCTACTGCTTGTTAATGGATACCAACTTGTTCCAAAAATCTTACCTCTCGAATGATGAGAAGGTACACAAAGATTCAATAAGCAATTAACAACCAAGTTGCGAGTGAAAAGAATAATTTCGAAGGATTTATGACCGGGAAGTCCACAAGATAAATAACATTTCTCAAGTAAGGTTCCCTTATAATTTGAAAGATGGATTTGAATGAAGAATAAAATTTTGAGAACCTTTCTTGATAAGGATAATAATAACAAGACTCCAAAATAATTTACATAGTATTTGGAGATCACGGATAGTACTTTGAATAGGGAAAATTATTTTGAAACTAGTTTAAAAGAATCGAATAAATATTTCAAGAATATTTATTAAATCGTAAATATTTAAAGAATATTCTTAATATAAAATATTGCTCAAAATATCCCTCGAATAAGTATTCATAATATTATTCATTTAATAAATAATGAATATTCAAATTAATAGTACTTAATGAATGAATAAAACTCAAACGAATATTCGAAATAATATTCGTTAAATAAATAATGATCAAATGAATATTCGAAAATAATATTCTTTGAATATATAATAATCAAATGAATATTCGAGATAATATTCAGTAAATAGATAAGTTCCAAATGAATATTCAAATAATATTCGATAGGTAAATCAACCTTAAATGAATATTGAAAGATAATATTCATTAAATGAATAACGTTCAAATGAATATTCAAAATAATATTCATTAAATAAATAATCTCAGACGAATATTCGGAATAATATTCATCAACTAAATAATGGAAAAAATATTTTCCTCCGATAATAATCACGATATATCAAGAAATACCAACACCCGGTCTGAATTCTTGGAATGCAACTCATATGCCCTTCACTAAGGGTCTTAGCAATACCCGGCTTATAACTGATATATTCTTTATCTAGCTTATAAGCCAACTATAAATCATGGCAATAGTATCACAATAAAGCTTGAAAGTAGGCAAACATGTTATGTCATATGTATAACAACAATCAATTATATATATTATATCACAACAACAGCTTCAAATTGATTGAAGACTTGCCTGGTACTCCCGCTATGCTAGTGGTATGACTCGGGGTGGTCCGGCAATATATATATAACCAAAATTATCCCGGGTTAATCACCTATCGCTTTGAAACGCCAAGTAAATACTTTACTTAAGTTAAAGCACGTTTTCAAGTTATCGCTCATTAACACCGTTATGACCCGACACTTACTTGCTATCAAGGTATGTCATTACACTTACACTTGGTAGGTATTTAAGCCATATAAGTTCTAAGGGCGAAAGATTATACCTCGAGATTTATCGATCATTATCTAAGTGATTTTCCAAAGTTATAACTACTCGTTCTTTTTAGGGGTTCATTCGTACTTAACCCTGATTCAAATATTTTTATAAAATCGAAAAACGATCTTTTTAACATGAGGTATTCTCCCACTCCTTCCTTATGATCTCTAATATTTAATTACCAAGATTCGTCACTGAATTACTCAAGTTAAGGTTTCAATTACGAATTTCCATTTACGGTTTCGAACCACTTTTAGTTAATCGGCCATAATTCTTAAACCGTAAGTCCGTTTGCTTCGATTCTTTCGCCAAAACGATCTATGACTCGAGATCTATTAGGGTGAGTCAACTACTCATCAAGATCAGAAAATTATACCAACTGTTATGAACAAATTTTAATGGTTAACGAAATTTTGGCATTACGATGGCTGTTAATCGAACGTTTCCAAATTTACAATCCTCCCACAAACATGGTTTCCACTCCAAATCACCTATACATATTATTTAACATTGAACTAAGGCCAACCACTGCCTTACCGTTCGTCTAAACCATTTTAACATATAACCAAGCCCAATCATAACTATCATGCTTCTAACATCACCATAATCACACTAACCTAAAATCCATCAAGAACATTCATACACTCAAAGTAAGAGCTAGGGTTTCATGAGTTCCATACCTTCCTTGATGTGTGTAAGACCTTACTAAGCCTTTATATAGTCCTTAGAACACCTTAATATAGCTTAGATCATCAAAAGAAACAAGAAGACTAAAGTTAGTTCTTGAAAGTTACTATTCACCCTAAACTTGTAAAAATCATAGAAAATTGAAAAATAAGAGTTTAGCTCTCAAATTTTTGCCATATCTTGGGCTCTTCATAAGATTTGTTTTAAGCTATAGATCATGAGATTTGAAGCTTGGTAGCTATGGTTTTGAACCAGTTTTTCTCGCTGGACAGAAACTGTCAAGAACAGGCAGTTTGGCTTCTTCAACTTGGGGAGGCGATTTGACTAGGCTATACTCATTAGATTGCCATGAAATTTTGAACTACTGTTGCCCTTGGAGTGGAGAAGATATGGTTAAAATTTGGTGATTTGTAAAGCTCTAGATCTTGAGATATGAATTTTTCTTTCATGGGTGTTCTTGCTGGGCAGTTTGAAGAAGAATGGAGAGATGGAGTTGGTTGCTTGGTTCTTTGCTCCTCTTGCATTATTGGATTGTCTTGTGATAATATCTAACCATAAAGCTACTTTAATAAAGTAGTGTGGTAATCCATGAAGCAATTCAAGGGGACAAGTTTTGAGTTTTTGTGGTTGGATGAAAAGATTATGCCAAGTACTTGGCTTGTTCTCTAAGTGTGCTAGTTACTCTTGTAACTACTTAGGTACTTGGTCATATCCACTTGCACATGCATGCATCTTGATCCTCTGCTTGTTTCTTTATCCGGTTATTGCTCAATTTGACTGATCGTTCGAAAGAATATCTCAAGATTTCTAGTTAGGGTTTTACCAGAAACAGTATTAATATTTATACTATCATTCTCAATCCTCTTTAATAATTCTTGAATCCATATTCCTTAAATCTTTTCAATAATCCCTTAAGTCTTTCAGTGTCCAGGGAATTCTCGGGGAAAATAAAAGTTCTATTTTTCAGAATTCGATAACTTTTACATACACTCTTTTTCCCCTTGGATCATCAATACGAACTCAGAAATCCGTTCCAGGTACTTATATATAGTGTCGTCTAATAATATTCCTATTTCCACCAAAAACACTATTCATCATTTATTCTCCATTTATTTCTTATAATTAGAAAAATGTGCTCGCGCTTTCCCGAGCGTTCCTTAATCCTTCTACGGAACCACTAGACTTATAACTGATACCGATTATGATGACATGAGAATACTTCCTCTGTTTGTATGCCATATCCTACTTTCTTGACGATAGATTATTCTTACCTAAGTTGTCAACCCATTACACTCTTCATTGTTAACTCGAATAACTTGTAGAGGGGGGGGGGGTTGAATACAAGTTATATAATCGTGTCTGATTTTGCTTGATTAGATGAACAAGAACAAACGAATGAATCAAACTTTGTTTGTATTAAATAAATCAAATACA
Organism: Saposhnikovia divaricata; assembly: GCA_036435485.1. NCBI lineage: Eukaryota > Viridiplantae > Streptophyta > Magnoliopsida > Apiales > Apiaceae > Saposhnikovia > Saposhnikovia divaricata. The sequence continues at coordinate 161,295,500 of CM071596.1, read as the reverse complement.
AACTCTACCAAAGGTGTACAATACCTTTAGCAGCTGCTGACAATACAAATCTCTCTCTCTGTTTGTTTCGAACTATCGAATACAAACCTTATACAGAGCTTCACACGATATGCACTCTAAAATTCACGATTCACACTTTTACAATGATATAGAAAGAGTATTTATAATGCTACCTATCAACTAATAACATAAAGTAATGATCTATACATGACAATGTTCTACCATCCAGTTGATAGTTTCCATCAATAGAAAATTCTTTCCTTCATGATATCTTCTTGCTTGTTCTTCAAAACACCGATCCTGTTTTATAGCACTTGCCAATTTCTGTAACATCCATAATGACATCATCAGTAACACGACTGATATTAGGATTCCACCTTGCATCAGGATTTGACATCCATCAGTATTTGACTTGGCGTATCAGGATTTGATCTCAGTTCCTGACATGTAGTCCTTGATGCACTGCTATTCGTGACTAAACTCTACAGATTACTATCTAGCACATATATCCTATACAAAGTACTAAATCCTTTATAATATCAGGATTTACAAGAAGTATAAGCAAAATTCTATTCTCAACATCACAACTTATGAATTATTCCTAACAATCTCCCCTTATTTATGCTTTAGAATCTGAAGCATAAATCTAAGTTGTAGATGTCAAAACATATAACAATACAACTAGAGTAGAATTTATGAATTTAAGATCATGAAGTTAAGTACCTCCTTCTTCAGATGTAGACATGTATCTAGTACTTAAAAGAAGGAATTCAACTATTTGATGCTTCTTTTCCTTTACCACTTCCATGATGAAATTTACCACTTCTGTCACCCTTAGTTCTTCTCCCAGTCTATTTATCTCCCCCAGTCTGTTGTTGTTGTTATCTCTGAATTGTCTTTATCTCCCCCTTTTTGACATCAGCAACATTATTTCCAAGAGATTCAGTAACAGAACAAATGAGATTCATCAGAACTGCTTGATTGTCCATAATAGTAACTTGGTTATCTTCAAGAATCTGAAGTCTTGATTGAATATCACTTTGAGATTTCTGAATGTCCTGTAGAATTTCAGAATTGACTTCAATGTTGGAAGTGCTTGTTGTATCTTTAGACTTAGATGCAGAAATAACCTTATCTTCAATCCTTGTAGAAGAAGTTGCCTGTATAGAATGATATTCAAGTAATAATACTTTAGTAGAAGTACAAACATTTTCATCTTTCTGATCTGAAGCTGAAGTATGATCATCCTGTCCTTCACAAGTATTCTGTGTACTAACATCTATAAATCCTGACTCCTCCTTAGATTGATCAGATACTGTTGATGTCTCAATTCTAGCTGATATTGGAAGTACATACAAAGGAATACTAGGATCATTAGGAATATCTTCTGGTACTGGTTGAGTAGAAGTTTGTCTTAGCCTTTCACCTCTTCTGTTGATGATTCCTGCAAGCCTTTCTTTTTGTTTCTGAGATTTAACTTCTGGCTTTGCATTGTGATGTGCTAAGTCATTCTTCTCATACATCTTGATAAAAGAATAAGTACCATCATCCATACCAAGATTTTCAGACCAAGATTCAGGAAAAACCTGATCCAAGAAATCAAACGATGGTGGTTTCCTAATTTTCTCTCCCTCACTATGGAGTTGATAATCCATACCCTCATTCTCACTTTGACTATCTAAAGTCAACACTCTTTCTACCTCTCCTTTTGCCTAGTCAGGAGCCAGCCTCTATATGTGTGGATCTATGTCCATCTTTTCAACCGTATCACTCAAATTTGGATAAGTGCTCTCATGACCTATAGAAAAATAGGGGATAGAAGAAGTTTTTATACCTGAACTCACATGGAGAGAGGGTTCCTCATATGGCATGGGGCTTGAGGTTTTCTCCAAAGAGTGAGCTGCTATAGTTTTTGAACCCTTACAAACATTTACTTTCTTTCCAGAAACTACAGGCTCCAGCATATCACTATCAGGATCTACACTAGACTCTGATGTCTTCAGTAATACATCATTAGACACCATAGCTAGTATGTCACCGTCTTTAAGTGTTGGTTGCTGAGACATACCCTCAAGGTGGATAGACTCTGAAAGAACAATATTGGTTTGATCTTCAGGAAAATCAATCAAAGACATTCCTCCCATATCATAGGGTTTCTCACTTGCAATTTCAGTCATCATAGAAGGCCTTTCAGCATCATCAATCACAGTTCCTGAGTCACCCAACCTATGACTAGATGGTTCTTGTGTTGCAGTGACTGTGATCTGATCTATCCTACTATTTACCACTGGTGCAATAGTATCTTTTGTTGACTGCTTCGCTCTATCAACTACCTCCTCTTATTCACCTTGAGCTGAAGCATCTTCAACAATGACATCCTTGTCAAATAAATATGCATGAAGTGATTGAAGTGCAACATGCTTAGGAAGTCCAAATTTCTTGTGCAATTCCTTTCTGACTGATACATAGAAGTACATCTTCATTAAATCAAGTCTTTGATGTAACAGTCCATATCCTCCAGGAAATGAAAGTTTGGGAACTCTTTCAATCAAAAAATCTAGAACAGGCCTAGAAAGCTTCACTTTTAGAGACATAAGTTCCATAGCCAGTCTATATGTCAATGTTGTTTCCCATGAAGAATCAAGATCCAGATCTCTCTTGTCAGATACTGGCGTGGATATAGCCTTATTTGTAGAGACCTGCATAATGTTAGTTGGACTAGACAGTGTGTGTGTAGGTGACAAATGAATCTTTCTCCTTGTTCTCCTAGTATAGTGAGCAACAGATTTATCTTGAGAAGACTCAAGAGGTGTAGAGACAGAAGTGATTTTGGGATGAGATCTTTTTTCAATAGACATAGTCTTTTGAGAGACAGTATCCAGTAACTATTTTCCCTTTTTAAGAACTACAGCCTTTTGGGAGACTGCAGCTTGGCTGTGACTAGGTGTTCCATCTCTTTGTCCTAGCTTAGAAAGTTGAATTGCAACCTTCAATTCTGCTCTCTCAGCAAGAGATATATTATCATCATCTTCACTAGAACTACTACTAGAAACAACAAATCTTCTATTCTTTACAACTGATGTCTTTTGAAAAACACCAGAAGTTGATTTCTTTGAACCAATAGGCTGTGGATCAAAATTTGGTTCTAGAATTGTTTCAGAGACTGTAATGTTTTTGGCTACTTGGGTAGACACAGGGGGGTTCTCCTCCAATTGAGATTCCTGAGTCATTTCACCACCAAAGAAAGAAGAATTATAGATAGTAGGAAGATGAGTTCTTAGAAGCACCTGAACATGATTTGGATAGTGTAATGCAGGTATTTCATCTAGATTCTTTTCACTGCCCTTCTTTGTAATGTCAGAGAAAATTCTCTTTTGCTGTACATAAGAAGAAACACAATATTCTCTTCCAAATCTAGCTTCAACATCAGGAATGAAATGGTTAATAAATAGTTGCATGAATCTGTGATAATAAACCATATTCCTGTCATGATCTCTTGACCCAAGTTTAATACACATCTGACTTAAGATAATGTGACCAAAATTAATTACTCTGTTATAAAGCAAGCCATATGCAATATGTGATGTAACAGAAGTAATTTGTTGAAAAGAACTACATTTACCAGTAAAACATTTAGCAATTTGCTCAAAAAAGAAAGACCATTCTTTCCTAAGAAAGGATCTATTTAACTGGCTCATGTTATCTAGAGGTCCATTATACCCTAACTCAGATAACATAGTTCTAAAATCATCATCAGATGGTACATTCTCAAAATTCGTACTAACAGGTAAATGAAGTACTGAATTAACAACCGATTCAGTAATATCAAATGAGTCTTGTCCTAAGTGTAGAACAATCTTACCTGATTGACTCTAAGTAGAATCAATTACCTCAGCATTCTCCCAAGCTTATGAAACAGCTACTTGATTAATTTGTGGAGATGCTGTCAAGGCATAACTTAATGGTCCTTTCGCCATAAAGTCCATAATTGGGTGAAAATCAGTTGACACCCCTTCCTTGTTGGTGATAGCTGCAACATGATTGTTCATCATAAAATCAAAGTCACCAAACTTGAAAGCTACTGATTTGGGTAGTCTTCTTTGAGTTGCCATTTTGATCTGAAAAGAACTTAAGAAATCTTTGAAATTGATTAGTTATTTTGAAAACTCAAGAGTGTTTTTGCTTTAGAAAATGAAATTAGAGAAATCAATTACACGATTAGAGTGTCAAAATAATTATATTTCAAAAATCCTTCAGACCCATTATCCCACGTTGACACGTAGGTTGACAGGTGTCAGTCCCTAAAAAATACAGTTACCCACGACTTTTGGAAAATAAAATCCAAAATTAATTTCAAGTAAATTAAATCAAGGTAAGATCAAGATAAAAATCAATACTGATCAGCTTCCTTTTCTTGATGTGATCTTCTCATCAAGATAATCACACGATTCAATGTGATTTCTGAATAGAAAGAATTACTAATCCTGATGTGAACACACTTGTATTCCTGATCAATATCATCCTGATTCCAGAGACTAAATGGAGTTTCCACGTGGCATTTTCTTTTACCTGTAAAAGAAATAAATAAAATCTGAACAAAATCAATTGGTTAGATTCGTTCAATATTTTTTGAAAATACAAGAAATACAGTCACGCATAATTTTGACTAAATGCATTGATATCCCCCAAACGACTGTTCAGCTTTCCACATCTTTCTATAAAAGAAACTAATGTCTTATGCCATTCTCCAAAACCTTTTCATTCTTTTCTCTTTTCATCATGGCTTTCAACCCAAATCTTCATATGAACCCTAGCTTTTGGTTCATTACCACTAAGAAGTTCTTTACTCTTGATGATCAGGAGCAAGTAAACTATCTCTTAGAAGAGATGACTTTTCTTATCGAGTCAGATATGGTTGGTCTTAACTCAGATGATTTCCACGAATCTCCTCTAAAACATCTACCAGTTGGATACAATTCTCCTCTAATCTCTTCACACCTTCAGGATGAAGAATTTGGCGCAGAGTCTGAGGTTGATCTTTATGGAGATGCTATTCATTTTCTTCAATAAGCATGAAGATGAGTCAGCTGCTCTCATTCAAGTCACCCAGACAAGGAATCTAATCTTGAGATGCTCCTTGTCCTGAAGTCGATCATTGAAGATTGAAGCAGCAACAACTTTAGACAAGAATAGAATTATCAGTAGTAGTTAGACAAAAAGAAGAATTGTATTTCATTTCCATGTATGTAATGCTTTTGATTAATGAAAATACAAGTTTTGTTATTATCTACTTGTCTATCGTTGTTTATTGGCTGATCTGAATAATAATATAAATTATCAGTATGCATGTGATAAAACTTGCTAACATAGACTTTAACAAAACTCAGAATTGAACCACTGAATAACATGAACTTCAGAATTTGAAACAGTAAGACACACAAATTTCACAATCCTGATACTGACGATACAATCCGGATGTCAATACTGATGATGTCAGCATATTGATAGCAATCCCGATGTTTATTAATAAGTCTATCTTCTGAAATTTATCAAGATAAAATGTTACAGCTTAAGCATTTAACAATCAAGTATAGATCCTGACAAAAATATCAAGTATATAAACTGAAACAACTTACCTTGCTACCTGTGCAGATGTTAAAGATCTAAAAATTTAACATTCCTAACTCACTAACCAATCTAATGAATGTAGCCTCATCAAGTGGTTTAGTTAGATTATCTGCAAGTTGTTTGTCAGTAGGAACAAAATGAAGTTCCACAGTATCATTTTCAATATGTTCTCTAATAAAATGATACCTGACATCAATGTGCTTAGTCCTTGAATGTTGAACTAGATTTTCTGCAAATTTGATAGCACTAGTATTATCACAAAACATAGGAATATTACTAAGTGTCATACCATAATCCATCAACTGATTTCTTATCCAAAGGAGTTGAGCACAACAACTGCCTGTTGCAATGTATTTAGCTTCTGGAGTTGAGGTTGAAACTGATTGCTGCTTCTTGCTTGCCCAAGAAATCAATCTATTTCCCAAGAATTGACATGTACCTGTAGTGCTTTTACTGTCTATTTTACACCCTACATAATTAGAGACTGAATAGCCAATTAGGGAGAAATCAGATTCTCTTGGATACCACAAACCAAGATTTGAAGTTCCCTTGAGATATCTAAAAATTCTTTTCACAGCAATTAAATGAGATTCCTTAGGATCACTTTGGAATCTAGCACATAAATAGGTAGAAAACATTATATCTGGTCTACTTGCAGTTAGATATAATAGTGAACCTAACATGCCTCTATAGCTAGTGTTATCAACACTCTTTCCCTTAGGATCAAAGTCTAGCTTAGTGGCTGTTGCCATGGGTGTCTTCGCAACTGCACAATCTTGAAAGTCAAACCTTTTTAAAAGATCTTTGATATACTTTGACTGATTAATGAAAATACCAGTCTCAGTTTGTTTGACCTGCAAGCCTAAAAAGTAATTTAGTTCACCCATCATGCTCATCTGATACTTAGACTGCATAAGCTTGCTAAACTTAGCACATAACTTTTAATTAGTAAAACCAAATATAATATCATCAACATAAACTTGAACTAAAAGCAAATCACCTTTTATCTTTCTAAAGAATAGAGTTTTGTCAATTGTACCTCTTGTGAAGCCATTTTCAAGAAGAAATTTAGACAAAGTCTCATACCATGCTCTTGGTGCCTGCTTTAGTCCATAGAGTGCCTTGTCAAGTTTGTAGACATGATTTGGAAACTTTGGATCAATAAAACCAGGTGGTTGCTCCACATACACTTCCTCATCAAGCTTGCCATTAAGAAAAGCACTCTTTACATCCATCTGGTATACCTTAAATTTTGAATGAGCTGCAAATGCAAGAAACATTCTGATTGCTTCCAATCTTGCTACAGGTACAAAGGTTTCATCATAGTCAATTCCTTCTTCCTGAGAATAACCCTTGGCCACCAGTCTTGCTTTGTTTCTTACAATCATACCAGATTCATCTAGCTTGTTTCTGAAAACCCATTTAGCACCAACAATAGATCTATCTTTAGGTCTTGGTACCAGTTTCCAAACTTTGTTCCTCTCAAACTCATTCAATTCTTCCTGCATTGCTATTACCCAATCAGTATCCTGTAAGGCTTCTTCAACCTTCTTAGGTTCATTCTTTGAGAGAAAACAACTATACAAGCATTCATTTTGAATTGATCTTCTAGTTCGAACACCACTATTTGGATCACCAATAATCAAATCTTCAGTATGATCCCTTGTCCATTTTCTAACAAGTGGTAGATTACTCCTACTAGACTCTCCCCCTAAGTTAGTGGTATCTCTTGTAGAAGAACTTTCTCTGCCTTCAAAAGCTCCACCTTGATCAGTAGAATCAGTAGATTCCATACTGCTACTAGTTTCTGATCTTCCTTTATTAGACTCTGATGGATCAGTTCCTGATGAAGTAGACTCTGAAAGACTAGTCTGATCCTGACCAGTACTATGTTCACCTTGATTGAATTGCTCCCCCTCAATAGTAGCATTCCTTTGAGAAGTAATAGAGATATCCTCTGGAGAACCTTCATCATCACTGGAGAGAATCTCAGAATACTTAAGATTTTCAAATTCCAGATTGTCATGGCTTTCATCAGTTTGTAAGATTCCACCGGTAGGCCCCATTAGCCGGATTGGTTGGCGGCTTTTGTTAGTTCGTTTTATTTATCAGTATGGCCTGTGCAAGGTAGTGTATCGTAACAAACTTTCAAGCCGCCAACTTCGCCTCATATCGAAGTGTTGCTGGTAGCATAAATACTATTTAATTCGGTCTGTAATAACTCTGATAATTTTATTTCTGCTTAATCAATGTTGTGACGTTTCTGAGGCTCTAACCTGTGTGTGTGTGCGGTGTGAGTTTATTGTGGGGTTGATGGCTGTGTTATATATATTATGTGCAAGAACAGGTATGTTATTAATGGAAAATGGACCGTGAGCGCCTAGATCTCCGACCCCGGATCTGGGGGCGTCACAGAAATGGTATCAGAGCGAGCTTACAGTTCTCAGAAACGATAGTAATTTGAGAAAGCAACCCTAATAATAATAACAATAACGATAACCTTAATAACAACATTAATAATACTTAGAACTCTCATCGAGTTGTAGTCGGGTTATCGGATATAGCCCTGACTTTAAGGACCGTGAGGGAACTACTCCTAAACCTTTCTTTTTGGTTAGTGACCCTCCTTATTTCCCTTGTGTAGATTGAGGAGATACCAGACCCTGAGGCTTTCAAGAGAGAGCATGATGAGGCACTGATGCGAGATACCGAGGATCCTGAGGAGGATATGGGTGCTGACACCGAGCTTGGCCCCTGGATTACGCTGATAGGAGATACTGATGATGAGGATCCCGTTGAGGAGCCCTTTGAGCCTGAGCCTGAGCCAGAGCCTGTTACCCCATCTCCTGTAGCTACTGATGAGGAGAGTGTGAGATCTGGTGAGGGTCGTGTTGTGTCACCCCCACCTTCTCCACAGACATCTAGCCCTGTTTCATCGGACGGTGACTCCGAGGATGATACTTCTGGCGAGGAGGAGCTTGACCCTACCCCTGCTACTGCTCCTGCTCCTACTACTGCTGCTGCACCTGCTCCTGTTCCTGTCATACCACCTCCACCGATGGACCTACCCCCAGTGTGGGGTACTAAGCACGCTTACGTGGTACAGTTCCTGACCCGAGACTTACTTTCTGTGGAGGCCCGACTTAACGAGGCGAGGCGGGCACTAGTGGAGGAGCGCGAGGCGCGCTTGAGGATCCAAGCTGAGATGAGGACCGCGGTTGCTAGGAGGACTAGGGCTCGACTCCATAGGATTGAGAGGAGGAGTCACGATAGGATTCTTGGTTTAGGGATCCTGTAATAACCCGAATTTTGGGTAGAATTAAAACTTTTCTTATTATGGTTAAAGAGCACTAATGAATGGTGGTTTCAAAGAACAATGATTGTAATGAATGGATATTGCTTTGGACAATGGTCCTGATGCATTGGTATATTGTCAGAATAGAGTAATTCGATGGTTGAGGACCTAGATAAGAATAATCTACCATCCAGGAAGGAGTTAATGGATCCTTGAAGGGAAATGAGTACGTGCATAGTGTTTCCCATACGTGCATAGTGTTTCCCGTACGTGCATAGTGTTTCCCATACGTGCATAGTATTTCCCGTACGTGCATAGTGTTTCCTGTACGTGCATAGTAATTTAGTGGATGAATAGTGATTTTGTAAGTTGGAAAACTTTTCACGCCACCCTATGTACGGGACGTGATATGGATGTTTCGAAGTCATATTAGTAATACGCGGAGGAAATAAGTGAATGCAGAGACGATCGGAATTCAGAAATTCCAAATTCTTTTTCGGTATAATATTTGACCGGACAGTGGATTAAATATTATTATAATCCAAGAATTGAGATATTAACTTTGAGGATTTGATATTTTGGGATGTTATTATATTTGCTTTAAGAATGAAGGTAGGAAACCACTGAGGCAGTGAAACAAGCGTTCTAGAAACCGCTAAAACGTTATAACGAGATTAATCAATAAAGCGAACGAATCTTAGATTACGGATTAAGTTCGTATCGAGATTAAATATCCTACATGATCATCACGAGGATTATATTAAGGATTGGGGAAGGTATTATGAATATCGAGAAATTTCTCGGTAAACACTAGAGGTGAAACTACTTGGTTATTCTTCGAACGATCAGCGAATTGAGCGATAACCGAACAAAGAAACGAACGAACAAGATAGGATGCATCCACGAAATATAGTGGAAGATGACATCACACCTTTATAGAAATATCTAAGCACCTAGTTGCAGTTTACCCAGGGACTTAAGTGCTAAAAGGCAAGAGATGAGTACGTAACTGTAATTGTGAGGTTAAGTTATTTTAAAAAGGACCAATCAAAGCATGACAACACATCTTAAAGAGATGCATCCAAAGACATTAGATATATATTACAAGATGTTAGCATTATTGGCCATAAAGCAAGCAAGAACAAGAGAAAACAAAGCAAAAACACCAAACACTCCAAAACTGCCCAGCAGGAACAAAGATCAAAGAAAAATTCATATCTCCATTTTTATCCATGATAAAATCACCAAATTTTAACCATAGCTTCTCCACTCCATGGGAAAGATTCGTTCCAAATTTCATGGAAATCCAAGTAGTATAGCCTAGTCAAATCCATGCTTAAAGTTGGAGGACCAAAACTGACCAGGTTCTGATCAGTAGAAAGATGGGGCTCAAAACCCTAGCTCCCATGGTTGGATTCTTGTGTTCTATAGCTCAAAAGAAATCCCTTGAAGAGTAGAAGGTGTGGTAAAAATTTTAGAACCAAACTCTTAGTTTTTGATTTTATATGATTTTTACAAGATTGACGATGAATAGTGGATCTTAGAAACTAACTTTGTTTTCTTGAATCTTTGGTTGATCTAGAGCTTGGTTAAGGTATTAAAAGGATCAAGCAAGGCTTGTTAAGTGTTTTCATACTTCAAAGGAAGGTATAAAGTTCATAAACCCTAGAGCTACTTTGAGTATTATATGTTTTTATGAATGATTTTAGTGTTAGTAGGTTATGTATGTTAAGATCTATGATTTTAGTTGATAGTTGTTGATTAGTTGGATGATGATCCATGAGATGGTGATTATGTGATGTTATTAGACTTGTAATGACGTGTTCATATGATAGAATGGGTGGGGTGTAGTGCTTGATTGAATCGCGGTGATACGAAAACTTTGGAAAACGTGTAAACATAGCCGTTATAATGCCCGATTTTACAATGCCATGATTTGTATGCCATTTTCGTGCTAAGTGACCAACTGACCAGTAGCATCTCCTGCCATGAATAGTTGACTCATGTTACGAGGATCGTTTTAACATGAGAATCGTAGCATTCGGACTTACGGTTTAGGAGAAATCGTAAAATTCGTAAAAGCAGTTCGTAAACGTACGTATGAATTCGTAACTGCAATTTAACCCCTTTAAAGTGATAAATTCGGTTGTGAATCTTGGTAATTAAATACTATAGGTCATAATAAAGATATGAGAGAAGACTTTGTGTCAAAAAGATTATTTTTGGATTTTATAAAAATATTTGAATCAAGGTTAAGTGCGAAGAAACCCTTTAAAGGAGCACTCGATTATAACTTTGTAAACCGCTTAGTGAAACGGGAGAATGAGATCCGAATTCTAAAACAAATCTTCGACTTAAGTATTTGTCGATTGACATGGACATAGTACGAGCCTAAAGCGAGCTAGTAATGCCTTCGTTGTGTATTGCTTACGTGTTTAAGCATTGAATTATAAGTGAATCATCTAGGGGATTAATCGTACGTTTTCTTTTGACTTTGTCTAGATTGTTTGACATTGTCACGAGCCCCTACCACTTCTCGAGCATCAGGCAAGTTTCAATTCCCTTCTTTTAGGCTGTTGTTGTGATTGAATATATATATATATATATATATATATATATATATATATATATATATATATATATATATATATATATATATATATATGTTTCTGTTATACATATGCCATAGCATGCATGACTACTTTCAAGTTATATCATTATGCTTGTTCCTTGATTGTTTATTGGCTTATAAATTAGATAGCTAACGTATCAATTATAAGCCGGTTATTGTAAGACCCTCAGAGAAGGGTGTATATATCTTATTCATCAAATATAGACCGGGAGTCAATATTTCTTGATATATCGAGGTTACCTCGGAGGAAAATATTTAAGTAAATATTTTCCCTTATTCGGGCGACGAATATTATTTGAATATTCGTTCGAGATTATTTATTTAATGATCCTTACTTAAAATAATTATTTGAACGTAATCATTCGACGAATAATATTTGTCAATATTCATTCAGAGTCGAATTGATTATCGATTATTATTTCTAATATTCTTCTAAAGATGAGACTACTAAATGAATATTATTTGGATATTCTTTTAGAATATTATTTTATTAAATAAATATTACTTTTGAATATTCATTTAAGATATTAATTACTTGATGAATATTATTTTAATATACATCTGAAGCTTGATTTAATTATCGAATATTATCTCGAATATTCCTTCAAGGCTTGGATTACTAAATGAATATTACTTGATATTCATTTAGAATATTATTCATTAAATGAATATTACTTTTGAATATTCATTTAAATTCCCAATTAATTATGAATATTACATTAAATATTCCTTTCAGGTCTTATTAATTAATGAATATTGTTTTGAATATTCATTTAAATATTTATTTATTCAATAAATATTCTCCTGATATTTCTTCAGGGATTATTTTGAAAAATACTCTGATTAAAGATATTCTTTCATATTCCTAAATATTCTTTAAATATTCTTAATTCAATAAATATTCTCTGAATATTTATTCCATACTTAGAATAACCTCAATAAGTTTTATCTTCTTCGATTATTACGAAAAATATTTCGGAGACATATTATTATTACTCTTATATTAAGAAAGGTTCTCAGACATCATTCTTCTTGAGTCTATCTCCCTAAAATTAAGGGAACCTTACTTGGAAAATGTTATTTATCTTCTCGACTTCCCGGTCATAAAGTATTCTCTTCACTCGCAACTCGGGTGCTATTGACTTATTAAGTCGTTGTTTACCTTCTCATCTTTCGAGGGGTAAGATTGTTGGAACAAGTTGATATTCGTTACCAAGCAATAGCTTGGAAGTTATTGGTGAATTTTCCTTTCCAACTAGATACGACTACTTTGTAGAGTCTTATCAACAAGTATTATACTTGGGGAAAGGGGGACGAACGTTACATTCAGATCATGAATTCTATTTGAACTAGGAGTCGTGTAAGAGGCCGAGTAGCGCCGGTCCATCCCCTTTGGCCCAACCGTTGGCCGAGGAGAGCTAGTAAGGCGGTAGACAAGTAAAGCCGTCAGTTCTTCCTTCTATCGGTAGTAAATCTAATTTGAGCTATACGATCTCGACTGATCATCAAGATTGGAACAGCGAGCGCGGTGAATACTCCATCATTGGTTCATCATCCAAACTTATTTATTTCCTGCAACATGATTATTGTTGGCAGAGCTGGAAAAGTGTTCATAACTGGAATTGCAATCTTTTCATGCAAGTTCCTCTTTTTAATGACAATGAGAATATCTCGCTTACTTTTGATGTAGCATATATTTCTACAAACAAATACTTTAAGTTACCTTGTAACTTCATCGTTCATATTATACTGGCATCATTTCCGTAAATGCATGGCATATGGTTTGAAAGATACTTTTGAACTGTTATATATTATCGTTCAGTTATATATTATTGTTGGTGGGCTATTGCTCACCCTTGCTTTATTATTATATCACAACAACATCTAGACCAGATGACTCGCACAAGGCGCACTCGACGCGGGCGAGGACGATGAGACTACCAGAGCTGAAGAAGAAGCTATTGGTAGGATAGATTTATTCTTTCAGTACCAAGTATATGGTCTAGTATGACTTGTGTAAATAGATGGCAAAGAGTATTTATTTATATTGAAATTCTTTTGGATTGTAAGAACTCATAATGTGATTAATAAAAATTTGATTGTTACTCTGATTTCATCTCTGGGATTATAACGGGTGTGTTTTACATTGTTGTGTTGGGTCATAGAGATGTAATTTATTTTATGTTAAGGAAAGTTCAAGTGTTGTGGACAGAATTGGAAACCGTAACGACCGGATCCCGGACCCCGGATCTGGGGGTGTTACAGAAGTGGTATCAGAGCGAGAGTTATATATCCCAAGAGATGATACGACGTTATATAATAATAAATTCACTAATATAATAAGGACCCTTGCCAGGTTCACCTGAAACCCTTACGGGAACTTTTTAAGTATCATGATAGTAACTTAGCTCGTTCTCGTATCGACTAGTAAGGCGACAGACCTTGAGGCGTACGAGTAGCAGCATGATGATGTTTTATTATATGTTGACGATCGGATTGTGAATTCGATAGAGTACCCTATTGAGGACTCGAAAGAGGTTCCAGCAAAGGAGAATTCTATTGAGGATGAGGAGTTTACTCCAAGGAAATGAGGGCTGTAGCCAGAGGGATAGCGAGAGTTAAGATTATAGTGCTCAGAGAAGTGAGCACAAAGAACTGAGATATTATTAAGAGAATTGAAATTTTATGTTGGATTTATAGCCGGACTACGAGAAGTAGTACCAACAATTAAGACAGATTGGAAGGATTACTTGAGGTCTTATATGGGGATAGATAAAGATCCTTAGAGACTTTCAGATTAATGAGAAAGGAGTTAGAATGATGCATGATTATCAAAGACGTCGATGTAGGACGGGGAGCACCCAGGAGCAGTTGAGATAGAGGCAACAAGTGCCATATTATCGGATAAATGGATTAGTGTGAATATTGTCAATGGTAATTCGCCATGAGAAGGCGGATTTCATGGGTTATATTTTATGAAACCAAATTGAGATTGTTGAGGTGGTTTTATTCAGCGAAATGTCCATATTATGAATGAACCAGCTTCGAAAGTAAAGATAGTGGAAAGTGATGGCCTGATTGGATAAAGTTATATAAAATAGTAAGTGAGACGATGATCTCAGAAACTACCAGAGGAAAAGACCAGTGGGTCTTTGATAAACTCGTAATATGACTACTATCAGGTACTAAGTATAAGTTTATTTTAACTAAATAAAATGGTGAATCAGGAACGTTAGATGCATGTGATTCAGAAGAATATTAAATTCTTTCTTTTCCCCGAATAGATTATAGTAGTTACCTTAAGTTTATTCTGACACTGAATTGCAAATGGATCAAGTAATGCGATTAGTGGTTAAGAGGTAATAGAGAATGTTTTAAGATGAAATAGGTAATGACCCGGCGTTGGTGTTGCCTAACGGGAGAAGGAAGACTTTATGATACACTATGATGCATCTCATACAGGTTTAGGTGGTATGCTTATGCAGCACGGCAGAGTAATTGCGGATGCATTCGAACAACACGGTACACTAGACTAGGATGGCCCTAGTAGTGCCAATTTTTATGAAACGACTAACTCCGACGGTAGTGTTCCTTCTGAAACCTGTGGTTAGGAAGACTGACATTTGATATTATCAACAATTAAGATGTATATGTATCAGGAAGAGGTGGCATGTTTCAGTTTGAAACTTTTGATTTCCCTTCTATGGGATATATATATATATATATATTTGGTTCCTTTCTAGTGGTTAAACTTCCAACTTTGTGTCAATAATTCCGTTATTATAACTGCTTATGATTCTACCTGCTTGGATGCTCATAGAACTATTCTCTAGGTTTCGAAATTGAACTTCATAGTGTTACCGGTGGTTGGATAGATTGACCAAAATTTCCTTGATTCTGGAAAGAAATTCAACGAATTTTGGCAAGCCTTGTCTTTCTGATTATCAGAGAACACCATGGAAGAGAGTAGAAACTGGGGCGAACCCTGTGAATTGGGTAAAGTAGCCGCTATATGGGTTGGTGGATAGACCCCAGTTATCGCGATTGATTGTAGAAATACAATGATGAAGTGAGATTGGACGAAAACAGGAAATGTAAGTAAGAAACCAGTCGGACTGAGAAACTCCGGGATTGACTTAAGTGAAAAGGCTGTTATACCATGAATGGTAAGCTTGCGTGGCACGTGGGATTGATAAGAATAGTTGAAAAGATAAAAGTGGAGGAAAGGTGACCGGAGACGGTGCCGAGAAGTCGATTAAGACCTATATGGAGTAAAGTTTTGGAAAGGTAGAAAGGTATCAAAGTAGAAGGCACTATGCTAGCAATTGCTAGAAAAGTAATGCTAATTAGCCAACCCCTAAAACCATATATTTTTATTTTAGTGTGGTCAGTTGAGGCCAAGTCACAAAGGATTTTCAAGTGACTAGACCAGCAATGAAAGGACAAAGCAGGGTTGCTTTTAAGTAAGCGCCGACTGCAAGGGCTTTTGATATAAAGGAAATATTAATGAGATCGTAGGAATCTTCTACTGAACCATTTGCAACCCATGTTTGGATTGGGAATTTACTAGACTTTTTGGAATGGGGTCACCCGTACTAAAGTGATTCATGTGTATATGATTGCCCAAGATTACGAGTAAAAATGGAAGTATAATGACTTGAGATGTATGATGTTAGGGTATTATAAATACCATGAATATATTATGACCAAGGGAATTAAACAATGAAGGTTTATGAAGAGAGTATAGAAATGGTCATAGATGGATCAGTATGCTATAGAAATTTTGTCTAAGGCAAGTACCTTTGAGAAAAACGATAAGTACTAAGAGATTCACGTTGAACTCGATCAATATCTTCCAGAACATCCTTGCTACCATTACCAAGTTCTGTAAGAGAGCAAATAGACATACGTTGTCTTTTAGAAGGTCAAATAGGCTGACAACTATATGAAAGAAGAGGTTAGCATTAAGCCACCGATCTATTATCAAATGAGAATGATTGAAAAGAGACCCTTATTAAGGATACATGATTTGATTGCCAAGTATAGGATGCAAGAATTCCTTGGCAGTTGAATTAAGGATAGGATATCCACAAATTAAGACAAACCCTGGGAATGCACAAGGGATGGCATTAACCCTAATAACGACATTATGAATTCAGATGATATGAGTTGGACTTCCTAAGGCAACAATGACCGGTAAGGATTATTAAAAAGAGTTCTGGAAAGAACATAGATAGAATTATTAGAGTATTGATCAATGACATTTTGATATACCCTGTACCCAGAAAATACAGGAGGAATGATGAGGATGACCTATGAAACCTTACAAGGAAAAAAGTAATATTCCGAACTTCAAAATGGAAGTTTGGTAAGGAATGTATGACATAGTAACAATAATGCCAGATGAGGCATGTATGAAACCATGAGGAAGTATGGATTGAACCTATAAAGGTTGATATTATCCTAAGATAAGGAAAGAACTAAGAAAAGAAGTATCCTAAGTAGGATTGGGAATAAACGTGATAAAGTTCCCACGGGTAGGTGGAAGCAATGACTTATGGAAAAAGACTGATAAATATATTTTTCTCCATCAGCAGAGCTTAAGGGAGAATGCTTTCACCCAACAGTGATGGGAATGAGGTAGAAAAGTTTGAATTGGAATATATCCAGAGAACAAGGATTACCAGAAATTATTATTATCAGGAAAGGCCAATGTAAGAACCCTAATTTTTGGTAATATTTCCTTTTATTTAATATCTTGTGGCATTGTCATTATGGAACCTTTCTAGTCATCCCTGTTGATTAATAGAATTGATTGTCTGAGAAACTGCGTTGTTGCATTTATTATGTAAGATATACAGAGAGATTGTGAAGTCAGGAGTCTTACTGTTAGTAATATTTATAAAACTTGGGATTTGAGAATGGTTAGAGTATTAAAGGATTTATTAAGAATTATGACGAGGAATTATGAACATTCGAGGAATTTACACAATAAGTACTTAAGGAATTATAGGGGAAATCTCTACGCGACGAAATATTATTACGAGAGAATAATTAAGATACGATACGAAGTAAAGATTTAATTATAAGCATTGGTGGATGAATAATAATACAAGGAGTAGTATTGCATGCAAGCCCATGCAACCAAGTAGTTAGAAATCAAACAAGTTAGTTGGCCATTGGAAGATGAATAGTGTTTAGTTGGTTACTTTTTCAAAAAAGAGGACACAAAGTACAAGAGGCCATGCTTGCTAGTACTACCACCATGCTTACATGTGATATGTATCACCCAACCTACATGACCTAACACTAATTATTCACCCAAGTCAAACACAAAAACAAAACAAAAAAACTTTTCTCCCCCCCCTTGAAGCTTGCTCTCGGCCAAGCAAAGAAAGAAGAAGAAAATTTCTTCTTCTCCCCTCTCCCATCACTCATAAATCTTGCCATAATTCCTAGGTCATCTACATCACATATACAAGGTATGCTAGCAATTTCACTACATTCTATCCAACCATTTTCAAGTTACAAATTATTCAAGTTTTGGTAAATGGTAACCAAGTTTGCTTTTCATTTAGATCTTGCATTGTAAGTGTTGTAGGAGGCCATATAAGGTGTTTTTAAGTTGTGTAAAGATTGTTCAAGGTCTCTAGGAGCTCAAGAAGGTATAAAATCTCAAACCCCCCTTGGTTATGTATTGTTCATATAGTATGGTAGTAGATCCATGTGTTTTAGGACTTATCTTGGATGTATATGTATTGGATAGCATGGATCTTGGGTTTTGATGTTGAGATTGTGATTTTTATGACTATGGTTAATATATATATCTCCATGAGTGTTATGAGTCATGATCTAAGTGTATTAAGTGGTGATTATGTTATGGAAGTATGAAAAAAGGTTGATCTAAGTGACTTGAGCTTTCTGAGTTTGTCCAGGAACTTTGATCTGTGTTGTAGCACGATTTTGAACACCCAAATGATGTCCCCTGATGTCCTACCTTATATTGTTGGAAATATAATTGAATGTAGTTTCTGGAAATGTAAGGTTCATAGCTAGGTGATGTGTGGATTTTTAGTTATGGCCGGAGAAGTGAATTTTGTTTCTGGACTATGGACTGCATTAAGTGACCCCCTTGTGAACCTTGTTTAAACACCTTAAAATATATTTGGGATCATGGAAAAATTTGAGAATGTAGGTAATGCAGTGGTGAAGACCACCCAAAAGGAATTGGATTAAAATATGAATTTTTGGATTTTATAAAAATGCTAGAGTAAAATTCGCTCAATGGTAAAAAAGTCGATTAGTGGAACATTATTCTAGGGATAGTGGTTATGATTCGAACGTGGTAACTAAATTAAGTCGAGTAAGTGACGAGCGTAAACGAGTGATGTCATGGACCTATAGTGGGGCTACGGAGTCATAAGATGAAGTCGTTAAGTTAATTTCGTACCCCCTTAAAACCCTGTAATTAGAGAGAAATTGTTAAGGTACTAACGAACGATTATTGTTTATGTATAGATCGTTCGAATCCGCACGCTCGACCACCCTAACCAAACCAAGGCAAGTTTACTTTTCAAAACTTATCCCTATACAAGGATTTTCACTGTTGTGTTTGTAGTTTTCAAATTATATCAAATGCTATGTTTATCGAAGTATTGATGCAATTGAGATTGAACAAGTACATGTATGCTTTTACCCCTTGAACTTAGATTGAAATGTTTTCTTCGGACAACGACTCTAGCAATAGAGGTCGTAGCGGTCCGTATATACTATTGACCGGGGAGCGGTATATTATTATATCGTATCTATATTGCGAAAACCCGAAGGGTCATTTGGGTGGTATCGTATATTCAAATAACTATTATTATATCTTCGTAAATACTCGAAACCCTATCTTGGATTAAGAGTTTATTTTATCGAATAATTATTTTATTAATTACTAATATTAAATCTTAAAATATTATTTATTAATTACTGTTCATTATTTAAAGACAAAGTTAATCCAAGATACTTTTTAATACTTTCAAACTCGAACTCTTTCGAACTCAAAACATTTTCGAAAACCCCCGGTCAGATTCTGCTTCTTGTATGATTTCAAGAATCATCGGTCGACTGATGTCGGACCTCAACTACTTTATTTTCAATCAAAATCAAGTTTTAAAAGAAAAGAAAAAGGGACTCTGGCAGGTGTGGGAACCGTTGACGAACGATTCCCGGGATGTGTAAGCGGCCGTGAGCCAGGCGGTCCATCACTTATTATTGCGGCCCAGGTGTTGCGAAGGATGATTACGGATGTAGTTTTCATCGAGGGTGATTACGGATGTAGTTTTCACCCGAGGGATAGTTACGGATGTAGTTTCTATCCTTCTACCGGTAGAGAAGACCCGCGGATTATTGGACTTGGATGTGGCGACTGATCATCGTCAATCCTTGTCAGGTTTTTTATTTTCTTTAAGTCCCATTCCTCCATTTTGGAAAAATGCTTTGACACTGCTTCTTAGGCTTTTGTGCCAAGTTGCTGATAGTGTTCTATTTTGATGAGAATGATGTTGATTCAATGCAGTATCTAGAACTGCAAGTTTATTTTGAAAACAAGGGCACATATTGTTGCACCTTCAAGATTTATCAACTATGACAAGTGATTTTATAACTGATTGAAACAAACAAGTATATCAACTGCCAATCATATGAAATGTTATATTGCTTATCTTATACATATATTTCTTGCTGAGCTATAGTTGCTCACTCTTGCTTGTTTTCAAACTTTACAAACACAACAGCTAAGCGAAATGGCAAGACCCAGGCAGACTGTTCGAAAGCAGGTGACTAGGCCCGAGTCACCACTTGAGATTCCACCGGTAGGCCCCATTAGCCGGATTGGTTGGCAGCTTTTGTTAGTACGTTTTATTTATCAGCATGACCTGTGCAAGGCAATGTATCGTAACAAACTTTCAAGCCGCCAACTTCGCTTCATATCGGAGTGTTGTTGGTAGCATAAATTCTATTTAATTCGGTCTGTAATAACTCTGATAACTTTATTACTGTTTAATCAATGTGTGACGTTTCTGAGGCTCTAACCTGTGTGTGTGAGTGTGGTGTGAGTTTATTTTGGGGTCGATGGCTGTGTTATATATATTATGTGCAAGAGCATGTATGTTATTAATGGAAAATGGACCGTGAGCGCCTAGATCTCCGACCCCGGATCTGGGGGCGTCACAGAAATGGTATCAGAGCGAGGTTACAGTTCTCAGAAATGATAGTAATTTAAGAAAGCAACCCTAATAATAATAACAATAACGATAACCTTAATAACAACTTTAATAATACTTAGAACTCTCATCGAGTTTGTAGTCGGGTTATCGGATATAGCCCTGACTTTAAGGCCCGTGAGGGAACTACTCCTAAACCCTTCTTTTATGGTTAGTGACCCACCTTATTTCCCTTGTGTAGATGGAGGAGATACCAGACCCTGAGGCTTTCGAGAGAGAGCATGATGAGGCCCTGATGCGAGAGACCGAGGACCCTGAGGAGGATATGGGTGCTGACTCCGAGCTTGGCCCCTGGATTACAGTGATAGATAGTACTGATGATGAGGATCCCGTTGAGGAGCCCTTTGAGCCTGAGCTCGAGCCAGAGCCTGTTACCCCATCTCCTGTAGCTACTGATGAGGAGAGTGTGAGATCCGGCGAGGGTCGTGTGGTGTCACCCCCACCTTCTCCACAGACATCTAGCCCTGTTTCATCGGACGGTGACTCTGAGGATGACACTTCTGGGGAGGAGGAGCTTCATCCTACCCCTGCTCCTGCTCCTGCTGCTGCTGCACCTACGCCTGTGCCTATCATACCACCTCCACCGACAGACCTACCCCTAGTTTCTGGTACTGAGCATGCTTACGTGGTACAGTTCTTGACCCGAGACTTACTATCTGCAGAGGCCCGACTTAACGAGGCGAGGCGGGCACTAGTGGAGGAGCGCGAGGCGCGCTTGAGGATCCAGGCTGAGATGAGGACCACTGTTGCTAGGAGGACTTGGGCTCGACTCCACAGGATTGAGATGAGGAGTCGCGATAGGATTCTTGGTTTAGGGATCCGCGGGGGTGGAGTGATCCAGGCTAGGGATGCTAGGCGTGTTGTGCGTCGTGCATTTACCCGAGTGAGGACCTTGCTCCGTCGCGGCGCGGCCCCGTGATGTGTTACTGATAGCTCAGTCCCCTAGGTTCAGATTACATTTGTGTGTCGATTTTGCGGGATAGTTGACTTGTGCAGTGGTATCCTTTCTGACCAGTGGATGAGTAGACTGACCTACAGATATGTAGATGTGACTTCGGGTAGTATGTATGGATGTAGCCCTACTTTTGTGTAGCCTGACTATTCGGATGATGTATTTGTATTTGTTCCACTTTTGCTAGACTTTGACATCAGAACTATGTATTTGGCTCTAACATCCAAACTTTGTGATAACCCATGTACCGTACTTATTTAGTTTCAGTTTCCTTAATATTGCCTCAACTGCTTTACTTTCCGATGTCATGCTTTACTGTTTTGATATACAACTGTGATTATACAATTGCTACAATCCACAAATACAACCATACTGTTTCAAATTTACGATATGCGATTTCAAATTGTTTTCTACAGCTTCCAAAAAAAAAAAGAAAATGTGTTCCTACAATCTTTACAAATAAATTTTTCAAAAAAAAAAAAAGTTTTGAAATTTTGAAAAAAAAAATTTTTTGAGGTTTCGAAATTTTGAAAACTCTTGTAAATATTTTCGCATCCCAAAGGGATTTTTTTCAAAAATGTTTGACATTTTATCTCTAACATCGGGTTATTAAAACTTCTGCACTTCCACCCTTATGAGGAGGAACGATACGCTCCTGACCCGTGTAAACGCTGTCAGGTAATTGGAAAACCCTAACCCCTTTCTTGTTTTATTATCAGAATCATGCCACCCAGAAGAATGAACACTCGAGCCCACCCGATCAGTTCTGAGGGCCAGGGTAGCCACCATGGAGCCGGAGGCCACCAGAACCGTGAAGGGGAGAATGTCAACCTGAGTGATAATGAGGGCAACGATCATAACCTGTTTGACGACTCTGAGTATGAAGAAGAAGAAGCTGGTGATGATACCCGAGAGGTAGAACATCCTATGGGAGGCCCTATGGAACAGTTCATGGAGTTACTTAGGCAGAACTTGGACCGACCCCCAGTTCAGCAACCACCCCAGAATGCTAATGCTAATGCTTTCCGGAACTTCAAATCCCTGAAACCCCCAGAATTTAAAGGAACTGCCGACCCTGTCGAGGCAAGGGCCTGGCTGAAGGAAATGGAAAAATCTTTCGAGATACTAGGTGTCGCTGAAGAGCAGAAGACTGTTTTCGCCACTTACCTTTTGAAGGGTGAGGCGAACTATTGGTGGGAAGCTAAGAAGAATTTGGAAGGAAGAGGTGTGGTAACCTGGGAGAGATTTAGCGAGCTGTTCTTGAAGAAGTACTTTCCTAGGTTTATGGAGACACAAATGGAGCTAAAGTTTTTGGAGTTGAAGCAAGGAAATATGACGGTGGCCGAGTATGAGGCCAAATTCACTGAGTTGTCAAGGTTTGTGCCGGAATATGTGAACTCTGAGGCAAAGAGGGCCCGAAGATTCCAATTAGGGCTAAAACAATGGATTCAGAATCGTGTGGCGGTTCTTGAGCTGACAGACTATGCCACCCTGGTACAGAAAGCGTCAATTGTTGAAGCTGGAAGTGAACAGATGCAGAAGGAGAGAGAAGGAAAGAAGAGGAAGTTGGATAGCCGAAAGGGAAACTCTGCTGGTGGGAGCTTTTCGAGCAAATTTAAGCGAGGAACGATGTCCCAACCAAGCGGGAACTTTGGAACCAAGAGAGCTGAAAGTTGGAGTGTGGGCCAGGGCGGCCGACCACAGGGATCGTCTTACTCTACCCCATCCCGAGCCCAACCCCCAGAATGCAATAAATGTGGAAGGAAACATGCGGGTGTGTGTAACCTGCAAGATGTGAAATGCTTCAAATGTGGGCTGACAGGGCATTATGCTAACGCCTGTCGCGGAACTAGTAACAACCCGAGTGTCGGAGGTAATTGCTTCAAGTGTGGGAAACCCGGGCACCGAATGAGGGAATGTATGTCCTCTGGGCCAGCTGCATCAAGAGTGAGTGGAACTGCTTCTAACAAGGCCCCTACTGCAAGAACTTTTAACATGATGGTGCAGGATGCCGTGAGGAACACGGATGTGATTACAGGTACCCTACTACTCAACTCAGTTAAAGCAAATGTTTTATTTTATTCGGGAGCTACCAAGTCTTTCATATCTCTAGATTTTGTATGTCGGTTAGGCCTTAAGACTGAACCATTGAAAGACAGATTGCAAATAGAGATAGCTAATCATCAAATTATTCCCGTTAGCCGAGTATGTCCAGGTTGCGACCTAGAAATAGAAGGGCGACACTTTCGGGTAGACTTAATACCTTTTAAACTAGGGGAGTTTGACGTAATAGTAGGTATGGATTGGTTAACAACCCACGGAGCCCAGATTGATTGTGTCAAGAAGAAAGTAAGTTTGAGACTGCCAGGGGACGAAGAAGTAGTATTTAGTGGGAAACGGCAAAGCCAAAAGTTCCTGACTATGATTCAAGCTAAGAAGTTGTTACGTAAAGGATGCGAAGCCTATTTAGCCTATGTGAAGGATACCAAGAAAGAGGCACCAAACCTACAGGAAATCCCTGTCGTCAATGAGTTCGCGGATGTATTTCCGGACGATCTTCCCGGACTACCACCCGATAGGGACATCGAGTTTGCTATAGACTTAGTTCTGGGTACGACCCCAATTTCGAAAGCCCCATATCGGCTAGCCCCAGTGGAAATGAAAGAACTGGCCACTCAGTTACAAGAGTTGTTGGATAAAGGGATGATAAGACCTAGTGTGTCACCGTGGGAGCCCCGGTGTTGTTCGTGAAGAAGAAGGACGGCAGCATGAGATTATGTATAGACTACAGGGAGTTGAACAAGGTGACTATCAAGAATAAGTATCCCTTGCCCAGGATAGATGACCTGTTTGACCAATTGAAAGATGCAGTTTATTTCTCCAAGATTGATTTGCGGACCGGGTACCACCAGTTAAAGATTAAACCAGAAGATATACCAAAGACGGCCTTTCGCACCCGATATGGACACTATGAGTTCCTAGTGATGTCATTTGGGTTAACGAATGCCCCTGCAGCTTTCATGGACTTAATGAATCGAGTCTTCAAGAAATACTTGGACAAGTGCGTTATAGTCTTCATCGATGATATTTTAATTTATTCCAAGACGAAGGAGGAACATGCAGAGCACTTGAGGATTGTATTGGGAGCATTGAGAGAAGAAAAGCTGTAAGCTAAGTTCTCGAAGTGCGAATTTTGGTTGAAGGAAGTTCAGTTTTTAGGGCATGTGATCAGCGAACAAGGTATTCTAGTGGCCCAGCCAAAATAGAGGCTGTATCAAATTGGGAGAGACCAACCACTCCGACAGAGGTGAGAAGTTTCATAGGACTGGCTGGCTACTATAGGAGATTCGTCCAAGACTTTGCAAAGATAGCAGCCCCTTTGACCCGACTAACTCGCAAGACCGAGAAGTTTGTGTGGACTGAAAAATGCGAAGAGAGCTTTCAAGAGTTGAAAAAGAGGTTGGTGACAACACCAGTACTAGCCCTACCTGACGATAAGGGAGATTTTGTGATTTATAACGACGCATCCCATAAAGGTTTAGGGTGTGTGCTTATGCAGCACGGTAAGGTGATTGCGTATGCGTCCAGACAACTTAAGGAATATGAGATGAGATACCCCACCCATGATTTGGAATTAGCAGCAATAGTTTTTGCTTTGAAGATCTGGTGACATTATCTTTACGGAGAAAAGTGTGAAATCTACACGGATCACAAGAGCTTAAAGTACATATTCACTCAGAAAGAGTTAAACATGAGGCAGAGGAGATGGTTAGAGCTAATCAAGGATTATGATTGTGAGATTCATTATCACCCAGGGAAGGCCAACGTAGTGGCTGATGCACTTAGCCGAAAGGAGAAGCTTAAGATGATAACGTCAGTGGACGAATTGATCAAGGACCTTGAGAAACTGGAGATTGAAGTGAGGCTACCAGGAATTGGACAAGAGAGTCTAATGGAAATAAAAGTCCAACCACCGTTATTGGAAAAGATTAAGTTGTGCCAGGAAAAGAAGATGGAAGAAGAAAAGAATTCGATGGAGAAAATTTTGACTGGCGAGGAAATTAAGTGTGAGAAGGACGGGAATGGAATTATGAGGTACGCATCTAGGATATGGATCCCGAACGTTCAAGAATTAAAAGACTAGATTTTGCAAGAGGCTCATAGTTCGAGGTACTCAATTCACCCTGGAGGCACTAAGATGTATAGAGATCTGAGAGAATACTATTGGTGGCCTAATATGAAGAAGGACGTGGCAGAGTGGGTAAGTAAATGCTTGACATGTCAAAGAGTGAAGGCCGAACACCAGAGGCCCAGTGGATTGTTGCAACCCTTAGAGATACCCGAGTGGAAATGGGAGCAAATTGCAATGGACTTTGTGGTCGGATTACCAAGGACCAAGACTAATCATGATGCCATTTGGGTAATTATCGATAGGTTGACCAAGTCAGCACATTTTCTTCCAATCAACGAGAGATATACTGTCGACAAGTTGGCAGATATTTACTTAAAGGAGATTGTGGTTAGACATGGGGTTCCTGTGAGCATTGTATCAGATAGAGACCCAAGATTCAACTCCAGGTTCTGGAGAAGTTTTCAGGATTGTGTGGGGACCAAGTTAAACATGAGTACTGCATATCATCCCCAAACAGACGGGCAGAGTGAGAGAACCATCCAGACCATCGAGGACATGTTGAGGGTATGTGCCATTGATTTTAAGGGAAGTTGGGATGACCACTTGCCGTTGATCGAATTTTCTTACAACAACAGTTACCATGCGAGTATAGGCATGCCCCCATATGAAGCTTTATATGGACGAAGATGTCGGTCTCCCTTGTGTTGGGAAGAGGTTGGAGAGCGGAAGATTTTAGGACCTGAACTGGTCCAACAGACAAGAGAAACTATCGAGCTCATAAGAGGACGGCTTGTCGCGGCCCAAGACAGACAGAAGAAGTATGCGGACCAGACCCGCAAGGACAAAGAATATGAGGTAGGAGAGTTTGTGATGTTGAAGGTATCGCCGTGGAAGGGATTGATGAGATTTGGTAAGAAGGGAAAGCTAAGCCCGAGATTTATTGGACCTTTTGAGATCTTGAAACGAGTTGGGAAGTTAGCCTATGAATTGGCTTTACCCCCGAGCTTACAGCAAGTACATAATGTGTTCCATGTGTCCATGCTACGACCGTACCATACCGACTTCCGACATGTGATAGAACATGATCAAGTGGATCTGCAACCAGACTTAACATATGTCGAGCAACCCGTAGAAATCATGGATAGAAAAGAACAGGTGCTGAGGAACAAGGTTGTCAAACTAGCACTACGCCAAAAACGCTCATATGCAACGCCATGTTTACTGTTGCTTTAGGCCAAAAAAGCGTTGCATTAGACCAAATGCAACACCAGGGGGCGTTGCATTCGAGACCGTCTCGTTAGACCCCATAATACAACGCTTTTTGGCATCTAAAGCAACAGCAATAAGCGTTGTATCTGACGTGTAATGCAACACCACAGCAAGCAAATGCAACACCAAAATGGCGTTGCATTTGACATTTGACATAGTTCCAATTCCACGTCACGAAAGTGGGTCCCACTAGCATGCCACGTCAACAATGGGTCCAGCTGGCATGCCACGTCAGCATTGGTCTAGTTGGCATGCCACATCAGCATTGGCACAGTTGGCATGCCACGTCATCAGTGGGGCCCACTAGGATGCCATGTCAACAATGGGGTCCACATGCCATGTCAACAGTGGGGCCCACGTGCCACATCAACAATGGGTCCCACATGCCACGTCAGCAATGGGCCCATAACATGTAATGCAACACTATATTTACCAAATGCAACACTATCATGTTCTTGAAATGCAACACTAAAATATCAAATGCAACGCTGTATTTACTTATGCAACGCTACAAAGTTCTAGAAATGCAACACTAAAAATATCAAATGCAACAGTGTAATTAAAATTTCTGCAATATATAGTTTCATACATAAAGAAACCAATCCAAAGCATTCAACATACATTAAATCATCCTACCAGCCATCTAAATAATTTACATCCCATCCACACCATAATTTCAAGTAATCCAACATAAAGTACATACGACTAATTCTGTATATAAAAAGTACAGAATATGGACAATAGTTACATAATAATATTGCTAAAATTTGGTGTCGTCTTGTCGTAGTAGTACCAGATCACTTGATGCAATAGCACATATTTAGGGACATTGGCATAGGAATTAATGTTGTTCCATTGCAATCAGGCTCCACCTCAGTTGCACATATAATTGTATTCCCTACAATGCTGTAAAAGCACTAGAAACAAAGAGACCAGAGGGATGCTCATTAATTCAGTTCATACTAATAAATTTATAAAGGGAAGACCAAAAGAGAAAACAACATGCAAATTGCTTACTTGAATGATTTAGAAGAAATTTTGGGAACAGGGGCGCTTAAGTTGTTGAACAACAAGTCTCTGAAATTAGTTAATACTAAGTTTATGGGGGTTTACAGTTTCTTAGCTGAGTGTAATGGATCCCCATGTTTTCGACATGTTCCACACTGCACTTGTATTGTGATTTCTAAAATTGTTCAAGCTTTTTTAAAAAAAACAAACATCTAAAATATCAGGTGCAAAATTAACTTGGACTCTTACCATAGCCTGGATGAAGCTGCCATGGCTGATGTGACTCTACTGAGCGAAGGCAGACATCCACCAGGAAATATATACTCTTTAATAAAGTCAGGACTTCGTCTGTACTCATCATATCGCTCATCTGGTATTGATATGAACTGGAAATAGTTTCGAGTTACATAAGCATGAGTTCAGGTACAAATGGTTTTGTTTTGATTATTATTTATAAGCGCATGTGGCTGATACCTGAAGAACGAATATCCCATTCTCTGCCAATAATGATTCACAGCAACCAAAAAATTCCTCCATGTATTCATGGCCAACAGCTTCTAACATCTCACTGCAAGTGGTATTTGGTTAATTATATATATAAATTCATAGCATATGAAGTTGAGGTCAAGTTTATGTTTCAATGAACTTACCAGGATATAATACGATCAAATTTAATGGTTTCTTGCAGTTGGCGATAGTCGCACAGGAGAAGCTTTATGTTGTTCTGAAAATAAGGTTGGTATGTGTAATCATATAAATGAGTAAGCTAATGTGTAGAGGTATACATGAAGGTTGATTTTTGTCAAATATAGTACCTGAAGTCCTGCTTCCTTTACTTTCATTTCTGCATATCTTAGTTGCTCCTCGAAAAGGGTAATGTCGGTGTATTTACATCCAGTTCGTTTGACAATTTCTATTGCTAAACTTCCCCAGCCACACCCAATCTCCAGAACTTCATGCTCCTTCTTAACTCTTGCCTGAATCAATTGAAGGTAGGACTATAAGGAGATGTTTCAATATAGATGTACAATCTATGCATTTACACAAAATGGCTCTGGGGAATTATAACTTTAAGACTGACCTTCTCAATTAGCATAGAGATTTTTCTCTGCTGTGCAGTTTTTAAGTCTTCACCCTCCATCTTTTAGACAAATGAGCAAAACATGAATATGTAATGGCAATGTTGAAGATAAAATTACATTTGCTGTTTGAACAAACGGATGATAGAATCTGACCTTAAATTTTGCACATGAGTAAGTCATTGTTTCATCTAAGAATAGACCAAAAAGTTCATTCGACTGGAACATGAACACAAAGACAATTTTTCAGCTAAATAGTGCCTTAATTTATGCTAGGCCTATATACGTTTTTACAAATTGTTATCTTGTAGCAAGAAGAAAATTGCAGGTTCCAATTGAATCACGGACCAGATCATAATGCCGAGAGATGTTCCTGCGAGCTTGAGTAAGAGTGTTTTGCCTTGAAACATGATGAAAAAAATATTTGGCAGATGCTATTCCTGCAGTTAAAAACATTGGTGTCCACCAGCCCCTTCAAAAACCAAAGTACGCACTGAAGTATTAATACTCAGTAGTAATTAGTAACATTTAACAAATTAGAAATAATACCTTATGGGGGTTTACAGTTTCTTATCCCTCCCTCATGAAATGGGTTGATATTATCACTTTTTTCACCCCTTATTGCATTCTTGTAAATTTAGGATGTTTAAAAATATGTAAAATACCAAAAAATATGGTTGTAGGTTCTATACCTGGCATTTCTATAGGAAGCTCCTACGCTGCTGGAATTGGCTGCTAATGCTCCACTTGTTAAAGAAAACATTTGTTTTGTTGGTGAATATGTGTTGATAGAAATTCCCTACCAACAAACAAACTTATGTATGTACACATAACGTAGTTCAATTTAATACAACATGATATGTAGTTATGTCCTTGATTACCTTTGCTGTCATGCCATTGCCCAATGTAACATCAGTCTCAAATTGCCTATCAATACTGCTAGCACCAGCGGTAAAAATCCATGGGGCAACATTTTGGACAGTAGATGTGTCAGGCCCCAAATTACCTGCTGCGCATGCTGTCACGATTCCCTTCTTCATAGCATGAAAAGCCCCAATGGCCATTGAATCTTCAAAGTAGATTCGGACCGGGCCTCCTACGGATACAGATATAACATCAACCCCGTCAGCAAAAGTAAGATAAACAAAGAATAATAGAGTTACCTTTTGGTATTATCATATTTTTTTGTAGTCTGCTGGTGGTTCTTCTCGAAGATCAACAAAAGCTTCCACATTCCTTAACCAATCTTGAGTGCATATTAGATCTTTTGCTCACACCAATAGATCTAGCCTTTCCAGAATCATATAGAGCCTCCAGTGATTTCCATGTACTGGGAATTAGATAATCAAGCTACACACTTCCCCGCCCAGACTAAGATTTGGTATAAACCAAACTACAGGTTATTCTCTTCAAATAGACAGAGACAGAGAGGGAGAGAGAGATACAGAGACACACACACACACACAGAGAGAGAGAGAGAGAGAGAGAGAGAGAGAGAGAGAGAGAGAGAGAGAGAGGGGTCAAAGCCATAGAGAGATGAATAGAATACCCAAATCCATAGATTGAAACTCTAACAGTTAGAGATGAAGTACCTTAACGAAATCTCGAAATCATAAGTCCTATAAATTAGGGTTTGTATAATTAAATTAGGGTTTTCAATTTGTAAATCGAAATATGTTGGAGATGATTTAACTAAAAAAATTTCCAATTGAAGGTGCGGAGAGAGTATGAAGAGAGAGGGTATGTCGAGCGAGAGAGTAGAGTAGAGAGGGAGAGAGTGTTTTTGGGGGAATTAGAGTAAGTGCTTTCATAACACTGTTTTGGGGATGTCTAAAAATTTCATTTTGGGCGGAAAATTGTCCGCCCAAAATTTTAACCCCAATGTCTAGCTGTTCACCTACTAACCCAATCTATTTTGGGTATTTTAATTTTTTTTTCTTTTTTTCGAACATCAATTTTAATGTTTTAATTTAAAATTTATAAAATTTTGGAAAACCTAAAAACATGAATGATAAAAATAAAAAATTTAAAAGAAACATTAGTTAAAAGGAAGCTCTACATCGACCGATTTGACTGTTATAAAATCTAACCAAATAAATATAGGGTTTTTTAAAAAAAAATTAAAATAAACACTAGTTAAAAGGAAGCTCTACATTGACCGATTTCACTGTTATAAAATCTAACCAAATAAATCTAGGGTTTTTTTAAAAAAATTACCACATTAATAAAAATATTTTATTAATGTGGTAATTTTAAAAATATTTTAAAAAAATAGATTCATCATTCGGGACAAGACTAGTTAAAAGGAAAGTCAAATTTAACCGGTTTGACGGTTATAAAACCAAACCAAATACATCTAGAATTTTTTTTTAAAAAAATTACCACATCACTAAAATCTTTAGATCTTGACATCCGTACAATTGGAACGTCGAAAAAATAATTTAAAAAAATAGATTCATCATTCGGGACAAGACTATTTAAAAGGGAAGTCTACATTGACCGGTTTGACCGTTATAAAACCAAACCAAATACATCTAGCAAATTTTTTAAAAATTTACCACTTCACTAAAACCGTTATATCTTGACATCCGTACGATTGGAACGTCGAAAAAATAATTTAAAAAAATAGATTCATCATTCGGGACTAGACAAGTTAAAAGGGAAGTCTACATTGACCCGTTTGACCGTTATAAAACCAAACCAAATACATCTAGCAAATTTTTTAAAAATTTACCACTTCGCTAAAATCATTATATCTTGACATCCGTACGATTGGAACGTCGAAAAAATAATTTAAAAAAATAGATTCATCATTCGGGACAAGACTATTTAAAAGGGAAGTCTACATTGACCGGTTTGACCGTTATAAAACCAAACCAAATACATCTAGCAAATTTTTTAAAAATTTACCACTTCACTAAAACCGTTATATCTTGACATCCGTACGATTGGAACGTCGAAAAAATAATTTAAAAAAATAGATTCATCATTCGGGACAAGACAAGTTAAAAGGGAAGTCTACATTGACCCGTTTGACCGTTATAAAACCAAACCAAATACATCTAGCAAATTTTTTAAAAATTTACCAGTTCGCTAAAATCGTTATATCTTGACATCCGTACGATTGGAACGTCGAAAAAATAATTTAAAAAAATAGATTCATCATTCGGGACAAGACTATTTAAAAGGGAGGTCTACATTGACCGGTTTGACCGTTATAAAACCAAACCAAATACATCTAGCAAATTTTTTAAAAATTTACCACTTCACTAAAACCGTTATATCTTGACATCCGTACGATTGGAACGTCGAAAAAAAGATTTTAAAAAATAGTTTCATCATTCGGGACAAGACTATTTAAAAGGGAAGTCTACATTGACCGGTTTGACTGTTATAAAACCGAACCAAATACATCTAGCAAATTTTTTAAAAATTTACCACTTCACTAAAACCGTTATATCTTGACATCCGTACGATTGGAATGTCGAAAAAAAAAAAATTTCAAAATAGTTTCATCATTCCGGTAAGAGCAGCAGTTAACGCAACACTTCAAAACATCAAATGCAACGCTTTTTTCTCCTAATGCAACGCTTCTGCCACGTCAGCGAATGCCACGTCAGCAAATGTGGGCCCCACACCTGCCACGTCAGCAATTGTGGGCCCCACACCTGCCACGTCAGCATATGTGGACCACCTGCCACGTCACCCTTGTGGGCCCCACACTGCCACGTCACCCTTAGTGGGCCCCACAGCTGCCACGTCAGACTTTATTAATATTAAAAACACCTAATGCAACGCTTTTATATAGCAAATGCAACGTTTTTTTCACCTAATGCAACGCTTCTGCTACGTCCGCGAATGCCACGTCAGCAAATGTGGGCCCCACACCTGCCACGTCAGCAAATTGTGGGCCCCACACCCTGCCACGTCAGCATCTGTGGACCTCCTGCCACGTCACCTTTGTGGGCCCCACACTGCCACGTCACCCTTAGTGGCCCCACAACTGCCACGGCAGACTTTATTAATATTAAAAAACAGCTAATGCAACGCTTTTATATAGCAAATGCAACGCTTTTTTCACCTAATGCAACGCTTCTGCCACGTCAGCAAATATGGGCCCCACATCTGCCACATCAGCTATTGTGGGCCCCACACTTGACACATCAGCATCTCTGGCCTCTTGCCACATCATCCTTGTGGGCCCCACACTGTCACGTCACCCAGGTGGGGCCCACAACAGCCACGTCAGCATTTATTAAAATTAAAAAATAACTAATGCAACGCTTTTATATAGCAAATGCAACGCCTTTTTCACCTAATGCAACGCTTCTGCCACGTCAGCAAATGCCAGGTCAGCAAATGTGGGCCCCACATCTGCCACATCAACAATTGTGGGCCCCACACTTGCCACGTCAGCAAATGCCACGTCAGCAAATGTGGGCCCCACTGCTGCCACATCAGCATTTTTTAAAATTAAAAAATATCTAATGCAACGCCAGCTGTTAGTGTTGCATTATGTGAAACACCGTGGATCAAATGCAACGCTAATTATGTGTAATGCAACACCAGTTCAAGTTCTGTTTCATTAGAGCCAAAATTTCATACCTAACAGAACACTTTCAGTGAAACACTTTCTAAAAGCATTGCATATGAGCATTTATGGCGTAGTGTAGTGAGAGTCTTGTGGAGGAATCAGAATGTTGAAGAATCAACATGGGAACTAGAGAGCGCGATGCGTGAAAAGCACCCCCAACTATTTTCAACCTGATTCCGGGACGGAATCCTTTTAAGGAGGGGAGGCTGTAAGAACCCTAATTTTTGGTAATATTTCCTTTTCTTTAATATCTTGTGGCATTGTCATTATGGAACCTTTCTAGTCATCCCTGTTGATTAATAGAATTGATTGTCTGAGAAACTGCGTTGTTGCATTTATTATGTAAGATATACAGAGAGATTGTGAAGGCAGGAGTCTTACTGTTAGTAATATTTATAAAACTTGGGATTTGAGAATGGTTAGAGTATTAAAGGATTTATTAAGAATTATGACGAGGAATTATGAACATTCGAGGAATTTACACAATAAGTACTTAAGGAATTATAGGGGAAATCTCTACGCGACGAAATATTATTACGAGAGAATAATTAAGATACGATACGAAGTAAAGATTTAATTATAAGCATTGGTGGATGAATAATAATACAAGGAGTAGTATTGCATGCAAGCCCATGCAACCAAGTAGTTAGAAATCAAACAAGTTAGTTGGCCATTGGAAGATGAATAGTGTTTAGTTGGTTACTTTTTCAAAAAAGGGGACACAAAGTACAAGAGGCCATGCTTGCTAGTACTACCACCATGCTTACATGTGATATGTATCACCCAACCTACATGACCTAACACTAATTATTCACCCAAGTCAAACACAAAAACAAAACATAAAAACTTTTCTCCCCCCCCCCTTGAAGCTTGCTCTCGGCCAAGCAAAGAAAGAAGAAGAAAATTTCTTCTTCTCCCCTCTCCCATCACTCATAAATCTTGCCATAATTCCTAGGTTATCTACATCACATATACAAGGTATGCTAGCAATTTCACTCCATTCTATCCAACCATTTTCAAGTTACAAATTATTCAAGTTTTGGTAAATGGTAACCAAGTTTGCTTTTCATTTAGATCTTGCATTGTAAGTGTTGTAGGAGGCCATATAAGGTGTTTTTAAGTTGTGTAAAGATTGTTCAAGGTATCTAGGAGCTCAATAAGGTATAAAATCTCAAACCCCCCTTGGTTATGTATTGTTCATATAGTATGGTAGTAGATCCATGTGTTTTAGGACTTATCTTGGATGTATATGTATTGGATAGCATGGATCTTGGGTTTTGATGTTGAGATTTTGATTTTTATGACTATGGTTAATATATATATCTCCATGAGTGTTATGAGTCATGATCTAAGTGTATTAAGTGGTGATTATGTTATGGAAGTATGAAAAAGGGTTGATCTAAGTGACTTGAGCTTGCTGAGTTTGTCCAGGAACTTTGATCTGTGTTGTAGCACAATTTTGAACACCCAAATGATGTCCCCTGATGTCCTACCTTATATTGTTGGAAAGATAATTGAATGTAGTTTCTGGAAATGTAAGGTTCATAGCTAGGTGATGTGTGGATTTCTAGTTATGGCCGGAGAAGTGAATTTTGTTTCTGGACTATGGACTGCATTAAGTGACCCCCTTGTGAACCTTGTTTAAACACCTTAAAATATATTTGGGATCATGGAAAAATTTGAGAATGTAGGTAATGCAGTGGTGAAGACCACCCAAAAGGAATTAGATTAAAATATGAATTTTTGGATTTTATAAAAATACTAGAGTAAAATTCGCGCAATGGAAAAAAAGTCGATTAGTGGAACATTATTCTAGGGATAGTGGTTATGATTCGAACGTGGTAACTAAATTAAGTCGAGTAAGTGACGAGCGTAAACGAGTGATGTCATGGACCTATAGTGGGGCTACGGAGTCATAAGACGAAGTCGTTAAGTTAATTTCGTACCCCCTTAAAACCCTGTAATTAGAGAGAAATTGTTAAGGTACTAACGAACGATTATTGTTTATGTATAGATCGTTTGAATCCGCACGCTCGACCACCCAACCAAACCAAGGCAAGTTTACTTTTCAAAACTTATCCCTATACAAGGATTTTCACTGTTGTGTTTGTAGTTTTCAAATTATATCAAATGCTATGTTTATCGAAGTATTGATGCAATTGAGATTGAACAAGTACATGTATGCTTTTACCCCTTGAACTTAGATTGAAATGTTTTCTTCGGACAACGACTCTAGCAATAGAGGTCGTAGCGGTCCGTATATACTATTGACCGGGGAGCGGTATATTATTATATCGTATCTATATTGCGAAAACCCGAAGGGTCATTCGGGTGGTATCGTATATTCAAATAACTATTATTATATCTTCGTAAATACTCGAAACCCTATCTTGGATTAAGAGTTTATTTTATCGAATAATTATTTTATTAATTATTAATATTAAATCTTAAAATATTATTTATTAATTACTGTTCATTATTTAAAGACAAAGTTAATCCAAGATACTTTTTAATACTTTCAAACTCGAACTCTTTCGAACTCAAAACATTTTCGAAAACCCCCGTTCAGATTCTGCTTCTTGTATGATTTCAAGAATCATCGGTCGACTGATGTCGGACCTCAACTACTCTATTTTCAATCAAAATCAAGTTTTAAAAGAAAAGAAAAAGGGACTCTGGCAGGTGTGGGAACCGTTGACGAACGATTCCCGGGATGTGTAAGCGGCCGTGAGCCAGGCGGTCCATCACTTATTATTCCGGCCCAGGTGTTGCCGAAGGATGATTACGGATGTAGTTTTCATCGAGGGTGATTACGGATGTAGTTTTCACCCAAGGGATAGTTACGGATGTAGTTTCTATCCTTCTACCGGTAGAGAAGACCCACGGATTATTGGACTTGGATGTGGCGACTGATCATCGTCAATCCTTGTCAGATTTTGTGTTTTCTTTAAGTCCCATTCCTCCATTTTGGAAAAATGCTTTGACACTGCTTCTTAGGCTTTTGTTCCAAGTTGCTGATAGTGTTCTATTTTGATGAGAATGATGTTGATTCAATGCAGTATCTAGAACTGCAAGTTTATTTTGAAAACAAGGGCACATATTGTTGCACCTTCGAGATTTATCAACTATGACAAGTGATTTTATAACTGATTGAAACAAACAAGTATATCAACTGCCAATCATATGAAATGTTATATTGCTTATCTTATACATATATTTATTGCTGAGCTATAGTTGCTCACTCTTGCTTGTTTTCAAACTTTACAAATACAACAGCTAAGCGAAATGGCAAGACCCATGCAGACTGTTCGAAAGCAGGTGACTAGGCCCGAGCCACCACTTGAGATTCCACCGGTAGGCCCCATTAGCCGGATTGGTTGGCAGCTTTTGTTAGTACGTTTTATTTATCAGCATGACCTGTGCAAGGCAGTGTATCGTAACAAACTTTCAAGCCGCCAACTTCGCTTCATATCGGAGTGTTGTTGGTAGCATAAATACTATTTAATTCGGTCTGTAATAACTCTGATAACTTTATTACTGTTTAATCAATGTGTGACGTTTCTGAGGCTCTAACCTGTGTGTGTGAGTGTGGTGTGAGTTTATTTTGGGGTCGATGGCTGTGTTATATATATTATGTGCAAGAGCAGGTATGTTATTAATGGAAAATGGACCGTGAGCGCCTAGATCTCCGACCCCGGATCTGGGGGCGTCACAGCCAATGAGGTGGCCGACAGTCTAAGTATAAAGGAATAATTACAAATTTTCATACCAAAGAAACAAAATGATATTTGGAAAGACCATGAAGGTCATATCGGAGTGGAGGAAGTTACATTCCTTTTGATGATTGTGCAAGAATCAAAGGTAATAATAGTTTAAATAAAGATTCGATTCGTGATGGAGTCTTAAACATATTACGTACCTTAGAAGGTCCCGTTTTGAGGCAAACCAGGACCATGATACAAAATTGACGAAGTAAACCGTTAGGTTTCCAGTCTTTTATGGAAGCTGCATGAATGATAGTTTCATCAACCTGACATAGCTGCGATGCTTGAAACTCTTCTGCAATTTTATCTACTTCATGTAATATCTACATCAAGTTCAGGAAGTGTTCCTTATGGATAAGGAATAGTGATTTCCAGAGAACCTACCCAAAGTACCACTCGATCGAGAGATTTGATTCCTTTCGAATTAGGGAGAAATTGATATTATAATAATGATGGATTAGTTGATACCCAATGGAGCCAAATTGATTATGAGGGAAATAATTCAAGGATAAAGATGGAGTCAGAGATTTTGGAATCTAGTTCAGACTAAGAGATTATGACGCCAGCGATATGAGGCTTGATTAGCTCATATGGTTGACCCCGAGGAAAGAGACACCAAGTATAATTATAATGATTTTGGGAGGTTGTACAAGGTTTTAATAAGCTACCAGATATCGATTTGGATGACATAATACTGAATATCGAGTGTTCAGAGCCTAGTGCTGCATCTCCCGTTAGCCCAGTAGGAATAAAAGAATTATCAACTCAGATGCGAGGATTGTTGAATAAGAGTGCGATGAGACTCAGTGTGCTACCGTGAGGAACCGGTGTGTTGTAAGAAATAAATATGTTAGCACAAGATTGTGCATCGAACCTCGAGAGTTGAATGAGTCAACATTGAGTATAGGTACTGTTGTAGAAGATTGTCAGAGCAGCACAGGGACGTTGTGTATTTTCCAAACTTATTAGGAAATGGGACATCACCGGTTGGAATTTAAAAATCGAGGATATACCCAAGATTGTGAATCGCACTAGGTATAGACACTATGAAATTGTAAGTGATGTCATTTTGGGTTGACTATTGCACCCACAACTTTTTGGAATTTAATGAATTGGCTGTGAGTTTCGCCCTAAGTATATCGAAACATCGTATATATGAAGGAAAGGTGCGAAATCAAAAAGGATCAAACATGATCGACTTTCAGACCTATCAGATCTGAAAATATGTGTGCTTGTGTGTATATGAAGATTATGATTTTTGATAAAAGGATTGAGAGTCCTCGAACCAGAAAACATTCCCCGCAAACAAATCCCCCCAAGAGATTCGCCTTTCTTTCAGAAAGGAGAAGAGATGAGATAATAGAGAATGACTGAATGAACACAGGAGGCAGATTGGCATTCTGTGAGATGATTAAAGAAGAGGTTGGAACACCGGGGGTGATAGTAGTTAACAATGAGATAGCGAGGCCAAAACAGTGATGGCCGACGAGCTCGTTGCTAGACATCAAGAGTTACTCGAATCGATTGTTAGAATACTCGAACTAGTTTCAATACAGAGTACCCCATCGACAATAGAGTTGACATTTATACAATGGAATTGGGAAATATCTAGAATTAATAGAGGATTCTGACAAGCAAGTTTTTGTTGATGTATTTCTGTGCAAACAAGATAGAGAATATGAGCTTCGAGATTTGTAATAAGAAAAGGTATCCTCGTGGAAGGAATTAACAAGATTAGAATGAAAGGAAGAGTTTAAACGCGTCAGGAAGGTGGCCTATGAGCCAGCCTCACCCAAACCGGTAAAATGGTCATAACATGGTTCATGCGTATGTGCCTCATCAGTATACTATAGATGCCCGGCATATGACAGAGTACGAGCAGATAGATATACATAACCGAATCTGAACTACGAAGGACAACCTGTGGAAATTATGAATAGAAAAGAGCAAGCGCTAAGAGATAAGGTTGTCAAGCTAGTGAGAGATTTGAAGAAAATCAAGAAGTGGAAGAATCCACCTGAGAAATAGAAAGTGCAATGGGATAGAAGTAACCCCAGTTATTCCTAAACTGATTCCGAGGACAGAATCCTTTTAAGGAGGGGAGACTGTAATAACCCGAATTTTGGGTAGAATTAAAACTTTTCTTATTGTGGTTAAAGAGCACTAATGAATGGTGGTTTCAAAGAACAATGATTGTAATGAATGGATATTGCTTTGGACAATGATCCTGATGCATTGGTATATTGTCAGAATAGAGTAATTCGATGGTTGAGGACCTAGATAAGAATAATCTACCATCCAGGAAGGAGCTAATGGATCCTTGAAGGGAAATGAGTACGTGCATAGTGTTTCCCATACGTGCATAGTGTTTCCCGTACGTGCATAGTGTTTCCCATATGTGCATAGTATTTCCCGTACGTGCATAGTGTTTCCTGTACGTGCATAGTAATTTGGTGGATGAATAATGATTTTGTAAGTTGGAAAACTTTTCACGCCACCCTATGTACGGGACGTGATATGGATGTTTCGAAGTCATATTAGTAATACACGGAGGAAATAAGTGAATGCAGAGACGATCAGAATTCAAAAATTCCAAATTCTTTTTCGGTATAATATTTGACCGGACAGTGGATTAAATATTATTATAATCCAAGAATTGAGATATTAACTTTGAGAATTTTATATTTTGGGATTTTATTATATTTGATTTAAGAATGAAGGTAGGAAACCACTGAGGCAGTGAAACAAGCGTTCTAGAAACCGCTAAAACGTTATAACGAGATTAATCAATAAAGCGAACGAATCCTAGATTACGGATTAAGTTCGTATCGAGATTAAATATCCTACATGATCATCACGAGGATTATATTAAGGATTGGGGAAGGTATTATGAATATCGAGAAATTTCCCGGTAAACCCTAGAGGTGAAACTACTTGATTATTCTTCGAACGATCAGCGAAATTGAGCGATAACCGAACAAAGAAATGAACGAACAATATAGGATGCATCCACCAAAGATAGTGGAAGATGACATCACACCTTTATAAAAATATCTAAGCACCTAGTTGCAGTTTACCCAGGGACTTAAGTGCTAAAAGGCAAGAGATGAGTACGTAAGTGTAATTGTGAGGTTAAAATATTTTAAAAAGGACCAATCAAAGCATGACAACACATCTTGAAGAGATGTATCCAAAGACATTAGATATATATTACAAGATTTTATCATTATTGGCCATAAAGCAAGCAAGAACAAGAGAAAACAAAGCAAAAACACCAAACACTCCAAAACTGCCCAACAGGAACAAAGATCAAAGAAAAATTCATATCTCCATTTCTATCCATGATAAAATCACCACATTTTAACCATAGCTTCTCCACTCCATGGGCAAGATTCGTTCCAAATTTCATGGAAATCCAAGTAGTATAGCCTAGTCAAATCCATGCTTAAAGTTGGAGGACCAAAACTGACCAGGTTCTGATCAGTAGAAAGATGGGGCTCAAAACCCTAGCTCCCATGGTTGGATTCTTGTGTTCTATAGCTCAAAAGAAATCCCTTGAAGAGTAGAAGGTGTGGTAAAAATTTTAGAACCAAACTCTTAGTTTTTGATTTTATATGATTTTTACAAGATTGACGATGAATAGTGGATCTTAGAAACTAACTTTGTTTTCTTGAATCTTTGGTTGATCTAGAGCTTGGTTAAGTTATTACAAGGATCAAGAAAGGCTTGTTAAGTGTTTTCATACTTCAAAGGAAGGTATAAAGTTCATAAACCCTAGAGCTACTTTGAGTATTATATGTTTTTATGAATGATTTTAGTGTTAGTAGGTTATGTATGTTAAGATCTATGATTTTAGTTGATAGTTGTTGATTAGTTGGATGATGATCCATGAGATAGTGATTATGTGATGTTATTAGACTTGTAATGATGTGTTCATATGATAGAATGGATGGGGTGTAGTGCTTGATTGAATCGCGGTGATGCGAAAACTTTGGAAAACGTGTAAACATAGCCGTTATAATGCCTGATTTTACAATGCCATGATTTGTATGCCATTTTCGTGCTAAGTGACCAACTGACCAGTAGCATCTCCTGCCATGAATAGTTGACTCATGTTACGAGGATCGTTTTGACATGAGAATCGTAGCATTCGGACTTACAGTTTAGGAGAAATCGTAAAATTCGTAAAAGCAGTTCGTAAACGTACGTATGAATTCGTAACTACAATTGAACCCCTTTAAAGTGATAAATTCGGTTGCGAATCTTGGTAATTAAATACTATAGGTCATAATAAAGATATGAGAGAAGACCTTGTGTCAAAAAGATTATTTTTGGATTTTATAAAAATATTTGAATCAAGGTTAAGTGCGAAGAAACCCCTTAAAGGAGCACTCGATTATAACTTTGTAAACCGCTTAGTGAAACGGGAGAATGAGATCCGAATTCTAAAACAAATCTTCGACTTAAGTATTTGTCGATTGACATGGACATAGTACGAGCCTAAAGCGAGCTAGTAACGCCTTCGTTGTGTATTGCTTACGTGTTTAAGAATTGAATTATAAGTGAATCGTCTAGGGGATTAATCGTACGTTTTCTTT
This sequence comes from Saposhnikovia divaricata, assembly GCA_036435485.1. Taxonomy (NCBI): domain Eukaryota; kingdom Viridiplantae; phylum Streptophyta; class Magnoliopsida; order Apiales; family Apiaceae; genus Saposhnikovia; species Saposhnikovia divaricata. The sequence continues at coordinate 161,253,280 of CM071596.1, read as the reverse complement.
TGACTTTGTCTAGATTGTTTGACACTGTCACGAGCCCCTACCACTTCTCGAGCATCAGGCAAGTTTCAATTCCCTTCTTTTAGGCTGTTGTTTTGATTGAATATATATATATATATATATATATATATATATATATATATATATATATATATATATATATATATATATATATATATATATATATGTTTCTGTTATACATATGCCATAGCATGCATGACTACTTTCAAGTTATATCATTATGCTTGTTCCATGATTGTTTATTTGCTTATAAATTAGATAGCTAACGTATCAATTATAAGCCGATTATTGTAAGACCCTCAGAGAAGGTTGTATATATCTTATTCATCAAATATAGACCGGGAGTCAATATTTCTTGATATATCGAGGTTACCTCGGAGGAAAATATTTAAGTAAATATTTTCCCTTATTCGGGCGACGAATATTATTTGAATATTCGTTCGAGATTATTTATTTAATGATCCTTACTTAAAATAATTATTTGAACGTAATCATTCGACGAATAATATTTGTCAATATTCATTCAGAGTCGAATTGATTATCGATTATTATTTCGAATATTCTTCTAAAGATGAGACTACTAAATGAATATTATTTGGATATTCTTTTAGAATATTATTTTATTAAATAAATATTACTTTTGAATATTCATTTAAGATATTAATTACTTGATGAATATTATTTTAATATTCATCTGAAGCTTGATTTAATTATCGAATATTATCTCGAATATTCCTTTAAGGCTTGGATTACTAAATGAATATTACTTGATATTCATTTAGAATATTATTCATTAAATGAATATTACTTTTGAATATTCATTTAAATTCCTAATTAATTATGAATATTACCTTAAATATTCCTTTCAGGTCTTATTAATTAATGAATATTGTTTTGAATATTCATTTAAATATTTATTTATTCAATAAATATTCTCCTGATATTTCTTCAGGGATTATTTTGAAAAATACTCTGATTAAAGACATTCTTTCATATTCCTAAATATTATTTAAATATTCTTAATTCAATAAATATTCTCTGAATATTTATTCCATACTTAGAATAACCTCAATAAGTTTTATCTTCTTCGATTATTACGAAAAATATTTCGGAGACATATTATTATTAATCTTATATCAAGAAAGGTTCTCAGACAACATTCTTCTTGAGTCTATCTCCCTAAATATAAGGGAACCTTACTTGGAAAATGTTATTTATCTTGTCGATTTCCCGGTCATAAAGTATTCTCTTCACTCGCAACTCGGGTGCTATTGACTTATTAAGTCGTTGTTTACCTTTTCATCTTTCGAGGGGTAAGATTGTTGGAACAAGTTGATATTCGTTACCAATCAATAGCTTGGAAGTTATTGGTGAATTTTCCTTTCCAACTAGATACGACTACTTTGTAGAGTCTTATCAACAAGTATTATACTTGGGGAAAGGGGGACGAACGTTACATTCAGAATCATGAATTCTATATGAACTAGGAGTCGTGTAAGAGGCCGAGTAGCGCCGGTCCATCCCCTTTGGCCCAACCGTTGGCCGAGGAGAGCTAGTAAGGCGGTAGACAAGTAAAGCCGTCAGTTCTTCCTTCTACCGGTAGTAAATCTAATTTGAGCTGTACGATCTCGACTGATCATCAAGATTGGAACAGCGGGCGCGGTGAATACTCCATCATTGGTTCATCATCCAAACTTATTTATTTACTGCAACATGATTACTGTTGGCAGAGCTGGAAAAGTGTTCATAACTGGAATTGCAATCTTTTCATGCAAGTTCCTCTTTTTAATGACAATGAGAATATCTCGCTTACTTTTGATGTAGCAGATATTTCTACAAACAAATACTTTAAGTTACCTTGTAACTTCATCGTTCATATTATACTGGCATCATTTCCGTAAATGCATGGCATATGGTTTGAAAGATACTTTTGAACTGTTATATATTATCGTTCAGTTATATATTATTGTTGGTGGGATATTGCTCACCCTTGCTTTATTATTATATCACAACAACAGCTAGACCAGATGACTCGCACAAGTCGCACTCGACGCGGGCGAGGACGATGAGACTACCAGAGCTGTAGAAGAAGCTATTGGTAGGATAGATTTATTCTTTCAGTACCAAGTATATGGTCTAGTATGACTTGTGTAAATAGATGGCAAAGAGTATGTATTTATATTGAAATTCTTTTGGATTGTAAGAACTTATAATGTGATTAATAAAAATTTGATTGTTACTCTGATTTTATCTCTGGGACTATAACGGGTGTGTTTTACATTGTTCTGTTGGGTCATAGAGATTTAATTTATTTTATGTTAAGGAAAGTTCAAGTGTTGTGGACAGAATTGGAAACCGTAACGACCGGATCCCGGACCCCGGATCTGGGGGTGTTACAGATCCGCGGGGGCGGAGTGATCCAGGCTAGGGATGCTAGGCGTGTTGTACGTCGTGCATTTTCCCGAGTGAGGACCTTGCTCCGCCGCGATGCGGCCCCGTGATGTGTTACTGATAGCTCAGTCCCCTAGGTTCAGATGACATTAGTCTGTCCTTTCTGACCAGTGGATGAGTAGACTGACCTACAGATATGTAGATGTGATTTCGGGTAGTATGTACGGATGTAGCCCTACTTTTGTGTAGCCTGACTATTCGGATGATGTACTTGTATTTGTTCCACTTTTGCTAGACTTTGACACCGGAACTATGTATTTGGCTCTAACATCCAAACTTTGTGATAACCCTTGTATCGTACTTATTTAGTTTCAGTTTCCTTAATATTGCCTCAACTACTTTACTTTCCGATGCCATGCTTTACTGTTTTGATATACAACTTTGATTATACAATTGCTACAAGCCACGAATACAACCATGTTGTTTCAAATTTACGATATGCGATTTCAAATTGTTTTCTACAATTTCCAAAAATGTTCCTACAATCTTTAAAAATAAATATTTAAAAAAAAAAAAATTTGTTTTGAAAAATATTTTTGAGGTTTCGAAGTTTTGAAAACTCTTGTAAATGTTTTCGCATCCCAAAGGGATTTTTCCCAAAACTGTTTGACATTTTATTTCCAACCTCGGATTATTAAAACTTTTGCAACTTCCACCCTTATGAGGAGGAACGATACGCTCCTGACCCGTGCAAACGCTGTCAGGTAATTGGAAAATCCTAACCCCTTTCTTGTTTTTTTATCAGAATCATGCCACCCAGAAGAATGAACACTCGAGCTCACCCGATCAGTTCTGAGGGCCAGGGTAGCCACCATGGAACCGGAGGCCACCAGAACCGTGAAGGGGAGAATGTCAACATGAGTGAGAGTGAGGGCAACGATCATAACTTGTTTGATGACTATGAGTATGAAGAAGAAGAAGCTGGTGATGACACCCGAGAGGTAGAACATCCTAGGGGAGGCCCTATGGAACAGTTCATGGAGTTACTTAGGCAGAACTTGGACCGTCCCCCAGTCCAGCAACCACCCCAAAATGCTAATGCAAATGCTTTCCGGAACTTCAAATCCCTAAAACCCCCAGAATTTAAAGGAACTGCCGACCCGGTCGAGGCAAGGGCTTGGCTGAAGGAAATGGAAAAATCTTTCGAGATACTAGGTGTCGCTGAGGAGCAGAAGACTGTTTTCGCCACTTACCTTCTGAAGTGTGAGGCGAACTATTGGTGGGAAGCTAAGAAGAATTTGGAAGGAAGAGGTGTGGTGACCTGGGAGAGGTTTAGCGAGCTGTTCTTGGAGAAGTACTTTCCTAGGTTCATGGAGACACAAATGGAGCTGAAGTTTTTGGAACTGAAGCAAGGTAACATGACGGTGGCCGAGTATGAGGCCAAATTTACTGAGTTATTGAGGTTTGTGCCGGAATATGTGAACTCTGAGGCAAAGAGGGCCCGAAGATTTCAATTAGGGCTAAAGCAATGGATTCAGAATCGTGTGGCGGTTCTTGAGCTGACAGACTATGCCACCCTGGTACAGAAAGCATCAATTATGGAGGCTGGGAGTGAACAGATGCAGAAGGAGAGGGAAGGAAAGAAGAGGAAGTTTGATAGTCGAAAGGGAAACTCTGCGGGAAGGAGTTTTCCGAGCAAATTTAAGCGAGGAACGATGTCCCAACCCAGCGGAAACTTTGGAACCAAGAGAGCTGAAAGTTGGAGTGTGGGCCAGAGCGGCCGACCACAGGGATCGTCTTACTCTACCCCATCCCGAGCCCAACCCCCAGAATGTAATAAATGTGGAAGGAAACATGCGGGCGTGTGTAACCTGCAAGATGTGAAATGCTTCAAGTGTGGGCTGACAGGACACTATGCTAACGCCTGTCGAGGAACTAGTAACAACACCAGTGCCGGAGGTAATTGCTTCAAGTATGGGAAACCAGGGCACCGAATGAGGGAATGTATGTCCTCCGGGCCAGCTGCATCAAGAGTGAGTGGAACTACTTCTAACAAGGCCCCTACTGCAAGAACTTTTAACATGACGGTGCAGGATGCCGTGAGGAACACGGATGTGATTGCAGGTACTCTACTACTCAAATCAGTTAAGGCAAATGTTTTATTTGATTCGGGAGCTACCAAGTCTTTCATATCTCTAGATTTTGTATGTCAGTTAGGCCTTAAGACTGAACCATTGAAAGACAGATTGTAAATAGAGATAGCTAATTATGAAATTATTCCCGTTAGCCAAGTATGTCCAGGTTGTGACCTAGAAATAGAAGGGCGACACTTTCGGGTAGACTTAATACCTTTTAAACTAGGGGAGTTTGACGTAATAGTAGGTATGGATTGGTTAACTACCCACGGAGCCCAGATTGATTGTGTCAAGAAGAAAGTAAGTTTGAGACTGCTAGGGGACGAGGAAGTATAGTTTAGTGGGAAACGGCAAAACCAAATGTTCCTGACTATGATTCAAGCTAAGAGGCTGTTACGTAAAGGATGCGAAGCCTATTTAGCCTATGTGAAGGATACCAAGAAGGAGGCACCAAACCTACAGGAAGTCCCTGTCGTTAATGAGTTCGCGGACGTATTTCCGGATGATCTTCCCTGGACTACCACCCGATAGAGACATCGAGTTCGCTATAGACTTAGTTCCGGTACGGCCCCAATTTCGAAAGCCCCATATCGGCTAGCCCCAGTGGAGATGAAAGAGCTGGCCACTCAGTTACAAGAGTTGTTGGATAAAGGGATGATAAGACCTAGTGTGTCACCGTGGGGAGCCCCGGTGTTATTCGTGAAAAAGAAGGATGGTAGTATGAGATTATGTATAGACTACAGGGAGTTGAACAAGGTGACAATAAAGAATAAGTATCCCTTGCCCAGGATAGATGACCTGTTTGATCAATTAAAAGACGCAATTTATTTTTCTAAAATTGATTTGAGGACCGGGTACCACCAGTTAAAGATTAAACCAGAAGATATACCAAAGACGGCCTTTCGCACCCGGTACGGACACTATGAGTTCCTAGGGATGTCATTTGAGTTAACGAATGCCCTGCAGCTTTCATGGATTTAATGAATCGAGTCTTCAAGAAGTACTTGGACAAGTGTGTTATAGTCTTCATTGATGACATCTTGATTTATTCCAAGATGAAGGAGAAACATGCAGAGCACTTGAGGATTGTATTGGGAGCATTGAGAGAAGAAAAGTTGTACGCTAAGTTCTCGAAGTGCGAATTTTGGTTGAAGGAAGTTCAGTTTTTAGGGCATGTGATTAGCAAACAAGGCATTCTAGTGGACCCAGCCAAAATAGAGGCTGTATCAAATTGGGAGAGACCAACCACTCCGACAGAGGTGAGAAGTTTCATAGGACTGGCTGGCTACTATAGGAGATTTTTCCAAGACTTTGCCAAGATAGCAGCCCCTTTGACCCGACTAACTCGCAAGACCGAGAAGTTTGTGTGGACTGAAAAATGCGAAGAGAACTTCCAAGAGTTGAAGAAGAGGTTGGTGACAGCACCAGTACTAGCCCTACCTGATGATAAGGGAGATTTTGTGATTTATAGCGACGCATCCCATAAAGGTTTAGGGTGTGTGCTTATGCAGCACGGTAAAGTGATTGCGTATGCGTCCAGACAACTTAAGGAATATGAGATAAGATACCCCACCCATGATTTGGAATTAGCAGCGATAGTTTTTGCTTTAAAGATCTGGAGACATTATCTTTACGGAGAAAATTGTGAAATCTACACGGATCACAAGAGCTTAAAGTACATATTCACTCAGAAAGAGTTAAACATGAGGCAGAGAAGATGGCTAGAGCTAATCAAAGATTATGATTGTGAGATTCATTATCACCCAGGGAAGGCCAACGTAGTGGCCGATGCACTTAGCCGCAAGGAGAAACTTAAGATGATAACGTCAGTGGACGAGTTGATCAAGGACCTTGAGAAACTGGAGATTGAGGTGAGGTTACCAGGAATTGGACAAGAGAGTCTAATGGAAATAAGAGTCCAACCACCGCTATTGGAAAAGATTAAGTTATGCCAGGAAAAGAAGATAGAAGAAGAAAAGAATTCGATGGAGAAAATTTTGCCTGGCGAGGAAATTAAGTGTGAAAAGGACGGGAACGGAATTATGAGGTACGCATCTAGGATATGGATCCCGAACGTTCAAGAATTAAAAGACGAGATTTTGCAAGAGGCTCATAGTTCGAGGTACTCAATTCACCCTGGAGGCACTAAGATGTATAGAGATTTGAGAGAATACTATTGGTGGCCAAATATGAAGAAGGACGTGGCAGAGTGGGTAAGTAAATGCTTGACATGTCAAAGAGTGAAGGCCGAACACCAGAGGCCCAGTGGATTGTTGCAACCCTTAGAGATACCCGAGTGGAAGTGGGAGCATATTGCGATGGACTTTGTGGTCGGACTACCAAGGACCAAGGCTAATCATGATACCATTTGGGTAATTATCGATAGATTGACCAAGTCACCACATTTTCCTCCAATCAACGAGAGATACACTGTCGACAAACTGGCAGATATTTACTTAAAGGAGATCATGGTAAGGCATGGGGTTCCTGTGAGCATTGTATCAGATAGAGACCCAAGATTCAACTCCAGCATCTGGAGAAGTTTTCAGGATTATGTGGGGACCAAGTTAAACATGAGTACTGCATACCATCCCCAAAAAGACGGACAGAGTGAGAGAACCATCCAGACCATCGAGGACATGTTGAGGGTATGTGCCATTGATTTTAAGGGAAGTTGGGATGACCACTTGCCGTTGATCGAATTTTCCTACAACAACAGTTACCATGCGAGTATAGGCATGCCCCCTTATGAAGCTTTATACGGACGAAGATGTCGGTCTCCCTTGTGTTGGGAAGAGGTTGGGGAGCGGAAGATTTCAGGGCCTGAACTGGTCCAACGGACAAGAGAAACTATCGAGCTCATAAGAGGACGGCTGGTAGCGGCCCAGGACAGACAGAAGAAGTATGCGGACCAGACCCGCAGGGACAAAGAATATGAGGTAGGAGAGTATGTGATGTTAAAGGTATCACCGTGGAAAGGATTGATGAGATTTGGTAAGAAGGGAAAACTAAGCCCGAGATTTATTGGACCTTTTGAGATCTTGAAACGAGTTGGGAAGTTAGCCTATGAATTGGCTTTACCCCCGAGCTTGCAGCAAATACATAATGTGTTCCATGTGTCCATGCTACGACCCTACCATACCGACTTCCGACATGTGATAGAACATGATCAAGTGGATCTGCAACCAGACTTAACATATGTAGAGCAACCCGTAGAAATCATGGATAGAAAAGAACAGGTGCTGAGGAACAAGGTTGTCAAACTAGTGAGAGTCTTGTGGAGGAATCAGAATGTCGAAGAATCAACATGGGAACTAGAGAGCGCGATGCGTGAAAAGCACCCCTAAATGTTTTCAACCTGATTCCGGGACGGAATCCTTTTAAGGAGGGGAGGTTGTAAGAACCCTAACTTTTGGTAATATTTTCTTTTATTTAATATCATGTGACATTGTCAATTTGGAACCTTTCTAGCCATCCCTGTTGATTAATAGAATTGATTGTCTGAGAAACTATGTTGTTGCATTCACTATGTAAGATAAAAAAAAGGAAGATTGTGAAGGCAGGAGTCTTATTGTTAGTAAGATTTGAGAATGGTCAGAGTATTAAAGGATTTATTAAGAATTATGACGAGGAATTATGGACATTCGAGGAATTTACACAATTAGTACTTAAGAAATTATAGGGGAAATCTCTACGCGACAAAATATTATTACGAGAGATTAATTAAGATATGATACGAATTAAAGATTAAATGACAAGCATTGGTGGAAGAATAATGATACAAGGAGTAGTATTGCATGCAAGTTCCATGCAACCAAGTGGTTAGGAATAAACAAACTAGTTAGCAAATTGGAAGAGGAATAGTAACTAGTTACTTGCTTTTCAAAAAGGGGAGACAAGTAGTACATGTGACCATGCCTTGCTAGTACTTGCCTATACATACACATTATGTATCACCCAACACTTTAACATCAATTATTCAACCAACAAACAAAACACAAAAATGAAAACACAACCCCCCCTTGTTCATTGCTCTCGGCCAAGAAGAAAAGAGAAGAAGAAAAATTCTTCTTCCCCCTTTGCCATCAATCATAAATCAAAAAATAAATCCTAGGCCCTCTCCATCATCTAGACAAGGTATGTTAAGAGTTTCAAGCCATTTCATCCATCCAAATTCAAGTTATAAATTGTTAAAGATTGGGTGAATAGTAACCATGTTTGATTTTCTTTTAGATCTTGGATTGTAAGGGTTGTAGGAGACCATTCAAGGTGTTATTGAGTTGTGTAAAGCTTATCCAAGGCTCCTAGGTGCTCAAGAAGGTATAAAAATCACAAACCCTTTTGGTTATGTAGTGTTTATAATGTTTGGTAGTAGATCCATGTATATATGAGTTAATCTTGGTTGTATAAGTAATGGATGACATGGATCTTGAGTTTTGATGTTTAGATTGTGACTTTTATGATTATGGATAGTATATATATATCCATGAGTGTTATAAACCATGAACTAAGTGAATTAAGTGTTGGTTGTGTTGTGGAATTGTGAAAAATGGTTGATCTAAGTAGTATATGCTTGCTGAGTTTTTCCAGGAGCATTGACCTGTCTTGTAACCCGGTTTTGAACCCCCAAATGTTGTCCCCTGATGTCCTACCATATATTGTTGGAAAGATAATTGAATTTAATTTCTGTAATGTAAGGTTCATGGCTAGGTGATGTATAGATTTTAAGTTATGGCCGGAGAAGTGAATTGTGTTTCTGGATTCCGGACTGCACTAAGTGACCCCCTTGTGAACCTTGTTTAAACCCCTAAAAATATATGTGGGATCATGGAAAAATTTGAGAAGTTAGGGAATGCAGTGGTGAAGACTACCCAAAAAGAATTGGATTAAAATATGAAATTTTGGATTTTATAAAAATGCTAGAGTAAATTTTGCGCAAGGGAAAAAGTCGTTAGTGGAGCATAATTCTAGGGGTAATGGTTATGATTCGAATGTGGTAACTAAATTAAGTCGAATAAGTGACGAGCGTAATCGAGTGATGACATGAACCTATAGTGGGGCTAGAGTGTCATAAGATGAAGTCGTTAAGTTAATTTTGTACCCCCCTAAAACCCCGTGATTAAAGAGATATTGTTAAGGTACTAACGAGCGGTTATTGCTTATGTATAGATCGTTCGACTCCGCACGCTCGACCACCCCAACCAAACCAAGGCAAGTTTACTTTTCAAAACTTATCCATATACAAGGACTTTCACTGTTGTGTTTGTACTTTTCAATTATATCAAATGCTATGTTTATCGAAGTATTGATGCAATTGAGATTGTATAAGTACATATATGCTTGTACCCCTTGAACTTAGATTGAAATGTTTTCTTCGGACAACGACTCTAGCAATAGAGGTCGTAGCGGTCCGTATATACTATTGACTGGGGAGCGGTATATTATTATATCGTATCTAGATTGCGAAAACCCGAAGGGTCATTCGGGGAGTATCGTATACTCAAGTATTATGTTCATATCTTCGTAAATATTCGAAACACTATCTTGGATTAAAAGTTTATTTTATCGAATAATTATTTTATTAATTATTAATATTAAATCTTAAAATATTATTTATTAATTATCGTTCATTATTTAAAGATGAAGTCAATCCAAGATGCATTCAATACTTTCAAACTCGAACTCTTTCGAACTCAAAACATTTTCGAAAACCCCCGGTCAGGTTCTGCTTCTTGTATGGTTTCAAGAATCATCGGTCGACTGATGTTGGACCTCAATTACTCTGTTTTCAATCAAAATCAAGTTTTTAAAAGAAAAAGAAAAAGGGACTCTGGCAGGTGTGGGAACCGTTGACGAACGATTCCCGGGATGTGTAAGCGGCCTTGAGCCAGGCGGTCCATCAATTATTATTCCGGCCCAGGTGTTGCCGAAGGATGATTACGGATGTAGTTTTCATCGAGGGTGATTACGGATGTAGTTTTCACCCGGGGATAGTTACGGATGTAGTTTCTATCCTTCTACCGGTAGAGAAGACCCACGGATTATTGGACTTGGATGTGGCGACTGATCATCGTCAATCCTTGTCAGGTTTTATGTTTTCTTTAAGTCCCATTCCTCCATTTTGGAAAAATGCTTTGACACTGCTTCTTAGGCTTTTGTGCCAAGTTACTGATAGTGTTCTATTTTTGATGAGAAAGATGTTGACTCAATGCAGTATCTAGAACTGCAAGTTTACTTTGAAAACAAGGGCACATATTGTTGCACCTTCGAAATTTATCAACTATGACAAGTGATTTTATATCTGATTGATACAAACAAGTTTAATAACTGTCAATCATATGAAATGTTATATTGCTTACCTTATACACATATTTCTTGCTGAGCTATAGTTGCTCACTCTTGCTTGTTTTCAAATCTTACAAACACAACAGCTAAGCGAAATGGCAAGACCCAAACAGACTGCTCGAAAGCAGGTGACTAGACCCGAGCCAGCAGTTGAGATTCCACCGATAGGCCCCATTAGCCGGATTGGTTGGCAGCTTTTGTTAGTTCATTTTATTTATCAGTATGACCTGTGCAAGGCAGTGTATCGTAACAAACTTTCAAGCCACCAACTTCGCTTCATATCGAAGTGTTGCTGGTAGCATAAATACTATTTAATTCGGTCTGTAATAACTCTGATAATTTTATTTCTGCTTAATCAATGTAGTGACGTTTCTGAGGCTCTAACCTCTGTGTGTGTGCGGTGTGAGTTTATTGTGGGGTCGATGGCTGTGTTATATATATTATGTGCAAGAACAGGTATGTTATTAATGCCAAATGGACCGTGAGCGCCTAGATCTCCGACCCCGGATCTGGGGGCGTCACACTCGTCCTCGATTACCAGGCAAGTTTCAACTTTCCCTTTTTAGGCTATTGTTGTGAATATATATGATTTCTGTTATACATATGCCATAGCATGCATGCCTACTTTCAAGTCATATTGATATACTTGTTCCCTGATTGTTCTTTGGCTTATAAGTAGATATATAATATATCGATTATAAGCCGGATGTTGTTAAGACCTTTAGAGAAGGGCATATGAATCCTATTTTGTTGAATATAGACTGGGAGTCGGTACTTCTTGATATATCATAATTACTTTCGAGGGAAATATTTAAGTAAATAATTTCCATTATTTGGTTGACGAATATTATTTGAATATTCGTCCGAGATTATTTAATTAACGATCATTACTTCAAATATTTATTTGAACGTTATCTATTCAATGAATATTATTTTTCAATATTCATTCAATGACTAACCATTTATCGAATATTATTTCAAATATTTCTGTAAAATCTTCGATTATTAAATAAATATCATTCGGACATTCATTTAGAACATCATGTATTAAGTGAATGTTATTCTCGAATATTCATTTATGGTTTGATTTATTAAATGAATATCACTTGGATATTCATTTAAATTATTAATTATTAAATGAATATTATTTTTTAATATTAAATTGAAGTCTTATTTACTAAACGAATATTATTCCACACATTCCTTTCAAAATTATTTATTAAATGAATATTATTTTTAATATTCATTTAAGTAATTATTTATTCAATAAACATTTTCTTCATATTCCTTCATGGATTATTTTGAGAAATACTCTGATTAAAAATATTCTTTCATTCATTAAATACTTCCGACTCAATAAATATTCTATAAATATTTATTCAATACTTGGAAACAACTTCAATGTTGTTTATTCTTCTTCAAATATTATCTTCGACCTTCGATCATTCTGAAAATTCTTCGGAGTTATACGATTAATATTATATTAAGAAAGGTCCTCAAGATTCCATTCTTCACTCGAATCTATCTCTTAAATTATAAGGGAACCTTACTTGAGAAAAGTTATTTATCTTGTTGACTTCCTGGTCATAATTTATCCTTTTCACTCGCAACTTGGTTGCTATAGACTCATTAAGTCTGTGTGTACCTTCTCATCATTCGAGGGGTAAGATTGTTGGAACAAGTTGATATCCATTAACAAGCAAAAGCTTGGGAAATGTTGGTGAATTTTCCTTTCCAACTAGATACGGCTACTTTGTGGAGTCTTATCAACAAGTATTTCACTTGGGGAAGGGAGGACAAACTCTACGTTTCAATGCTGTGGATATATTCGAACTAGGAGTCATGTGTAAGAGGCCGAGTCGCGCGGTCCATCACAAGGCCTAACCATTGGCCAGAGAGTTACTATGAAAGGCAATCGACAAGTGGAGCCATCAGTTCTTCCTTCTACCGGTAGTAAACTATACTGGCCTGTACCATCCCCGACTGATCATCAGGGAGTGGGACAGCTGCCGCGTGATAACTCCAGTATTGGTTCATCTCCCAAAATTGGGAATTCCCTGTAACACGTATCGAAGAGACTTCTTTCAGGTTGACGGTGTCTTCCGCAACACGTATCGAAGAGACTTCTTTCAGGTTGTAGGACTTCGAAAAATGTTAATAACTGGAATTGCAAATATTTTCCTTTCAAGTTCCTCTTTATATGATAAATGATAATATCTTACTTATTCTGACTTAGCAGATATTTCCACAAAATAAATACTTTAAGTTACCCTGTAACTTTATCCTTTATATTATACTGGCACTAACTTCGTTAATGCATGGCATATGGAAATAATGATATTTCGAACTGTTATATACTATCACTGTCCTGTTATATTATTATTGGTGGGCTATTGCTCACCCTTGCTTATTTATCATGTCACAACAACAACTAGGACAGATGGCTCGCGTCAGGCGCACTCGGCGCAAGCGGGTTACCCGACCCACCGGACTCCCCGCTGAGATGCTAGCCGCCATTGCTGAGGTAGCATAGTTAGATAACTTTTGTTTCCTGTTTAACTATATGTATAATTAATGTAATCAACGGCAAAACTTTTAAACTTATGATGTTATCCTTTTGGATTGTAATAACTTTTATTTGTAAACCCTTTTATGTAAGACTTATTTCAATTTCATCTCTGGGACTATTACTGTGTGTGTGTGAGTGGATATTATTGTGGGGTCATAGCATGCTACTTATTGATTTTGGACTCAGGTCAAGTATTATGTATGAGTTATGAAACCGTAACGACCCGATCCCTGACCCCGGATCTGGGGGTGTTACAGGCGCCGTCTGTGGGAACGCAACATCAACCATGGTTTAAACACGAAGAACAACATCAACCTCGACTGAGGCCATACCCTTTAGCTCTACACCACCTACCACTTCTGATCCGCTTGTCACTACTGAAGAAGGACAATTACCCCCATCAACAGGGGCGATCATTCAACCTCTAGTCTCTCAACCCCCAGTGTAATAACCCAGATTTTTCGAGAAATGATTTTTTTTATTTCAATAATAATGTTTTTCCTAAAATGAGGAGGAATTTTATTATTATTATTATTATTATTATTATTATTATTATTATTATTATTGCTATTTAATTATTTTGATTCAGTGGAACCGGATACCTTTTAAAAATTATATTGACCGAGTAGATATCTCGAGTCAATAGTTTACTTAGGCCAAGGGTTTAATTTTCAAAGTGTGGAATTATTCAGTAAAGATTTTTGTTTTAAAATTACTGAATAATATTAAGAGTTTTAAAATCCTTAGAAAATTATTATTTGTAATTATTTGGGGATTTACAAAAATTACTCGATTAATATCTAAAATCGAGGATTTGAGATTTTACTAAAACAATAGTGTTTTTAGTAATTTATAAAGCCCTATAAATTGTGATTTATAAATCACAATTATTATTTTATTAGTTGTTTTTATAAATTATTATTGAATTGTAAAATGCATATCATTTTAGAAAATTTAAATTTAATTCTAATTCTTTTCCCATAAATCTTTAAAAATATTCTAGTATTTGATTATGATAGATTTATAATTTTTGCGGATCAAAAGTTCTAGCTCAAAGAACCATTTTATTTGAGTGAATTATTTTTGTGGATTAAAATTTGATAAAAATTGGGGCAAACAAATATTTCCAGGTTCTAAAATAGAATTGGACTAATTTTGTGGTGAGCCCAAAATTTTATTAAAGCCCGATAGATTTTATTGGAAGCCCAAATAAATAATTAGTAATGTTATATTAGTAAGTGGGCTTGAGTAGAAATTAGGGCAAGGCCCATTTATAGGATATAACATATACACACACAAATTGGACACAGCCGCAACACACAAAAGAAATAGTCAGTAGAAAGAAAAAGAAAAGAGAACAAGCGGTAGAGAAAAGAAATGAGGGAGGAAGTGAGCGGCGCAGCCAAGAAAGGAATGGTGAGAAAATCGGGGAAAAGGGGAATTGAGATGAAGAGTGCGATTGGTGTTAGTGGGTTCGGTGATGGCAGCTGTTATAGTAACAGCGGTGAGGAGATGAGAGGAGCCGCCGATGGGGTGTGGTTTTCGCTGCTAGGCACGACGACAGTTGAGGGAGAGAGGGAACGAACAAGTGAGAGGGAGGAGAAGAAACGAAGGAGAGGAGGCTGTGGGATAATCAGTGGTGGTGGTGTGTGCTGGGCTAGAGAAAACAGAGGGGAAGAGGGGCGGCACCACCGCGACTGGCCGTCGCCGGCGGTGGTGGCCATGGTGCTGTGCAGCAAACAGAGATAGAGAGATAGGAGAGTATGAAAGAGAGGGGCTGGAGAGATTGTGACGAGAGAGAAAGATTTCCGGGAAGATTCCTCCGGTGAATTGTTTTCCGGCGGTTCGAGTTGGAACCGAAAATTGTATCCTTTTTCCGGATATAGATTTTAAATTACGTTTTGGTTTAAAGTCGGATAATAGTAGATTTAAATTTTGGAGTTTAATTTGTGTAGCCGGTAATGTTAGTATAATTGTCAGGAATATAATTTCGGGTCACATTTCGTGAATTGTATTTTGGGAACCCGATAAATGTCGTGAGTATTAGTGGTCGGTTATAAATTGTTGAATTATGTCGAAGTTGTCGACTAGTTAGTGTGGTTTAGTATGGGAGTTGTTTGGACTGAAATTGAAATTGCTTGGGATTGTTTGTGAGGGGTTGTAACTCCGGGAAAGTCAATTTACAAAAAGTTCATTTCAAAATTTTTATTATAATAGAGAATTTATTTCAGGATTGAAATGTTAGTAGTTTTGAAAATGGTAAATATCGAGGATATAAATATTTTGGGAAAATAGATATTTTAAATAGCTATATTTAGCGTGATTGTTTTAAACATTGGTTTTAATTATTATTTAATTAAAAATATTAATCAATTAATTATTTAATTGATTAAATATTTTTAATTAATTATTTTGCATATTATTTGATTAAAAATATTAATCAATTAATTTTTTAATTAATTGATTAAATATTTTTAATTAATTGTTTAGTGGTTTTAAATATTATTATTTGATTAAAAAAATATTAATCAATTAATTATTTAATTAATTGATTAAATATTTTAATTGATTGTTTTAAATATTTTAAAAAGGGGGTGAATTGATTAATTGTAATTAATAAGTTAATTAGTTCAATTAATCGATTAATTGGTTTATTAATTGGTTAATTTTATTAATTAATTATTAATTATTAACTAATGGATATAAGTGGGTCATAGTTTTAAAATGGATTTAAAAATGATTGGAGATTCGTTTTAAACGAATAAAAGGTTTATAAAACAAAAAGTTTTAATTGTTTATCTCGAGGGTTAATTGTTATATTTATATTTCCTTATCAAGGAATTAATTAATTGTCTTGGGGATTATTTATTGATCGAATTGGAGCGACGTGCATCCAAAAAGGAAGATCGAGACGTTAGGTAAGGTCCATGGAATCGCTTGGACGAGGTGCGAAGGATTTGTCCGCGGTTTCTATCTTCTGCTAAGGACCAGAGGCAAGTTTACTATGCATACTCTATTGTTCAGAGTATATTTATTTTAAATATATGAAATGTGTTAAATAAGTTTTCAATCCGTAATCGCGAGTTTTCCAACCTGGTACTTCTCCTTCCAAATCATTGTATTCCTGGCTTTGCCAACGATATTAAATTCTACTCGTGTAATAACCAAAACCCCATGGCTTATAATACTGTTGACGGGCAATGATATTTTTATGGCTCTATATCTTGATTTATACGGTATATATATATCTATAAACTTTTCGTGCTGTGGTAGTGGACTATATGTTATGAGGTATGTATTTATGTATCAGAATAGAGAGGCTCAGAGGGTAGAGCGTGTATTGAGTTTTAGAACTTAGCCGTGTGTCGGGGCTATTTTGTATTGTATATTTTCGAAAACCCGGGCAAAGCTTTTAAAAAGAATTTCACAATAATTAACCTAAAGGCAACATCACCAATAAACCAGTGTTTATTTAATTAATAGATGCTTCCGAAAGCATTCACTAATTAAATAAACCTCATTCGCCTAATTAAATTTATTTAATTAGATGAATATCGTTTTCAAAACGCTTTCTTAAAATCACTTTGTCCCGGAGAAATAATAAAATAATTTAATGGAGTGATTCTATCTAGTATATCATTTATCGGAGATAGTTTATTTTCAATACGGGTTAAATATATTCCAATGGTTATAAATTGGTTATTTTCAGCTTAAAACAGCTAGATTGATATCGATATATGTTATTTGATGTAAGAACCCGAAATTTTGGATATAATTAAAACTTTTTATTAAGTAATGATAAAATGAGGAACAATGATTCCGACAACAAGGTCACCAGCTCTAATGAATGGTGGTTTCAAAGAACAATGATGGTAATGAATGGATATTGCTTTGGACAATGATCCTGATGCATTGGTATATTGTCAGAATAAAGTAATTCGATGGTTGAGGACCTAGATAAGAATAATCTACCATCCAGGAAGGAGCTAATGGATCCTTGAAGGGAAATGAGTACGTGCATAGTGTTTCCCATACGTGCATAGTATTTCCCGTACGTGCATAGTGTTTCCTGTACGTGCATAGTAATTTGGTGGATGAATAGTGATTTTGTAAGTTGGAAAACTTTTCACTCCACCCTATGTACGGGACGTGATATGGATGTTTCGAAGTCATATTAGTAATACGCGGAGGAAATAAGTGAATGCAGAGACGATCGGAATTCAGAAATTCCAAATTCTTTTCGGTATAATATTTGACCGGACAGTGGATTAAATATTATTATAATCCAAGAATTGAGATATTAACTTTGAGGATTTGATATTTTGGGATGTTATTATATTAATTTAAGAATGAAGGTAGGAAACCACTGAGGAGTGGTTATGGCTACAATGTAATAATTGATATTTGGAAAGAATGAATGGAATTCGACTTTATTATTTCTATGTCTTGAAGAATGCTAAAGGGTAACAACATAGGTAAGAATAATCTATCTTCTAAGAGAATAAGATATGGCAATTTCAAGCAGGAGAATATTCTCATGTCATCCAGATCGGTAACGATTAATCCACTAGTTCCGTAAAAAGGATAAGGAACGATCGAAAGAGAATATGGACAATTGTACCACCCTAAGAGAACAAGTAAAGAATACAGAATGAATAGTGTTTTGGTGGGAGTATATAATAATATGAGACGACACTATATAGAAGCATTCGGAACGGATTTCCGAGTTCGTATTAGTGATCCAGGGGGAAAATAAGTGTATGTAAAAGCTGTCGGATTCTGAAAAACCGCACTTTTATTTTCTCCGAGAGTTCCCTAGACACTGATAGCCTTAAGTATTTAATGAATGGATTTAAGGAATATAAATTAGAAAGTTAGAATGAAAGATGGAGAATGAAAGTATTAATATTAAAAAGGATTCCCGGTAAACCCTAATTAGAAATCCGTGAAATATTCCTACGAACGATCAATGAATTGAGCAATAACCGGACAAAGAGACAAGCAGAGGGCCAAGAGGTATGATGAGCTAGTGGAAGGTGACATAATCACTTTATGCAAGATAAGATCAAAGAGACCAAGCTAGTTACAAAGCTAACTAGCAATCTTAGCAATCAAACCAAGTACTTAGCATGCTTTCTCATCCTACCACACCAAATTAAACACTTGTCCACCAAGATGATGTATGCCATGACCTAGTACCTTTAATAAAGCAACTTTATGTTAGATATTTTCCTAATAATGCAAGAGAGCAAGCAACCAAGGCAAAGAACACAAACTCTCTCAAGAATAAGCCATTCGGCTATTTCCTTAATTCAAAATCCAAAGTCCAAGCTCCCACCATTATTTGAACTTGTAATTTTTAAGGTGAGTTCTATATTTCAAGAAAGTAATCTCCTAGAAATTTCAAGTTCAAACTCCATGTTTTCCATTTTCAAAGAAATCATCAAAGACTAGGGTGAATAGTGATTTTCAAGAACAACTCTTGATTTTCTTGATTTCTAGGATGATCTAAGCTTGATTATGGGTATACAAGGACTATGCAAAGCTTAGCAAGGTCTTTACACACTCCTAGGAAGGTATAAAGCTCTTGAAACCCTAACCCTTGTTTGAGATTTAAGCATGTTTATGATAGTTATAACTTAGTTATGGTTATGTTAAGATTATAAGCATGATTATGTATGGATTTTGGATTAATGATGTAAATAGCTAGATGAACGGAAAGGCATTGCTTGGCCTCATTTCATGTATATAAGTCATGTATATGTTGTTTGGGTTGAATACCATGTTTATGGGAAGATTCGAAATTGGTAGATATTCGATTTACAACAGTTATAATGCCCGATTTTACAATACCATGTTTTGTATGCCATTTTCCATGTCGAACCCCTACTGTCCAGAGACCTTATCTGCCATTATAGGATAGGTAATGTTCTAAGCTTCGTTTTGATATAAAGATCACGTGAAACGGATTTACGGTTTAGGATTTATGACCAAATTATTAAAAGTAGTTCGAATCCGTAAACGAAAGTTCGTAACTGTAATTGAACCCTCGTAAACTATGTAACGTCATGGCGAATCTTGGTAAATAAATACTAGAGGTCAAAAGGAAGGTGTGAAAGAAAACCGTATGTCAAAAGGATCATTTTTCGATTTATTAAAAATGTTCGAGTCGAGGTTAAACGCGAACGAACCCCTAAAAGACGACTCTTTTATAACTTCGGTAAAACACTTAGAAAACGGGCGATAAAACTCGGAGTATAGTATTGGTTCGTAACGATCGACCTTAGAACTCATATGACTTAAGTATGTCCCAAGTATAAGTACAATGACATGTCGTATTAACGAACGAATGTCGGGTCGGATCAGTGATAAAAGTAATCCACTAAAAGGGGTATAACGAGATAACTCGAGAACGTGTTTCGAATTAGGTATAACTTAACTTTTAATATGTTAAGTGATTAATCCCGAATGCCTTGGCTATTTATAGATCACCAAGCTGAACCGGGACCCGCTACCACTACCCCTTACCGTCTCGACTACCAGGCAAGTTTCAATTCCCTTCTTTTAGGCTGTTGTTGTGATTGAATAAATATATATATATATATATATATATATATATGATTGCTGATATACATATGCCATTGCATGCATGCCTACTTTCAAGTTGAATTGATATACTTGTTCCCTGAATGTTATTGTTGGCTTATAAGCTAGATAGTTATATATCAGTTATAAGCCGGTTATTGTAAGACCCTCATAGAAGGGCGTATACATCTTATTAATCAAACATAGACCGGGAGTCAATATTTCTTGATATATCGAGATTACCTCGGAGGAAAATATTTAAGTAAATATTTTCCATTATTCAGGCGACGAATATTATTTGAATATTCGTTCGAGATTATTTATTTTAATGATCCTTACTTCAAATAATTATTTGAACGTAACTATTCGACGAATAATATTTATTTTAATATTCATTCAGAGTCGAATTAATTATCGATTATTATTTCGAATATTCTTCTAAAGATGAGACTATTAAATGAATATTATTTGGATATTCCTTTGGAATATTATTTTATTAAATAAATATTACTTTTGAATATTCATTTAAGATATTAAATACTTGATGAATATTATTTTAATATTCATCTGAAGCTTGATTAATTATCGAATATTATCTCGAATATTCCTTAAGGCTTGGATTACTAAATGAATATTACTTGATATTCATTTAGGATATTATTCATTAAATGAATATTACTTTTGAATATTCATTTAAATTCCTAATTAATTATGAATATTACCTTAAATATTCTTTTCAGGTCTTATTAATTAATGAATATTGTTTTGAATATTCATTTAAATATTTATTTATTCAATAAATATTCTCCTGATATTTCTTCAGGGATTATTTTGAGAAATACTCTGATTAAAGATATCCTTTCATATTCCCAAATATTCTTTAAATATTTTAACTCATTAAATATTCTCTGAATATTTATTCCATACTTAGAATAATCTCGATAAGGTTTATCTTCTTCGATTATTACAGAAAATATCTCGGAGTCATATTATTATTAATCTTATATCAAGAAAGGTTCTCAGACATCATTCTTCTTTGAGTCTATCTCCTTAATAATAAGGGAACCTTACTTGGAAAATGTTATTTATCTTGTCGACTTCCCGGTCATAAAGTATTCTCTTCACTCGCAACTCGGGTGCTGTTGACTTATTAAGTCGTTGTTTACCTTCTCATCTTTCGAGGGGTAAGATTGTTGGAACAAGTTGATATCCGTTACCAAGCAATAGCTTGGGAGTTATTGGTAAATTTTCCTTTCCAACTAGATACGACTACTTTGTGGAGTCTTATCAACAAGTATTATACTTGGGGAAAGGGGGACGAACGTTACATTCAGAATCATGAATTCTATTTGAACTAGGAGTCGTGTAAGAGGCCGAGTAGCGCCTGTCCATCCCCTTTGGCCCAACCGTTGGCCGGGGAGAGCTAGTAAGGCGGTATACAAGTAAAGCCGTCAGTTCTTCCTTCTACCGGTTGTAAATCTAAATTGAGCTGTACGATCTCGACTGATCATCAAGATTGGAACAGCGGACGCGGTGAATACTCCATCATTGGTTCATCATCCAAATTTATTTATTTCCTGCAACATGATTACTGTTGGCAGAGTTGGAAAAGTGTCATAACTGGAATTGCAACCTTTTCTTGCAAGTTCCTCTTCTTAATAACAATAAGAACATCTCGCTTACTTTGATGTAGCAGATATTTCTACAAACAAATACTTTAAGTTACCTTGTAACTTCATCGTTCATATTATACTGGCATCATTTCCGTAAATGCATGGCATATGGTTTGAAAGATACTTTTGAACTGTTATACATTATCGTTCAGTTATATATTATTGTTGGTGGGCTATTGCTCACCCTTGCTTTATTATTATATCACAACAATAGCTAGACCAGATGACTCGCACAAGGCGCACTCGACGCGGGCGAGGACGATGAGACTACCAGAGCTGAAGAAGAAGCTATTGGTAGGGTATATTTATTCTTTCAAGTACCAAAAATATGGTCTAGTATGACTTATGTAAATGGATGGCAAAGAGTATGTATTTATATTGAAATTCTTTTGGATTGTAAGAACTCATAATGCGATTAATAAAAATTTGATTGTTACTCTGATTTCATCTCTGGGACTATAACGGGTGTGTTTTATATTGTTGTGTTGGGTTATAGAGACGTAATTTATTTTATGTTAAGGAAAGTTCAATTGTTGTGGATAGAATTGGAAACCGTAACCACCGGATCCCGGACCCCGGATCTGGGGGTGTTGCAGAAGTGGTATCAGAGCGTACGTTATAAACCCCAGAGATGAGGCGACGTTAAAACAATAAATTCATTAAGATAATAAGAACTCTTGCCAAGTTCATAGTCGGACTACTTAATGTAGTGATGACATATAAAACCCTTATGGGAACTCTTAAGTATCGTGATAGTAACTTAGCTCGATATCGTATTGACGAGTAAGGCGACAGACCTTGAGGCATACGAGCAGCAGCGCGATGATGCTTTATATGCTGAAGATCAGCGGGTAATTTGATGAAGTACCCTATTGGAGACCCGGAAGAGGTTCTAGTAGATAAGGAAAAGTCCTTTTAGGATAAGGAGCTTACCCTTGAGGAATGAGGGTTGCAGCCAGAAAAACTGTGATGATTAAAGTATAGTGCTCAAAAAAGGGAGCATAAAGAACTGAGTTATTAGCAAGAGAACTGAAGATTCATGTTGGATTCATAGCCGGACTATCAGATGTAGTACCAGCAAGAAAGAAGGATTGGAAGAATTACTTGAGATCTTATACGGAAATAGATGAGAATCCTTAGAGATTTTCATATTAACAAAGAAAGAGCTAGAGGGATGTATGATTATCAAAGACATCGATTTAGGGCGAGGAGCAGAGTCCCTAGGAATAGTTGAGAAGGAGGCAGTAAGTGCCATATCATTTGATAAATGAATTAGTATGAATATGGTCAGTAATAATTCGCCATGAGAAGGCAGGTGTCGTAGGTTGTAAATTATGGAACCAAATTGAGGTTAATAAGGTGGTTTTATTAAGGAAAATGTTCATTTTATGAATGAATCATTTAGAAAGTAAAGACATTGGGAAGTGATAGCATGATTGGGTAAAGTTATATAAGGAAGTAGTAAGCAAGACAATGATCTCAGAACCTACCGGAAGATAAGACCAGTGAGTCAAGATGAACTCGTAATGAGACTACTGCCAGAGACTGAGTATAGAGTTAATTCAACTCAGTTAAATGATGAACCAGAAACGTTAGATGCATGTGATTCAGAGGAATATTAAATTCCTTCTTCTCTTTGAATGGATTATAGTAGTTACCTTAAGTTTACTCCGACACGGAATTATAATAGATCAAGTAATACGATCAGCAGTTAAAGAGAAAAATGTGAGAAAATCTTCCTGGAGCTAAAAGGTGAAATTGGTAATGACCAAGAGCTGGCATTGCTTAATGGAAAAAGGAGACTTTGTGCTTCCAATGACGCTTCGCATAAAGGGTTAGGTAGACCGACATTTGGTAGTATTGAATATCAGGACGTTGTGACAGGTTTCAGTTTGAAACTATTGATTCCCTTCTAAAGGATGGATATAATTGATTCCTCTCCAGTGGGTAAACTTCCAATCTGATGATGATAATTTCGTTAACTATGACTGCTTATGATTCCACCTGCTTGGAGGTTCATAGAACTATTCTTCAGGTTTCGAAACTGGTCTCCTTAATGTTACCAGTAGGTGGGTAGATTGATCAAAATTTCCCTCAGTCTGGAAAGGAATTTGGTGAATTTTGGCAAACCTTGTCTTCTGATTATCAAAGAATGCCATGGAAGAGAGTAAAAATTGGAGCAAACCCTGTGATTTGGGTAAGGATGCTGTAAAATGGGTCAGTAAACGGACCCTGAGCATTACAATCGACGGTAGTGATAAAATGATGAAGTGAGATTGGACGAAAATAGGAAATGTAAGTAAGAAACCAACCGGACTGAGAAATTCCAGGATTGAATTAAATGAAAAGGCTGTTATGCCAGGAATGGTAAGCTTGTGTGGCACGCAGGATTGATAAGAATAGTTGAAAAGATAAAAGTGGAGGAAAGGTGACCGGAGACGGTGCCGAGTAGTCGATTAAGACTTATATGGAGTAAAGTTTTGGAAAGGTAGAAAGGTATCAAAGAAGAAGGCACTATGCCGGCAATTGCTAGAAAAGTAATGCTATTAGCCAACCCCTAAAATCATATATTTTTTATGTGTGGCCAGTTGAGGCCAAGTCACAACGGACTATAAAGTGACTAGACCAGCAATGAAAAGACAAAGCAGGGTTGCTTCTAAGAAAGCACCAACTGCAAGGGCTTCTGATATAAAGGAAACATTAATGAGATCGTTTGAATCTTCTGTCGAACAACCCATGTTTTGATTGGGAATTCACTAGACCTTTTTGGGATGAGGTCACCCGTACTAAAGTGACTCATGTGTATATGGTTGTCAAAGATTTCAAGTAAAATGGAAGTATAGTGACTTGAGATGTATGATGTTAGGGTATCATGAATACCATGAATATATTATGACGGAGGAAAGTGAACAATGAAGGTATATGAAGAGGGTATAGAAAAGGTCAGAAATTGAACAGTGTGCTGTAGGAATTTTGTCTGAGGCAAGTACCTTTGCGAAGAACGATAAGCACTAAGAGATTCACGTTGAACTCGACCAATATCTTCCAGAACATCCTTGCTACCATTAACAAGTTCGGTAAGAGAAGAGATAGGCATACGTAACCGTTTTGGAAGGCCAAATAGGCTGACAACTATCTGAAAGAAGCGGGTGGCATTAAACCACCGATAGATTATCAAATGAGAATGATTGAAAAGAGACCTTTATTAAGGATACATGATCTGATTGCCAATTATAAGATGCAAGAATTCCTTGGCAGTTGAATTAAGGATAGGATATCCATAAATTAAGACAAACCCTGGGGAATGCACAAGGGGTGGCATTAACCCTAATAACGACATTATGACTTCAGATGATACGAGCTGGACTTGCTAAGGCAACAATGACCGGTAAGGATTATTAAAAAGAGTTCTGGAAAGAACATAGATAGAATTATTAGAGTATTGATCAATGACATTTTGATATACCCGGTACCCAGAAAATACCGGAGGAATGATAAGGATGGCCTATGAAACCTTACAAGGAAAAAGGTAATATTCCGAACTTCAAAAATGGAAGTTTGGTAAGGAATGTATGACATCGTAACAATAATGCCAGATGAGGCATGTATGAAACCCTGAGGAAGTATGGGTTGAACCTATAAAGGTTGAGATTATCCTAAGATAAAGAAAGAACTAAGAAAAGAAGTATCCGAAGTAGGATTGGGAATAAACGTGATAAAGTTCCCACGGGTAGGTGGAAGCAATGACTTATGGAAATGGCTGATAGTTATATTTTCTCCTTCAGCAGAGCTTAAGGGAGAATGCTTTAACCCAACAATGATGGGAATGAGGTAGAAATGTTTGAATTGGAATATATCCAGAGAACAAGGATTACCAGAAATTATTATTATCAGGAAAGGCCAATGAGGTGGCCGACAGTCTAAGTATAAAGGAATAATTACAAATGTTCATACCGAAGAAACAGGATGATATTTGGAAGGACCTTGAAGGTCATATCGGAATGGAGGAATTTACATTCCTTCTGATGACTGTGCAAGAAATAACAGTAATAATAGTTTAAGTAAAGATTCGATTCCTGATGGAGTCTTAAGCATATTACGTACCTTAGAAGGTCCCGTTTTGAGGCAAACCAGGACCATGGTACAAAATTGATGAAGTAAACCGTTAAGTTTCCAGTCTTTTATGGAAGATGCATAAGTGATAGTTTCATCAACCGGACCTAGCTGCGATGCTTGAAACTCTTCTGCAATTCTATCTGCTTCACGTTATATCTACATCAAGTTCAGGAAGTGTTCCTTATGGATAAGGAATAATGATTACTTTGTCTCCCTAAGGGATTTGAAACCCGTAGGGTTAGCTATTAACGCACTACGTAAACAACAAGCGATGGTGATTCTTCTAAGAAAGTAGATGACAATGTAAAGATAAAGAAAGTGCTGCCATTGATTAACTAAATGGCATGTTGATGAATGACAAACAAGTTTATGTTAGTGTACTTCTGCGCAAACAGATAGAGAATATGAGGTTGATGATTCATGATGTTAGAGATATTCCCATGGAAAGAATTAATGAGACTTGGAGGGAAGGGCGGTTGAGCCCGATACTTATTGGGCCACCTGAGAGTTTAAAGTGTTCGGACGGCGGTATTCGAGCCATCCTTACCCCCAAAACTTATAGCACGGTCATAACGGGTTTTCATGTGGCCAGGCTACGCCAGTAAAATGCAGATGTTCAACAGATGATAGGAGTACGAGCATGTAGATATACGACCTGGTCTGACTTACGAAAGACAACCTGTGGAAAACCACGGATAGAAAAGAACAAGTGATGAGAAACAAGGTTGGCAGAAGTAGATTATATGAATCTAAGTTAAAGGGATCGGGCCAGATTCATTTCGGAAAGTTTAAATTGGAATAACGTGATGATTATAGAATAAATGAGACGGAATACCGATAAGGAGGTACCAAGTGCAAAACGGTGTCTCAATAAAGAGGTGAAGGCGAAAGTAAATAATAGATATGAGTAAGAATCAGCTAATAAGAAGGATGTGATTGATAAAGAAAAGGCTGGGGAAGCAACTATGGAATGAGAAGCAAGGAATGTTATGAATGGGTTTCTAATGAATTCTCAGGATGACAACCTGATAGTGTCAATATTATAGTTATGAAAAAAAAAAGCTAGTAACATGATATGGGATGCCAGTAATAATGATGTCAAGTGAGAAATCTAAGATTTAACCTGAAAGGTTGAAGGATTTCCCGAATGTGAGTATTGCTAAGATTGAACAAGAGTATTTGTCCATAGATTAATGGACAAAGCAGCAAGATATGTTGACACGTGAGATTGCGATCAAATAGTATTGGATATAATTATGATTAATTTCTTCTTTGATAAACCTCTATAGTTCAGAGGTAAATTCTGAGTATGATATTCTACAATCATGAAAGCTTTCTATAATCCTTTAGAACTCTTTTCTCTTCTTCTCTCTTATTCATCTTCTTTATGAATTGAGAAGAACAACCCTTTTAGGAGGAGAGGTACTGCTACGTGACTATCTGTCTATGTGATAGAAGTCTAAGTGGAATGCCATGACTTGTTTAATTGCTTGTCAAGTACTAAAGGCTGGCCCCCTTCTGTACTAACTATGCAATATAACAAATGTTCAATTGATCATAGTGATCTCTCAATAAATCTTTCCACTTCTCTAGATTGATCGAGATTGCGAAGATTAAAGCGATCAGGAAATGCACAGTACGAGCGAGGTTACCTCCGAATCGTAGGGTGATAGTGATACCAATGTTACTGCAGGTATCAATAAGGATAAGTCTGAGTAAGAGTATAACCCGGATAGTGAGTTGTACGAAAAGTAGCAACGTTGATGGAAAAAGGATAAAGTATGAATTGTAGCACTAGAAGATGTGCTGAGGAAGGGTAGAACGACTAAGAATCGATCGGGAAGCTAAAAAGTGAGCGACAGGCAAACGACTCTTTGCTTCCTACCTGATTCCGGGACGGAATCCTTTTAAGGAGGGGAGACTGTAAGAACCCCAAATTTTGGATATAATTAAAACTTTTTATTAAGTAATGATAAAATGAGGAACAATGATTCCGAAAACAAGGTCACCAGCTCTAACGAATGGTGGTTTCAAAGAACAATGATGGTAATGAATGGATATTGCTTTGGACAATGATCCTGATGCATTGGTATATTGTCAGAATAGAGTAATTCGATGGTTGAGGACCTAGATAAGAATAATCTACCATCCAGGAAGGAGCTAATGGATCCTTGAAGGGAAATGAGTACGTGCATAGTGTTTCCCATACGTGCATAGTATTTCCCGTACGTGCATAGTGTTTCCTGTACGTGCATAGTAATTTGGTGGATGAATAGTGATTTTGTAAGTTGGAAAACTTTTCACTCCACCCTATGTACGGGACGTGATATGGATGTTTCGAAGTCATATTAGTAATACGCGGAGGAAATAAGTGAATGCAGAGACGATCGGAATTCAGAAATTCCAAATTCTTTTCGGTATAATATTTGACCGGACAGTGGATTAAATATTATTATAATCCAAGAATTGAGATATTAACTTTGAGGATTTGATATTTTGGGATGTTATTATATTAATTTAAGAATGAAGGTAGGAAACCACTGAGGAGTGGTTATGGCTACAATGTAATAATTGATATTTGGAAACAATGAATGGAATTCGACTTTATTATTTCTATGTCTTGAAGAATGCTAAAGGGTAACAACATAGGTAAGAATAATCTATCTTCTAAGGGAATAAGATATGGCAATTTCAAGCAGGAGAATATTCTCATGTCATCCAGATCGGTAACGATTAATCCAGTAGTTCCGTAAAAAGGATAAGGAACGATCGAAAGAGAATATGGACAATTGTACCACCCTAAGAGAACAAGTAAAGAATACAGAATGAATAGTGTTTTGGTGGGAGTATATAATAATATGAGACGACACTATATAGAAGCATTCGGAACGGATTTCCGAGTTCGTATTAGTGATCCAGGGGGAAAATAAGTGTATGTAAAAGCTGTCGGATTCTGAAAAACCGCACTTTTATTTTCTCCGAGAGTTCCCTAGACACTGATAGCCTTAAGTATTTAACGAATGGATTTAAGGAATATAAATTAGAAAGTTAGAATGAAAGATGGAGAATGAAAGTATTAATATTAAAAAGGATTCCCGGTAAACCCTAATTAGAAATCCGTGAAATATTCCTACGAACGATCAATGAATTGAGCAATAACCGGACAAAGGGACAAGCAGAGGGCCAAGAGGTATGATGAGCTAGTGGAAGGTGACATAATCACTTTATGCAAGATAAGATCAAAGAGACCAAGCTAGTTACAAAGCTAACTAGCAATCTTAGCAATCAAACCAAGTACTTAGCATGCTTTCTCATCCTACCACACCAAATTAAACACTTGTCCACCAAGATGATGTATGCCATGACCTAGTACCTTTAATAAAGCAACTTTATGTTAGATATTTTCCTAATAATGCAAGAGAGCAAGCAACCAAGGCAAAGAACACAAACTCTCTCAAGAATAAGCCATTCGGCTATTTCCTTAATTCAAAATCCAAAGTCCAAGCTCCCACCATCATTTGATCTTGTAATTTTTAAGGTGAGTTCTATATTTCAAGAAAGTAATCTCCTAGAAATTTCAAGTTCAAACTCCATGTTTTCCATTTTCAAAGAAATCATCAAAGACTAGGGTGAATAGTGATTTTCAAGAACAACTCTTGATTTTCTTGATTTCTAGGATGATCTAAGCTTGATTATGGGTATACAAGGACTATGAAAAGCTTAGCAAGGTCTTTACACACTCCTAGGAAGGTATAAAGCTCTTGAAACCCTAACCCTTGTTTGAGATTTAAGCATGTTTATGATAGTTATAACTTAGTTATGGTTATGTTAAGATTATAAGCATGATTATGTATGGATTTTGGATTAATGATGTAAATAGCTAGATGAACGGAAAGGCATTGCTTGGCCTCATTTCATGTATATAAGTCATGTATATGTTGTTTGGGTTGGATACCATGTTTATGGGAAGATTCGAAATTGGTAGATATTCGATTTACAGCAGTTATAATGCTCGATTTTACAATACCATGTTTTGTAAGCCATTTTCCATGACGAACCCCTACTGTCCAGAGACCTTATCTGCCATTATAGGATAGGTAATGTTCTAAGCTTCGTTTTGATATAAAGATCACGTGAAACGGATTTACGGTTTAGGAATTATGACCAAATTATTAAAAGTAGTTCGAATCCGTAAACGAAAGTTCGTAACTGTAATTGAACCCTCGTAAACTATGTAACGTCATGGCAAATCTTGGTAAATAAATACTAGAGGTAAAAAGTAAGGTGTGAAAGAAAACCGTATGTCAAAAGGATCATTTTTCGATTTATTAAAAATGTTCGAGTCGAGGTTAAACGCGAACGAACCCCTAAAAGACGACTCTTTTATAACTTCGGTAAAACACTTAGAAAACGGGCGATAAAACTCGGAGTATAGTATTGGTTCGTAACGATCGACCTTAGAACTCATATGACTTAAGTATGTCCCAAGTATAAGTACAATGACATGTCGTATTAACGAACGAATGTCGGGTCGGATCAGTGATAAAAGTAATCCACTAAAAGGGGTATAACGAGATAACTCGAGAACGTGTTTCGAATTAGGTATAACTTAACTTTTAATATGTTAAGTGATTAATCCCAAATGCCTTGGCTATTTATAGATCACCAAGCTGAACCGGGACCCGCTACCACTACCCCTTACCGTACTCGACTACCTGGCAAGTTTCAATTCCCTTCTTTTAGGCTGTTGTTGTGATTGAATAAATATATATATATATATATATATATATATGTATATATGATTGCTGATATACATATGCCATTGCATGCATGCCTACTTTCAAGTTGAATTGATATACTTGTTCCCTGAATGTTATTGTTGGCTTATAAGCTAGATAGTTATATATCAGTTATAAGCCGGTTATTGTAAGACCTTCATAGAAGGGCGTATACATCTTATTAATCAAACATAGACCGGGAGTCAATATTTCTTGATATATCGAGATTACCTCGGAGGAAAATATTTAAGTAAATATTTTCCATTATTCAGGCGACGAATATTATTTGAATATTCGTTCGAGATTATTTATTTTAATGATCCTTACTTCAAATAATTATTTGAACGTAACTATTCGACGAATAATATTTATTTTAATATTCATTCAGAGTCGAATTAATTATCGATTATTATTTCGAATATTCTTCTAAAGATGAGACTATTAAATGAATATTATTTGGATATTCCTTTGGAATATTATTTTATTAAATAAATATTACTTTTGAATATTCATTTAAGATATTAAATACTTGATAAATATTATTTTAATATTCATCTGAAGCTTGATTAATTATCGAATATTATCTCGAATATTCCTTAAGGCTTGGATTACTAAATGAATATTACTTGATATTCATTTAGGATATTATTCATTAAATGAATATTACTTTTGAATATTCATTTAAATTCCTAATTAATTATGAATATTACCTTAAATATTCTTTTCAGGTCTTATTAATTAATGAATATTGTTTTGAATATTCATTTAAATATTTATTTATTCAATAAATATTCTCCTGATATTTCTTCAGGGATTATTTTGAGAAATACTCTGATTAAAGATATCCTTTCATATTCCCAAATATTCTTTAAATATTTTAACTCATTAAATATTCTCTGAATATTTATTCCATACTTAGAATAATCTCGATAAGGTTTATCTTCTTCGATTATTACAGAAAATATCTCGGAGTCATATTATTATTAATCTTATATAAAGAAAGGTTCTCAGACATCATTCTTCTTTGAGTCTATCTCCTTAATAATAAGGGAACCTTACTTGGAAAATGTTATTTATCTTGTCGACTTCCCGGTCATAAAGTATTCTCTTCACTCGCAACTCGGGTGTTGTTGACTTATTAAGTCGTTGTTTACCTTCTCATCTTTCGAGGGGTAAGATTGTTGGAACAAGTTGATATCCGTTACCAAGCAATAGCTTGGGAGTTATTGGTAAATTTTCCTTTCCAACTAGATACGACTACTTTGTGGAGTCTTATCAACAAGTATTATACTTGGGGAAAGGGGGACGAACGTTACATTCAGAATCATGAATTCTATTTGAACTAGGAGTCGTGTAAGAGGCCGAGTAGCGCCGGTCCATCCCCTTTGGCCCAACCGTTGGCCGGGGAGAGCTAGTAAGGCGGTATACAAGTAAAGCCGTCAGTTCTTCCTTCTACCGGTAGTAAATCTAAATTGAGCTGTACGATCTCGACTGATCATCAAGATTGGAACAGCGGGCGCGGTGAATACTCCATCATTGGTTCATCATCCAAATTTATTTATTTCCTGCAACATGATTACTGTTGGCAGAGTTGGAAAAGTGTCATAACTGGAATTGCAACCTTTTCTTGCAAGTTCCTCTTCTTAATAACAATAAGAACATCTCGCTTACTTTGATGTAGCAGATATTTCTACAAACAAATACTTTAAGTTACCTTGTAACTTCATCGTTCATATTATACTGGCATCATTTTCGTAAATGCATGGCATATGGTTTGAAAGATACTTTTGAACTGTTATACATTATCGTTCAGTTATATATTATTGTTGGTGGGCTATTGCTCACCCTTGCTTTATTATTATATCACAACAATAGCTAGACCAGATGACTCGCACAAGGCGCACTCGACGCGGGCGAGGACGATGAGACTACCAGAGCTGAAGAAGAAGCTATTGGTAGGGTATATTTATTCTTTCAAGTACCAAAAATATGGTCTAGTATGACTTATGTAAATGGATGGCAAAGAGTATGTATTTATATTGAAATTCTTTTGGATTGTAAGAACTCATAATGCGATTAATAAAAATTTGATTGTTACTCTGATTTCATCTCTGGGACTATAACGGGTGTGTTTTATATTGTTGTGTTGGGTTATAGAGACGTAATTTATTTTATGTTAAGGAAAGTTCAATTGTTGTGGACAGAATTGGAAACCGTAACCACCGGATCCCGGACCCCGGATCTGGGGGTGTTGCATTTGATTGATTATTTAAATGGATGAATATTAATTATAATATTCATTAACAAAAAGGGAGAAAGAGAAAAAGGATTTTCAGGCTTATTAATTATTTCTTACTGACCGAGAGTCAGTAGTAGTTATTTGATAAAGTGGCTAAGGCTTGGAGACTTCCGGAGAGATTGTGCCTTGATTTTTATTAGAAACATTCCAAGAGTTGTATTTGGGTGCTTTGAGGTTATTAAATATTTCAGTATTAATATTGAATATTACTTGAATATTATTTAATAAGTGAATATTATTTTGAGTATTCTTTTAAAAAGGAATTATTGAATATTTATCATTTGTTACATATTTATTAAATACTTTGAGTGTTCTGAAGATTATAAAACACTATTTAAAGGGTGTCTAAGGACTTTCATAGTCATTTAAAACATCATATTTTGATTCTATCTCGGTAAGTTACTTTTCAAGAACTTATATATATACATGGAATTACCCTGTTGTGTTACAAGCTTTATGCGTACCATTTTCCATATGTGAACACAAAACCCTGTGTCGGGATTGATATAAGTATAAGTGTATACCTATACTCGAACTCTTTCGAACTCAAAATATTTTCGAAAACCCCGGTCTGGTTTTACTTCCTTGCACATTTTTCAAGAATTATCGGTCGACTGATGTCGGACCTCAACTACTCGATTTTGAATCAAAACAAGTTTTGAAAGAAAAAGAAAAAGGGGACTCTGGCAGGTGTGGGAATCGTTGACGAACGATTCCCGGGATGTGTAAGCGGCCGTGAGCCAGGCGGTCCATCAATTATTATTCTGGCCCAGGTGTTGCCGAAGGATGATTACGGATGTAGTTTTCGTCGAGGGTGATTACGGATGTAGTTTTCACCCGGGGATAGTTACGGATGTAGTTTCTATCCTTCTACCGGTAGAGAAGACCCGCGGATTATTGGACTCGGATGTGGCGACTGATCATCTTCAATCCTTGTCAGGTTTTTATGTTTTCTTTAAGTCCCATCCTCCACTTTGAAAAAATACTCAAACACTGCTTCTTGGGCCTTAGTGCCAAGTTGCCGATAGTGTTGTTTTCAATTATGAAAGATGATGATGAATTCATGCAGTATCTAGAACTGCAAGAATATCCTAACAATAATGGCACGTGTTTGTGAACTTTTTCAATTATTCAAAAGATTAAAGATGGTTCATCGGTTGTTGATGTCAAGTCTCGCATGTTTTGCTTCAAGAGCTTTGACTCGCTTCCTATTAGTTATTTCTGAGTTTAGATTTATCAAGTGGTTAAAGAACTTATACCCGATACATGATGTTGATCTGTAAGGTGTTTGATGGAAATGACATACTTATATGTATATACTTTCGGACTTGAGAAATACTAAAAATGAAACCTTCTAATGGTTTGGTTGGTGTACGATGATAAACAACTGTCTTAGCAGCATATTGAACTGCGTGTTTTGAAAAGCTTTCTAAAAGATTAGCAATACTGTAGTGTATACTATTTCGCTAAGATATGAGGATGACTATAGTTGTTATACACTTACCTGTTAATTGGATGTTGCGTTCAACGTTATATTTTTTCCTTATTGAAGTTTCATAGTTATAAATGTTTCGGTAATGATGTTAAGTATTGTTGGATTTTAAAACCCCTGTGTATATTGGATTATATATTGTTAAACTGTATTAATACTTGCTGGGCAATTCTTTCACTCATACTTGTTGTTTTAAATATTAACCTTTCAGAGAAAGGTAGGCGGATGATGCTTATATGCATAGCTCGGAAGATGCAGGTAGTATGCCCTGATGAAGACGATATGATCCAGAAAATCTATAGCTGGAGTAAGTTATATGCAATCATATTGATGTGTAATAATTATATTACTTTTACAGGATAGCACTAGTTGCTGGTGTACTTCTCATCGAAGCTATACTAGTAGTATAGGATCTGTAACACACGATGTGATGTAGTTGAATGGCTGTAATGAATCGAGTAATGTAAGGATTTTAGTTCTTGTTTCTAGCCCTATAACCCAAAAGATGCTTGGTAGTTGGGGTCTCTATTGTTGTATTTCTGTTAGTAAGTGACTATAAATGGTTTAATATGGATAAACAGGTGATTTGTTATTGAGGATTTCCGCGTGACGACCAAATCCCTGACCCCGGATTTGGGGTGTTACAGAAATGGTATCAGAACTGAGGTTATAGTAAACTAGAAACGAGAGTGAGTAGGAGTGTGTATAGTTATGTGAGAACGTCAGAACTCATGTAGAGTTCATGTTGGACTACTGGACGTAGTGCCAATGATTAAGTTAAGATTGGAATGTCATACTGAGGAATGTGTTGGGATAGAATTCACTTCTTGTGGCGATGGATGTCTACTAAAGAATTCTCAGACACGAGTATTGGTCGGCAGGGGCATAAATCGCCCGAGACCAAAGATTAAGATGATTTTAGGGGATTCATGGACGTAGTTATGTATTCCCCAAACTATAGGAAGTTTCAATATGATGATGAAGGATAGAAAGTTGGCATCTAGTATTTTGGCAAGGATGTGTTGAGAACGCGTTCATATTGTTAAAATTCCAAAAGGGAAATAAAACAAGATCACTATGAAAGATTATTAGTCGAAGTTGCGGATGTTTAAACCTTCTCGAGCTTAATAGAGTTTGAGGTAATATTATGAATGGATTGGTGGACAGACACCGATTGTTTCAATTGATTATAGAAGTAAAATGGTGAAGATGAAATTGGTCAATAAAGATGAAATGTTTTAAGAACGAAGACGGACTGAGAAAGTCTGAGAAAGACTAGTACGAAGGCTGTTATGCCAAGGAGAAATAAGCTTAAGTAGCACATGAAATTGTCATGAGGACAGGAACATGTGGTATAGAGATGGTTGTAATGGTGACTGGATCTAAGTGGGTATTTTCTAGCAATGATCCGGAATATCGTCCGTTCGACATGTGGAATTCGTCATTTCTAGGAGCGACACCGGTATCGAAGCCTAATTAAAGAAAAGAACGCTTGCGTGAGATGCTTGCGCCGAGTCGAATAGAACTCCCTGCGATTATAAATGTCGATGACTGAATCCTTAGCGACTATTATGAGTCGACAATGATGTCAATCATCAAGCACCTTAGGGTGTGCATGGAATAGAAAAGCTTTAAAATTGATCGATTATCAGTCAGAGGAGCCGATATAAAAGGCATCCGTGGCGACCTTGGAAATACCCTCCCCATTCGTGAATCATTTGGATTACCTCCCCAATCTGTGAATTATTTGATGTCTCCCCGTTTGCAAATTATTTTGATTACCTCCCCAGTCTATGACCTATCTTGACATCTCTCTAAGAGAGAATTTTGATATAAGATAAACTCTCTCTTCGAAGTTATTTTAATGACACTTGTTCCAAATCATATTTAATTTCGATTGTGCCAGAAGCTGTCATTATTCCTTCTTTCAGGTTTCTGAAGTCCGGATGAATGACGATATTTCAAACTTCCACTTTCCTCCAACAATGGATGATTCTATGGTGTATAGCTAGCACCACTTGCTTGTTGAATACCAGTGTCTTTCTGGTTATCCTTTTCTTTGGAAATCACACCCTTGGAATCCGTTCAATTCAACTCCAAGGTGTCCCTCTGAAAATTAATTGTCAAGATACGATAATTATTAACTTGACTTTGAATTACTTTCATACTTCACAACTCCACTGAGACGAACAACCCTATATATATAGGGGCCACAAGGACTTTCTGTCTGTGTGATAGAAGTCTGACGGGACGCCGTCACTTGTGAGTTGTGAAATACAAGAAGGCTAATTACCTTTAGTAATGTCTCAACTGAGACACGCAACGTGAGTTCTTTTGATCATATTGATCTCTCGGTAAATTCTCTTATCTCAAATAAAGTTACTTTAACACTCATAACCTTATGATCATCAATGTGTGGCAATAGCCTTGACATGACAGCTATCTTTTTAAAAGCTCCATAATTGTTGTTATCTCAAATAAATTTCGAGGGGATGCCAACCAGGTCGGCCAAGTCATAAATTCGCTGATAGAAATTAGATTCGAATGGGATCGTCTATGACAAGAGCGGATCCCCCAAAACGAATAGAATATCAGTGGCGTATCAATAGAATTAGTTAATTCTTTCTCTCTCAATGATATTATGTTAATGGAATTAGTGTATTCTCTCTCTCAAAGATGTTTTGTGAATAGAATCAGTGAACTCTCTCTCTCAAGGATAGTACGATAATGGAAAGTTGGTCGAGATATATGTGTGAAAGGAATAACGTGGTAAGACTCAAGTGATAACTGTGTCAAATAGAGATCCTATGGTTGGATTGAGGTTTCGGAGAAGTTGTTTACGAATGGACACTTTCCGGTTTGGCAGAATAAATGTTGATGATGAAAGAGTTAATGAATCCCAGTAGTGGCCTTAGCTGATTCCGTGGACGGAATCCTTTTAAGGAGGGTAGACTGTAATAACCCAGATTTTTCGAGAAATGATTTATTATTATTTCAATAATAATAATGTTTTTCCTAAAATGAGGAGGAATTTTATTATTATTATTATTATTATTATTATTATTATTATTATTATTATTATTATTATTATTATTATTATTATTATTATTATTATTATTGCTATTTAATTATTTTGATTCAGTGGAACCGGATACCTTTTAAAAATTATATTGACCGAGTAGATATCTCGAGTCAATAGGTTACTTGGGCCAAGGGTTTAATTTTCAAAGTGTGGAATTATTCAGTAAAGATTTTTGTTTTAAAATTACTGAATAATATTAAGAGTTTTAAAATCCTTAGAAAATGATTATTTGTAATTATTTTGGGATTTACAAAAATTACTCGATTAATATCTAAAATCGAGGATTTGAGATTTTACTAAAACAATAGTGTTTTTTGTAATTTATAAATCCCTATAAATTGTGATTTATAAATCACAATTATTATTTTATTAGTTGTTTTTATAAATTATTATTGAATTGTAAAATGCATATCATTTTAGAAAATTTAAATTTAATTCTAATTCTTTTCCCATAAATCTTTAAAAATATTCTAGTATTTAATTATGCTAGATTTATAATTTTTGCGGATCAAAAGTTCTAGCTCAAAGAACCATTTTATTTGAGTGAATTATTTTTGCTGATTAAAATTTGATAAAAATTGGGGCAAACAAATATTTCCATGTTCTAAAATAGAATTGGACTAATTTTGTAAAGCCCGATAGATTTTATTGGAAGCCCAAATAAATAATTAGCAATGTTATATTAGTAAGTGGGCTTGAGTAGAAATTAGGGCAAGGCCCATTTATAGGATTTAACATATACACACACAAATTGGACACAGCCGCAACACACAAAAGAAATAGTCAGTAGAAAGAAAAAGAAAAGAGAACAAGCGGTAGAGAAAAGAAATGAGGGAGGAAGTGAGCGGCGCAGCCAAGAAAGGAATGGTGAGAAAATCGGGGAAAAGGGGAATTCAGATGAAGAGTGCGATTGGTGCTAGTGGGTTCGGTGATGGCAGCTGTTATAGTAACAGCGGTGAGGAGATGAGAGGAGCCGCCGATGGGGTGTGGTTGTCGCTGCTAGGCACGACGACAGTTGAGGGAGAGAGGGAACGAACAAGTGAGAGGGAGGAGAAGAAACGAAGGAGAGGAGGCTGTGGGATAATCAGTGGTGGTGGTGTGTGCTGGGCTAGAGAAAACAGAGGGGAAGGGGGGCGGCACCACCGCGGCTGGCCGTCGCCGGCGGTGGTGGCCATGGTGCTGTGCAGCAAACAGAGATAGAGAGATGGGAGAGTATGAAAGAGAGGGGCTGGAGAGATTGTGACGAGAGAGAAAGATTTCCGGGAAGATTCCTCCGGTGAATTGTTTTCCGGCGGTTCGAGTTGGAACCGAAAATTGTATCCTTTTTCCGGATATAGATTTTAAATTACGTTTTGGTTTAAAGTCGGATAATAGTAGATTTAAATTTTGGAGTTTAATTTGTGTAGCCGGTAATGTTAGTATAATTGTCAGGAATATAATTTCGGGTCACATTTCGTGAATTGTATTTTGGGAACCCGATAAATGTCGTGAGTATTAGTGGTCGGTTGTAAATTGTTGAATTATGTCGAAGTTGTCGACTAGTTAGTGTGGTTTAGTATGGGAGTTGTTTGGATT
Organism: Saposhnikovia divaricata; assembly: GCA_036435485.1. Taxonomy (NCBI): domain Eukaryota; kingdom Viridiplantae; phylum Streptophyta; class Magnoliopsida; order Apiales; family Apiaceae; genus Saposhnikovia; species Saposhnikovia divaricata. The sequence continues at coordinate 161,214,222 of CM071596.1, read as the reverse complement.
GAAATTGAAATTGCTTGGGATTGTTTGTGAGGGGTTGTAACTCCGGGATAGTCAATTTACAAAAAGTTCATTTCAAAATTTTTATTATAATAGAGAATTTATTTCAGGATTGAAATGTTAGTAGTTTTGAAAATGGTAAATATCGAGGATATAAATATTTTGGGAAAATAGTTGTTTTAAATAGCTATATTTAGCGTGATTGTTTTAAACAGTGGTTTTAATTATTATTTAATTAAAAATATTAATCAATTAATTATTTAATTGATTAAATATTTTTAATTAATTATTTTGCATATTATTTGATTAAAAATATTAATCAATTAATTATTTAATTAATTGATTAAATATTTTTAATTAATTGTTTAGTGGTTTTAAATATTATTATTTGATTAAAAAAATATTAATCAATTAATTATTTAATTAATTGATTAAATATTTTAATTGATTGTTTTAAATATTTTAAAAAAGGGGTGTATTGATTAAATGTAATTAATAAGTTAATTAGTTCAATTAATCGATTAATTGGTTTATTAATTGGATATTTTTATTAATTAATTATTAATTATTAACTAATGGATATAAGTGGGTCATAGTTTTAAAATGGATTTAAAAATGATTGGAGATTCGTTTTAAACGAATAAAAGGTTTATAAAACAAAAAGGTTTAATTGTTTATCTCGAGGGTTAATTGTTATATTTATATTTCCTTATCAAGGAATTAATTAATTGTCTTGGGGATTATTTATTGATCGAATTGGAGCGACGTGCATCCAAAAAGGAAGATCGAGACGTTAGGTAAGGTCCATGGAATCGCTTGGACGAGGTGCGAAGAATTTGTCCGCGGTTTCTATCTTCTGCTAAGGACCAGAGGCAAGTTTACTATGCATACTCTATTGTTCATGTGACGCCCCCAGATCCGGGGTCGGAGATCTAGGCGCTCACGGTCCATTTTCCATTAGTAACATACATGTTCTTGCGCACAATGTATATAACACAGCCATCGACCCCACAACAAACTCACACCACACTCACACACACACACACAGGTTAGAGCCTCAGAAACGTCACACATTGATTAAACAGTAATAAAGTTATCAGAGTTATTACAGACCGAATTAAATAGTATTTATGCTACCAGCAACACTCCGATATGAAGCGAAGCTGGCGGCTTGAAAGTTTGTTACGATACACTGCCTTGCACAGGTCATGCTGATAAATAAAACGTACTAACAAAAGCTGCCAACCAATCCGGCTAATGGGGCCTACCGGTGGAATCTCAAGTGGAGGCTCGGGCCTAGTCACCTGCTTGCGAGCAGTCTGCCTGGGTCTTGCCATATCGCTTAGCTGTTGTGTTTGTAAAGTTTGAAAACAAGCAAGAGTGAGCAACTATAGCTCAGCAAGGAATATATATAAGATAAGTAATATACACCTCATATGATTGGCAATTGATATATTTGTTCGTATCAATCAGTCATAAAATCACTTGTCATAGTTGATAAATCTCGAAGATGCAACCATATGTGCCCTTGTTCTCAAAATAAACTTGCAGTTCTAGATACTGCATTGAATCAACATCTTTCTCGTCAAAATAGAACACTATCAGCAACTTGGCACAAAAGCCTAAGAAGCAGTGTCAAAGCATTTTCCAAAATGGAGGAATGGGACTTAAAGAAAACATAAAAACCTGACAAGATTGACGATGATCAGTCGCCACATCCAAGTCCAATAATCCGCGGGTCTTCTCTACCGGTAGAAGGATAGAAACTACATCCGTAACTATCCCTCGGGTGAAAACTACATCCGTAATCGCCCTCGATGAAAACTACATCCGTAATCATCCTTCGGCAACACCTAGGCCGGAATAATAAGTGATGGACCGCCTGGCTCACGGCTGCTTACACATCCCGGGAATCGTTCGTCAACGGTTCCCACACCTGCCAGAGTCCCTTTTTCTTTTCTTTTAAAACTTGATTTTGATTGAAAACAGAGTAATTGAGGTCCGACATCAGTCGACCGATGATTCTTGAAATCATACAAGAAGCAGAATATGACCGGGGGTTTTCGAAAGTGTTTTGAATTCAAATGGGTTCGAGTTTGAAAGCATTAAAAGTATCTTGGATTAACTTTGTCTTTAAATAATGAACAGTAATTAATAAATAATATTTTAAGATTTAATATTAATAATTAATAAAATAATTATTCGGTAAAATAAACTCTTAATCCAAGATAGGGTTTCGAGTATTTACGAAGATATAACGATAGTTATTTGAATATACGATACCACCCGAATGACCCTTCGGGTTTTTGCACTATAGGTACGATATAATAATATACCGCTCCCCGGTCAATAATATATACGGACCGCTACGACCTCTATTGCTAGAGTCGTTGTCCGAGAAATCATTTCAATCTAAGTTCAAGGGGTATAAGCATACATATACTTGTTCAATCTCAATTGCATCAATACTTCGATAAACATAGCATTTGATATCATTTGAAAACTACAAACACAACAGTAAAAATCCTTGTATATGGATAAGTTTTGAAAAGTAAACTTGCCTTGGTTTGGTTGGGGTGGTCGAGCGTGCGAATTCGAACGATCTATACATAAACAATAATCGTTCGTTAGTACCTTAACAATTTCTCTCTAATTACGGGGTTTTAAGGGGGTACGAAATTAACTTAACGACTTCGTCTTATGACTCCCTAGCCCCACTATAGGTCCATGACATCACTCGTTTACGTTCGTCACTTACTCGACTTAATTTAGTTACCACGTTCGAACCATAACCACTAACCCTAGAATAATGTTCCACTAATCGACCTTTTTCCATTGCGCGAATTTTACTCTAGCATTTTTATAAAATCCAAAAATTCATATTTTAATCCAATTCCTTTTGGGTGGTCTTCACCACTGCATTACTTACATTCTCAAATTTTTCCACGACCCCAAATATATTTTAAGGTGTTTAAACAAGGTTCACAAGGGGGTTACTTAATGCACTCCATAGTCCAGAAACAAAATTCACTCCTCCGGCCATAACTAAACATCCACACGTCACATAGCTATGAATCTTAGTTTTCCAGAAACTACATTCAATTATCTTTCCAACAATATAAGGTAGGACATCAGGGGACATCATTTGGATATTCAAAATCGTGCTACAACACAGGTCAAAGTTCCTGGACAGATTCAGCAAGCTCAAATAACTTAAATCAACCATTTTTCATACTTCCATAACATAAACACCACTTAAAACACTTAGGTCATGACTCATAACACTCATGGAGATATATATCTTAACCATAATCATAAAAATCACAATCTCAACATCAAACTCAAGATCCATGCTATCCATTACATATACATTCAAGATAAGCCCTAAAATACATGGATCTACTACCATATTATATGAACAACACTTATCCAAGGGTGGTTTGAGATTTCATACCTTCTTGAGCTCCTAGAGACCTGGTACAAACTTTACACAACTTAAAAACACCTTGGATGGTCTCCTACAACACTCACAATGCAAGATCTAAAAGATAAAAACTTATGTTAACATTTTTTTCTAACTTTCAACAATTCATAACTCCAAAACTAATGGATGGAAGGCTTTGAAATTTATACCATACCTCTAATATGATGCAAGGAAGCCTTAGGAATCTTGTTCAAGGTTGTGGATGAAGAAATGGTGGATAGAAAACCTCTCCCCCTCTCCTAGAGCAGTTCGGCTGAATGGTATTTTCAAGGGGGGGGAGTGTTTTTCTTGTTTTGCTTTGTTTGAAATGATAAAAAGAAATGCAAGCATGCTAGGTATAATTGTGGTTAACAAGGAGTAGTCACATGCCAAGCCTATAGCCTAGGTTGCATCCATGCCCTAGTGTCCCCCTAGGTGCATCATCCAACATGCTAGTTTCTTGTCTTTTCTAACTAGCTAATTACATGGCATTTGCATGTAATTTCTTTCGTTGTAATATTATTCTCCCACCGATACTTGTTATTTAATCCTTATTTCATATCGTAATTTAATTATTCTCTCGTAATAATATCTCGTCACGTAGAGATTTCCCCTATAATTCCTTAAGTACTTTTTGCGTAAATTTCTCGAATGTCCATAATTCCTCATCATAATTCTTAATAAATCCTTTAATACACTAACCATTCTCAAATTCCAACTTTCATAAATATTACTAACAGTAAGACTCTCGCCTTCGCAATCTCTCTCTGTATATCTTACATCATAAATGCAACAACGCAGTTTCTCAGACAATCAATTCTATAAATCAACAGGGATGACTAGAAAGGTTTTATAACGACAATGTCACGAGATTTAAATAAAAGGAAATGTTACCAAAAATTAGGGTTCTTACAGTTCAGAGTATATTTATTTTAAATATATGAAATGTGTTAAATAAGTTTTCAATCCGTAATCGCGAGTTTTCCAACCTGGTACTTCTCCTTCCAAATCATTGTATTCCTGGCTTTGCCAACGATATTAAATTCTGCTCGTGTAATAACCAAAACCCCATGGCTTATAATACTGTTGACGGGCAATGATATTTTTATGGCTCTATATCTTGATTTATACGGTATATATATATCTATAAACTTTTCGTACTATGGTAGTGGACTATATGTTATGAGGTATGTATTTATGTATCGGAATAGAGAGGCTCAGAGGGTAGAGCGTGTATTGAGTTTTAGAACTTAGCCGTGTGTCGGGGCTATTTTGTATTGTATATTTTCGAAAACCCGGGCAAAACTTTTAAAAAGAATTTCGCAATAATTAACCTAAAGGCAACATCACCAATAAACCAGTGTTTATTTAATTAATAGATGCTTCCGAAAGCATTCACTAATTAAATAAACCTCATTCGCCTAATTAAATTTATTTAATTAGATGAATATCGTTTTCAAAACGCTTTCTTAAAATCACTTTGTCCCGGAGAAATAATAAAATAATTTAATGGAGTGATTCTATCTAGTATATCATTTATCGGAGATAGTTTATTTTCAATACGGGTTTAAGATATTCCAATGGTTATAAATTGGTTATTTTCAGCTTAAAACAGCTAGATTGATATCGATATATGTTATTTGATTGATTATTTAAATGGATGAATATTAATTATAATATTCATTAACAAAAAGGGAGAAAGAGAAAAAGGATTTTCAGGCTTATTAATTATTTCTTACTGACCGAGAGTCAGTAGTAGTTATTTGATAAAGTGGCTAAGGCTTGGAGACTGCCGGAGAGATTGTGTCTTGATTTTTATTAGAAACATTCCAAGAGTTGTATTTGGGTGCTTTGAGGTTATTAAATATTTCAGTATTAATAGTGAATATTACTTGAATATTATTTAATAAGTGAATATTATTTTGAGTATTCTTTTAAAAAGGAATTATTGAATATTTATCATTTGTTACATATTTATTAAATACTTTGAGTGTTCTGAAGATTATAAAACACTATTCAAAGGGTGTCTAAGGACTTTCATAGTCATTTAAAACATCATATTTTGATTCTATCTCGGTAAGTTACTTTTCAAGAACTTATATATATATATGAAATTACCCTGTTGTGTTACAAGCTTTATGCGTACCATTTTCCATATGTGAACACAAAACCCTGTGTCGGGATTGATATAAGTATAAGTGTATACCTATACTCGAACTCTTTCGAACTCAAAATATTTTCGAAAACCCCGGTCTGGTTTTACTTCCTTGCACATTTTTCAAGAATTATCGGTCGACTGAAGTCGCACCTCAACTACTCGATTTTCAATCAAAACAAGTTTTGAAAGAAAAAGAAAAAGGGGACTCTGGCAGGTGTGGGAATCGTTGACGAACGATTCCCGGGATGTGTAAGCGGCCGTGAGCCAGGCGGTCCATCAATTATTATTCCGGCCCAGGTGTTGCCGAAGGATGATTACGGATGTAGTTTTCATCGAGGGTGATTACGGATGTAGTTTTCACCCGGGGATAGTTACGGATGTAGTTTTTATCCTTCTACCGGTAGAGAAGACCCGCGGATTATTGGACTCGGATGTGGCGACTGATCATCGTCAATCCTTGTCAGGTTTTTATATTTTCTTTAAGTCCCATCCTCCACTTTGGAAAAATACTCAAACACTGCTTCTTGGGCCTAAGTGCCAAGTTGCCGATAATGTTGTTTTCAATTATGAAAGATGATGATGAATTCATGCAGTATCTAGAACTGCAAGAATATCCTAACAATAATGGCACGTGTTTGTGCACTTTTGCAATTATTCAAAAGATGAAAGATGGTTCATCGGTTGTTGATGTCAAGTCTCGAATGTTTTGCTTCAAGAGCTTTGACTCGCTTCCTATCAGTTATTTCTGAGTTTAGATTTATCAAGTGGTTAAAGAACTTATACCCGGTACATGATGTTGATCTGTAAGGTGTTTGATGGAAATGACATACTTATATGTATATACTTTCGGACTTGAGAAATACTAAAAATGAAACCTTCTAATGGTTTGGTTGGTGTACGATGATAAACAACTGTCTTAGCAGCATATTGAACTGCGTGTTTTGAAAAGCTTTCTAAAAGATTAGCAATACTGTAGTGTATACTATTTCACTAAGATATGAGGATGACTATAGTTGTTATACACTTACCTGTTAATTGGATGTTGCGTTCAACGTCATATTTTTCCTTATTGAAGTTTCATAGTTATAAATGTTTCGGTAATGATGTTAAGTATTGTTGGATTTTAAAACCCCTATGTATATTGGATTATATATTGTTAAACTGTATTAATACTTGCTGGGCAATTCTTTCGCTCATACTTGTTGTTTTAAATATTAACCTTTCAGAGAAAGGTAGGCGGATGATGCTTATATGCATAGCTCGGAATATGCAGGTAGTATGCCCTGATGAAGACGATATGATCCAGAAAATCTATAGCTGGAGTAAGTTATATGCAATCATATTGATGTGTAATAATTATATTACTTGTACATGATAGCACTAGTTGCTGGTGTACTTCTCATCGAAGCTATACTAGTAGTATAGGATCTGTAACACACGATGTGATATAGTTGAATGGTTGTAATGAATCGAGTAATGTAAGGATTTTAGTTCTTGTTTCTAGCCCTATAACCCAAAAGATGCTTGGTAGTTGGGGTCTCTATTGTTGTATTTCTGTTAGTAAGTGACTATAAATGGTTTAATATGGATAAACAGGTGATTTGTTATTGAGGATTTCCGCTTGACGACCAAATCCCTGACCCCGGATTTGGGGTGTTACACCCAGGGACGACTCCCCATGTTGAGGGAACTCCCCAGTGGTTGTCCATCAAAGCCAAGAAGCTAACCCTTTTCAGATGGTGGTTTCTCCTCTTGATAATGTTAATTGTATGCTACTCACAGGGGTACGGATCAATATTATGGATCTCCCCATGAATACCAACCCGATGTACGGTCTGCCCAACAACCCTCATGCCACTCGAGGTGTTGGAACAAGCGGTCATGCTCTGTAGATTCAGGAGCCTCCTTATAATAGGGGGTTGGGCCGTGATCAGGAATATGATGACTACTCTGGCCCATATACCGACGACTCATCATTTGAGGATGATGATCGTGATGAAGCCCCGAGGAGGCGACGTGCTAGCAAAGAACCTCTAGGAAGGACGCGAAGTATCCATGATGGACCCCCTTTAACAACTACTGAGAGGATAAGGGCTTATGAGGCCGAGATATTAAAGTTGAAAGATGTTATGGCGAGAGAACAAGCTAGCAATCAAACTCAGCCTCCTCCAACCACAGAGAGGATTCCCATTATCGACTTGGAGAGGTCTTCAAGGAGACGGAAAATGGCTGATGCCCCAACTGGAAGAACAACAAGGATGGAAACCTCCAAGGGTAACCCCAAAAATCTGATGCCACTAGGAGATCCTGATGATCCCACACCCCCGTTACTGAGGAGGTGATGAATGCTCGTATTTCAAAGAAGTTCAAGATGCCGACAATCACGGCTTATGATGGAACGGAAGATCCGGGAAATCACGTCAGGACGTTCTTAAATGCACTACCATTGTAGCCTGCAAGTGATGCTTTAAAGTGTAGGGGGTTCCCTCAAACCCTGTCGGGCATGGCTCAAAGATGGTATAGTCGCTTGCCTGTGAACTCAATTGGCTCTTTTAAGGAGTTAAGTGCTGCTTTTATTAGTCAGTTTATCAACGGAAGAGTTCATGAGAAAAGCTCTGCATCTCTTATGTATGTGGTGCAAGGAAAAATTGAAAATATGAGGGACTATCTCAAGAGGTTCACTAAGGAGACGTTCAATATCACTGACTTGGAGAACAAGGTGGCAATGGTGGCCCTAGAGCATGGAACCACTGATCTATTCTTTAAGAGGTCTTTGGCAAAGCACCCCCCTGAGAACATGGTTGAACTCCAGCGAAGAGCTGATAAGTATATCAAGGCCGGGGATAGCATGAAGAAAGAAGCTACGGGAGGCAATGGTAAGGGTGCCAATGACTCAAAGAAGCGAAAGCAAGAACAAGAGTATGATGCTAGGGACAAATATCCCCGGACTAGCAAAGACTCTGATTTACCACCGAAGAAGGGTTTGGGACCAAGATTTTCTGACTACGCAAGGTTGAATGCTCCTAGGAGCCAGATCTTATTGAATATCGAGAAGGATAAGGACTTTCGGTGGCCGAAGCCACTCAGAGGTGACCCCGAAAATTGAAACAAAGATCTGTATTGTAGGTTCCACAGGGATGTGGGACATGATACGGATGATTATAGACAGTTGAAGGATGAGATTGAATTCTTGATCTGAAAGGGAAAGTTAAACAAGTTCACTAAGGGTGAAGATCGTGGAACCCAGAAAATGGAATATGATAGGAGAGACAATGATAGGAGGGATAACGATCGTGATCGTAACCCACAGCCCCGAGGGCCAGTTATCAACATGATTTGGGGAGGCCCGACAGCGGCCGGCACAACTCAAAACTCTCGAAAGGCGTATGCCAGAGAAGTGATGCACATCGTGGGAGAGGCCCTAAAGCATGCTAGGACTGAAATAGTAATTGGCTTTAATGATTCAAACCTTGAAGGGGTGAAGTTCCCCCATGACGACCCGTTAGTCATAACCCCTGTAATTGGAAACTCAGAGGTGAAGCGATTCTTGATAGACAATGGAGCTTCTGTTGATATCTTGTTTTATGACGCTTTTGTAAAGATGGGGTACACTGACTCTCAATTGACCCTGACCAACATGCCTATTTACGGATTTAACAGAGTTGAGTCCAAGGTTGAAGGGACTATTCAGCTGCCCATGACATTGGGCAAGAACCTAAGGAAGCCACTCAGATGTTGAATTTTCTGGTGATCAAGGCTAGCTCGACATACAATGCAATCCTGGGAAGGACCGAACTTCATGCGTTCAAGGCTGCTGCCTCTACCTATCACATGAAGTTCAAGTTTCCAACTAGGAATGGTGTTGGAGAACTGAAAGGAGATCAGAAAATGGCTAGAAGTTGCTATGTGGCTGCTTTGAGAGCTGATGGAGCCGGGGGCAGGTACTCCTGATTGAAGACATGGATGTCCGCGGTGACAATGAAAACCAAGGAAAGCCAGCAGAGGACTTGGTTCCCATACCTCTAGAGTTGGGCGACCCTTAGAAAGTTACTTATGTAGTAACTTCTCTGAAGGAACCCTTGAAGGGCAAGTTGATAGCTTTCTTACAAGAGACCAGTGATGTGTTTGCTTGGACATCAGCCGATATGCTAGGGATTGATCCCCAACTTATAACTCACAAGTTGAATGTTGATCCTCAGCCTAAGACAATAAAACAAAAGAAGAGAAATTTTGATCCTGAAAGGCAAGAAACCATTAAGAAAGAAGTTGATAAGCTCTTAGAGGCTGGTTTCATTGAAGAGATTCAGTTTCCAGAATGGTTGGCCAACCCTGTGATGGTCAAGAAGGCAAATGGGAAGTGGAGGATGTGTATAGACTTCACTGATTTGAATGATGCATGCCCAAAGGATTGTTTTCCCCTACCAAGGATAGACACATTGATAAATGCCACAGCTGGACACGAGATGTTGAGCTTCATGGACGGATTCAGTGGTTACAATCAGATTAAGATGCACAAGGATGACATCCCAAAGGTATCCTTCATAACTGACTTTGGTGTTTTCTGTTACCTTGTCATGGCTTTCGGTTTAAAGAATGCAGGAGCTACTTACCAACGACTTATGAATAAGATATTCGCTCATCTGATTGGAAAAACCATGGAGGTTTATGTTGATGACATGTTGGTCAAGAGCCTAATCAAGGCAGACCACATTAATCACCTCAGAGAGGCATTCGAAGTGCTGAGGCACCATAAGATGATGTTGAATCCAGCCAAGTGTGCTTTGGTGTTGGATAAGGAAAATTTTTGGGATTGATGGTTTCGAAGAGAGGCATAGAGGCCAACCCTGATAAAATCAAAGCAATTCTGGATATGGAACCACCCCGCTCTATACGAGATGTGCAGAAGTTAACGGGCCGAGTTGTAGCCCTATGGAGGTTTATCTCCAAGTCTGGTGACAAATGCTTGCCTTTCTTTCAGGCATTGAAGAAAGTGAAAACTTTTGAGTGGACTCTTGAGAGCTAAGCGGCTTTTGAACAGTTGAAGAAGTACATGGCTGAAGCTCTGTTGTTGGCCAAACCTAGTCCAGGGGAGACTCTTTATCTATATCTGGCGGTATCTGAACAAGCATTGAGTGCCGTACTCATTCGAGAAGAAAATAAGATTAAAAAACCTGTCTATTATGTGAGCAAGGTGTTGCACGGGGCTAAGTTAAATTACTCTCCCATCAAGAAGTTTGCTTTGGCATTGGTAACGGCCTCAAGGAAGCTACGACCATACTTCCAGGCACATAAGATTCAAGTCCTAATCAAGTGTGCGATAGAACTTAGAGAATTTGATATCACGTATAAGCCTCGAACAACCATCAAGGCTCAGGCATTGGCTGACTACGTGGTTGAATGCACCATTAACAACCAAGAAGTGGGGGGCAGGAGATAGTAATTACCCCTGGGAAAGGGGATAAGGATGAGGAACTTGTACCTGACCTAAAGGAGTATTGGGTGCTCTATTTTGATGGGGCATCAAAAACAAAATCTAGTGGCGTAGGTTTACTCTTGCAAAGTCCCGATGGTTTCACAGTTGAGTACGCTTTGAAGTTGGACTTTCCAACAATTAATAATGAAGCTGAGTATGAAGCCTTAATAGCCGGGTTAGGCTTGGCCAGAATAATGAGGGTCAAGAATCTCAAAGTTTGTGGGGATTCATGACTAGTGGTATCACAAGTGAATGGTTAATTCAAAGCTAAGGATGAAACTTGTGACGCCCCCAAATCTGAGGTCAGAGATTCAGGTCGTCACGTCACCATCCAACCATAACATACCTGTATTAACTTTACAACTCAACAATACATCCATTAAGACCTCAATCTTACACACAAGCAAGTTAGAGTCTCAGAAACGATAATCAAAAGTGCCGCTAAATATTACAATTCATTTATACAAATCAGAGTCTTACGCAATTCCACTTATACAACTATACTTGAAGACAAGTCTTACTATTACAGTTGAAAACCTATCAGACTTACTCTGTAGTATTTATCAGAAACTAAATCATCTCCGGGGTAAATCTTCTACTCCTCTTCTGCTGTTGCGGAGTTAACCGACCAAATTCTTCTCTTTCTGAAAAGTTTTTATAAAGCAAGAATGAGCTACATAATGCTCAGCAAGTCCACCATTTTGTAAAATAATAATGGGGTTTATTTCGAAAACATTCCCAACTATATGGGTATATATCTCAGATTTCAAAACATAATTGGACGCTGTATATGTCCGAGTTTGATTAAAACATCTATACTCACTAAGGAGCTTTAAGAATAACATATGAACCCTTTATAAGGTTCCCATTTCAACATATCTCAAGTTTGAAAATATATACATATGAGTATATCATTTTCGGAAAAACACTCTACGATTAACATACTGTACAGGGAATACTTCATTGCAAACCTCTTTCCTTCCATTAGCTTAGAAGGTTTCTCGTACAAAAACATTTCATTCTTTGAAACAATTGCAAGAGTGCACTAACACGTGCCAATCTTTATAGAAAATCTTGCAGTTCTAGATACTGCACGATGTCAATATTTTCTCATCAAAATAGAACACTATCAGCAACTTGGCACAAAAGCCTAAGAAGCAGTGTTTGAGTATTTTTCCAAAGTGGAGGATGGGACTGGAAGAAAACATAAAAACCTGACAGGGATTGACGATGATCAGTCGCCACATCCAAGTCCAATAATCCGCGGGTCTTCTCTACCGGTAGAAGGATAGAAACTACATCCATAACTATCCCCGGGTGAAAACTACATCTGTAATCACCCTCGATGAAAACTACATCCGTAATCATCCTTCGGCAACACCTGGGCCGGAATAATAATTGATGGACCGCGTGGCTCACGGCCGCTTACACATCCCGGGAATCGTTCGTCAACGGTTCCCACACCTGCCAGAGTCCCTTTTTCTTTTTCTTTTGAAAACTTGATTTTGATTGAAAATAGAGTAATTGAGGTTCGACATCAGTCGACCGATGATTCTTGAAATCACGCAAGAAGCAAACCCGACCGGGGGTTTTCGAAAATGTTTTGAGTTCGAAAGAGTTCGAGTTTGAAAGTGCTAAAGGTATCTTGGATTAGCTTTGTCTTTAAAATAATGAACAATAATTAATAAATGATATTTTAAGATTTAATATTAATAACAAATAAATTATTATTCGATAAAATAAACTTCTAATCCAAGATAGGGTTTCGAGTATTTACGAAGATATGAACATAATTACTTGAGTATACAATACTCCCCGAATGACCCTTCGGGTTTTCGCAAACTAGTTACGATATAATAATATACCGCTCCCCGGTCAAAAGTATATACGGACCGCTACGACCTCTATTGCTAGAGTCGTTGTCCGAAGAAAACATTTCAATCTAAGTTCAAGGGGTACAAGCATATATGTACTTATACAATCTCAATTGCATCAATACTTCGATAAACATAGCATTTGATATAATTGAAAACTACAAACACAACAGTGAAATTCCTTGTATATGGATAAGTTTTGAAAAGTAAACTTGCCTTGGTTTGGTTGGGGTGGTCGAGCGTGTGGAGTCGAACGATCTATACATAAGCAATAACCGCTCGTTAGTTCCTTAACAATATCTCTTTAATTACGGGGTATTAGGGGGGTACGAGATTAACTTAATGACCACGTCTTACGACACTCTAGCCCCACTATAGGTTCATGCCATCACTCGATTACGCTCGTCACTTAATGGACTTAATTTAGTTACCACATTCGAATCATAACCATTACCCCTAGAATTATGCTCCACTAACGACTTTTTCCCTTGCGCAAAATTTACTCTAGCATTTTTATAAAATTCAAAAATTCATATTTTAATCTTTTTGGGGGGTCTTCACCACTGCATTCCCTAACTTCTCAAATTTTTCCATGATCCCACATATATTTTTAGGGGTTTAAACAAGGTTCACAAGGGGGTCACTTAGTGCAGTCCGGAATCCAGAAACACAATTCACTTCTCCGGCCATAACTTAAAATCTATACATCACCTAGCCATGAAACTTACATTTCCAGAAACTAAATTCAATTATCTTTCCAACAATATATGGTAGGACATCAGGGGACAACATTTGGGGGTTCAAAACCGTGTTACAAGACAGGTCAATGTCCCTGGAAAAACTCAGCAAGCATATACTACTTAGATCAACCAATTTTCACAATTCCACAACACAACCAACACTTAATTCACTTAGTTCATGGTTTATAACACTCATTGAGATACATATACTATCCACAATCATAAAAGTCACAATCACAACATCAAAACTCAAGATCCATGTCATCCATTACTTATACAACCAAGATTAACTCATATATACATGGATCTACTACCAAACATTATAAACACTACATAACCAAAAGGGTTTATGATTTTTATACCTTCTTGAGTAGCTAAAGACCTTGGGTGAGCTTTACAACCACTAAGAACACTTGGATGAGCCTTTAAAGACCTTAATCCTTCAAGATCTTAAAGAAAAACATACATGGTTACTATTCACTCAATTTTCAACAATTTATAACTCAAGATTGGATGGTTAGAATGGCTTGAAACTCATAGCATACCTTCTATATGGAGTGTAGAGGACCTAGGAATTTTGCCTTGAATTAAGAGTGATGAGAAGTGGAAGAAAGAACTTCTCTTCCCCTTGTTTCTAGCTTTGGCCGAGAGCAATAATGCTAGGGGGAGAGTTTTTGTTTTTGCTTTTGGGTGTTGGTTGAAATAAAGTAAGGTGTTGGGTGATATGTATTAGTCATATGTATTATTGTATCACATGTTGGCACCCTAGGTAGTAGACTAGGCATGCACCATACTCCTTTGTCTCCTAGAATAATGCACCAACTAATCACTATTCATTGGTTGCTTTTGAATTTTCTAGTTCGCTTTTCAAACAATCTAGTTACATGATGCTTGCACGTAATATCTTTCCTTGTATTATTATTCCTCCACCAATGCTTGTCACTTAATCTTTAATTCATATCGTATCTTAATTAATCCCTCGTAATAATATTTTGTCACGTAGAGATTTCCCTTATAATTCCTTAAGTACTTAATTGTGTAAATTCCTCGAATGTCCATAATTCCTCGTCATAATTCTTAATAAATCTTTTAATACTCTAACCATTCTCAAATCCCAAGTTTTATAAATCTTACTAACAATAAGACTCCTGCCTTCACAATCTTCCTTTTTATCTTACATAATGAATGCAATAACATAATCTCTCAGACAATCAATTCTATTAATCAACAGGGATGACTAAAAAGGTTCCAACTTCACAATGTCATATGATATTATATAAAAGAAAATATTACAAAAATTAGGGTTCTTACAGCCTCCCCTCCTTAAAAGGATTCCGTCCCGGAATCAGGTTGAAAACAGTTGGGGGGTACTTTTCATGTATCGTGCTCTCTAGCTCCCATGTCGATTCTTCGATATTCTGGTTTCCCCGCAAAACTCTCACTAGTTTGACAACCTTGTTCCTCAGCACCTGTTCTTTTCTATCCATGATTTCTACGGGTTGCTCTACATATGTTAGGTCTGGTTACAGATCCACTTGATCATGTTCTATCACATGTCGGAAGTCGGTATGGTAGGGTCGTAGCATGGACACATGGAACACATTATGTACTTGCTGCAAGCTTGGGGGTATAGCCAATTCATACGCTAACTTTCCCACTCGTCTCAAAATCTCAACAGGTCCAATAAATCTGGGGCATAGCTTCCCCTTCTTACCAAATCTCATCAATCCCTTCCACGGTGATACCTTCAACATCACAAATTCTCCCACCTCATATTCTTTGTCCTTGCGGGTCTGGTCCGCATACCTCTTCTGTCTGTCTTGGGCCGCTACCAGCCGTCCTCTTATGAGCTCGATAGTTTCTCTTGTCTATTGGACCAGTTCAGGCCCTAAAATCTTCCGCTCTCCAACTTCTTTCCAACATAAGGGAGATCGACATCTTCGCCCGCATAACGCTTCATATGGGGGCATTCCTATACTCGCATGGTAACCGTTGTTGTAGGAAAATTCGATCAACGGCAAGTGGTCATCCCAACTTCCCTTAAAATCGATGGCACATACTCTCAACATGTCCTCTATGGTCTTGGTGGTTCTCTCGCTCCGTCCGTCTGATTGGGGGTGGTATGCAGTACTCATGTTTAACTTGGTCCCCACACAATCCTGAAAAATCCTCCAGAACCTGGAGTTGAACCTTGGGTCTCTACCAGATACAATGCTCACAGGAACCCCATGCCTTACCACGATCTCCTTAGATATCTCATAAAATTTGACCCTTCGAAACAATGGGTTTCGTAAAAAAAAACTAATGACTTTTACATACACTCGTCTGTACCGTAAAGACGTAATATCAATTCGAAATCTTCATTTAATAATTCGTAGATATCGTGATTGCAAAAATTTCTCATCCACCCATAAATTACTATTCGTCCAGGTTTCGAATATTCCCAAAAGTTAGGGTTAGTGCAGTCTCCTCTCCTTAAAAGGATTCTATCTTAAGAACCTAAGGATAATAGTTGTGGATACAATTCCAACCTCACCTTTTCCAACTCTCAGGTTGACACTTCAACCCTATTGTTCTCTCCCTTCGTCTCACTAACGCCTTAATGTTGTTCCTCAACGCATACTCTCCTCGACCTGTATTCCTTATCGGTTGTTCAATGATTAAAAATTTCTATCCCACTACTCACACGTTCCTCTTCTACCTTGTTCATAGTATCCGTGTTGAGTCCTTGTATCGTTGGCCCGTGAATGCTTTGTGGTCGTGTTTTGTAATCTGAGGCAACGTCAATACGCACGGTATTCCTCATTTTCCTTCGCTTGATTAGCAGGCATGTATTGCCTCCCGTCAGCCGTTACCACTTGCTATGGATACTGTATAGTCTTCGGTATACGTCGAACCAGTTCAGCTACTATGTCTCTCGTTCCTTGACTTCTTCGTAACGCAAGAGAAGCGAAACTTCCTCTTTCGTAGCACGCTCTACAGGAGACGTCCTTACGTTCGCATGGCGATGATCGTGATAACAACATTCATTTCATGGATAAGTTTTTATTCTCGATTTCCCTGTGAAATCTAAGGCATGACACTAAATACAAATTCGATCGTCTGGATAATTCTTCTTCCATGTCCGTCAGCCACAGATCAAATTAGTACATACGCTCAATCTCTTTGTTAAATATACATGAAAGCACCTTCAATATTCGAAGTTTAACCTTAAGTCTTTATCTTACGTAATCGCTGCAGAAGTTTTATATTGCACCACCATCTCTTCCGTATATAATTCGATAATCTTCTAAATGGAAAGTCTCTTATAGGTAAATCACTTGGTCCAACAATTATAAATCAACTAGGGTCATCTCTTGTCTCGGTCTTCGGCAACCTACTTATGAAATTCATTATAATTCTGTCCACGTTCAAGATTTTCTACAGGCGGAATTAATCCACTAGATCTCTATCATTCTGCTTTTGGCATGTCGCGTTCGTACTTAATAGTTTGCCAATACCATTCTTCATTTCAGTTTACCAAACATTCCCTTAATTCTCTACACATCTTTTTTTTCCTTCCCCATAATTTAGTCATTTTCCTCTAGCATTATTCTTTATGGTATATACTCTATTTTCTTGGTCAATACTGACTGAATTCCAATTTCGAATAATACCTTCTATAGGTATCGGCCACCACACTGGCCTTCCCTAGGTAATAACAAATTTCTCCATTATACTCCCTGCTCCCTTTCGTCACCTTCTCTTTCTTATGTTTAGTTCTACTATGAAGATATACTCATGGCACTTGTGGAGAAATTTTCACACTTTTCTCATAAGGTTAACGTGTAACACCCCCAGATCCGGGGTCCGGGATCCGGTGGTTACGGTTTCCAATTCTTTCCACAATAATTGAACTTTCCTTAACATAAAATAAATTACGTCTCTATAACCCAACACAACAATATAAAACACACCCGTTATAGTCCCAGAGATGAAATCAGAGTAACAATCCAATTTTTATTAATCACATTATGAGTTCTGACAATCCAAAAGAATTTCAATATAAATACATACTCTTTGCCATCCATTTATATAAGTCATACTAGACTATATTCTTGGTACTGAAAGAATAAATATATCCTACCAATAGCTTCTTCTTCAGCTCTGGTAGTCTCATCGTCCTCGCCCGCGTCGAGTGCGCCTTGTGCGAGTCATCTGGTCTAGCTGTTGTTGTGATATAAAAATAAAGCAAGGGTGAGCAATAGCCCACCAACAATAATATATAACTGAACGATAATGTATAACAGTTCAAAAGTATCTTTCAAATCATATGCCATGCATTTACGGAAATGATGCCAGTATAATATGAACGATGAAGTTACAAGGTAACTTAAAGTATTTGTTTGTAGAAATATCTGCTACATCAAAGTAAGCGAGATATTCTTATTGTTATTAAGAAGAGGAACTTGCAAGAAAAGGTTGCAATTCCAGTTATGACACTTTTCCAACTCTGCCATCAGTAATCATGTTGCAGGAAATAAATAAATTTGGATGATGAACCAATGATGGAGTATTCACCGCGCCCGCTGTTCCAATCTTGATGATCAGTCGAGATCGTACAGCTCAATTTAGATTTACTACCGGTAGAAGGAAGAACTGACGGCTTTACTTGTATACCGCCTTACTAGCTCTCCCCGGCCAACGGTTGGGCCAAAGGGGATGGACCGGCGCTACTCGGCCTCTTACACGACTCCTAGTTCAAATAGAATTCATGATTCTGAATGTAACGTTCGTCCCCCTTTCCCCAAGTATAATACTTGTTGATAAGACTCCACAAAGTAGTCGTATCTAGTTGGAAAGGAAAATTTACCAATAACTCCCAAGCTATTACTTGGTAACGGATATCAACTTGTTCCAGTAATCTTACCCCTCGAAAGATGAGAAGGTAAGCAACGACTTAATAAGTCACAGCACCCGAGTTGCGGATGAAGGGAATACTTTATGACCGGGAAGTCGACAAGATAAATAACATTTTCCAAGTAAGGTTCCCTTATTATTCAGGAGATAGACTCAAAGAAGAATGATGTCTGAGAACCTTTCTTGATATAAGATTAATAATAATATGACTCCGAGATATTTTTTCGTAATAATCGAAGAAGATAAACCTTATCGAGATTATTGTAAGTATGGAATAAATATTCAGAGAATATTTATTGAGTTAAAATATTTAAAGAATATTTCGGAATATGAAAGAATATCTTTAATCAGAGTATTTCTCAAAATAATCCCTGAAGAAATATCAGGAGAATATTTATTGAATAAATAAATATTTAAATTAATATTCAAAACAATATTCATTAATTAATAAGACCTGAAAAGAATATTTAAGGTAATATTCATAATTAATTAGGAATTTAGATGAATATTCAAAAGTAATATTCATTTAATGAATAATATCCTAAATGAATATCAAGTAATATTCATTTAGTAATCCAAGCCTTCAGGAATATTCGAGATAATATTCGATAATTAAATCAAGCTTCAGATGAATATTAAAATAATATTCATCAAGTATTTAATATCTTAAATGAATATTCAAAAGTAATATTTATTTAATAAAATAATATTCTAAAAGAATATCCAAATAATATTCATTTAGTAGTCTCATCTTTAGAAGAATATTCGAAATAATAGTCGATAATCAATTCGACTCTGAATGAATATTGAGAAATATTATTCGTTGAATAGTTGCGTTCAAATAATTATTTGAAGTAAGGATCGTTAAAATAATTAGTCTCGAACGAATATTCAAATAATATTCGTCACCCAAATAATAGAAAATATTTACTTAAATATTTTCCTCCGAGGTAATCTCGATATATCAAGGAATATTGACTCCCGGTCTATATTTGATTAATAAGATGTATACGCCCTTCTATGAGGGTCTTACAATAACCGGCTTATAACTGATATATAACTATCTAGCTTATAAGCCAACAATAACATTCAGGGAACAAGTATATCAATTCAACTTGAAAGTAGGCATGCATGCAATGGCATATGTATATCAGCAATCATATATATATATATATATATATATATTCAATCACAACAACAGACTAAAAGAAGGGAATTGAAACTTGCCTGGTAGTCGAGTACGGTAAGGGGTAGTGGTAGCGGGTCCCGGGTCAGCTTGGTGATCTATAAATAGCCAAGACATTCGGGATTAATCACTTAACATCTTAAAAGTTAAGTTATACTTAAATCGAAACACGTTCTCGAGTTATCTCTTTATACCCCTTTTTGTGGATTACTTATCATCACTGATCCGACCCGACATTCGTTCGTTAATACGACATGTCACTGCACTTATACTTGGGACATACTTAAGTCATATGAGTTCTAAGGTTGATCGTTACGAACCAATATTATACTCCGAGTTTTATCGCCCGTTTTCTAAGTGTTTTACCGAAGTTATAAAAGAGTTGTCTTTTAGGGGTTCGTTCGCGTTTAACCTTGACTCGAACATTTTTAATAAATCGAAAAATGCTCTTTTTGACATACGGTTTTCTTTCACACCTTCCTTCTTACCCCTAGTATTTATTTACCAAGATTCGTCATGACTTTACATATTTTACGAGGGTTCAATTTTAATAACGAACTCTTACTTACGGTTTCGAACGACTTTTAGTGAATCGGCCATAATTCCTAAACCGTAAGTCCGTTTCACATGATCTTTATATCAAAACGAAGCTTATAACATGATCTATCTTGCCATGGCAGAACATGAAACTGGACAGTGACTTATGGCTACTGTCAACCACGATTTCTTAAGGTTAACAAAAATCGGGCATTATGACGGCTATAAATCGGACGTTCTAAAATTCACAACAATCAAGCCAAGCCACACCGGGCATCCATACATCATTTATACATGATTCTCATCTCAGCAAGCCCAAGAACATCATGCTTTACCATAATAATCATTATGCTACTTAAATCACTAAATCATTAACCAAGCATGCTTATAATGTTACCATAATCATAACTAAGCCAAATCATCAAGAACATGCTAAAAACTCAAAATGAGATCCATGGTTCTTAAGAGTTATACCTTCCTTAGAGAGTGTACAAGCCCTAATAATCCTTGTATGGTCCTTGTATAGCCTCCATGTAGCTTGAATCATTCACCAAAATCAAGATCCAAGAGTTTTGTTCTTGAGGTTACTATTCACCCTCTACTTTGATGATTTTATTGAAAATGGAAACATTGGATTTTGAGGCTAAGATTTCTAGGGTATCATTTTTATGAAATATAGGATCTAGGATAAAAATTTGGAGATCAAACAAGGAGTGGAAGCTTGATTTCTTCCTTTGAATTTCTTGAAAAATTTGAATGCTCCATGGATGAGAGAAGTGGAGTTGTTTTGCTTGGTTGATTGCATAAAGTGATCATTAAAACAAGATATTTGTTTGGCTAACTATAGTCTAGTTGATGGGTTAAGGCTTGGTTAAGGATTTGCTTCCATGTGGACATGTATTGGTGCCTTATGTTACACCCTCATGCTAACTAGTTTAGTTTGTCTCCAATGATACTTGTATGTATGAAACTTGCTTGGTTCCTTGCATTATTGTGATGAAGAAGGGATAAGGATGAGTGAATTATTTAGGAAGATATTTGTTTGACACAAATGCAAGTTGCCCCCTCTAGTTTGGTAGAAAAACAAGCTTCTTGAAGAAGCTAACTTAGCTTAGATAATATCTTCATAAAGCTACCTTAATAAAGTGATGATGCCATGGTGGTGATCTCATCCACTTGCACATGGTTGTCTCTTGGTTCTCAGCTTGTTTCTTTGTCCGGTTATTGCTCAATTCATTGATCGTTCGGACGAATAACTAAGTAGTTTCACCTCTAGGGTTTACCGGGAAATTTCTCGATATTCATAATACCTTCCCCAATCCTTAATATAATCCTCGTGATGACCATGTATGATATTTAATCTCGATACGAACTTAATCCGTAATCTAGGATTCGTTCGCTTTATTGATTAATCTCGTTATAACGTTTTAGCGGTTTCTAGAACGCTTGTTTCACTGCCTCAGTGGTTTCCTACCTTCATTCTTAAATCAAATATAATAACATCCCAAAATATCAAATCCTCAAAGTTAATATCTCAATTCTTGGATTATAATAATATTTAATCCACTGTCCGGTCAAATATTATACCGAAAAAGAATTTGGAATTTCTGAATTCCGATCGTCTCTGCATTCACTTATTTCCTCCGCGTATTACTAATATGACTTCGAAACATCCATATCACGTCCCGTACATAGGGTGGCGTGAAAAGTTTTCCAACTTACAAAATCACTATTCATCCACCAAATTACTATGCACGTACAGGAAACACTATGCACGTACGGGAAACACTATGCACGTACGGGAAATACTATGCACGTATGGGAAACACTATGCACGTACTCATTTCCCTTCAAGGATCCATTAGCTCCTTCCTGGATGGTAGATTATTCTTATCTAGGTCCTCAACCATCGAATTACTCTATTCTGACAATATACCAATGCATCAGGATCATTGTCCAAAGCAATATCCATTCATTACAATCATTGTTCTTCATTTTATCATTACTTAATAAAAAGTTTTAATTATATCCAAAATTTGGGGTTCTTACATAACGTCTCAGTTTTATGCGTGAACGCCATCATGACTAATCCCAGACTCACGGTTAATATATCCTATCCCGTAACTTTTATGTTGTTTAGAAGTATAGGCTATCATTCCCTTTCTACTGCATCAGCACACCTCTTAAACTCTTGAAAGACGCATCATCGTGACTCTCAAAGTCCTCTTTTATCATCAAGCATGGCTAACAACGAGGTTGTTGCTAATATCTCATTTCATCCCAAAACTTTGTTCATTAATCCATAAAGGCTTCTGATTCATTAGTCCATTCAAACGATACTACCACAATTTTATAACGTTTATATTAGTGTGAAATGCCAACTTTGACACTGTACAGAGGTCGATCTTGAGTTGGTGAAACCTTCTTTTCAACCTTATCCTTGAAAAATAACAACTACTCATTTTAACTAATCAACAATCCCCCCATTTCCGGTAAGGGTATCAGTTCTCGATGGTATATGTAAGATGTCATACGCTCGTCCCCCTTCACAACTAGCGCCAATCAGCCTGAAGCCTGCATACGGCTGCGATTCCCAATAAACTTGATTAGGTGGTAGTCTCGAAGGATCATTGACATATATCCCTGCATCCATTAGCTATTAGGGGCCTGTTAAACTTTATGTCTCTCTATGTGCATCAATCCCTTTAAGCTAAGTAAAGCTTCACATTCTTGCCACGATATTTCTTCCTTTTTTGTCCATCTCGCTTTCATGCTAGTTTCCTCTAAGGATATGTTTTACATCACAATCGATTTGCATTTCCTGGATCAGGAAAAGGCTTGGTAACTCCGGAATTCATTAATATAACATCCTGACAACGGTTGGTAGGAGCGTATTTCCAACCACCTCATCATTTCTTATAACTTTCCTCACACCAATATTAAAGGTCTTGTGGTATGCCCTGACATGTTATCTCTACTTCAATAATTACTCGGCATAACGCTCTGGCTGCACAGTTACAACATTTGGTTTTTGATCTCATATTGGTGTAACGGTTCACAATTGTACCTCCCGTTCACCTTAGAGTAATCACTTTGAAAGGAACGGTTTCCAAAATAACAAGGTCCAATAGATAATCTCAATAAGAATTCCACATTGGATGTTCCAAGAATGTTGATGGTTCCAAATACTAGGAGTCTCGATTTTTGGAGATGTAAGGATGGACAGAAAGAATACAACAAGGTTTATTCCTTCCCGTCCTGATAATTCTGTAATAAGACACCATAGAGAATGTTGCACCAGGGCAATGATTGTTGGGTACAAAAGTCATAAAGACGGTCTTTATACAATTCTTACATCGGGTGGATACTTTTCCTCCTGGATAATAAGAGGAAATCTAAAGTCGCATTGATGAAGGTCAGCCAATAGAAAGCAATTCTACTCCATGACAATTAAAGAATGAAGGAGTTTGTCACTCAAGTAATCAATGGTTTCAAATGAATTCTCATTGTATGAAATGAAAGAATAAAATATTCAAGTGATATAAAGTCTGATACGAAGATGGGTAGAATTCGAGTTGAGTGGGCGACCTCATTAGGTCTCAACCAAGTTCTTCATCGAAGTTTCATCATCATGCTTTATCGTAGGCAAAATGCATGGCAGAATTACTGAATAAATTAAATTGGGAGTTGGACCAGTGAAACAATAACTAGTCATTTTCAAGAAACACTAGCAACTAGCTAGACAAGATTTGCTCGTCCACCTGTTTGAGACATCACCACTAGCAACGACAATTAGCTAGGTGTTCTTCACAAAATTACAATTTTGACTAGTTAGAACAATCAACTAGTCATTCATATTGACATATCGACTAGCCAGTTCCCATTGGCTAGAACGGAATTTCAACATCGTAGCCACTGAAGAAACCTTAGGCTTCTCGGACAACGAATGAAAATAAGAAGTTATTAAGTTTGAAAAAGAAAACTATAAAATCTGAAGAGAATGTTCTAGGTATCGGAACAATCGATAACCTCTCATCAAATATTACTTATCAGTGAAACGGTCCACCCAAGGGTGTCTCCGTACACATGCTTTATCAGATCCGACAATAGAATTATATTCGGAATACCAATATCAAAATGATATCCTTACTATGATTTCAATGTACGATGTACAATCTCATCTTGAATAGAAGAAAAGAATTCATGAGGGATGTATGGGCATTAGGTCATCCGTGTCCTCAGTAATTTGTTAAATATTTATGAGCTCAATTGAAGAGTGCAAGTATGAAAGAAGCAATAAAATATCAATATTCGTTAAGTAGTATTCGTCGATTAATTAAGGAAATATTTGTTGAACATCCCTTGGATAATCGAAAGAAAGTGTAAATAGTCCTGAGCAGAAATGATTATAAACTTCAAATAGAATGCTCGGGATCAATTAAGATACTTTGGATGAGTCCCGGTTTCGAGAAAGGATATCACTGGTTGTTATTCCACAAGTTTGAAGTAGAAGGCTAGGAGGGTTACCTGATATAAACTAATCGAGGGAACATGGTTAGTGAAAAGTTTAAAATGAAGTAGTGCACCAGCCGGTAGTTATCAAAATAAATTAATAATCATTCGTGCATCTCATTATCACCACTATGAGGGTAACTCCATCTCTTCGTCTTCGTAATACAAGACACCAACTAGTGCATCTCTCAATCATCATCTTAAAGTCATTTATCGAGTTAGGGTTTCACAAATATATCTGTCATTTCCGTGCTTTATCTTGAAGACCAAGCTTCACATCATTCCGGGGACACCTGCTAAGTCCATAGGGTCCTACTTTTTGCTTTTCGACATGAATCACAAGTGGCCAGTTCCCCCTGGGAATAGATCAAAGAGATCTCTCAGGGATCTCAGTGCAATCCATAGGTTCAGTGGCGGGTGTGTGTATGTGAACATATACCAAAAACATTGAGGTCTACCATACGTATATACGTAGTCCCTGCTAACATCTCTATCAAAGATCCCACTCTACACCCGCTGGTCCTTTCTTTTGGTAGACTCTGAGATCACTGTATCGTTCGTTGGAACCATATTCAACTTCTCTTGAGTCCCTTTGTTAATTCTACTTGTTTGTTCTCTAAGTTGAACTACCATGTTATAGCGTTCGAATCATGCATGTAATTATCTAGCACGCTCATCTTATGATAACATTCTCGTATAACACATGTAAAATTCGCCATCAAGGGTAATGGAATCCACAACGACATAGTGACCAACCTTCAGGTAAACCCGTTACTTATCGAAAATCGGATCTCATATCCAAAGTAAAAGACTTTCATTAACCCAAGTACTAAGTACCCTTAATTATGTAGGGAAGTCCAAACTTCTTGATTCTTAAAATGCCGCCTCCTAAACTGTGGAGGAATATGGGCCACAAAATTTATGCCAGCCTAGTCATCCGATCATATTGGCAATATCGCCTCTACCTCAGCTGCTCTCGAGATTTCGCTTTGCTTCCTATATCATTACCTATGATAGGTCATGTACGACTCTCAAATCTCTATTCATCATTCTGAAGGTCTCTAGGGATTCTATCGACCCTAGTATAATACCTTCAGTAACACTCCAGTCCATTCTACTAACCGGTACCTCTTCCGGTAGCCCAATCATAAGTTTACTACGATCTCTTATGTCATTCTCCTACTTAGACTTAACTCCCAACACTCTCATTTCTGAGTACTGTAACTTATCGCTCTGATACCATTTCTGTGACGCCCCCAAATCTGAGGTCAGAGATTCAGGTCATCACGTCACCATCCAACCATAACATACCTGTATTAACTTTACAACTCAACAATACATCCATTAAGACCTCAATCTTACACACAAGCAAGTTAGAGTCTCAGAAACGATAATCAAAAGTGCCGCTAAATATTACAATTCATTTATACAAATCAGAGTCTTACGCAATTCCACTTATACAACTATACTTGAAGACAAGTCTTACTATTACAGTTGAAAACCTATCAGACTTACTCTGTAGTATTTATCAGAAACTAAATCATCTCCGGGGTAAATCTTCTACTCCTCTTCTTCTGTTGCGGAGTTAACCGACCAAATTCTTCTCTTTCTGAAAAGTTTTTATAAAGCAAGAATGAGCTACATAATGCTCAGCAAGTTCACCATTTTGTAAAATAATAATGGGGTTTATTTCGAAAACATTCCCAACTATATGGGTATATATCTCAGATTTCAAAACATAATTGGACGCTGTATATGTCCGAGTTTGATTAAAACATCTATACTCACTAAGGAGCTTTAAGAATAACATATGAACCCTTTATAAGGTTCCCATTTCAACATATCTCAAGTTTGAAAATATATACATATGAGTATATCATTTTCGGCAAAACACTCTACGATTAACATACTGTACAGGGAATACTTCATTGCAAACCTCTTTCCTTCCATTAGCTTAGAAGGTTTCTCGTACAAAAACATTTCATTCTTTGAAACAATTGCAAGAGTGCACTAACACGTGCCAATCATTATAGAAAATCTTGCAGTTCTAGATACTGCACGATGTCAATATTTTCTCATCAAAATAGAACACTATCAGCAACTTGGCACAAAAGCCTAAGAAGCAGTGTTTGAGTATTTTTCCAAAGTGGAGGATGGGACTGGAAGAAAACATAAAAACCTGACAGGGATTGACGATGATCAGTCGCCACATCCAAGTCCAATAATCCGCGGGTCTTCTCTACCGGTAGAAGGATAGAAACTACATCCGTAACTATCCCCGGGTGAAAACTACATCCGTAATCACCCTCGATGAAAACTACATCCGTAATCATCCTTCGGCAACACCTGGGCCGGAATAATAATTGATGGACCGCCTGGCTCACGGCCGCTAACACATCCCGGGAATCGTTCGTCAACGGTTCCCACACCTGCCAGAGTCCCTTTTTCTTTTTCTTTTGAAAACTTGATTTTGATTGAAAACAGAGTAATTGAGGTTCGACATCAGTCGACCGATGATTCTTGAAATCACACAAGAAGCAAACCTGACCGGGGGTTTTCGAAAATGTTTTGAGTTCGAAAGAGTTCGAGTTTGAAAGTGCTAAAGTTATCTTGGATTAGCTTTGTCTTTAAAATAATGAACAATAATTAATAAATGATATTTTAAGATTTAATATTAATAACAAATAAATTATTATTCGATAAAATAAACTTCTAATCCAAGATAGGGTTTCGAGTATTTACGAAGATATGAACATAATTACTTGAGTATACGATACTCCCCGAATGACCCTTCGGGTTTTCGCAAACTAGTTACGATATAATAATATACCGCTCCCCGGTCAAAAGTATATACGGACCGCTACGACCTCTATTGCTAGAGTCGTTGTCCGAAGAAAACATTTCAATCTAAGTTCAAGGGGTACAAGCATATATGTACTTATACAATCTCAATTGCATCAATACTTCGATAAACATAGCATTTGATATAATTGAAAACTACAAACACAACAGTGAAATTCCTTGTATATGGATAAGTTTTGAAAAGTAAACTTGCCTTGGTTTGGTTGGGGTGGTCGAGCGTGCGGAGTCGAACGATCTATACATAAGCAATAACCGCTCGTTAGTTCCTTAACAATATCTCTTTAATTACGGGGTTTTAGGGGGGTACGAGATTAACTTAATGACCTCGTCTTATGACACTCTAGCCCCACTATAGGTTCATGTCATCACTCGATTACGCTCGTCACTTAATCGACTTAATTTGGTTACCACATTCGAATCATAACCATTACCCCTAGAATTATGCTCCACTAACGACTTTTTCCCTTGCGCAAAATTTACTCTAGCATTTTTATAAAAATCAAAAATTCATATTTTCGTCCAATTCTTTTTGGGGGGTCTTCAACACTGCATTCCCTAACTTCTCAAATATTTCCATGATCCCACATATATTTTTAGGAGGTTAAACTAGGTTCACAAGGGGGTCACTTGGTGCAGTCCGGAATCCAAAAACACAATTCACTTCTCCGGCCATAACCTAAAATCTATTCATCACCTAGCCATGAACCTTACATTTCCAGAAGCTACATTCAATTATCTTTCCAACAATATATGGTAGGACATCAGGGGACAACATTTGGGGGTTCAAAACCGTGTTACAAGACAGGTCAATGTCCCTGGAAAAACTCAGCAAGCATATACTACTTAGATCAACCAATTTTCACAATTCCACAACACAACCAACACTTAATTCACTTAGTTCATGGTTTATAACACTCATGGAGATACATATACTATCCACAATCATAAAAGTCACAACCACAACATCAAAACTCAAGATCCATGTCATCCATTACTTATACAACCAAGATTAACTCATATATACATGGATCTACTACCAAACATTATAAACACTACATAACCAAAAGGGTTTATGATTTTTATACCTTCTTGAGTAGCTAAAGACCTTGGGTGAGATTTACAACCACTAAGAACACTTGGATGAGCCTTTAAAGACCTTAATCCTTCAAGATCTAAAAGATAAACATACATGGTTACTATTCACTCAATTTTCAACAATTTATAACTCAAGATTGGATGGTTAGAATGGCTTTAAACTCATAGCATACCTTCTATATGGAGTGTAGAGGACCTAGGAATTTTGCCTTGAATTAAGAGTGATGAGAAGTGGAAGAAAGAACTTCTCTTCCCCTTGTTTTTTGCTTTGGCCGAGAGCAATAATGCTAGGGGGGAGAGTTTTTGTTTTTGCTTTTGGGTGTTGGTTGAAATAAAGTAAGGTGTTGGGTGATATGTATTAGTCATATGTATTATTGTATCACATGTTGGCACCCTAGGTAGTAGACTAGGCATGCACCATACTCCTTTGTCTCCTAGAATAATGCACCAACAAATCACTATTCATTGGTTGCTTTTGCATTTTCTAGTTTGCTTTTCTAACAATCTAGTTACATGAAGCTTGCATGTAATATCTTTCCTTGTATTATTATTCCTCCACCAATGCTTGTCACTTAATCTTTAATTCATATCATATCTTAATTAATCCCTCATAATAATATTTTGTCACGTAGAGATTTCCCTTATAATTCCTTAAGTACTTAATTGTGTAAATTCCTCGAATGTCCATAATTCCTCGTCATAATTCTTAATAAATCTTTTAATACTCTAACCATTCTCAAATCCCAAGTTTTATAAATCTTACTAACAATAAGACTCCTGCCTTCACAATCTTCCTTTTTATTTTACATAATGAATGCAACAACATAATCTCTCAGACAATCAATTCTATTAATCAACAGGGATGACTAAAAAGGTTCCAACTTCACAATGTCATATGATATTATATAAAAGAAAATATTATAAAAATTAGGGTTCTTACAAAACTATGGCGAAGTATTTAAGAGTTATGAAAGCTGTTATGACTCAGTTTGATGAGTGCTATGTGGAGCACATTCCGAGAGAAGGGAACGTTAAGTCTAATGCCCTGTCTAAGTTCGCTTCTTCTGAGATAGAGAATTATGCAGGGAGTGTTTACTTCCAGGTCTTGAAGGCCCCGACCATCAACTCTAGGTTGGTGGCACCGATTGATGTAGGAGGTTGTTGGATAGATCCTATCAAAGCTTACCTCGAAACCGGATGGCTCCCTGGCAATGCCTTAGAGGCACAAAAGCTGTCAGTGAGAGCATTGAGATATGCCTTGATCGAGGGCATCCTGTACAAGAGGTCGTTTGTTATCCCTTACTTGAAGTGTTTGAGACCCCGAGAGGCAAAGGAAGCACTAGAAGAAGTTCATGGTGGGATTTGTGGGCAGCACTTGGGGGGTAGGGCCCTAGCTCACAAGATCATTCGCTTGGGATTTTATTGGCTAGAAATGTTGGCTGATGCGCAATATTATGTCAAGAGGTGTAAGAGATGCCAAAAGCATGCTCCAATTGTAAGGCAGCCGCCTGAGATGTTGACTTCGATTAACTCTCCTATTCCATTTGCAATGTAGGGGATGGATATACTTGGTCCTTTTCCTGTGGCTTCAGCACAAAAGAAGTTCTTGATAGTGGCCATTGACTACTTCACTAAATGGATTAAGGCTAAACCTCTAGCCAAGATAACCACCAAACAAGTGGCCCAGTTCTTTTGGGAGAACATAATTTGCAGGTATGGAATCCCCCGAATCCTTGTGACAGATAATAGGACACAGTTCAACAACGAAGAGTTCAAGGAGTACTGCGAGGAAAATGATATTGAGCTTCGCTTTACTTCAGTAGCACACCCGCAAGCTAATGGACAGGCAGAGGTAGCCAATCGAATTATCCTTGATAGACTAAAGAAGAGGGTCAAACATTCTAGGAATACATGGGTAGATGAGTTGTTGCCTATACTTTGGGCATATCGCACCACCTATAAAGTGATAACTGGAGCAACCCCGTTCTTGTTGGCTTACAGAGCCGAGTCAGTTGTGCCCTTGGAAATCATGCACGCATCACCTCGAGTTGAGGCATATGAACCAGAGACTAACCAAGAAGGCATGATGCTTGCCCTTGACCTAATTGATGAGGTTAGGGATGAAGCAAATGCCAGAAATGCAGAATATCAGAAGAGATCATCTTTCCACTATAACCAAAGGGTTAAGGAAAGGTTCTTTCGACAAGGCGACTTGATTCTAAGGAAGATAGAAGCATCAGGAGTTGGCCAGAAGGGAAAGATAGCTCCTAACTGGGAAGGACTATATCGATTCAGGAAGGTATTAGGACGAGGATCCTACAAGTTGGAAACCTTGGACGGGGTTGAGGTGCCCCAAACTTGGCATGCCGTGAACCTCAAGACTTATTATGTTTAAGTTCTTTTGATAAAGACTTGGTCTCTTATCTATTTATTAAGAGTAGAAATAAGGTTCAAATGAAACCATTATAGAGCATGTTGCTCCCAGTAGGAGATAGAGTATCTATGTAAGGGTTGAAACTGTTTTATCAACATTCTTTGACAGCTTAATGAAGTTTGCCTTGTTCTCTTTTGGGTTACCTCTTTCGTTTCATTACCATAGGCACAAAAGATTAATGTTGAACAAATTCATAAATTCAATACAAGCCAAGTGGCTAAGTACCTAGAAAACTCTAAAGCCTAATAGATTATAAGCAGTAGACATGAATATGAACGCAAAAGAAACCGACTACATAAATAGTTAAGTTAAGGGTTACATGGATAAAAGCCTCGAAGACCACAAGTTAATAAACCAAAAGTTCAAAATATGAAATACAACGAATAAGCTCAGGGGGCCTTAGGGGCCTCCTTGGCAAGAGAATCATCATAACTGGTGTCTGTAGAGGAACCATCTGTAGCAGAGTCGGCAGCTCCATCTCGAACAAGGGGCTGCTCAGGGTCCAAAGACCTAGCATCAGTATGCTCCCTGACCAGAGCATCATCCTCCCCAAACATCTCCTCACTAGAACCTGGCTCAGCAACTAATGTGATAGGAGGATGAGGGCTCGGAAAATTTGAAGGCTAGAATAGGCCAGGATGACCCCTCAGAACAGCTTCAAGAGCATTATTCCACCCCTCAGTAAACTGACCAAGAAAAATGTTAGGTCCCGAAGTATCGTAGAAGGGGGGTTGAATACGATACTATCAAAAAAAATAATTTCGAGAATATATCTTTATTGATAATAAACTCGAAGGGGGTGTTACAACTTCTCATCCAATGGATTAGCTTCAAAACCAGAACATTCCTAAGGATAGTTTAGGCACGAGGACCTTCTACCTGACACTTTCTGAAAGCGGGCTAAGCTGGCTTTCCTACTAGATGGACTGTCTAGCACTTACACTCCTAAGGATAGTTTAGGCACAAGGACCTTCTACCCGACACTTCCTGAAAGCGGGCTAAGCCGGCTTTCCTACTAGATGGACTGTCTAGCAGCTTACACAAAGAAGATATAAGAGAGAGCAGAGAGAGTTGTGTGTTGAGGTGTGTTTTGAAATGAAATACAACAGGCCTATTTATAGGTTTTAGAAAGTCATTATGCTGTACTATGTTGTACTATTCATGTGGGCCCTACCTGCATAGTAACCACTATTACACCAACCAAACCGTGTCTGCTAAGAAAATTTTCTTCCGTGGGCCCCACTAGCCACTATTTGCACAGTACCACTATTTGCACAGTAATCACTATTTGAACAGTAACCACTATTTGCACAGTACCACTATTTGCACAGTACCTGCATAGTAACCGCGCATGGTAATCCTGCATAGTAATCGTGCATAGTAACTTTGCATAGTATTACTATTTTTGGCTGCTTCTTTTAGGCTTCTCTCTTGTGTTTCAAATATTTTGATGAATTAATTCATCTCAGAAAATATTTCAAGTACCAGATTAATTTAATTATTTATTATAAATAATTAATTAATCTGTTATTAGTTAATTTTCAGAGTAAATTAATTTTTGACAATGCTTTGAGATATTATGTCTGTCCTTGATCGTCAATAGGCTTTGGCAATTCTTTCTGTGAATTAATGTGTTGATCCTCATATGTGCTGACACTTAGTGCACTGGTCTGGTTCACAAGTGACTAGCATTGATCTTGATCTTAACACCTTCGTTACATTCCAATTGATTAGCCTGCAGCAGTATCTTAAAATTATATATAAATACATGGCATCTTTTGGCCCTTCAACTGAATCATCTGTACATCTTATTCTGTCACTGAGGCTTGATCATGTTAGTGAACTTCTTTCAGCGACTTGATCCTTGTTGGTGCCTATTCTTCAAATTTCACGATCCCTGTATAGAGTTAATATTATTTATCTTTTATCCTAGTTGAGTTATATATGTCCTCTATTACATATTACATTACATTATGCTTTACAATCTCCCCTATTTGATTGTTAGGGTTTGACAAACAAATTCCTAGAGGATAACTCAACTGATACAAAAAACAAAAATGAAATACAAAGATAAATAATATTAAAGCGCATTCTAGATCATATATACATTTTCCAGATTTCTAAAATTTGAACAAGTACAAGATAAATTGTTCCTCTGGACTGAACATATCTTCAAGTTTGCCTTGCTTTCTTTCCATATAGCACTAATACTCCCATTAGCTTTTCCTTTCCCAAAATAAATTTAATTCCGTGTCAATAACCTTTTATTTGCCCTTACACCTAGTAGATTTTTCTTGATCATCCAACTTCTCCCCCTCAGTTGGGTTATCCTCCAGAGTAGTAGGATGTTGAGTTGGTAAATTAGATGAAGATTACTTTACCAAGGAGTTGATTGCATCATTAAACTGGGCTACCATGGTATTCAATTGAACCTGGAATACATCATGTTGAATAAGTTACAAATTTTTGATTTCTGCAATGGACTTACAGATATTTGGCAACTCTTTCTCCATTGTTTGGACCCGTGTAAGGATCAGCTGTATTCCTTTCTGGTTACAGGTGCATGTGGTTGAGTAGGTTGCTCACTCGTACCTTCTGGAGGTGTTTCACTCAACACTCTATATTCACTCGGTTTAGTGGTTTGGGTGACACTTACATGTTTTGTTCGTGTTTCCCTCAACTCTCCTCCAGAGCTTCCACCGATATGTGTACCTGCAAATGAAATCATCCTAGTCCCTTTTTCAAAGGTCACGGATGGTGCAATGAAATTTTGTGCAATGAAAATATGGTATCATTTAATTTAATTTGAATGAAATCAATATGAAAAAATTTAATTTTGTGCAGGAAAATATGGTATCATCCTAGTCCCTTTCTCAGAATCCAGAGACTGTTTTAGTGCCATTTTCAGCTCTGCATCCTTTTGGGAGAATGCAGGCGAGCTTACAGATACCTCAAGCTATATACATCTATTCTCCTTGAGAGGTAGAGCTGTGGGTTTACTATCCCTCACATCCTTATTTGATGCATCAAGTGCAGTTACTCCCTTAATGACCTCTAGTCAAATAAGTTACTTCCACTTCAGGGGTAAGTTAGGATGTGTTTAGATTTGGATTTATAGTCTGGGATAGAAGTTGTTGGGTTTACAACCTCATTACTTACAATGTGAGAAAACTTCTACTAGGAGCTGAACCTGCATCACATAGCAATAGAGCAATATAGAGATAGAATGCATTTATATCATACCATAACATTGTGTGAAAACATATGCATTATATCCAATGAGAGAATTGATGTACATTTATGATTTCAAAAAGTTTTATAATTATAAACAATCATAAATGTTGAATGATTTGAGTTTTCTTTTAAAAACTGTTAATGTGCAAGAGTCTGTATTTATGCATAAAACAATGTATTATCACGTCTTTTAATGAAAACTAGGTCGTTTTAATTTTAAAAGACACAAACTCTTGACTTCGCAGTAATTTAGAAAGAAAGATTTTCTTTAAGTGCATATTATGTATAAAGAACTTTAACACAAAGTTAGTGAAAAGACTCATACAAGCACTTGATGTCGTTTAGGTGACAAAGATTACCAAGTACATAAGTACAGATAACCAATGTCTCTCCTTTGGTACTTCATTACTTAGCACAACATAAACTAAGTAATTGATTGATGGATGTAAAATATTCTAAGAACTATAATATGTATAAAGTGGTGTACAACCAGAATTAGAGAATTTAATTTTGAAAAATCTTCACCACTTCAAAATATGATAGGAGACCGAATGTAACTTTAAGTCTCACTTACTTAGAAAGTTGAACACCTTAATTTATACTAACACTAATGATTTATAGATAAGACACATTTACTCAGAATAAATTCTAAGTAATATCATCAGAGATAATATATACATCACAATTAGTTTGCAATAAAGTATCAGAACAACCAGCAATTGTCAGTAAACAAATATTTTACTATTTGATACCAACTGCTAGTATTTATCAAATACGTAAAAATGCAAGTAATTGTGTTTATGATTACTTTACCATAATTAAATTATGAGCAAATAAACCATTGAATTGCTTCACGTCATAATTTAACTAGGATATAAATAATCACTGCTAAATACTAAATATTCAATGATACCAATTTTTTGATAAATTCAATCTATTGCAAGATA
This sequence comes from Saposhnikovia divaricata, assembly GCA_036435485.1. Taxonomy (NCBI): domain Eukaryota; kingdom Viridiplantae; phylum Streptophyta; class Magnoliopsida; order Apiales; family Apiaceae; genus Saposhnikovia; species Saposhnikovia divaricata. Next base: position 161,178,811 of record CM071596.1, on the reverse strand, counting down.
AATTCAATTTAGTGAAGATTGAATTGTTACATTGAGTACCAATTGATAGAATGAATATTAGTATCTAACTACTTAAGAACATCATTCACTGATATTCATAAGTACGATGAACTAGTTGACAAGAAATACACAAGCTCTTAAGATATAACATTTCAAACTTATGACTTCAAGGCAAATCCTCTATAATAACAATTGTTAACTCCTAACAACTGTTTACTGGTAGACAACCTTGGTTCTATAAATAAGACTAGATTACCAAAGATGTCTTGTCTGCAATCTTAGAAATGATATTCTAAGTCCTATACACCTTGATCCATAGTATATAACATTTATTATCAAAGTGATTAGAAGCTTGCAAATATGCACAAAAATTATTCCAAGTAACTGAACAATGGTCACTTTAGATATTTCAATATCCATAGTTCTACTTAGAGAATTTTCATACTATGCATAGTAATATGAGTGAATTGTAAAAGATATAACAATGATTACTTAGAGGAGTTCTAAGTAATTTCACACATACCAATATATCTCACAATTAGTTAGTAAATAGGATTCTAACTAAATATCATTAACTGATATAAGTCAAAACTTCAATACAACCAATTGTTAGAACCATGATATTAATTATAATGAATTTCTGAAAATGGAGCATTGATAAAATTCACTAGAATTAACATCTCACAACTAATTGAAGACCAAGACTATAACAACCCGAATATTTTTGAATAAATTACTATTATTTATTATTATTATTTTTCGTTGACGATAGATTTGACGAGCGAAGAAATATTCGAATATTATTTTATTATATTTGGAATGTGATTTATTTAAATTTATGTATGTGTTTAAAAAATTTTTTGTGGATTTAATTAATGTGATTTAAATTGCTACGTGAGTATGTGAATTTGTATTTATGTGCTTTCGTGATGATTTGTGTATTTTTATTTGTATTTTGAGGATTTTAAATATATTTAAATCATGCATTATTGATTTTCTAAAAATTTTATAAAATCATCGGAGGGTTTATAAATCATGAAATCTTATGAAATATTTCCTTTATATATTTAGTGAGTTTTAAAAATATAAGGTCATTTATTTTCGGACCTTAAATACTTTAAAATGATTTTTGCCAGATACATGGTATTTTAAAGAATTAAATTCTAATCTTATTTTCTTCAACATTTTTATAAAATAATCGGAGTGAGTAAAAATCATGAAACATTCTATGTTATTATCTTTTTATATTTATGGACTTTTTAAAAATATGAGTTCAATTTATTTTGAGCATTAAGTATTTTAAAATGATTTTTACAAGGCTTTTTGTTTTAAAAATACAAATCTTGTAAAATTCATATTTAATTATTTATGGGTCCCAAAAATATTTTAAAAATACCTGGAGAAAGGTAATTTTGTGTTTTAAATATGTATGCGAGAATTTTTATTTTTAAACCCATTGCATATTTTTATTTAGATTGTTGTATTTGTGTAGTAGCATTTTTATTTAAGTGTATGTAAATAGGAAGGGGGAATAAAATGGATATTAGGCCAAGCCCAATATATCAAGAGAGGCAGATAGACACAGACGGATAGAAACACACACAAAAACACGCAGCAAATATATGGATCGGGAAAGAGAAGAAAAGAAAGAGAAGAGAGGAAAGGGGAAGAGAGAGATTGGAGGTTTTGATTTTTAATCAATTTGGGTTATATATGTATATGTAAAATCGTGTGTATATATTGAATATGTGTGTATAATTCATGTGTATGTATGCTGGGATCGGAGAAGGCAGCGGCGGTGGTCCAGGTGGGAGGCGACGCCGCCGTGGTGGAGGTGGTCGCGGTCAGCGGCTGGAACGAGGAAGAAGAAGAAAGGGGAGGGGCTGTGCGGGTTGAGCAGCGAGGAAGAGAGAGAAAAAGAGAGAGAGAGAGAGAGAGAGAGAGAGAGAGAGAGAGAGAGAGAGAGAGAGAGAGAAGGAGAGAGAGAGACTGATTTTTTTTGGGCGAACGTATCCTTTGTTAGTATTTTAATTTTCGTAATTAAATGTTCGTTTAGTTTAATTATGCGAGTAATTATTTCCTTTATTTATTTTAGAATATTGATTGTGAATGATATTTAAAGTTTATATGTTAATTTAGCAATTTTATGGATGTTAATTGTGGTTTAAGATTTAAAATGCAAATTTACGCAGAATTGTTATATATTTTGATTAAATTTAGTAACTTGATAATTGTTAGAGTTATAATTTCAGAAATAGAAATTTAGGGATTTTGGCGAATATCGGGGTTTAAATGATTTTTATAGTTGTTGAAGCTTGATTGGGTTATATGTATTGAATTGGAAATTGTTGGAATGTTGATATTGGATTAATATTGTATTACTTGGGATTATTTGTTGAGGGGCTGTGACCCCGGGATAGTCCTATTTACGAATATTACATGCCAAATTTTTCTAAAAATTTCCTATATCTAAAATCTATTTAATTTATCTGAATTGTTATTAATTGAGTAATTAGATTATTGGTTTGCGTAATGATTTTAGCTATAACTTTGAGAAGTGCGATGATTGATAGAATTTTGATTTCCGTAGTTTGACTCGTGGGATTTTGACGAATATTTGTAGTTAATTAATTTCTAGAGTCGTAAATGGTTATAGGGTTTGTATACCCGTTTTATAATTATATGTTAATTTCTTACGTGTTTTAATCGAGTTAATGGGCTTAGTTGATTAAGTGATAATCGAGTTTGCTTATGTGATTAATACTAAAATGCCATAAGTATATGTATAATTTTCTTATGTGTTTATCTGCGAGGAGTGGAAATGAGATCACGAGTCTTAAATGTCAATATTTAAGTACTTGTGTAATTCTCTTCAACTAGTTCCTCGGGCTTACGAATATCAATGATTAATTTTCACGAGTATAATTAATATGCTTTAGTGACGTGATCACTGATGTAGCGTAAGTAATAGTTAATGCTGGAAGTTGTTTCCTAGGGCTTACGAATAGCAATGATTGGTCGTCACGTGTATCATTAAAATGCGTGAATGATATGGTCATTGTTATAGCGTAAGTAGTAGTTAATGCTAAATGTAAATAATTATGTGTATATGTGTTTACTGCATGTCGAGGCAGAATTTCTTATGTGGTAGTATAGCTGCAAGTCAAGGTAGCATTATTTATTCTTTTATTTTGTTTGGAATGTTGATTTGTTGAATTGGGAAAACAGGTAGTTAGTCCATATTACGAACGGGTCATGCCCGATTTTCGGTAGAATTATAGTCGTTTAGGTGTTTAAATATATATATATATATATATATATATATATATATATATATTGATGGTATTTCAAGGATTTAAATGTTGTTTACGCTTAACTACCAAACACGCGTGGACTCAATCGTGGAGAATCAAATTCATGGCAATTGCAAGTGCATCGGACAAAGAAGGATCAATCAGTGATCGAATATCGTGGGACGGACGAAGGAAGGATATTCCATGTCGCCGAGCGTACTTACTAGCTAGGACCTAAGGCAAGTTATTTAACCATACTCTTTTGTTCAAAGTATGCATGTTTTTAAAATATCTATGTTGGTTGTTGGTATATAATATTTAGATTTTTCTTAAAAATGAAAAATCCTGTTTATTTTACATGTTTCCCCGAGATGTTTATTCTACGTTAAAGGTTTTAATATTGATTTTTTTTTATATATTGAAGTTTTGTATTTCCTTATATCAAATGCTTTCCTGATCCCTTAAATATTTTATTGTCGCTCATTAAAATGATTTGATTTATTAAAGATGAATATTTTTAAAAATTCCTTATACTGGGCTGATCTGTTATCAGTGAGTATAAAGGACTTAAAAAAATTGAAATGTTCTAATTGTTAATAAATTGATTATAGAGTGAATAAGCATAAGAGGCTAGGGGTGGTTCCCCTAGTCCAGCACTTTTTATTAAGCGTAAGAGGCTAGGGTGGTCCTAGTCCAGCACTTTTATTTAGCGTAAGAGGCTAGGGTGGTCCTAGTCCAGCATTAAAGGCCAATGTGTTGCCTCAATGGGAACCCAATTTCAAAGGAATGGGGACTTTACGTGGCTGATCACCCGTATTGTTCGTAATCAGGAGATAATAAAAATCAACTTAAATGATTTAATTTCTTTATAAAAAGGTTTTGTGAAAAGTATTGTTTCAAGATGGTAGAGTTTTATAGAAAGGAATATTGTGGTTATCAGAATTAGTTATTTTCTATATGATAAGATTTGAAAACTCAGTAAAATAATGAGATTAAGGGTGGATAGGAGTTTTTCCTAGTTATTCCCACCGCAAGTAACATTGTACGTGAAAGTGGAGTAAGAATGATTGGGGGGAGTTTCTTGATATTCTTTTTCTCAAAGTTTTATCTGAGATAGTGATGTTTTGTAGTAAATAGAAAATTGTTATGTGAGGATATAAAAGGGTGTGTTTATGTTAGGAAAAAAGGGTATGAGTAAAGTATATATAATGTTATTTTATAAGAGTAGTTGAATATTTTCGCTCGCTGTGAATCAAACATCAAATATTTTTGTTGACTGATTTTAAACTAATTCGAGATTTATATTGTCACTGAAGCACTTGTTGCACAGTGACAGTAGAATCGAGAATGAATCAAGATCTTCTTACTGTTCTCTTTTCACCATTGTCAGGGCGGTTTGGCAGCTAAGCATACGAGTGCTTAGCCGACATTAGTGAAATTGTGAATAGTTGAGAATTTCTTGCAATTGTTTTGGATTTCTAAAAATATTGTTTCCTAGTAACTGATGCATCTGTTGCTCAATGAACGAGGGTTTTTATCAAAAGTTAGTGAAGACTTCTAAAGTGTAATTCAATAAATTATCCATTTATCAAGAAATTTTCGTAATAAGTATTTTATAAATGATATCATCCATACATTGGATTTGAAAACTTCAAAATTATTTTAATTAAGTGGTATACTCTATTATACTTGCTGAGCGCCTTTTTCGCTCATTCTTGCTTTTGTTTTAAATTTATTTTTCAGAGGTATAATAATGAAGCAGTTAAATTAGTTAGCTCGAACCAGGGCATCTCCATGGACGCAGTGTTGGCGCAGAGGAATATTGGAATAGTCTACTAGACATATAGTTAGAATGGTATGATTGTATATTATTTGTTGTAATAATTGTTGTATTAGTTATTGTGGCTGTTGTATACCTTATATCGGGGTGATACAACTGGCATAGGTTATATAAAATGATTGTTGTAATTAGAGTTTTGAATTGTAATAAAAGAAGTTGTATTAATATTTTGGATTCTTGTTCCTAGTCTATAACCTGAAAAGATTCTTGGGTAAGTTTGGGGTCGGATGTTATGTTTTAGTTTTATCTATTTGCAGTGATTATTTATTATTAAGGTTTTTCGCGATAGCGACCCATTTCTGTTGACCCCCGGATTTGGGGGCGTTACAAAGACAAATAGGTCCAATTTAGTTATGATTCAGATTTATTTTGATAAATGAGGTATAGAGCAAATACTAATTTGAATTGCTTTAGGTTCTATAACTCATATTAATCAAAATAAATAATTAAATAAATAAATACTAAATCTCTATGAGTTAGATTTTAGCATTTAAATATTTAAATTATCCATAACTAATCACCAATATAATATATGTCAATTATACACATGGCAATCATTCAACAGATAATTCTCAGCGTGGGGTCTGGATGTAAATAAGATCACAAGTCCTTTCAATACGGACAATTGAATACTTGTGAGCTTACTTATGAATTACTTAACAGATGGGATATACAAATCATATAGCATTAATAAAATCCCAAGTTTACAAACCAATATTGAAAAATTAATTTCATCAAGTGATTTAGCAAACATATCTGCAAGTTATTCTTGACTAAAGACATGCTCTCGAAAGAATTGATACCTTATGCAAGTTGCTTAGTACTTGAGTGTTCCACAGAGTTGTTGGAGATGAATTTGATTCCTTGTGTTCTCCTACTTTCGTACAACTCATTTGATCTGTCTCTATGCAGCAAAACATGTCAGAACTGATGTTTCTAGGGTACCATCTCTGGAGATGGGTCCAACTTAAGACATCTAAAAATCAAGTGTAATAACTACAAGAATAGATTCTCTAGGATCCAATTGGGGCCTTGCACATTTGCATATTGAGAATAAAATATGTGTGTAAGCGATCTAATAGCAATTGAATAAGATAATGAGCTGATGATTCCTCTATAGCCTGATTAGGTCCTAATTAGTAGATCCTGAACTTATTGGGTCAAATATCTCTAGGGTACCATTTCCTTGGATTTGGGTCCATCTTAAGATTTTTGATTACCAACTTGTTAGGTCCAACTAATAGGTCAAAAGCCAGCTATAGTGGTGTGTTGGCATGTAGTCTTGACAGGTCTAGAATCTTCTGAACAGAAACAAAAGATCCTGGACTTACTTTTATTGTCATCATTCTTTTGGCTTACTTGTGCTCCAAATAGAATTATTCTTTTGGCTTGCATGAGCTCCTAAAAGGATTCTTCTATTGGCTTGCATGAAGTAATTCAAAAGAATTGCAACTTTACCAACATTAAAACAGCAAATATCTTGATCCCAATTTATAGTTAGTAGACCAACATATAATATAATCAAGATATCATTGCACATATATATCATTTATGTTTGTGCCTAAAGATGTAGAGAGTTCTATAAATGTGACACCAATTGTTAAAAGATACCAACTGTTAAAGATTGATACCAAATATTAAATTATAGGTAGGGTGTCATACCATGTCTTCCATGCTTGCTTGAGTGATGATACCAGTTCATACTAACCTGTAGAGATTTTCAATTATCTCACCAACTAGGAGTGCACTTGTTCACATTCCTCTAGCATCCAGATTCAGTAGGTCCAGATGTCCATTATGATCATGAATGTACAACAGGTGCCTGATATCCTCAAGTCTTGTCACTGGTGCTTCTTGTTAGATATACTGTCTTATCAGCTTGTAACCTTGCACCCAGTTTGGCCTTGTCCCTCATAACAATGCCTTGACATCCAGTTAAACTTCCGGTTATCCTTGTACCAATTACAGCCTTGTTGTTTGGTCTGGATACCAGCTTCCCTTCAATCTGCCTTTTATACTGATTGAGATCACCTTGCATTGCAATCACTCAATCTGGATCTTCTAGAGCTTTTGAAGCTTTCTTAGTTTCTTCTTAAAGAAAACTAAAGAAATAATCATTGGTACTTGAAGCTCTGCTAGTCTTTTACTTCCTCCATTAGAAACACTAAGAACTAGGACAAAGAATTAATTGAGTCAACATTCTTTGTCTTGGCAGACATGTTCTCATAGTGTCCTTTAACTTTCAGTGTGGTGTTGAGTTGACTAGTTGATCCTTCAGTTGCTCCCCCTAAGCTGTTGCTGGGTTTACACGAAGATTCTCAATGTTGACATTGCTTGGATCTGAATCATCATAACCATTGACAGCTGAGAGATAGAAGTCGTTGAACATCACTAAGACTTTCAATCACCTTCTGTTGATTAATAACAATCACCCTGTAGGCTGTTGACTCCATTGAGTAACAAACGAAATTATCCTCTTTAGTATTAGCTGATTGCTAGGATGCTCACTTCCATTTAATATTGCAAAACAATTTCCTTCATACTTATGGGGTCTTCCTAAAATTCTTACGGATCCGGGTTTAATCATGTCAGTAGAAAACTATCGACTGCTTCAGCATTAATACTCTTGAAAGTGCAGAAATCATCCAGAACACTAATTGATAGGTCCTGTAATCTGGTCTCCAAGTTGTCATAGTCAGTTTTGCTTCCTGATACTCTTCTAGATGTGATCAATCACCATCAGTGGTGTCTTGTCTTCAGATTATCTGAACAACAACTTGTTTCTTGAGAGAAGTCATCAGTCATCATCACTAAGGTATATTTTTCATTGATGTAGAACTTCTGTGTGATGCTTCTTTGACTTCTCTTTATGACATGCCTCATTATTTTATTTTACTTTAATTCCAGATGAGGTAGTCTCCTTTACTGATTCGATTTCCAGGAAAGAATCTCTTGATATGACATTCAGGTGAGAGAGCTCCTTATGTCATAGCTGAACTCTTTTCTGATGAAGCTTTAGATTTGACCTTGTTGACTTCACCTTTGACTGAGATTCCATGTCAGCTACAGATAAGTTTTCTTTCCTTAATCCTCGAACAGTAGGCTCTTCATCTTATAAAAGATGCTTTATTACTAACAACATTCCTTAGCTATTGAATAGCCTTGACCCTAGGTCATACCCTTGTTGTTCACATTCACATTTGATAGCAGTGTTCTTTCTTCGATGATATGCTTTGAATAAATCAATAATAATGCATAATCGATTAACCTGTAAAGCCCTACATTGACAAATGGATAAAAAGTTCTTGGTACCCAAATTGTTTAATTGGGTCCAGATGGATTAGAGATTTCTCTTTTATTAGAGTTAACAACAGTTTTAACTTTAACATGCTCATTCTTATCTTTGACTGACCATTTCTCCTTTTTGATGTCATTGACAAAATATTCACTGAGCAAGGAGAATAATGGTTCCTTTCTAACATAAGGAGGACTAGCAGTCTGTACCTTATTGTTATTCTTAAACATGCTTTTTCTATGATCAATGCAAATACTAGGAAATGCATTTATGACATTTGAAATAAGCAGGCATGATAATAAGAATACATTGCATACATTCAGCATTAAAATATTGCAGATAAGAATTATGCAAATTAGGCATGTTATGCATTTTAGAAAATTCAGTACTATCTACTTTAACCTATGTACACTTGTGTAACAGGTAGCAAGTAGATTTACAGATATTCAATAATTTTCTAAACATGCATGGAATAGAAGAATTAACAATTAATCACTAATTTTATCCAATCCATTCCTATTGTTATATTATATTATATAATCTCTATTACCTAAGTCAGTTTTACAAATGACTTGATGTTCTACTAACAGCCTAGGTAATTATTCCATCTTTTAAACTTTTTAAACCTTAACAAACAATTCAGAATGAATAAGTAAATCTTGTTCTACTGGGGATCCTGAAACTTGCTTAAGTAGAGGTCATATATGCTTGACATATATCATTTAAGAATTAAGAGATATTGTCTAAGGAACACTTCTAACTCAATATTGCAATTAATTAAATTCTGTAGATATTCATACACATATTAAAATCTTCTAACCAAGGATTTAATAATTAAAAACTAAGATCTTAACATGCTTTGTATTCCTGAGAATTACATATTACATTAGTTCGAAGAATTGATGCCTGAGACATGTGAGGTGAATCATCTTCAGAGATTGCTATGAAGGCAAGATATTAATTATGCTCTTCTCATCATCATCTGATCCATCCCAACTCTTTCCTTCAGCAAAATAAGTTCTGCATTGATGCTTCTGTTTCATCTCATTTAATGAATCCCTATTCATCCTTGTCTGTCAGAATTTTTATACCATGTTGTACACCTTGATAGTTACTTATCACATATAACTTTCCATAGCTGCAACTATCATGTCTTGTTCTTTCCTCCATCTCAGTCTTGTAACCACCTCTTGAACTGTATCCTGAAGAGTTTCTGCTTCGGAATAGATAGGCCTGATTCCTGGATTAAACATTTGTACTCTTTCTAAATTAGTAACTTTTCATGTATGTTCTAAGGTTCCATCATTAATTCCTGACTGAGATGTCTAACTGTTTAGTTCATTCTCAAACCTCCTTGATTCCACTTTTCTAAAATCTCTGTTGATTCCTTGAAAGATATTTCTCGGTATAATCCACTAAGTGTAGTAGATGTTACATTGGAGCAATCCACTTAGTGTTTGTATATCATAGAATCAATAGAGTTAATTCAAATCTTCGAGAAAAATTCTATCCACGAAAACCTCTTTCATTCCTGCTTCTGAAAAACCAGTGAATTCTATGGATATAACTTTGAAGAGCTTCCACAATTTTTTCTTCAGTAGGTAGAAATTAATTTCATTGAAAAATGCATTTTCTTCAAAAGATTCAAATCATCTTTGACAATTCGGAGGAATCTTCAACTAACAACCTTCTTAGAACTACTGGCTTAGAATAAATTCAAAATATTTAAAATTCAAAAACTTCAAGGACTCAAAAATTTTTGAGAAATAAAAAATCTGAAAGTAAGTTCAAATTAATTAAAATTCGAAATTAGAGTCAAATTAATTAAGAATCAAAAAATCTCAAGAAATGAAATTTTTTAAAGTTAAAGAATCCGAAAATAAATTTAGATTATTTAAAATTCAAAAATCTCAAAATTGAAAATTTTGAAAGTTAAAGAATCGAAAAATAAGTTCAAATTATTTAAAGTTCAAAAATCTCAAGTATTGAATTTTTTGAAGGTTAAAAAATCGAAAATAGAGGAGTTGACTTTTTGGTCTAATACCGGATTTAATTTATGTATGGGTCAACAAACTCGAAAACCAATTGGAGGACCACAAAAATAAGGATCTTGATTTGTGCGTCAATCAAAAGGCTCGTATACCAATTGTTAGGTCCAAAACGAATACCGATATTTCAAGTTGAATATAAAATTTATATTAACTTGATGGGGTGTGTCTAAATACACGGGTACAAATTACAAGGTTTGATGACCAAACTAATTATTACAAATTCTATAAAAAATTCGACATGAATTTTTCTATATTTGTAAGTAAAAAGATCGAAATTAATTATTACAAATTCTATAGAAAATTCGACATTAACTTTTCTATATTTGTAATAAAAATATCGAGAGGTTCTAGGGAACTTAATCCGCTAGATAGTTCCACAAGTACAAGTAAACAATTTCTAGTGGTTTAGATTTAACAATACAAGCTAGAAATAATTTACAAGAATTTATTTGATGTTCAAGGAACCATTTTTCTCTTGGTCTCTCTGCTGTGTTCTTTTCTGCAGAAGTGAAGAATGTGAAGTGTTTTGCTGCTTGTTTTGTCTGCCTGTGTCTTGTATTTATCCTTCTGCCTCTTTTAATCCCATTTGCTCTAGTATGACTTAGCTGGTCATATTGAACCTTCGGTATGACTTAATATGAATATTGAGGCTGATCGGTATGACATAAACTGACACAAATCTCCTTGATATGACTTAGAATAAATCAATATGACTTGCATAAGGCTCGGTATGACTTAATAATGTGTCGGTATGACTAATAAAAAGCTCGGCTGTTTGTTTGAATTGAACAAAGGATTTTTAAGAGCTGTGTCATGACAACCACTCTCAGGCAGGCCATGTGTGAACCACGCACGAGCTGTTTCTATGTTTTTGTCTGGCGCGTGGCGCGCACGCGCTAAGGGGGCGCGTTGAAACCTGTTGCCGATAGCATCTTTCCTGCATGCATATTGCTGTCTGAAAACTTTTATTTCATTGCATGTGGGTTTGAGATGCATGCTGTTTTTATTCCTTTGTCGACATCACAAGCAACAGCTCCTGTCTTTTTTTTTCTTTTGTTTCTTTTGAATTTAATTTAATTAAATACTTAATCAATTAATCATAAAAATAAATAATGATTAATTAATTAATTAATTAAATCAATTCAGATTAATACATTAATTCAAAATTAATTAACATGATAATTAATTTAATAAATAAAATAATTCGATATGAATTAATTTATTAAATTAAACCAATTACATAAATATATTAATTAAGTGAGAATTAATATATAAATCTTTTTACAACCGAAATCTTTTTCTTGAACCACTGAAAGTAATAAAGAATTACCACCGAATTTTTGTTGACGCTCGATGCACGGTCTGGTTCATGAGCGACTAACTCCAACGGCTTTTCTTTATTTTTGACTCTATGAATTGGTTCTTTTCTTTTCTTAACATACCAGTCTTGACAGCTTGAACCACTGAAGTTAATGATAAACAACCACTGTTTAATGTTGACACTCGATGTACTGTCTGGTTCATGAGTGACTAACCGCAATGACTGTTCTTCATATATTGAATTTAAAGTTGTGGTTCATGTCTTCATTTTCTTCACTCTTTTTCAAACCTTTATAATCTGTATTCTGCCACTGTAGGAACCTCTTGTCACTATAAATAGAATCCACTGTCTTGATTACTCCACTGATGCTTAATCAACTGAATGAACTTCTTCAACTGTAGTATACCTCAAAACGGTAGATTGACTTTGTCTTCTTTCTCTTGACACTTATACATTTGAGATCCCTGTGACAGTACATATACTATTTACTATTACATTCTTGTTTAAGTTGAGTTGTGTCCTCGAAATACAAATAGGCTATGTCATATGCCTTTCAAAATCATCAATAATCACAAGACAATATTTCTTCTTTGAGATTGACAACACATTGACTGGTCCAAAGAGATCCATGTGAAGTAGTTGTAAGGGTTGATCAATTGATGACATTGACTTTGATTTGAAAGAGGCCTTCTTCTTCTTCCCTTACTGGCATGCATCACACAATCCATCCTTGGAGTAATCCAATTTTGGAATACCTCTAACCATATCCTTCTTTACCAACTCATTCATTGCTTTAAAACTCAAGTGTGACAGTCTTTTATGCGAAAGCCAACCTTTATCTACACTTGCCTTGCTGAGAAGACATGTAGTCATGTTTGCATTTGTTGAATTGAAGTCAGTAATGTACACATTTCCTCTTCTATCTCCTATCAAAACTACCTTCTTGTCACTTTTCTTGAAAATGACACAAGCTTCAGATTTGAACCAGACATTCTGGCCTTTATCACACAGTTGACTGACACTTAACAAGTTATGCTTAAGTCCATCAATCAGTGCTACTTCTTCAATGACAACATTCCTTTGTGAAATCAAGCCATATCCTCTAGTATATCTTTTGCTATTGTCTCCAAAGGTAATGCTAGGGCCAGCTCTCTCCTCAAGCTTAATGAGCAGGGTAGAATCTTCGGTCATATGCCTAGAACAACCACTATCCAGATACCAAAGATTCTTTCTATTTCCCTGCACACATCAAAACAAAATCAAGTTGATTTTGGTACCCAAGTTTTCTTGGGTCCTGCCTTGTTACCCAATTTCTTGTCCTTCAAATCCCTTTTAACCGAAAGTTTAGATTGAGTTAAATCAATTTTGATTTTAGGTTTGGGCCTTTGAGAGACAGAATTTGATACTTGCTCATATTTTTTATAGTTAATAGCATTGTTAGGCATAGTCTGTGCAAACATGTTATTCATCATCCATAGCATTTGTGGCTATTGAAAGCATTGTAGTATGGATTATGCATGAATGGCATGTTAGCATATTGACTAGATGCATGAGCAGAGGGAGCATACATATTTGGCATAACATTCATAGCAGGCACAAGCATAGGCATGTTAGGCATCAAAGGATTTTTCATAGATTTGCAGTTGGTAGATAAATGATTAATACTTCCACACTTTACACATTCTTTCCTAGGAGCATATTTATCAGGTGTGTAATTGTTGTGTTTGTTAATCCCTACCTTACCATTTCTGTTCTTTTTCTTGTCCTTAACACCTGACTTAACATTTTCTAGCTTGTCCTTCAATTGCTTGTGAGACAAGTTGCCTATGTTTCTTTTCTCAACTGATTTAGTATTGCTACATTCTCCATTAACAAAGTTCTTGTTGACAGGCCCATACTTTTTATTCAATTTAGTTAAAGTTGCTTTGCTAACAGGCTTAAGTCTCAAAGAACATTATTTTTCGACACTGTCTGAAGTAACTTCCCTATCAACATCTAACTTAGCTTCTCCTAATTTACAGAAAGAATCAATTCCTTGAACATTACAAATTTCCTCAATTACAACTGTTGATCCTTTCCATTTAGCAATCAGATTCTGTTCCTCTACTAACTGTTTCTTTAAAACTTCCTCTCTCTTTATAGCCTCAATCATTTCATTTTTAACATCCAAGCAATTTCTTCTCAGAGTTTCAAACTCAATCAACTGTGTTTCTATTAAAGCATTCCTATCACTTAACTTTTCATTAAGGTCTTTAATCCTCTTATTCTCTCTGTTAAGTAATTTTAAGGTAACATGCATGTTATACAATTCAATAGACATTTCATCAATTGTGCTAGCACATTCAGCTTTAGAAAGATCAGTTAAGACTGTAGAGAATACCTGGTTGCTTGTTGAGCTAGCTTCTTCATCAGTTTCGTTTGCCATGAGTGCAAGATTGACAAACTCCTCTTCTGCATCTGAGTCACCTCCAGCAGCCCAGTCACTATCTTTTGACATGAATGCTCTCCCTTGTTGCTTGAGAAGATCAAAATATTTCTTCTTGTAATCAATAGTCTCGAACTATATCTTCTCTTTCTCAGCTTTGGATTTTCTGCATTCATTGGCAAAGTAACCAGCAATTCCACAGCTATAGCATTTGATCTTTGATCTTTCAACCAAATCCTTGTTCGGTTGATAGCTTTTCTTGAATTGCCCGGCTCCTGCTGGATTCTTCTTGAATCTTAGCTTCGAAAATCTCTTTGACAGAAATGCAAAATACTCATCTAGATCTTCAGCTTCATCCTTACTTAATGCATCAGGTTCTTCAATCATCTTGCTTTTACCTTTGCTAGTTTCAACTTCACCTTCACAAGTTTTTGAACTTAGTGTGGCTTCTACACTCTTCATTCTTCCACCACCTTGGATTGTTGGATTGTTGGCCATCAAGGCAACAGCTCCACTCTTCTTCTGGCTCTTTTCTACTTCCTCATCTTGCTGCATTTCAAGCTCATATGTTTTTAGGATGCCATACAATCTCTCAAGTGTAAAACTTTTGTAGTCTTGGGAGTTTCTCAACGAGACTGTAACTGGCTTCCATTCCTTAGGAAGAGATCTTAGAAATTTTAAGTTGGAGTCTTTGACTTCATATGTTCTCCCATACAACTTCAGGCCATTCAGTAGTTTCTGAAATCTACTAAATATATCTGTTAAATTTTCACCAGAATTATGGTGGAAGTGTTCATATTGTTGTATGAGGAGTTGCATCTTGTTTTCTCTGACCAGCTCAGTTCCTTCATAAATGGTTTGGATAATGTCCCGCACTTGCTTAGAAGTGGTGCAGTTAATGACATTATCAAACATATCTTGATCGATTCCATTGAACAAAATGTTCATGGTCTTCCTATCTTTGTTAATCTCCTCCAAGTCTTCATCTGTGTACTCAGCTTGATTCTTTGGAATAGGCCTTCCAACAGCTACAGTGCCAGCATCTTGACCAATCCCAGAGTTGGCCTTCATTGGAACATGAGGTCCTTTCTCTATGCAATCTACATAGCCTCCATCGATGGCTGAGAAATGAAGGTGCATTTTTACTTTCCAGTGAAAGTAATTATCTTTGTCAAGCATTGGAATCTTCACACCTGTATCCTTCCTTCCCATGGTTTTGATCTTTAGACTTCTTGTATGCTATAAGTTTGCTTCGATACCAATTGTTAGGTCCCGAAGTATCGTAGAAGGGGGGTTGAATACGATACTACCAAAAAAAAATAATTTCGAGAATATATCTTTATTGATAATAAACTCGAAGGGGTGTTACAACTTCTAATCCAATGGATTAGCTTCAAAACCAGAACATTCCTAAGGATAGTTTAGGCACGAGGACCTTCTACCCGACACTTCCTGAAAGCGGGCTAAGCCGGCTTTCCTACTAGATGGACTGTCTAGCAACTTACACAGAGAAGATATAAGAGAGAAAAGAGAGAGTTGTGTGTTGAGGTGTGTTTTGAAATGAAATACAACAGGCCTATTTATAGGTTTTAGAAAGTCACTATGCTGTACTTTGCTGTACTATTCACGTTGGCCCCACTTGCATAGTAACCACTATTACACCAACCAAACCGTGTCTGCTAAGAAAATTTTCTTCCGTGGGTCCCACCAGCCACTATTTGCATAGTACCACTATTTGCACAATACCACAATTTGAACAGTAACCACTATTTGCACAGTAACCACTATTTGCACAGTACCACTATTTGCACAGTACCTGTATAGTAACCGCGTATAGTAATCTTGCATAGTAACCTTTGTATAGTAATCGTGCATAGTAACTTTACATAGTATTACTATTTTTGGCTTCTTTTTTTAGGCTTCTCTCTTCTGTTTCAAATATTCTGCTAAATTAATTCATCTCAGAAAATAGTTCCTTCTCGTATGTGCTGACACTTAGTGCACTGGTCTGGTTCACAAGTGACTAGCACTGATCTTGATCTTCACACCTTCGTTACATTCTAATTGATTAGCCTGCAGCAGTATCTTCAAATTATATATAAATACATGGCATCTTTTAGCCCTTCAACTAAATTATCTGTACATCTTATTCTGTCACTGAGGCTTGATCATGTCAATGAACTTCTTTCAGCGACTTGATCCTTTTTGGTGCCTGTTCTTCAAATTTCACGATTCCTGTATAGAGTTAATATTATTTATCTTTTATCCTAGTTGAGTTATATATGTCCTCTATTACATATTACATTACATTATGATTTACAAAAAAGCATCTCATCATGCTGGTCCATGAGAGTCTTGTACTCAGCTGAATCTAGATAGTCATCAATCAGCTTCTCTTTGTCATCCTTCAATGCTACCAGCTCTGCATGAGCACCAACCAACTCTTCATCCTTCTTTTTTAGCTGCTCCTCTAGCTGATGGATGTGAAGACTCTTCTTTTGAGACTCATTCTCAAATCCCTTGGCCTTCTCCTTCCAAGCCTTAGCTTAGTAGAGTAAACTCTGGAAATGGACGTTAGCCTATACAAAAGAACATAATGGTAATGCAAAGATAAAGCAAAGAATCTAAAAATTTTGAAAAGACAAGGTTTGAGGCTTACAGCAGCAAGAGCTTGAGAACCAAGTGCTTCCGACTCCCCTATGCCTCCATTCAAGACTAAATCCTTGAAATCCGGAGGTGTGATCGAGTTTAACGACCAATCCATAGCATGCTTTGTAGAGCCCACTACAGTATCTCGCTTCTTGAAGCCCCAGGAGGGCATAAACACAGTGGACTGAACATTGACTTGGGAACTCCCCTCCAAGCCAGCTATATCGCCAAAGTTAAGGTTCCCTTTCTGAACCTTATGAGGGCGCAAGAATGAAGGCTCGGTTCCTTTTTCACGAGGATCAGCGCCCCTTTTCGCTCGAGCCATCCTAGAGGTCTCGTCATCAGGAGGGGGCGCAGCCTCCAAAATCATCTTCGCAACTGCAAAAATATCAACAGAAACAAGTTTGAATAAGTCAAGTATGAAAATAAAAGACAAGGACAGGAAAGAAGGTTACCCCGTTCAGAAACATGTGAGAGGCCTACTGCCCTTAGAGATTCTTCATTTATAAGGCTTTGGCAGGTTATAGAATCGCCATCACCTTTGGTCAAAGTCTCGAAAGCAGCTTGATCCTCGAGACTAAGGGTGATCCCCTTAGCACTCCCATCTGAAACCTTCGAAAAGGTCTTTCTAAATAAATATTTTATTTATTTAGAAAATTATATTTATAAATATCTAATAATATTAGATATTTTTTTTATAATTTATGGATTAAATTAATTATTTATTAATTAAAGATTACAAGCTGTGCGGGTTAAAAAGCATTCCTACGGAGCTCATCCATATAAAGACGAATTAGGCCCCCTTTTGTTGATTTTGATTAGCAAGTCACCGCCCACCAGTTCATGTACAAATTGAATAAGCAAATAACCAACTAAACGAAACAAGTCAAGTTTATAAAACAAAAGAATCATTTCAAAGAAAGTGGAAGCTGTCGGCCAGCTTTTCTAAAGTCACACTCGCCTCAAACGCGCGTGAGTCACATGTGCCGGAAAGGAAGCAGAAAAATACCCGCGTGTCATCCACCTTCTCATGCTGTGATTGGTCTTCGTTTCTGTAGGGCTAATTCAATTTATTAAACAAAAATTATGGACCGCCCGCCGCTGCTTTCCAGTCATGTTTTGCTATTTTCGGCTGGTTTATATTCCTAAATGGTGTGCTAAATTTTGCTATAAATAGGTATGTAGTTCATAGGTTTTATTCATCAATCCCTTAATTGAATGTTCTGTTATATTCTCTCAATCCCTCAGCTTTCTTTTGTAACTTTAGTTTTATTTTATACACTTTAATTTTCTGCAAGTTCTATTTTGGTTAAAGATTGTAAGGGGATTACTTGGAGTGCTCCTTTATTTTATTGGAAACTATTTCGGGAGGAGATTCTTCAAGTTGTATTTTCTTCACTCTAAACTCTTTTAATCATGATTTTACCCATTAATATATGCTTATTTTCTCTATCTAGCATGTGTAACTAATTCTATAATCCGAGAATTAAGTAGTATTCATTGGTGATATATATTTGTTTGATTGTGACGTGAATTCTCTACCTTGCTAATCTATTATTGAGGGCTTAACCCAATTAAGGGAGTAACTAACCTTTAATTGTATTCATAGGGATTATGATGAATTGGGAGAGGAGTCATATTTCTTGTTCATGATTGGTAGACATAGTCCGATTATTGAATCGGGAGATTAATAAGAGAACTATGAAACGTATAATTCTTGGGTCGTAATAGTTTATAATTGTATTTCAATTGATCATGGGAGTGACTTTTGAGGTGTAATTGTAGACATTATATTGTATCTGGGGAGAGAACATTATAGAATTTAGAAGGATTGTTTTTTACCAAAGTACGAGAGGTAGATATCACATTACATCGACATTATTGAACCAATTGAAGAAACCTAGTTATCGGGTTGCTTTTCCTCATCAATAAATCTTTGAATAGATTGAACTGGATCTAAGTTAGAGAATCGTCAAGGTTATTTCGGATTAATCAATTTTTGAATAACGTGATGTTGAAATAGATAATAATGCCATGATGACCCATAAAGAGATTGTGGTCGAAATAGAAACAAGACGGCTGATATAAAGGAAATAAAGTCGAGGATAAATAAGGGAGTTAGGCATGCGAACTCCTAAGGAGCCTTGGCAAGGCGGATAGAAAAAGTAGTAAATTATCATTGTGAGTGTTGTTATTCACAACGGAAAATTTAGATTTGAAAGCATAAGCGATATATAGATTAAATTTCCTTTGAGGTGAAAGGATTCAAAGAAAATTTGGAATGGACTGATTGATTAATATTGATAGAAGGAGGTGGCGAGAAAGCAAGAATCTGGATTGCTTAACCAAGGGGAATTTGAACCCTAGGAAGTGATGCCTATTGAGCATATGTGACGAGATACGAAGCGGGAAATATCAAGTACATAGGACATCCCCGTAATGAAATAACAGTCGAGATAAGTAACGGAAATATTTGTGTATTGGGTAATAAGTAGGATATAATTGATGTGGAAAGATTATGGAGGTAACTATGAAGCGTACAGCAAGGAATGTTATGAATAGATTATAGATGTATCTTTAGCAATCTCCCGGGATTAAAACCGGACAGAGTACTATTACGTATACGACGGAATTCGCGATAAGGCGAGGAATTCCAATAACAATGGGGTCAAGTGAGGAACCCAAGATTAACTTCTAAAGATTGAAAAATATTTTGAAAGAGAATGTTAATGAGATTGAACAAAAGCATGGGTCCATAGAATGATGGACAGAACGGCGAGAATACGCCCACACGCAAAAATTCGATAACATGATATTGGATACGGATATAATTATTTTCTTCTCTAATGAACCTCTATAGTTCAGAGGTAAATTCTAATTATGATATTTTACAATCATGAAAATTTTCTCTGATTCTTGGAAATTCTTTTCTTTTCTTCTCTCTTATTCATCTTCTTTTTGAATTGAGAAGAACAACCATTTAAGGAGGGGAGGTACTACTGAGTGACTGTCTGTCTGTGTGATAGCAGTCTAAGTGAAATGCCATAAATTGTTTAATTGCTTGTCAAGTGCTGAAGGCTGGCCCCCTTCTGTACTAACTATGCAATATAACAAATGTTTATGGATCATAGTGATCTCTCAATAAATTCTTCCACTTCTATATGTCCATCGAGATTGCGAAGATTAAAACAATCAGGTGACATATAATATGAGTAAGGATATATATATATATATATATATATATATATATATATATATATATATATATATATATATCTCCGAATCCTTAGCGCGATCGTAATGTTAAAGTCACCAATAACGGGTGATAGTATACGAACGAGTAAGAACACAACATGAATAGTGTGTTGTACGAAAAGTAGCAAAGTTGCTGAATGATAATCAAGTTATGAGGGTGTATTTCTACGCAAACAAGATAGAGAATATGAGGTTAGAAACTTCGTGATACCAAAATGTATTCCCGTGGGGGGGGGGGAATGGGGGAGAATTGATGAGACTTTAAAAGAAAGGGAAGTGAGCCCGAGATTCATTTGACACTTGAGATCTTAAGACGCATTGGAGAACTAGCATTACCCCCATTTATTTTCAGAGTGATTCCGGGACGGAACCCTTTTAAGGAGGGGAGACTGTAAGAACCCAGATTTTTGGTAGAATTAAAAACTTTTCTTATATATTAATGTAAGAAGGAATAGTAGTCATGACTACGATGTAACCATGGTTGTAAGGAATGATTATCTAATGGAATTGGATTTGGATTATAATGTTTCTATTCAAAGAAGGATGTAATTGGTTGAGAACCTAGATAAGAATAATCTATCTCCAAGAAAGTAAGTTAGGGTATACGAACAAAGGAGTATTCTCATGTCATCCAAATCGATATCTTTTATAAGTCCGGAGGTTCCGTAAAAGAGATAAGGAACGCTCGAGAAAGCACAAGGATATTTTTTAAGTACAAGGATTAAAAAGAAAATAAGTAGTGAATAGTGTTTTTGGTGGAAATTGGAATATTATGAGACGACACTATATAGAAGTACCCGGAACGGATTTCTGAGTTCGTATTAATGATTTAGGGGAAAATGAGTGTATGTAAAAGCTGTCGGATTCTTAAAAAAGGCACTTTTATTTCTCCCGAGATTCCCCTAGACACCGAAGGAATTAAGGATTTAATGAAAAGGATTTGAGGAATTTAAATTCGAGGATTATTCCTCCGAGCGATCAATGAATTGAGCAATAACTGGGCAGTGAATTATATATTGTTATATTCAAGAAATGAGATATTAAATTGAAGATTTGAGGATTTAATATTTTATGATTTTATTATATTTGATTTGAGGATTTGGAACGAAAACCACTGAGACAGTGAAAAACGAACGTTCTAGAAATCGCTGAAACCTTACAACGAGAGTAACCAATGCACTTAGTGATTGAGATTATGCCAAGATTAAATATCCTCCATGATCATCAAGAGAATTATATCAAGTGATTACATGAGTAACCAATGCACTTAGTGATTTAAACCTTGTACTTAGTACAAACAATCTTTAATCCACCAAGCTTCCAAGATAAGCTTCCAAATGCATCATCCCTTACCTCATCACTTTAATAAAGTAGGATTGGATGAGATAATATCTAGTTCCACTCACCTTGTGCATTATTGATGAAACAAAGCAAAACAAAGGAAGCAAAGCCAAGAACTCCATGAAGAGCAAAAAAAATCTGCTCCTTTTTAGCAAAATCAAAGTCCAACCTCTTGACCTTCAATGGCCATGAAATAAATCATGTAAGTTTCTTACTATATCAACATGATCTCCTAGAAATTTGAGCTTCAAATTCCATCTCTAGCATAGTTTTCAAAAATCATCAAAGTGATGATGAATAGTGGTTTCAAGATCTAATCTTTGATTTCTTGATTTGTTTGAATGATCTAAGCTTGGTTAAAGATATGCAAGAGATAATAAAGGCTTATTAAGGTCTTAGAACACTTCAAGGAAGGTATGAACATCTCAAACCCTAGGTTTTATTTTAAGTTTTATGGTGTTCTTGGTGATTTTTAGATTAGTTATAAGTTAAATGTTATGATAAGCATGTAAGCATGATTATGTAATTGATTTTGTTGATTATGAGACATGATGATTATGGTGCTAAAGTGAACTGTTCTTGGACTTATAAGATGATTATAATGTGTGTAAGATGTATGGTATGCCCGGTGTGGCTTGGTGTTGATGAAATGAAATTAGAAACGTTCGATTTATAGTCGTCGTAATACCCGATTTTTGTTAGACCTTAACAATTCGTGCATAACAGTTAGGATAAATTTCTGACCTTAGTGATTACTTAACATGTCCTTATAGTTCTCGAGCAATAGATCGTTTTGGCATGAAAATTGAAACATTCTGATTTACGGTTTAGTAATTATGGTCAAATTACTAAAAGTTGTTCGAAACAGTAAAAACAAGTTCGTAACGGAAATTGAACCTTCTTAAAATGAGTTATACAGTGGCGAATCATAGTAATTAAATAATAGATATCATAAGGAAGGTGTGGGAGAAAACCTCATATTAAACGGATCGTTTTCTGATTTTATAAAAATGTTTGAATCAAAGTTAAGCGCGAGCGAACCCCTAAAAGTACACTTGGTTATAACTTTGGAAATTCACTTAGAAAACGGGCGATAAAACTCGAGGTATAATCTTGGTTCGTAAACGACCAACCTTTGAACTTATACGATTTAAGTATATACCAAGTGTAAGTTTGATGATATGTCTTAATAACGAACAAATGTCGGACCGTATCAGAGTTGCAAAAAAGGGTGCATAACGAGATAATTTGAAAACGTGTTTCGACTTAAGTGAAGTTTATACTTAGACTTTTAAAAGGTGTTAAGTGGTTAATCTCGAATGTTCTGATTGTTTATAGATCATCGAGCATACCCAGGACACGCTATCTCTACCCACACCCGATTACCAGGCAAGTTTCCAATACCTTGGAATTGTTGTTGTGATAATATGTATATTTGTTGTTTCTGATACATATGCCATAGCATGCATGCCTATTGTCAAATTATATTATGATACTTGTTCCATGAATTGATATTGACTTATAGACTAGATACGAATTATCAGTTATAAGCCGGATTGTTTTGGTAAGACCCTTAGCGAAGGGCATATGAGTCTCATTCCTAGAATTCAGATCGGGAGTCAGTATTTCTTGATATATCGTGATTATTATCGGAGGAAAATATTTAAGTAAATATATTTCCATTATTTAGTTGATGAATATTATTTTGAATATTCGTTTGAGATTATTTATTTAATGAATATTGTTTTGAATATTCATATGAACGTTATTCATTTAATGAATATTATCTTTCAATATTCATTTAAGGTTGATTTACCTATCGAATAATATTTGAATATTCATTTGGAACTTATCTATTTACTGAATATTATCTCGAATATAAATTTGATTATTATATATTCAATGAATATTATTTTCGAATATTCATTTGATCATTATTTATTAAACGAATATTATTTCGAATATTCGTTTGAGTTTTATTCGTTCATTAAGTATTATTAATTTGAATATTCATTATTTATTAAGTGAATAATATTGTGAATATTTATTCGAGGGATATTTTGAGCAATATTTTATATTAAGAATATTCTTTAAATATTTATGATTTAATAAATATTCTTGAAATATTTATTCGATTCTTTTAAACTAGTTTCAAAATAATTTTCCCTATTCAAAGTATTATCTATGATCTCCAAATATTATGTAAATTATTTTGGAGTCTTGTTATTATTATCTTTATCAAGAAAGGTTCTCAAAATTTTATTCTTCATTCAAATCCATCTTTCAAATTATAAGGGAACCTTACTTGAGAAATGTTATTTATCTTGTGGACTTCCCGATCATAAATCTTTTGAAACTATTCTTTTCATTCGCAACATGGTTGCTACTCATTTATTGAATCTTTGTGTACCTTCTCATCATTCGAGGGGTAAGAGTGTTGGAATAAGTTGGTATCCATTAACAAGCACCAGCTTGGGAAATATTGGTGAATTTTCCTTTCCAACTAGATACGACTACTTTGTGGAGTCTTATCAACAAGTATTATTGTTGGGGAAAGGGGGACGAACTTTACGTTCAGAGTCAATGATTCTATTCAAACTAGGAGTTATGTAAGAGGCCGAGTAGTGCCGGTCCATCCCATTTGGCCCAACCGTTGGCCGGGGAGATCTAACAGGGCGGTAGACAAGTAAATCCGTCAGCTCTTCCTTCTACAGTTAGTAAAACTAATTTGAGTTGTACAATCTGCGACTGATCATCGTAAGGATTGAAACAGTGGGCGCGGTGAATACTCCAGCATTAGTTCATCATCCAAATTTATTAATTGTCTGCAACATGAAGTATCACTCTTGTTGACAGGGTTGAGAATTGTTCAAAACTGAAAGTACTTTTACTTACCTTGTAACTTCATCGTTTATATTATACTGGCACTATGTTCGTTAATGCATGGAATATGGTTTGAAAGATACTTTTGAACTGTTATATATTATCGTTCAGTTATACATTATTGTTGGTGGGCTATTGCTCACCCTTGCTTTATTATTATATCACAACAACAGCTAGACCAGATGACTCGCACAAGGCGCACTCGACGCTGACGAGGACGATGAGACTACCAGAGCTGAAGAGGAAGCTAATGGTAGGATAGATTCATTCTTTCAGTACCAAGTATATGGGCTAGTATGACTTATGTAAATGGATGGGAAAAAGTATGTATTTTTATTGTAATTCTTTTGGGTTGTAAGAACTCAAAATGTGATTAATAAAATTTGATTGTTACTCTGATTTCATCTCTGGGACTATAATGGGTATGGGTGTGTTTTATATTGTTGTGTTGGGTCATAAAGATGTAATTTATTTTATGTTGAAGTAAGTTCAAGTATTGTGGACAGAAATGGAGACCATAACGACCGGACCTCGGATCTGGGGGTGTTACAATATATGTTCTGAATTTTAAGTTATCTTGGACAATCTTGAATCTTCTACCAAAAAAAGAATGTAAGGTTTCCCTTCTCTTTCTATCCAGCTTATCATCTTTTCCTTTTCTTGAATCAAGAATGTTGAGTATTGAACACACAAAAGTATACAGAGGGGGGGTGAATGGATTCTTGAACTTTTCTTGTTCTTGAATCTGGTTGATGTATGTAGCAAGATATGTGTTATGTGTGTGCAGAAATATAGGTGCGGAAAATGAACAACACAAGACAAAATATCACTTTAATCTAATATTTTATTAGATAAAGATTTGCTACAACCTGTGAATAAAAATGGTAGTATTCTCAGTTTTGTTTTTCTCAGAGAGATGTATATCTTGAATATGTATATGAAAAACTTAACTGCTAGAGAAGTGAGGTTGTATTCTTATAGAAAATTGATAAGTGGATTTTATATCCACTATTTGCCTTCCGTTCGGACTTAAAACGGTTGCAAGATCTCGAGTTTCGTTGCCATTTGATGTGTTTTTGTGTAATTGGTGTAGGTTGTGTCGTCGAGGACAGGATGGGCTAAAACAATGTTATGGTGGTGTGAATTTAATCCGGAGTTAGCATATGGAAATAAGAGCAAGGCAACAAGTCAAGTTGTAGCAGTTTTGTGGAAGTTTTGAAGCTTTTCCAGGGTCAAGAAGGCGCCCTAGCACTTGGTTAGGCGCTAGAGCGTGCCAGGAGGAAATTTTCCAGGGAGAAAGAGGCGCAGGGGCGCTTGCCAAGGCGCAGGGGCGCGTGAAGCTAGCAAATTTCAGGGATTAGCAAGCGCAGGGGCGCCCTAGAGAGCGCAGGGGCGCTTGTGCGGGTCTTGGCTGATTTTGTTGTTTGGTTCTTCCGGGTCATTTTTGGTTTTTGACCCATTTTTGTTGGGCTTATATATATGCTTTGTAACCTAAAACCAGGGGGGATATCTTGAGTAGTGGCAGCCTCTAGTTTATTTTCTCATCAACATTTTCATCTTATTTTGCAAGAACAATTTCAAGGAATTTCTCCAAGCTAATGACAAGCAAGGATTATTCTTGGAACATTTGTACTCTTCTATTTTGGGGATTTATTTCTAAACCTTATTCTTCTTTCTTTTAATTATTCTTTATTTTAGAAATATGTTATCATTTGAACCCATGATGGCGATTAGGTCGATTATGGGCTAATTCGTTATCATGGGGTTTTAATGGATTTTTCTATGGATACTAGTAATTGAGTGTTCTTATGCCTTAGTGTGTGATGGACTAAATTGATTTCCTAGTATGATTATGCGTATTCGTTATGGGTGAGTCGCGAACACCCGTAATTGTGTGTTTGATCCTAGTGAATGCGAAAGTGGATCTAGGGTTTAGAACAATTCATGCTAGCATAGGTTTTTGCATGTGAAGACCATGTATTAATTTGTGGTGTAATTCTAACCGTCTTGCATTGACTATGTGATTAAATGGATGCTTGATTTTTAACCGGTGTGTGTTAAATTGCTATAGACATATAGGGACTACACATACTTGGTGACTACTTGACTTCTATCAATTGTGGATGATCAGTAGGATGGTATATGCACAACGAAAGTTGGTGTGTATCAGTTTTATGCATCTAATCAGTCATCAACTCTGTCACATACTAGGTTAACGGGCATAAGATTCTAGTTGAAGTGGTGAATGAAATTGAAATCCCATGTTTGTTTATTAAAAAGTAAAAGTTGAGTATTTCCTCGTAATTTCCATAGTTGGCAATTAATTATTAGTTAATTAAAACCAAATTTGTTATTGTCTTGGCAGTGAGTGTAAATCATAAGCTGGTGTATAAGTGAACGAAACGAACAATTTGAGTCTCTGTGGGAACGAATCCTATTTACTCTATATTACTTGTTGACCACGTTCTCTTGCGTGAATAAGTGCGAACAAGTTTTTGGCGCCGCTGCCGGGGACTCGGTTCATTGTTTGTTTAGTTTATGATCTTGTCATCAATTTGGATTAAATTCATTGACTCGGACATTTTTCTCACTCAATTACTTTTGGGTTTCTCAGGTACTATCTTGAGCGTGTATGCGTACTCGATCTCAAGTTCGTAAAGAGAATCTGGAAGAAAAAGAGCAAGAAGAGGTATTAGTGGAAGAAGTTGAAGAAGAGTTGGAAGTTATTGGAGAAATGGCAGACAACAAGGCGCTGAAGGAATACTCTCAGCCAAAGATTGTTGATATTCAGTCGAGTATCGTGCGGCCAGCTATTGCTGCAAATAATTTTGAGATCAAGCCGAGCACGATTCAAATGGTCCAGAACTCAGTCCAGTTTGGGGGTTCACCTGTTGAGGACCCCAACATGCATATTAGAGATTTCATCGAGATTTGTGACACCTTCAAAACCAATGGAGTTTCTGAAGACGCTGTCAAACTAAGGTTGTTCCCATTCTCTTTGAGAGACAAAGCAAAAAGCTGGTTGCATTCACTTCCAGCTGGTTCAATCACTACATGGGAAGATCTGGCACAAAAGTTCTTGACTAAATTCTTTCCTATGGCAAAGACTGCTGCCATGAGGAATGCTCTTACAAAATTTAGTCAGCATTCTGGTGAATCACTGTGTGAAGCTTGGGAGAGGTACAAGGAGATGCTTCGGAAATGTCCTCATCATGGGATGCCAAATTGGATGGTCATCAATAGCTTTTACAATGGGTTAAGTCATTCTCGCGCAATGCTTGATGCAGCATCTGGAGGAGCTCTGTGGGCCAAAAGCTATGAAGAGGCCTATGACTTGATTGAAATGATGGCTGCAAACGAGTATCAGAACCCGACACAGCGTATTCCACAAGGTAAGGTTGCAGGTATACTTGAAACGGATGCCACGACAGCTATAGCAGCTCAGCTACATGCTCTATCCATGAAAGTGGATTCATTGGCTAAAGTGGGGGTTCAACAAATCGCCATGGTTTGTGAATTGTGTGCGGGAGCTCATGACACTAATCAATGTGCAATTTCTAGTGAGTCAGCACATTTTGTCAGCAATTATCAGAGGCCTTCACAACCTGCTCCTAATGCATATCATCCCAACAATAGGAATCATCCTAACTTCAGTTGGAGCAACAATCAGAATGCTATGCAACAACCATCTCAGGGTCAGCAGTATGGTTCAAAGCAGTTCAACAATTCGGGTTATCAACAACCCTATGCCCAAAGGCCACCATACAATCCACCTGGATTTCATCAACAACAACCAGGGAGTCATGTGCAATTTAATGAGAAGTCAGAAATGGAAGAATTGCGGATGATGTACAAGAGTCAAGCAGCATCTCTGAAAACTCTTGAAAACCAAATGGGCCAACTGGCCAATGCTCTTTTGAACCGACCTCCAGGGCAATTACCTAGTGACACAGAAGCAAATCCGGGTAAAAAGGAGGTCAAGGAACAGATTCATGCTGTTACGTTACGTTCTGGAAAGGTTACAGGCGATCTGGAAGTCAAAAAGCAGTCTAACGAAGAACTTAAGAATGCTGTGAACAGTGATTTGGGCGCGGGCGCGCCTGAGGGGTCTATCCGTTTTTCAAATTCTGCTCTTCCGGACATTCAGAAGGCATCAGGTGAGGAAGAAAAGGAGAAGTCAGTTGGGAAAACAAGTTCAGAGATTACGGAAGCTAGCAAGGAAGTTTATCCACCTCCGCCATTCCCTAAAAGGCTTCAGAAATAGAAGTTTGATAAGCAATTTGCAAAGTTCTTGGAAGTGTTCAAAAAGTTGCACATAAATCTACCATTTGCTGAAGCCCTGGAACAAATGCCAAGTTATGCCAAGTTCATGAAGGGCATACTTTCGAGGAAATTGAAACTCGAGGAGTTAGAGACTGTCACTTTGACGGAGGAGTGCAGTGCTGTCTTGCAACAAAAGTTGCCGCCTAAGCTGAAGGATCCGGGGAGTTTTACCATACCGTGCATCATTGGGAATGTTTCTTTTGACAAGTGTTTGTGTGATTTAGGGGCAAGCATCAACCTCATGCCCTATTCAGTTTTCTTGCAACTTGGCCTCCCGGAGCCTAAGCCTACAAACATGTCACTCCAGTTAGCTGATCGCTCAATTACCTACCCTCGAGGAATTGTAGAAGATGTTCTAGTGAAGGTGGACAAACTCATCTTTCCAGCGGATTTCGTCATACTTGATTTTGAAGAAGATAAGAAAATCCCTATCATTCTAGGGAGACCATTCTTGGCTACAGGTCAGACCTTGATTGACGTGCAGAAGGGGGAACTCACCATGAGGGTGCATGATCAAAATGTCACCTTCAATATTTTTAAGGCTATGAAGTTTCCAACGGAAGAAGAGCAGTGTTTGAAGATAGACATGGTTGAGTCGGCAGTGCAATCAAAAATTGAGCATCTGCTCATGAATGACACATTAGAAAAAGCACTGATTGGGGATTTTCATTTGGAAGAAGATGAGGTAGATGAACAACTGCTATTTCTTGATGCTACTCCATGGCAAAGGAAATTTGAGAGACCAGTGGAACCTTTAGGTCTATCTGAATTGAAGGGGTCACATCAGCGGTTGAAACCTTCCATTGAAGAAGCTCCAACTCTAGAGCTCAAACCACTACCTGATCATTTAAGGTATGCCTCTCTTGGTGAATCATCTACTTTACCTGTGATTATTGCTGCTAACTTGTCAGATTCTAAGGAAGACAAGCTCTTGAGAGTTCTTAGAGAATTCAAATCAGCTATTGGATGGACCATAGCAGACATCAAGGGGATTAGTCCGGCTTATTGTCAACATAAAATTCCATTAGAAGAAGGGAGTAAACCAACAGTGGAACATCAGAGACGACTAAATCCGATCATGAAAGAAGTTGTGAAGAAAGAAATCATCAAGTGGTTGGATGCAGGGATTATCTATCCCATTTCTGATAGTTCATGGGTAAGTCCAGTTCAATGTGTGCCAAAGAAAGGTGGCATGACGGTAATCACCAATGAGAAGAATGAACTTATCTCCACTCGCACGGTCACTGGTTGGAGAATCTGTATGGATTACCGGAAATTGAACAAGGCCACTAGGAAAGATCATTTTCCTCTACCCTTTATCGATCAGATGCTAGACAGACTTGCAGGTCATGAGTACTATTGCTTACTGGATGGATATTTTGGGTACAACCAAATCTGCATTGCTCCTGAAGATCAGGAAAAGACAACATTCACATGTCCATTCGGTACATTTGCTTTTCGGCGAGTTTCTTTTGGTTTGTGTGGTGCACCTGGCACTTTTCAAAGGTGTATGATGGCTATCTTTTCATACATGATTGGCAAGACCGTAGAAGTCTTCATGGATGACTTTTCTGTAGTCGGTTTTTCTTTCGACGAATGTTTGCAAAATCTGGGTGCGGTTCTGAAAAGATGTGTGGAGACTAATCTAGTGCTTAACTGGGAGAAATGCCACTTCATGGTGCAGGAAGGAACTATCCTTGGGCACAAGGTGTCACGGAGAGGTTTAGAGGTGGACAAGGCAAAAATAGAAACAATTGAAAATCTTCCACCACCTATTTCAGTGAAAGGGATTCGCAGTTTCCTTGGGCACGCAGGCTTCTACAGGCGTTTCATCAAAGATTTTTCAAAAATCTCCAAACCATTGTGTAAGCTCTTGGAAAAGGGCGTTCCTTTCAAATTTGACGAAGAATGTTTGACCGCTTTCGAGACTCTGAAAAAGAAATTGGGTTCAACACTAGTGATCATTGCTCCTGATTGGAGTGAACCTTTCGCTATGATGTGTGACGCTAGCGATTATGCAGTGGGGGTCGTTCTTGGCCAAAAGAAAGAGAAAGTGTTTCATGTGATCTATTATGCAAGCAAGACTCTTAATGAGGCTCAGTTGAACTACACTACTACTGAGAAGGAGCTGTTGGCCATAGTCTATGGCTTTGAAAAATTTCGTTCTTACTTGCTCGGCACAAAGGTAATGGTTTATACAGATCATGCGGCTATTAGATATCTGCTCTCTAAGAAAGACTCCAAACCTCGGTTGATTCGGTGGGTACTTCTGTTACAAGAATTTGATGTGGAGATTAAGGATAGAAAAGGGACAGAAGATCAAGTAGCTGACCACCTTTCTCGTCTGGAGGACACGGTTAAATCTTCTCGAGATGGTACCATCATTAATGAATTCTTCCCGGATGAGCAGTTGTTTAGGGTGCAAGAAGAGGAGCCATGGTACGCAGACATTTTGAACTTTCTGGTTAGTCAAGTGATTCCACCCGAACTCTCTTATGCACAAAGGAAGAAGTTCTTGCATGAAGTCAAATGGTATCGTTGGGATGAACCATATCTGTTTAAGCAAGGAGCTGATCAGGTTATTAGAAGATGTGTGCCGTATAGTGAGACAGAAGCAATTCTGAGGGATTATCATGCTACGACATATGGAGGCCACTACGGAGGTGAAAAGACGGCTACTCGAAATCTTCAAGCAGGTTTCTATTGGCCTTCTCTCTTTAAGGATGCTCATCAGTTCGTTTTATGGTGTGACCGTTGTCAGCGTGTTGGTAACATATCGAGGAGGGATGAGATGCCCCTTAATGTAATGTTGGAAGTGGAAATTTTCGATGTTTGGGGAATCGACTTCATGGGACCGTTTATCTCCTCATGCAACAATCAATATATCTTGCTAGCCGTTGATTACGTTTCTAAATGGGTGGAGGTCAAAGCACTTCCGACCAATGATGCCCAAGTCGTGTTTAATTTCCTTCAGAAGAACATCTTCACTAGATTTGGCACTCCTCGTGTCATTATCAGTGATGAAGGCACTCATTTTTGCAATCTCAAGTTCACTAATCTTATGGCCAGATACAATATCAATCATCGGGTGGCTACAGCATACCACCCTCAGACCAATGGTCAAGCTGAAGTGTCTAATCGTGAAATCAAGCGTATTCTGGAAAAGGTGGTGAGTCCTTCAAGAAAGGATTGGTCTCTGAAACTCGATGAAGCCGCCTGGGCTTATCGAACTGCATATAAAACACCCTTGGGTATGTCGCCATATCAGCTAGTCTATGGAAAAGCTTGTCATTTACCGGCGGAATTGGAGCACAAGGCTTATTGGGCTTTGAAGAAGCTAAACTTTGATCTTAAAGCCGCAGGTGAGAAGAGAATGGTGCAACTCAATGAGATGGACGAGTTTCGCTTGCAAGCCTATGAGAACAATAAACTCTACAAAGAAAAAGTGAAGAGATGGCATGATCGTCGTCTAGTCAACAAGGTATTTATTCCGGGCCAAACCGTGTTGTTATTCAATTCTCGCCTTCGTTTGCTTCCAGGGAAGCTTAAGTCAAGATGGTCAGGGCCGTTTGTTGTCAAAACCGTATTTCCGCATGGAGCGGTTGAGATTTTTGAGAAATCACCGGATCAGTCATTCAAAGTCAATGGTCAGAGATTGAAACCGTACTTTGGCGAGGTATCGAATCGTGGGGCTGAAACCGCGGTTCTTTCAATTACTGAGTGAATCATGGAAGTCACGTCAAGCTAATGACGTAAATCAAGCGCTCCGTGGGAGGCAACCCACGTTTTGGTATTCCTATCTTTCTTTCTAAAAAAAAAAAAAAAAAAAAAAAAAAACAGGGGCTGCTAAGCGCAGCAGCGCTCTTCAACGCGCAACAGCGCCTGGCGCAACTGTCTTTCCAGGAGAAAGCTCGCGCAGTAGCGCTCGTTCCATGCGCAATAGCGCCCAGCCATGCCGATTCCAGGAGATTCAACGCGCAAGGGCGCCTTCCAACGCGTAGCAGCGCTTCCCTGTATAAAAAAAAATAGTGAAACAATTGTTAACTTACACCCAGCCGAAACCACACATACACACACATCTCTTACACTCCTAATCCTAAAATTCTCTCTACCCAAAAATCTATAACTCACCCCTTCTTCAATTCAAATCCTACATCTTCCAAACCCATCTCAAATCCTAAACCACTAATTATCTCTACATAATCACCTATACACACAAATCCCCTCTTTATTCCAAATCATTCAATTTCCATACAAGCTTCAAGATTTCTCTAATTCAAGTTTGGGGGAGTGCTTTCAAGGTTCTCATCTTCAATTCAAGTGGTAATATTCTCTCTTAATTTAATTATTTAGTGAATTGAATTGTTGGAATTGGGATATTGTGTGTGGAGATATATTGTGGATTTTTGGTGTTTGTTGAAATTGTGTTGCTTGAGAGTGTTATGGCTCCAAAGAGAGTGCGTGAAGTGAGTAGTAGTAGTAGTTCGGAGGAGGTGGAAGTGGATTATGATGTAGATAAATTTGTTTCTAAGGCGGCCGAGCTAGAGTTCGATAATCTTTTGACAAAAGCCGTAATCAAGGAGAGGGGTTTTTCACCTTCGGTCGAGGATGGAGAGTAGTTAGCTATGGTTTCGGAGATGGGTTGGTGGCCGTTTTGTGCAAAGCTGGTGGCGGTCCCATTGAGCATAGTTAGGGAATTTTATGCCAATGCTAAGGACCTGAAAAATGGAGTTACTATGGTTAGAGGCAAGGCGGTGGGTTACACGGTTGGACCTATACGTCGCATTATATCTCAACCGGCGAGGCCTAGAGGTGCCGAAGATTGGGTGCAGAAAAATCGAGATGACATTGACCTAGATACTATCATAGCGGGGATGTGTATTCCGGGTACGGTTTGGAAGTACAAGGCCGGGTCAACCACGCCGAACACATTTCCTGCAGCTGCGTTGACTAGGTATGCTCGTGCTTGGTTCTTGTTTATGTGTGCACGAGTTATGCCAACTTCCCATGTTACGGATGTTACAGTGGAACGTGCCATTATCTTATGGGGTATTCTGAACGGGAAGTACATTGATCTTGGTTACTTAATCCATCAGAATATCATGAAGTTCTTGCGGGGTGGCACTACAGGAGGGATTCCACATGCCGTTATTATTGCTGAGTTGTGTGTTAATGTTGGTGTCGCTTGGCACAATGATGAGACTCTGCACAGACCGATGGGCTCTATTGATCATCATTTGATTCAGAGGTTGACGGAATGGCCGGGTGGCATTCCTCACCCTAGGGGCCTTGGCTATGTTGAGATTGCTGAGGGGGGTAGCATTCCGCCACCGGTGGAGAGAGTGCATCGTCAGGCAGACAGAGCGGGACCTTCTCATGCACAGACGAGCCAGGGGAATGTGATTTTTAGTGATGCACAGTTCAGACGCTTGTTGAGGCGTCAGGATACTACGAATGCCATGCTACACAGATTTTCTACAGATTTGACTCAGGCATTGGACAGAGTGTACCAGCAGCAGGGTATTCAGGTTACATGGCCCACTTTCGGCGCTCACCACGTCTATCCACCACCTGACACACCACCCGAGGAGGGTGAAGATGACGACGAGTAGGGGAGTATCTCTTGTACCCTTTTAATTTACCTTCAATGAGGACATTGAAATTAATAAGTTTGGGGGTGATTTTAGGGTATCAAGAGTCTTTGCATTGCATATAGCTGCATATTCATGATAGTTCATGTTAGTAATTTTGCATTTAGTTTTGCCATGTCATTTAGTTGCATTTAGGATGCCATGTCATATAGATTTATTTAGGAGTGTAATATCATTTTGTTCATGCATATCACATGATTCCATATGAGTGTTTGTTTCTGGCTCGATAGGTAGACGTTAATTTGAGTGTGATGACAATGAATAGAGGGTTGATTTAAGTACCTATGAAATTGACTTGCGTGTGCGGGAACACAATCTTTTCACGGTCTCACTGTTTGCTCTTGGACTAGATCGAGTCATACCTGGTTTGGTTGTTGGGATTTAATCACCTATTTATATCTAGAATTTTCAGTATTCCCTTGATGGCATAGGAGCACTTAAGTATAAGTTTGGGGGAAAACAGGGAGGTCATGCTTAATGTTGTGTCGTAGTGTAATAATGGCTAGGCGTCAAATGGCTAGTAGCCGCTCATATTTAATATGAGTAGTCTAGGGGGGGTGAGATAGAGCACCCATGTGTGAAAAAAAAATAATGGAAAAAAAAAGAGCAAGAAAAAAAAAGAGTCGAAAAAAAAAAGAAAAAAAAAAGAAAAAAAAATAGAGTTGTAAGTATAAAAAAATGAGCGTTGTGAGAGTGTGTGTATGCTAATTGACTAGGGTGGGCTCTTTAGTACTCGAGCAAGTAAGTTCTAGGGGATTTTATGCCTAGTGACCTAAGACTTTTCCGGTCTGGGATCCACTAACCTAACGCTCGCTACAAGGGTGCTATTGTATAAGCCTTTAGGGGTCTCACCCATTGCACGGTCAAAAGCATGTGTGTTTTTTTGTTTTGTGTTGTTTTGTACAGTAAAGCATGAATCCTTGTCTACCTTGAATGATGATGGCGGTGTCTTTGAGTCATGGAGTGTCTAAAGTTCATTCTGTTTATAAACATGTGATTGTCCTGACGAAGAATTGGTTATGCCTTTTATCTAGTTTCGAGAGTATATCTAGTGGGAAATGCACGTACCACGTTTCCGAGCATGTATTGTTAGTATACGGGCCCTTAGTCGAGCTCTGTTTGGAGTTGTTGCATTCGTTGAGATGTTTGCTTGTTGAGTTGGTTTCGGATAATTTGTGTGGGATCATTGCATTAGGACACATTCGCATTATCATGACATTTAGTTTTATTTGCATTCATTCATCATGTTAGGTTGAGTTTGCATTGCTTGAGGACAAGCAACGGTTTAAGTTTGGGGGGTTGATAAGTGGATTTTATATCCACTATTTGCCTTCCGTTCGGACTTAAAACGGTTGCAAGATCTCGAGTTTCGTTGCCATTTGATGTGTTTTTGTGTAATTGGTGTAGATTGTGTCGTCGAGGACAGGATGGGCTAAAACAATGTTATGGTGGTGTGAATTTAATCCGGAGTTAGCATATGGAAATAAGAGCAAGGCAACAAGTCAAGTTGTAGCAGTTTTGTGGAAGTTTTGAAGCTTTTCCAGGGTCAAGAAGGCGCCCTAGCACTTGGTTAGGCGCTAGAGCGCGCCAGGAGGAAATTTTCCAGGGAGAAAGAGGCGCAGGGGCGCTTGCCAAGGCGCAGGGGCGCGTGAAGCTAGCAAATTTCAGGGATTAGCAAGCGCAGGGGCGCCCTAGAGAGCGCAGGGGCGCTTGTGCGGGTCTTGGCTGATTTTGTTGTTTGGTTCTTCCGGGTCATTTTTGGTTTTTGACCCATTTTTGTTGGGCTTATATATATGCTTTGTAACCTAAAACCAGGGGGGATATCTTGAGTAGTGGCAGCCTCTAGTTTATTTTCTCATCAACATTTTCATCTTAATTTGCAAGAACAATTTCAAGGAATTTCTCCAAGCTAGTGACAAGCAAGGATTATTCTTGGAACATTTGTACTCTTCTATTTTGGGGATTTATTTCTAAACCTTATTCTTCTTTCTTTTAATTATTCTTTATTTTAGAAATATGTTATCATTTGAACCCATGATGGCGATTAGGTCGATTATGGGCTAATTCGTTATCATGGGGTTTTAATGGATTTTTCTATGGAAACTAGTAATTGAGTGTTCTTATGCCTTAGTGTGTGATGGACTAAATTGATTTCCTAGTATGATTATGCGTATTCGTTATGGGTGAGTCGCGAACACCCGTAATTGTGTGTTTGATCCTGGTGAATGCGAAAGTGGATCTAGGGTTTAGAACAATTCATGCTAGCATAGGTTTTTGCATGTGAAGAACATGTATTAATTTGTGGTGTAATTCTAACCGTCTTGCATTGACTTTGTAAGAACCCCAAATTTTGGATATAATTAAAACTTTTTATTAAGTAATGATAAAATGAGGAACAATGATTGTAATGAATGGATATTACTTTGGACAATGATCTTGATGCATTGGTATATTGTCAGAATAGAGTAATTCGATGGTTGAGGACCTAGATAAGAATAATCTACCATCCAGGAAGGAGCTAATGGATCCTTGAAGGGAAATGAGTACGTGCATAGTGTTTCCCGTACGTGCATAGTATTTCCCGTACGTGCATAGTGTTTCCTGTACGTGCATAGTGATTTTGTGGATGTATAGTGATTTTTGAGGTTTAAGAAATTTTTCATGCCACCTATGTACGAGGCATGGTATGGATATTTCGAAGTCATATTAGTAATCTACAAGGTAAATAAGTGTATGTAAACGCGATCGGAATTCAGAAATTCCAAACTTTATTTTTATGGAAAATTGGATCGAGCAGTGAAGAGCATGTCAATGCGAACAAGAAAAGAGAATTATTATATCAAGGATTTTATTTTTATTAAATACGATTTAAGGATTTAGAACAAAAACCTTCGAGTTAGAAAAACGAGCGTTCTAGAAATCGCTAGAATTTTTAAAACGAGATTAAGCGATCAAACAAACGCTTAATGAGCTTTAAAATACAACACAACACAGATATATTACATGCAAGATCAGCTCATGCAAGTCATAAGAGGATTAAGTGTGAAACAAATCAAGAACAAGTGGATTCATGAGGTGTTTGATCAAGAACAAGCCAACAATGCACCTTGTTACTCTTTTTCTTTCTAACCACAAATCTTTGGCACATGGATTGAGGGGTGACAAGGCTGGTTACATCTGATCCTTGGCAAGGGAAATATCATAGAAACATATCATTTATCAATTGAAACAAAGTGGGAGAGAAAAGCCAAGCAACTCCATCTCTCTCCATTTTCTTCAAACTGCCCAGCA
The DNA here is from genome assembly GCA_036435485.1 of Saposhnikovia divaricata. Lineage (NCBI taxonomy): Eukaryota > Viridiplantae > Streptophyta > Magnoliopsida > Apiales > Apiaceae > Saposhnikovia > Saposhnikovia divaricata. The sequence goes on along the minus strand of CM071596.1, from coordinate 161,141,193 downwards.
AGAACCACCATGAAATAAAAATTCATATCTCCACTTCTACCCATTCATAGATCACCAAATTTTAACCATAGCTTCCTCAATATATGTAGAGTATTCGTTCAAAATTTCATAATTTTTGAAGATCGTTTGGATAGGTAAATAAATTCAAGAAAATCACCCTGTTTTTCCCCTCAAGAAACAAGACTTCGAATTTTTGGAATTTTTAGATTTCCAAACCAAGCTTCCACTCCTTGTTTGATCATCAAATTTTTATGGTGAGTCCTATATTTCATAAAAGCAATCTCCTAAAAATTTCAAGTCCAAACTCCTTTGTTTCTATTTTCAAAAAAATCATGAAAGAGGAGGATGAATAGTGTTTCATGAACTAATCTTTGATTTTTTTTGTTTTCATGGTTGATCTTAGCTACCCTAAGGCTATCCAAGGACTATAACAAGCTTTGTAAGGCTAGTACATACTCTCAAGAAGGTATAACACTCTTGAAACCCTAGATCAACTTTAAGTTTATGGATGTTTTTGATGAGCTAAGCTTGGTTATGATGTTAGCATGATTATAAGCATAATTAGTAAGTGATTTAGTTGAGCAAGAAAGCATGTTAATTATTGTGGTAAACTGGTATGATCTGGACTTGATGATGTTCATAATCATGTGATAAGTTGTGTGGATGCCCGGTGTGGCTTGGATGGATTGTTATAATTTTTCGAACGTTCGATATATAGCCGTCGTAATGCCGAAATTTCGTTAACCTTAAGAAAAACAACTTGGACAGTAGATGTAACTCACTGCCTAGCTTTGCAATCTGCCATGATAGGATAGGTAATGTTCTAAGCTTCGTTTTGATATAAAGATCACGTGAAACGGACTTACGGTTTAGGATTTATGACCAAATTACTAAAAATAGTTCGAATCCGTAAACGAAAGTTCATAACTGTAATTGAACCCTCGTAAACTATGTAACGTCATGGTGAATCTTGGTAAATAAATACTAGAGGTAAAAAGGAAGGCGTGAAAGAAAACCGTATGTCAAAAGGATCATTTTTCGATTTATTAAAAATGTTCGAGTCGAGGTTAAACGCGAACGAACCCCTAAAAGACGACTCTTTTATAACTTCGGTAAAACACTTAGAAAACGGACGATAAAACTCGGAGTATAGTATTGGTTCGTAACGATCGACTTTAGAACTCATATGACTTAAGTATGTCCCAAGTATAAGTACAATGACATGTCGTATTAACGAACGAATGTCGGGTCGGATCAGTGATAATAAGTAATCCACTAAAGGGGCTATAACGAGATAACTCGAGAACGTGTTTCGATTTAAGTATAACTTAACTTTTAATATGTTAAGTGATTAATCCCGAATGCCTTGGCTATTTATAGATCACCAAGCTGAACCGGGACCCGCTACCACTACCCCTTACCGTACTCGACTACCAGGCAAGTTTCAATTCCCTTCTTTTAGGCTGTTGTTGTGATTGAATAAATATATATATATGATTGCTGATATACATATGCCATTGCATGCATGCCTACTTTCAAGTTGAATTGATATACTTGTTCCCTGAATGTTATTGTTGGCTTATAAGCTAGATAGTTATACATCAGTTATAAGCCGGTTATTGTAAGACCCTCATAGAAGGGCGTATACATCTTATTCATCAAAAATAGACCGGGAGTCAATATTCCTTGATATATCGAGATTACCTCGGAGGAAAATATTTAAGTAAATATTTTCCATTATTCTGGCGACGAATATTATTTGAATATTCGTTCGAGATTATTTATTTAATGATCCTTACTTCAAATAATTATTTGAACGTAATCATTCGACGAATAATATTTGTCAATATTCATTCAGAGTCGAATTGATTATCGAATATTATTTCGAATATTCTTCTAAAGATGAGACTACTAAACGAATATTATTTGGATATTCTTTTAGAATATTATTTTATTAAATAAATATTACTTTTGAATATTCATTTAAGATATTAAATACTTGATGAATATTATTTTAATATTCATCTGAAGCTTGATTTAATTATCGAATATTATCTCGAATATTCCTTAAAGCTTGGATTACTAAATGAATATTACTTGATATTCATTTAGAATATTATTCATTAAATGAATATTACTTTATCAATATTCATTTAAATTCCTAATTAATTATGAATATTATTTTGAATATTCATCAGGGTTCTATTTAATCACCGAATATTATTTTAAATATTTTAAATATTCCTTTCAGGACTTATTAAGTAATGAATATTACTTTGAATATTCATTTGATTATTTAATTATGCAATAAATATTCTCCTGATATTTCTTCAAGGATTATTTTGAGAAATACTCTGATTAAAGATATTCTTTCATATTCCCAAATACTCCTTAAATATTTTAACTCATTAAATATTCTCTGAATATTTATTCCATACTTAGAATAACCTCGATAAGGTTTATCTTCTTCGATTATTACAGAAAATATTTCGGAGTCATATTATTAGTAATCTTATATCAAGAAAGGTTCTCAGACATCATTCTTCTTTGAGTCTATCCCCTTAATAATAAGGGAACCTTACTTGGAAAATGTTATTTATCTTGTCGACTTCCCGGTCATAAAGTATTCCCTTCACCCGCAACTCGGGTGCTGTTGACTTATTAAGTCGTTGCTTACCTTCTCATCTTTCGAGGGGTAAGATTACTGGAACAAGTTGATATCCGTTACCAAGTAATAGCTTGGGAGTTATTGGTAAATTTTCCTTTCCAACTAGATACGACTACTTTGTGGAGTCTTATCAACAAGTATTATACTTGGGGAAAGGGGGACGAACGTTATATTCAGAATCATGAATTCTATTTGAACTAGGAGTCGTGTAAGAGGCCGAGTAGCGCCGGTCCATCCCCTTGGCCCAACCGTTGGCCGGGGAGAGCTAGCAAGGCGGTATACAAGTAAAGCCGTCAGTTCTTCCTTCTACCGGTAGTAAATCTAAATTGAGCTGTACGATCTCGACTGATCATCAAGATTGGAACAGCGGGCGCGGTGAATACTCCATCATTGGTTCATCATCCAAATTCATTTATTTCCTGCAACATGATTACTGTTGGCAGAGTTGGAAAAGAGTCATAACTGGAATTGCAACCTTTTTCTTGCAAGTTCCTCTTCTTAATAACAATAAGAATATCTCGCTTACTTTGATGTAGCAGATATTTCTTCAAACAAATACTTTAAGTTACCTTGTAACTTCATCGTTCATATTATACTGGCATCATTTCCGTAAATGCATGGCATATGGTTTGAAAGATACTTTTGAACTGTTATACATTATTGTTCAGTTATATATTATTGTTGGTGGGCTATTGCTCACCCTTGCTTTATTATTATATCACAACAACAGTTAGACCAGATGACTCGCACAAGGCGCACTCGACGCGGGCGAGGACGATGAGACTACCAGAGCTGTAGAAGAAGCTATTGGTAGGGTATATTTATTCTTTCAGTACCAAGAATATAGTCTAGTATGACTTATGTAAATGGATGGCAAAGGGTATGTATTTATATTGAAATCCTTTTGGATTGTAAGAACTCATAATGTGATTAATAAAAATTTGATTGTTACTCTGATTTCATCTCTGGGACTATAACGGGTGTGTTTTATATTGTTGTGTTGGGTCATAGAGACGTAATTTATTTTATGTTTAGGAAAGTTTAATTGTTATGGACAGAATTGGAAACCGTAACCACCGGATCCCGGACCCCGGATCTGGGGGTGTTACAGAAGTGGTATCAGAGCGTACGTTATAAACCCCAGAGATGAGGCGACGTTAAAACAATAAATTCATTAAGATAATAAGAACTCTTGCCAAGTTCATAGTCGGACTACTTAATGTAGTGATGACATATAAAACCCTTATGGGAACTCTTAAGTATCGTGATAGTAACTTAGCTCGATATCGTATTGACGAGTAAGGCGACAGACCTTGAGGCATACGAGCAGCAGCGCGATGATGCTTTATATACTGAAGATCAGCGGGTAATTCGATGAAGTACCCTATTTGGAGACCCGGAAGAGGTTCCAGTAGATAAGGAAAAGTCCTGTTAGGATAAAGAGCTTACCCTTGAGGAATGAGGGTTGCAGCAAGAAAAACTGTGATGATTAAAGTATAGTGCTCAGAAAAGGGAGCATAAAGAACTGAGTTATTAGCAAGAGAACTGAAGATTCATGTTGGATTCATAGCCGGACTACCAGATGTAGTACCAGCAAGAAAGAAGGATTGGAAGAATTACTTGAGATCTTATACGGAAATAGATGAGAATCCTTAGAGATTTTCATCTTAACAAAGAAAGAGCTAGAGGGATGTATGATTATCAAATACATCGATTTAGGGCGAGGAGCAGAGTCCCTAGGAATAGTTGAGAAGGAGGCAGTAAGTGCCATATCATTTGATAAATGAATTAGTATGAATATGGTCAGTAATAATTCGCCATGAGAAGGCAAATGTCATAGGTTGTAATTTATGGAACCAAATTGAGGTTGATGAAATTGTTTTATTCAGGAAAATGTCCATTTTATGAATGAATCAGTTAGAAAGTAAAGACATTGGGAAGTGACAGCATGATTGGGTAAAATTATATAAGGAAGTAGTAAGCAAGACAAGGATCTCAGAACCTACCGGAAGATAAGACCAGTGAGTCAAGATGAACTCGTAATGAGACTACTGCCAGAGACTGAGTATAGAGTTAATTCAACTCAGTTAAATGATGAACCAGAAACGTTAGATGCATGTGATTCAGAGGAATATTAAATTCCTTCTTCTCTTTGAATGGATTATAATAGTTACCTTAAGTTTACTCCGACACGGATTTATAATAGATCAAGTAATATGATCAGCAGTTAAAGAGAAAAATGTGAGAAAATCCTCCTGGAGCAAAAAGGTGAAATTGGTAATGACCAAGAGCTGGCATTGCTTAATGGAAAAAAAGGAGACTTTGTGCTTCCAATGACGCTTCGCATAAAGGGTTAGGTAGACCGACATTTAGTAGTATCGAATATCAGGACGTTGTGACAGGTTTCAGTTTGAAACTATTGATTCCCTTCTAAGGGATGTATATAATTGATTCCTCTCCAGTGGGTAAACTTCCAATCCGATGATGATTATTTCGTTAACTATGACTGCTTATGATTCCACCTGCTTGGAGGTTCATAGAACTATTCTTCAGGTTTCGAAACTGGTCTCCTTAATGTTACCAGTAGGTGGGTAGATTGATCAAAATTTCCCTGAGTCTGGAAAGGAATTCGGTGAATTTTGGCAAACCTTGTCTTTCTGATTATCAGAGAATGTCATGGAAGAGAGTAAAAAAAAAAAAAATTTGGAGCAAACCCTGTGATTTGGGTAAGGATGCGGTAAAATGGGTTGGTGGACAGACCCTGGTTATCGCGATTGATTGTAGAAATACAATGATGAAGTGAGATTGGACGAAAATAGGAAATGTAAGTAAGAAACCAGCCGGACTGAGAAACTTCGGGATTGACTTAAGTGTAAAGGCTGTTATGCTAGGAATGGTAAGCTTGCGTGGCACGTGGGAGTGATAAGAATAGTTGAAAAGATAAAAGTGGAGGAAAGGTGACCGGAGACAGTGCCGAGTAGTCGATTAAGACTTATTTGGAGTAAAGTTTTGGAAAGGTAGAAAGGTATCAAAGAAGAAGGCACTATGCCGGCAATTGCTAGAAAAGTAATGCTATTAGCCAACCCCTAAAATTTTTTTTTTATTATTATTTTATTTTATTTTAGTGTGGCCAGTTGAGGCCAAGTCACAAAGGATTATCGAGTGACTAGACCATCAGTGAAAGGACAAAGCAGGGTTGCTTCTAAGAAAGCACCGACTGCAAGGGCTTCTGATATAAAGGAAACATTAATGAGATCGTTTGAATCTTCTGCCGAACAACCCATGTTTTGATTGGGAATTCACTAGACCTTTTTGGGATGGGGTCACCCGTACTGAAGTGACTCATGTGTATATGATCGTCCAAGATTAAAAAAAAAAAAAATGGAAGTATAATGACTTGAGATGTATGATGTTAGGGTATCATGAATACCATGAATATATTATGACTGAGGAAAGTAAACAACGAAGGTTTATGAAGAGAGTATAGAAATGGTCAGATATGGATCAGTATGCTGTAGAAATTTCATCTAAGGCAATTACCTTTGAGAAGAACGATAAGTACTAAGAGATTCACGTTGAACTCGACTCGACCAATATCTTCCAAAACATCCTTACTACCAGTACCAAGGTCTGTAAGAGAGCAGATAGACATACGTTGTCTTTGGGAAGGTCAAATAGGCTGACAACTATCTGAAAGAAGAGGTTAGCATTAAGCCACCGATCGATTATCAAATGAGAATGATTGGAAAGAGACCCTTATTAAGGATGCATGATTTGATTGCCAAGTATAAAATGCAAGAATTCCTTGGCAGTTGAATTAAGGATAGGATATCCATAAAGTAAGGCAAACCCTGGGGAATGCACAAGGGATGGCACTAACCCTAATAAAGACATTGTGAATTCAGATGATATGAGTTAGATTTGCTAAGGCAACAATGACCTGTAAAGATTATTAAAAAGAGTTCTGGAAAGAACAGAGATAGAATTATTAGAGTATTGATCAATGACGTTTTGATATACCCTGTACCTAGAAAATACAGGAGGAATGATGAGGACGACCTAAGAAACCTTACAAGGAAAAGCTAATATTCTGAGTTTCCAACTAGAAGTTTGGAAGAGAATGTAAGACACAATAACAATATACCAGATGATGAATGTATGAAACCCTGAGGGAGTATGGATTGAACCTATAAAGGTTGAGATTATCCTAAGATAAGGAAGGAACTAAGAAAAGAAGTATCCTAAGTAGGATTGGGAATAAACGTGATAAAGTTCCCACGGGTAGGTGGAAGCAATGACTTATGGAGAAAGACTGATAAATATAATTTTTCTCCATCAGCAGAGCTTAAGGGAGAATGCTTTCACCCAATAATGATAGGAATGAGGTAGAAATGTTTGAATTGGAATATATCCAGAGAACAAGGATTACCAGAAATTATTATCAGGAAAGGCCAATGAGGTGGCTGACAGTCTAAGTATAAAGGAATAATTATAAATGTTCATACCGAAGAAACAAAATGATATTTGGAAAGACCTGGAAGGTCATATTGGAGTGGAGGAAGTTACATTCCTTTTGATGATTGTGCAAGAATCGAAGGTAATAATAGTTTAAGTAAAGATTCGATTCCTGATGGAGTCTTAAGCATATTACGTACCTTAGAAGGTTCCGTTTTGAGGCAAACCAGGACCATGGTACAAAAAAAAAAAAAAAAAAAAAATTGATGAAGTAAACCGTTAAGTTTCCAGTCTTTTATGGAAGATGCATAAGTGATAGTTTCATCAACCGGACCTAGCTGCGATGCTTGAAACTCTTCTGCAATTCTATCTACTTCATGTTATATCTACATCAAGTTCAGGAAGTGTTTCGTATGGATAAGGAATAGTGATCACTTTGTCTCCCTAAGGGATTTGAAACCCGTAGGGTTAGCTATTAATGCACTACGTAAACAACAAGCGATGGTGATTCTTCTAAGAAAGTAGATGACAATGTAAAGATAAAGACAGTGCTGCCATTGATTAACTAAATGGCATGTTGATGAATGACAAACAAGTTTATGTTAGTGTACTTCTGCGCAAACAAGATAGAGAATATGAGGTTGATGATTCATGATGTTAAAGATATTCCCATGGAAAGAATTAATGAGATTTGGAGGGAAGGGCGGTTGAGCCCGAGACTTATTGGGCCACCTGAGAGTTTAAAATGTTCGGACGGTGGTATTCGAGCCAGCCTTACCCCCAAAATTATAGCACGGTCATAACGGGTTTTCATGTGGCCAGGCTACGCCAGTAAAATGCAGATGTTCAACAGATGATAGGAGTACGAGCATGTAGATATACGACCTGGTCTGACTTACGAAAGACAACCTGTGGGAAACCACGGATAGAAAAGAACAAGTGATGAGAAACAAGGTTGGCAGAAGTAGATTATATGAATCTAAGTTAAAGGGATCGGGCCAGATTCATTTCGGAAAATTTAAATTGGAATAACGTGATGATTATAAAATAAATGTGACGGAATACCGATAAGGAGGTACCAAGTGCAAAAAGGTGTCTCAATAAAGAGGTGAAGGTGAAAGTAAATAATAGAAATGAGTAAGAATCAGATAATAAGAAGGATGTGATTGATAAAGAAAAGGCTGGGAAAGCAACTATGGAATGAGAAGCAAGGAATGTTATGAATGGGTTTCTAATGAATTCTCAGGATGACAACCTGATAGTGTCAATATTATAGTTATGAAAAAGCTAGTAACATGATATGGGATGTCAGTACTAATGATGTCAAGTGAGAAATCTAAGATTTAACCTGAAAGGTTGAAGGATTTCCCGAATGTGAGTATCGCTAAGATTGAACAAGAGTATTTGTCCATAGAATAATGGACAAAGCAGCAAGATATGTTGGCACGTGAGATTGCGATCAAATAGTATTGGATATAATTATGATTAATTTCTTCTTTGATAAACCTCTATAGTTCAGAGGTAAATTCTGAGTATGATATTCTACAATCATGAAAGCTTTCTATAATCCTTTGGAACTCTTTCCTCTTCTTCTCTCTTATTCATCTTCTTTATGAATTGAGAAGAACAACCTTTTTAGGAGGGGAGGTACTGCTACGTGACTATCTGTCTATGTGATAGAAGTCTAAGTGGAATACCATGACTTGTTTAATTGCTTGTCAAGTACTAAAGGCTGGCCCCCTTCTGTACTAACTATGCAATATAACAAATGTTCAATTGATCATAAGTGATCTCTCAATAAATCTTTCCACTTATCTATATTGATCGAGATTGCGAAGATTAAAGCAATCAGGAAATGCACAGTACGAGCGAGGTTACCTCCGAATTCGTAGGATGATAGTGATACCAATGTTACTGCAGGTATCAATAAGGATAAGACTGATTAAGAGTATAACCCGGATAGTGAGTAGAACGAAAAGTAGCAACGTTGATGAAAAAAGGATACAGTATGGATTGTAGCACTAGAAGATGTGCTGAGGAAGGGTAGAACGACTAAGAATTGACCGGGAAGCCAAAAAGTGAATGACAGGCAAACGACTCTTTGCTTCCTACCTGATTCCGGGACGGAATCCTTTTAAGGAGGGGAGACTGTAAGAACCCCAAATTTTGGATATAATTAAAACTTTTTATTAAGTAATGATAAAATGAGGAACAATGATTGTAATGAATGGATATTACTTTGGACAATGATCTTGATGCATTGGTATATTGTCAGAATAGAGTAATTCGATGGTTGAGGACCTAGATAAGAATAATCTACCATCCAGGAAGGAGCTAATGGATCCTTGAAGGGAAATGAGTACGTGCATAGTGTTTCCCGTACGTGCATAGTATTTCCCGTACGTGCATAGTATTTCCCGTACGTGCATAGTGTTTCCTGTACGTGCATAGTGATTTTGTGGATGTATAGTGATTTTTGAGGTTTAAGAAATTTTTCATGCCACCTATGTACGAGGCATGGTATGGATATTTCGAAGTCATATTAGTAATCTACAAGGTAAATAAGTGTATGTAAACGCGATCGGAATTCAGAAATTCCAAACTTTATTTTTATGGAAAATTGGATCGAGCAGTGAAGAGCATGTCAATGCGAACAAGAAAAGAGAATTATTATATCAAGGATTTTATTTTTATTAAATACGATTTAAGGATTTAGAACAAAAACCTTCGAGTTAGAAAAACGAGCGTTCTAGAAATCGCTAGAATTTTTAAAACGAGATTAAGCGATCAAACAAACGCTTAATGAGCTTTAAAATACAACACAACACAGATATATTACATGCAAGATCAGCTCATGCAAGTCATAAGAGGATTAAGTGTGAAACAAATCAAGAACAAGTGGATTCATGAGGTGTTTGATCAAGAACAAGCCAACAATGCACCTTGTTACTCTTTTTCTTTCTAACCACAAATCTTTGGCACATGGATTGAGGGGTGACAAGGCTGGTTACATCTGATCCTTGGCAAGGGAAATATCATAGAAACATATCATTTATCAATTGAAACAAAGTGGGAGAGAAAAGCCAAGCAACTCCATCTCTCTCCATTTTCTTCAAACTGCCCAGCAAGAACCACCATGAAATAAAAATTCATATCTCCACTTCTACCCATTCATAGATCACCAAATTTTAACCATAGCTTCCTCAATATATGTAGAGTATTCGTTCAAAATTTCATAATTTTTGAAGATCGTTTGGATAGGTAAATAAATTCAAGAAAATCACCCTGTTTTTCCCCTCAAGAAACAAGACTTCGAATTTTTGGAATTTTTAGATTTCCAAACCAAGCTTCCACTCCTTGTTTGATCATCAAATTTTTATGGTGAGTCCTATATTTCATAAAAGCAATCTCCTAAAAATTTCAAGTCCAAACTCCTTTGTTTCCATTTTCAAAAAAATCATGAAAGAGGAGGATGAATAGTGTTTCATGAACCAATCTTTGATTTTTTTTGTTTTCATGGTTGATCTTAGCTACCCTAAGGCTATCCAAGGACTATAACAAGCTTTGTAAGGCTAGTACATACTCTCAAGAAGGTATAACACTCTTGAAACCCTAGATCAACTTTAAGTTTATGGATGTTTTTGATGAGCTAAGCTTGGTTATGATGTTAGCATGATTATAAGCATAATTAGTAAGTGATTTAGTTGAGCAAGAAAGCATGTTAATTATTGTGGTAAACTGGTATGATCTGGACTTGATGATGTTCATAATCATGTGATAAGTTGTGTGGATGCCCGGTGTGGCTTGGATGGATTGTTATAATTTTTGGAACGTTCGATATATAGCCGTCGTAATGCCGAAATTTCGTTAACCTTAAGAAAAAAAACTTGGACAGTAGATGTAACTCACTGCCTAGCTTTGCAATCTGCCATGATAGGATAGGTAATGTTCTAAGCTTCGTTTTGATATAAAGATCACGTGAAACGGACTTACGGTTTAGGATTTATGACCAAATTACTAAAAATAGTTCGAATCCGTAAACGAAAGTTCATAACTGTAATTGAACCCTCGTAAACTATGTCACGTCATGGTGAATCTTGGTAAATAAATACTAGAGGTAAAAAGGAAGGCGTGAAAGAAAACCGTATGTCAAAAGGATCATTTTTCGATTTATTAAAAATGTTCGAGTCGAGGTTAAACGCGAACGAACCCCTAAAAGACGACTCTTTTATAACTTCGGTAAAACACTTAGAAAACGGACGATAAAACTCGGAGTATAGTATTGGTTCGTAACGATCGACTTTAGAACTCATATGACTTAAGTATGTCCCAAGTATAAGTACAATGACATGTCGTATTAACGAACGAATGTCGGGTCGGATCAGTGATAATAAGTAATCCACTAAAGGGGCTATAACGAGATAACTCGAGAACGTGTTTCGATTTAAGTATAACTTAACTTTTAATATGTTAAGTGATTAATCCCGAATGCCTTGGCTATTTATAGATCACCAAGCTGAACCGGGACCCGCTACCACTACCCCTTACCGTACTCGACTACCAGGCAAGTTTCAATTCCCTTCTTTTAGGCTGTTGTTGTGATTGAATAAATATATATATATGATTGCTGATATACATATGCCATTGCATGCATGCCTACTTTCAAGTTGAATTGATATACTTGTTCCCTGAATGTTATTGTTGGCTTATAAGCTATATAGTTATACATCAGTTATAAGCCGGTTATTGTAAGACCCTCATAGAAGGGCGTATACATCTTATTCATCAAAAATAGACCGGGAGTCAATATTCCTTGATATATCGAGATTACCTCGGAGGAAAATATTTAAGTAAATATTTTCCATTATTCAGGCGACGAATATTATTTGAATATTCGTTCGAGATTATTTATTTAATGATCCTTACTTCAAATAATTATTTGAACGTAATCATTCGACGAATAATATTTGTCAATATTCATTCAGAGTCGAATTGATTATCGAATATTATTTCGAATATTCTTCTAAAGATGAGACTACTAAACGAATATTATTTGGATATTCTTTTAGAATATTATTTTATTAAATAAATATTACTTTTGAATATTCATTTAAGATATTAAATACTTGATGAATATTATTTTAATATTCATCTGAAGCTTGATTTAATTATCGAATATTATCTCGAATATTCCTTAAAGCTTGGATTACTAAATGAATATTACTTGATATTCATTTAGAATATTATTCATTAAATGAATATTACTTTATCAATATTCATTTAAATTCCTAATTAATTATGAATATTATTTTGAATATTCATCAGGGTTCTATTTAATCACCGAATATTATTTTAAATATTTTAAATATTCCTTTCAGGACTTATTAAGTAATGAATATTACTTTGAATATTCATTTGATTATTTAATTATGCAATAAATATTCTCCTGATATTTCTTCAAGGATTATTTTGAGAAATACTCTGATTAAAGATATTCTTTCATATTCCCAAATACTCCTTAAATATTTTAACTCATTAAATATTCTCTGAATATTTATTCCATACTTAGAATAACCTCGATAAGGTTTATCTTCTTCGATTATTACAGAAAATATTTCGGAGTCATATTATTAGTAATCTTATATCAAGAAAGGTTCTCAGACATCATTCTTCTTTGAGTCTATCCCCTTAATAATAAGGGAACCTTACTTGGAAAATGTTATTTATCTTGTCGACTTCCCGGTCATAAAGTATTCCCTTCACCCGCAACTCGGGTGCTGTTGACTTATTAAGTCGTTGCTTACCTTCTCATCTTTCGAGGGGTAAGATTACTGGAACAAGTTGATATCCGTTACCAAGTAATAGCTTGGGAGTTATTGGTAAATTTTCCTTTCCAACTAGATACGACTACTTTGTGGAGTCTTATCAACAAGTATTATACTTGGGGAAAGGGGGACGAACGTTATATTCAGAATCATGAATTCTATTTGAACTAGGAGTCGTGTAAGAGGCCGAGTAGCGCCGGTCCATCCCCTTGGCCCAACCGTTGGTCGGGGAGAGCTAGCAAGGCGGTATACAAGTAAAGCCGTCAGTTCTTCCTTCTACCGGTAGTAAATCTAAATTGAGCTGTACGATCTCGACTGATCATCAAGATTGGAACAGCGGGCGCGGTGAATACTCCATCATTGGTTCATCATCCAAATTCATTTATTTCCTGCAACATGATTACTGTTGGCAGAGTTGGAAAAGAGTCATAACTGGAATTGCAACCTTTTTCTTGCAAGTTCCTCTTCTTAATAACAATAAGAATATCTCGCTTACTTTGATGTAGCAGATATTTCTTCAAACAAATACTTTAAGTTACCTTGTAACTTCATCGTTCATATTATACTGGCATCATTTCCGTAAATGCATGTCATATGGTTTGAAAGATACTTTTGAACTGTTATACATTATTGTTCAGTTATATATTATTGTTGGTGGGCTATTGCTCACCCTTGCTTTATTATTATATCACAACAACAGTTAGACCAGATGACTCGCACAAGGCGCACTCGACGCGGGCGAGGACGATGAGACTACCAGAGCTGTAGAAGAAGCTATTGGTAGGGTATATTTATTCTTTCAGTACCAAGAATATAGTCTAGTATGACTTATGTAAATGGATGGCAAAGGGTATGTATTTATATTGAAATCCTTTTGGATTGTAAGAACTCATAATGTGATTAATAAAAATTTGATTGTTACTCTGATTTCATCTCTGGGACTATAACGGGTGTGTTTTATATTGTTGTGTTGGGTCATAGAGACGTAATTTATTTTATGTTAAGGAAAGTTTAATTGTTATGGACAGAATTGGAAACCGTAACCACCGGATCCCGGACCCCGGATCTGGGGGTGTTACAGACTATGTGATTAAATGGATGCTTGATTTTTAACCGGTGTGTGTTCAATTGCTATAGACATATAGGGACTACACATACTTGGTGACTACTTGACTTCTATCAATTGTGGATGATCAGTAGGATGGTATATGCACAACAAAGTTGGTGTGTATCAGTTTTGTGCATCTAATCAGTCATCAACTCTGTCACATACTGGGTTAACGGGCATAAGATTCTAGTTGAAGTGGTGAATGAAATTGAAATCCCATGTTTGTTTATTAAAAAGTAAAAGTTGAGTATTTCCTCGTAATTTCCATAGTTGGCAATTAATTATTAGTTAATTAAAACCAAATTTGTTATTGTCTTGGCAGTGAGTGTAAATCATAAGCTGGTGTATAAGTGAACGAAACGAACAATTTGAGTCTCTATGGGAACGAATCCTATTTACTCTATATTACTTGTTGACCACGTTCTCTTGCGTGAATAAGTGCGAACAAAAATGAATACATCCTACCTACTACAAATAAGGTAGCTAAACAGATTTACTTTCCAGTGTGTCTATCCTTTTTGAGTAGGCATCCAAATGGCTACAGATTTGACTTCTTGAGGTTCTGTTCAGATCCACTTCTTTAGCTCTTTGTCTCTTGTACATCTCTCTTAACTTCCTTGTAGGCTTTCCAAAGTACTTTACAGTTTGTGGTCCATAAAGTGCTTTAGCTTGTTGCAGGTTTCTGACTTGTACAATTTCTTCAGTAGTTTGTCTCCAAGAATGTATTCGAGAAGTGGCTAAGTGATTGGTTCGAGAACTAGGATTAGATAACTCTGAGTTCTCGAATATTGAAAAATTGACATATCGAATCACTTCTCGAATGGCTCTTTTCTTCAGGAATCCTTGAGTTATCGAATAGACCATTTAACTTATCGTATCCCTGGGATATCGAATAGCTTTCTGAGTCTTTGAGATATCGAATGAACCTTGACTTGTTGACTCTTAGAGAACTCGAATGATGCTTTGACTTGTTGACTTTCTGAGTTCTCGAATAGAGTAATAGACATATCGAATCTCTGAGATATCGAATGAGATATCAAACAGTGCATTTAGAGATATCGAATAGTGTCTTTTGTGATATCGAATCCTTGATTTCTCGAAGGCTAGACTACTCGAATATAACAAACATACTTCTCGAATTGGTACTTAAGCAAATTCTTCATTTCTTTAAATCCCAACCGTGATTATTTGAAAGTCTCTATCTCTAAGCTTGAGACATGATCCTTGGATCTTCTTCCAAGCATTATTCCTTGACTTTTAAGTACAGTCTCACAGTTACAATTTGATGCCTATTACAAGTACTAAACAAATAGAAACTATACAACTAGAGGTACCCTCATTTTAGAGGTCATGTAGGTAATGCATATCATTACAAACAATTAGGCTTGTTATAAATGTACTCAGGCATGCCTCTGTGACTAACAATCTCCCCCAAATTGTGAGTGAGACCCTTAGCCACAATTTCATGTCTGATAACAAGCCTAATATATATAAAGATAAAACTTGACAGTACATGTATGAAATTGATTAACAACATGGATAGAACTACAATGAGTGATCTTACAGATTATGATGAAATACTAGCCTTT